>CM050514.1:112132877-113556002 GCA_027563665.1 Antrozous pallidus
ATTAACAGGGAATTTATATGCTTATGTGGACACAGACAATAGAGTGGTAAAAGCCTGGGGGGCAGATTGAGGGTAGAAGGGGTCAATGGGAAACAACAACAACAAAAGGGACATATATAATACTTTCAACAATAAAGAAAAAATAATCTATTCTAATAAAAGGGTAATAAGCTAATTAGACTGGACATCTTTCAGACATCCTTCCAAACAAAGCCATGGTGGCAGGGGCCAATGCAGAGTGGCTAGGGGTAATCAGGTGGGCAAGGAGGGCAGTTTGGGCATGGTCAGGCCAGCAAGGAAGGGCAGTTAGGGCTAATCAAGCCAGCAGCAGAGGGCAGTTAGCAGATAATCAGACTGGCAGGCAGAGGTGGTTAGGAGTGATCAAGCCAGCAGGGGATCAGTTAAGGGCATCAGACCAGCAAGCAAAGGTTGCCAGGGGTGATGAGGCCAGCAGGGGACCAATTAGGACCAATTAGGTGGTTAGGGGTGATCAGGCAGGCAGGCAGGCAGGCAGGTGAGTGGTTTAGGAGCCAGCAGTCCCGGAATGCGAGAGGGATGTCTGAGAGATCCTAAATTGGAGAGGGTGCAGACCAGGCTGAGGGATGCCCCCCCACCCTGTGCATGAATTTCATGCACCAGGCCTTTAGTAATAATAATAATAATAATAATAATAATAATAATAATAACAATAATAAATGTTTAATCTTAGTCAATAAAAATCAGGAACGTTGAAATCTCAGTTATCTTAAAGGAACCAAAGATTTTGTCACGTTATCACACACAAAAAAATGAATTTACTTTAAAGTATAATATGAAAATAACCACAAATATGTTTAAAGCTGGCCATTGTTGCTGTGTGTACTCTATAAAGCAGGACCTGAATTTAGCACTGGCCTCTGCAGGGCAATTAGTTCCATCCCTGGAGAGAAACTTGCTCATTTGGACCACATAGCACTATAGTAGCTCTTTAAAGGCCTTGAGGTGGTTTTAGTACAATATGAGGCTTTTCTTTCCCTTACTCATTATTTTTTTCGGGCTTGTCTTTAACAGAACATTTAATTTGTTTAGTCACTGTGAGGATGCTTTGGTCACATTTGGCAATGAGAACGATCTGGAAAGCATAAAGGGAATCCATTATGGTGCAATAAATTTAAGAGGGACGTATATTTTTGTAAGTCAAGTTACTGTTCAAAATCTGTTTTTTCAGTCTTCTCTGTTAATACTAGAGTGGGTGGTCCTGATGTCATCTCATTCCATCATCAAGAAGACAATCACTATTCCTGATGTTATGTCCTGTGTCTTTCCTGATGACCAAATTTTGAAAGATTTTTGTTTTATCACCGAATTGATTCATAAAAAGCAAAACAAAAAGAAAACCTTGAGGTTTGTTTTGTTTTAGTTTTCTCTTTCACCAATATAGATATCAAATAGCTAAAGTTATTCATACTTATAACCTCCTCTACAGATGTCGCAAATTCTACACCTGAAGTGGGATGCTTGCATTCTCCCAGCCCTAGACCATGAAGAACGCATTCCTGATCTGCATGTGCATTCTGGCTGCCTGCAAGATAAAGAGGGTTTCAGACATAGAAAATTGGGAATTCACATGAAGAGGTAAAAACAAATGATGCGGTTCAAAGGAGGTGTTGTTATAAGAAGAGATGCGTTCCTGATGTTGTGCCGAGATTGGAAGCATTCTCTACCCTGCAGCAGTTTCCTGACAGCAAGTACATTTGCCAATTTAATGTTTCCATGAGTTATCTGACTCACAAAACTTTATTGTGAAAAGATATATTGCCTGGCAACAGCTTTACTTTGTGCAACTGACTTTTCTGAGCTTCTAAAAATATGTTTTATTCATTAATTGCCTTCCTTTGCTTATTTGTGTGGTTATACCCTCCCTTTCTGTATCAAATTCCACTTATGGTTGTGAACATTTCCCTTTGTTTTTGCCATTGTTCACTACTTATATATGTCCACATTCAGTCACAAGTAAAAAAAAAAATCACATGACCAAGCAGGACATTTCCTGTTAGGTGGGAACAGCAGCCATGGTTGGGAATTATATTAAGTTATATCAAAGATGTTCTTAGTATTTAAGAATGTTTTCTAGCCGGCCCTGGGCTGCCCCTGCCCTGCAGACCACGCGAGCCATGGGGGAGCCGCCACCTCCCCGGCCCAGCCCCATCCCCGGCCCAGCCCGTGGGCTCCTGCAAGCCGCTCCTGGAGAAGCTGACCCTGGGGGTCCCCCACATCCTGGAATCATCCCCAGGTGTGACAGAGGTGACCATCATAGAAAAGGCACCTGCTGAATGTCATATGATTTCTCCACAGGAACAGAAAAATAACTGTGTGCTGCCTGAGGATGGGAAGTGTTTTTACCTGGTGACCAACGGCTTCCACATGGCATGGAGTGTGAAGCTGAATGAGCACATCATCCCATTGGGCATCATGGCAATTAACAGTATCACAAAACTGACTCAACTCCACCAGTCTTCCATGCACTCCCTTCCTAATGAATCGACTCTGCTGACCTGGAAGACGATACAGGAGAAGCCGGTGAGAGCCAGCCAGAGAAGCCCCACTGTGACTCGCAGTGTGGTATTTGAGCTGGACCCTTGCAACGGGAATGGGGAGGTTTGCCTGTCTCCAAAAAAGGGAAACCAGAATTACCCCAAGACACTGAGGTCTGGTTCCTAGACAGAGCGCTGTACTGGCACTTCTTCAGACACCTTTACTGCCCGTTACCGCCTGCTCCTCACACACCTGGGCCTTCCCCAGTGGCAGTAAGCCTTCACCAGCTATGACATTAGCCCACAGGCCCAGCAATAGGTCAACATGTATAAGCCCATCACCTGCAACGCGAGCCTGCTGATTCCTTTGTGAACAAGCTGCATCTGAGCAAAGTGTTCAAGAGCATGAACAAGATCTTAATACCAAAAAAGACAGGGCCTGTTGCATCTGCAGGCAGCCAGAAAGGGCCTCGGGTCCTCCCTCGGTCCCCTCCAACCCTAACTCCTCCTCTGGCACTGAAAACCCTATGTGGAAATGAGTCCCCTCTCCACTAGTCCCCTTCCCATCAGCTCCCAGCAGCCCCACAGCTATGATTTCCATGCACAGATGCCCAGGGGGGCCCAAGCCTGAGGGACTCCTCCCATCTGAGTGACCAAACCCCAGGCTTCTTACTCCCATGAATTAGCCAGGAGTTGGAAGAGCATACTCGGGTCTCCCCAGGAGTCTTCCTCTCATGCCACCCTACCTCCAGAAACTGCAAAATTTTATATCTTTTTTAAAATAGCCAAATAGATCTGTTCAGAGGTTCCTCTCTTCCCAGCAGCAGCCCTTTCAGCAGTAACTGAGGAGTGCCTTAAACAAGCTGCTGATTTAGAACCACGAGGCATTAGAACTGCAATGTTCTGTTGGTAGCCGCTAGTCACATGTTGCTATTTAAATCTAAGTTATACTGCAAATCCATGCCCTTATTACATATCTTGCATTATAGCTACACTTGGAATATTCATGTGGCTAGTGGATTCCACATAGACAGTGTAGAGATAATGGGACATTTCTATAACCACAGAAAATTCTATTGGACGGCACTCCATTAGAATCTTCCCATTGTTCTTCCTCAGTTCAATTAATATTTGTTAGAGAATGTTGATACCTTAATTTAATGATTACAATGTTCCACAGAAACTCTTGAAAATATAATTGTATGTTCCTTATATCCTTCACCAAAAATCTGCATATTTCTTTTTCAGTTTTTTTTTTTATAAAGTTTCTTGCTTCCAAAAAAATAAAAGATAAAAATGTTTTCTATAATTCAAGTTACTTACAGGTTGAGAAAGAGAAAGAGACCAGTTCATTATTGAATTGTATTTAAAATTTCTATCCATAACAATGAGCTTTGGCAATAGGAAAAAATATATCAAATGAGGTGTTTTAGATTTCAGGTTGCCACAAGGTTTATTTAGGTCATGCTTACTGGGTAAAATATTTGTAGTTTTATAATCAAGATCTTAGCATCCTCTCCTTGCCCTAAAATGACAAAAGAATGATTGTCATTACACCTATAGAACTTGAAGTCTCAAAGAGGGGCTAAATTTCCAGGAAATTATTTAGACATTTAAGCTCCAGTCATAAAATTCCCATCCTAAGATCATTTTGTTTAAGTGTGTGTTTTTTTTCAAAGCCAGGAGTTACATTGCTTTGCTGGAATCATACAACTGCCTAGTAACTCAGGTCACGAAATCACAGTACTATGCTACATTTTCAACAATATCATGTATTCTTTCTGATGGTTTACAATGAGATTTTAAAAATATAATTTCTGAAGAAAGTCCAACATTACAGAAGAATCAAATCTGACTACAGTGACTACTTGATAACAAAGCCTTTCTGATATGCCAAGGAATTCTAGTACTAGTAGTATTCATTGTATAAAACCAAAACGACTAATATTTAGTACCTGTCACATATCAGCACTACCTTAAGTACCTATCATTACATCTGTACATGACAGCTTTTTACAAAAATAGTTTGAATTTCAGAGTTGGAAAAAATTGGAAACAATATGTTTGCTTAATAACAATTTCTTTGGCATATGATTTTTCAAGCATTCATTCATCTGGCAAGTATGTGCTATATGCAGGCTACTGTACCCATCAGTGGAACATAAGGAAAGTTTGCATCCCATCTTCACTATGCTCACATTCTGACTGAGGAAGCAATTACCATGACAGCCACATGTAAGGGGAAGTTGATCTTATGATGGGGTCTTCTTAGGATGAGCAAGAGTTATTAGCAAATGCTCTGAGACAGAAAGGAGTGGAGTGATTTTCAGAAGCTAAATAAGATCATTGTGCAGTTGGTGAGGAGACGGGAAAGAGAGGAGGGAATATTCTGGGCATGTAGGGCTGAGTAGGCCAAGGTAAGAATGCCAAGATAGTCCCTACCTTCATAGAGATTGCCATTCAGCAAAAGCACAGAATTATTGACAAACATATTTTATGAGTGGGAATGAATAAATTATTTTAGAGCTAAGATCCATTTCTCAAAATATCACATTACAAACACAGTCTTATTTCTCTTTTGCAATAGATCAACAAACTAAAACATTGACAATTATGTCCAAAGGATTCAATTACCAAGCCAATCTTGTTTTTCAAATACATACCCTTACATGTAAAATAAATGTGGTCTTGTGGTCTTATATACAGTTCATGCATCATTTCTCTTCTAATTTTACTATTCTGTAAATAATGTTAGTAGAAACATATAATTGAACAAGTAATTACAAAATATAAAATGTAAATTAAATTATGCTCAACTACTATATTTAAGCTACTTCAAAAATAGATGTGTTCACATATACATGGATAGTAACAGTGGAATGAGTACCCACTGAATTTACAGGAAGATATCTGTAAAGAGGACTCTGTCAGTACTAAACTAAAATGAAAAGAAAGAGTTAAAATGGCATGCGTGTAATACCTAGAAATTCATGGCATTTTTATACACCCATAATGAACTCTCAGAAAGAGAAACCAAAAACAAACAATGCCTTTACCATTAAAAAAAGAACTAAGATACTTAGGAATAAACTTAACCAAGGAGGTAAAAGTCCTGTACTTGCAAAAAGAGATAAAGGGAGATATAAATAAGTGGAAGAATATACCATGTTCATGGATTGGTAGAAACAACATCATTACACTGTCCATACTATACACAGCAATCTATAAATCCAATGCAGTCCTTACTAAAATACCAATGGCATATTTCACAGGCCTAAAACAAACACTACAAAAATGTATATGGAGAAAAAAAACAATAACGGCAGCAATTTTGAGAAAGAAGAAACAAATTGGAGGAATCACAATATCAAACATCAAGTTATACTACAAACCCACTGTACTCAAAAGAGCCTGATACTGACACAAGAACAGGCATATAGGACAATGGATCAGAAGAGAGAACCCATAAATCAAGTCAAACCATTACACTCAATATTTCACAAAGGACACAAGAGCATACAATGGAGGAAAGATAGTCTCTCAAATAAATGATGTTGGGAAAATTGGACAGATACATGCAAAAAATGAAACTAGACCACCAACTTACACCATACACAGGAATAAACTCAAAATGGATAAAAGACTTAAATGTCAGATGTGAAACCATAAAAGTCCTAGAAGAAACCATAGGCACCAAAATTAAAGACATCTCTTGTAGCAATATATTTACCGAAACATCTCCTAGGATATGGAAACCAAGAAGAAAATATACAAATGGAACTTCATCAAAATTATAAGCTTTTGGAGAACTAAGATGGCGGCAAAGGTAAAACAACTATCTTGCCATCATAATCAGCAATTTTAATACTACAACTTAACGAAAGAACAAACACCTTCCAGAATCACCAGAAAGCTTGCCAAGTGAAAATTCCACAAATAAAAGTGAGGATAAGATACTGTGACTCCAAGGAGCAGCGGGAAACAGCGTTGAAAGATTCGCGCGGAGAGAGGTTTGGAGTGCGCACTGCAGAGAGGGCAGGCAGCTGAAAACCGGCCAGTTTTCTCCAACGGGGAGACTAAGACATCCCACTGGACTGATTCTCCAGCTCTGGGAGAAGTCCAGGGAATCAACTATCATAGGGGGTGAAAACTGGACAGTGGGAGGGCACGCGAAGCTCGGGTGCTGCCGGGTCTGCTGGCTTGTGGAGAAGGCAGCTTGCGCGTGAACAGCTTAGCTGCCTGTCGGTGCAGAGAGCGCTCTGCGACTTGTCTCTCATTTGGAAAACCTTCAGTCTGCTTTGTTTTACGACCCTGGGTGAGACATTGCGCATGCAAAGTCATTTGGGGACAGTCTGAATTCCCCGGCAGCCGGTGGAGCTCCACAGCATTTCTCTCTCAGAGGTGCTGGCGGCCATTGCCCCCAGCACAGAGTCCCTGGGGCCGCATAGGGCGGAGCTGACGCTGTCTGCTTGGCCCAGAGACTCCGCCCATCCAACCTGAGCACAGCTGAGCTTCACAGACAATTGGCCTGGAGGTCAACCCTCCAAGTGCTAACAACGATTAACTGAGCTTAACTTCAGCAAGACTGTGCAGCCCATATCCACCTCAGGTAACTGGGGAGGCTGAGCCACTGTCCCTAGTAGGAAGTCTACCACACAAAGCTAATTGACCAACTCAGGGAAGCAGCCACCATGCAGTGACATGGAAAGAAATCAGATGTGAAAGAAATGGAGAAAAAAAATGACTGGACATGGAATTCAAAACCACGGTTATTGGGTTTTTCAAGAGGCTCCAACAAAAGGTCGAGGTCTATAAGGAAATAAGCAAGACCACAAAGGAAATGAATGAGTCCTACAAGGAAATGAAGGAGACTCTCAAGGATATAAAGGAGACTCTCAAGGATATGAAAAAGGACCAACCAGAAATTAAGCATACACTGACTGAAACAAAAAATATTATACAAAGACCTAAAAGTGCTCTGGAGCACCCCAAGAACCAAGTTCAAGATTTGAAATACAAAGAGGTAAAATCCACTCAGCTGAAAAAGCAAGAAACCAAAAGAATCCAAAAAATTGAAGATAGTGTAAGGGGCCTCTGGGACAACCTCAAGCATACCAACATCCGAATTATAGGAGTGCCAGAAAAAGCGAGAGGCCAAGACAATGAAAACCTATTTGAAGAAATAGTGACTGAAAACTTCCCACACCTGGTGAAAGAAATTGACTTAGGAGTCCAAGAAGTGCACCGAACCCCAATATATAGGAACCCTAAGAGGACCACACCAAGGCACATTATAATTAAAATGCCAAGAGCAAAAGACAAAGAGAGAATATTAAAAGCAGCAAGAGAGAAACAGTTGGTTACCTATAAGGGAGCACCCATACCATTGTCAGCGGATTTCTCAACAGAAACAATGCAGGCCAGACGGGAGTGGCAAGAAATATTCAAAGTGATGAACAGCAAGAATCTACAACCAAGATTACTCTATCCAGCAAAGCTATCATTCAGAATTGAAGGTCAGATGAAGTTCTTCACAGATAAGAAAAAGCTAAAGGAGTTCATCACCACCAAACCAACATTATATGAAATGCTGAAAGATATTCTTTAAGAAGAGGAAGAAGACAAAGGTAAAGATGAAAATTATGAACAACAAATACACATCTATCAACAAATGAACATAAAAATCAAGTGAATTGATAGGCTGTTGACAGGATAGACTGGTGAATATAACAGAGACATGGACATAGAGAGGGAATGGACTGACAATTCTTGGGGAGAAAAGGGTTGTGGGAAGTGCAGCAAGAGACTGGACAAAAATCTTGCAACAATGGGAGATGACAGTGGGGAGGGGAGGTGAGGGTGGAGGGTGGGATAGGTACAGGGTGGAGGGGAGCTATAGGGGGATAAAAAGGGGAAACAATGTAATTAATAAACTGAACAATAAAGCTAAAAAAAATTATAAGCTCTTGCACAGCAAAAGAAACTCAACAAAATAACAGAAGAGCCCACAACATGGGTGAACATGGTACATGTGATAAGGGGAGAATCTCCAAAATATATAGTTAACTCATACAACTTAACAAAAGAAAGACAAATAATCCAATTTAAAAATTGATAAAGTACCTAAATAAATACTTATCCATATTGGGCATATCAAAGATCAAGAGACATCTGAAAAAATGTTCAAAATCACCAGTCATCTCAGAGTTGCAAATTAAAATGACAAGGAGGGCCGAAACCGGTTTGGCTCAGTGGTAGAGCGTCGGCCTTTGGACTGAAGGGTCCCGGGTTTGATTCCGGTTGAGGGCATGTATGTACCTTGGCTGTGGGCATATCTCCAGTAGGGGGTGTGCAAGAGGCAGCTGATAGATGTTTCTCTCTCATCGATGTTTCTGACTTTCTATCCCTCTCTCTTCCTCTCTGTAAAAAATCAATAAAATATATTTAAAAATAATAAATAAATAAATAAATAAATAAATAAATAAATAAATAAATAAAATGACAAGGAGGTAACACCTCACACGTGCAAATCAACAAAAGACAAGTGTTGGCAATGATGTGGAGAAAAGGGAACCCTAATACACTGCTGGTGTAAATGCTGTGGGAAACAGTATGGACTTTCCTCAAATGATTAGAAATTTAATTCCCATTTGCCCCAGTGTTCGCAGTTCTGGCAATATATTATAAGAAAACTGAAACATCAGAAATAATGTGTGCACCCCTATGTTCATAGAAGTACAATATACAATAGCTAAGATTGGAAACAGTCTAAGTACCCATCAGCAGATGAGAGTATTAAAAAACTGTGGTACATCTACACAATGGAATATTACACTGTGGTAAAAAAGGAGTTTTTACCATTTGCAACAACATGGATGGAGTTGGATAACATTATGCTAAGTGAAATAAGCCAGTCAGAGAAAGATGAATATCACATGATCTCACTTATTTATGGACTATAATGAACAGCATAAACTGATGAACAAAAATATATCCAGAGACAGACAAACATCAATCAGAACATCAAACCTCAGAGAAGATATGGGGGTAAAGGGGAGAGATAAACCAAAGGACTTATAAGCATGCATATAAGCCTAATCAATGGACACAGACAACAGGGGAGTGGGGGTATGAATGGGAGGTGAGGGATAATGGGGGAATAAGGACACATGTGTAATACCTTAATCAATAAAAAATTAAAAATATTAACCAAAAATAATAATAAATAATAATACAAGGATAAAAAAAGAAAACTGTGGTACATCTATACAATGGAATACTATGCTGCTATAAAAAAAGAAGGAATTCTTACCATTTGCAACAGAATGGATGGAACTGGAGGGAATTATGCTAAGTGAAATAAGCCAGTCAGACAAAGATAAATATCACATTATCTCACTCATATGTGGAATCTAGTGAACAAAATAAACTGATGAACAAAAGTAGCACCAGAGACGTAAAAGCATGAAACAGACTGTGCAATCTCAGAAGGAAGGCAGGAAAGAGTGGATGGGAAGAGATCAACCAATGAAGTTATATGTGTATACACATAACCCATGAACATAGACAATGGGATGTGGAGGGCCTGAGCTGGGAGAATGAATGGGCTGGAAGAGGTCAGTGGAGGGATAAAGGAGCATTTATGTAATACTTTCAACAATAAAGATTTAAATAGTAACTAATAAAATGGCTTGTGTGTGTGTGTGTGGTAATATATCTGATTCTCAGTGCTCAATTATGTTCCTATCTTAGTTTAAGAACTACTTCTTTTACAATAAAAAAATAATTCAAGGGGAAAACCATTTGTATTGTTTCATATTTGTACTGTACAAAGGATAATAACATTGATTCCAAACTAGACTATATTCTAAATTCTCGATTTAAGACTAATCCAGAAGCAACTGAACTCACATCTACAGAAACCAATAAAAGTAATTTACAAACTACTCTATAGTCTTTGAATTTATAGGGGTATATTCAGCCTATTAGCAACTCAAAATTGGAGTCAATAGAAGTTTTAGCATCTGATATTTTATTGTCTAAAGATTTACATATGTCACCTTTATCCCTGATTGACAGTCCCCACCCCCGCCAGCCATTTCCACCACAGACAAACCCCTCTTCCCCAGTGTCTGTGTCCATTGGTTATGCTAGTATGTATGAAAACAAGTCCTTTGGTTCCTCTTTAACCACTCAAACTCCTCTGTAATTTGTCTCTGGACCTATTTTTGTTTATCAAATTATGTTGAACATTATATCCCACATATGAGTGAAAAACTACTTTTTTTTAATCCACTGATCTGCTGATGGGCACTTAGGTTGTTGTTTCCAAATCTTAGCTATTGTAAATTGTGCTGCTATGAACATAGGGGTGCATATATCCTTTCTTATTGGTGTTTCTGTTTTCTTGGGATTTAATCCTACAAGTGGGATCACTGAGTCAAATGGGAGTTCCATTTTTAACTTTTTGAGGAAACTTTATACTGTCTTGCACAGTGGCTACACCAGTCTACATTCCACTAGCAGTGCAGGAGGGTTCCTTTTTCTCCACACCCTCGCCAGTACTTGTCGTTTGTTGATTTGTTGATAATTCTGACAGGTATGAGATGGTACTTCATTGTTGTTTTGATTTGCATCTCTCAGATGATTAGTGACTTTGAGCGTGTTTTCATATGTCTCTCTGCCTTCTGTATATCTTCTTTTGAAAAGTGTATACTTAGGTCCTTTGCACATTTTTGTATTGGGTTGTTTATCTTTCTTTGGTTAAGTTGTATGAGTTCTCTGTAAATGTTGGACATTAAACTTTATCTAAAACTAGAGTCCCTGGGCATGAAATTCATGCAAAGGGAGGGTGTCCCTCAGCTAAGTCTGCATACTCTTCAATTTGAGATCCCTTGAGAGATTTATCAGGCCTAAATGGGCAGTTGAATATCCCTCTTACAACACAGGACTGCTAGCTCCCAACTGTTTGCCTGCCTGCCTGACTGACTGCCCCTAACTAATTCTGCCTGCCAGCCTGATCACCCCTTAACCACTACCCTGCCAGCCTGACTGATTCATAACTGCTCCCCTGAAGGCCTGAATGCCCTAACTCCCAATCCTTGCCAGCCTGGTCAGAGAACCAACTGTCCTCCACTGCAGGCCTGGTCCCCCCAACTGCCATCCCCTGCAGGCCTGGTTTCTCCTAACTGCCCTCCTCTGCCATCCTGGTCACCCCTAACTGCTCTCCCCTGCATGTCTGATTGGCCCCAACTTCCCTCCCTTATAGGCCTGGTCCCTCTCAACTGCTCTCCCCTGCTGACCTGATTGCACAAAACTGGCTTCCCCTGTTGGCCATCTTGTGGTGACTATCTTGTGTCCACATTAGGGTGGCCATCTTTGACCACATGGAGGCAGCCATCTTGTGTGTTGGAGTGACAGTCAATTTTCATATTACCTATTTAATTTATAGTATAGCATTGGCAAATATGTTCTCCCAAGCAGTGTACTTTCTTGTTGTTTTGTTGATGGTTTTTTTTTTATGTGCAGAAGCTTTTTATTTTGATGTAGTTCCATTTGTTTATTTTATTATTAGTCTCCATTGCCTTAGGAGTTGTGGCTGTAAAAATATTGGTATTACATATGTCTGCTATTTTTCTGCTTATGGAGTTATGTAGGATATTTATGGTTTCCCATATTACATATAAGTCCTTTAGCTATTTTGAGTTTGTTTTTGTGTATAGTGTAACTTGGTGATCTAGTTTCTTTTTTTATTATTTTTTGCATGTGTCTGACCAAATTTTCCAGCACCATTTACTGAAGAGACTGTCTTCGCTCTACTAGATGCTCTTACCTCCTTTGTAAAATATTAATTGAGAATAATGGCTTGGGTCAATTTCTGGGTTCTCTGTTCTTATCCATTGGTCTATATGTCTGTTTTGTGCCAGTATTAGGCAGTTCTGAGAACTGTGGCTTGGTAATATAGCTTGATATCTAGTATTATCATCTGTCCAACTTTGTTCTTCTTTCTTAGGATTGCTGTGGCTATTCAGGGTCTTTTTTTTTATTAGAGATGAATTTCTGGAGAGGTTATTCTAGATCTTTTAAATATGCCATTGGGATTTTTTATTTTTCTATTTTTTTTTTTTTGCAGTGTAACTTAGATTTAATAGTAGTACGAATGTTTTCCTCCCCCTCCCAATTATCCTCCCCCCAGCAACCCCTACTCCCCAGCACATGTCCCCACAAGCCCCACCCTCCTTCACCAGTGTCTTTCATTCATTGGCTATATTCATATGCACGCATACAAGTCCTTCAGTTGATCTCCCACAGCACCCACTCCCCACCCTATCCAACCCTCCCCCTGTAGTCTGACAGCCTGTTCAATGCCTCCCTGCCTCTATATCAATTACTCTCCCTGTTTCTTTTCTTCAAAAATATCTTACCTCTGCATACTAGAAATAAATGTATAAGAACAAAAAATGTTTGAGTCTCCGTTTCAATATCCAACTGTTCTGAGTCCCAGTTGCAATGTCAAATAGTTCTTTATGTGTACATGTCAGCAATGGTATCAAGATGGGTCCACATGGTGGCAATGCAAGTTCCATTCTCTCTGATTTGGTCCTGAGCCACCTGCAGCATCACACAGCTGCTAACTGCTAGCATGGCAAGGTGTCGTCAGTGTCCCCCATCTCTGGACTGTCTTCGTGGATGGAACAGACCTGACAGATCCTCACTGTCACAGGAACCCACAAGGTCTTGGAGTTGTTCTCTGAAAACACACAAACACATTCTCGACCAAAAGTTAACAAAGGGATTAGACCTGGGATTTAGACTCTGCAAATTAGACTTGGGATTCTTTTCTTTTCTTTTCTTTTCTTTTCTTTTTTTTTTTTTCCCCAAATGATTTTCCTTTGGCTTATTTGGACACCATGTGTGTTTTTCATGGGTGTCCTGCTCTTGGCACTACAAACGGAAGTTACTTTTCTGGAGTAAGAATTTTCTAGATGTATTTTACTTACAGGATATTTTTCCTTACCTGATATTACCCCACTATCACCCCCATTTTTGATTAATAGGGGCATTTGGAAATTTTAGATTGCAGTCTTGGTAATTTTAAATTTTAATTTTTGCACACAAATATGACTGCTTTAGGTTCTATGGATGTTAGGCAATTTTACAGAGAGATAAACTACTAATATATATTTTAGTTAATGTTTTAGAAACAGCTTTTTGTCCAGTACACTTAAATTTTCTTGAGTATTCACTTATTTCACTTGGCCAATTTAAATTAAAGTGAAAACTTGATTACTATTTCACTGTCAATTTTAATACTTAAGCGAAAATCTTAGTTTACCCTGTAAATACTAGTGGAAAGAATGATTTGCATCCTTGAGTAGGCCCTGAGCATTCCTGGTACTAGACTGCATTTAGATATAGAGCAGCTATTGCTGACCGAGTCTCTTTCTGCCACCTGGGTCCCAATCTGAGCTGAGTGTGGGAGGCGAAACAGTTGTGGGGGTAGGAAACCTCCCTCAGAAGGGGTTAGAGTTGAACCCCTGCAAGGTTAGTGGATGAGGGTCTGTGCCCTACCTCTTTTAGTTCTCTCCTGTTGGCCCTTCTGGGACTGTGCCTGTCTTAGGATGTTCCTTCCATGAGGAATCTTACAGATGTCTGGCTAACCAGCCATACTCCAAGGCCAAGCAGGGTGATGTGAGGTTCAGTTCTGTCTCCTTTATAGTCTATGCCCCTGTGGCCTCCACGCCTAGCACCTGCCTTGGGGTCCCCCTGCCTGCTGGCTAGTGCCAGTACTGATCACATATCTCGGGGATGTAGGTATCTTCTCCAGAGAGGGCCCAGCTCACAGCATTGGGCGATAGACAGATCCAAGATGTCAGCTGCCCAGAGGCTTTAACCACATCTTGAACTGAAAGCTCAGGCAACAGCTGGGTGCCCTTGGATTATAAGAAGAGGGTCCCTCGTGGCTAAAAGGGAAAGAGGGGCCAATATAGAAAGCTCAAGTGCCTTCCCAGTTCCTTACTTTTTTCTGAAATGGATTAATTCCTTGCCTATCCTTTTTTAAATTGCTGCCAAACATTCAAAGAATTAGTTTGTAAGTTTCTTTGGGATAATTGTACAATATGCTGTTGTCACATACCATAAATTATAATGACATTGTAGAATAATATCATGTATGGGTATTATGGTGTCACAGGAGGTTAAGGGGGGCCTAGCCTAAGGACTGGTGTCCATAGGAGATTACAAGCTCTAGGCCATGTCAATTCAATCTCAAAACTAGACGCCAATATTTTTATAACTTTATATAAACTTTGTCAGGGATGTAAAAACACAAATTACTTACCTTACCTCAAAAGGTGAAATATACTGACTTTCCCCCTTACAGTACCTACCACTTATCCTGAGGTTTAACATTCTGATGGATTTTTCTCAGCCTCTGGATCCATTCTTGTTCACCAGTCTATGTCATTCATTACATTCCACAAATGAGTGAGATTATGTTATATTTAGCTTTCTCTGCTTGCCTAATTTCACTTAGCATAATGCTCTCCAAATGCATCCATGTTGTTGCAAAAGATAGGAGCGCCTTCTTTTTTACTGCAGGGTGTTATACCATCATGTAGATGTATCTTAGTTTTTAATCCACTCATCTGCTAATGGGCACTTAGGCTGTTATCAAGTCTTGGCTATGGTAAATTGTGCTGCTATGAACATAGGGGTGCATATATCTTTTTTAATTTGTGTTTCTAATTTCTTGGGGTATATTCCTAGAAGTGGAATCACTGGATCAAATGGGAGCTCTGTTTTGAGTTTTTTGAAGAAACTCCATACTGTTTTCCACAGTGGCTGCACCAGTCTATAAACCCACCAGCAGTGCACAAGAGTTCCTTTTTTTTTCTCCTCATCCTCACCAGCACTTGTCCTTTATTGATTTGTTGATGTAAGCCATTCTGACAGGTGTGACATGGTAGTGTATAGTCATTTTGGTTTGCATCTCTCAGATAATTAATGACTTTGAGCAAGTTTTCATATGTCTCTGGGCCTTCCTTTTGTCTTCTTTTGAAAAGATTTTATTTTGGTCTGTTGCCCATTTTTTTATTGGATCATTTGTCCTCCTTTTATTGAGTTGTATGTGTTGCCTGCAGATGCTTGAGATTAAACCTTTATCACTGATAACATTTGCAAATATGTTCTCTCATACAGTAGGTTTTTTTGTTGTTTTGTTGATGGTGTCTTTAGCTATGGAAAAGCTTTTTATTTTGATGTAGTCCCATTTGTTTATTTTCTCTTTAGCTTCCATTGCCCTAAGAGCGATATCACTGAAGAAATTCTTTTGGCATATGTCTGAGATTATTCTTCCTGTGGATTCCTCTAATATTTTTATGGTTTCCCATCTTATGTTTAAGTCCTGTATCCATTTTGAGTTTATTTTTGTGTATGGTGTAAGTTGGTGGTCTACTTTCATTTTTTTGCATATATCTGTCCAATTTTCCCAACACCATTTGTCTTGACTCCATTTTATGTTCATGCCTCCTTTGTCAAATATTAGTTGAGCATAGTGGTTTGGGTTGATATCTGGATTTGCTATTCTATTCCATTGGTCTATATGTCTGTTCTTGTGCCAGTAGCAGGCTGTTTTGAGAACAGTAGCTTTGTAATACAGCTTGAAATCTGGTATTGAAATCCCACCAACTTTGTGCTTCTTTCTCAGGATTGCTGTGGCAATTTCGGGCCATTTTTTAATTTTAGATGAATTTTTGGAGAGTTCTTTCTAGGTCTGTGAAATATGCCATTGGTATTTTAATGGGGAGTGCATTAAATTTATAGATTGCTTTGGGTAGTATGGACATTTTCATTATGTTGATTCTTCCAATCCATGAACATGGTATGTTCTTCCACCTGTGTACATCTTCCTCTATCTCTTCTTTTAGTGTCCTGTAGTTTTCCACGAATAGGTCTTTTACCTCCTTAGTTAAGTTTATTCCTAATATCTTAATTTTTTTGGTATGATGGTAAATTGGATTGCTTTTCTAGTCTGTCTTTCTGTAAGTTCAGTATTAGTGTATAGAAATGCCATAGATTTCTTGGCATTAATTTTGTAGCCTGCTACATTGCTGAACTCATTTATTAAGTCTATTAGTTTTTTTATGGAGTCTTTCGGGTTTTTCATACACAATATCATGTCATCTGCAAACAAAGATAGCTTAACTTCTTCTTTTCCTATTTGGATGCCTTTTATTTCTTCTTCTTGTCTAATTGCAAAGGTTAATATTTCCAGTACTATGTCGAACACTAGTGGTGAGAGTCAGAAAATATGTCTTGTTCCTGTTCTTAGGGGAAATGGCTGTAGTTTTTGCCCATTGAGTATGATGTTTGCTATGGGTTTATCATATATGGTTTTTATTATGTTGAGGTATGATCCTTATATTCCTAACTTGTTGAGAGTTTTTATCAAGACAGGGTGTTGGATTTTATCAACTTCTTTTTCTGCATCAATTGATATGACTATGTGATTTTTATTTCTCAATTTGTTTATATGATGTATCAGATTTATTGATTTGTGGATATTGTACCATCCTTGCATTCCTGGGATAAATCCTACTTGGGCATGGTGTACGATCTTTCTGATGTACTGCTGGATCCAATTTGCTACAATTTTAGTAAGAATTTTGGATATATATTCATGAGGGATATTGGCCTGTAATTCTCTTTCATTGTGTCGTCTTTATCTGGTTTTGGTATTAGGGTGATGCTAGCTTCATAGAAGGAGTTTAGAAGTGTTCCATCATCTTGTATTTTCTGTAATCATCTTACGGGTATAGGTTTTAGTTCTTCCTTGAATATTTGGTAAAACTCCCCTGTGAACCTCTCTGTCCCTGGGCTTTTGTTTCCTGGAAGCTTTTTGATGACAGCTTCAATTTCTTCCACAGTTATTGGTCTATTGAGCTGTTTAGATTCTTCCTGATCGGGTTTTGGGAGGTTTTATTTTTCTAGGAATATATCCATTTCCTCCAGGTGGTCCAGTTTGTTGGAGTAGAGTTGATCATAGTATTTTTTAACAATCCTTTGTATTTCGATGGGGTCTGTTGTTATTTCACCTCTTTCATTTATGATTTTATTTATTAGGGTGCTCTCACTTTGCTTCTTCGTGAGCCTGGCTAGAGATTCATTAATCTTCTTTATCCTTTCAGCGAACCAGCTCTTGGTTTTGTTGATCTTCTGTATTGTTCCTTTGGTCTCTATGACATTTATTTCTGCTCTAATCTTTACTATTTTCTTCCAACTGCTTACACTGGGGTTTTCTTGTTGCTTTCTTTCTAATTCTTTGAATTTTTAGGTTAGATAATTTATTGCAGCTGTATTTTCTTTTTTGCAGTAGGATTTTAGAGCTACGAACTTCCCTCTCAAAACTGCTTTCACTTTGTCCCATAGATTTTTGATTGTTGTGCTAACATTGTCATTTGTTTCCATGATGATTTTTATCTCTTTCTTGATCTCTCTATTAACCAGGTGATTGATTAATAGCATGCTGTTTAGTCTCCATGTGTTTGATTTGTTTGGATTATTTTTATTTTAGTTGTTTTCCAGCTTTATGCCACTGTGATCTCAGAAGATGCTTGATATGATTTCTATCGTCTTGAATTTGGAGAGACTTTTCCTATGAACCAACACATGGTCCATCTTTGAGAAGACCCATGCGCACTTTGAAAAGCATGTATATTCAGTGGCTGTGGGGTGAAGTTTTCTGAATATGTCAATTAATTCCATCTGTTCTAGTGAGTCATTGAAGATTGATGTTTCTTTACTGATTTTTTGTTTAGAAGATTTGTCCAATGGTGATAGTGGGGTATTAAAGTCTCCTACTATGATTGTATGTTGTCTATCTCTCCTTTGATATCCTCTTGGAGTTTTTTTTATGTATTTGGGTGCTCCTGTATTGAGAGCGTACATGTTTACCAGAGTTATTTCTTCTTGTTGGATTGCTCCCTTTAGTATTATGAAGTGGCCTTCTTTATCTCTTGTTATGTCCTTCACTTTGTGATCTAATTTGTTGGATATAAGTATTGCTACTCCAAATTTATTTTTTCATTTCCATTCACCTGAAGAACCTTTTTCCATCCTTTCGCCCTCAGTCTTTGTTTTCTTATCCAGTCTATTACCCTATGTCTTTTGATTGGAGCATTTAATCTATTTACATTTAAAGTTATTATTGATAGGTACTTATATGTTGCCATTTTTGTTCTTTACCCCTGTGTTCCTTCTTCACTTCCTATATCTTTTTACAGCAGACCCTTTAGCATTTCTTGAATTGCTGGTTTGGTGGTAATGAATTCCCTTAGTCCTTTTTTGTCTGTGAAGCTCCTGTTTTGACCTTCAATTTTGATTGATATCCTTGCTGGGTACAGTATTTTAGGATTCAGACCCTTCCTTTTCATGACTTTGTATATTTCATTCCATTGCCCTCTGGCCTGATACGTTTCTGTTTAGAAATCACTTGTTAGTCTGAAGGGATTTCCTTTGTAGGTGACTTTCTGTCCCTCTCTCTGGCATCTTTTAAGATTCTCCCTATGTCATTGATGTTTGCCAATTTAATTATAATGTGCATTGGTGTAGGTCTTTTGGGGTTCATTTTGCTTGGGACTCTGTGAGTTTCTTGGATTGGTGTGGGTTTTTTCTTTCCTATATCAGGGAAGTTTTCTGTCATTATTTCCTCCAACAGGTTTTCTATTCCTTGCTCAGTTTCCCGTGCTTCTGGAAACCCAATTATACAGATGTTGTTTTGTTTCATGTTGTCCCAAAGTTCCCTTATTCTCTTCTCATGCTTTAAAATTTTTTTTCTAGAACCTGTTCTACTTGGTTATTTTTCCTACATTGTCTTCTAGCTAACTGATGCGGTCCTCTGCTTCTTCTAGTCCACTCTTAATACTTTCTATTGAGTTCTTTACTTCAGCAATGTCACTTTTCATTTCTTCTTGGCTCTTCTTCATTTATTCCTGGATCCTCCTCATTTCCTCTTGGTTCTTCTTCAATTCCTCTTGGTTCTTAGTCATATTGTCAAATTTGTCTTCCGTTCTTTTCAGCCACCTTATGACCATTTCTCTGAATTCCCTCTCTGACAGGTTGTTAACTCCTATTTGTTTACCTCCTTTTCTGATGAAGCTTGTTTTTCTTTTATACGTGTGCTGTTTCTTTATCTCCCCATGGTCTCCCTTCCTTGTGTGTATAGTTATGTAGTTCTCACTCTCCTGCGTTGATTTAAAGGCACAAAATACAACACAACCAGGTGCAATGCAACAGGCACCGGAAAGGAATGTAGTCACAGTATTGATAACTTCAAATAAAGGTGATCGCCAGAGAAAGGCAAATTCCGAGATAGGTGAGAAAGAAGAAAGAGAACCCACCCCCCCCCCCAAAAAAAAAACGAAAGAAAACCCCCCAACACACACCCAAAAAAAAAGAAAGTCAGAAATGCCAAAATGATATTGGGTAAAGGGGAAGAAGTAAAAAAAAAGAAAAAGGGAATAAAATATAAATGTGGGGTGAAAACTCCTATAGGACAGCCACTAATATAAACAAAAACCAGCAACAGGTACCTGGAGATTGATACAAACTACATACAACTACTAATATCAAGGGAACTGAGGGAACACAAAAGCAAAAATCTATCAATAAAACAATGCAAATGAGGACAACAAAACAAAAAACAACACCAAAAAACCCCCCACAAAACAAACCAAAATAAAAGAATAAACAAACCAATCTCACAAACCTGCATAAAAAATCGATATAACCAATAGTCAAGTAAACAGCAACAGGACAGAGAGAAAAACAATTTAGGATAGTGAAGTCAGAGAGGTAATAGGTATGTATGGACTTGGAGTAGGTGGTTGGAAATTAGATATATAAGCGGGGTGAAATTTTAACAGGAGGTAAAAAGAAAGAAGTAAGGTAAATCTAAAGCGGGAAAAGTGTAAGAGAAACAAAGCACTAAATAGAGAAAGGTTAGCAAGAGAGTGGTGGTATAAAGGTGAAGTTGAGGTAGAGTAAAAGATACTAAAGTGTAGATGAAAATAGATTGTACAACAGTAATCCCAAATTAGAATAAAGAGAAAATAAAATCAATTCCTTGTGTTACAAGAGTCAATTTGTGATACAGCCCCTGGGTGGCAGTGTTTCTAGATTGACTTCTGGGTCTATTGGTCCTCTCTATCCTGAACTAAAATATCGCTATCCCTGTGGTATTCAATATTGATTTGTGGCGGTGGACTGCTCTAGAGCTGCTTCTCTAATGGTGACTGCTGGTTTAGCAGCCAGGACCCTCCCAGAATCTTTTGGGTTTCCCTCCTCTATCAGGTCCAAATAGGTTGCCCTCTAGAAATTCCCTCTCCCATTAGCTCCGAGGGCCCTCTTCCATGTTTACCAGCTCCAACAGCCACAGATTTTATTTCAAGCGCAGATCTCCCAGCTCTGAGTTCCAAGGTGCAGATCTCCTGGCTCTGCCAGCTCCCTCTGTCTCCCACCCAAAGTGGGAGAATCTAACCTTTCTGTTCCAGAGTGCAGGGCTCTTTAGACTCTGCACGTCTGCGCCAACTGGGCACCAGTGTTCTGGGGGATCTCAGCCGTCCAGTGGGTACTGCAGCTGTTTATTTTCAAGCCGTTCCCCTTCAAGATGGCATAGTCCACTTCTTATCTGGTGGCTCCATAAGAGTACCCAGCAGCACTGGGGTCGCTTGGTCAACAGTGGCCAGTCTGGTAGTCCCCTACCTTCTCCTGGAGCACAGCTATCCCCCTATTCGCCAACAAACACTCCCTGCGTGACCCTCAGCTGCTCCCTCCTTCTGCCCTGGGACCAGATCCAGTTCGCTTCCCTCTGTTCTGCTGCCATTTTCCTAAAAAACTATGCCATTGATATTTTAATGGGGATTTCATTGAATCTATAGATTGCTTTGGGTAGTATAGACATTTTAATAATGTTGATTCTACCAATCCATGAACATGGTATGTTCTTCCATTTGTTTATACCTTCATCTATCTCTTTTTCCAATGTCTTGTTCTTTTCTGAGTATAGGTCTTTTATGTCCTTAGTTAAGTTTATTCCTAGGTTATCTTAATTTTTTTATTGCAATGTTAAATGGGATTGTTTTGTTTTGTTTTGTTTGTTAGTTTCTCTTTCTGTAAGTTAATTATTGGTATGTAAATAGGCCATAGATTTCTAGGTCTTAATCCTGCTACAATTCTAAATTCATTTATTAGGTCTAGTAATATTTTGATGGTGTCTTTGGTGTTTTCTATGTATAGTATCATGTCATCTGCCAATAAGGACAGTTTTACTTCTTCTTTTACAATTTGGTTGCCTTTTATTTCTTCTTCTTGTCTGATCGCTATGGCTAGCACTTCCAAGTACTATATCAAACAGGAGTGGTGAAAGTGTGCATCCCTGACTTGCTCCTGTTCTTAAAGGAAAAGAGTTTAGTTTTTGCCCATTGAGTATTATGTTGGCTGTAGGTTTGTCATATAAGGCTTTTATTATGTTGAGATATGATCCTTATATTCCCATTTTGCTAAAAGTTTTTATCAAGAAATGGTATTGAGTTTTGTCAAATGCTTTTTCTGCACCAATTGATACAATCATGTGATTTTTTCTCTCAATTCATTTATGTGATGTATCACAATTATTGATTTGTGGGTATTATACTATCTGTGCATCCCTAGAATAAATCCCACTCGGTCATGGTGTATGATCTTTCTAGTGTAATGCTGAATTCAAATTTACTAGAATTTTGTTGAAGATTTTGGCATCTATGATCATCAAGGATATTGGCCTGTAGTTCCCTTTTTGTGTTGTCTTTATCTGGTTTTGGAATTAGGGTAATGCTGGCTTCATAGAAAGACCTCGGAAGTGTTCCTTTCTCTTTAATTTTCTGGGATAGTCTGAGGAGGATAGGTTTTAGTTCTTCTTTGTATTCTGGGTAGAATTCCCCTGTAAAGCTGTCAAGACCAGGGCTTTTGTTTGATGGAAGACTTTTGATCACTGCTTCAATTTCTTTGGTAAGTATAGCATCTAGTTTTTTAATGTAACCTATTAAACACTACAATGCAATTAGTGCATTTCTGAATATCAAAATGAACAATGCTGGCACATCTGTAAAAAAATCATTTTTATTTGATCTTCCAAAATAAACAGCATGATTTATACATACATTTCATAATGTTTTTAAGTTTTAATAATTTATATGCAGAGCAACTTTTTCATTGCCTTTATTTTTCACTACTGAAAGATCTATACATTTAAATAAAAAAAAACTTTTTAAATTTTCTTCTTTAAGACCTACCATAGATGTATATGATGGTACTTAAAATATACGTCACAGCAAAAGTCAATGAACCAGATAATTGTTCTAAATTACATTTAAGGTTTTGTTTGTTTGTTTTGCAGTTTGTAGTTTGTCATTCAGTTGGCACATCTTTGTTAAACTTGGTCAACCTTTTTGGTGATTTTAAAATCAGTCCCTCTAGGTATAGTCTCTGGGGTGAAGGAGTGTGTCATGGTCACTTCTGTCCTGTGTCATGGTCTGTGTAGGTTGATAGGATCATGGAGGCTGTTGAACTATACCGAGAAGAAATGGACCTACTGTGGACAGACTTTATAGGACAGGAAAACTCTAAGATCAGAGGAGGGGACTGCAGATTCCCTCGGGAATAGAATTTTCTTTCCCTGGGAAAATCTTCAGATCTCTTATCATAATTGCTGCTTGCTAAAACTGGTACAATACTCAATAAGGACTCTGATTTTCATGACCAAATGATTTATATTCACAAAGTCATAACATTTCAGAATCTGAATCTCTTCTCTAGTACCATTAGCTGAATTTTAGGTACTTTTCTGTTTAATGCAAGTTTTACAAGCTCAGGCTTAGGTGATGAAGGATGAATATTGATCTCTTGGAATTTTTTCTGTACCCCCTTAGTGTAGGTTTCTCTGTCTCTCTAGAGGAGTCATCAATCACCATAAACAGGCCCCCAAACCACATCAATATACAATTTTATGGGTTTGGGTGCAAAGGGTTATAGATGGGTGTGAACTATCACTGTATTTGGAAGTAGGTTAAAGATCTATTAAAACCGTTTCCACCATCTCTCTGTGCATGGCAGGTGGTCTTTAATCTATAAGCAAGGAAATAGAAATTTTATTAGCCCAAGTACTAAATGCTCTAATAGCTATAATCAGGAGCAGGGATTCTTTCTCCTGCTTCCAAATCAGATCCCAAATTTCTATTCCTTTTCTATACCTTCATTCATCACTTCTTTATAGCTGATGCATAAAATTATGTCTCCAGATCTGACTCCAACTGAAATACAGTTCTATATATCCTGATTCATTACCTTAGCCCATAACCTTGGAGTTGAACTCATGTCCTCTTCCCTCTATCAATGGATTACACCACAGATTTTATGGTTCTCTTTCCCAAATGTCCTTCAACATGTCCCACTTCCAAATGACTACTGTTGCCATACTTTAGTTCTTATCCTTATCCCTGGCTTATTGAGTTTTCCAATAGTTCTTTGTATATCCAGCCACTGTTATTCAACATATCTTGTGCAATTACATTGGATTAATTTTTATAAAGGCATGCTAAATATGTCCCCAGTACATGAGAAAGCTTTTTTTCCCTTTCTTTATTGATTAAAGTATTACATACATATCCTTACTCCCTATTGCCTGCCCCACGCTCATGTTCTCTCTCAACCCTTTGGTGTATGTGTACATTGGTTATGCCAATATGCATGCATACAAGTCCTTTGGTTGATCTCTCCCCCTTATGTCCACCCTCCCCTACTTTCCCTCTGAGGTTTGAGCATCTGATTGATGCTTCTCTGTATCTGGATCTGTTTTTGTTAATCAGTTTATGCTGTTCATTACATTCCACTAATGAGTGAAATCATGTGATATTTATCTTTCTCAGACTGATTTATTATTTCACCTATCATAATGCTCTCCAATTCCATCTAGGTTGCTGCAAATTGCAGGAGATCCTTCCTTTTTAAAACAGCATAGTATTCCATTGTGTAGATGTACCACATGTCTTTAGTCCACTCATCTGCTGATAGGTACTTAGGCTGTTTCCAAATCATGGCTATTATAAATTGCACTGCTATGAACATAGAGGTGTATATAGACTTTATGATTGGTGTTTCTAGTTTCTTGAGATATATTCCTAGAAATGGGATCACTGGATCAAATTGGAGTTCCATTTTTAATATTTTGAAGAAACTCTATACTGCACCAGTGGCTGCACCAGTATGCACTCCCACCAATAGTGCACAAAGGTTCCTTTTTCTCCAAATCCTTGCCAGCACTTGTTATTCGTTGATTTGTTGATAGCCATTCTGACAGGTGTGACATGGTACCTCATTTTCCATTGATTTAATCACTTGGATGACTAGTGACTTTGAGCATGTGTTCATATGTCTATTGGCCTTCCTTATGTCCTCTTTTGAAAAGTATATGTTTAGATCCATTGTCTATTTTTTGATTGGATGATTTATCTTCCTGTTGTTAAGTTTTAGGAGTTCTCTGTAAATGTTAAAGATTAAATCCTTATCAGTGATAACATTGGCAAATATGTTCTCCCATGAAGAGGCTTTCTTGTTGCTTTGTTTATGGTTTTTTTGCTGTGTAGAAGTTTTTATTTTGATGCAGTCCCATTTATTATTTTCTCTTTAGTTTCCTTTGCCCTAGAAGCTGTGTTGGTGAAGATATTGCTTCAGAATATGTCTGAGATTTTGCTGACTGTGGATTATTTTTATGTTTTATGGTTTTCCATCTTATGTTTAAGTCCTTTATCTATTTTGACTTTATTTTTGTGCATAGTATAAGTTCTGGTCTACTTTTATTTTTTTTTTTGCATGTATCTCTCCAATTTTTCCAACATCATTTATTGAGGAGCCTGTCTTGACTCCATTGTATACTCTTGCCTCATGTGTCAAATATTAATTAAGCATAGTGTTTTGGGTCGATTTCTGGGTTCTGTATTCTATTCCATTGATCTAGATGTCTGTTCTTATGACAGTACCAGGAAGTTTTGAGAACAATGGCTTTGTATTACAACTTAATATCTGGTATTGAGATTCCTCCAACTTTGTTCTTCTTTCTCAGGATTGCTGCAGGTATTCTAGATCTTTTTATTTTTTTATTCCAGATGAATTTTTGGAGAGTTTGTTCTAGGTCTGTGAAATTGCCATTGGTATTTTAATGGGGAGTCCACTGAATCTATAGATTGCTTTGGGTATTATGGACATTTTAATGAGGTTCCATGAATACAGTAGGTTCTTCCATATGTTTATGTCTTCCTGTATCTCTTTTTTCAATGTCCTGTAGTTCTCTGAGTTTTGGTCTTTTATATTTTTAGTTAAATTTATTCTTAGTATCTTTTTTTTAATGTGATGGTAAATGGGATTGTTTTTTATCTCAGTTTATGTAAATTCACTATTGATATAAAAAATGGCATACATTTCTTAGCATTAATTTTGTACCCTGCTGCATTGTCAGATTCATTTATTAAGTCTAATAAGTTTTTGATGGAGTCTTTAGGGTTTTCTGTGTGCATCTGCAAATAATGACAATTTTGCTCCTCCTTTTCCAATTTGGATGCATTTTATTTCTTCTTGTTGTCTGATCATTGTGGTTAAACCTTGCAGTAACTATGTTGAACAGGAGTGGTGAATGCAGGCATTTCCTGTCTCATTCCTGTTCTTACAGGAAATGGTTTTAGATTTTGCCCATTGACTATGATGTTGGCTGTAGGTTTGTCATACAGGGCTTTTATTATATTGAGGTATGATCCCTCTGTTCCCACTTTTTTGGGTGTTTTTATCATAAAAGGGTATTGGACTTTGTTAAATGCCCTTTCTGTATCAATTGACATGATTATGTGATTTTTGACTGTCAATTTGTTTATGTGATGAATCATGTTTATTGATTTTTGGATATTGTACCAGCCTTGCATCCCCAGAATAAATCCCACGTGGTTGTGATGTATGATCTTTCCAATGTAATGATGGATCCAGTTTGCTAGATTTTGTTGAGGATTTTAGTGTCTATTTTCGTGATAGATATTGGCATGTATTTCTCTTTTTTTCCAGTGTCTTTATCTGGTTTTGGAATTAGGGGAATGCTGGCTTCATAGAAAGAGATTGGAAGTTTCCTTCCCGTCGAATTTTTTGGACTAGTATGGGAAGGATTGGTTTTAGGTCTTCTTTGAATGTTTGATAAAACTCCCCTGTGAAACCATCTGGTCCATGGCTTTTGTTTTCTGGAAGCTTTTTTATTACTGTTTCAATTTCATCAGTAGCTATCAGCCTATTCAGTATTTTTATTCTTCCTGATTGAGTTTTGGAAGCTTGTATTTATAAGGAATATGTCTATTTTGTTCTTGGTTGTCCAGTTTGTTCAGTAGAGTTATTCATAGTATTTTTTTTTTACAATCCTTTGTATATCTGTGGGGTCAGTTGTTACATCACCTCTTTTATTTCTTATTTTGTTTGTTTGGGTCATCTCTCTTTGTTTCTAGGTGAGCCTGACTAGAGATTCATCAATCCTTTCAAAGAACCAGCTCTTGGTTTCATTGATTTTTTTGTCTCTATATTGTTTATTTCTGTTCTGATCTTTGATATTTCCTTATTACTGGTTACTGTGGTTTTTTCTTGTTGCTCTCTTTCTAAGTGGCAAGGTTAAAGAATGTATTAGCATTTTTTCTTGTTTTTTGAGGTAGGCTTGTAGAGCTATAAACTTCCCTCTCAAAACTGCTTTCATTGTGTCCCACAGATTTTGGATTGTTGTGTTTTTATTTTAATTTGTTTTCAGAATGTTTTTTATTTATTCTTTGATATCTTCGGTAACCCGATCATTGTTTAATATCATGCTATTTAATCTCCAAGTGTTTGATTTTTTATTGTTTTTATTCTTGTTGATTTCTAGTTTTATGCCATTCTGATATGAGAAATTGTTTGTTATGATTTCTATCATCTTGAATTTAAATAGACTTTGTGTATGTCCTAATATGTGGTCTATTTTTGAAAATGCCCTGTGTGCTCTTGAGAAGAATGTATATTCTGTAAGTTTGGGGTAAAATGTTCTGATGATGTCAATTAATTCCATCTGATATAGTGAGTCATTTAGGATTTCTGTGTCCTTGCTCATTTTTTCTAGAAGATTTATGCAGTGATCTCAGTGGTGTATTAAAGTCCCCTACGATGATTCTATTGTTGTCGATCTCTCCCTTGATATCTTCTAGAAGTTTTATTATGTATTTGGGTGCTCCTGCATTGGCTGCATATATGTTTATCAGTATTATATTATCTTGTTGTATCGATCCTTTTAGTATTATAAAATGGCCTTTCTTATCTCCTGTTATGGCATTTACTTTGAGGTCTGTTTTGTCAGATATAAGTATTACTACCCCAGCTTTTTTTCCATTTCCATTTGCCTGAAAGATATTTTTCCATCCCTTCACTTTTAATCTGTGTGTCTCTTCTTTGAGATGGATCTCTTGTAGACAGCATATATATGGGGTTTTTTTTAATCCATTCAGCCACTCAGTCTCTTTTGGTTGGGACATTTAGTCCATTTATGTTTAAAGTTATTAGTGAAGTGTATTTGTTTGTAGTTATATCTATTTTTGTGACTGTGTTCCTTCTTACTTGTTTATTTCTTCTTTTGACCATATTCCTTTTAGCATTTTTGCATTGCTGGTTTGGTGGTGATAAACTCCCTTAGCCTTTTTTTTTTTTTTTTTGTCTCTGAAGCTCCTGATTTCCCCTTCAGTTTTGATTGATAGTCTTGCTGGATAGAGTATTCTTGGATTCAGTCCTTTTCTTTGCAACACTTTGTATACTTCTTTCCATTACCTTCTAGTTTGATGTGTTTCTGTTGAAAAATCATTTGATAATCTGATGGGGGTCCCTTTGTAGGTAACTCTCTGTCTCTCTCTTGCCACCTTTAAGATTCTCTCTTTGTCATTGATATTTACCATTGAAATTCTGACATATCTTGGTGTGGTTCTTTTGGGATTGATCCTGCTTGGGACTCTGTAGTTGTGTAACATTTTTCTTCCCCATATCTGGGAAGTTTTCTGTCATTATTTCTTCAAATAGATTTTCTAATCCTTGCTGCTCTTCTTTTCCTTCTGGCAGCGTTATTATACGTTACTTTGTTTCATATTGTCCAAAGGCTCCCTTAGACTTTCCTCCTGTCTTTTAATTTTTTTCTCCAATTGCTGTTCAGTTTGAGCTTGTTTCTGTACCTGATCTTCTAACTCACTGATTCAGTCCTCTGCTTCTTCTAGACTACTGCTGAAACTTTCCATAGTGGTTGCTATTGTACCTATATCACTTTTCATGTCTTCCTGATTCTTGCATAGGTTGTTGATTTTCTCTTCCATCTGATGTATAAATTCCATGACCATTACTCTGAATTCTTTTTCAGTCATGTTGCATGCTTTAATTTCACTAAATTTCTTTCTTTCTTCTGGGTATTGTGTTGTTTTCCATCTTACTATCACCAGAAGGTTCAAACTTTGAGTTGCATGGACTTGGGCCGTGTGCCTTGGGATCTTTACACCACCTGAATATCACTGAAGTGCTCTCACACTGGGGCATGTGGCTACTATGGGTTGGTGGGAACCAGGCTTGCCCAGGGCCAATGTTTTCAGCATTCTATGTGGCCTCGTGTGTACACCTAGAATCAGTGACCCCACTGCACCATGCTATTGACTTGTGCTAAAAATGGTGCCAGGAGTAAGAGTTTCCTTGTGTCTGCACCAAGAATCAAGTATCAGAGTCTGTTGTCTGGTGCAGTTTCTCGCTGACAATCAGGGTATCTGTGTGCACATGCACCAAGAATTGGAGTTACAGGCTCTTAGTGTGAATGCGCTGAGAGTCAGGGATCCCAGGCGTATAATGTAAGAAGCAGAGTCAAGTCAGTGGTGCTCAGTGCTGCCTCTTGCTGGGAGAATTTGGATCCCGATCACCATGGGGGACTGGGTTGCACAAGAGCTCTGTGGTGTGCCTGCACTACGGAAAACTGACTTCCGTGTGTGCTGCTCTGTAACCAAGTCAGGTGACACTGCTGCACTGTGGATTTGGTCACCTGATTGCGATGGCCTTGCAGTGAGCAACCTCCAGTCTCTCAAATTCCCTTGAGCAGTACTGAGGCCCCTGTGTGTGTTCTCAGGCTCAAATTCCCCTTAAGGGAGCTGTGGTCCCTGAGTGTCTCAAGCTCAAATTCCCCTTGGGGTAGCTGGGACCGCTGAGCACGTTTTCAAGCTCCTAGCTCCAATTCCCTACCTGGGAGCTTCTGCTGCAGCAGTGCGCACGCATGCATGTGGTTTCGCATAGGGGCTAGGGGTGTTTGGGCTCAAGCAAGGGGCAGGTCTATTGATTGCTATGGAGCTATCCTCAATCTTTCAGGAAGGGGATAGGCTCTTTGACTCACAGAAATCTGTTGCTGGGAAGTATAGATTCTTGATGTCTGTTGGTCTGAAGCTGTGGTTGCAGTTCTCTGTCCCCACTGGCTGCAGGGTCCTGATTTACAACTGGGTTAGGGTAGGGTCCTAGTCTGAGGCAGCTCTGTTTCTCAATATGGCATGGTCTCCCAGGAGTGTCCAGGTTGTTCACAGGGCTCTGCCATCTAAGATTGCCCAGTTTGGCAGCCCGTTGGAGAACCTGCAGAGTCTAACTGTCCTTAGCTCATACACACACACCCCACATGTCTACACTCTCCTCTATGTATTCCTCACTCTCTCACACCCTCTCCCTTCCTGCCTTCCTACCAGTTGCCATCTTTTTTCTCCTACTGGTCATGTTGTTTTAACCATTCAGCTATCCTATGTCTTTTGATTGGATCATATAATCCATTTACATTTAATGTTATTATTGATAAATACTTGTTTGTTGCCATTTTTATTCTTAACATTTGTGTTCCTTCTTGCCTTTCTGCTTCTTCTTTTTACAGCAAACCCTTTAGCATTTTTTGCATTGCTGGCCTTGTGGTAATGAACTCTCTTAGTCATTTTTTGTCTGTGAGGCTCCTGATTCCACCTTTAATTTTAAATTATAGCCTTGTTAGGTATAATATTCTTGGATTCCGTTGCTTTGCATCACTTTGTATATTTTATTCCATTCCCTTCTTGCCTAGTGTGTTTCTGTTAAGACATCAGTTGATATTCTAATGGGAATCCCTTGTAGGTAACTTTCTGTGAGTCTCTGGCAGCCTTTATGATTCTTACTTTGTTACTGATGTTTGCCAATTTAATTGTAATGTGTCTTGTTATTGATGTTTATGGGTTCATCTTGTTTGGGACTTTATGTGCTTCTTGGACTTGTGTTGTTGTTTTTTTTCCACATCAAGGAAGTTTTTTGACATTATTTCTTCAAACAAGGTTTCTATTCCTTGCTTCACTTCCTCTCCATCTAGACCCCCTATTATGCAGATGCTCTTTCATTTTGTGTTGTCCCAAAGCTCCCTTAAACTCTCTTCCTGCTTTTCAAGTTTTCTTTTCAGTTGCTGCTGTATTTGTGTGTTTTTTCCTACCTCATTAATTCTCTAATGCAGTCCTCAGACCCTTCTAGTCTACTGTTTAATCTTCCCATTGTGTTCTTTATTGCAGCTATGTCATTCTTCATTTCCTCTGGATTCCTTTTCATGTTGGTGAAATTCTTATTCAGCTCATTGTAATTCTCATTGAGTTGTGTGTATTTGTCACCCAGCCTTTTTAGCATCCTTATAACCATTACTCTTAATTCTTTCTCAGACATATTACTTGCCTCTTTCATTTAATTCTCTTTCTGGTGATTCCTCTTTTTCTTTCCTTTGGGGATTGGTTTTTGTCTCCCCATTTTTTCCTGTAATATTTTAATTATTTCTGTGTCTTAGAGCTAACTGCTTTGCTAACCAGGTTCTTTTGGGAATGGTGCTACTGGTGTGGTCTCTCAGTAGTCCTGGGTTTAGTGGTTTAGTGGAGCTCCCTATTGAGCTATTTGAGTTCTCTTGATATAGTTCAATCTTGAATGGGAGCTCTTTGCTTGTGGATGAAGTCTCATTGCAGGTTGGCAATGTGACCCACCCCCGGCTTTGTTGTTCAAGCTGTTTTGCATGTGATCATGGTTCTAGCTCTTGAGGAAAATGTTTTCTAAGGTCTCACTGTTATGTGTTCTCTGTGGGTTTTCAGAGTCCATGGCATGGAATGAAAGTCTTGGGGCCTGATGCTCAGTTACTGTGAATTTCGCTGGTATGGCATGACTCCTACTGGAATAGCATAACTCTGCACGTGACTATGAGGATGCCAGAACCTGTGACAGTGGCGGGGCATGTGTCTCATAGTCTTTGGTTGAGACAGTGGGACTCTGGCCAAAGTGATGTCTCTCTCTGAATCAGGAGGAGGTTCAGGATTCAGCATTTGGGGTGTGGGAATCTCATAGACTGTGACTGAAATAATGTGACCTTGTACAGGGAGGCAAGTCCTCATTAACTCACCAAGCTGTCCAGAGGTAGGCATCTGGGAGGAGGATTTAATGGATCCTGCTGAGAGAGATGTGCACCCTTGGTTGGAGAGGAACACACCCAGTGGCAGTTCATAGAAGTGTCCAGGAGCCCTCTGTACATTTAAATTTTGAACCTAATGATTACACTATCTAGATAGCCTTTGATCTACTAATTATTGGCTTATAACATTAAATATTTTTAAATTATAATATATTGCCCACTTAGTAAAAATATTAATATAATATAATCAGTGTTATTTCAATATGCAAACATCCAAAAACAGGAACAACAACCCTCAGACAATCCTCAGTTTAAAATGCACAAAGCAAAAACAAAAATACTATAATTAAATTACACCTAGAAAAATTTTACTTCAGAAAATTAATTTTTATTTGTAATACTAATAGCAAGACACATGTAAAACTCATGGTGTTAAAATAAGCCAAAGGATAATTGTCTGGACAAAAATAAAAAGGATCCCAAGTTAAATTTACAGTAAAGATTACTTTATTAACTTTTGGTTGAGAATATGTTTGTATATTTTCAGAAAACAACTCCAAGACCATGTGGATTCCTGCAACAGAGAGGAGTTGAAATGTCTGCTCCAACCATGAAGACAAGAGGAAAAACAATCCAGAGATGGAAGATGCTGACGAAGCCTTGCCATGCTTCCAGTTAGCAGTTGTGCATCCTTGCATGTTACCCAGGACCAAACAAGAGAGGGTCTAACCTGCATTGCCAACACTTGTCTACCATCCAGATGTCATTGCTGACGTGCACACATAAGGAACAGTTTGACATTGAAACTGGGACTCAGAACTATTGGTCATTGAAATTGGGACTCAAACATTTCTTGTTCTCATATGTTTATTTCTAGTCTGCAGAGGCAAAATTTTTTGAAGAAAAGAAGTAGGGGAAATTAAAATAGATACAGAGCCAAAGAGGCATGGAACAGACTGTCAAACTACAGCAGAAAGACAGGGGAGGCTTGGGGGGGCGAGTTGATGTAAGATATCAACCAAAGGACTTGTATACATGCATAATAGCATAAGAAAAGGACATAAGACACTGGATGTGGGGAGAGGTGAGGGCATATGCTGGAGGTAGGAAAAGGCAGGGGGAGGCCAAGGGGGGGGAAAGAAACATATGTACTACTATTTGTAATACTTTAAGCAATAAAAATTTGTTTAAAAAATGAACTTCCAGAAAAAAAAAAGAAAAGGAAAGGCACAAAGCACCAGGTGGGAAACAACACTTAATATAAACCCAATTTATTAATTTGCTAATCACTTATAGATATGCATTAGTTTATTATATATATATATATATATACACACATACATACACACACACACATATATATATATATATATATATATATATCTTAATTTTTTATGTGATGGTAAATGGGATTGCTTTCTTAAGTCTTTCTTTCTATAAGTTCACTATTGGTGTAAAGAAATTCCATAGATTTCTCGGCATTAATTTTGTATCCTGCTACATTGCCGAATTCATTTATTAAGTCTAGTACTTTTTTTATGGAGTCTTTAGGGTTTTCTATGTACAATATCATGTCTTCTGCAAATAAGGAAAGTTTTATTTTATTTTTTCCAATTTGGATACCTTTTATTTGTTCTTCTTGTCTGATTGCACTGGCTAGTACTTCCACTACTATGTTGAACAAGAGTAGTGAGAGGGGGCATCCCTGTCTTGTTCCTGTTCTTAGGGGAAATTGTTTGTTGAGGATGCAGAGAAAAAGAAACTCTTTTGCACTGCTGCTGGGAATGCAGAGTGGCACAGCTACTGTGAAGAACAGTATGGAGTTTCCTCAAAAAACTAAAAATGGAACTCCCATTTGACCCAGTGATCTCACTTCTAAGAATATATACCAAGAAACTAGAAACACAAATTAGAAAGGATATATTCACCCCTGTGTTCATAGCAGCACAATTTAGCATAGCTAAGATTTGGAAACAGCCTAAGTGCCCATCAGCGGATGAGTGGATTAAAAAACTGTGGCACATCTACACAATGGATTACTATGCTGCAGTAAAAATGAAGTAGTTTTTAACATTTGCAACAGCGTGGATGGAACTGGAGAGCATTATGCTAAGTGAAATAATCCATTCAGAGAAAGACAAATACCTCATGATCTCACTCATTTGTGGAATATAATGAGAAGCATCTATCAGACTGCTGGACCTCAGAGGGAAGGTAGGAGAGGGTGGGGGAAAGGAGGAGAGATCAATTGAAGGACTTGTATGCATGAATATAAGCCTAATCAATGGACATGAATACCAGGGGGGTGAAGGCATGAGTGGGGGGGTTAGGAGGGTTAATGGAGGGATGAAGACACATATTTAATGCCTTAATCAATAAAGAAAATATATATATTTGTGTGTGTGTGTGTGTGTGTGTGTGTGTGTCTGTATTTTATCAACATATATTTTAAGGAACATATTTTATCAACATATATTTTAAGGAATCTTCACAAAGCAAAATATGTTTTAACTAGAGGCCCAGTGCATGAAATTTGTGCATGGGGGGCAGGAGATGTCCCTCAGACCAGCCTGCACCCTCTCCAATCTGGGACCCCTCGAGGGATGTCCGACTGCCCGTTTAGGGCCAATCCTACCTACTGGGATCGGGCATAAACAGGCAGTCAGACATCCTTCTCACAATGCAGAACTGCTGGCTCCAAACCGTTCACCTGTCTGTCTCCCTGATTGCCCCTAACCGCTTCTGCCTGCCAACCTGATCACCCCCTAACCACTACCCTGCCAGCCTAATTGATGTCTAACAGCTCCCCCAGCCAGCCTGTCTGCCCCCAATTTCTCTCCTCTGCCAGTCTGGCACCCCTAACTGCCCTCCCCTGATTGCCCCCAACTGCCCTCCCTTGCAGGCCTGGTCCCTTCCAACTGCCTTCCCCTGCTGACCTGATCATTCACAAATGCCCTCCCTTGTAGACCTGGAACTTCCCAATGGCCCTCTCCTGGTGGCCATCTTGTGGTGGCCATCTTGTGTCCACATGGTGTCAGTTATCTTTGACCACATGGGACAGCCCTCTTGTGTGTTGGAGTGATGGTCAATTTGCATATTACTCTTTTATTAGATAGGATAGAGGCCTGGTGTATGGGGGGGCAGCTGGTTTGCCCTGAAGAGTGTCCCAGATCAGTGTGGGGGTTTCCTTGGGGCATGGGTTGGCCTGTGGGAGTGGCCTGTGGTGGTTTGCAGGCTGGCCATGTCCCCCAGTGACCCAAGCAGAAGCCCTGGGATCTGTGATTAATTTATGTTCTATAATTGAAACTTTGTAGCCTAGAGTGGAGGCATAGGCACTAGGGCTGCAGAAGCTTGGCTTCCTTCATCACCCAGGCAACCCTAGCTCCATAGCTGTCACCATTTCTGTTTGGTTTATGCATCTTCTATAACTGAAACATTGTAACATTTAATGGAGGCCTAAGCCAGCAATGGCAAGCAGAAAGCTTAGCTTTCTCTGTTGCCTGGGAAATCCAAGCCACCGTCCTGGTCTCAGTGGCTGCAGGCATCTTGGTTGGGATTTATTTGCATAATTTGTTCCTGAGTGGCTGATGGGCATGACTGTGGGTGTGGCTTGATCGGAGTTGTGGTCAATTTGCACATTACTTTTTTATTAGTAGGATACCACTTCATGTTGTATGAGTAGAGCTAAGAGCTAACATTTGTTTAGTGCTCATGTAGTAAGCACTTTTAAAATTTATTTATTTAATTTTATTTTTCTATCACCATTTAACCCTTCTAAAACCCTCTTCCATTTTATCTATCCCCCTCCCCACTTCAATGAGTTATTTCTCTTTGTTTTTTTTTTACTAAATCCCTCTGCCTACCCCTCAACAACTCCCCACACACACAAACCAGCAAAGCTGTCTGAATAATCTCTGTTTATGATTCTACACTTTTCATGCACTACTTCATTTATTATATCTTTATAGCAAGGTATTAACATAGGTAACATAGGTATTAATATTGCTATTATAATGTCCATTTTACCATTTTACAGATGATGATACTGAGGCAGAGTGAATTTAAAATCACTAAGTAGGTCTTTCAAGACATTGCCTTATTACTTATTTGTATGGAAGACTGACATTTTCAAACATCTATCATTTATTTTATACAGGATTACATTGAAATAGATTTAGATTGATTTCCCAAAGTCCTTTTCCCCAACTAATTCCACAGGTGTCTGCTACTGAGAGAGTCCTCTTTTCTGTGCCACTTGTACAGTTGTAAGATTTGAACACAAGTCATCTGCCATACTGTCTTTGCTGCTTGTACAAATTATTGAATATTTTGAAACCAGAAAGATTTGCACATAATTTCAGTGAAAACAAAAAAAATTGTCCTGGAAATTTTTTCTCTGCTAACATGACTATTCAAGATCTGATGTAACCTGAATAAAATTTTACATTCCCACACACTAGATGAAGAAAAGCAACAATGTCAGCAGCCCTCTCCATAGTTTCATGGTAGTCTGTATTGATCTCATGATCCTGTGGCTGAAGGCAATGTGGGGACTCCATGGACTCTGTATTAGAGGCCACTGACTGCCTACATACCAAATTGGTTTGTTTTACTTTGTTTTTCAAAGATTCAAGGACACTTGAAAATCAGAGGATTTCACAGCAAATCTGGATTTATAATCCTGTCTTGAAGAAAACATAAAGTTCAGTCAAATCTAGGTAGGTTCTCACATGACAACAATCAGCCACTACTTCTTCTAAAATGGGCATTGTATCCCTGGGTGATCACAGTCCTCACCTCCTCTTACCTTACATCAGGACCATTTCATAGGTTACCTATGGCTGCTCAGCCTAGACACTTGAGTCTATGATCCTTGTCATAGTCCAACATTTCTTACAGCTATGAAATTCTAGTTGTTTCAACAGAAAGAAAAGTGAGGCCTCACTAAACTGAGTTCAGTCGCTCACTCAAGGTCACCAAGCTAGATAATTATTTAAGAGCATAGCCAAAACTTGAATTTAGAGGTTAAGTCCAGACTTTTTCTTTATCCTAATCACATGTTGTCTCAGTCACACATTAAGTGGTTCAAGTATGTGAAACTGGAAATACTGTTCTTGCAACCATAAAGAAAGTGAATTTAACTTCATTGCGGGGTAGTAAAACCTGGGAGTTGAATTAGAATTCTGCCAGTACACAAATGTTTCCATAAATGGTATTTATAGAAAAGATTTCAAGAGCTGAAAGTATGTAGCATAAACAGGAAAGTATATAAACTGGAGTGGTAGTAAAGAGAAACATCAATATAGTTTAGGCTACTTCTGTGACATTACCAGCTCCCTGGAAGTTTTCTATGTGGCTTGGAGTCACCTCTATGCAAATGTGGCTTCAAGGCTGTTCCTACCCCAGGGTGGGATCATGGTATCCTATGGTCCTCTAAGAAGTTCCATATGCATATCCTGACTCAAGACAAAATGTTATAAGTCAAAGATTAAGAATAAAACCTTGTCCAGTTTTTTTTTATTTTCACTTAATTAAATTGCTAAATAATTGGATACAAAATTGGATACAAAAGCTCTTTATGGGTTGTACAGTATTGTTGGAAGTGCCCAAGTGAGGCCCTGCTGTGAAACAATACAGGCTGGTGCTAGGTTGAGGGCCTGGACCTCTTATTGATAGGTTTGGGGCATGCATAAAGGGCTGCAGCAAGAGTATCCACCTCAGGTAACTGGAGAGGCTGAGCCACTGTCCCTTAGAGGACATCTACCACACAAAGCTAATGGACCAACTCAGGAGAGCAGCCATAATGCAGAGAAATGGAAAGAAATCCGATGTGAAAGAAATAGAGGGAAAAAAACGACTGGACATAGAGTTCAAAACCACGGTTATAAGGCTTTTCAAGAGGCTCCTAGAAAAGGCTGAGACCTACAAGGAAATGAACAAGACCTATGAGGAAATGAGCAAGACCTACGAGGATAGGAAAAGGACCAAATAGAAATTAAGCATATACTGACTGAAATAAAAAATATTATAGAAAGACCTAAAAGTATTCTAGACGACCTCAAGAATAAAGTCAAAGATTTGAAATACAAAGAAGCAAATTCCACTCAGCCAGAAAAGCAAGAAGCAAAAAGAATATAAATAACTGAAGATAGTGTAATGGGCCTCTGGGACAACCTCAAGCATATCAACATCCAAATTATAGGGGTGCCAGAAAAAGAGAGAGAGCAAGACAATGAAAACCTACTTGAAGAAATAGTGACCGAAAAATTCCCACACCTGGTGAAAAAAATTGACTTAAAAGCCCAAGAAATGCATAGAACCCCAAAATATAGGAATCTAAAGAGGACCACACCAAGACACATCATAATTAAAATGCCAATGGCAAAAGAAAAAGAGAGAATATTAAAAGCAGCAAGAGAAAAACAGTTACCTATAAGGGAGCATCCATACGATTGTCAGCAGATTTCTCAACAGAAACGATGCAGGCCAGACGGGAGTGGCAAGAAATATTCAAAGTGATGAATAGCAAGAATCTACAGCCAAGATTACTCTACCCAGCAAAGCTATCATTCAGAATTGAAGGTTAGATAAAGTGCTTCGCAGATAAGAAAAAGCTAAAGGAGTTCATCACCACCAAACCAATATTATATGAAATGCTGAAAGATAGTCTATGAGAGGAGGAAGAATGAAAAGGTAAAAATATAAATTATGAACAACAAATACACATCTATCAACAAATGAATCTAAAAATCAAGTGAATTAAAAAATCTGATGAATAGGATAAACTGGTGAATATAACAGAATCATGGACATAGAGAGGGAATGGACTGACAATTCTTAGGTAGAAAAGGGGTGTGGGAGGTGCAACAAGTGACTGGACAAAAATCATGCACCTATGGGAGAGGATAGCGTGGGGGAGATGAGGGCAGAGGGTAGGATGGGTACTGGGTGGAGGGGAGCTATAGGGGGAAAAAAGGGAAACGATATAATTAATAAACTGAACAATAAAGATTAAAAAATAGCTCCTGGAGGATGGTCTCAAGCAGTGGCTGACTTTTCACCTCCCTGGAAGCTCTAGAGCCAGTGCACCCACTGGACAGCTTTAGACCATAGCAGATTACAACTCTACACACCCAGAAGCAACACAGTCAAGGGGCCGACTCAGTGAAGCAAATCCTCCTGCATAGGAGTTTTTCCTGTACAGTAGCTCTAGCGGTCAATTCCTCCCAGAGACATCAACAGCAATCCAGGCCCAACTACTACAAGACTGTGTGCTCAGCCCTCAAAGGGATGCATCTAGAGTAACCAACTCAGGAGACTGGGATGCTGAGCCACTGAGCTCTATAGGACACTATTACACAAGGCCACTCTTCCATCTCAATGAGAGATAGCAGTTCTACCCAATACATAGAAGCAAACACAGGGAAGCAGTAAAAATGCAGACAAAGAAACATGTCTCAAATAAAAGAAATGAAACTAAGCAAACTACTGGATACTTAGTTCAAAACCATTGTTACAAGGTTACTCAAGGATCTTCATGAGAGCTTCAAGAAACTTAGTGAGACTTCCAGGGATCTTAGTGAGAATGTGGTTAGAAAGAAGTCAAACCCCAGAAACAGGGATCCTGGTGAAGGATACTCAGGAGCGAGACAACAGGGCAAATATCTTTACATCTCCAGAAGGTTATGCAACAAACACAAGGTCTGGTAAGCACACAAGCCATACAGGAAGTCTGTTCAGGTTTTATTTGAGTTGGACACTCTTTCCCTCCCTCTTGATTGGTCAGAGGTTAGGTTCACATTGATGCACAAATGGGTGATTCAAAGGACAGGGAAGGGTTGACATTTGTGGTTTTAAAATGGTGGCTGCTTAAAATTCCCTTCTTTTACAGAAAAGATTACTTGTTTATTCTTACAATGTCAAAGACATGAAAATGGACCAGTCAGAAATTAAGCATACACTAACTGAAATAGAGAATAATTTACAGACATTTAAGAGTAGCGTAGAGGATCCAAGAATTAAATCAATGAACTGGAATGTCAGGAAGCAAAAAACTCCAATCAGAAAAAGAAAATGGAAAAAAAAATAATCCAAAAAATTGAAGACTGAGTTAGGGATCTCTGGTACAACTTGAAGTGTACCAACATTTGTATTTATGGGCATGCCAGAAGAGGAAGAGTGAAACTTGGACTTTTAAATAAAATAAAATTGAGGGTATAACCCTAGTGATTATGGTCATGGACATTGGAGATGGAGATGGATTTAAATCTATGGGGCCCTTTCATTGTTTTCAACTTTTATAAACTTCAGATTTCTCATCACAAAAATAAGAGAGTAATAATCACCACACAGCTATATGCGCATTACCTGGCACTAAAAGTCCCTTAGTGAATAAGGTTCTACTGTTGTTTCTACTACACTATAGTCATAGTACACAGAGTGTTGGCAAGACTAATATTAAACAACTAGAGGCCCAGTGCATAAAATTTGTGCATGGGGGTGTGTGTCCCTCAGCCCAGCCTGCACCTTCTCCAATCTGAGACACCTCAAGGGGTGTCCCACTGCCCGGAACTGCTGGCTCCCAACTGCTTGACTGCATGCCTTCCTGATTGCCCCTAACTGTTTGTGTCTGTCACCCTGATCACCCCCTAACCACTCTCCTGCCAACCTGATTAATGCCTAATTGCTCCCTTCCCAGCCTGTTTGACTCTAACTGCCTTTCCCTGATGTCCTGGTCACCCCTAACTGCCCTCCCCTGCAGGCCTGGTCATCCCTAACTGCCCTCCCATATAGGCCTGGCTCCCCTCCAACTGCCCTTCCCTGCAGGCCTGGTGGCCCCTAACTTCCCTCTTATAGGATCTGCCAACCTGGTCACCCCCAATTTCCCTCTTACAGAATCTGCCAGCCTGGTCACCCCTAACTGCCCTCCCCTGCAGGCTTAATCACCCAAAACTGTCCTCTCTTCCAGATCTGGTCCCTCCCAATTGCCCTCCCCTGCTGGCCATCTTGTGTTCACATGGGGTCAGTTATCTTTGACCACATGGGGGCAACCATCTTGTGTGTTGGAATGATGGTCAATTTGCCTATTATTTTTTATTAGATAGGAGGATTAGATAGAATAGAGGCTTGGTGCATGGGTGGGGGTTTGCCCTGAAGGGTGTTCTGGATTAGGGTGGGGGTTTCCTTGGAGAATGGAGTGGCCTGGGAGAGGGGCCTGTGGTGGTTTGCAGGCTGGCCACACCCCCAGCAACCCAAGTGGAGGCCGTGGTATCTGGGATTTATTTATCTTCTATAATTGAAACTTTGTTGCCTTCAGCGGAGGCTAAGGCAGGCCAGGGCTGTGGAAACTTGACTTCCTCCATTGCCAGGGAAACCCACGCCTTTTGTTATCTCTGTGGCTGCAGCCATCTTGGTTGGGTTAATTTGCATATTCACTCCTGATTAGCTGGTGGGAGTGTGTGTAGTGGAGTTATGGTCAATTTGTATATTACTCTTTTATTAGATAGAATTATCACCTCAAATGACTCTGGAAAGGAGTGACCACGAGTGGCTCAGGTGGTCATTCCCTGATTTGCTATATAATGTCCTCCTACAGCTTACCAACTAACAAAACAGGTGACAAGGATTAGAAACAGAAATATGGAAAATTGAAAATGAGTGGTATAAATGACAGATTAGGAGGAAAGTACAGGAGAAGTCATGGAAAATGTAAAGTGAAGGAAGGATGAAGCATCTCTTGCATTCACTCTATCTGGCCACTCTCCTCAACTGAAGGAAGGCATACCTGACAGAATCCATGCATTTTGTCAATAGTCAGAAGAGTTACTGTGATAACACTGTGAAATAAGAGTGGGGGAAGTCTGAAATGAAACACACACACACACACACACACACACACACACACACACATAGATTTTCTGCTGCTGTAACTTTATAGACTTTAAAGGATGTATGACTCAAAATATATTGATAGATTTTTGCTGGAAAGACAAAGATAAATGATAGATAAAAGATAGAAAGATGATAGATAGATAGATAGATAGATAATCTCAATGCATATCTACATATATTCAAATCCAGATTATTTATAGAGATCTGATACCCATAGATCTAAATATTAAGGAATAAATATAAATATATAATCCATATGTATGGTCCAGGTATATAAATATATACATATATAAGGTATCCCAAAATATACAAACACTTTGAATATTATAAAGACAGTGTTTATTTAAAAAAAAACATTTCATTTTCAAACATGAGCGATCAGCCATTAAAGTGTCTATACATATTTTGAGGACACCCTGTACTCACCCTGATTCAGGTATATATATATTTATATAGACATTCTATATATTTATATAGACACACACACACACACACACACACACACACACACACACACACACATACATACACTGGCGGCCTGGGGCACAAAATTTGTGTGGGGGTGGGAGGGTGTCCCAGTGGGATAGAACCTCAATGGGCAGTCAGACATCCTTCTCACAAATCCAGGATCACTGGATCCCAAATGCTCGCCTGCCTGCCTTCCTGATTGCCCCTAACTGCTTCTGCCTGCCAGTCTGATCACCCACTAACCACTCCCTTGCCAGCCTGGTTGATGTCTAACTACTCCCCTACCAGTCTGTTTGCCCCAAACTTCCCTCCTCTGCTGGCCTGGTCACCTCTAACTGCCCTTCCTTGCAGGCTTGATCACCCCCAACAGTCCTCCCCTGCAGGCTTGGTCACCCATAATTGCCCTTCCCTGTAGGTCCAATCACTCCCAACTTCCCTCCTCTGATGACCTGGTCACCACTAACTGCTATCTCCTGCAGGCTTGATCGCTCACAACTGACGTCATTTGCAGGCCTGGTCCTTCCCAACTGCCCTCCCTTGATGGCCCCCTTGTGGTGACTATCTTGTGTCCACATTGGGGAAGATCTTTGACCATATGGGGGCAGTCATCTTGTGTGTTGGAGTGATGGTCAATCTGCATATTACTCTTTTATTAGATAAGGTAGAGGCCTAGTTCATGGGTGGGGGCCAGCTGGTTTCCCCTGAAGGGAGTCTTGGATCAGGGTGAGGGTTCTCTGCATGGGGCGGCCTGGGTGAGGGGCTGTGGTGGTTAGCAGGCCAGCTACGCCCCCCAGCAACCCAAGACGAGGCCCTGGTATCTGAGATTTATTTATCTTCTACAATTGAAACTTTGTAGCCTGGAGTGGAGCCAAGCCTTCTAATCACTCTGTGGTGGCAGCCATTTCTGTTGGGATTTATTTATCTTCTATCATTGAAACTTTGTAACCTGGAGTGGAGGCCTAGGCCAGTCAGGGCTGCAGAAGCTTGCCCTAGCCTCCTGCTCTCTCCAACTTTGTGGCTACCACCTTATCTGTTGGGATTTATTTATCTTCTATGATTGAAACTTTGTAGCACTGAGTGGAGGCCTAAGCAAGCAAGGGTAGGTGGAAAACTTGGCTTCCTCCATTGCTGGGGAAATCCAAGCCTCCCTCCTGCTGTCAGTTGCCACAGCCATCTTGGTTTTATTTGCATATTAGCTCCTAATTGGCTGGTAGGCATGGCTTGTGGGTGTAGCGGAGGTATGGTCAATTTGCATATTATTAATTTATTAGATAGGATATATATCATAGATATATAGATAGAGGCCCCACACATGAAATTCTTGCCTGGTATAAGGGGGATGTCCCTCATCCTAGCCTGCAACCTCTCTAATATGGGACCCCTAACTGACAGTTGGACATCCCTCTGACAATCCTGGACTGCTGGCTCCTAACCACTCACCTTCCTTCCTGACTGATTGCCCCTAACTGCTTCTTCCTGCTAGCCTGATCACCCACTAACCACTCCCCTGCCAGCCTGATTGATGCTTAACTGTTCCCATGCCAGCCTGATTGCCCCCAGCTTCCTTCCCCTGCCAGTGTGATGGCCCCCAAGTGCCCTCCTCTATAGGCCTGGTCGCCTCTAACTGCTCTCCCCTGATGGCCTGGTCACCCCCAACTGCCCTTCCCTGCAGGCCTGGTCACCCCCAACTGCCCTTCCCTGCCAGTGTGATGACCTACAAGTGTCTTCCTCTGCAAACCTGATCCCTCCAACTGCCCTCCACTGCATGCCTGGTAGCCTCAACCACCCTCCCCTCCTGGCCTGATCACCCGCAACTCCCCTCCCCTATCATCCTGATTGCCCATAACTGCTGTCCTCTGCCGGCCATCTTGTGGCAGCCATCTTGTGATGGCCATATTGTCAGGGCCATCCTGTGGTGATCATCTTGTGATGACATGAGCATGCCACAGCATGAGGGCTACCTAGACTTTTAATGGTATAGATATGTCCTAAAGATTCTTTAAATTTTAAATATATAGATACAAATGAATATATACTTTTAAAATAGCATGTACCTGTTTTTCCAATTCTGTTCCCAATAGTATCCAGTACTGTTAAATACATATCTGAAAACTAAAATGCTTCCTCTGTGGTAATGAAAATCCCACCATGATGATTATCAGAAGTCCAATTCCAATTTCACAAGAACCTCCTACAGGGGGCAAAGTATTCAGGCAATCTTACTTGAGTACACAACCTAACATCAATAAAAGTTTCGTCTTAGTGCTACTCTACATATTTTCTTTTATAAACAAATGGTTGTTTTTTAAGGATGAAATGTATACTCACAACTAAAAATATATCACTATATGTAGATATAGATATAAATATATATAATTTAAAACACAGCATATAGAGTGTTAGGGCCAAATGTGTCCTAAAAATATTTGATTTCAAAGTTTTGTTATAGAATTTTTTTCAACTTGGATTTATTTTTAATATATTCTGATAAATTATATTTAACTAACATATATTTGTTAGACAATGCATGCTTTCAGGGTTTATAATATCTACAGCAGGAATATGAGCTAGTCTAACATGATCCTTATACTATTTTGAAACAGGCTTTATTTTTCATATTACTTTGTTCCTATTACTATTTTATCATTAGTATTATTAACTTCTTATCTAATAAAAAAGTAATATGCAAATTGACCAAAACTTCACTACCTACAAGCCACGCCCATCAGCCACACCCACCAGCCAATCAAGAGATGGGATGGGGCCAAGGCAGCTCAGGCTGCAGGGGACAGGGCCAAGGCATGTCAGGCCTTGGGGGGGTGGGCTGAGGGAGCCCAAGCTTCAGGGGGTGGGGCCAAGGCGGCCCAGGCCTGTGGGTGTAGGAACGAGGTGGCCCAGGCTGCAGAGGGTGGGGCCGAGGTGGCCAGAGCCCTGGGGAGGGCGGGGTCGAGGTGGCCAGAGAGGAGGCCTGGGTCTGGGGGCGGTGTGGCTAGGATGGAGCCAGCCATTGGCCCCATTGCAGGGTGGTGGCTGGGTGCCCAAGGCCTAAAGCCTCAGCCAGAAGCTTTAGGCCTTGGGCAGGCTGGGGGTGAGTGATCAGCAGGACATTCGCTGGGGGCTCCCAGTATGTGTGAAGGTGCAAGTTGGGCTGAGGGATCACACACCCCCAGGGCAAGAATTTCATGCACAGGCCCCTAATATTTATATATTTATTATATTGTTATCATCAATATTAAACATGTATAAATGTTTACCCAAAAACAATGTGCTAAATTCTTTACATGTGCTATATTATTATGATAGTCTGTTATTGTACACATTATATAACAGAGAAAACTGGGACTTGAATTGAATGACTTGCTCTTAGTCACACATGTGGTAAAATCAGCCTGATTTGAGCACAGAGCTTCCCAGCATCAGAGCCTGGTGCATCATCATTCTGACTAGTCAGTTTGTAGTGTAACAGAAACACAAATCACCTTCATTTGTCATTACTTAATTTCCCCTGTTGTCAATATTAAAGTTATGAAATATATTTTAAAAATTAAATTTGAAACTAATGAAATAATAAAATATTGCAATTATTTGCTATATGTTTTGTATAAAGCATTTTTACCTACTCCCACCTTTTTGTTCCAGCTTACCAAAAGCAATAAAATGGTAAGACACTTTTAAACAGTTTTCTTAAAAATATTAATAGTTTCCAAAGTAATGTATCCATTGTTCTTTAGTGTTATGCTGTATCCATAATGTACTCTAAAGGTGAAAACATGCTTCATTTTATACATTAGGTAGTTTTATTGCAATACATTTTCCCTTAGAGATTTTAAAACAGGATATAAGTAATTGTAAAAGTCTACATTTCTAATGAACTTGCAGTAGGTAATTGATTTTATATTTTTTAAAAGGTTAATCAATTTAACCTTTAGTATTTTCCTACATATAAGAAAGATTTTTGCTATATCCAAGAAAACAATTGCTCTCTCTGCTTCTTTCTGATATATAGTTGGATGTTAATGTATGAATAAGATAAATAACTTATAACTGTTATGGCCAATATACTATTTATTTGTAAAATTTTACAGATAACACTAAGCATGAAACAAGGAAAGTTATAAAGACACACTATTTGATTAATATTATTTAATCACACATTAAATAATTTAATCACACATTAATCTGATTTTACCAGATGTGTGACTTAAATAATTCTCAATATTATTAAAATATTATTTTTACAACATAAAGGTTTTGAATCTACAATAATTTTTTACAAAACAGAAAGAGACCGTATTTGGGAAAAGAAAAAATGCATTTATATGTTGGTCAAGTGCCTCAAAATATAAACATATACTCATTATTTTATAATAATTAATTTCTAACTTTATTATTATAATCCAATAAAAGTCATCCTGTGTTTTTATGCCTCGTTATTTACATCCTGCCTCCTTAGTTTTCACCCTAATGCAATTCTATGATCTCTTTTAGGCCCTCCTTATGTGCCAGCACCTGCTACAGTGAGTCAGTCTTCCTATGCACTCCCAGAGCTCTTTGTTCCACCTCTTCATACATCATTATCTCTACATAAGCAAATATCAGTTTCCCTCTCTGTAAGATCTTATGACCTTTTGGTTTGGGGATACCACTAATGTTAGCACTGTTCCCTCATAAGCATTTATTGATTTAACCTACATGAAAGATAATTATTTTCTAAACGATGGCTTTGATTTAGATCAATGAATTACTTTCAGACCCGCAAACAAATATTGGTGGAAGAGGGGTGGGGGAGGAGTTCTCAATATTATTAAAATTCAACTTTTCTAATATTTAAGATTTAGATGGATATTTCCATCACTAAGCTTTTAAGACCTCTCTAACCAAAATTAAATCAATAAGCAATGTGTTGGATTCCTTGCTGATGTCAGTTTTACCAATAAGCTATTCCTGGAGTTCTCTGAATGGAAAACAGCAGTTTTACCCATTTGCCTGGGTTCCAAAAGCATAGAAGAAAACATGTTTCTCAATGCACATTACAAAAGCTTTCTGAAAGCAAATTAACTAGCCATTAAAAAAAATAGAATAGGTCATGCATATGTAAAACTAAAGGAGAAACTTTCTGCTTTTCACATAGTGTTCTGAATTCTTTACTCTGGTTGTATAGGCCATGAATTTGCCTTGTCTTTACTTTTCCAGATCTAAGGATAACAGCTAATTAATCTTTTAAGTGGCATTCATGAAGTGGTGGTTACTGTGTGCCAAGCACTAAAAAGATAATCTCACAACAACCTATGAGGTAAATACTATTACCCCCTCCATTTTTCTAATAAGAAACCGAAGCATTAAGAGGTTAAGTCATTCCTCAAAATCATGTGTTTAGTTCTGAGGCAGAAGAGAATCCACACACCCCATCTGTCTGGAATCTCACTATGGTGCCTCCCACTGTGAACAACTAATTTCCAGAGATTATGAAAAATAACCAGTTACCTAAATAGACATTATTTCATCTGCTCATTATATCATTTAACACATTTATGTCCATTCCTTCCACAATAACTGCCAAAGTCGTGGGCTGATTTTGACTAAATTTGGCAAAAGAAATACATGTTTAGTTCTCTTTGCTACTTTATTGTCTTAAAGTAAAATATTCAAGAAGAGAATCTGGACATAGAAAGCTTCTAAAGAGGACAAAGGAACAAAACTGCTTGCAAAAAGCCTGAGAATCTGGCAAGAAATTGGTTAAAATCAACTCTGAGCATAAGAGAGAACTAGACTAGTTGTTGGTAGATCAGATTAGCAGCAAGCTACTGAAATATTGTGTAAGCTGCCACAGTGAAAAAATTTTGTGGGTCACTTGCACAAACTGCAAGGATTAACATTAGTCCAAATTATTAGTTAACTCTAGGAATTGTGAGTACAGTCTAGGATGAGTTCAAGTTACCTTTTCTTAAACATAGGTCCTCCAGAATCTGTTATTTAAATGGAATTCAGTTTTGACTAGTCAAGTGTAAAAAAAAATACCTCCACTTATGGAAAAAGAAACAAAGCTGAGATTAATGTTTAGTAATATTACAAATGTAACATTCAATATTGTTTAATATGTATATGCCTCATTTTAACATTTTGTTTGTTAATTGGAACATTTCAAAAGTTGTTTGTTTTATGTATTCATGTTTTTCAAATCATTCACAAAATTACTGTATTCAGTTTTAATTCTGTTGTGCTGATGCTGTATAATTATCTTTATGCATGAGATATATAAATATACATATACTTATTGTGTCAGATTATTTAATATTTCTATTGGTTAGTTATTTCTTTAATAAGAAGTTCTATATGTGTAAGGAAAATTTATTATAAAATATAAATGAAAATAAATTATTCAGCCAATATTTCTTAGGTTGGTCACCTTAAACAAAGCATAAAACCTCATCTAATGATCAAATCACTCATCTTACTAATATTATTAAAAAGGCATCATATACATCTATCTGTAGGATATTTAAAAAGCTTAAGAAACATATAATCAAGGAAAATTTGGATTAAAATTCAAGAATATTTTGACTAGGACAGTTCATCAAATTCATAGTCCATCTGTGTTTGTTTCTCACATTTATTATCTAAGATATAATAAAGTAACAATTGCTGCCTTTACTGTGTCAAGGCAGATATAAGTAATATATGTAGACTTTACCCATTGTATATATTAAAGTACCCAACTAGATATATTCATATTTGAATAGACTAAAGAATAGTTTTTCTCAAATTATTTTTGGTATTAAAGATAATGATACTATACAAATTAGTAAGGCTTAATGTTCCTACCAATATTTGATGATTTGAAATCAGTCCTTAGTTAACAGATGGCCCCATCATTCTGGGACATAATTGAGATCCTCTTTGAAAATTTCAACTGAAAGGCTGATGGACATATATTCCACCTGGTCCCTTGAGGGATTCTCATTTTAGAAATGAAACTTTCACCAACAACAGTGTTTATTGTCAAATTCCTAAATTTCATGTTTACCAAAAGCAAAAGTACGTTTTCCAAATTTTCCCTCATATTCTGACTTTTTATACTGTCCAGATATATTTTATATTTTGTAATTTATATTTGAAATTTTATAAAATATATTTTATATTTGTAATCATGTTGTCTGTTGAATAATGGTTAAGATTTCTAAAAGGCACATTTATTTTAGTAACTCATGCAAAGGTGAATTTTCTGACAAAAGTCCATGAACTTCTTGAGATTCACAGGGGAATAAACCCAAGTATGTAATCAAACCAGGTTTCACCCAAAGTTCAAACAGAGCACATGGAGCCTGGCATGCATGAAACAAGTCAAACCACAAAAACTGATATGGATGTAAGAGCATTTGTGGGGTCATTGTATTATATGCACACCTGTTCTTGAGGAACACAATTTCACATTCAATGGCTAAACAGAAACAGCTTGTGTTTGCATTGGTGTGAACTATCAAGATCAACCTTTCAACAGCACAGATATCATCCGAACAGTTCACCAGCACAGATACCATCCCAACTTCTTGAGATGCTGTGACCACCATGAATCACCCAGATATTTTTTGAAATAAAGAAAGGACATCTCTGCTTGAGATCCTGAATGCAAGAGACTTACAGAGAAAGAGTGGCTGAGACCAGGTGTGATTGATGAGCCCTCTCATTTATACAATGAGATTCAAAGGCAGGCTGAAATAATGAATGGAAGGAAAGGAAAAGACTAGTGGAGATTAATGAGTTTGAAGGACTGTACTCTGTTCTGAAGCAAACGTGGGAGGAAAATGGTTATAACTTCCAAAAGTCTTTTTTTCTGATTTTAATCTCTGAAATTTTCAATCCTTCTGAAGTTTCAACAATAATGTTTTAAATTCAACAATCAAACATTGTTAGGTAAAATGGACATATAGAAAATAAATATGATAACAATAGAAAAAAGTATGCCTATTCTATCATGAAAAGGTCAAACCTTAGTATCTTGTGCCACAAACACCACTATGCACATAACTTTTAGCTAGTATTGAGGTATAGGTAATAAATTGTCAAACATTTTGGCAGTTTATTGAAGAGAAATACTCACAACATGAGCTACATAAACTCATCCTCTAAATGAGAATATTTTAAAAGATATTGACTACAGATGTTTCAAAGTAGAATTTTAGGTCTCACTGGGTGTCCCCAACTGGTGATCACTCTATTGTAGGCTTAACTCTTTAGCAAGATCGTTCAAATTCCTACTTTCCCTTCTCAACTTTTCAAACAACAAGCAGTCACTGTTACATTTCAACACTTCTTTATATTAAGTACCTAATATAGAATGGAAACAGCTGCAATTTCACTGCCCAGCCCTTTCTTCAACCTTTACAACATTTGTTCTGTTAATGTAGGTTAATTCTGCAAATAGCACTTCTGTAAATTGTTCTTGCAAACTGCTACATCATTTATGTAAGGACTTCTGTGAACTTTGAAAAATTAATGCCTTTAATTTTGGTTGATGGCAACATCAGCAGAGCTCTGTAAATTGCACTTTAATGAGATTTTGCTACAGGGGATAATCTGCTACTGACAGAGGAACATCTTGAAAACATCTGTAGATCTATAATTTCTCTATGGCGATTAAAGCCCACCACCAGACTCCAAATACAAACTCAAAATAAAGGGGAAACATGTAAAGTTCTAAGTGAGAATACAGCCTGTTTTTTAAAAGTGAAGGCTGAGTGTGAAATGTTTCGTGCACGAAAAATAAATCAATTTTGGACTAATTAACATTTAGCTTTATTTAATTAAGAAAGACTATTACTGTCTCCACTGCTGTGCATCTGTATATAATGAAGCAAACAGCAGTAGGTATAAGATACCACTGAGGGATATGCATAAGTAACCCAGCACTTTAGGTGCAAAGGAATGTGTCATATTGTTAAATAACTGACATCAAGAAAGAGTCTTACTTTAATTTCTCATAAATAAAATGAATGTTTCTACAGATGCTTTCACATAAGGTTTATTTGTCTCTGATGGAGACTGATAGTTGGAATGATTTAAATAGACAGCTGCATAATGGAAACTACTAAATAAATCTTTTAAAGAGTTTATATTTTTAGCAGGTCTAAATCACAGAAGGATGACAAAATTTATTTTGCTAAAGTTAGCATTCTTTATTGCTCTAATGCTATTACTTTGAAAGCCACAGACTTATCGCAAGGTTCATTGTAGCTCATGTTTGTGAATGTGGCATTTTTAAAACAGGAAAATTTTAAATCCATCTCATTTTCTAGTCAAACCCTATACTTGAAAAACAATCTGCTTTAAATGTATACCTTATTTATTACCTTACACAAAGTGAAATAAGAAGAAAGCAGAATAAGATATTATACTATATTACAGGCCCAGTGCATGGATTTGTGCACTGGTGGGATCCCTCGGCCTGGCTGGTGGGGATCAGTGGACCTCCACACCGTCACAGCCTGGCCTTACCTGCCAGCTCCTCAGGCTCCAGCTTGCTGTCCACCTTGATCCCGCACAGCACAAGGTAGTGCGTAAAGTGGCAGGCAGACTGGGAGGAGGCCAAACCCATGCTGGGTCCCCCGCCACTCCTGCTAATCCCAGCCCCACTGCACCTGCTACTACAGCCACTTGGAATGTAGAGGGAGTGTCCCCAGGAGAGGCTAGTGCCATAGCAACAGCACTTGCTAGCCATGAGTCCAGCTTCTGGCACTCCTCTGTCAGTTGAGCCACGCTCATGATGTGGCTCATGATGTGGGAGTTCACTGACCACCAGGGGGAAGCTCCTGCATTTTGAGTGTGCCCTCTGGTGGCCAGTGCATATCATACTGGCCAGTAGTCCAACCGTCCCATCATTTAGGCCCGGTGCATGAAATTCGTGTGTGGGAAGTGGGAGGTGTCCCTCAGCCCAGCCTGCACCCTCTCCAATCTGGGACTCCTCGAGGGATATCCAATTGCCTGTTTAGGCCAAATCCCGGGCTTGGCCTCCTCCCTGGCTGCCTGCCGCTTTGCACACTACTTTGTGCTGTGTGGGATCAAGGTGGACAGCAGGCTGGAGCCTGAGGAGCTGGCAGGTAAGGCCAGGCTGTGGCAGCATAGAGGTCCTACCAGGATTGGGCCTAAATGGGCAGTCAGACATTCTTTTCACAATCCAGGACCGAAGGCTCCAAACTACTCACCTGCCTGCCTCCCTGATTGCCTCTAACCACTTCTGACTGCCAGCCTGATGACCCCCTAACCACTACCCTGCCAGCTTAATTGATGTCTCACTGCTCCCCAGCCAGCCTGTTTGCCCCCAAGTTCCCTCCTCTGCCGGCGTGGTCACCCCTAACTGCCCTCCCCTGCAGGCTTGATTGCCTCCAACTGCCCTCCCTTGCAGGCCTGGTCCCTCCCAACTGCCCTCTCCTGTTGGCCTGATCACCCACAAATGCCATCCCTTGCATGCCTGGAAATTCCCAATGGCCCTCCCCTGCTGGCCATCTTGTGGTGGCCATCTTGTGTCTACATGGGGGCAGGATCTCTGACCACATGGGGGCAGCCCTCTTGTGTTTTGGAGTGATGGTCAATTTGCATATTACTCTTTTATTAGATAGGATAGAGGCCTAGTTCATGGGTGGGGGCCGGCTGGTTTGCCCTGAAGGGTGTCCCGGATCAAGGTGAGGGTGCCCTTGGGGTGTGGGGTGGCCTGGGAGAGGGGCCTGTGGTGGTTTGCAGGCCTGCCATGCCCCCCAGTGACCCAAGCAGAGTTCCTGTGTTCTGGGATTAATTTATGTTCTACAATTGAAACTTTGTAGCCTGGAGTGGAGCCAACCCTTCTGTTCACTCCATGGTGACAGCCATTTCTGTTTGGGTTTATTTAAATTCTATAATTAAAACTTTGTAGCCTAGAGTTAAGGTCTAGGTGCCCAGGCAACCATAGCCTCTGCTCTCTCCAGCTCTGTGGCTGCTACCATTTCTGTTGGGATTATGTATTTTCTATAACTGAAACTTTGTAGCATTGAGTGGAGGCCTAGACTGGCAAGAGCAGGCAGAAAGCTTGACTTCCTCCATTGCCGGGGAAACCCAAGCCTGGATGTGCAAACGTGGGGAATTTCATTCCAGTGGTTAGTCTCTGTGCCCAGGCAGGTTGACTGTGCAACCTGGCATCCCAAGAAGATCAGAGAACCTAAATGTCCATGCAAGAGGCAGCAATGAGCACCAGTGACTAGACTCTGCTTCTCATTGTGTGCGCCTGGGATCCATGATTCCCAGTACATTCACACTAAGAGCCAGTAACTCCAATTCCTGGCACATGTGCACACAGGGACCATGATTCTCAGTGCAAGGCCAAACCAAGCAACAGAGACTCTGATACTCGATTATCAGCACAGACACAGGGAGCCTCAGACTCCTGACATGCACTGGAGGACTTTGATTTTTGGCACATGCCAGCAGGTTCTCTGTTTCAATGTGGTTAAGGCAGGTTCATTGATTCCAGGTGAACACATAAGACCACACTAAGCGCTTGTGATTCTGAACCGGGGTGAGCGTGATTCCCACCAACTCACAACAGCAACAGGTCTTGGTGTCAAAAATCTTCAGTGACAATTGTGGGGTACAAAACTCCTACTGCACATAGCCCAGGCACCCACAACTAGACATTTGAACCTTCTGGTGGTAGTCAAAATGGAAAGACAAAGAAACAATCTCCAGAAGAAAGAAAAGTATGAATAGCCAAAAAAAAAAAAAAAGTGAAATGGAAGCATGCAACATGACAGAAAGATAATTCAGAGTAATGTTCATCCAGTTCATACACTGGATAAATGAGAAAATCAACAATCTATGCAAAAAATTCTTCCTGAAGAAATGAAAAATGGTATAGCTATGATCAAAAGCACCATGGAAAGTTTCAACAATAGACTAGAAAAAGCAGAAGACCAAATTAGTGAGTTAGAAGATATAGTAGAGAAATAAGCCCAATCTGAACAGCAATTACAAAAAAAAATTAAAAAGCAGGAGGAAAGCTTAAGGGAGTTTTAGAATAACATGAACTGAAGTAACATATGTATAATAGGGCTGCCAGAAAGACAAGAAAAGCAGCAAGGATTATAAAATCTATTTGAAGAAATAATGACAGAAAACTTCCCAGAAATGGGGAAGAAAAAGTTACACAAGTACAGAGAGTTCTAAGCAAGATCAATGCCAAAATACTCAACATAATTTCAATGGCAAATATTAACAACAAAGAGTGAATCTTAAAGGCACCAAGAGAGAGACAGAGATGTATCTACAAAGGATCTTCCATCAGATTATCAAATAATTTCTCAACAGAAACACATCAAGATAGAAGGGAATGGAAGGATATCTACAAAGTGATGCAAACCAAGGGATTGAATCCAAGAATACTCTATACAGCAAGACTGTAGATAAAAATTGAAGGGAAAATCAGGAGCACCATGGGGGGGGGGAGGATTTTATCACTAACAAACCAGCAATGCAAGAAATGCTAAAGGGAAAGCTGTAAAAAGAAGAAATAAAAAGGTAAGAAGAAACACAGGCTAAAAAAATTAAAAATTGCTACAAACAAGTACCTTTCAATAATAACATTAAATGTAAATGGACTAAATGCTCCATTCAAAAGACATTGAGTGGCTGAATGGATAAAAAATAATGACTCATATGTATGCTGTCTACAAGAGACCCACCCCTTAACAAGAGACTCACACAGACTGAAAGTAAAGAAATGGAAAAATATCTTTCAAGCAAATGGAAATGAAAAAAATGGGGAAGCAATACTTATATCTGACAAAATTGACCTCAAAGGGAAGGCTATAACAAGAGATAAGGAAAGCCATTTCACACCATCAAAGGGATCAATACAACAAGAGGATATAGCTGTGGTGAACATTTAAGCACCCAATGCAGGAATAACCAAATACATTAAAAAACACCAGGAAGATATCAAGGGAGAGATTGACAACAATGCAATCATAGTAGGGGACTGTAATATACCACTGGCATCACTGGATAAATCCTCTTGACAAAAAAATTAGCAAAGAAATAGCAATCCTAAATGATTCACTAAAACAATGGACTTAATTAACATCTTCAGAATATTTCACCCCCAATACAAGAAATATACATTATCCTCAAGTGCAAATGGGACATTTTCAAAAATAAAACACATATTGGGTCTCAAGCAAAGTCTCCCCAAATTCAAGAAGACTGAAATAATATCAAGCATCTTCTCAGACCATGGCATAATATTAGAAGTAAACTACAATAAAAACAATCCAAAATACTCAAACACTAGGAAGCTGAATAGCATGTTATTAAAAACTGATCGGGTTAACAATGAGATCAATGAAAAAATTTTAAAATATCCTAGAAACTAATGACAATAAAAACACAACAATACAAAATCTATGGGACACAATGAAAGCAGTCCTGAGAGGGAAGTTTATTGCTATACAGGCTTACCCCCCAATCCCCTCCCCACAAAAAAGAAAAAACATTTGTAAATCATCTAACTCTACAACTCAAAAAACTAGAAAAAGAGCAACAAGGAAGGGTCACAGTAACCAGAAGGAAAGAAATAATAAATATCAGAGCTGAAAAAGATGGCATAGAGACCAAAAATAAAAATAAATACAAAAGATAAATTATAGCAAGAGCTTGTTCTTTAAAAGGTTAAATGAGATTGATGAACCTCTAGCCAGGCTCACCAAGAAACAAAGAGAGAGGAGTCAAATAAATAAAATCAGAAATAAAAGAGGAGAAACAATAATAGACCACACCAAAATACAAATAATTGTTTAAAAAAGTACTATGCACAACTCTTTTCCAACAAACTAAGCAAATGGACATATTCCTAGAAAAACACAACCTTCCAAAACCCAATCAGGAAGATTCTAATAATTATGTAAGAAATTGAAGCAGTCATCAAAAAAAATTCCAGCAAACAAAAATCCGGGGCCATAGAGCTTCACAGGAGAGTTATATCAAAATTTCAAGGAAGAACTAAAACATATCCTCCTCATATTATTCAAAAAAATTGAAGAAGAAGGAACAAACTTCTTCCAAACTTATTCTATGAAGCCAGCGTCACCCTAATACAAAAACCAGATAAAGGCAAGACAATGAAAGAGAATTACAGGACAAAATACCTCATGAAAATAGATGCCAAAATTATTAACAAATTCTAACAAATCGGATCCAGGAGTACATCAGAAAAAAATAATACACTATGACCAAGTAGGATTTATCCCAGGAATGCAAGGATGGTACAATATATGCAAATCAATAAATGTGATACATCACATTAAAAATGAGAGATAAAAATCACAGAATCATATCAATTGATGCAGAAAAGCATTTGACAAAATCCAACACCCTTTCTTGATAAAAAATTATCAACGAGGTGGAAATAGAAGGATAATACCTCAACATAATAAAAGCCATATATGACAAACCCACCGCCAACATCATATTCAATAGGCAAAAAATAAAATCATTTCTCCTAAGAACAGGAAAAAGACAATAGAGTTTAGGGAGGCCTAAACTCACCGCTGCTGTTCAATATAGTACTGGAAGTTTTAACCATTGCAATTAAACAACAAGAAGAAATAAATGGCATCCAAATTGGAAAGGTAGAAGTAAAGCTGTCCTTATTTGCAGATGGCATAATATTGTACATAAACAACCCGAAAGACTCCATCAAAAAACTATTAGGCTTAATAAATGAATTCAGTAATGTAGCAGGATAAAATATTAATGCCAAGAAATCTATGGCATTTCTATACAACATTAATTAGTAAACTAACAAAAGAGAGACTAAAATAGCAATCCTTTTTACCATCGCACCAAAAATATTAAAATACCTTTTAACTAAGGAGGTAAAAGACCTATATGAGAAAACTAAAGGACACTGAAAAATAGAGTAAGACATAAACAGATGGAATAACATACCATGATGTTGGTAGACTCAACATCATTAAAATGTCTATACTACCCAAAGCAATCTATAGATTCAATCCACTTCCCATTAGAATAGCAATGACATATTTCACAGACCTAGAAAAAACTCGCCAAAAATTCATATGGAATAGAAAAAAAAAAACAAATTGCCACAGCAATCCTGAGAAAGAAGAACAAAGTAGGTGGGATATTAATACCAGAATTCAAGCTGTATTACAAAGCCACTGTTCTCAAAACGGCTAGTATTGGCACAAGAACAGACATATATACCAATGGAATAGAATAGAGAATCCAGATATTGACCCAAACCACTATGCTCAATTAATATTTGACAAAGGAGTCATGAACATAAAATGGAGTTAAGACAGTTTCTGCAATAAATGGAGTTGGGAAAATTGGACAGATAGATGCAAAAAAAAATGAAACTAGATCACCAACTTACAACATACACAAAAATTAACTCATAATGGATAAAGGACTTAAACATAAGATGGGAAAAGATAAAATACTAGAGAAATCCACAGGCAGATAAATCTCAGATATATGCAAAATCAGTTTCTTCATCGATACTGCTCCTAAGGCAATGGAAGCTAAAGAGAAAATAAACAAATGGGACTACATCAAAATGAAAAGATTTTGCACAGCTAAAGAAACCATCAACAAAACAACAAGAAAGCCCACTGTATGTGAGAACGTATTTGAAAATGTTATTGCTGATAAATATTTAATCTCCAACTTCTACAAGGAACTTAGTAAAAAGAAGATAAACAACCCAATTTAAAAAATGGGCAAGGGACATAAATAGAATATTTTTTAAGTGACAGAAGGAAAGCTTAGAGACATATGAAAACATACTCAAAATCACTAGTTATCTGAGAATTGCACATCAAAATGACAATTCGGTACTGTTTCACACATGTCAGAATGGCAACCATTAACAAATCAACAAAGGACAAGTGCTGATGAGGATGTGGAGAAAAAGGATCTCTCGTGCACTGCTGTAGAGAATTCAGACTGGTGAAGCCACTGTGGAGAAGAGTATGGAGTTTCCTCAAAAAAAAAAAAAAACACTAAAAATGTAACTCCCATTTGACCCAGTCATCCCATTCCTAGGAATATATCCCAAGAAACTGGAAACACCAATCAGAAAGTATATATGAACTTTTATATTCTTAGCAGCACAATTCACCATAACTAAGATTTGGAAACAGCTTAAATGCCCATCAGCAGATGAGTGGATTAAAAAAGTGTGGTACACCTACACAATGTAATATTACCTTGTGGTAAAAAAAAAAAAAAAGAAGGAGTTCTTACAATATGTAACAGCATGGATGGAAATGGATAGCAATATGCTAAGTGAAATAAGCCAATCAGAGAAAGATAAATATCACATTATCTCACTCATTTATGGAATATAATGAATAAAGAAACTGATGAACAAAAACAAATACAGAGACAGAGAAACATTGATCAGACCATCAAACCTCAAAGAGAAGGTATGGGAGGGTGGGGTAAGTGGGATAGATCAACCAAAAGACTTGTATGCATGAATATACACCTACCCAATGAACACAGACAACAGAGGGGTGAGGGCATGAGTGGGGGGGATGAGAGGGGATAATAGGGGAGTAAAGACACATATGTAATACCTTAATCAATAAATAAATTAAAAAATAAAAGTTATCTAGAATGCACTGTAAAATTTCCAAAGTCTCCTAATATTTAAATCAAAAAAGGAGGGATAGTGGGAAAATACCCTGTTAGAAAATTACATCAAGCCTTAATTCCTTTACATTTTTTACTTTGAAAATTATTTTCCATTTGTAATACTGATAGCAAAACACCCATGAAGACAAACATGGTTTTAAAATAAGCCAAAGAAAAATCGTTTGAGCCAAACTGAAAAGTTCCCAAGTGTAATTTATAGAAAAGATTCTTTTATTAACCTTTGGTTAAGACTATGGGGGTATATGCCCAGAAAACTCCTCCAAGTCTGTGTGAATTCCTGCAACAATGGATTCCAGAGAGGAACTGACCAGATTGCTCCAGCCAGAAAGTAACAGTAGCCCCCAAGGACAGAGAAGAAACAGTCCAGAAATAGAAAATAAAGACACCTGGCTGTACTAGTAGTTGGCAGCTGGGCATCGCTGCAGGTTGCCCAGGACCACACTGGAGAAGGTTGGATCTGTATTGCCACCATATGTCCACCATCCAGAAATGAAATATCATTGCTGACATGTTCACATAAAGAACTGGTGGACATTGAAACTGGGACTACTGTTGGCCCAAAAGTAGGCTGATTCCTTTAATGCCAAACAAGAATTTAAAGGGACTTGATAGAACTCTTTAAAGGGACTTGATAGAACTCTATTCTTTCCATTGAATTTAAAAATATGAAAACATACATTCTTGTCAAATTTTTAAAAAATCAAAAGGGTGAGATGGTGGAAGCCAATTCCAGCATGTCAGCAGAGCTGAATCATCCGGAGAATGGCAAAAGGCATTTCCCTAAATCTGCAAGGATGCATAAAATCATTACTTGATTCCAGAAGGTTCAGGGCATCTTAATCTATATATCATTGCTTCCTACTGCCCAAACATCCAAACAGCTGTAAGCAATGCCCCATTTTGACAATGAACTGTGTATAAAAGCCCTACCCTTTGATGTATATATCTCCACCTTGCCTAAGGACAATTTATGTTAATAAAAAGCAAGGGGTCCTGAGACAAAGAGAACTTGGTTTCTTTAGCCATAATGCCTCCAAAATTATGTTTCATCTCAACTCTTGATTGATTTACACACAGTACCTTTTCCAGATATCTAGATGCCAGATCAAGAAACCAGGTATTAGAGAGAAAAAAAGGCAGCTGACTAGAAAGACGTGTCCCAAGCCTTATCCTGGAAGAGATAGAAGGAACATCTGAGGGTTACATGGGGAATGTCTATTGGTGGATTAAGGGACAGCTATACTCCAGAAGAAGGTGGGGTACTGCTGGACAGGGCTCCCTTGACTGGGCAACCCCCACCGCTGTTGCGTTTCCTCCTGGAGCCACTGGCTAGGATGCAGAGTCCAGGTCATCTTGAAGAAGAAACTTGGATATTATCAGAAGCCTGAAAATCTATAACCGAGGCACCCACCAAATGGCTGAAAACTCCATAGCACCAGTCCCCAATTGGCCAGAACATAAGGATTCAGAGGAGGTCTGCACTCTACCATGGAAAGGTCAGATTTCACCTGGGATAAGGAGAGAGAGAACTATATAACCAGACACCTGGAGAAGAGAGATTATGGGGAGACAAAGAAACAGCCCATATATGAAAGAAAAGGGGACATCACCAGAAAAGGGAGTAAAAGAAATTGAGGCAAGCAATCTGTTAGAGAAAGAATTCAGAGAAATGGTCATAAGGTGGCTGAGAAGAATGGAAGACACATTCTACAATATGAGTAAAAACCAATAAATGAAGGAGAATCAAGAAGAAATGAGCTGAAACCAGTTTTGCTCAGTGGGCAGAGCATTGGCCTGCAGACGGAAAGGTCCCAGGTGCGATTCTGGTCAACCACATGTACCTTTGCTGTGGGCACATCCCCAGTAGGGGCTGTGCAAGAGGCAGTTGACATTGAATTTCTGACTTTCTATCTCTCTCCCTTCCTCTCTGTAAAAAATCAATAAAAAATATTTTTAAATAAAAATAAATAAAGTGAATGGCTAATTTAAAAAAAAGAAGAAGAAGAAATGAGAAACCACATCGCTGCTGTAAAGAACTCAATAGAAAGTATCAAGAATAGACTAGAAGAAGCATAGGACTGCATCAGTGAGCTAGAAGACAAGGTAGGAAAAAATACCCAAGTAGAGCAGCTTATAGGAAAAAAATTAAAATGCAGAAGGAGAGCCTAAGGGAACTTTGGGATAACATGAAACATAACAACATCTGCATAATAAAGGTTCCAGAAGGACAGAAACTGAGAAATTAATATAAAACCTGTTTGAAAAAATAATGACAAAAATCTTCCCTGATAAAGGAAAGAAAAAACCCACGCAAATTCAAGGAGCTGAATAACTCCCAAATAAAATGAACCCCAAAAGACTGACAACAAGGCACATTAAAATTAAACTGGCAGAGGGAACCAAGATGGTGGCATAGGTAAAACACCTATCTTGCCGTCATGCTCAGCAATTTTAATACTACAACTTAAGGAAAGAACAAAAACCTTCCAGAATCACCAGAAAGCTGGCCGAGTGAATATCCCACAAATAAAAGTGAAAATAAGACACTGTGACTCAGAGGAGCGGCGGCAGACAGCGTTGAAAGATTCGCATGGAGAGAGGTTTGGAGCGCGCGCCAGTGGAGAGGGTGGACGGCTGAAAACCAGCCAGTTTTCTCGAACAGGGAGACAAAGACGTCCCACTGGACTGATTCTCCAGCTTTGGGCGAAGTCCAGGGAACCCACTATCATACGGGGTGAAAACTGGACAGTGGGAGGGCACGCCAAAGCTCGGGTGCTGCAGGGGTCTCCCGGCTTGTGGAGAAGGCAGCTTGCACAAACATCTCAGCTGCTGACCATGCAGAGAGCGCTCTGTGACTTGCCCTCTCATTCGGGGAACCATCAGTCTGCTTTGTTTTACAACCCTGGGTGATACATTGGGTGTGCAGACTCATTTGGGGAGAGTCTGAATTCCCCGGAAGCCGGTGGAGCTCGGCAGCGGCTCTTTCTCAGAGGTGCTGGCAGCCATTGCCACCAACACAGAGTCCCTGGGGCCACATAGGGTGGAGCTAACGCTGTCTGCTTGGCCCAGAGACTCCGCCCATCCAACCTGAGCACAGCTGAACTTCACAGAAAATTGGCCTAGAGGTCAACCCCTCCAAGTGCTAACCACAATTAACCTGAGCTTAACTTCAGCAATACTCTGCAGCCCATATCCACCTCAGGTAACTGGGGAGGCTGAGCCACTGTCCCTAGTAGGAAGTCTACCACACAAAGCTAATTGACTAACTCAGGGAAGCAGCCACCATGCAGAGACAGGGAAAGAAATCAGACGTGAAAGAAATGGAGGGGAAAAAATGACTGGACATGGAATTCAAAACCACGCTTATAGGGTTTTTCAAGAGGCTCCAACAAAAGGTCGAGGCCTATAAGGAATTAAGCAAGACTGCAAAGGAAATGAATGAGTCCTACAAGGAAATGAAGGAGACCCTCAAGGATATAAAGGAGACTCTCAAGGATATGAAAAAGGACCAACCAGAAATTAAGCATACACTGACTGAAATAAAAAATATTACACAAAGACCTAAAAGTGCTCTGGAGCACCCCAAGAACCAAGTTAAAGATTTGAAATGCAAAGAAGTAAAATCCACTCAGCTGACAAAGCAAGAAATCAAAAGAATCCAAAAAATTGAAGATAGTGTAAGGGGCCACTGGGACAACCTCAAGCATACCAACATCTGAATTATAGGGGTGCCAGAAAAAGAGAGAGAGCAAGACAATGAAAACCTATTCAAAGAAATAGTGACTGAAAACTTCCCACACCTGATGAAAGAAATTGACTTAGGAGTCCAAGAAGCACACCAAACTCCAATATATAAGAACCTTAAGAGGACCACACCAAGGCACATCATAATTAAAATGCCAAGAGCAAAAGACAAAGAGAGAATATTAAAAGCAGCAAGAGAAAAACAGTTAGTTACCTATAAGGGAGCACCCATATGATTGTCAGCGGATTTCTCAACAGAAACTGATGCAGGCCAGATGGGAATGGCAAGAAATATTCAAAGTGATGAACAGCAAGAATCTACAACCAAGATTACTCTATCCAGCAAAGCTATCATGCAGAATTGAAGGTCAGATAAAGTGCTTCACAGTCAAGAAAAAGCTAAAGGAGTTCATCACCACCAAACCAATATTATATGAAATGCTGAAAGATATTATTTAAGAAGAGGAAGAAGAAAAAGATAAAAGTGTAAATTAGGAACAACAAATACACGTCTATCAACAAATGAATCTAAAAATCAAGTGAATTAATAAGCTGATGAACAGGATAAACTAGTGAATGTAACAGAATCACGGACATAGAGAGGGAATGGAGTGACAACTCTTGGGGAGAAAGGGGGTGTGGGAAGTGCAGCAAGAGACTGGACAAAAATCATGAAACTATGGGAGAGGACAGTGGAGGGGGGTGAGGACGGAGGGTGTAATGGGTACCAGGTGGAGGGGAACTATAGGGTGAAAAAAGAAGGGAACAATGTAATTAATAAACTGAACAATAAAGATTTAAAAAATAATAAAAAAATAAATGTTACCTTGAAAAAAAATTAAATTGGCAAACACCAATGACAAAGTAAGACTCTTCAAAGCAGCCTGAGAGAGACAGAAAGTTACCTACAAAGAAACCCCCATAAAAATAGGAACTGACTTCTCAACAGAAACTGATAAGGCCAGAAGCAAATGGAATGAAATATACAAACCATGCAAAGGAAGACACTGAATCCAAGAATACTGCATGCAGCAAGGCTATCAATAAAAACTGAAGGTGAGAAAAAAAACGGCAGCGGAACAGAAGGACGTGTTCTGAATCATATCCCAGGGCAGGCAGAGGGAGCAGCTGAGGGTTGTGCAGGAAGTGTTTGTTGGTGAGTAGGAGACAGCTGGGCTCTGGGAGAAGGAGGGGAGCTGCTGGATTTGACTCCCCTTACTGAGCGGCCCTTGGTGAGGCTGGGTTCTTTCACACAGCTCAGAGGCTGACTGCACCATCTTGAAGGGGAAGGGCCTAAAAATATACAGCTGCAGTACCCACTGGAGGGCTGAGACCCCCAGAACACAGGTTGCTAGTTGGTGCAGATGGGAATTCAGAGGAGCTCTGCACTCCACCATGGAAAGGTCAGATTTCCTCTGGAGTTAGGGAGAGCTGGCAAAGCAGGGAGATCTGTGCCTGAAAAAAGTCCGTGGCTGTTGCAGCTGGTAAACATGGAAGAGGGCCCTCAGAGCTGGGGCAGAGGGGATTCCTAGAAAGCAACCCATTTGGACCTGACAGAGAAGGGCAGCCTAACAATTTTGGGAGGGTGCTGGCTGCTAAATCCAAGGGGGAAAGGGGTTTTGCACAGACATACGAGCAGAACCAGAGTTTCCTCACTTGCATTTTTTCCTCTCCTAATCTGAGTTTCTGAGTGCTAAGCCAGGAACCTGGGATTGCCTGGTGGGGGAGAACCTGGGAGACTGCAGGGGAGAGCTGTTTTACTGGAGCCTGGGGATCAGAACAGGTCCTCACCATTAGAGAGGAAGCTCTGGGTCAGCCCATTCCCACAAATCAGTATTGAATACCAAAGGCATAGCAGGATTTTAGTTCAGGCTAGAGAGGACCAATAGACCAAGAAGTCGATCCAGAAACACTGCCACTCAGGGGCTGAATCACAAATTGACTCTTGTGTAACACAAATTAAGAATTAAATTTTATTTCTACTACTATTTAAGCTTTTTTTTAAGTGCCATTTTATTTCATCTTTATTCTACTTTGAGATTTGTGTTATACAGTCTCTTTTCATCTACCCTTTAGTATCTTTTTACTCTACCTCAACTTCACCTCTATGCCACCACTCTCTTGCTAACATTTCCCTATTTAGTGCCTTGTTCCCCTTACACTTTTCCTGCATTAGATTTTCCTTATTCTTTCTTTTTACCCCCCGTTAAAATTTCATCCCGCTTATATATCTAATTTCCAACCACTTGCTCCAAGTCCATACATACATCTTGCCTCTCAGACTCACTGTCATAAATGGTTTTTCTATCTGTCCTGTTGTTGTTGTTTACTTGACTGTCGATTATATCGATATTTTATGCATGCTTGTGAGATTGAATTGATTATTCTTTTCTTTTAGTTTTTTTCTTTTGTGGAGTATTTTGGCATTGATTTTTGTTTTGTTGTTGTTGTTTGCATTGCTTTATTGATAGATTTTTGCTTCTGTGTTCTCTCAGCTCCCTTAATATTAGTTGTTGTATGTAGTTTGTATCAATCTCCAGGTACCTGTTGCTGGAATTTGTTGGGAGTAGTGACTGTCCTATAGGAGTTTTCAACCCATATTTATAGTTTCTTCCCTTTTTATTTCTTTTTTTTCTTCCCCTTTTCCCAATTTCATTTTGGAATTTCTTTCTTTCAATCTTTCTTTCTTTCAACCTTTCTTTCTTTCAACCTTTCTTTCTTTCAACCTTTCTTTCTTTCAACCTTTCTTTCTTTCTTTCTTTTGTGTGTGGCTGTGTGAGTGTCTGCATGTGTGAGTGTTTTCTCTTACGCTCTTCTTTCTCACCTACCACCTAATTTGCTTTTCTCTGGTGATCACCTTTCATTTGGATTTACCAATACCTGTTCAGTACCTGGTGCATTGCACGTGGTTGTGTTGTATTTTTAGCCTTTCAATCAACGCTGGAGAGTGAGAACTACATAACCAGACACACAGAGAAGAAAGACCATGAGGAGACAAAGAAATAGCCCACACATGAAAGAAAAACAAGCCTCACAAGAAAAGGAGGTAAATGAAATGGATGTTAGCAACCTGTCAGAGAAAGAATTCAGAGAAATGGTCATAAGGTGGCTGAAAAGAATGGAAGACAAATTTGACATTGTGAGTAAGAACCAAGAGGAATTGAAGAATAACCAAGATGAAATGAAGCAGACCCAAGAAGAAATGAAGAAGAGCCAAGAAGAAATGAAAAATAGCTCAGAAGAAATGAAAAGGGGCCAAGAATAAACGAAGAAGAGCCAAGAACTAATTAAAAGTGATATTGCCGAGGAAAAGAATTCATAGAAAGAATCAAGAGCAGACTAGAAGAAGCAGAGGACTGCATCTGTGTGCTATAAGACTAGGTAGGAAAAAATACCAAAGTAAGGCAGATTGCTGAAAAAAAAATAAAAAGCAGGAGGAGAGCCTCAGGGAACTTTGCGACAACATGAACCAAAACAACATCGGCATAATAAATCTTCCAGGGGAACAGGAAACTGAGCAAGGAATAGAAAACCTGTTGGAAGAAATAATGACAGAAAACTTCCCTGATATAGGAAAGAAAAAACTAACTCAAATCCAAGAACCTCACAGAGTCCCAAGCAAAGAAAACCCCCAAAAAACCTATGCCAAGGAACATTATAATTAAATTGGAAAACATCAACTACAAACTGAGAATCTTAAAAGCCATTAGAGAGAGACAGAAAGTCACCTGCAAAGGAACCCCCATTAGATTACCAAGTGATTTCTCAACAGAAACTTATCAGGCCAAAAGAGAAGGGAATGAAATATGCAGGCATGCAAAGAAAGGGTCTGAAACCTAGAATACTGTACCCAGCAAGGCTATCAATCAAAATTGAAGGTCAAATCAGGAGCTTCACAGATAATAAAGGACTAAGGAAATTCATTACCACCAAACCAGCAATGCAAGAAATGCTAAAGGGTCTATGTAAAAAGAAATAGGAAGCCAAGAAGGAACACATGGGTAAAGAACAAAAATGGCAACATATAAGTACCTATCAATAATAACTTTAAATGTAAATGGATTAAATTCTTCAATCAAAATACATAGGGTAATAGACTGGATAAGAAAACACGACCCATGTATCTGCTGTCTATAAGAAACCCACCTCAAAAAAAAAAAAAAAAAAGACGCACACAGACTGAGGGTGAAAGGATGGAAAAAGGTTCTTCAGGCAAATTGAAATGAAAAAAAAAGCTGGGGTAGCAATACTTATATCCAACAAATTATATCTCAAAGTGAATGATATAATAAGAGATAAAGAAGGCCACTTCATAATACTAAAGGGAGCAATCCAACAAGAAGAAATAACTCTGGTAAACATATACGCACCCAATACAGAAGCACCCAAATAAATAAATAAAAAAAAAACATCTGGAGGATATCAAGGGAGAGATAGACAACAATGCAGTCATAGTAGTAGACTTTAATATCCCCACTATCACCATTGGACAAATCCTCTAAACAAAAAATCAGTAAAGAAACATCAATCCTCAATGACTCACTAGACCAGAAGGAATTAATTGACATCTTCAGATCATTTCACCCCAAAGCCACAGAATATACATTCTTTTCAAGTGCCTATCATTCTCAAAGATAGACCATGTGTTAGGTCATAGGCAGAGTCTCTCCAAATATAAGAAGAAAGAAATCATATTAAGCATATTCTCAGATCACAGTAGCATAAAGCTGGAAATCAACTACAATAAAAACAATCTAAACAAATCATACACATGGAGACTAAACAGCATGCTATTAAACAATGACTGGTTTACTAGAGAGATCAAGGAAGAGATAAAAACATCATGGAAACAAATGACAATGATAGCACAACATTCCAAAATCTATACGACACATTAAAAGCAGTTTTGAGAGGGAAGTTCATAGCTCTACAATCCTACTGCAAAAAAACAAGAAACAGCGGCAATAAATTATCTAACCCAACAACTTAAAAAGTTAAAAAGAAAACAACAAGAAAAGCCCAATATAAGTGGAAGGAAGGAAATAGTACATATCAGAGCAGAGATAAATGACATAGAGACCAAAGAAACAACACAGAAAATCAACAAAACCAAGAGCTGGTTCTTTGAAAGGAAAAAGAAGATTGATGAATCTCTAGCCAGGCTCACCAAGAAGCAAAGAGAGAGGACCCTAATAAATAAAATGAGAAATGAAAGAGGTGAAATAACAACAGACCCCACTGAAATACAAAGGATTGTTAAAAAGTACTATGAAAAACTCTACTCCAACAAACTGGACCACCTGGAGGAAATGGATATATTCCTAGAAAAATATAACCTCCCAAAACTCAATCAGGAAGAATCTAAACAACTCAATAGACCAATAACTGTGGAAGAAATTGAAGGAGTCATCAAAAAGCTTCAAGGAATCAAAAGCCCAGGGGCAGACAGCTTCACAGGGGAGTTTTACCAAACATTCCATTAAACAAGGAATAACTAAAACCTATACTCCTCAGACTATTCCAGAAAATTCAAGAGGATGGAACACTTCCAAACTCCTTCTGTGAAACTAGCATCACCCTAATACCAAAACCAGATAAAGACAACAAAATGAATATAGATGCCAAAATCCTCAATAAAACTCTAGCAAACCAGATCCAGCAGTACATCAGAAAGATCATACACCATGACCAATTAGGATTTATCCCAGGAATGCAAGGATGGTACAATATCTGCAACTCAATAAATGTGATACATCATATAAACAAATTGAAAGATAAAAATCACTAGTCATATCAATTGATGCAGAAAAGCATTTGACAAAATCCAACACCCTTTCTTGATAAAAACTCTTAACAAGATAGGAATAGAAGGATCATATCTCAACATAATAAAAGCCATCCTATCTAATAACAGAGTAACATGCAAATGTGACCGTACCTTGGCTCCTGATTGGCTCTGCTACCAGCCAATCAGGTGTGTGGGGCGTGACTGGCAGCGTGGTCATGGCTTGCCTGGAGGCCAGTGAACACTTCCCTTCACAAATGCTTTGCTTCACATTTGCAGGGTGTAGTTCGCTTCACACATGCGCAGGCTGGGAACTAAGTGCTTCACGCCAGCGCCAGTTGGGAAGGCTTTGCTTCATGCTGGCGGGGGCAGGGAACGAAGCAGGGACCACGCCTCTACACAGGGTTTTTTCCAGGGCCTAGGGAGCTAGCAGGAGAGGCTTGGTCCTTGAGGCATCTGTGTGCGGGGAGGGCTGCACCAGGACAACACCATACTTTCAAATAAAGTTGTTTCCCACTTAAACATCCTCTGATGAGTATCTTTAAGAAAGAAGTAAATATTCAGCCATTGTCAAACCTTGAAAAGTTAAGGTAATTCCTTAATATCGCCTAATATCCACTGTACGTTCAATTGTCTTTGTTTCAAACATGCATTTTACTGTTGGTTTGCCCCCTCCAGAGGCTACCCAAGGTCTTATTTCAGCCCTGATGTTGGGCTGCTTCCCCCGACCATAAGTTCCCAACACACTTCCAGCCAGAGTTAAAGGGGGCTTCTTCTGTTTTTAAGGCATCGCCATATCCAGTGCCTGCCAGGCCCCTGTGAAAGCACTACTCCTAATGTCCTGGGTGCAGGGAGCTGAAGCAGAGAGGCTGTGAGGCCCAGTTACCCAGGATGCTGGCCCCCCATCATCCCCTCCCAATTATCCTGGCCCAGCCTTCCCTATGCATACCTGTTCACGGAGAGCTTGAGGTGTTCATGGCAGCTGGATGAGAGGCCAGCAGAGGACGTGGCCGCAGCATGAGGGAAGGGAGGCTACACACTCCCCCAATTCAGAGGGGCTTGACAGGGGACCACAAGCCATGCACCACCATCTGGCAGGGCTTGACAGGGAACATCAAGGTCTGCTTCCTGCCCTGGTGCTGGGCTAGGGTACCTCAGGCTGCTCCCTCCCACCCCAGCTCCAGGCTGAGGAACCTCAGGCCATGCCTCCCACCTGGTACAGCTTTATAGGGGACTGCAGGCCACACTCCCAACCTGGCAGGGCTTGACAAGGTACATCAAGCCGCACCCCCACCCTGGCACTAGGCTGGGGGATCTCAGACTGTGCCCCTCCTGCCTGGCTGGGGCTTGACAGGGGACCTCAGGCTATGCCCCCCACCCAGCGGGGCTTCACAGGGGACCTGAGCCTGTGCCCCTGTGCCAGTGAGGATTGACGAGGGACCTGAGGCTGTGCCTCCCTCCCGGTGCTGGGCTAGGGGACTTGAGGCTGTGCTTCTCTGCCTGGTGGGGGATAACGGGGGACCTCAGGCCATGCCCCTACCCAGTGGTACTTGACAGGGACTCTCAGGTCGTGTCTCCCACCTGGTGGGAGTTGATGGGCGACCTCAGGGGACCTGAGGACACAACCTGCCCTGGGTGGCTTGACAAGAGTGGGACTGGTGGGGTCTGGATCTACCCCAATGTGGGGGGAGGAGGGGTGTGGCTGGGTCTGGGTCTCACGTGATTTTGAGGCACATGTGAGTGAGTGGGGACTTGACTCTGGGCCCCATGGTGTGCCCCAGACTCTGACAGGAGGAAGGTTTTCATATACATTTTACTAATTTTCTTTACTCTCTGATACTTCTATTATAGAGAAAGAGCAAATAGTAATATTAAATTATTTCCTCTAATTATTACCCTTTTAATGTGCATGAATTTCATGCACAGGGCCACTAGTGAAGTATAAAAAGTGATGGAAAGCAAGGAATTGAATCCAAGAAAATGCTAACTAGCTAGGCTATCATTCAAAATTGATGGTGAAAACAGACCAAAAAAAAAAAAGGCGAAAGGAACTTATCAATACCAAGCCAACAATGCATGAAATGCTAAAGGGACTATTGTAAAAAGAAGGAGAAATGGAGGAAGGAACACTGACATAAAGAAATACTTACCGGGAGAACCAAGATGGCGGCATAGGTAAACAACTATCTTGCTGCCCCACACAGCAATTTCAAAACTACAACTTAATGAAAGAACAAACACCATCCAGAATCACCGGAAAGGTGGCTGAGTGAAAATTCCACAAATAAAAGAGAAGAGAGGACACTGTGACTCAGAGTAGCGGCTGAGGACAGCATTGAAGATACACACGAAGAGAGGTTTGGAGCACGCGCCAGCGGATAGGGCGGGCGGCTGAAAACCGGCCAGTTTTCTTGAATGGAGGAGACAAAGACGTCGCACTGGACTGATTACCCAACTCTGGGTGAAGTCCAGGGAACCCACAATCATACGAGATAAAAATTGGACATTGGGAGGGCATGCAGAAGGTCGGGTGCTGCAGGGGCCTGCCAGCTTGTGGGAAAGGCGAGCTGGTCGGAGTGCGCACGGACTTGGGAACAGCACAGCTGCGAGACCATGCAGACAGCACTTGTGACTTGCTCTCTTGTTCAGGAAACTGTCAGACTGCATTGTTTGTGACCCTGGGTGAGACATTGGGTGTGCAGACTCATTTAGGGAGAGTCTCAATTCTCCGGCAGCTGGTGGAGCTTAGCAGCTGCTCTCTCTCAAAGGGGCTGGCAGCCATTGCCCCCAGCACAGAGTCCCTGGGGCCGAATAGGTCAGAGCTGACACTGTCTGCTTGGCCCGGAGACTTCGCCCATCCAATCTGAGCACAGCTGAACATCACAGACAATTGGCCTGGAGGTCAACCCCTCCAAGTGCTAACAATAATTAACCTGAGCTTAACTTCAACAAGACTGTGCAACCCATATCCACCTCAGGTTACTGGGGAGGCTGAGCCACTGTCCCTTGTAGGACATCTACCACAAAAAGCTAATTGACCAACTCAGGGAAGCAGCCACCATGCAGAGACATGGAAAGGAATCAGATGTGAAAGAAATGGAGGGGAAAAAAACGACTGGACATGGAATTCAAAACCATGGTTGTAGGGCTTCAGAAGAGGCTCCTAGAAAAGGCAGAGACCTACAAGGAAATAAGCAAGACCTACAAGAAAATGAATTAGACCTACATGGAAATGAATGGGACCCTCAAGGATATGAACGAGACTCTCCAGGATATGAAAAAGGACCAACCAGAAATTAAGCATACACTGACTGAAATAAAAAAATATTATACAAAGACTTAAAAGTACTCTAGAGTACCCTAAGAACCAAGTTAAAGATTTGAAATACAAAGAGGAAAAATTCACTCAGCTAGAAAAGCAAGTAACCAAAAGAATCCAAAAAATTGAAAATAGTGTAAGGGGCCTCTGGGACAACCTCAAGCATACCAACATTCGAATTATAGGGGTGCCAGAAAAAGACAGAGAGCAAGACAATGAAAAAATATTTGAAGAAATAGTGACCAAAAAATTCCCACACCTGGCGAAAGAAATTGACTTAGGAGACCAAGAAATATAAAAAAGCGCACCAAACCCTAATATATAGGAACCCTAAGAAGACCACACCAAGGCACATCATAATTAAAATGCCAAGAGCAAAAGATAAAGAGAGAATATTAAAAGCAGCAAGAGAAAAACAGATGGTTACTTCTAAGGGAGCACCCATAGGATTGTCAGGAGATTTCTCAACAGAAACGATGGCAGACAAGACAAGAGTGACAAGAAATATTCAATGTGATGAATAGCAAGAATCTACAACCAAGATTACTCTATCCAGCAAAGCTATCATTCAGAATTGAAGGCCAGATAAAGTGCTTCGCAGATAAGAAAAAGCTAAAGGAGTTCATCACCACCAAACCAATATTATAGGAAATGCTGAAAGATATTCTTTAAGAAGAGGAAGAAGAAAAAGACAAAAGTGTAAATTATGAACGACAAATACACATCTATCAACAAATGAATCAAAAATTCAAGTGAATTAATAATCTGATGAACAGGATAAACTGGTGAATGTAACAGAATCACGGACATAGAGAGGGAATGGACTGACAATGCTTGGGGAGAAAAGGGGTGTGGGAAGTGCAGCAAGAGCCTGAACAAAAATCATGCAACTATGGGAGAGGCAGTGGGAAGGGTGAGAGTGGAAGGTGGGATGGGTACCTTGTGGAGGGGAGCTATAGGGGGGGAAAGGGAACAATGTAATTAATAAACTGAACAATAAAGATTTAAAAAATAAAAAAATAAAAAAGAAGTACTTACCAATAATATTTATAAATGTAAATAGATGAAATGCTTTCATCAAAAGACATTAAGTGGTTTAAAGTACACAAAAACATAAACCATATATATGCTGTCCTTAGGAGCCCAACCTCAAAAGGTGGTGCTCAAGGACTGAAAGTGAAGGAATGAAATTTTTTTTCAGGCAAACAGAAATGAAAGAGTAAAAAAAAAAAAAAAAAAGCTGGGCTAGCAATACTTATATGTGCAAAAATAGAACTCAAAGTGAAGGCCATACCAAAAGATAAGGAAGGCCACTTCATAATACTAAAGGGATCAATACAACAAGAGGACATAACTCTGGTAAACATATATGCACCCAAATAAATTTTTAAAATGTCAACAGCAATACTTTCATAGTAGGGGACTTCAATATCCCACTGACAAAAAAGGATAAATCTAGACAAAAAATCGACAAAGGAACAGCAACCCTAATCAACTCACTATATCAAATGGAACTAATTGACATATTTAGAACATTTCACTGCAAAACTACAGAATGTATATTCTCCTTAAGTGCACATAGGACATTATCAAAGATAGACCACATATGGGACATGGACAAAGTCTCTTCAATTTCAAGACGATTAGAATCCTATCAAGCATTTTCTTTGATCACAATGGTATAAAATTAGAAAGCAACTATAGTATAAACAATAAAAAATAACCCAGCACTTGGAGGCTAAATAGTAAGCTATTAAACAAAAAGAGGCCCAATGAATAAAATTCAGGCATGGGAGCAGGGGTCCCCCAGCCCAGCCTGTACCCTCTTGCTATCTGGTATCCTTCAGCGGATATCTGACTGCCAGTTTAGGTTGGATCCCACAGGGATCCCTGCGGGATTAGGCCAAAACTGGCAGTCGGACATCCCTCTCATAATACAGGACCCCTGGCTCCTAAATGCTCACCTGTCTGCCTACCTAATCACCCCTAACAACTCTACCTGGTTGCTTCATCGCCCCTAAATAGTCTTCAGCCTGACTGATAAATCATAACCCCTCTGCCTGCCTGATCACTTCTAACTGCTCTCCGACCTGCCAGATCAGACTTAACAACTCTGTCTGCGTGCCTGACTGATAACCCCTAAGCACTTGCCTGCTGGACTGATCACCCCTAACTGCTCACCTGCCTGCTTGATAGCCCCTAACCAATCTGTCTGCCTGATCACCCCTAACAGCTCACCTGCCTGCCTCATCATCCCTAACTGTATGTACCTTGGCCCTCATTGCTGCAGCATTTTTTTGAAGGATGTCCAAAATGATATCCAAATGGTTGTTCGCTGTCCTGTTTTTATTATTATAGATAATTGGGTTAACAAAGAGATCAAACAAGAAATATAAAAAAATTGGAAACATATGACAATGAAAATAAAACAAACCAAAATCTATGGGAAAGAGTGAAAGCAATCCTGAGGGGGGAGTTCAACCACTACAGGCCTACCTCAATAAAAAGAAAAACTGGTAATAAATAAGCTAACCCTGGGCTGCGCCATCTTAAAGGGGAAGAGCAGGAAGATTTTACAGTCGCCGTACCCACTGGGCGTCTGAGACCAACCACATCCCTCCCAACATTGGTTCCTAGTTGGTGAAGAAGCAGACTCCGAGGAAACTTGTGCTCAGCCACGGAAAGGTCAGGTTTCTCCCGGGGTTAAGGGAGCTGTTAACACAGGGAGTTTCGCGCCTGGCGAAAAAAGAGGAAAAACCCGCGGCTGTTGGAGCCGGCAAACAGAAGAGGGTCCTCGGAGCTGGTGACAGGAAGCGGGGGATACATAGAAGGCTACCCATTTGGACCTGAAGGAGAAGGCCAGCCTGGCAGTTTTGGGAGGGAGCGGGCTGCCAAACCCAAGGGGAGAAAGGGTTTCGTGCAAACATAGGAGCAGGACCTGAGTTCGCGCGCCTGTGTTTGTCCTCTCTAAATCCTAATTTCTCAGCACTGAATGAGGAACAGGGGATCCCCTGGTGGGGGATAACCTGGGAGACCACAAGGGCGAGCTGTTTTTCTGACACTGGGGTTCAGAACAGGTCCTCACCTTTAGAAAGGCAGCTAAAGGGTAGCCTATTTCCACAAATCAGTAGTAAATACCATAAACATAGCGGGATTTTAGACCAGGCTAGAGAGGACCAATACACGCGGAGGTCAATTCACAAACACTGCCACCTAGGGGCTGAATCATAAATTGTCTCTTGTGTAACACAAATTAAGGAATCAATTTTATTTCTACTACTATTTAAAATTTTTAAGTGCCATTTTATTCCATCTTTATTCTACTCAGAGATTAGTATTATACAGTCTTTTTTCATCTACCCTTTAGTATCTCTTTAATCTACTTCAACTTCCCCCTTATGCCAGCACTCTCTTGCTAACCTTTCCTTAGTTAGTGTCTTATTCCCCTTAAACTTTTTCTGGTTTAGATTTTCCTTATTCTCTCTTTTTAGCCCCTGTTAAAATTTCACCCCACTTTTATATCCAATCTCCAACCACCTGCTCCAAGTCCATACACATCTAATGCTTCTCTGACTTCACTATTCTAAAATGTTTTTCTCTAGGTCCTGCTGATGTTGTTTATATTTTATGCACATTTGTGAGATTGGTTTGGTTATTCTTTTCTTTTAATTTGTTTTGTGGGGCGGGATTTGGCATTGTTTTGTGTATTGGTGATGTTTACATTGTTTTTTGATACATTTAAGCTTCTGTGTTCCCTAACCTCCCTTGATATTAGTTGTTGTATGTAGTTTGTATCAGTCTCCAGGAACGCGTTGCTGGCTTTTGCTGGGATTACTGGCAGTCCTCTGGGAGTTTCCAACCCACATTTATAGTTCACTCCCTTTTCCTTTCTTTTTCCTCCTTTCCCTTTTCCTAACTTTATTTTGGCATTCCCTTTTTTTAATTCTTTCTTTCTCCCTTCCTTTCCTTCTTTCTCTCTGTTTTTCTTTCTTTATTTTTTGTGTGCTAGTGTCTTTTCTCTTATTCTCTTTTACTCCACCTATCACCTAATTTACCTTCCTCTGGCAATCACTTTTAATTTGGAGTTACCAATACTGTGAATACATTTTTCTTCTGTGCCTGATGTGCTGCACCTGGTTGTGTTGTAGTCTGAGCCTTTAAATCAACACAGGAGAGTGAGAACTACATAACAAGACACACAGAGAAGAAAGACTATGGGGAGAAAAAAAATAGCCCACCAATGAAAGAAAAACAAGCCTCGCCAGAAAAAGAGGTAACCGAAATGGAAGCAAACAACCTGTCAGAGAGAGAGTTCAGAGAAATGGTCATAGGGTGGATGAAGAGAACGGAAGCCAATACATGTAAGAACCATGAGGAATTGAAGAGGAATCAAGAGGAAATGAAGAAGAGCTAGGAAGAAATGAATAAGAAGTATGAAGAAATAAAGAATTATGAAGAAATGAAGAAAAATTATGAAGAAATGAAGAAGACCCAAGAAGAAATGAAAAATGACATTGCTGGGGTAAAGAACTCCATATAAAGTATCAGGAGTAGAATAGATGAAGCAGAGGACCGCATCAGTGAGCTACAAGACAAGGTAGGAAAAAACACCAAAGTAGAGCAGCGGCTAGAAAAAAAAATTAAAAAGCAGGAGGAGAGCCTAAGGGAACTTTGGGACAACATGAAACAAAACAACATCCGCATAATAGGGCTTCCAGAGGGACAGGAAACTGAGCAAGGAATAGAAAACCTGTTGGAAGCAATAGTGATGAAAACTTCCCTGAAATAGGAAAGAAAATACCCACACAAATACAAGAAGCTCACAGAGTTCCAAGCAAATTAAACCCCAAAAGACCTACACCAAAGCACATTATAATTAAATTGGCAAACATCAACGACAAAGTGAGAATCCTAAAAGCTGCCAGAGAGAAACAGAAAGTCACCTAGAAAGGAACCCCCATCAGATTAGCAAGTGATTTCTCAACAGAAACTTATCAGGCCAGAAGGGATTGGAATGAAATAAACAAAATAATGCAAAGAAAGGGTCTGAATCCTAGAATACTATACCCAGCAAGGCTCTCAATAAAAATTGAAGGTCAAATCAGGAGCTTCACAGACAAAAAAAGGTCTAAGGGAATACATTACCACCAAACCAGCAATGCAAGAAATGCTAAAGGGTCTGCTGTGAAAAGCAATATGAAGCCATGAAAGAACATAGGGGCAAAGAACAAAAATGGCGACAAATAACTATCTATCAATAATTACTTTAAATATAAATGGTTTAAATGCTCCAATCAAAAGACATAGGGTAATAGACTGGATAAGAAAACAAGACCCATATATCTGCTATCTACAAGAAATCCACCTCCAAAAAAAGATGCACACAGACTGAGGGTGAAAGGATGGAAAAAGGTTCTTCAGGTGAATGGAAATGGAAAAAAAAGCTGGGGTAGCAATATTTATATCTGATAAATTCGATCTGAAAGTGAAGGATGTAACAAGAGATAAAGAAAGCCACTACATAATACTAAAGGGCGCAATCCAACAAGAAGAAATAACTCTGGTAAACATATATGAACCCAAATAGGAGTACCCAAATACATACGAAAACTCCTAGGGGATATCAAGGGATAGATAGACAGTAATACAATCATAGTAGGAGACTTTAATACCCCACTATCACCATTGGAAAAATCCTCTAAACAAAAAATTAGTAAAGAAACATCAATCCTCAATGACTCACTAGACCAGAAGGAATTAATTGACATCTTCAGATCATTTCACCCCAAAGCCACAGAATATATATTCTTTTCAAGTGCCCATGGGTCATTCTCAAAGACAGACCATGTGTTGGGTCATAGGCAAAGTCTCTCCAAATTCATGAAGATAGAAATCATATCAAGCACATTCTCAGATCGCAATGGCATAAAGCTGGAAATCAACTACAATAGAAAGAATCCAAAGAAATCAAACACATGGAGACTAAACAGCATGCTATTAAACTATGGCTGGGTTACTAGAGAGATCAAGGAAGAGATAGAAAACATCATGGAAACAAATGACAACGACAGCACAACAATTCAAAATCTATGGGACACAGTGAAAGCAGTTCTGAGAGGGAAGTTCATAGCTCTACAATCCTACTGCAAAAAACTAGAAACAGCGGCAATAAATTATCTAACCCAACAACTCAAAGAGTTAGAAAGAAAGCAACAAGAAAAGCCCAGTGTAAGCAGATGGAAGGAAATAGTAAAGATCAGAGCAGAAATAAATGACATAGAGACCAAAGAAACAATACAGAAGATCAACAAAACCAAAAGCTGGTTCTTTGAAAGATTAAACAAGATTGATGAACCTCTAGCCAGACTCACCAAGAAGCAAAGAGAGAGGACCCTAATAAATAAAATAAGAAATGAAAGAGGTGAAATAACAACAGACCCCATTGAAATACAAAGGATTGTTAAAAATTACTATGAACAACTCTACTCCAATAAACTGGACAACCTGGAGGAAATTGATATATTTCTAGAAAAATATAACCTCCCAAACCTCAATCAGGAAGAAGCTAAACAACTCAATAGACCAATAACTGTGGAAGAAATTGAAGCAGTCATCATAAAGCTTCCGGCAAACAAAAGCCCAGGGCCAGATGGCTTCACAGGGGAGTTTTACCGAACATTCAAGGAAGAACTAAAACCTATACTCCTCAGACTATTCCAGAAAATTCAAGAGGATGGAACACTTCCAAACTCCTTCTACGAAGCTAACATCACCCTAACACCTAAAGCAGATAAAGATGACACAATGAAGGAGAATTAAAGGCCAATATCCCCCATGAATATAGATGCCAAAATCCGCAATAAAATTCTAGCAAATCAGATCCAGCAGTACATCAGAAAGATCATACACCATGACCAAGTAGGATTTATCCCAGGAATGCAAGGATGGTACAATATCTGCAAATCAATAAATGTGATACATCACATAAACAAACTGAGAGATAAAAATCACATAGTCATATCAATTGATGCAGAAAAAGCATTGACAAAATCCAACACCCTTTCTTGATAAAAACTCTCAACAAGGAAGGAATAGAAGGATCATACCTTAACATAATAAAAGCCATATATGAGAAACCCACAGCAAACATCATACTCAATGGGCAAAAATTACAACCATTTCCCTTAAGAACAGGAACAAGACAGGGTTGCCCACTCTCACCACTCCTATTCAACATGGTACTGGAAGTATTAGCCATTTCAATTAGACAAGAAGAAGAAATAAAAGGCATCCAAATTAGAAAAAAGAAGTAAAGCTATCCTTATTGGCAGATGACATGATATTATACATAAAAAACCCGAAAGACCCCATAAAAAAGCTAATAGACTTAATAAATGAGTTCAGCAATGTATCAGTCTACAAAATCAATGCCAAGAAATCTATGGCATTCCCATACACCAATAGTGAAGTTACAGAAAGGGAGACTAAAAAATCAATCCCATTTACCATCACACCAAAAAAATTAAGATATTAGGAATAAACTTAACTAAGGAGGTAAAAGACCTATTCGCGGAAAACTACAGGACACTAAAAAAAAAGAGATAGAGGAAGATGTAAACAGATGGAAGAACATACCATGTTCATGGATTGGGAGAATCAACATAATGAAAATGTCCATACTACCCAAAGCAATCTATAAATTTAATGCACTCCCCATTAAAATACCAATGGCATACTTCACAGACCTAGAAAGAACTCTCCAAAAATTCATCTGGAATAAAAAAAGGCCCCGGATAGGCACAGCAATCCTGAGGAAGAAGTACAAAGTCGGTGGGATTTCCATACCAGATTTCAAGCTGTATTACAAAGCTACTGTTCTCAAAACAGCCTGGTACTGTCACATGAACAGACATATAGATCAATGGAATAGAATAGAGAATCCAGATATCAACCCAAACCACTATGCTCAATTAATATTTGACAAAGTAGGTATGAACATAAAATGGCATCAAGATAGTCTCTTCAATAAATGGTGTTGGGAAAATTGGATAGATACATGCAAAAAAATGAGACTAGACCACCAACGTACACCATACACAAAAATAAACTCCAAATGGATATAGGACTTCAACATAAGATGAGAAACCATAAAAACATTAGAGGAATCTACTGGAAATAAAATCTCAGACATATGCCAAAAGAATTTCTTCAATGATACTGCTCCTAGGGCAATGGAAGCTAAAGACAGAATAAACAAAAGGGACTACATCAAAATCAAAAGCTTTTGCACAGCTAAAGAAACCATCAACAAAACAACAAGAAAACCCACTGTATGGGAGAACATATTTGCAAGTGTTATCAATGATAAAGGTTTAATCTCAAGCATCTACAGTCAACTCACACAACTCAATAAAAGGAAGACAGATGATCCAATAAAAAAATGGGCAACAGACCTAAATAGAACCTTTTCTAAAGAAGACAAAAGGAAGGCCCAGAAACATATGAAAACTTGCTCAAAGTCACTAATTATCTGAGAGATGCAAATAAAAACGACTATGCGGTACCATCTCACACCTGTCAGAATGGCTTACATCAACAAATCAACAAATGACAGGTGCTGGCGAGGATGCGGAGAAAAAGGAACCCTCCTCCACTGTTGGTGGGATTGTAGACTAGTGCAGCCACTGTGGAGAACAGTATGGAGTTTCCTCAAAAAACTGAAAATTGAGCTCCCATTCGACCCAGTGATCCCACTTCTAGGAATATACCCCAAGAAACTAGAAACGCGAATTAGAAAGGATATATGTACCCCTATGTTCATAGCAGCACAATTTATCATTGCTAAGATTTGGAAACAGCCTAAGTGCCCACCAGCAGATGAGTGGATTAAAAAACTGTGGTACCTCTACATAATGGAATACTATGCTGCAGTAAAAAAGAAGGAGCTCCTACCGTTTGTAACAACATGGATGGAATTAGAGAGCATTATGCTAAGTGAAATTAGGCAAGCAGAGAAAGACAAATATCACATGATCTCACTCATTTGAGGAATATAATGAATGACGTAGACTGATGAACAAGAATGGATCGAGAGACTGAGAAAAGTCCATCAAAATGTCAAACCTCAGGGTAAGTGACAGGTGGTGGGAGTAAGGGGGAAAGTCAACATATTTGAATGCTTGAACTAAGGTAAGTGATTTCTGTTTTTATATCACTGACAAAGTTTATATAAAGTTATAAAAAAATTGGCAGCTAGTTTGAGATTGAATTAACATGGCCTAGAGCATGTCATCTCTTATGGACACCAGTCCTTAGGCTAGGCCCTCCTTAACCTCCCATGACACCACAATACCCTTACATGATATTATTCTACAATGTCATTATAATATTTGATATTTGACAACAGCATATTATACAATTATCCCAAATAAACTTACAAACTAATTCTTTGAATGTTGGGCAGCAACTTAAAAAAAGGATAGGAAATCTCTTTCAGAAGGGATGAAGGCTCTGGGAAGGCATCTGAGCATTCTGTATTGGCCCTTCTGGCCCATTTGCCAAGAGGGACCATCTTCTTATTATCCAAATACACACACATGATGTGTGAACTTTCCGTTCAAGCTGTGGCTGAAGTCTCTGGGCAGCTGGCACCATGGATCTGTCTCTCGACCAATGGCATGAGCTGGGCCCTCTCTAGAGGAGAAACCTGGGTCACCCAAGATATGTGATCAGTACCGGGACCCCGCCAGTAGGCGAGGGGACCCCAGGGCAGGTGCTGGACGTTTAGGCCACGGGGGCATAGACTACAAAGGAGACAGGACTGAACCTCACATCACCCTGTTTGGCCCCGGAGGATGGCTGGTTAGCCAGAGACTGGTAAGATTCCCCAGGGAAGGAACAACCTAAGACAGGCACAGTCGCACAGGGGCCAACAGGAGAGAACTAAAAGATCAACAGAGGTGGGGCACAGACCCTCATCCACAAACCTTGCAGGGGCTTGAATTCTCACCCCTCCTGAGGAAGGTCTCCTCCCCCCACGGCTGCTACGCCTCCCATGCACAATTCATACAGGGACCCAGGTGGCAGACAGAGACTCGGCCAGCAATAGCTGCCCTATATCTAAATTTAATTTATTACAAGAATGCTGAGGACCTTCTCAAAAGTGCAAATATTCCTTTCCACAAGTATTTACTGGGTAAACTAAAATTTCTGCTTGAGTATTAAAATTGACAGGAAAATAGTATCAAGTTTTCAGATTAATTTAAATTGGACAAGTGAAATAAGTGAATACTCAAGAAAATCTAATTGTACTGGACAAAAAGCTTTTCCTAAAACATTAACTAAATAATCTATTAGTAGTTCATCTCACTGCAAAATTGCCTAACATCCAAAGAACCTAAAGCAGTAATATTTATGTGCAAATATTAAAATTTAAAATTACCAAGACTGCAAGATAAAATTTCCAAAAGCCCCTATTAACCAAAAAAGGGGGGCGGGGGGACAGTGGGGTAATATCATGTAAGGAAAAATATCCTATAAGTAAAATACCTGTAGAAAATTCTTACTTCAGAAAAGAAAATTCCATTTGTTAAACCAGCTGCAGGACACCCATAAAAACACACACACACACACATGGTGTCAAAGTAAGCCAAAGGAAAATTATTTAGGCAAAAATAAAAAGAATCCCAAGTCTACTTTGCAGAGAGGATCCCTTTGTTAACCTTTGGTCGAGAATGTGTTTGTGTGTTTGCAGAGAACAACTCCAAGACCATGTGGGTTCCTGTGACAGTGAGGAACTGACGGGCCTGTTCCAGTCACGAGGACGGTCCAGAGATGGGGGACACTGACGACACCTTGCCATGCTAGCAGTCGGCAGCTGTGCGTGGCTGCAGGTGGCCCAGGACCATACCAGAGAGGATGGATCTTGCATTGCCACTATGTGTCCACCATCTGGATACCATTGCTAACATGTACACATGAAGAACTATTTAACATTGAAACTGGGACTCAGAACAGTTGGACATTGAAACTGACACTCAAACTTTTTTTGCTCTTATACGTTTGTTTTCAGTATGCAGAGGCAAGATATTTTTGAAGAAAAGAAACAGGGGAGAGTGATTGATATAGAGGCAGGGTGGCCTCGAACAGGCTGTCAAGCTACAAGGGGAAGGCTGGAGTGGAGGGGAGGCAGATGCTGGGGGAGATCAACCGAAGGACTTATATGCATACATATGAGCATAACCAATGAATGAAAGACTCTGGGATGGGGAGGGGGGCAGGTGGGGACATGTGCTGGGGGGTAATGGAGGCTGGGGGAGGATATTGGGGGGGAGGAAAGCATATGTACTACTATTAAATATAAGTTATATTGTAAATAAAATAAATAAATAAATAAATAAGCTAACCCTGCAACTTAATGAAAACAAAGCAACAAGGAAGCCCAGCCTAAGCCGAATGAAGAAAATAATAAATATCAGAGCTGAAATAAATCACATAACAATCATAAAAATATACAAAAGAGCAATAAATAAAAGCAAGAGCTTGTTCTTTGAAATGATAAACAAGATTGATGAACCTCCAGCCAGGCTCACCAAGAAACAAAGAGAGAGGATCCAAGTAAACAAAATCAGAAATGAAAGAGAGGCAGCAATATCTGATTCCATAGAAATAAAAAAGATTGAAAAAAGTACCATTTTATTTATTTTTATTTATTTTTATTTTTTACATCTGTGTCCTTATTCCTCCCTTTCCCCCTAACCCCAACTCATGTCCCACCCCCTAGTTTTTGGTGTCCATTGATTAGGCTCATATGCTTGCACACAAGTTCCTCTGTTGATCTCTCCCCCTCACTTCCACGGAGCCCCGCTTACCCTGAGGTTTCACATTCTGATGGACGTTTCTCAGTCTCTGGATCTGTTCTTGTTCATCAGTCTATGCCGTTCATTATACTCCACAAATGAGTGAGATCATTTGATATTTATCTTTCTCGGCCTGGGTAATTTCACTTAGCATAATGTTCTCCAGCTCCCTCCATGTTGTTGCAAATGGTAGAAGCTCCTTCTTTTTTTACTGCACCATAGTATTCCATTGTGTAGATGTACCACAGTTTTTTAATTCACTCATCTGCTTATGGGCACTTATGCACCCATGCCAGCCTCAAATAGGGACCCAGGTAACAGACAGAGGCCTAGCTGCCCACTGCTCCCCTATGTCTAAATTCTGCCTAGCACCAGGAATGCTCAAGGCCTACTCAAAAATGCAAATAATCCTTTCCATTAATATTTACAGAGTTGCCAAAACTGGTTTGGCTCAGTGGATACATCCCTGAAAGGTTCCAGGTTCGATTCCAGTCAAGGGCATGTACCTTGGCTGCAGGCACAATTCTGGTAGGGTGTGTGCAAGAGGCAGCTGATCGATGTTTCTCTCTCATCGATGTCTCTGACTTTCTATCCTTCTCCCTTCCTCTCTGTAAAAAGTCAATAAAATATATTTTTAAAATATATATTTACAAAGTAAAGTAAGATTATTGTTTGGGTATTAAATTTGAAAGCAAAATAGTAATCAAGTTTTCAGATTAATTTAAATTGGCTAATTGAAATATGTGAATATTCAAGAAAATTTACTTGTACTGGGCAAAAAGCTGTTCCTAAAATATTAACTAAAATTTTATTGGTAGTTTATTTAATTGTAAAATTGCTTAAGATGAAATGAACCTAAAGCAGTCATATTTTTGTGCAAAAAAATTAAAATTTAAAGTTACCAAGACTGCAATATAAAATTTCCAAAAGCCTCCATTAATCAAAAAAGGGGGGTAGTGGGGTAGTGGGGTAGTGTAAGGAAAAATATCCTGTAAGTAAATTACATCGAGAAAATTTTTACATCAGAAAATTAATTTTCATTTGTAATGCTAATAATTTTGACACACATGGTGTCAAAATAAGCCAAGGGAAAATCATTTGGGAAAAAATTAAAAGGATCCCAAGTCAAATTTATAGAAAAGATTCCTTTATTAACTTTTGGTAGTGAATATGTTTGTATATTTTCAGAAAACAACTCCAAGACCAGGTGGATTCCTGCAACAGAGAGGAGTTGACAGGTCTGTTCCAACAACAGAGAGAAGAGGAGAAACAGTCCAGAGATGGAAGACACTGACAACACCTTGCCATGCTAGCAGTCAGCAGCTGTGAGTTGCTCCAGGTTGCTTGGGACCAAACCAGAGATGGTTGGACCTGTATTGCCACCATTTGTCCACCATCCAGATATCATTGCTGACATGTACACATAAGGAACTATTTGATATTGAAACTGGGATTCAAAACTGTCAGACATTGAAATTGAGACTCAAACATTTTTTTTATCTTATATGTTTATTTATAGTATGCAGATGCAAGATTTTTTTAAAGAAAAGAAATGGGGGGAAATAGATACAGAGGCAAAGAAGCATTGAGCAGACTGTCAAACTACAGTGGGAAGACAGGGGACGGTGGCGGGGGCAGGGGCTGTAAGAGATTAACCAATGGACTTGTATGCATGCATATAAGCATAACCAATGGATAAAAGACACTGGGGGAGCAGGGGAAGTGAGGGCATGTACTGGGGGGGTAAGGGAGGCCAGGGGTGGTTAATGGGAAAAGAAAGGAAACATATGCACTACTATTTGTCATACTTTAAACCATAAAAAATAAAAGCTAATATTTAAATAGTGAAAAGAAAAAAAGATAGAAAAATACTATTAACAACTCTATTCAAAAATGGACATCCTAGAGGAGATAGACATTTTCCTAGGAAAATGCTATCTTCAAAATCCATTAGGAAGAATCAAAATATCAGAATAAGCTAATATCTATGGAGGAAATTAAAGCAGTTATCAGAAACCTTCCGGAAAACAAAAGTACTGGTCAAGATGGCTTCACAGGGAAGTTTTACCAAATATTCAAAGAAGAAATAAAATCTATCCTTCTAACACTATTCCAAAATATTCAAGAGAAAGAAATACTCCCGATGTGTTTCAATGAAGCCAGAACTATCCTAATCCTTGAACCAGAAAAATATCTGACAAAGTATGTAAATTACAGCCAAAATCACTGATGAACAGAGATGCTAAAATTATCAACAAAAATCTAGCAAATTGGATCCAGAATTACTTTAGAAAAATCACGCACCATGACCAAGTAGAATTTATACTTGGAATACAAGGATGGTATAATATGTACAAATAAATAAATGTGATATATCACATAAAAATTGAGAGATTAAAATCCATATCATAACAATTGACAGAGAAAAATTGTTTAACAAAATCCAGCTCCTTTACTAAATAAAAACTTTCAGCAAAGTGGGAATAGGGGTCATACCACAACACAATAAACCATTATATGTCAAACCTACAGCCAACAACATAATCAATGGCAAAAAAACTAAAACCAATTCCCTTAAGAACAAAGCAGGGATGCCCAATTTCACCACTTCTGTTTGACATAGTACTGGAAGTACCAGTCATAGCAATCAGACAAGAAAAAATAAAAGACATCCAAGTTGGAAAAAAAAGAAATAAAACTGTCATTATTTGCAGATGATATGATATTGTACATAGGAAACCCTAAAGACTCCACCAATAAACTACTAGATTAAAACCTGTCTTTTTCATGCCTAAAAATTCCTGTTTCACTTGCTTCAGTGTTTTGCCTTTGAGACGCATCCCAGTTATGGTATTGTTGAATCAGCAACCATAAAACACACTTAAATGCATCCGGGAGCTATCTGAGGAGCAAAAACTACATGAGAAGTCCACCCTAAATAACTCATAAGATTAAATGGACTTAATTGACATCTTCACAAGATTTCATCCCAAAGTCATGGAATAAATGTTCTTCCCAACTGCACAAGGGTCATTTTCAAAGTTAGACCACATATTAGGTCTCAGAAAATTTATCTCCAAACTCAGGAAGATTTTAATAATATTAAGTATCTTCTCAAATGGCATAATAGTAGAAATAAACTATAATAAAAACAATAAAACAAATCCAAACACTTGGAAGCCAACTAGTATGCTATTATGCAATGATTGGGATACCAAAGAGATCAAAGAAGAAATTAAAAACATCCTGGAAATGAATGGCAATGAAAACACAACCCCAAAATCCATATCCATGGGACACAGTGAATGCAGTCCTGAGAGGGAATTTTATAGTCCTATAGGTGTACTTTAAAAAAAGAAAAGAAAAAATGGTAATAAATCATCCAACTCTACAACTTATAGAATTAGAAAGAGAGCAACAAGAAAAGCCCAGAGTGAGCAGAAGGAAGGAGATAATAATTATCAGAGCAGAAATGAAAGACATATGTCTGAAAACAATTTAAAAATCAAAGAAATCTTCATCTACCGTTTAGTATCTCTTTAATCTACTTCAACTTCCCCCTTATGCCTTTCCTTAGTTAGTGTCTTATTCCCCTTAAACTTTTTCTGGTTTAGATTTTCCTTATTCTCTCTTTTATCCCCTGTTAAAATTTCACCCCACTTTTATATCCAATCTCCAACCACCTGCTCCAAGTCCATACACATCTAATGCTTCTCCGACTTCATTATCCTAAAATGTTTTTCTCACGGTTCTGCTGATGTTGTTTATATTTCATGCACATTTGTGAGATTGATTTGGTTATTCTTTTCTTTTAATTTGTTTGGTGGGGCGGGGGTTGGCATTGTTTTGTGTTTTGGTGATGTTTACATAGTTTTTTGATACATTTAAGCTTCTGTGTTCTCTAATCTCCCTTGATATTAGTTGTTGTATGAAGTTTGTATCAATCTCCAGGTACTCCTTGCTGGCTTGTGCTGGGATTAGTGGCAGTCCTCTAGGTTTCCAACCCATATTTATAGTTTATTCCCTTTTCCTTTCTTTTTCCTCCTTCCCCTTTTCCCAAATTTATTTTGGCATTCCCCTTTTTTATTCTTTCTTTCTTTCTTTCTTTCTTTCTTTCTTTCTTTCTTTCTATCTTTCGTGAGTGTGATTGTGTTTTCTCTTACTCTCTTTTATCCCAACTATCACCTAATTTACCTTCCTCTGGCAACCACTTTTAATTTGGAGTTACCATACTGTGAATACATTCTTCGTCAGTGCCTGATGTGCTGCACCTGGTTGTGTTGTAGTCTGAGCCTTTAAATCAACACAGGAGAGTGAGAACTACATAAAAAGACACACAGAGAAGAAATACCATGGGGAGACAAAGAAATATCCCACCAATGAAAGAAAAACAAGCCTCAACAGAAAAAGAGGCAAACAAAATGGAAGCGAGCATCCTGTCATTGAGAAAATTCAGAGAAATGGTCATAGGGTGGCTGAAGAGAACCTAAGCCAATATGAGTAAGAACCATGAGGAATTGAAGAGGAATCAAGAGGAAATGAAGAAGACCCATGAAGAAATGAAGCAGCAATATGAAGAAATGAAAAGTGACATTGCTGGGGTAAAGAACTCCATAGAAAGTATCAGGAGTAGAATAGATGAAGCAGAGGACCGCATCAGTGAGCTGCAAGACAAAGTAGGAAAAAACCCAGGTAGAGCAGCTTCTAGAAAAAAAATTAAAAAGCAGGAGGAGAGCCTAAGGGAACTTTGGGACAACATGAAACAAAACAACATCCGCATAATAGGGCTTCCAGAGGGACAGGAAACTGAGCAAGGAATAGAAAACCTGTTGGAAGCAATAGTGATGAAAACTTCCCTGAAATAGGAAAGAAAATACCCACACAAATACAAGAAGCTCACAGAGTTCCAAGCAAATTAAACCCCAAAAGACCTACACCAAAGCACATTATAATTAAATTGGCAAACATCACCGACAAAGTGAGAATCCTAAAAGCTGCCAGAGACAGACAGAAAGTCACCTAGAAAGGAACCCCCATCAGATTAGAAAGTGATTTCTCAACAGAAACTTATCAGGCCAGAAGGGATTAGAATGAAATATACAAAGTTGTGCAAAGAAAGGGTCTGAATCCTAGAATACTGTACCCAGCAAGGCTATCAATAAATATTGAAGGTCAAATCAGGAGCTTCACAGACAAAAAAGGTCTAAGGGAATACATTACCACCAAACCAGCAATGCAAGAAATGCTAAAGGGTCTGCTGTGAAAAGCAATATGAAGCCATGAAAGAACATAGGGGCAAAGAACAAAAATGGCAACAAATAACTATCTATCAATAATTACTTTAAATATAAATGGTTTAAATGCTCCAATCAAAAGACATAGGGTAATAGACTGGATGAGAAACTCGACCCATATATCTGCTATCTACAAGAAACCCACCTCCAAAAAAAAGAAGCACACAGACTGAGGGTGAAAGGATGGAAAAAGGTTCTTCAGGCGAATGGAAATGGAAAAAAAGCTGGGGTAGCAATACTTATATCCGACAAATTCGATCTCAAAGTGAAGGATGTAACAAGAGATAAAGAAGGCCACTACATAATACTAAAGGGCGCAATCCAACAAGAAGAAATAACTCTGGTAAACATATACGCACCCAATACAGGAGCAGCCAAATACATACTAAAACTCCTAGAGGATATCAAGGGACAGATAGACAGCAATACAATCATAGTAGGAAACTTTAATACCCCTCTATCACCATTGGAGAGATCCTCTAAACAAAAAATCAGTAAAGAAACATCAATCCTCAATGACTCACTAGACCAGAAGGAATTAATTGACATCTTCAGATCATTTCACCCCAAAGCCACAGAATATACATTCTTTTCAAGTGCCCATGGGTCATTCTCAAAGATATTCCATGTGTTGGGTCATAGGCAAAGTCTCTCTAAATTCAAGAAGATAGAAATCATATCAAGCATATTCTCAGATCACAATGGCATAAAGCTGGAAATCAACTACAATGGAAACAATCCAAAGAAATCAAACACATGGAGACTAAACAGCATGCTATTGAACTATGACTGTGTTACTACAGAGATCAAGGAAGAGATAGAAAACAACATGGAAACAAATGACAATGATAGCACAACAATCCAAAATCTATGAGACACAGTGAAAGCTGTTCAGAGAGGGAAGTTCATAGCTCTACAATCCTACTGCAAAAAAACTAGAAACAGCACCAATAAATTATCTAACCTAACAGTTCAAAGAGTTAGAAAGAAAGCAACTAGAAACGCCCAGTGTAAGCAGAAGGAAGGAAATAGTAAAGATCAGAGCGGAGATAAATGAAATAGACACCAAAGAAACAATACATAAGATCAACAAAACCAAGAGCTGGTTCTTTGAAAGGATAAAAAAGATTGATGAACCTCTAGCCAGACTTACCAAGAAGCAAAGAGAGGGGACCCTAATAAAAAAAAATCAGAAATGAAAGAGGTGAAATAACAACAGACCCCACTGAAATACAAAGGATTGTTAAAAAATACTATGAACAACACTACTTCAACAAACTCGACAACCTGGAGGAAATGGATATATTTCTAGAAAAATATAACCTCACAAAACTCAATCAGGAAGAATCTAAACAACTCAATAGACCAATAACTGTGGAAGAAATTGAAGCAGTAATCAAAAAGCTTCCAGCACAAAAAAGCCCAGGACCAGACGGCTTCACAGGGGGGTTTTACCAAACATTCAAGGAAGAACTAAAACCTGAACTCCTCAGACTATTCCAGAAAATTCAAGAGGATGGAACACTTTCAAACTCCTTCTATGAAGCTAACATCACCCTAATACCTAAAGCAGTAAAGATGACACAATGAAAGAGAATTACAGGCCGATATCCCTCATGAATATAGATGCCAAAATCCTCAATAAAATTCTAGCAAATCGGATCCAGCAGTATATCAGAAAGATCATACATCATGACCAAGTAGGATTTATCCCAGGAATGCAAGGATGGCACAATATCTGCAAATCAATAAATGTGATACATCACATAAACAAACTGAGAGATAAAAATCACATAGTCATATCAATTGATGCAGAAAAAGCATTTGATAAAATCTAGCACCCTTTCTTGATAAAAACTCTCAAGAAGGTGGGAATAGAAGGATCATACCTCAACATAACAAAAGCCATATATGAGAAACCCACAGCAAACATCATACTCAATGTGCAAAAACTACAACAATTTCCCCTAAGAACAGGAACAAGACAGGGTTGCCCACTCTCACCACTCCTGTTCAACATAGTACTGGACGTATTAGCCATTGCAATTAGACAAGAAGAAGAAATAAAAGGCATTCAAATTGGAAAAGAAGAAGTAAAGCTATTCTTATTTTCAGATGACATGATATTGTACATAAAAAACCCGAAAGACTCCATTAAAAAGCTATTAGACTTAATAAATGAGTTCAGCAATGTAGCAGGCTACATAATCAATGCAAAGAAATCTATGGCATTTCTATACACCAATAGTGAACTTACAGAAAGAGAGACTAAAAAAGAAATCGCATTTACCATCACACCAAAAAAATTAAGATACCTAGGAATAAACTTAACTACAGAGGTTAAAGATCTAGTCACGGAAAAATACACGACACTAAAAAAAGAGATAGGGGAAGATGGAAACAAATGGAAGAACATACAATGTTCATGGACTGGGAGAATCAACATAATTAAAATGCCCATACTACCCAAAGCAATCTATAAATTTAATGCACTCCCCATTAAAATACCAATGGCATACTTCACAGACCTAGAAAGAACTCTACAAAAATTTATCTGGAATAAATAATGGCCCCAAATATCCACCGCAATCCTGAGAAAGAAGCACAAAGTTGGTAGGATTTCAATAGCAGATTTCAAGCTGTATTACAAAGCTACTGTTCTCAAAACAGCCTGGTCCTGGCACAAGAACAGACATATAGATCAATGGAATAGAATAGAGAATCCAGATATCAACCCAAACCACTATGCTCAATTAATATTTGACAAAGGAGGTATGAACCTAAAATGGCATCAAGATAGTCTCTTCAATAAATGGTGTTGGGAAAATTGGATAGATACATGCAAAAAATGAAAGTAGACCACCAACTTACACCATACACAAAAATAAACTCAAAATGGATACAGGATTTAAGTGTAAGACGGGAAACCATAAAAACATTAGAGGAATATACAGGAAATAAAATCTCAGACATATGCCAAAAGAACTTCTTTGATGCAACTGCTCCTAGGGCAATTGAAGCTAAAAACAGAATAAACAAATGGGACTACATCAAAATCAAAACCTTTTGCACAGCTAAAGAAACCATCAACAAAACAACAAGAAAACCCACTGTATGGGAGAACATATTTGCAAATGTTATCAGTGATAAAGGTTTAATCTCAAGCATCTACAGGCAACTCATACAACTCAATAAAAGGAAGACCAATGACCCAATAAAAAAATGGGCAACAGACCTAAATAGAACCTTTTCTAAAGAAGACAAAAGGCAGGCCCAGAGACATATGAAAACTTGCTCAAAGTCACTAATTATCTGAGAGATGCAAATGAAAACGACTATGCGGTACCATCTCACACCTGTCAGAATGGCTTACATCAAAAAATCAAAAAATGACAAGTGCTGGCGAGGATGCGGAGAAAAAGGAACTCTCCTGCACTGTTGGTGGGATTGTAGACTAGTGCAGCCACTGTGGAGAACAGTATGGAGTTTCCTCAAAAAACTGAAAATTGAGCTCCCATTCAACCCAGTGATCCCACTTCTAGGAATATACCCCAAGAAACTAGAAACATGAATTAGAAAGGATATATGTACCCCTATGTTCATAGCAGCACAATTTATCATTGCTAAGATTTGGAAACAGCCTAAGTGCCCACCAGCAGATGAGTGGATTAAAAAACTGTAGTACCGAGGGGAACTAAGATGGCGGCAAAGGCAAAACACCTATCTTGCCGTCATAATCAGCAATTTTAATACTACAACTTAACGAAGGAACAAACACCTTCCAGAATCACCAGAAAGCTCGCCGAGTGAAAATTCCACAAATAAAAGTGAAGATAAGACACTGTGACCCGGAGAGAGGCGGTGGACGGCGTTGAAAGATTCGCGCGCAGAGAGAGGTTTGGAGTGCGCGCCGTGGAGAGGGCGGGCGGCTGAAAACCGGCCAGGTTTCTCGAACGGGGAGACAGGGGCGTCCCACTGGACAGATTCTCCAGCTCTGGGCGAAGTCCAGGGAACCCACTATCACACGGGGTGAAAACTGGACAGTGGGAGGGCACGCCGAAGCTTGGGGGCTGCCGGGTCTGCCGGCTGTGGAGAAGGCAGCTCTCGCGCGAACAGCTGGGCTGCCTGACGGCGCAGAGAGCGCACCGCGACTTGTCTCTCATTCGGAAAACCGTCAGACTGCTTTGTTTTACAACCCTGGGTGAGACATTGCGCATGCAAAGTCATTTGGGGAAAGTCTGAATTCCCCGGCAGCCGGTGGAGCTCCACAGCGGATCTCTCTCAGAGGTGCTGGCAGCCATTGCCCCCGGCACAGAGCCCCTGGGGCCGCATAGGGTGGAGCTAACGCTGTCTGCTTGGCCCGGAGACTCCGCCCACCCAACCTGAGCACAGCTGAGCTTCACAGACAATTGGCCTGGAGGTCAAACCCTCCAAGTGCTAACAACGATTAACTGAGCTTAACTTCAGCAAGACTGTGCAACCCATATCCACCTCAGGTAACTGGGGAGACTGAGCCACTGTCCCTTTGAGGATAGCCACCACATAAAGCAGCCACCATGCAGAGACATGGAAAGAAATCAGGTGTGAAAGAAATGGAGGAGAAAAGACGACAAGACATAGAGTTCAAAACCACGGTTATAAGGCTTTTCAAGAGGCTCCTACAAAAGGTCGATCAAATTAATGAGAATTACCAGGAAATAAACAAGACCAACCAGCAAATGAATGAGATTTACAAGGAGATGAATTATACTTACAAAGAAATGAATGAGACCCTCAGGGAAATGTGCAAGACCTCTGAGGATACAAACCAGACCCTCACAGATAAAAAAAAGGACCAACTGGAAATCAAGCATACACAGGCTGAAATAAAAAATATTACACAAAGTCCTAAAAGCAGTCCAGAGGGCCACAAGAACCAAGTCAAAGATTTGAAATACAAAGAAGCAAAATCCACTCAGCTGGAAAAGCAAGAAACAAAAAGAATTCAGATAATTGAAGATAGCGTAAGGGGCCTCTGGGACAACCTCAAGCAAGCCAACATCCGAATTATTGGGGTGCCAGAAAAAGAGAGAGAGCAAGTTAATGAAAACCTACTTGAAGAAATAGTGACTGAAAACTTTCCCCACCTGGTGAAAGAAACTGACTTAAAAGCCCAAGAAGTACACAGAAACCCAAAATATAGGAATCTAAAGAGGACCACACCAAGGCATATCATAATTAAAATGCCAAGAGCAAAAGATAAAGAGAGAATATTAAAAGCAGCAAGAGAAAAACAGTTGGTTACCTACAGGGGAACACCCATACGATTGTCAGCGGATTTCTCAACAGAAACGATGCAGGCCAGACGGGAGTGGCAAGAAATATTCAAAATAATGAAGAGCAAGAATCTACAACCAAGATTACTCTATCCAGCAAAGCTATCATTCAGAATTGAGGATCAGATAAAGTGCTTCGCAGATAAGAAAAAGCTAAAGGAGTTCATCACCACCAAACCAGTATTATATGAAATGCTGAAAGATATTCTTTAAGAAGAGGAAGAAGAAAAAGGTAAAAATATAAATTATGAACAACAAATACACATCTATCAACAAATGAACATAAAAATCAAGTGAACTGATAGGCTGATGAACAAGATAAACTGGTGACTATAACAGAAACATGGACATAGAGAGGGAATGGACTGACAATTCTTGGGGAGAAAAGTGTTGTTGGAAGTACAGCAAGAGATTGGACAAAAATCTTGCAACAATGGGAGAGGACATTGGGGAGGGGGAGATGAGGGCGGAGGGTGGGATAGGTACAGGGTGGAGGGAAGATATAGGGGGATAAAAAAGGGGAAACAATGTAATTAATAAACTGAACAATAAAAAAATTAAAAAAAAAAGAAAATATAAGAAAAAAAAAAACTGTGGTACCTCTACATAATGGAATACTATGCTGCAGTAAAAAAGAAGGAGCTCCTACCGTTTGTAACAACATGGATGGAATTAGAGAGCATTATGCTAAGTGAAATTAGGCAAGCAGAGAAAGACAAATATCACATGATCTCACTCATTTGAGGAATATAATGAGTGACGTAGACTGATGAACAAGAATGGATCCAGAGACTGAGAAAAGTCCATCAAAATGTCAAACCTCAGGGTAAGTGGCAGGTGGTGGTAGTAAGTGGGAAAGTCAATATATTTGAATGCTTGAGCTAAGGTAAGTGATTTGTGTTTTTACATCCCTGACAAAGTTTACATAAAGTTATAAAAAAATTGGCAGCTAGTTTGAGATTGAATTAACATGGCCTACAGCATGTCATCTCTTATGGACACCAGTCCTTAGGCTAGGCCCTCCTTAACCTCCCGTGACACTACTATACCCTTACATGATATTATTCTACAACGTCATTATAATATTTGATATTTGACAACAGCATATTATACAATTATCGCAAATAAACTTAAAAACTAATTCTTTGAATGTTGGGCAGCAACTTAAAAAAAGGATAGGAAAGGAATTAATCCCTTTCAGAAGGGATGAAGGCACTGGGAAGGCATCCGAGCATTCTTTATTGGCCCCTCTGGCCCTTTTGCCAAGAGGGACCCTCTTCTTATTATCCAAATACACACACATGATGTGTGAACTTTCAGTTCAAGCTGTGGCTGCAGCCTCTTGGCAGCTGGCACCATGGATCTGTCTCTCGACCAATGGCGTGAGCTGTGCCCTCTCTGGAGAAGAAACCTGGGTCACCTGAGATATGGGATCAGTACTGGGACCCTGCCAGCAGGCGAGGGAACCCCAAGGCAGGTGCTGGACGTGGAGGCCACAGGGACATAGACTACACAGGAGACAGGACTGAACCTCAAATCACCCTGTTTGGCCCCGGAGGATGGCTGGTTAGCCAGAGATGGGTAAGATTCCCCAGGGAAGGAACAAACTAAGACAGGCACAGTTGCATAGGGGCCAACAGGAGAGAACTAAAAGATCAACAGAGGTGGGGCACAGACCCTCATCCACAAACCTTGCAGGGGCTTGAATTCTCACCCCTCCTGAGGAAGGTCTCCTACCCCCATGGCTGCTACGCCTCCCACGCACAACTCGCACCAGGACCCAGGTGGCAGACAGAGACTCGGCCAGCAATAGCTGCCCTATAACTAAATTTATTTTATTACCAGGAATGCTGAGGACCTACTCAAAAGTGCAAATATTCCTTTCCACAAGTATTTACTGGGTGAACTAAGATTTCTGCTTGAATATTAAAATTTACAGTAAAATAGCAATCAAGTTTTCAGATTAATTTAAATTGGACAAGTGAAATAAGTGAATACTCAAGAAAATCTAACTGTACTGGACAAAAAGCTTTTCCTAAAACATTAACTAAAATATCTATTAGTAGTTCATCTCACTGCAAAATTGCCTAACATCCAAAGAACCTAAAGCAGTAATATTTGTGTGCAAAAATTTAAATTTAAAATTACCAAGACTGCAAGATAAATTTTCCAAAAGCCCCTATTAACCAAAGGGGGGGGGGCAGTGGAGTAATATCATGTAAGGAAAAATATCCTATATGTAAAATACATGTAGAATATCCTTACTCCAGAAAAGAAAATTCCATTTGTAAAACCAACTGCAGAACACCCATGAAAAAACACACATGGTGTCAAAATACGCCAAAGGAAAATCATTTAGGCAAAAATAAAAAGAATCCCAAGTCTATTTTACAGAGAGGATCCCTTTGTTAACCTTTGGTCGAGAATGTGTTTGTGTGTTTGCAGAGAACAACTCCAAGACCATATGGGTTCCTGCGACAGTGAGGAACTGACGGGTCTGTTCCAGCCACGAGGAAGGTCCAGAGATGGCGGACGCTGATGACATCTTGCCATGCTAGCAGTTGCCAGCTGTGCGTGGCTGCAGGCGGCCCAGGACCAAACCAGAGAGGATGGAACGTGCATTGCCACGATGTGTACACCATCTGGATACCATTGCGGACATGTATATATAAAGACCTATTGGACATTGAAACTGGGACTCAGAACAGTTGGACATTGAAACTGACACTCAAACTTTTTTTGCTCTTATACGTTTGTTTTCAGTATGCAGAGGCAAGATATTTTTGAAGAAAAGAAACAGGCGGAAGTGATTGATATAGAGGCAGGGTGGCCTTGAACAGCCTGTCAAGCTACAGGGGGAAGGCTGGAGTGGATGGGTGGCAGATACTGGGGGAGATCAACCGAAGGACTTGTATGCATACATATGAGCATAACCAATGAATGAAAGACACTGGGGCGGGGAGGGAGGCAGGTGGGGACATGTGCTGGGGGGTAAGTGAGGCTGGGGGGAAGAGATTGCGGGGGGAAGGAAAACATATGTACTACTATTAAATATAAGTTATATTGTAAATAAAAAAATAAAAACAAAAAAAAACCAAACAAACAAAAATAAAATAAAATAAAAATCAATGAAATCAAGAGATGGTTCTTTGAAAGGATAAACAAGATTGAGGAACCTCTAGACAGGCTAACCAAGAAGCAAAGAGAGAGTAACCAATAAACAAATCCAGAAATTAAAGAGGCAAAATAACAACACACCCCACAGAAATACAAAGGATTGTACATATATACCATGAACAGATGCATTCCTACAAACTATACAACCTAGAGTTAATGGAAATATTTCTAGAAAAATACAAGCTTCCAAAATCAACCACAAAGAATATAAAAATCTCTATAGGCCAATAAATATGGAGGAAACTGAAGCAGTAATCAAAAATCTTCCAGCAAACAAAAGCATGAGGCCAGACAACATTACAGGGGAGTTTTAGCAAACATTCAAAGAAGAATTAAAAGCTCTCCTCCTCAGACTCTTCCAAAAAATTGAAGAGACAGGAGCCCTTCCAAGCTACTTCTATGAAGCCAACATTACCCTAATACCAAATTCAGATAAAGACAACACAATGAAAGAGAATTACAGGCCAATATCCCTCATGAACATAGACTCCAAAATCCTCAACAAAATTTTAGCAAATCAGATCCAGCATTATATCAGAAAAATCATACTCCATGACCAGATAGGTATCCCTGGGATGCAAGGATGGTATGATATACGCAAATAAATAAATGTAATAGATAATATAAATAAATTGAGAGGTAAAAATCACACATTCATACCAATTGATGCAGAAAAAGCATTTGACAAAATCCAACATCCTTTCCTGATAAAAATCCTCAGCAAAGTGAGAGTAGAGGGATCATACTTCAACATAATAAAAACCTTATATGACAAACCTACAGCCAACAAATAGAATGGGCAAAAACAAAACAATTTCACCTAAGAACAGGAACAAATCAGAGATGCACACTTTCACCACTCCTGCTCAATGTGGAAGTGCAAGCCATAGCAGTTAGACAAGAAGAAATCAAAGGTATCCAAATTGGAAAAGTAGATGCAAAACTGTCATTATTAGCAGTTGACATAATATGGTACATTTAAAAAAAAAAACCTAAAAACTCCATCAAAAATTCATTAGGCTTAATAACTGAATTTGGCAATGAAAGCATAATACAAAATTAACACCAACAAATCTAAAGCATTTTTATGCACCAATAGTCAACCTCCAGAAAGAGAGATTTAAAAAAAGAATCCCATTTACCAATGCACAAAAAAATCAAGATAAGAAGAGAGGTTGGAAGATGGCAGCTGGAAGGACTGAGGTGAGGGAGAGAAAGTGAGCGAGTGGGGGTATGAAAGGAGAGTGAGTGGCTGCTCCTGGTGTGTGTATGAGTGAGTGAGGGAAAGTTGATCCTCGCAGGAGCAGCAGAGAGTGGCAGACAGGGTCTCCTTGACAAGGAGAGTCTGTCACCACAGCGGACACTCCCCTGGTCGGCGAAATCACAGCGAGGAGCCCACACCATCTTGAAAGGAAGAAACAACCTTTTTTTTTTTTTGAGAACTCATTAACACCAACAACCAGAAGGGCTCTGGAACTGCCCTGCCACCCAGTGACCACTTCAACCAAAGTCCCGCTACTCCAGCCTCAGATCCACAGACGCTGGGACCTCCACCTCGAATGGTGAGTCGCCCAACAGCAGTGAGTGCAAAATCTCCCTCCCCAGCAGCAGAGCTCCCAGTACTGGAGAATATTCATGATATCAGCCCAGTGCGCTTCGTCCCGGTCTTGAGCTTGGCGTTTGGCTGGTTTCGAGCACCCTGTCTGAGATTCGCACACACTCATCCCTGTGCACACTAATCAAGATTCGCGCATGTCTGCCTCACTGGCAGCCAGGAAACCCCACTCCAGAATTTTGAGTACCCAGCCCCACAGACAGCTAAGCCACCCCACCCCTTAGGCAGCACTTGGGTGCTGCTAAGAGCTCCAGAGGGTGGAATTCTGCACAAACAAGGGTACCTCACCCCACAGTAAAAATTCTGAACTTCCTCTTCCTGGATAACTATCCACACTCCCTCCCACACCTCAATCAGGGTGCCAGGACCCCTCAGAGTGCATCAGAACTCTGCACCAAGTTGGTAGAAAAAAATGGCAGTGGAACAGAGGGATGCGATCTGAATCTGGTCCCAGGGTAGAAGGAGGGAGCGGCTGAGAGTCGTGCAGGGTGTGTTTGTTGGCAAGTAGGGGGACAGCTGTGCTCCGGGAGAAGGTAGGGGACTATTGGATTGGCGTCCCCTGACTGAGCAGCCCCAGTGCTGCTGGGTTCTCTAGCAGAGCCACTGGCTTGGAGGTGGACCACGCCATCTTGAAGGGGAAGGGCCTGAAAATATACAGCTGCAATACCCAATGGACAGCTGAGACCCCCAGAACACCGGTGCCCAATTGGCACAAATGCCCAGAGTCTAAGGAGCTCTGTACTCCTGCACGGAAAGGTCAGATTTCCCTTGGAGTTACTTTGGGCACAAGACCGAGGGAGCTGGCAGAGCCTGGAGATCTGCGCCAGAAATAAAATCTGTGGCTGTTGGAGCTGGTAAAAGTGGAAGAGAGGCCTCAGAGCTGGTGGCAGAGGGAACTCCTGGAAGGCAACCCATTTGGTCCTGACAGAGGAGAGAAACCCAAAAAATTTGGGGAGGGTCCTGGCTGCTAAGCCCAAGGGGGAAAGGAGATTTATGCAGACATTTGTGTAGAACCTGAGTTCGGTGCAAAACATGAGTTCGCAAACTTCCCTTTTTTTTTTTTCCTCTCCTAATCCGAGCTTCTCAGTGCTAAACCAGGATCTTGGTATCTCCTGGAGGGAGATAACCTGGGGGACCACAGGGGAGAGCTATTTTTCTGGAGCCTGGAAATAAAAATCAAGAGTCACCATTAGAGAGGCAGCTCTGGAGCAGCCCACCCCCAAAAATCAGTATTGAATACCACAGGGATAGCCAGATCTTAGTTCAGGATAGAGAGGACCAATAGACCCAGAGGTCAATCTAGAAACACTGCCACTCAGGGGCTGAATCACAAATTGACTCTTGTAACACAAGGAATTGATTTTATTTTCTCTTTATTCGACTTTGGGATTAGTGTTCTACAGTATATTTTCATCTACCCTTTAGTATCTTTTACTCTACCTCAACTTCAGCCTTATGCCACCACTCTCTTGTTAACTTTTCCTTATTTAGTGCCTTGTTTCCCTTACACATTTCCCGCTTTAGATTTACCATAATTCTTTCTTTGTACCCCGTGTTAAAATTTCACCCCACTTATATATCTAATCTCTAACCACCTACTCCAAGTCCATATGTATCTCTTGCTTCTCAGACTTCACTATCTTAAAGTGTTTTTATCCCTGTCCTATTGTTGTTGTTTACTTGACTGTTGATTATTATATCGATTTTTATGCATGTGTGTGAAATTGGTTTGCTTATTCTTTTATTTTGGTTTGTTTTGTGGGGGTTATTTGGTGTTGTTTTTTGTTTTGTTGTCTCCATCTGCACTGTAGTTTGATAGATTTTTGCTTCTTTGTTCCCTCACTTCCCTTGATATTAGCAATTGTATGTAGTTTGAATCAATCTCCAGGTACCTGTTGCTGGTTTTTGATCGGATTAGTGACTGTTCTATAGGAGTTTTCACTCCACATTTATATTTTATTCCCCTTTTCTTTTATTTACTTCTTCCCCTTTTCCCAATATTTGGCATTTCTGTCTTTTTTTAAAAATATATTTTATTGATTTTTTACAGAGCGGAAGGGAGAGGAATAGAAAGTCAGAAACATTGATGAGAGAGAGACATCGATCAGCTGCCCCTTGCACACCCCCTACTGGGGATGTGCCCGCAGCCAAGGTACATGCCCTTGCCGGAATCGAACCTGGGACCCTTCAGTCCGCAGTCCGACGCTGCATCCACTGAGCCAAACCGGTCTCGGCGGCATTTCTGTCTTTCTTTCTTTGTGTGTGTGTGTGTGTGTGTGTGTGTGTGTGTGTGTGTGTGTGTGTGTGTGTGTATGAGTGCCTGTTTTAGTGTGTGTGTGTGGGGTGTTTCTTCTGTATCACCTATCTCAGAATTTGCCTTTCTCTAGTGATCACCTTTATTTGGAGTTACCAATACTGTGACTACATTTCAGTTCAGTGACTGGTGCATTGCACCTGATTGTGTTGTATTTTGTGCCTTTAAATCAATGCAAGGAGTGTAAACTACATAACTAGACACACACAGAAGGAGGACCATGGGGAGAAAAAGAAACAGCCCACATATGAAAGAAAAGCAGGCCTCACCAGAAAAACAGGTAAATGAAATGGAAGTTACCATCCTGTCAGATAAAGAATTCAGAGAAAATATACTAAGGTGGCTGAAAAGAATGGAAGACAAATTTGACAATATGATTAAGAACTAAGAGGAATTGAAGAAGAACCAAGAAGAAATGAGGAAGACCCAGGAAGAAATGAAGAAGAGCCAAGAAGAAATGAAAAGTGACATTGCTGAAGTAAAGAACTCAATAGAAAGTATTAAGAGTAGACTAGAAGAAGCAGAGGACCGCATCAGTGAGCTAGAAGACAAGGTAGGAAAATAAACGAAGTACAGCAGCTTCTAGAAATAAAAATTTAAAAGCAGGAGGAGAGGGTAAGGGAACTTTGGGACAACATGAAAAAAAAAGTCCATATATTTGGGCTTCCAGAAGGACAGAAAACTGAGCAAGAAATAGAAAACCTGTTGGAAGAAATAATGACAGAAAACTTCACTGATATAGGAAAGAAAAAACCCACAAAAATCTAAGAAGCTCACAGAGTCTCAAGCAAAATGAACCCCGAAAGACATATGCAAAGGCACATTATAATTAAATTGGCAAACACCAATGACAAAGTAAGAATCTTAAAAGCCGCCAGAGAGAGAGAACGAAAGTCACCTGCAAAGGAACACCCATCAGATTAACAAGTGATTTCTCAACAGAAATGTATCAGGCCAGAAGGCACTGGAATGAAATATACAAAGTCATGCAAAGAAAGGATCTGAATCCTAGAATGCTATACCCAGCAAGGATATCAATCAAAATTGAAGGTCAAATCAGGAGCTTCACAGACAATAAAGGACTAAGGAAATTCATTACCACCAAACAAGCAATGCAAGAAATGCTAAAGGGTCTGATGTAAAAAGAAATAGGAAGCAAAGAAGGAACACAGGGGTAAAAAACAAAAATGTCAACATATAAGTACCTATCAATAATAACTTTAAATGTAAATGGATGAAATGCTTCAATCAAAAGACATAGGGTAATAGACTGGATAAGAAAATACTACCCAGGTATCTGCTGTCTACAAGAAACCCGCCTCTGAAAAAAAGACGTACACAGACTGAGTGTGAAAGCATGGAAAAGGTTCTTCAGGCGAATAGAAATGAAAAAAAAAGAAAACACAGGGTAGCAATAGTTATATCCAACAAATTACATCTCAAAGTGTAGAACATAAGAAGAGATAAAGAAGGCGACTTCAAGTCCCTACTAATCAAAACAGAGGAGGGGGCAGTGAGGTAATACCATGTAAGGAAAAAAATATCAAGTAAGTAAAATACATCTAGAAAATTCTTACTCCAGTAAAGTAAATTCCGTTTGTAAAACCAACTGCAGAACACCCATGAAAAAACACACATGGTGTCAAAATAACCCAAAGGAAAATCATTTAGGCAAAAATTAAAAAGAATCCCAAGCCTATTTTGCAGAGAGGATCCATTTGTTAACTTTTGGTCAAGAATGTGTTTGTGTGTTTTCAGAGAACAACTCCAAGACCATGTGGGTTACTGCAACTGTGAGGAACTGACAGATCTGTTCCAGTCACGAGGATGGTCCAGAGATGGGGGACACTGATGACACTTTGCCATGCTAGCAGTTGGCAGCTGAGCATGTCTGCAGGCAGTCCAGGACAAAACTAGAGAGGATGGATCTTGCATTGCCACGATGTGTCCACCATATGGATACCATTGCTGACATGTACACATAAAGAATTATTTGACACTGAAACTGGGACTCAGAACAGTTGGACATTGAAACTGAGACTGAAACATTTTTTGTTCTTATACATTTATTTCTAGTATGCAGAGGCAAGATATTTTTGAAGAAAAGAAACGGGGGAAAGTGATTGATATAGAGGCAGGGTGGCCTTGAACAATCTGTCAAGCTACAGGGGGAAGGCTTGGGTGGATGGGATGTGGATGCTGGGAGAGATAAACTGAAGGACTTGTATGCATGCATATGAGCATAACCAATGAATGAAAGACACTGGGGCGGGGAGGGGGGAGGGGGAGAATATGTGCTGGAGGGTAGGGGAGGCTGGGGGGAGGATAAGGGGGAGGGGGAAAGGAAAACATGTACTACTATTAATTATAAGTTATAGTGCAAAAAAAATCAATAAAAATATATTTTAAAAAAAAAAAGGCGACTTAATTATACTAAAGGGAGCAATCCAACAAGAAGACACAACTCTGGTAAACAAACATGCACCAAACACAGCAATACCCAAATACATTAAAAAAAAAAACATCCGGGAGGATATAAAGAAAGATATAGACAGCAATACAATCTTAGTAGGAGACTTTAATACCTCACTATCACCATTGGACAAATCCTCTAAACAAAAAATCAATAAAGAAACATCAATCCTCAATGACTCACTAGACCATATGAAATTAATTGATATCTTCAGATCATTTCACCCCAAAGACATAGAATATACATTCTTTTCAAGTGCCCTTGGGTCATTCTCAAATATAGACCATGTTTTGAATCATAGGGAAAGTCTCTCCTAATTCAAGAAGATAGAAATCATATCAAGCATATTCTCAACCCAGAGTGGCATAAAGCTGGAAATCAACCACAATAAAAACAATCCAAAGAAATCAAACACATGGAGACTAAACAGCATGCTATTAAACAATGACTGGGTTGCTAGAGAGATCAAGGAAGAGATAGAAAACATCATGGAAACCAACTACAAGGACAGCACAACAATCCAAAATCTATGGGACACAGTGAAAGCACTTTTGAGAGGGAAGTTCATAGCTCTACAATCCTACTGCAAAAAAACAAGAAACAGTGGCAATAAATTATCTAACCCAACAACTCAAAGAGTTAGAAAGAAAGCAACAAGTAAGCCCAGTGTAATCAGAAGGAAGGAAATAGTAAAGATCAGAGCAGAAATAAACGACATAGAGACCAAAAAAAACAATAGAGAAGATCAACAAAACCAAGAGCTGGTTCTTTGAAAGGATAAACAAGATTGATGAACCTCTAGCCAGACTCACCAAGAAGCAAAGAGAGAGGACACTAATAAATAAAATCAGAAATGAAAGAGGTACAATAACAAAAGACCCCATCAAAATACAATGGATTGCTAAAAATACTACGGACAATTCTACTCCAAAAACCGGACAATCTGGAGGAAATGAATATATTCCTAGAACAAATGTAAGCTCCCAAAACTCAATCCTGAGGCACCTAAACAGCTCAATAGACCAATAACTGCAGAAGAAATTGAAGCAGTCATCAAAAAGCTTCCAGCAAACAAAAGCCCATTGACAGACGGCTTCACAGGGTATTGTTACCAAACATTCAAGGAAGAAATAAGACCTATTCTCCTCAGATTATTCCATAAAATTCAAGAGGATGGAACACTTACAAACTCCTTCTTTGAAGCTAGCATCACCCTAATACCAAAACCAGATAAAGACGACACAATAAAAGAGAATTACAGGACAATATCCCTCATGAATATAGATACAAAATTCTCAATAAAATTCTAGCAAATTGGACCCAGCAGTACATCAGAAAGATCGTACATCATGCCCAAGTAGGATTTATCCCAGGAATGCAAGGATGGTACAATATCCACAAATCAATAAATCTGATACATCATATAAACAAATTGAGAGATAAAAATCACATAGTCATATCAATTGATGCAGAAATAGAAGTTGACAAAATCCAACACCCTGTCTTGATAAAAACTCTCAACAATGTAGGAAAATAAGGATCATACCTCAACATAATAAAAACCATATATGATAAACCCACAACAAACATCATACTCAATGGGCAAAAACTACAACCATTTCCCCTAAGAACAGGAACAAGACATGTTTTCCGACTCTCACCACTAGTGTTCAACATAGTACTGGAAATATTAACCTTTGCAATTAGACAACAAGAAGAAATAAAAGGCATCCAAATTGCAAAAGAAGAAGTAAAGCTATCCTTATTTGCAGATGACATAATATTGTATATGAAAAACCCGAAAGACTCCATAAAAAAAACTAATAGACTTAATAAATGAGTTCAGCAATGTAGGCTACAAAATTACCACCAAGAAATCTGTGGCATTTCTATACACTAATACTGAACTTACAGAAAGACAGTCTAGAAAAGCAATCCCATTTACTATCACACCAAAAAAATTAAGATATTAGGAATAAACTTAACAAAATTAACACCAAGAAATCTGTGGCATTTCTATACACTAATACTGAACTTACAGAAAGACAGTCTAGAAAAGCAATCCCATTTACTATCACACCAAAAAAAATTAAGATATTAGGAATAAACTTAACTAAGGAGGTAAAAGACCTATTCGGGGAAAACTACAGGACAATATTAGAAGAGATAGAGGAAGATGTAAACAGGTTGAAGAACATACCATGTTCATGGATTGGGAGAATCAACATCATTAAAATGTGCATACTACCCAAAGCAATCTATAAATTTGATGCACTCCCCGTTAAAATACCGATGGCATATTTCACCAACCTAGAAAGAACTCTCCAAAAATTCATCTAAAATAAAAAATGGCTCCAAATAGCCACAGCAATCCTGAGAAAGAAGCACAAAGTCGGTGTGATTTCAATACCAGATTTCAAGCTGTATTACAAAGCTACTGTTCTTAAAACAGCCTGGTACTGGCACAAGAAAAGACATATAGACCGATAGAATAGAATAGCAAATCCAGATATCATCCCATACCACTATGCTCAATTAAAATTTGACAAAGGAGGCATGAACATAAAATGGAGTCAAGACAGTCTTTTCAATAAATGGTGTTTGGAAAATTGGACAGATATATGACCAAAAAAATGAAAATAGAGCACCAACTTACACCATACACAAAAGTAAACTCAAAATGGATACAGGACTTAAATGTAAGATGGGAAACCATAAAATATTAGAGGAGTCCACAGAAAGAAAAATCTCAGACATATGCTGAAAGAACTTCTTCAGTGATACCACTCCTAGGGCAATGGAAGCTAAAGACAAAATAAACAAATGGGACTACATCAAAATCAAAAGCTTTTGCACAGCTGTAGAAACCCTCAACAATACAGCAAGTAAACCTACCGTGTGGGAGAACAAATTTGCCAATGTTTTCAGTGACAAAGGTTTAATCTCAAGCATCTACAGGCAACTTATACACCCTAATAAAAGGAGGACCGATGATCCAATTAAAAAATGGGCAAAGAACCTAAATAGAATATTTTCTAAAGAAGACAAAAGGAAGGCCCAGAGACATATGAGAATGTGCACACAGTCACTAATTATGCGATAGATGCAAATCAGAACTGCTATGCAGTACCATCTCACACCCGTGAGAATGGCTTACATTAACAAATCAACAAACGAAAAGTGCTGGTGAGGATGCAGAGAAAAAGGAACTCTCATGCACTGGTGGTGGGGTTGTACACTGGTGTAACCACTGTGGAGAACTGTGTGGAGTTTCCTCAAAAAACTAAAAATTGAGCTCCCATTTGACCCAGTGATCCCACTTCTAGGAATATACCCCAAGAAAGTAGAAACGCGAATTAGAAAGGATATATGCACCCCTATGTTCGGAGCAGTGCAATTTACCATAGCTAAGATTTGGAAACAGCCAAGTGCCCTTCAGCAGATGAGTGGATTAAAAAACTATGGTACATTTACACAACGGAATACTACACTGCAATAAAAAAGAAAGAGCTCCTACCGTTTGCAACAACATGGATGGATTTGGAGAGCATTATGCTAAGTGAAATTAGCCAGGCAGAGAAAGATAAATATCATATGATCTCACTAATTTGTGGAATATAATGAATGACATAGACTGATGAACAAGAATGAATCCAGAGACTGAGAAATGTCTGTCAGAATGTCAACTTCAGGGTAAGTGGCAGGTGGTGGGAGTAAGGGGGAATGTCAATATATTTGATCTCTTGAACTAAGATAAGTAATTTGTGTTTTTACATCTCTGACAAAGTTTATACAAAGTTATAAAAAATATGATAGCTAGTTTGAGATTGAATTGACATGGCCTACAGCTTGTCATCTCATATGGACACTAGTCCTTAGGCTAGGCCCCCCTTAACCTGCTGTGACACCATAATACCCGTGCATAATATTATTCTACAATGTCTTTATAATTTATGATACGTGACAACAGCATATTGTACAATTATCCTAAAGAAACTTACAATCTAATTCTTTGTATGTTTGGCAGCAATTTAAAAAAGGATAGGAAAGAAATTAATCTCTTTCAGAAGGAAGTAAGGCACTGGGAAGGTACCTGAGCATTCTATATTGGCCCTTCTTGCCCTTTTTGCCAAGAGGGACCCTCTTCTTACAATCCAAGGACCAACATTTGTTGCCTGAGCTTTCAGTTCAAGTTGTGGTTGAAGCCGCTGGATGGCTGGCACCTTGAATCTGTCTCTCATCCAAATGTATGAGCTGGGCCCTCTCTGGAGAAGAAACCTGCATCCCATGAAATATGTGATCAGTACTGGGACCACGCCAGCAGGTGAGGGGACGCCAATGCAGGTGCTGGGTGTGGAGGCCATGGGGGCATAGACTACAAAGGAGATAGAACTGAACCTCACATCACCCTGCTTGGCCTTGGAGGATGGCTGTTTACCCAGAGACGGGTAAGAATCCTCAGGGAAGGAACAACCTAAGACAGGCACAGTCGCAGAGGGCGCCAACAGGAGAGAACTAATAGAGCTGTGGCACAGACCCTCATCCACTAACCTTTCAGAGGCCGGAACTCTCACCCCTTCTGAGCAAGGTCTCCTACCCCACAGCTGCTTTGCTCCCACTCACAGCTCAGATCAGTACCCAGGTTGCAGAAAGAGACTCAGCCAGCAAAAGCTGCTCTATATCTAAATTCAGTCTAGTACCAGGAATTCTCAGGGCCTACTCAAGAATGTAAATAATCCTTTCCACTAAAATTTACAGGGTGAACTAAAATTTTCGCTTGAGTATTAAAATTGACAGTAAAATAGTAATCAAGTTTTCCATTTAATTTAAATTGGACAAATGAAATAAGTGAATACTCAAGAAAAATTAAGTGTACTGGACAAAAAGCTATTTCTAAAACATTAACTAAAATATCTATTAGTAGTTTATCTCACTGTAAAATGGCCTAACATCCAAAGAACCTAAAGCAGTGATATTTGTGTGCTAAAATTAAAATTTTAAATTACCAAGACTGCAATCTAAATTTCCAAATGCCCCCATTAATCAAATAAGGGGTGATAGTGGGGTAATATCATGTAAGGAAAAATATGCTGTAAGTAAAATACATCTAGAAAATTCTTGCTCCAGAAAAGTAACTTCCATTTGTAATGCCAACAGCAGGACACCCATGAAAAACACACATGGCGTCAAAATCAACCAAAGTAAAATTATTTGGGCAAAAATAAAAAGAATCCCAAGTCTACTTTGCAGAGAGGATCCCTTTGTTAACTTTTGGTCGAGAATGTGTTTGTGTGTTTTCAGAGAACAACTCCAAGATCGTGGGGATTCCTGTGACAGTGAGGATCTGACGGGTCTGTTCCAGCCAGGGGGACAGTCCAGAGATTGGGCACACTGACATCACCTTACCATGCTAATAGTCAGTAGTTGTGTGATGCTGCAGGTGGCCCAGGACCAAATCAGAGAGGATGGAACTTGCATTGCCACGATGTGTCCACCATCTGGATACCAGTGCCCACATGTACACATAAAGAACTATTTGACATTGAAACTGGACTCCGAACAGTTGCACGTTGAAACTGAGACTCAAACTTTTTTGTTCTTATACATTTATTTCTAGTATACAAATGCAAGTTATTTTTGAAGAAAAGAAACAGGGGAGAGTGATTGATATAGAGGCAGTGATGCATTGAGTAGCTGTTGGGCTACAGGGGGAGGGCTGAGAAGGGTGGGGGACAGGTGCTGTGGGAGATCAACTGAAGGACTTGTATGCGTGTATATAAGCATAACCAATGAATGAAGACACTGGGATGCTGGACATTTGCTGGAGGGTAGGGGTGGCTAGGGGGAGGAAAATGGGGAGGAAAGGAAAATATATATACTACTATTAAATCTAAGTTACACTGCAAAAAATAAAAAACATTAAAATAAAATAAAAATAAAAACTGTGGTATATATATACAATGGAATACTATGCTGCAGTAAAAAAAGGAGTTCTTAACATTTGCAACAGCATGAATGGAACTCTAAAACATTATGCTAAGTTAAATAAACCAGTCAGTGTAAGACAAATACCACATGATCTTACTCATTTGTGGAATATAATGAACAACATAAACTGATGAACAGGGACATATCCAGAGGCAGAGAAGCATTGACCAGAATGCTCGTCCTCAGGGGGAAGGTACAGGAAGGATGAGACATCAACCAAAGGACTTGGATGCATGAATATAAACCTAATCAATGGACATGAACACCAAGTGTGTGAGGGCATGAGTGGGGGGGGGGAGGTTTCTGGAGATAATAGAGGGATAAGGACGCATATGTAATACCTTAATCAATAAAGAAATTGTGAAAAATGTGGCAAAGACCTCCAATTTGGCTAAAATAAAAATAAATAAAAAAATAAATGAATTTGGCAATGTAACAGGATGCAAAATTAACGCCAAGAAATCTACAGCATTTCTATAAACCAATAGTGAACTTACAGAAAGAGAGACTAAAAAGCAATCCCACTTACCATTCCACAAAAAAAAAAAAATTAAGATACCTAGGAATTAACTAAACCAAGGCAGTAAAATACCTATATGCATAAACCTACAGGACACTGAAAAAAAAGAGAGGAATACGTAAACAGATGGAAGAACATACCATGTTCATGGATTAGTAGACTCAACATCATTAAAATGTCCATACTACACAAAGCAATTTATAGATTCAATGCACTCCCAATAAAATACTGATGACATATTTCATAGACCTAGAGAGAACTCTCCAAAAATTCATCCTGAGAAAGAAGCACAAAGTAGGTGGGATCTCAATATCAGATTTCAAGCCATATTACAAAGCCACTGTTCTCAAAACTGCCTGGAATAGAATAGAGTACCCAGAAATTGACCCAAACCACTATGCTCAGTTAATATTTGAGAGAGAAGACATGAACATACAATGGAATCAGGAGAGCCTTTTCAATAAATGGTGTTGGGAAAATTGGACAGATACATGCAAAAAATGAAATTAGTCCACTAAATTACACCATACACAAAAATAAACTCAAAATTGATTAAGACTTAAACATAATACAGGAAACCATAAAAATACTAGAGGAATCCACAGGCAGCAAAATCTCAGACACATTCCAAAGCAATTTCTTCACTGATACTGCTCATAGGGCAAAGAAACAAAAGAGAAAATAAACAAATGGGACTACATCAAAATAAAAAGCTTTTGCACAGTGAAAGATACCATCAAAAAAACAAGAAAGCCCACTTCATGGGAGAAGATATTCATCAATGATATCAATGATAAGGCTTTAATCTCCAGCATTTACAGGGAACTCATGCAGCTTAACAAAAAGAAGATAAACAACCAAATCAATAAATGGGAAACTGATCTAAATGGATACTTTTCGAAAGAAGACAGAAGGAAGGCCAAAAGACATAACGAATGGCTATAATCAAATCAACAAATGACAAGTGCTGGTGAGGATGTGAAGCAAAAGGAACCCTTGTGCACTGTTGGTGGGAAGGCAGACTGGTGCAGCCACTGTGGAGAACAGTATGGAGTTTTCTCATAAAACTAAAAGTGTAACTCTCATTTAACCCAGTGATCCCACTTCTAGGAAAAATCCCAAGAAACTAGAAACATGAATCAGAAAGAATATGTGCACTCCTATGTTTGTAGCACAACAATTCACCATAGCCAATATTTGAAAACCACCTAAGTGCCCATCAGCAGATGAGTCGATTAAGAAACTGTGGTACATCTATGCAATGGAATACTATGCTGTGGTAAAGAAGTCATTCTTAACATTTGCTACAACATGGATGGAGTTGGAGAGCATTATGCTAAGTGAAATAAGCCAGGCAAACAAAGATTAATACCACCTTATATCACTCATTTGTGGAATATAATGAACAACATAAACTGAACAAAAATAGATCCAGAGACAAAGAAACATCAATTCGAAAGTCAAACCTCAGGGAAGGTGGGGAGGTAAGGGGGAGAGATCAACCAAAGGACTTATATGCGTGCATATAAGCCTAAGCAATGGACACAGACAACCGGGAGTGGGGGTGTTTGTACCAATGGGAGGTGGGGGTTAATGGTGGAACAAGAACATATATGTAATATCTTAATCAATAAAGAAACAAAAAATCCTTGTCTTAAATATTTTTAATTTCTATATAGACACTATTTTAAATTCTGTGGGAAATAAAAAATAGCATTCAACAAAGTAGACATGACCCCTTACTTGTGATGCTTATTGTCCAGTGGAAAAGTAGATATCAAATAATAATCTGACTCTTTCACCATTATCCCAAATAAATCCAATTACTAACTCAATAGTTATGATAACCAGAATGGTGAGCCAAGTTTTTTTTCCTGGGTGATGCTGAAGAATGAGCACTTCTAACCAGAAGATTTAAGCAAAAGTGTGAACAATTTATTACAAGCAGATTCAGACTCTTCAGTGGGGTAGGGACAAATAATGGATTGTCTATGCAGCCTTGTAGTTCCAGGGGTTTATATTTGTTAAAAGTCTGATTTATGTCTACCTGTGTCACCATGTGATTAATTTCATTATTGTTCTTGCCCAGCAAAGGACCTGAACCTTCCTTGCTTGTGTTTGCATCCATACATCTTGTTACTGCATGCCCGCCTTTGCTTCCCCATGCCTCCTGCTCTGTGTTCAAAAACATTCTATTATTTCAGCATGGTCGGTTTCTGTGGCTAGGCTTGCTCAAACTGTCCTGTCTGGCCCTGCCAATATTTTAACTACCTTTGTTTCCTACTGGACCCCTGCCCTATCTGCCTGCATTTGAAGCTAATTTTTCTCAGTTATAAGAACAAAAGGTTCAAAGTCCAAAGAGAGGAATGCTTTCCAATTTGGGGGAGTTGAGTTGGGGGTTGTCAGGAATAATTTTCCTGGGAGGTAACATTGTGTTTTCCCAATATCTTAGAAATACAAGAAAGATAAGCAAATAAAACAGATGACTGAAGAGGATTCCTGAAGCAGAATCATTTGAAGGATTTAAAGTGAACTGTCCTTAGTGTGGAGTGATGAAGAATTACCACAGTGGGTAAAAGGAGAAGTAAGGATGTTTTAAGAATGTACGAAAATATGGAAGACATACCTCTGATCTATTAATTTTAACCTACTATCCATTGTTTTAGTGTGCATTAATTACAACATTTAAAAATTCAGGATATTGAGAGGAACCAAGATGGCGGCATAGGTAAACACCTATCTTGCTGCCATACACAGCAATTTCAAAACTACAATTTAACGAAAGAACAAACATTATCCAGAATCACTGGAAAGCTGGCTGAGTGAAAATTCCACAAATAAAAGTGAAGATAGGACACTGTGACTAAGAGGAATGGCAGAGGACAGTGTTGAAGATACACACAGAGAGAGGTTTGCAGCTGTCTGTGAGTGAGTGCATTGGGGGGGAGGCTGCAAACCCGGTTGGTTTTCTCGAATGGGGGAGACAAAGATGTCCCACTGCACTGATTCCCCAGCTCTAGGCAAAGTAAAGTCCGGGAACCCACAATCATACGGGGTAAAACTGGACAGTGGGGAGGCATGCTGACACTCGGGCACTGCAAGGGTCTGTGAGCTTGTGGAAGGTGCTAGCTTGTGCATAAACTTGGGAAGAGCAGAGCTGCATGAAAGCACAGAGAGGACTCGTGACTTACTCTCTCACTTGAAAAACCACCAGACTGCAGTGTTTTATGACCCTGGGTGAGACATTGGGTGTGCAGACTCATTTGGGGAGGGGCTGAATTGTCCAGCAGTGGGTGCAGCCCAGCAGCAGCTCTCTCTCACAGGTGCTTGAAGCCATTGCAACTTGGCACAGTGTCCCAGGTGCCACATAGGGCAGAGCTGACGCTGCCTGCTCTGCTTGGAGACTCCGCCCAACCCACCTGAGCATGGCTGAACCTCACAGCCAATTGGCCGGGAAGTCAAACACTCCTAGTGCTGGCAACAATAAGCTAGGCTTAACTTCAACAAGACTGTGCAACAAATATCCACCTCAGGTAACTGGGGAGGGTGAGCCACTGTCCCTCAGAGAACATCTACCACACAAAGCTAATTGACCAACTCAGGAAAGCAGCCACCATGCAGAGACATGGAAAGAAATCAGATGTGAAAGAAACAGAGGGAAAAAAAGACTGGACATAGAATTGAAAACCATGGTTATAAGGCTTTTCAAGAGGCTCCTAGAAAAGGCCAAGACCTACAAGGAAATGAACAAGACCTATGAGGAAATGAACAAGACCTATGAGGAAATGAACAAGACCTACAAGGATATGAAAAAGGATCAACTAGAAATTAAGCATACACTGACTGAAATAAAAAATATTATACAAAGACCTAAAAGTACTCTAGAGGACTGCAAAAACCAAGTTAAAGATTTGAAATACAAACGGCTAAATTCCACTCAGCTAGAAAAGCAAGAAACCAAAAGAATCCAAAAAATTGAAGATAGTATAAGGGGCCTCTGGGACAACCTCAAGCATACCAACATCTGAATTACAGGGGTGCCAGAAAAAGAGAGAGAGCAAGACAATGAAAACGTATTTGAAGAAATAGTGACCGAAAACATCCCACACCTGGTGAAATAAATTGACTTAGGAATCCAAGAAGTGCACCAAATCTCAATATATAGGAACCCTAAGACGACCACACCAAGGCACATAATAATTAAAATGCCAAGAGCAAAAGACAAAGAGATAATATTAAAGGCAGCAAGAGAAAAATAGTTACTTATAAGGGAGCACCCATATGATTGTCAGTGGATTTCTCAACAGATGGGAGTGGCAAGAAATATTCAGTGATGAATTGCAAAAATCTACAACCAAGATCACTCTACCCAGCAAAGCTATCATTCAGAATTCAAGGTCAGATAAAGTGCTTCGCAGCAAAGAAAAAGCTAAAAGAATTCATCACCACCAAACCAATATTATATGAAATGCTGGAAGATATTCTTTAAGAAGAGGAAGAAGGGAGGAGGAGGATTACCAAGATGGCAGCATAGGTAAACACCTATTGTGCTGATCCACACAAAAATTCCAAAACCACAACTTAACAACAAAACAAACGTCATCCAGAATCACCAGAAACCTGGCTGAGTGAAAATTCCACAAATAAGAGTAAAGGTGGGAAACTGAGACTCAGAAGAGCAGTGGCGCACAGCCTTGAAGATATGCCTGGAGAGAGGTTTGGAGCCGTGGGAAGGTGCGGGCTGTAGGGCTGGCAGCAGCAATCCCGGCTGGATTTCTCCAACGGGAAGGGAGGAGACGTCCCACTGCACAAATTCGCCAGTGCCAGGCAAGGTCTGAGGTCTGGGGTATGCACCCTATAAGCTGGGCATGGCAGAGGTCTCTGAGTTTGAGGAGAGTGTGTGTAGCTTGGAACAGCAGTTTGCGTGTAAAGTGTATGACAGCACAGACGCACGACTTACTCCCTCATTCATTCGGGAGACCACCAGACTGCTTCGTTTACAACCCTGGGGGAGACTTTGGGTGTGCAGACTCATTTGGGGAGAGGCAGAGTTGTCTGACAACAGGTGGAGACCAGTGGCAGCTTTCTCTTGGAGGTGACTGCAGCCATTACCACCCTGCACAGAAACCCACATGCCACATAGGACGTAGCTAATGCTGACTATGCCTGCTCAACTCAGAGATTTGGCCCATACAACCTGAACAGTTTTCCTTCACAACCAATCGGCCTGGAGCTCAAACCCTCCTAGGGCTAACAACAACAAGCTGGGCTTAAATTAAAAAATACTGTACAACCCATAAAGGATTGCAGTAAGAGTATCCACCTCAGGTAACTGGGGAAGCTGTGCCACTGTCCCTTAGAGGACATCTACCACACATGGCTAATGGACCAACTCAGGAAAGCAGCAACAATGCAGAGAAATGGACAGAAATCAGCTGTGAAAGAAATGGAGGTAAAAAGACAACTAGACATAGAGTTCAAAACCATAGTAATAAGATTTTTTAAGAGGCTCCTAGAAAAGGCAGATGAACTTAATGAGAACTACGAGGAAATGAACAAGACCTATGAGGAAATGAACAAGACCTATGAGGATATAAACGAAGCCCTCAAGGATATCAAATAGGACCAATTAGAAATCAAGCATACACTGACTGAAATAAAAAATATTACTTAAAGTCCTAAAAGCAGTCCAAGAGCCACAAGAACCAAGTCAAAGATTTGAAATACTAAGAAGCAAAATCCACTCAGCTGGAAAAGCAAGAAACAAAAATAATCCAGATAACTGAAGATAGTGTAAGGGGCCTCTGGGAGAACCGCAAGCATGCCAACATCTGAATTATTGGGGTTCCAGAAAAAGAGAGAGAGCAAGGTAATGAAAACCTACCTGAAGTAATAGTGACTGAAAACTTCCCCCACCTGGTGAAAGAAACTGACTTAAAAGCCCAAGAAGTACACAGAACCCCAAAATATAGGAATCTAAAGAGGACCACACCAAGACACATCATAATTAAAATGCCAAGAGCAAAAGATAAAGAGAGAATATTAAAAGCTGCAAGAGAAAAGCAGTTAGTTTCCTATAAGGGAGCACCCATACGATTGTCAGCGGATTTCTCAACAGAAACTATGCATGCCAGACAGGAGTGGCAAGAAATATTCAGTGATGAATTGCAAGAATCTACAACCAAGATCACTCTACCCAGCAAAGCTATCATGCAAAATTGAAGGTCAGATAAAGTGCTTCACAGATAAGAAAAAGCTAAAGGAGTTCATCACTGCCAAACCAATATTATATCAAATGCTGAGAGGCATTCTTTAAGAAGTGGAAGAAGAAAAAGATTAAAATAAAAATTATGAACAGCAAATATACATCTATCAACAAATGAATCTAAAAATCAAGTGAATTAATAATCTGATGAACAGGATAAACTGGTGAATATAACAGAATAATGGACATAGAGAGGGAATGGACTGATAATTCTTGGTGAGAAAAGGGGTGTGGGAGGTGCAGCAATAGAATGGACAAAAATCTTGCAATAATGGGAGAGGACAGTGGCGGGGAGGTGAAGGCAGAGGGTGGGATGGGTACAGGGTGGAGGGGAGCTATAGGGGGATAAAAAAGGGGGAACAATGTAATTAATAAATTGAACAATAAAGATAAAAAAAGAAGAGGAAGAAGGAAAGAAACCAAGATTGCGGCATAGATACACACCTAGACTTTGGCCCCACGCACAACAATTAGGAGAATTGAACTGAAGGACAGAATGGACACTGTCCAGAACCACGGGAAGGCTGGCTGACTGGAAGATCTGAAACTGGAGGGACAGAGAAGTGCACAAGGATAATCAGAGCCTCTGAAAATCCCAAGTAAGATGGAGACTCACGTGCAAGAGGACAGGGTGTCTGAGCCTGGCAGGGGTGATCTGGCAGAAAGGAGACAGGGGCTCCAGGCTGCACTGAACCCAGTTCGGTTTGCACTCAAAACCCGGGGTAACCAAGCCCTTACGGGGAGAACCCAGAGTGAGGGCGGAATCCCAGTGAAGAGCCAGAGGCGGACCTCTGTAGGAATGCACATGAGTGCATGCAGAGGGGACAAAGGGTCGCTGGCTGCGTCTGTTAGAAGAGGGGATCTCCGGCAGAGGCGGAACTCCAGGGGCGCAGACAAGTGCTCACAGTGAGGGCATTCTGTTGACTGGGTGGCTGGCGTCTGGTGGAAGGAAAAAGGAGTTCCGATTGCACTGAACCTAGGTGCCAGGCAAAAATCTGAGGTTCTGGATCCATTGGGGACTAGCCATTCTGGTGGCAGGCAGAGCGTGAGAGCACCTTTCTCACAGAGGTGCCTGCAGCAATTGCCTGCAAACGCTAGGACCCAGTGACCTCATGGGCTGGGGCTGACTGGAAACCAAGCCTGTCGGCTCCACCCTGAACGTCTGCCTCACCCAGAAACTCTGCCCCATCCACGCAGAGCACAGAGACTCTTGCAAGTTTGCAAGTCCAGTCGCTGAACTGACTCCTAGAGTAGACACAGATGATCCTCACAGTCAGTTGGCATGGAGGACAATTCCTCCCAGTGATACCAACAACAAACAAGACTTATCTGCAACAAGGCTGTATATACAGTTCACAAAGGGGTGCACCAAGGGTGTAACCTCAGGTAACAGAGGAGGTCAAGATACCTAGCACACAAAGAGACCCAACAAACTCAGAGAAGCAGTGAAAATAGGGAGAGAAATAAAAAGATCACAAACAAAAGAAATGGAGGAAAACAAACGACTGGATATAGAGTTCAAAACCACAGTGATGAGGTATTTCATGAGGCTCCTAGAAAAAGCCGATAAGCTCAACGAGAACCTCAAGGATATGAACAAGACACTCAAGGAAATGAGCGAGACCCTCATGGATATGGAAAAGGACCAACTAGAAACTAAACATACACTGACTGAAATTAAAAAATATTTTACTGGGAGAACTAAGATGGCGGCAAAGGCAAAACATCTATCTTGCCGTCATAATCAGCAATTTTAATACTACAACTAAATGAAAGAACAAACACCTTCCAGAATCACCAGAAAGCTCGCCGAGTGAAAATTCCACAAATAAAAGTGAAGATAAGACACTGTGACTCAGAGGAGCGGCAGCGAATAGCGTTGAAAGATTCGCAAGGAGAGAGGTTTGGAGTGCGCGCCGAGGAGAGGGCGGGCGGCTGAAAACCGGCCAGTATTCTCTAACGAGACAAAGGCGTCCCACTACACTGATTCTCCAGCTCTGGGCGAAGTCCAGAGAACCCACTATCACACGGGGTGAAAACTGGACAGTGGGAGGGCAGGCCAAAGCTCGGGTGCTGCCGGGTTTGCCGGCTTGCGGAGACGGCAGCTTGTGCGAACAGCTCGGCTGCGTGACGGCGCAGAGAGCGCACCGTGACTTGCCTCTCATTCAGAAAACTGTCAGTCTGCTTTGTTTTACGACACTGGGTGAGAGATTACGCATGCAGACTCATTTTGGAAAAGTCTGAGTTCACCGGCAACCGGCAGCTGGTGGAGCTCCGTAGCGGCTCTCTCTCAGAGGTGCTGGCAGCCATTGCCCCCGGCACAGAGTCCCTGGGGCCGCACAGGGCGGAGCTAACGCTGTCTGCTTGGCCCGGAGACTCCGCCCACCCAACCTGAGCACAGCTGAGCTTCACAGACAATTGGCCTGGAGGTCAACCCTCCAAGTGATAACAACGATTAACTGAGCTTAACTTCAGCAAGACTGTGCAGCCCATATCCAGCTCAGGTAACTGGGGAGGCTGAGCCACTATCCCTAGTAGGAAGTCTACCAGACAAAGCTAATTGACCAACTCAGGGAAGCAGCCACCATGCAGCAACATGGAAGGAAATCAGATGTGAAAGAAATGGAGGAAAAAAAACGACTGGACATGGAATTCAGAACCATGGTTATAGGGTTTTTTAAGAGGCTCCAACAAAAGATCGAGGCCTATAAGGAAATAAGCAAGACCACAAAGGAAATGAATGAGTCCTACAAGAAAATGAACAACACCCTCCAGGATATAAACGAGAGCTGCAAAGAAATGATCAAGACCAACGTGGAAATGATCAAGATCAACGTGGAAATGAATGAGTCCTACAAGGAAATGAAAGAAACCCTCAAGGATATAAAGCAGACTCTCAAGGATATGAAAAAGGACCAACCAGAAATTAAGCATACACTGACTGAAACAAAAAATATTACACAAAGACCTGAAAGTGCCCTGGAGCACCCCAAGAACCAAGTTAAAGATCTGAAATACAAAGAGGTAAAATCCACACAGCTGAAAAAGCAAGAAACCAAAAGAATCCAAAAAATTGAAGATAGTGTAAGGGGCCTCTGGGACAATCTCAAGCATACCAACATCCGAATTATAGGGGTGCCAGAAAAAGCGAGAGGCCAAGACAATGAAAACCTATTTGAAGAAATAGTGACTGAAAACTTCCCACACCTGGTGAAAGAAATTGACTTAGGAGTCCAAGAAGTGCACCGAACCCCAATATATAGGAACCCTAAGAGGACCACACTGAGGCACATAATAATTAAAATGCCAAGAGCAAAAGACAAAGAGAGAATATTAAAAGCAGCAAGAGAGAAACAGTTGGTTACCTATAAGGGAGCACCCATACGACTGTCAGCGGATTTCTCAACAGAAACGATGCAGGCCAGACGGGAGTGGCAAGAAATATTCAAAGTGCTGAACAGCAAGAATCTACAACCAAGATTACTCTATCCAGCAAAGATATCATTCAGTATTGAAGGTCAGATGAAGTGCTTCGCAGATAAGAAAAAGCTAAAGGAGTTCATCACCACCAAACCAACACTATATGAAATGCTGAAAGATATTCTTTAAGAAGAGGAAGAAGAAAAAGGTAAAGATGAATATTATGAACAACAAATACACATCTATCAACAAATGAACATAAAAATCAAGTGAATTGATAGGCTGTTGAACAGGATAGACTGGTGAATATAACAGAGACATTGACATAGAGAGGGAATGGACTGACAATTCTTGGGGAGAAAAGAATTGTGGGAAGTGCAGCAAGAGACTGGACAAAAATCTAGCAACAATGGGAGAGGACAGTGGGGAGGTGTAGGTGAGGGTGGAGGATGGAATAGGTACAGGGTGGAGGGAAGCTATAGGGGGATTAAAAGGGGAAACAATGTAATTAATAAACTGAACAATAAAGATTAAATAAATAAATAAATAAATAAATACATTAAAACAATAAAAAAAATATTTTACCGAAACCCAACAGAAGACTAAATGAATGCAAGAATGAAGTCAAAGATCTGAAATACCAAGAGGCCAAAAACACTCAACTGAAAAAGAAAAAAGAATCCAAAAATTTGAGGATAGTATAAGATGCCTCTGGGACAACTTCAAACATACCAACATCAGAATTATGGGGGTGCCAGAAGAAGAGAGAGAGGAAGACACTGAAAACATATTTGAAGAAATAATGACTGAAAACTTCCCTGACCTGGTGAAAGAAATAGACTTACAAGTCCAGGAAGTACACAGAACCCCAAGCAAAAAGAATCCAAAGAATACCACACCAAGGCACATCATAATTATAATGCCGAGAGCAAAGGATAAAGAGAGAATATTAAAAGCAGCAAGAGAAAAACACTTGATTACCTACAAGGGAGCACCCATACACTTCTCAGCTGACTTCTCAACAGAAACTATGCAGGCCAGAAGGGAGTGGCAAGCAATTTTCAAAGCGATGAACAACAAGAACCTACAACCAAGAATACTCTACCCAGCAAAGCTATCATTCAGAATTGAAGATCAGATAAAGAGTTTCACAGATAAGAAGAAGCTAAAGGAGTTCATCAACACTAAACCAGTATTATATGAAATGCTGAAAGGTATTCTTTAAGAAGAATAAAAAGGTGTCTGCTTCAAACTAGACCATGTATGCGATTGGAGAACTTTATGCTAAGTAAAAAAAAAAATCAGTCAATGAAAGATAAGTATCACATGAACTCACTCTTTTATGGAATACAATGAATATCATAAACTGATGAACAAAAACAGATCTAGAGATAGAAAAGCATTGACTGTAAAATCTCAGAGGGATGGTAGGGGAGGGCGGTAGTAAGGGGAAGAGATCAACCAAAAGACTTTTATGTATACATATAAGCCTAATCAATGGACATGAATACCAGGGGGGTGAGGGCATAAGCAGTGAAGGGGGGAGGAGGGGATTTGGAGAGGTAATGGGTGATGAGGGCACATATGTAATACCTTAATCAATAAAGAAATTTTAAAAAATAAGAAGAGGAAGAAGAAAAAAGTAAAAATAAAAATTATGAACAACGCATACACATCTCTCAACAAATGAATCTAAAAATCAAGTGAATTAATAATCTGATGAACAGGATAAACTGGTGAATATAATAGAATCATGGGCATAGAGAGGGAATGGACTGAAAATTCTTGGGGAGAAAAGGGGTGTGGGAGGTGCAGGAAGAGACTGGCCAAAATCATGCACCTACGGGAGAGGACAGTCAGGGGAAGGTGAGGGCAGAGGGTGGGATAGATACCAGGTGGTGGGGAACTATGGGGGAACAATGTAATTAATAAACTGAACAATAAAGATTAAAATATGAAAATAAATAAATAAAAATTCAGGATATTAATCCTATCTAATAAAAGTGATATGCAAATTGACCATCACTCTGCTACACCCACAAGCCATGCCCACAAGCCAATCAGGAACAAGTATGCAAATTAACCCAACAAAGATGGCTGCGGCCATAGAGAGTGCTGGAGGCTTGGATTTCACCCGCAATGGAGGAAGGCAAGCTTTCCACACACACTGGCAGGCCCAGGCTTCCACAAAGGCTACAAAGTTTCAATTATAGACTATAAATAAATCCCAACAAAAATGGTGGCAGCCATACGGCTGCAGAGAGCAGGGGCCTTGATTTGCTCCCAGCAATAGGGGAAGTCAAGAATCCACACCCCTGGCCTGCCTTGGCCTCCACTCAAGGCTACAAATTTTCAATTATAGAAGATAAATAAATATCAACAAAAATGGCTGTGGCCATGGAGCCAGCAGGAGGCTTGGCTCTGCTCAAGGCTACAAAGTTTCAGTTATAGAACATAATTAAATCCCAGTTATCAGGGTCTCTGCTTGGGTAACCAGAGGGCATGGCTGGCCTGCAAACCACCACAGCCTCCTCACGCAGGCCACCCCATGCCCCAAGGAAACCCCCACCATGATCCAGAACACCCTTCAGGGCAACCCAGCTGCCCCCATTTGTGCACCAAGCCTCTATCCTATCTAATCCTATTTAATAAAAGTATAATATGCAAACTGACTCTTACTCCAACACCCAAGATGGCCGTCCTCGTGTGGTCAAAGATGGCTGCCCCCATATGGACACAAAATGGTTGCCACAAGATGGCCAGCAAGGAAAGGCAGTTGGGAGGGACTGGGCCTACAAGGGACAACAGTTGGGGCTGATCAAGCCTTTAGATGAGGACAGTTAGGGGTGACCAGGCCAGCAGAGGAGGGAACTTGTGGGCCACCAGGCCTACAGGGAAGGGCAGTTGGGGTGGACCCAGGCCTTCAGGGGAGGAAAGTTAGGGGTGATCAGGCTGGAAGTGGAGCAGTTACGCATTAATCAGGTTGGCAGTGGAGTGGTTAGGGGGTGATCAGGCTGCCAGGCCAAAGAGGTTCGGGGCATACAGGAAGGCAGGTAGGCGATCAGTTGGAAGCCAGGAGTCCTGGATTGTGAGAGGGAAGCCCGACTGCCCGTTTAGCCCTGACCCCAGTAGAAGCCGAGCTAAATGGGCAGGAAGACATCCTTTTAGGTGTCCCATATTGAAGAGGGTGCAAGCTGGGCTGAGGGACACACCCTCCTACCCCAGGCATGAATTTTGTGCCTCTAATTTTTTTATAACTCCATAATTACAATTTCTGGTCACACTGGGCCTGCATTTCCACAGAAAAATAATAAATAAATATCACTTTACCAAGTAGACAGGCATGAGTTCTCAAATCCAGCTCTGATTTTGTATCTACTATGGTGAGTAAATCACCACCTTGCTTCTTGTAGTTATATCTTAATATCCAGCCCTTCTGAAATATTTTCAAAAATAAGTGTCATCCTCCCATACATCTAGCATGGGGACCTGGGTATGGCAAGCTCCCAAGTTACTATTTTCTACCCACCTATTGGGAGGTCCTAGTTATATTTATTTATTTTAGCAAATGTTTTCTTTGACCATAGTTTCCAGGTATTCATTTGCCTTCCAATGGATTTATAGCAATGGTTATCAACTTTCCTAATGCTGCGATCCTTTAATACAGTTCCTCATGTTGTGGTGACTCCCAACCATAAAATTATTTTTGTTTCTACTTCATATCTGTATTTCTGCTACCCAGCTAACAGTTCTTAACCTGTGTGGGTCATGACCCACAGGTTGAGAACCGCTGCTGTAGAGCCTAAGACCATTGGAAAACACAGATATTAACATTACGATTCATTAACAGTAGCAAAATTACAGTTATGAAGTAGAAACAAAAATAATTTTATGGTTGGGGGTCATCACAACCTGAGGAACTGTATTAACAGGTCACAGCATTAGAAAGGTTGAGAGACACTGATTTATAGTTAAGTAGTAGTTCAGTAATATACTGATTCCAGGCAACAGATATAACCACATCTGTCTTCTCATCCATCTTTTGTTCATTAGGCAATGAAACATCACTTCTCAAATTATATTAGGAACCTTGGTTTCAATAAGCACTCTTGAAAAGATGAAAAGATGAGCTTGTGATTCACAGCCAATTATTTATAACTCAACTATACATTTCCCTCAACTAACAAAAATTTTCTTAGTACTTTACTTTTACAAAAAGAAGCAAGTAACGTGTTAAACACAAAGGTATATATTTCCAGAGGTAATCATAGAGTTCAGTGTCGTGTCGCCTTTTACAGTGATTTCTTAACTAATTTTCAAATAGAATAAACATTCCAAATGAAGGCTACAGGAGGCACTACTAGTTCCCAGGTCATCAAAGAAATTACTTTTATATTCAATGCATTTCTCACATACCAAGAAAAGAAAGTTCCTGCTATTATGCAGAGTCATGCCTTAATTTTTTATGAATACGATGAAATGCAGACTAGTGTATTTTACAGAATTGCAATGTTAAAGTGAACCATAAAATTAAATCACCTAGGATATCCTAACATTTCTAGGAAAGTAAAGATTTTATTAACATTGAATCATTGTTTTAGGGATGTTATTAAACAGGTAAGTGTCACATATATAGATAATTTCTGGCATTTGTTGAAGGAAGATTGTCTAACGGATTTTTCTTAGAGATTCACCGAAATTACTTCCTGTTCTGGTCCACATTGCTGTATTTGTTAGCATCCTACTCACAGCTCTTTTTCCTATTTACCAGTGTTAATGGCCCTTTTCGTAACAGCATCCAAAGAGAAGCCCAAACTCCATCAGCTTTGTGTCCCTGGCCATTGTGGTTCCAATCTGTATCAGTGCAATCTTTATCAATTTGCTCAGCAATCCTGAGGTAACTGTGCATTTCAGGATTCTGCTAACATTTGTCTCTTGCTACAAAGAGTGTTGGGGGAAGGAGGGGAATTATTCCAAATGGAACAACTGATGTTTTAGTCTCTAAGTTTCTTGGGAGTTTAAATTAAAATTAAAATGATGCACTTTGTGCATGGATTTTCTTGTCCTTAAGCCTTTAATGCCAGCTAAATAACAATGGGGCCATTAAAGTAAAATTCAGCCTAAAGTCAATTGTATTACAAGCACTCTTAATGCTTGTACATTCTTAATGTAACAAGAACACTGAAAGGCACTTAACTGGATACAGCTGTATGCAAATTTGCATTAAACTACTGAAGGTTAGAAAGAGACATTATTTTAATCCTGAAAAAACCACTAAGTATCTAGCATTTGGATGTGTTAAACTCATCTACTAATGATTCCCCCATTAAACCATAATAAAAGTGTTTGAAAGTTGATCCAGCCTTTTGCACATGGTAAACAAAGAGACTGAAACTACAGCAGGCTCTGCCAAACCCAGCAAGAAAATTATTGAATATACACATTCTCATGCAGCTGTCACTCACCGTTGCTGTAGTATATATTTTGAGATAATTAAACAAAAATATATGCCATTTATCTAAAATTCACAAAGTTGCCTTTTGGGAAGTAGCATAAACCCTAGTATGATTCAGAAAGCTATCATCCAATAGAAGGTGAATCAAGTTTTTATAGATGAAAGAAAAAAAACTGTCACAAATAAAATTGTGGGTAGAGGTACAAAAGATTTGCCGATTATAAGTGTGGTCCCACAAGGAAGCACACAAAGTAATAATCATGACCATTTTCAGCCACACCACATTATGCTACCCAATTGTCAAGCAGAAAGCTAAGGTGTGCCTACATGTACATATAAACATATTGTTTACTAAATCATAAGTTACATAGATAGCTTTCTAAAAAAACTGAAAAAAAAATCTGATTACATACAAAATAGGAAGTACGAAATGGTCTGACAGAATGAATGAATCATTCTTTGCTGTGTTTATAGTCCTTAAGAAAGATAAAGGGATTCCTTAAACATTTGTAAAATGTTGTCAAGTTAAAGCTTACAGTACCCTTAATTTCTTTTATTATAAGCTTAATATATTTGGCACTATAAACTTCCAATAAATATACCTCGAAATTAAACATCGCTTAGCATAATAATCTCCAGGTTAATCCATACTGTTTTAAATGGTAAGAGATGCTATTTTACAGTCACATAGTATGGAGATTATATGGTAAGAGAAATAAGCCAGTCAGAGAAAGACAAATATCACATGATCTCACTTATATGTGGAATCTAATGAACAAAATAAACTGACAAATTAGGTCCAGAAGCATTTGGAATAGAATGACAGATGGGATGGGAATGGAGGGGATGGGAATAAATTATCCAGAGAACATATATGTGTATCCCATTGACACAGACAATAGTACGGGGAAGGTCTAGGGTGAGGCGGGGGCTGTGTGGAGGGGTCAAAGTGAAGAAATGGGAGATATCTGTAATACTATCAACAAGAAATAAAAAATAAACATTGCTATTGCAATATCCACTATAAGTATAACCATTTTATTAATTGAAAACTCAAACAGATTTTTAAATGATTACATTACTGATCTTGTCTGGATTATTTTATTGATTAATTCAAAATAAAAAGAAGAAGGAAGGAAGGAAGGAAGGAAGGAAGGAAGGAAGGAAGGAAGGAAGGAAGGAAGAAGGGAGGGAGGGAGGAAAAGAAAGAAAGAAAGAAAGAAAGAAAGAAAGAAAGAAAGAAAGAAAGAAAGAAAGAAAGAGAAAGAAAGGAGGGAGGGAGGGAGGGAAGGAAGGAAGGAAGGAAGGAAGGAAGGAAGGAAGGAAGGAAGAAGGAATGATGGAAGAGAAGGTAAGGCAAAGAAAGGGAAAAGAAGAAAAAGGAAAATCATTTATTTATTCAACAAGTATTTAATTATAGCATACTACGTGTCAGGTGAAAAGCAAGGGATGTGACAGAGACCACGCAATCTTGAAGAGCAGGACTGCTTGCGACTAGTACCCTAGCCTCACCACCACACAATCTGGAGTCAGATGTAAGTCCGGAGTCTACAACCACATGAGACAAAGACCTGTAGACCCAAGGACACCAAAACTTCAGACATCCTGGCTGCAGATTACTGTGAATCATGGAGCCCATCTCTCTCCCTGCTGTCCCACTGCAGTGGCATAGGACCTGCCAGACCCACTCTGCACAAGTAGGCTTCCTGCTGACACAGGGAAGCTGTGTGACTTAACTTTGACTCTGGACACAGCACGCACACAAGAGTCTGTTTCCCACAGTGCAGGAGTGGGCCTCCTGCCAAGACAGGGCAGCTGTGCAGCCCGCCCCCCAAGCAGACTGGGGACCCTGATTCTCTGGGCTAGAGGTAGCACTGAGCATCAATGACATGACACACTGCACACAGGTGGGGACTCTTTCTTATCCTGCACATATGGGATGCCTGATTCGTAATTCACACACAATGAGTGCCTGTGACTGCAATTCTCCGTGCATGCACACACTGGTACCCTGATTCACGGCTGAAGGCCTCACCAAGAGACAGAGATCTGGTACTCAATTTTTGGCACATGCACATGGGGTCTCTGACTCCTGGCATACACCCACAGGTACTTTTTTTCAGCATGACACCTGAGGGTTCCCTGGTTCTAGGTGTGCTCATGAGGTTGCACTGAGCACTGGTGACTTTGATTCTCAGGGTATGTGGCTCCCACCAACTCATGCCAGCCACATATCTTGAGATCTGGAGTGACACACAGGTGGTGTGATGCTCTCACTGCACATGGCTCAGGCCCCAACAACTCAGCATTAGGACTTTCTAGTGATAGATAGAATTGGGAGATAGTAAAACAACCCCTATATGAAAGAACAAGAAGAATCGCCAAGAAAGGAAATAAGTAAAACTGAGGCATGCAATATGACAGAAAAAGAATTCAGAGTAATGGTCATACAGTTCATAAACCAGATGGATAAGAAAATCAACAACCTACGCAAAAATCAGGAAGAATTTAAAAGTGATATAGCTAGCCAAGACCGGTTTGGCTCAGTGGATAGAGCATCGGACTGCAGACTGAAGGGTCCCGGGTTCGATTCCGGCAAGGGCATGTACCTTGGCTGTGGGCACATCTCCAGTAGGGGGTGTGCAAGAGGCAGCTGGGGGAGAACTAAGATGGCGGCAAAGGTGAAACACCTATCTTGCCATCATAATCAGCAATTTTAATACTACAACTTAACGAAGGAGCAAACACCTTCCAGAATCACCAGAACGCTCGCCAAGTGAAAATTCCACAAATAAAAATAAAGATAAGACACTGTGACCCGGAGGAGCGGCTGCGGACAGCGTTGAAAGATTCGCGCGCAGAGAGAGGTTTGGAGTGCGCGCCACGGAGAGGGCGGGCGGCTGAAAACCGGCCAGTTTTCTCAAACAGGGAGATAGGGGCGTCCCACTGGACAGATTCTCCAGCTCTGGGCGAAGTCCAGAGAACCCACTATCACACGGGGTGAAAACTGGACAGTGGGAGGGCACACCGAAGCTTGGGTGCTGCCGGGTCTGCCGGCTTGTGGAGAAGGCAGCTCTCGCGCGAACAGCTTGGCTGCCTGACGGCGCAGAGAGCGCTCTGCGACTTGTCTCTCATTTGGAAAACCGTCAGTCTGCTTTGTTTTACGACCCTGGGTGAGACATTGCGCATGCAAAGTCATTTGGGGAGAGTCTGAATTCCCCGGCAGCCGGTGGAGCTCCACAGCGGCTCTCTCTCAGAGGTGCTGGCAGCCATTGCCCCCAGCACAGAGCCCCTGGGGCTGCATAGGGCGGAGCTAAACGCTGTCTGCTTGCCCGGAGACTTCCGCCCATCCAACCTGAGCACAGCTGAGCTTCACAGACAATTGGCCTGGAGGTCAAACCCTCCTAGGGCTAACAACAAAAAGCTGGGTTTAAATTCAAAAACACTGAATACAACCCATAAAGGATTGCAGTAAGAGTACCCACCTCAGGTAACTGGGGAGACTGAGCCACTGTTCCTTTGAGGATAGCCACCACATAAAGCAGCCACCATGCAGAGACATGGAAAGAAATCAGGTGTGAAAGAAATGGAGGAGAAAAGACGACAAGACATAGAGTTCAAAACCACGGTTATAAGGCTTTTCAAGAGGCTCCTACAAAAGGCCGATCAACTTAATGAGAATTACCAGGAAATAAACAAGACCAACCAAGAAATAAACAAGACCAACCAGCAAATGAATGAGACTTACAAGGAGATGAATGCTACTTACAAAGAAATGAATAAGACCCTCAGGGAAATGTACAAGACCTCTGAGGATACGAACCAGACCCTCACAGATAAAAAAAGGACCAACTAGAAATCAAGCATACACAGACTGAAATAAAAAATATTACACAAAGTCCTAAAAGCAGTCCAGAGGGCCACAAGAACCAAGTCAAAGATTTGAAATACAAAGAACCAAAATCCACTCAGCTGGAAAAGCAAGAAACAAAAAGAATTTAGATAATTGAAGATAGTGTAAGGGGCCTCTGGGACAACCTCAAGCAAGCCAACATCCGAATTATTGGGGTGCCAGAAAAAGAGAGAGAGCAAGTTAATGAAAACCTACTTGAAGAAATAGTGACTGAAAACTTTCCCCACCTGGTGAAAGAAACTGACTTAAGAGGCCAAGAAGTACACAGAACCCCAAAATATAGGAATCTAAAGAGGACCACACCAAGGCATATCATAATTAAAATGCCAAGAGCAAAGATAAAGAGAGAATATTAAAAGCAGCAAGAGAAAAACAGTTGGTTACCTACAGGGGAGCACCCATACGATTGTCAGCGGATTTCTCAACAGAAACGATGCAGGCCAGACGCGAGTGGCAAGAAATATTCAAAATAATGAAGAGCAAGAATCTACAACCAAGATTACTCTATCCAGAAAGGCTATCATTCAGAATTGAAGGTCAGATAAAGAGCTTCACAGATGAGAAAAAGCTAAAGGAGTTCATCACCACCAAACCAACATTATATGAAATGCTGAAAGATATTCTTTAAGAAGAGGAAGAAGAAAAAGGTAAAAATATAAATTATGAACAACAAATACACATCTATCAACAAATGAACATAAAAATCAAGTGAACTGATAGGCTGATGAACAAGATAAACTGGTGACTATAACAGAAACATGGACATAGAGAGGGGAATGGACTGACAATTCTTGGGGAGAAAAAGTGTTGTTGGAAGTACAGCAAGAGATTGGACAAAAATCTTGCAACAATGGGAGAGGACATTGGGGGAGGGGGAGGTGAGGGCGGAGGGTGGGATAGGTACAGGGTGGAGGGAAGATATAGGGGGATAAAAAAGGGAAAACAATTTAATTAATAAACTGAACAATTAAAATAAAAAAAAAAACAGCCTTCGCTAGAAAAAAAAAAAAAGAGGCAGCTGATCGATGTCTCTCTCTCATCGATGTTTCTGACTTTCTATCCCTCTCCCTTCCTCTCTGTAAAAAATCAATAAAATATATTTTTTAAAAAAGTGATATAGCTATAATATAAATGCTATGGAAGGTTTCACCATTAGACTAGAAGAAGTGGAGGACAGAATTTGTGAGTTAGAAGAAAAAGCCCAATCTGAAAACCAACTGAAGAAAAAAAAATTACAAAGCAGAAGAGCCTAAGGAAGTTCTGGGACAACATGAAACAAAGTAGCATATGTATAATAGGGGGGCCAGAAGGACAAGAAGAGCACCAAGAAGTATAGAATCTATTTGGAGAAATAATGATAGAAAACATCCCTGATATGGGGAAGAAAAAAGTCGCACAAGTACAGAGTCACAAGAAAGATAACCCCAAAGAATCCCAAAGACCCATACCAAGACATGTCCTAATTACAATGGCAAATGTTAATGACAGAGAGAGAATCTTAAAAGCTGCAAGAGAGAGACAGAAAGCTACCTACAATGGATCACCCATCAGATTATTAAATGATTTCTCAACAGAAATATACCTAGCTAGAAGGGAATGAAATGAAATATACAAAGTGCTGCAAAGTAAAGGACTGAATCCAAGAATACTCTATCCAGCAAAACTACCAATCAACATTGAAGGGGAAATCATGAGCTTTGCAAACAAACAAAACAAAACTGCTAAGGGAGTTTATTACTACTAAGCCAGCAAAATAAGAAATGGTAAATGGAATGCTATAAAAAGAAAAAAAGGGAGAGAGGAAAGATGGTGGCGGGACAGAAGGATGTGTAATCATTTATGTACCAGGTTAGATGGAGGAAGCAGCTGAGGGTCGAGCGGGGAGTGTTTGTTGGCGAGTTGGGGGACAGCTGGGCTTTGGGAGAAGGAGGGCGACTGCTTAGATTAGCCTCCCTTAACGGAGCGGCTCATGTGTGGCTGGGTTCTCTCACAGAACCACTGGCTCAGAGGCGGACTGTGCCATCTTGAAGGGGAAGAGCCGGAAAATTTTGCAGATGCGGTACCACTGGGCGGCTGAGACCACCCCCCCAACATCAGTTCCTAGTTGGCGCAGAAGCAGGTTCCAAGGAACTCTCTGCTCCGCCACGAAAAGGTCAGATTTCTCCTGGGGTTAGGTGAGCTGGTAATACAGGGAGATTCCCACCTGGGGGGCGGGGGAAAAAAAGTCCATGGCTGTTGGAGCTGGCAAATGTGGAAGAGGGCCCTCGGGGCTGGTGGCAGGGGGGATACATAGAAAGCAACCCATTTGGACCTGATGGAGAAGACCAGCCTAACAATTTTGGGAGGGAGCGGGCTGCCAAACCCAAGGGGGAAGGGGTTTCATGCAAACATACAAGCAGGACGTGAGTTTGCGCACTTGCATTTGTCCTCTCCAAATCCGAATTTCTCAGTGCTGAACCAGGAACTGGGGATTCCCTGGTGGGGGATGACCTGGGAGACCTCAGGGGCAAGCTGTTTTGCTGAGGCTGGGGATCAGAACAGGTGCTCACCATTAGAGAGGCAGCTTTGGGATAGCTGTTATTCATCAGCAGTGAATAACATAGACATAGAGGGACTTTAGATCAGGCTAGAGAGGACCAATAGACCTGGAGGTCAATTCAGAAACACTGCCACCTAGGGGCTGAATCACAAATTGACTCTTGTGTAACACAAATTAAGGAAACAATTTTATTTCTATTATTATATAAACTTGGGTTTAAGTGCCATTTTATTTCATCTTTATTCTACGTAGAGATTAGTGTTATACAGTCTTTTTTCATCTACCCTTTAGTATCTTTTTACTCTACTTCAACTTCACCCTTATGCCAGCACTCTCTTGCTAACTTTTCCCTAGTTAGGGTCTTGTTCCCCTTAAACATTTTCTGGTTTAGATTTTCCTTATTCTCTCTTTTTACCCCCTGTTAAAATTTCACCCCACTTTTATATCCAATATTTAAACACCTGCTCCAAGTCCATATACATCTATCGCTTCTCCGACTTCACTATCCTAAACTGTATTTCTCTCAGTCCTGCTAATGTTTTTTACCTGACTGTTGACTATATCAATATTTTATGCATGTTTGTGAGATTGGTTTGGTTATTCTTTTCTTTTAATTTGTTTTGTGGGGAGGAGTGGCATTGTTTTGTGTTTTTGGTGATGTTTACATTGTTTTGGTTTTTTTTTTTTAATAGATTTAAGCTTCTGTGTTCCCTAACCTCCCTTGATATTAGTTGTTGTATAAAGATGGTATCAATCCCGAGGTACTCGTTGCTGGCTTTTGCTGGGATTAGTGGCAGTTCTTTGGGAGTTTCCAACCCATATTTATAGTTTACTCCCTTTTCCTTTCTTTTTACTCCTTCCCCTTTTCCCAATTTTATTTTGGCATTCCCTTTTTTCTTTCTTCCTTCATATCTTTCTCTCCTTTCTTTCTTTCATTCATTCTTTCTTTCTTTCTTTCTTTCTTTCTTTCTTTCTTTCTTTCTTTCTTTATTTTGTGTGGGTGAGTGTGTTTTCTCTTACTTCCTTTTTCCCACCTATCACCTAATTTAACTTTCTCTGGCAATCATTTTAATTTGGAGTTACCAATACTGCGAATACATTCTTCTTCAGTGCCTGGTGCGCTACACCTGGTTGTGTTGTAGTTTGAGCCTTTAATCAACACAGGAGAGTGAGAACTACATAACAAGACACACACAGAAGACAGACTATGGGGAGACAAAGAAATAGCCCACCAATGAAAGAAAAACAAGCCTCACCATAAAAATAGGTAAACGAAATGGAAGCAAGCAACCTGTCAGAGAGAGAGTTCAGAGAAATGGTCATAGGGTGTCTGAAGAGAACCCAAGCCAATATGAGTAAGAACCATGAAGAATTGAAGAGGAGTCAAGAGGAAATGAAGAAGAGCCATGAAAAATGAAGAAGACCCAAAGGAAATGAAAAGGAACATTGCTGAGGTAAAGAACTCCATAGAAAGTATCAGGAGTAGACTAGATGAAGCAGAGGAGGACATCAGTGAGCTGAAAGACAAGGTAGGAAAAAAATATCCAAGTAGAGAGGCTTCTAGAAAAAATAAAATAAAAAGCAGGAGGAGAGCCTAAGGGAATTTTGGGAAAACATGAAACAAAACAACAAGTGCATAATAGGGTTCCCAGAGGGACAGGAAACTGAGCAAGGAATAGAAAACCTGTTGGAAGAAATAATGACAGAAAACTTCCCTGATATAAGAAAGAAAACACCCACACAAATCCAAGAAGCTCACAGAGTTCCAAGCAAATTAAACCCCAAAAGACCTACACCAAAGCACATTATAATTAAATTGGCAAACATCAACGACAAAGTGAGAATCTTAAAAGCTGCCAGAGACAGACAGAAAGTCACCTACAAAGGAACCCCCATCAGATTAGCAAGTGATTTCTCAACAGAAACATATCAGGCCAGAAGGGATTGGAATGAAATAAGCAAATTCATGCATGAAAGGGTCTGAAATCTAGAATACTGTACCCAGGAAAGCTATCAATAAAAATTGAAGGTCAAATCAGGATCTTCACAGACAAAAAAGGTGTAAGGGAATACATTACCACCAAACCAGCAATGCAAGAAATACTAAAGGGTCTGCTGTAAAAAGCAATAAGAAGCCAAGAAAGAACACAGGGGCAAAGAACAAAAATGGCTACAAATAACTACCTATCAATAATAACTTTAAATGTAAACGGTTTAAATGCTCCAATCAAAAGACATAGGGTAATAGACTGGATAAAAAAACATGACCCATATATCTGCTGTCTACATTAAACCCACCTTCAAAAAAAAGACACACCCAGACTGAGGGGGAAAGGATGGAAAAAGGTTCTTCAGGCGAATTGAAATGGAAAAAAAACTGGGGTAGCAATACTTATATCCGACAAATTATATCTACAAGGGAAGCACGTAACAAGAGATAAACAAGGCATCCACATAATACTAAAGGGAGCAATCCAACAAGAAGAAACAACATTGGTAAATATATATGCACCAAATACAGGAGCACCCAAATACATACAAAAACTCCTAGAAGATATCAAGGGAGAGATAGACAGTAATACAATCATAGTAGGAGACTTAAATACCCCACTATCACTTTGGACAAATCCGCTAAACAAAAATTCAGTAAAGAAACATCAATCCTCAATGATTCACTTCACCAGATGGAATTAACTGACATCTTCAGATCGTTGCACCCCAAAGACACAGTATATACATTCTTTTCAAGTGCCAATGGATCATTCTCAAAGATAGACTATGTATTGGGTCATAGGCAAAGTCTCTCCAAATTCAAGAAGATAGAAATCATATTAAGCATATTCTCAGATCACAGTGGCATAAAGCTGGAAATCAACTACAATAGAAACAATCCAAAGAAATCAAACACATTGAGACTAAACAGCATGCTATTAAAATATGACTGGATTACTAGAGAGATCAAGGAAGAGTTAGAAAACATCATGGTAACAAATTACAAGGACAGCACAACAATCCGAAATCTGTGGGACAAAGTGAAAGCAATTCTGAGAGGGAAGTTCATAGCTCTACAATCCTACTGCAAAAAAACTAGAAACAGCGGCAATAAATTATCTAACCCATCAACTCAAAGAGTTAGAAAGAAAGCAACAAGAAAAGCCCAGTGTAACCAGAAGGAAGGAAATCAGAGCAGAGCAGAGATAAATGACATAGACACCAAAGAAACAATACATAAGGTCAACAAAACCAAAAGCTGGTTCTTTGAAAGATTAAACAAGATTGATGAACCTCTAGCCAGACTCACCAAGAAGCAAAGAGAGAGGACCCTAATAAATAAAATCAGAAATGAAAGAGGTGAAGTAACAGACCCCATTTAAATACAAAGGATTTAAAAAAAATACTATGAACAACTCTACTAGAAGAAAATGGACAACCAGGAGGAAATGGATATATTTTTAGAAAAATATAACCTCCGAAAATTCAATCAGAAAGAATCTAAACAACCCAATAGACCAATACCTGTGTACGAAATTGAAGCAGTCATCATAAAGCTTCCAGCAAACAAAAGCCCAGGGCCAGTCCGCTTCACAGGGGAGTTTTACCAAACCTTCAAGAGAGAACTAAAACCTATACTCCTCAGACTATTCCAGAAAATTCAACAGGATGGAACACTTCCAAATTCCTTCTATGAAGCTAGCATCAACCTAATACCAAAACCAGATAAAGATGACACAATGAAAGAGAATTACAGGACAATATCCCTCATGAACATAGATGCCAAAATCATCAATAAAATCCTAGCAAATCGGATGCAGCAGTACATCAGAAAGATCATACACCATGACCAGGTAGGATTTATCCCAGGAATGCAAGGATGGTACAATGTCCGCAAATCAATAAATGTGATACATCACATAAACAAATTGAGAGATAAAAATTACATAGTCATATCAATTGATGCAGAAAATGCATTTGACAAAATCCAACAACCTTTCTTGATAAAAACTCTCAACAAAGTAGGAGTAGAAGGATCATAACTCAACATAATAAAAGCCATATATGATAAACCCATAGCAAACATCATACTCAATGGACAAAAACTACAACTATTTCCCCTAAGAACAGGAACAAGACAAGGTTGCCCACTCTCACCACTCCTGTTCAACATAGTACTGGAAGTATTAGCCATTGCAATTATACAAGAAGAAGAAATAAAAGGCATCCAAATTGGAAAAGAACAAGTAAAGCTATCCTTATTTGCAGATGACATGATATTATACATAAAAAACCCGAAAGACTCCATAAAAAAGCTAATAGACTTAATAAATGAGTTCAGCAACATAGCAGGCTATAAAATTAATGCCAAGAAATCTATGGCATTTCTATACACTAATAGTGAACTTACAGAAAGAGAGACTACAAAAGCAATCCCATTTACCATCACACCAAAAAAATTAAGATACCTAGGAATAAAAAGACCTCGAATAGTTGCAGCAATCCTGAGAAAGAAGAGCAATGAGGAGGGATCTCAATAACAGATATCAATCAAGTTGGATTACAAAGCCACTGTTCTCAAAACTTCCTGGTACGGGCATAAGAACAGATATATAGTACAATGGAATAAAATAGAAAACCCAGAAATCGACCAAAACCACTATGGTCAATAAATATTTGACAAAGGATGCAAAAGCATACAATGAAATAAAGACAGTCTCTTTAATAAATGGTGTTGGGAAAATTGCACAAATACATGCAAAAAAAATGAAACTAAACCACCAACTTACACCAGGCCCAAAAATAAACTCAAACTTGCTAAAGGACTTCAGATGTAAGACGGGGAACCTTATAAACAATAGAGGAATATACAGGCATCAAAATCTCATATTTGCCGAAGCAATATCTTCACCAACACAGCTCCTAGGACAATAGAAACAAAAGAGAAATTAAACAAATGGGACTGCAACAACAAAAAAAGCTTTTGCACAGCAAAAGAAACCATCAAGAAAACAACAAGAAAGCATCTTCATGGGAGAACATATTTGCCAATTTTATCTCTGCTAAGGGTTTTATCTCCAACTTTTACAGGGAACTCATACAACTTAACAAAAGGAAGATAAACAACCCAATCAAAAAAAATGGACAATGGACCTAAATAGATATTTTTCCAAAGAGGAACTAAGGAAGGCCAAGATACACATGAAAACCTGCTTGGGGGGGAGGAACCCAGATAGTGGCATAGGTAAACACCTATCTTGATGCCCCACACAGCAATTCCAAAACTACAACTTAACAACAGAACAAACATCATCCAGAATCACCAGAAATCTGGCTGAGTGAAAATTCCACAAATAAAAGTAAAGATAGAACACTGACTCAGAGGAGTGGCAGAGTGAAGCCTTGAGGACACACGTGGAACCAGAGGTTTGGAGCCATGCACGTGCACGAGCGGAAAGGGCTGGCGACTGCAAACTTGGCTGGTTTTGTCTAACGAGGAGGGCAAAGGCATCCCACTGCACTGATTCCCCAGTTCCAGGCGAGGTCCGGGGAAGGCACGCTGAAACCCAAAAGAGAAAGAGGGCGAGCTTTTGGAGAGTGTGAGTAAACTTGGAAACAGCAGTTTGTGCATAAATTTGGGAACAGAAGTGCGCGACCATGCAGAGAGGACTCGTGACTTGCTCCCTCGTTCGGCAGAACACCAGACTGCTTTGTTTTACAACCCTGGGTGAGACTTTGGGTGTGCAGACTCATTTGGGGAGAGGAAGAGTTGTCCGGCAATGGGTGGAGACCAGCAGCGGCTTTCTCTCAGAGGTGCGTGCAGCGTTACCACCCAGCACAGAGACCCACACACTTCATAGAGCAGAACTGACGCTGCCTGCTCAGCCCAGAGACACTGCCCATCCAAACAGAACGCAGCTTACCCTTACAGCCAATTGGCCTGGAGGTGAAACCCTCCTAGTGCTAACAACAATAAACTGGGCTTAACTTCAACAATACTGTGCAACCCATAAAGGATTGCAGTAAGAGTATGCACCTCAGGTAATTGGGGAGGCTGAGCCACTGTCCCTTAGAGGACATCCACCACACAAAGCTCTTGGACCAACTCAGGAAAGCAGCCACAATGCAGAGAAATGGAAAGAATTCAGGTGTGAAAGAAATTGAGGAAAAAAGACTACTAGAAATAGAGTTCAAAACCACAGTATATGGTTTTTCAAGGGGCTCCTAGGAAAGGCCGATGAACTTAATGAGAACAACAAGGCAATGAACAAGACCTATGAGGAAATGAAAGAGACCCACGAGGATATGAAAAAGGACCAACTAGAAATTAAGCATACACTGACTGAAATAAAAAATATTACACAAAGACCTAAAAGCAGTCCAGAGGACCATAAGAACCAAGTCAAAGATTTGAAATACAAATAACCAAAATCCACTCAGGTGAAAATCAAGAAGCAAAAAGAATCCAAATAATTGAAGATAGTATGAGGGGCCTCTGGGACAACCTCAAGCATACCAACATTTGAATTATAGGGGTGCCATAAAAAAAGGAAAAGCAATATAATGAAAACCTATTTGAAGAAATAGTGACCGAAAACTTCCCCCACCTTGTGAAAGAAATTGACTTAAAAGCCCAAGAAGTGCCCAGAACCCCAAAATATAGGAATCTAAAGAGGACCACGCCAAGACACATCATATTTAAAATGCCAAGAGCAAAAGACAAAGAGAGAATATTAAAAGCAGGAAGAGAAAATCAGTTAGTTACCTATAAGGGAGCACCCATATGATTGTCATAGGATTTCTCAGCAGAAACAATGCAGGCCAGACGGGAGTGGCAAGAAATATTCAAAGTGATGAATAGCAAGAATCTACAACCAAAATTATTCTATCCAGCAAAGCTATCATTCAGAATTGAAGGTCAGATAAAGTGCTTTGCAGATAAGAAAAAGCTAAAGGAGTTCATCATCGCCAAACCAATATTGTATCAAATGCTGAAAGGTATTCTTTAAGAAGAGGAAGAAGAAAAAGGTAAAAATATAAATTATGAACAGCAAATATACATCTATCAACAAATGAATCTAAAAATCAAGTGAATTAATAATCTGATGGACAGGATAAACTGGTGAATATAACAGAATCGTGGACATAGAGAGGAATTGACTGACAATTCTTGGGGAGAAAAGGGGTGTGGGAAGTGCAGCAAGAGACTGGACAAAAGTCATGCAACTATGGGAGAGGACAGTGGGGGGGATGTGAGGGCAGAGGGTTGGATGGGTACCGGGTGGAATGGAGCTATAGGCAGAAAATAAGTGGGAACAATGTAATTTAATAAACTGAACAATAAAGATTAAAAAAAAAGAAAGAGAAAAAAAAGAAAATCTGCTCAAAGTCACCAATTATCCTAGAAATGCAAATCAAAATGAGATTTTATTAATATCTTATTCTTCATTTCATTTGCATTTATCACATCACTAGGGTGGAAGTAAATTATTGTGCTCAACTGGGCATCTCTTCCTAACTTTGTTTTAAGTATATCATATTGGTAGCTTGAAATTGGCTAAGGTAGAGTGTTAATACCATGATTTTTTTAAATGCCATAAAATAGGGCTTTTATTTTGTTTTTATTGTCTATGTTGTCAAATGCAGTTTGAAATTAAAAGCATAACATGTCAAAAAATAAAATAAAAGCATAACATGTCTATAACTAAGACATTGTGCGTGACAAATTTGAAGATATATTCTTTTACTTTTAAAAAGTTATGTTATTCAACAAGGAAATTACTGACAACATTGACCAACAAGTGAGTTCCAATATTTTCTTCATTGGTTCATTTTTGTCTTACCATAAACAAAACTATCAACCAAGAGTCATGGACAGATATTTGTTCATCAGTTGCAACTGTAGTGTGGCTGCAGATAAGAGTTCAGTAGAAGTTAAAGAAATCATCCTGTGAAAATAAATTGATTATATGAAATTTATAATAAAGAATATTGCATATTGTATTATTTTAAGTTGTGCATTGTATATTCTCTATATCTAACAACTTTATAATGTTGGCGTATATGTATATGTATATATGTATAATGTATACAAAATTTTTAATTTATAATGAAACAAATGTATACATGTGTATACACATGCACATTAACTTTTTCATGGAACAAGTATTAAACATTTTCCAGCATATTACTGTGTAGGATATTTACCATGAAATTCCCAGGACTCAATTCCTCAAATTCTAAATCAGTGCATCTGGGTTGAGGCCCAGCAATCTTTTCTTGAAACAACATTTCTTTTCTACAGTGCAAACCTTAGGTATGATTGAGAAGAAAAAAATAACAAAATGAAATATATCTTGTTTGAGTTTAAAAGAGTTCTATATATCAGTAGATGCTTTCTTTAAGAAGAAATATACAGGTACCAGTAAAAGGGACTAAATTCTCTTTTTAAGGAGGGAAAATAATCTATGTTCATGATTTGCCATTGGGTATTAAACAAAGCAAATCTATTTTGTAAATTAAGATTAAAATATTTTCTTCAAATAATGCTTATTTCCTAAATTATTCATTTAACACTGCCACTGCAGTCAAAACCAGTGTGAAAATAAGAAGCAATTTCAGAATTATTCATGAAATATGTATGTTTATTATAGTGTTTTTAAAGATATTTAATTGATCTTTAGAGAAAGAGGGAGAGGGAGAGAGAAGTATGGATGTGAGAGTAAAATAACAATTGGCTACCTTCTTCATGCCCCCTACTGGGAATCAAACCAAAACCCTGATCAGAAATTGAACTGCCAACCTTTCCATGATCTAACAATGCCAAACTGAGCCACACTGGCAAGGGCTATTATAGTTTATTATTATTATTATTATTATTATTATTATTATTATTATAGAAAACTAATACTATTGACAATTGTTTTCAACCCTAAGGCAAAGATAGCTCACAGAATGTTGTAGTAAAGTGTTCTCTGTTCAGAAAACTTATCTATAACTTACCATTGAAATTTATAACTTCTATATTTCTAATTGCCCCTTTAATATTGTATCAATATTTCCACTCCCATAGTCACAAATATTTTGAAACCTTTTCTCCTGGTTTCATGATGTGATAACCTTATATTATGACCATCTGAATGACTTTATCCATACACCTGGGTTTTGAAAACAGTTCTAAATAACTCATCTAGTTATTTCTGATGAGAAACCATTAGATATACAATTGCTGATTCCATTTAATTCTGCTACTCACTTTTAATGTGTTTACATTAAAATCCCTTGTAATGTTATGTTCTTATTGATCAATAGTTCCCTGCTTTTAAATGTAAAGAAGAGAATAGTGAGCCAGCCCAGAAAGGCCAGCAAAAACATTTAAATGGATCAAGGAAGATATTCATACACCTATCAGAATTCTTACAAAGAGATGGATGGTAACTCATCAAGTAAATTCAAACCTATTTCTTCACTTCTCCCCAAAATATAAGGTACATACTGCACCTCCATAACTAATGTTCTACATTCACTGTCCCTATGAATTGCACATGTGAACATAATCATTTTTTTGGATTAAATATAACATAGTGGCCTTGCTATGATTAGCTGCAGTTACCTTTAAAAAGCCACATTCTGTGATTCCAACATGGGGCTGGCTGGACTGGAGTGAGAGAGAGTGTGAGTGAGGGATGGAGAAGGTATTTGTGGATGTGTGTGTGTGTGGAGCAGGGACAGTTTGACCATGCAGGAGTCTCGAGGGAGTGTGGTTCAGGCCCTCCTGTTCAAAGAGCCCCAGTTATTGCCACAAGCACTCACTGGGCATGGCTGTGGCTCAGAAACCACAACCATCTTGAAGGGTTTATAATGTTCTCTGTGGGAGGAGACTTCAGGGTGCAGCAGGGCTAGGCACTCAACCTTGCTACCATCAGGGCTCACCATGACCTAAGCCCGAAATCACATGCATCCCACCTTGCGCACACAAAGGCCACAACCCAGACTCTCATGCCTGTAACAGATAATGTGCACCTGCAGTCAGCGCATTCAGCCTGACAGGACACAGCCTGAACATTGTGCCACCACCAGTGACCTGTCAGGGCTATTGCCCTGGTTGCACCCACTGCCACTGCTACTGTGCTGCAACTGCAGCCCTAGAGCCCAGCTTCAGGGCTCCAATGCCAGCACTCAGGGGCAGTAACTGCACTGAAAGCCAGGAGATGGATGTAGCTTCCCCTAACCTGGACCTATTGAACTGAGGACCTGAGGAGACTAAAGAGGTTGCAGATCTGTAGGTGAGATAGGAGGGGATGAAGATGAGAGAGGAGGCCTTGGGGCACTGGCTATGCAGACTGCAGAGTGATTGAAGCAGTGGAAGCCTGGGTCTGAAGTCCTCTGACCAGTAGGAAGGGCCACACAGTGGAACTCGGGCCAGCATACATAGGAAGGGTCTAAAGGACACACTAACATTGAATCAGTGGGCCTTCTATTTCTTTGAGGAACTTATACAGGTAGGCATAAAAGGGACTGGACAGTAGGTCCAGGAATATCAGCCCTGCCCACCTGGAATGCAGAGGAGGTCTTCTTTCCAGCCAGCAAAACAGCTGCTTCTGACTGACCTGCAGTTACCAGACATAAGGGGAACACACTGGGGTAGGAATTCTGTGCTCCTGCAAGTGACAGAGAGGAAGTGTCAGCAAACCAGACAGACCTGAGGCATTAGAAGGAGAAGGGCCCACACCCTTTCCTACAACACTCTGGCACCACCTCCAACATGTGTTTGATCAAACCATCCCAGTCAAGACCAGTTCCAATGGGGAAAGGGAGTAAATCTTAGAATAGGAACAATCAAGGCATGGGGCTTGAGGCAGACTAAGTCTGTGGGCTAAAGAGTCTTACTTACTGGACTACTAAGGGCTTCAACTCCTGAGACCTCGATAAGGTTGCTCAGGGCCAGAAAGGGACAGCAACTTACAGTGACCTACAGAGAAGCTTCTGGGGGTGAGAGGGAGGTGGGCAGAATAGACCAGATTTAACAACATCACAGCAAAATTCAGTAAACTCAACAAAGAGTGGACTCAAAGATTTCTGAGTGTGTGATTATGTGTGATTCCATTTTATTTTTTTGTTTGTTTGTTTTGTGTTTTTGTTTTTGTTTTTTTGTGTGTGAATTGATACTTTTGTTTTTGCTTTTTATTGTTTGCTTCTTTTTCCACTTTTTTTCATCCTCTTTTTTGCATATTTCTAATTTCTCTTTTCTTTTTAATTTGATTCTACTTTTGTCTAATCTAGATATTATTAACTAGTGGCCCAGTGCACAAAATTCATGCACATTAAAAAAGAATTAGAGGAAATATTTTAATATTGCTATTTGCACATTCTCTAATAGAAATGTCAGAGATGAAAGAAAATTAGTAAAATGTATATGAAAATCTCCCTCTTGTCAGAGTCTGGGATATGCTGTGGGACCCAGAATCAAGTTCATGCCCACACACATGTGCCTCAAAATCGCATGAGACTCAGACCAGCAGGCTCCACTCCCGTCCAACCCAGCAGGACAGGGAGCACAGTTTCAGGTACCTTGACCCCAGTGCCAGGGAAAAGGGTGTGGCCTCAGGTCCCCCAGCCCATCCTGAGGTTCCCCAGCCACAGAAAGTGTGTGATGGTGCAAGGGTGCAAGGGCATGATGAACATTTGCATATTAGCTCTTTATAATATAGGATTTTCCTTATTTTATTTTGTTTTTCTATTTTTTCTCATTTTTCCCATTTTAGAATTTCTATTTATACTTGATATCCATTATCACTACATTTTAAATTTACTATTTTTATGTCACTTCTTTTCTCTTTCCTTTTCTTTTTCCCTCCTATACCAGTTCTTTTAGCTCTCTACTTGCTTCCATATAGCCATTTCTTCCTCTTTCCCATTTTTCTTATATCCCCTGTAAGTCTATCTGTGTGTCTTTTAGTATACTTTTTTTTGCTTTGCATTGCTCTCCCTTCTTTTTCTTTCTTACTATTTCCTATTTTTTGTTGCATTGAGTAGCTTGATTTTTGTGGTAATTTTGTTTTGGTCCTATTTTGTCTTATTCTGTTCTGTCAGCACCTGTATAATAGCTGGAACAACAATGTTGGGAGATAGCTTTCACCATTGGGACATCAACAATCAAGTCCCAATTACAACAGGAGAACTCAAATAAGGCATACAAGGGGTATTCTTAGAGAACAAAGAGACTGCACCATTTGACCCCTCAAGACACTTTCAACATAAGACTCCCCCACAAAGACTGGGAGGCATAAAAATTCTAATATATAGAAACAAAAGGAGAAAACTAAAAGGGGAGACAAAGAAACAACTCCAAAATGAAAGGAAAAAATGAATCTCCAGAAAAAGAACTAAATAATATTTAGGCAAGCAACCTATCAGACATAGAGTTCAATGCAATTGTTATAAATATGCTTAAGGAAATTTGTGTAACTAAAATAACATGTAAAGAGAAATAGAGGCCATGAATAATAATCTAACAGAGAAGGAGACAAAAGCAGTTGAATAGGCAGGCATGTCCTAAGCCTTATCCCAGGGCAGATAGAAGGAGCATTTAAATAAAATAACATCCACCCAGAAATGGTGAAGTAGGTGCAGCTAGTGAGACAATTCACAACTGGTAAGGGCAGAGGATGCCTGGAGAATGGTAGGATTGGAGATCTGGGCTGGAGAGAGTTGCATGACTTCTGACCTGAGAGGTTAAGAAGGAAACCACACAGCACCAACTACATCTCCCTTGGGGACAGGCATAACATCTCACTGTGGAAAGGAAGTACACAGAGCTGTTGATGGTAGAGGATTCTATATCTAAGTCTACAGCCATGAGAAGCTGAAATCAGAGTGGGAAGCCTGAAGAACTGCCTAAGCTACATGGTGCCAGGAAAGAGAAACTCCCAATGGGACAGTTGTTTCCCCCATTTTGGGTCTTTTCTTTTATTTGCAAAACCCAGTTTATAAGACTTTTCAAATACAAACATTCACTTATGGCTGAGGGGCAGGTGGAAGTGTGGACTTGTGGAGTCTAGGGAGAGGCTGTGGAGAAAACCAGATTGGGGAGAGGTGACTGGGAGTCAAGCACTAGGACATTCCTGACACTCCAGAGCTAAGCAGCAATTTTCTCCTGAAGAGTTAGCCTCTCCCAGAAGTCTTGAGACAACCAATACAGCCACATCCAGACTACACCCTGAATGATAAAAAGGACACACAAAATCTGAATAGCCCCTAAGAGTCCTCAGGGACTGTGTTGAAGAGAAGCTGTTCAGTCCCTGAAAGTGATAATAGCAACACTCCTAACAATAGCCTTCTCAGAAAAAGCCTCTTGAGACATTAAGATTGACTGCAGGCAAACAGGCTAAGTGGGCAGATTGGTCCAGCCTGCTGCCTGTCAAGGCAGCGGAGGTAGACACAACAGGGAAGTGGTGGACCACTTGGAACTTCAACATGGTGCTGATTACCTACCAAGAAACTGAGAACTTCCAGACAGTATAGAAGTGTGGAATCTTAAACCAGCCCTCATGGGGCATTAAAACTCAGCTAAAATGAATAATTCTTCCCTTTTTATTTTATTTTATCTTTTATTTATTTTTTTCTTACTTTTAGTAGGGGATTTTTTTGTTTGTTTTCTTTTTTTTCACATTACTTTTTATCATTCCATTTTTATCTTTTATTGATATTTTATCTTTTTTATTTATATTTTCTTCTTATCCACTCATCCTCTTTCTACCTCCTCTATACTGAACTGAGGGGCCCCCACCATAGTCATTCAATTCCTTAACGTTACTTTCTGTATATAAGTGCTACCTCTCCAATTCTGCCCCCACCCTCTCTTCTGGGTGTTTTGGTTTTTTTTGTTTGTTTGTTTATTTGTTTTTCATTATTTGGTTTATCTATTTGTTCTGTGCTGGGGGTTTTTTTCCATATATTTTTCTTCCTTTTTCTTCTTTTTCTTTTCTCTCTTACCATTTTTTTTTTCTTTCCTCAATATCATTTTTGCCTCTTTTCTCTCCCTAATTATCTTTTCTCTGGTGCTCACTTATATTGAGTTTATCAGTGTCATGAGTAGATTCATGTTTTATTCCCTTTTTATCATGTCTTATTGAGCTGTATTTTGTACTGCTTGGTCAAAATCTGGTTATGTAGAGAACAAGCCACATAACCAGATACCCTGAGAGAAGACTCCATCCACAAATAGGACAATAACACTCAAGTCCCAACTACATCAAGAAAACTCAAATATCCCAAATAGAAGGCATCCCTAAATTGCCCAGCCCAGAAGAGCAGAGAGATTGCACCACTGGGTCCCACAAAACATCTACAATATATGACAAACAAAAAATCTGTGTGGCAGAGCAGTTGGATCTGACATGTAGGAACAATCACACACAAAAAAAACCCAGCAAAATAAAGAGACAAAGAAACAATCCCATTTGAAAGAAAAGAAGGAATCACCAGAAAAGTAAATAAACAAAATAGAAGAAAGCAATTTGTCATACAGAAAATTAGGAGCAGTGGTTATAAGGACACTGAAAAGGATAGAAGACCAATTCAACATGTGTAAGAATCAAGAGGAAATGAAGAATGACATAACTATAGTAAAGAACACAATGGAAAGCTACAATAGTAGACTATAAGAAGATGAGTAACTCATCAGTGAGTTAGAACAGAAGTTGCCAACCTTTCGGACCTCACAGACCATTAGTGGTTCATGGACCACTGGTTGGCAACTGCTGAGATAGAAGACTAGGTAGAAAAAAACATCTAAGCACAGCAGCAACTGGAAAGAAACCTTAAAAAGAAGCTCTTAAGGGAGTTTTGAGACAACACAAAATGAAACAACATCCACATAATAGAGGTACCAGGAGGGAAAGCTAAGCAAGGAATAGAAAACCTGTTTGAATAAATAATGACAGAAAATTTTCATGATGTTGGAAGGACAATTGCTGCACAAATGCAAAAAGTACACAGAATCCCAAACAAGATGAACCCAAAAAGACTGACACCAAGACACATAATTAAATTGGCAAACATCAATGAAAAAGTTAAAATCTTAAAGTCTGCCAGAGACAGACAGAAAGTAACCAAAAAATGGATCTCCCCTTATAATATCAACTGATTTATCAACAGAAACACATCAGGCCAGAGATGAATGGAATAAAATATACAAAGTGATGCAAAGAAAAGGACTGAATCCAAGAATACAAAATTGAAGGTGAAATCAGTAGTTTGACAGACAAAAAGGGGCTAAGAGTGTTTATTACTAGCAAGTCAACAATGCTAGAAGTGTTAAATGGACTACTATAAAAAGAAGAAATAAAAAAGGAAGAAGGAACAAAGGCAAAAAGAAGAAAAATGCCAACAAACAAGTACCTACCAATAATAACCTTAAACATTAATGGGTTAAACACTCCAATCAAAAGATCTAGGGCAGCTGAATGGATAAGAAAAAATGACCCATATATTTGTTGTCTAAAAGAGAGTCACCTCAAAATAAATGAACCTCACAGACTGATAGGGAAGGGATGGAAAATTTTTTCAGGCAATGGAAATGAGAAAAAAGCTGGAATTGCAATACATATATCTGACAATATAGACCTCAAAGTGAAGGTGATAACAGTTAAGGAGGGCCAATTCAGGATACTAAAGGGAGCAATTCAATAAGAGGATATAACTCTACTAAACATATATGCACCCAATACAGGAATACTTAATACATAAAAAATTTTTCTGAAAAATATCAAATGAGAGATCAACAGCAAGACGATCATAGTACAGGAATTTAATACCCATTGACACCACTGGATAAATCCTCTAAACAAAAAAAAAACAACAAAGAATATCAATCCTAAATGACTCACTAGATCTAATAGAATTAATTGACATCTTCAGAATATTTCACCTCAAAACCACAGAATATAGATTATCTTCAAGTGCACACAGAACGTTTCCAAAGATAGACCACATATCAGAACACAGGTAAAGTCTCTTCAAATTCAAGGAGGTAGAAATAACATCAAACATCTTCTCACATCAAAATGACATTAAATTAGAAATCAACTATAATAAAAACAATTTAAAAATCAAATATTTGGATGCTAAATAACATGCTATAAACAATGATTGGTTTACCAAAGAAATAAAAAAAAATAAAACAGATCCTGGAAACAAATGACAATGAAAGTATAACAATCTAAAATCAATGGAATGAACTTCCATCTCAGGGTGAAAGCAGTCCTAAGAGTGAAGTTCATAGCTCTACAGGCCAATATCAAAGAACAAGAAAAAATGGTGATAAATTATCTAACCCTGTAACTTTAAGAACTACAAAGAGAGCAACAAGAAAAGCCCAGAGTGAACAGAAGGAAATAATATTAGAGCAGAAATAAATAACATAGAGATTAAAAAATGCAAAAGATCAATAAAACCAAGAGCTGGTTCTCTGAAAGGAAAAAACAAGATTGATGAACTTCTAGCCAGCCTCACCAATAAACAGAGACAGGATCCAAATAAACAAAATCAGAAATGAAAGAGATGAAATAACAACCAACCTCACAGACATACAAAGGGTTGTAAAAAAAAAATACAAAGTAACAACTCTATTCCAACAAACTGGACAACCTTGACAAAATAGACATATTCCTAGAAATATACAAGCTTCCAAAATTCAAACCATAAGAACAAAAAACCTGAATAGGCCAATAACTACTGGTGAAATTGAAAGAGTATCAAAAAACTTGCAGCAAACAAAAACCCTGGTCCGGAAGGCTTCACAGGGGACTTTTACCATACATTCAAAAAAACAAACAAAAACAAAACAACACTGAAAACCTATTGTACTCTGATTATTCAAAAAATTTTAAGAGAAAGACACACTTCCAAGCAATTTCTATGAGGCCAGCATTACCCTAAACCCAAAACCAGATAAACCAATACAAAGAAAGAGAATTACAGGTCAATATCCCTAATGATGCTAAAATCCTCAACAAAATTCTAGCAAATCAGACCCAGAATTACATTGGAAAGATCATACACCATGCCCAAATGGGATTTACTCCAAGTATACAAGGTTGATGCAATATCTAGAAATCAATCAATGTGATATACCACATAATCAGAAAAACAAAAATAACCATATCAATTGATGCCAAAAAAAGCATTTGACAAAATCCAACACCCTTTCCTAATAAAAACTTTAAACAAAGTTGGAATAGAGGTATCATACCTCTACCTAATAAAAGCCTTATGTATGACAAACCTATAGCCAACATCATATTCAACAGTCAAAAACTAAAACCATTTTCCCTTAGAAGAGGAGTGTGACTGGGATGCCCACTTTCACCACTCATGTTCAACGTAGTACTAGAAGTGCTAGCCATAGAAAATAGATAAGAAGAGGAAATGAAAGGCAGCCAAATTGGGAAAGGAGAAGTAAAATTGTCATTATTCACAGATGATATGATATTGTACTTAGGAAACCCCAGACTCCATCAAAAAACTACTAGAACTAATAAATAAATTTGGCAATGTAGCAGGATAAAAAATTAACATCCAGCAATCTATTGGTTTTTTATAGATCAATAATGAATTCACAGAAAGAGAAACTAAAAAAAAAAAATCCCATTTACCATTGCAACAAAAATATTAAAATACCTAGTAATAAATTTAACCAAGGCGGTAAAGGACCTGTACTCAGAAAATTACAGGATTCTAAGAAAAAAAGATAGAGAAAGACATGAACAAATGAAAGAATATACCATGTTCATGGATTGCAGGATCAACATCATTAATATGTCCATATTACCCAAAACAATCTATCGATTCAATGAAATCCCCTTTAAAATACCAATGGCATACTTCAAACATTTTGAACAAACTCTCCAAAACTTTATTTGGAATTAAAAAGAAGATCCCAAATAGCCACAGCAGTCTTGGGAGAAAAGGACAAAGTTGGAGAGATCACAATACCAAATATCAAGCTATACCATAAAGCTACTGTTCTCAAAACTGCTTGGTACAGGCACAAGAACAGGTATATATACCAGTGGAACAGAACTGAGAACCCAGAAATTGACTTAAGCCATTATGCTCAATTAATATTTGACAAAGGAGGGAAGAGCATACAGTGGAGTCAAGAAAGTCTCTTCATTAAATGGTGTTGGAAAAAATGAAATTAGAACAACAACTTATACCATTCACAAAAATAAACTCAAAATGGATATAGGACTTAAACATCAGAAGGGAAACTATAAAATTCTTAGAAGCAGCCATGGGCAGCAAAATATCAGACATATGCCAAAGCAATATATTCACAGATACAGCTCCTAGGGCAATGGAAACTAAGGAGAAAATAAAACAAATGGAACTACATCAAAATAAAAAGCTTCTGCACAGCAAATGAAAGCATCAACAAAACAACAAGAAATCCCACCACATGGGAGAACATATTTGCTAATGTTATCTTCAATTAGGGTTTAAACTCTCAAATTTATAAGGAACTCTTTTCAAAAGAGAATATACAGAAGGCCAAGAGACCTATGAAAACATGCTCAAAGTCACTAATCATCTGAGGGATGCAAACAATGAGGTACCATCTCACACCTGTCAGAATGTCTATTATCCACAAATCAATAAACGAGGATGTGGAGAAAAAGGGACCCTCTTGCACCAATGGTGGGAATGCAGACTGGTGCAGGCACTGGAAAACAGTATGGTGTTTCTTCAAAAAAAATTTTTTTAAATGGAACTTCAGGTTGACCCAGTGATCCCACTTCTAGGAATATATCCCAGGAAATCAGAAACACCAATAGGAAAGGTGATATGTTCAAGGCAGCACAATTTACAATAGCCAGGATTTGGAAATAGCCTAAGTGCCCAGCAGAGTGGCTTAGAATACTGTGGTACATGTACACAATGGAATACTACACTGTTGTACCAAAAAAAAAAAAAAAAGGTGGGGGAATTCTTACCATTTGCAACAACATTGAAGGAACTGCAGAGCATTATGTTCAGTGAAATAAGCCACTCAGAGAAAGATAAATATCACATGACCTCACTCATCTGTGGAATATCATGAACAACATAAACTGATAAACAAAAATAGAAGCAAAGACAAAGAAGCATCAAACATACTGTGCAATCTATGAGGGAGGGTGGGGTGAGGGAGTTAGAGTTCAACTAAAGGACTTGTATGCATGTATATGAGCATAACCAATAGACACAGACAGTAGGGGAGTGAGGGCATATGCTAGGGGGTAAAGAGTGTCCATGGAGAGGTCAATGGGAGAAAAGGAGACTCATGTAATACTTTAAACAATAAAGAATTTAAATTAAAAAATAAAAATAAATAATCAAACAGATATGAACAATGCTATATCTGACAGAAGACACACTGGAAGGTATTAAAAGTAGATTGCAGATCGACCCTGACATTATGGGTCAGTGATTGAGAGTTGACCTATGAACCAAGAGGACATAGTTCAATTTCTAGTCAGGGCACATGCCTGGGTTGCAAGCTCAATCTCAAATGTGTGATATGCAGCAGGTAGCCAGTAAATAACTCTCTCTCGTTACTAAACTTTTTAGCTCTTTCTCTCCCTCCCCCTTCCTCTCTGAAATCAATACAAAATATATTTTTAAAAAATATTGCATGAAGCAGAATATAGAATCAGCTATTTGGAAGATAAGAGAAATACATATCCAAGATTTTACATCACTAGAGAAGAAAAATGGCAGCTGAATATGCAGACATGCCCTGTGCCTTGTTCTGGAGCAGATAGAAGGAGCAACTGAATCAAATAACATCTACCCAGACTTAGAGAATTTGCAGCCAGGAAGGGCAGAGGAGGCCTGGAGAATTGCAAGATCAGGGATCTGGACTGGAGAAAGATGCATGACCACTGGGTCAAGAGGGTCAGATGGAAACTGCACAACTCCTAGTTCATATCCCTTGGGGCAGGCATAACATCTGACTGTGGAAAGGAAGTCCTCAGGGCTGATGGCAGCTGGGGAATCTAGATCTAAGTCTAATCTAGATTGTAGCTCTCTCACACACAGAGAGAGGATGCACCCAGAAAGGCGGCCTGAAGAGCTGCCCAATTCATGTGGTGCTGCAGGGAGAGAAACTTACAGTCATGTGGTTGTTTTGCCTCTATTTTGTCTTTACTTTTATTCACTAACCTCAGTTCACTGGACTTTTCGATTACAAACACTCACCCGAAGCTGCGGTACAGTTAGAAGTATATATTTGTGAAGCCTGGGGAGAGGCTGTGAAGGAGAGCAGGGCAGGGAGAGATACCAGGAATCCAGCAATGAAACATTCATTACCTTTCAAACCTAAGCAGCCATTTTTCTCCTGAAGAGCCATCCCTTCCCAGCACCCTCAAGGTCACTAATACAGCCACACTCAACCTACACCTTGAGCTTTACAAAAGAAACAAAGATTCTGAATAGCCCCAATGAGCCCTCTGGCATTGGGTTGAAGAGGCACTGTTCAGTACCTGAAAGTAATATGCACCACACCCACCTAAAGCCCTGTTAGAAACAGATGCTTGAGTGATTAAGATTGATAGCAGGCAGATAGGCAAAACAGGTAGATTGGTCCCTACCTGCTTGCAGCCAAGGCTATGGAAAGTGGTAGATCACTTGGAATTTCAACATCATGCTGACTACTTAAAAGGAAACTTGAGAATTGGCAGACAGAACAGAGACGAGTGGGATCTTAAACCGGCCACCATGGGGCATTAAAATTTGGTTGAGAAATAAGATGGTGATGGCAGGAAGGTAGGGAGGGAAAGTGTGTGAGAGAGTAAGGAAGCAATAGAGGAGTGTGTGGATGTGTGTGATGTGTGTGAGAGAGAGAGAGCTAGGAACAATTACATAGACCCTTCAGGTCTTCCAAGGGGCTGCCAAACCAGGCAGTCTTAGACAGTGAAACCCCACTGCCCCTGCAAACACTTAGGAGAGGACACCACTGGCACAGAGACCATGCCATCTTGAAGAACAGAACTGCTTGAGACTAGGATCCTAGCCTCACCACTACCCAATCTGGTCTCATTTGCAAACAGGGGCCCTACAGCCACTCAGATAAAAGATCTGTGACCACAGCTACAGACCCACAGACAGCAAGACCCCAGGCATCCCAGTCACAGATTTCTGAGAGTCACAGAGACAATCCCTCGCCCCAACGGCCTATGGCAGTGGCATAGGATTTGCCAGACCCTCTCTGCAAAACAGGCCTCCTGCACACACACAGCAGAGGCAGCTCTACCTGAATTTGAGCCTGGGTGTGCAGACACAGGAAGTTTGTTTCCCATGACCAGACTCCATACCCACACAAGGAGGCTATGCTGACTTTGAGCTGGGTGTGCGAACTCAGGAAGTTTGTTTCTGTAACCAGACCCCAAGCCCACATAGGACGGAAGTGCCACCTGACTTTGATTCATGCAAGTGTACATGGAAGGCTGTTTTCTGCAGGGCAGTTTAATGTAAAAAACCATTGAAACCTGTAAAGAATTTTTGTGAGTTTATTTCAGCCAAACTGTGGGCATATGCGGGGAAGCAGGACCTCAATGAATTGAGATAATGTTCCAAAGAATGGCAGGTTAGATTTGCATTTATACATTGCAAGCAAAGGAGGGATGTAGGTGGGTTACATGAAATACACTGGTGATAGATTAAAGAGGTGGGATAAAGCAAAGCATGGGAAACCCCTGGGATTGGATAAAAAGTAAAATGAGGAACACATACTTAGGTGGGTGCAGGAACAATTAACATGATAATGAAGGAATTTGTGATTTCTGTCCTGGAACCTTGCACATTTGATTGTGCCCCAGGGGCTCCAGAAAAAGAGAAATTACAAGTCACCTAGATATTTCAAGGGTATGTTATCATAGATGCAAAAAGACAGGCTCAGTTAAGGTGAAGGTACTTGTCAGTGAAGACACTGGCCTAGGATGTAACTGCCCACCATCACTGCGTTTAAAGTTTAATTTCAGACCATCCTTTGTGGTTACTTTAGGTCTTAAGTTTGCAAGACTTTCATACAGGCCTCTCCTGAGCTTGTGGCCCCTTTCATTTACAGCAGGAGTGGACCTCCTGCTGACACAGGACAACTGTCAAACCCAGTCCCCCAAGCAGACCACAGACGTTGATTCTCTGCAGGAGAGGCAGTACTGAGCACCAGTGACTGGACTCTGTTTCTCATCATGTGTGCCTGATTCCCAGTGAATTCACACTAAGAGCCAGTGACGCCAATTCTTAGTGCATGAGCACAAAGGGACTCTGAATCTCAGCGTGAGGCCACACAAACAACAGAAACTCTTATATTTGATTCTCAGGGTGGGCACAGGAGGTCTCTGATTTCTTACATGCAATAGGTGACTCTGATTTCTCAAAACATAACAGCAGGGATTCTGCTTCAGCACAGCACAGTCAGGGTCCCTGGTTCTAGGTGTGCACACAAGGCCACACTAAGTGCCAGTGACTCTGATGCTGGATGAGCATGGTTCCCATCAACCCACATCAGCCACACGTCTTGGTATTGGAGCTCTTCAGTGACACTCAGAGGGTGTGAATTTCCCACTGCACATAGTCCAGGCCCTGCAACTTAACATTTGAACCCTCTGCTGGTAATTAGAATGAGGAGACGACAAAACAATCCCCAGAGGAAAGAAAAGGAAGAATCGCCAAGAAGGAAATAAGGCCAAAACTGGTTTGGCTTAGTGTTGGCCTGCGAGCTGAAGGGGCCCAGGTTCGATTCTGGTCAAGGGCATGTACCTTGGCTACGGGCACATCCCCAGGAGAGGTGTGAAGGAGGCAGCTAATCAATGTTTCTCTCTCATCGATGTTTCTGACTTTCTATCCCTCTCCCTTCCTCTCTATAAAAAAATCAATAAAATATATTTTATAAAAAGATTCTCTCTTTGTCTTAAAAAAATGAAAATAAAAGAAATAAATGAAACTGATCATGAAACATAACAGAAAAAGAATTCAGAGAAATGGCCATACAATTAATACACCTGATGAATGAGAAAATCAACAACCTATAGAAAAATCAGGAAGAAATCAAAAGTGATATAGCTACAATAAAAAAACACACCATGTAAGGTTTCAACAGTAGCATATAAAAAGACTGAATTAGTGAGTTAGAAGATAAGGTATAGAAACAAGTGCAATCTGAACAGCAATTAGAGAAAAAAAATTAAAAATCAGGAGAGTATAAGGGAGCTTTGGGGCAATGCGAAATGAAGTAACATACATATAATAAGGCTGCCATAAGGACAAGAAGAGCAGCAAAGATTAGAAAAATCTATTTGAAGAAATAATGACAAAAACTTCCCTGATATGGGGAAGAAAATCTTACACAGTACAGAAAGTCCCAAATAAGATGAAACCCAAAAGATCCACATCAAGAAACATCATAATTACAATGGCAAATGTTAATGAACATTTCTATCCCTTCACTTTCAGTCTGTGTGAGTCCCTTGTTCTGAGGTGGCTCCTGTACACAAAATATATATGGATCATATTTTCTTATCCATTTAGCCATTCAATGGAAAGACTGCAATAGAGAGATAGAGAGTTACCTACAAAGGAACCCTATCAGATTATCAAATGATTTCTCAACAGAAACACATTAAGCCAGAGGGAATGGAAGGAGGTATACAAAGTAATAGAAAGCAAAGGAATGGATCCAAGAATACTCTATTCAGTAAGACTATCGATAAAAATTGAATGGGAAATCAGGAGCTTCAGAGACAAAAAAAAAAAAAGGCTAAGGGAGTTTATCACTACTAAAGCAGCAAAACAAGGAATGCTAAAGGGTATGCTATAAAAATAAAAAATAGAAAGGGAGGAAGAAACACGGGCATAAAATACAGTAATGGCTACAAACAAGTACCTACAATAAAAATATTAAATGTAAATGAATTAAATGTTCCAATCAAAAGACATTGAGTGGCTAAATGGATAAGAAAATATGACCCATATATATGCTGCCTCACACAGACTGAAAGTGAAGGGATAGAAAAATAACTATCAGGCAAATGGAAGTGAAAAAAAAAAAAAAGCTGGGGTAGCAATACTTCTATCTGGTAAAATAGACCTCAAAGTGAAAACCATAACAAGAGACAAGAAAAGCTACTTCATAATCCTAAAGGTATGATACAACAAGAGAATGTAACTCTGGTAAAGATTTATACACCCAATTTAGGAGCACCCAAATACATAAAATAAAATTAAAAACTTCCGGAAAATATCAGGGGTGATTGACAGCAACACAATCGTAGTAGGAGATATTAAAACCCCATTAACATCACTGGATAAAACCTCTAGAAAAAAATTTAGCAAAAAAAAAAATCAATCCTAAACAACTCACTAGAACAGATGGAGTTAATCAACATCTTTATAACATTCCACTCCAAAACTACAGAATATATATTCTTCTCAAGCACACATGGGGCATTTTCTTTTTTTAAAAATTTAATCTTTATTGTCAGTTTATTAATTACATTGTTCCCTTTTTTTCCCCTATACCTCCCCTCTACCTGGTACCCATCCCACCCTCTGCCCTCACCCCCCTCCACTGTCCTTTCTTTTTTTTTTGTGTTTGTGTACACATTTAGTTTTATTGTAACAAAGCAACTTGTACACTTTTAACATTTAAAACTGAGCATCATCTTTTCTTTCCAGTGAAACAAAAAAGAAAATTTAAAAATAAACAGGAACAAAATTACAATAGAGAAATGTCAATTCCGAATAAGATCCTACAGGTTCTGCTGATTCTCCCATCGAGTGGCAGGGCTCAAGTCATCATTAGGAGAGAATTTTATTTTAAAGTGCGTCTTAGGCTGCAAGGATGTCCGTTAAACATCACAATTAAACATGCCAAAGGAGAAGCCATGTTGTCAAAATGCCCACTTAACCCACCCAAACATCTCAAAACCCACCCTTTGCTCACCTTCTATAACCCCCCCCCCTTTTTTAAGTTTTTTTTTCTTTTTTTAAACAGAGAAAGTAGACAGATACTGTTGGTAAATGCTAACTTTCGTATTCACATATGAGACCACAGTGTAATCTCTGAGCCCAATATACAGAGAAAGGAGGAAAAAAGCTAGAATTCTATGCACTACTACACAGGGGCCTAGCAACCTCCAGCTCCCAGCAGAGCTAAGGGAGCAGAAGGTTTTTCTTTTTCCCACAGAGCACGGTGGTTTTGATTCCATTAAGTTTTTCTTGAGGCAGGAAGGGTAAAAAAGAATTTGGGAACAGAAAGGGGCAAAAGATTCTTTTCCCACGTAATCTGCTCAAAGTACATCCCCCCCAAATAAGGTGAGAACCATGGTGTAAAGGAGAGAGAAAAGAGCCTCAAAAACATGGGCGACTGAGCACAAAGGGGGGGGGGGTTGGGGGGTGGAGAGAAAGGGAAAAAAAAGACTGCAACTTGCTCCCAGGGACTGGAGAAAATTAAAAAAGGTTGGAATCCATCAGTGTTCATTAGTCATCTTCTCCTTCATCTTCCTCTCCTTCTTCCCCCTCAACATCATCTTCATCTTCTTCACCTTCATCCTCATCCCTTCTTCATCCGATATCTTCCAACCCTTCCTCCTCTTCGTCATCATCATCATCTTCCTCTCCTTCCCCTTCTTCATCATCCATGTCAGGAACCAAGTAGTACTGTAACGGGTTTGGCCAAATGTCATCTTTGATGACTTCTCCTAACTCATCTGCACCTGCATCAGAATGGTCAGTAAACCAGGTAAAGAAGCTTTCTGCTCCTCATGCTGCCTCTTCCTGCTGCTTTATTCTGTGTTTGACTTGAACGTTTCGTCAAATCCCTTTCCAGATTTCATTTGATTTCAGTGGACTTCGAAGATGGATCACCACTCTCATTCAGATGAAACTCTTTGGAGAGAACTTTATTTTCAAAGTAAGGAATTTTCCATCAAAATAAAAATCTATTCTGTAACCTGATTTAATATCTTCAAAATCTGTCACTTCAACTCTGGTCAAATAATGCAGCGCCTCTTCATCCTCTTCCCCAAGCAGTGCAGACACTTGTGGATGGTTGACAAATGTTGTTACCCAATAAAATTTGGGATTTTGGCGATCAATTCTGATCTCTCGGAAAAAATGGTTGGCGGAGTTTGTTATATTTCTGTTCTACTTTCAAAATCTCCTCACTGGCTTGTTCATTAAGTCTGTCTATTTCATTTTGTACTTCATCAATATGTTCAATCGCTTCTTGCTGTTCTTTTTCGCCCTTCGGCACGTCCGGGGGCGCCGGCTTCCTCTCCGGCTTGGGGGCCGGGGCCAGCTTGGCTTTCTTGGTCTGGGGCGGCAGCGAGGACGGGCGCTTGGGGGCCATGCTGCGGCTGCGGCGCGGACGCGGTGGCGGGAGGTGGCGGCTGCAGGCGCGCGGAGCTCTCTCCACTGTCCTTTCACATAGTTGCATGATTTTTGTCCAGACTCTTGCTGCACTTCCCACACCCCTTTTCTCCCCAATAATTGTCAGCCCATTCCCTCTCTATGTCCGTGATTCTGTTACATTCAACAGTTTATCGTGTTCATCAGCTTAATAATTCACTTAATTTTTAGATTCATTTGTTGATAGATGTGTATTTGTTGTTCATAATTTACACTTTTATCTTTCTTCTTCTTCCTCTTCTTAAAGAGATATCTTCAGCATTTCATATAAAATTGGTTGGTGGTGATGAATTCCTTTAGCTTTTTCTTATCTACGAAGCACTTTATCTGACCTTGAATTCTGAATGATAGCTTTGCTGGATAGAGCAATCTTGGTTGTAGATTCTCGCTATTCATCACTTTGAATATTTCTTGCCACTCCCATCTGACCTGCATCATTTCTGTTGAGAAATCTGCTGACAATTGTATGGGTGCTTTCTTATAGGTAACCATCTGTTTTTCTCTTGCTGCTTTTAATATTCTCTCTTTGTCTTTTGCTCTTGGGATTTTAATTATGATGTGCCAATTATGGTGTGGTCCTCTTAGGGTTCCTAAATATTGGGGTTCGGTGTGCTTCTTGGTCTCCTAAGTCAATTTCTTTCACCAGGTGTGGGAAGTTTTCGGTCACTATTTCTTCAAATAGGTTTTCATTGTCTTGCTCACTCTCTTTTTCTGGCACCCCTATAATTCGGATGTTGGTATACTTGAGGTTGTCCCAGAGGCCTCTTACACTATCTTCAATTTTTTGGATTCTTTTGGTTTCTTGCTTTTTCAGCTTAGTGGATTTTACCTCTTTCTATTTCAAATCTTTAACTTATTTTTCTATTTCAAATCTTTAACTTGGTTCTTGGGGTGCTCTAGAGTACGTTTAGGTCTTTGTCTAATATTTTTTATTTCAGTCAGTGTATGCTTAATTTCTGGTTGGTCCTTTTTCATATCCTTGAGAGTCTCGTTCATATCCTTGTAGGTCTCGTTCATTTCCTTGTAGGACTCATTCATTTCCATTGGTCTTGTTCATTTCCTTGCAAGTCTCATTCATGTCCTTCAGGGTCTTGTTCATTTCTTTGTAGGTCTTGCTTATTTCCTTATAGGTCTCGACCTTTTGTAGGAGCCTCTTGAGAATCCCTATAACCGTGGTTTTGAATTCCATGTCCAGTCGGTTTTTTTCCTCCATTTCTTTCACATCTGATTTCTTTCCATGTCTCTGCATGGTGGCTGCTTCCCTGAGTTGGTCAATTAGCTTTGTGTGGTAGACGTCCTACAAGGGACAGTGGCTTAGCCTCCCCACTTACCTGAGGTGGATATGGGTTGCACAGTCTTGCTGAAGTTAAGCTCAGGTTAATCGTTGTTAGCATTTGGAGGGGTTGACCTCCAGGCCAATTGTCTGTAACATTCAGCTGTGCTCAGGTTGGATGGGCAGAGTCTCCAGGTCAAGCAGACAGCGTCAGCTCCGCCCTATGCCCCAGGGTCTCTGAGAGAGAGCCGCTGCTGAGCTCCACCAGCTGCTGGAGAATTCAGCCTCTCTTCAAATGAGTCTGCACACCCAATGTCTCACCCAAGGTCGCAAAACCATGCAGTCTGACGGTTTTCCGAATGAAAGAGCAATTCACGAGCGCTCTCTGCACTGTCAGGCAGCTGCGCTGTTCCCAAACTCATGCACACTCTGTACAAGCTCGCCTTTTCCACAAGCCCGCAGACCCCTGCAGCACCCGAGCTTCAGCGTGCCCGCCCCCTGTCCAGTTTTTACCCCGTATGATAGTGAGTTCCCAGGACTTCACCCAGAGCGGAAGAATCAGTCCAGTGGGATGTTTTTGTCTCTCCCATCTAAGAAAACTGGCTGATTTTCAGCCAACCGCCCTATCCACTGGTGCGTGCTCTCCTCCAAACCTCAACTCTGTGCGTATCTTCATAGCTGTCTGCTGCCGCTCCTCCGAGTCACAGTGTCTTATCTTCACTTTCATTTGTGGAATTTTCACTTAGCCAGCTTTCCGGTGATTCTGGATGGTGTTTGTTCTTTTGTTAAGTTGTAGTTTTTAAACTGCTGTGTATGGCGGCAAGACAGGTGTTTTACCTATGCTGCCATCTTGGTTCTCTCTCACATGGGGCATTTTCAAAGATAGACCACATATTGGGACACAGGCAAAGTGTCTCCAAATTCAAGAAGATTGAAAACAAATCAATCATCTTCTCAGACGACAATGGCATAATATTAGAAATAAAGCACAGTAAAAATAACCCAAAACACACTAGCTGGTTTAGCTCAGTGGCTAGACTGCGGACTCAGGGGTTCCAGGTTTGACTCCAGTCAAAGGCATGTACCTTGATTGCGGGCACATCCCCCAGTACGGGGTGTGCAGGAGGCAACTGATTGATGTGTCTCTCTCATCGATGTCTCTAACTTTCTTTACCTCTTCATTCCTCTGTGTAAAAATAAATAAATAAAATATATTTAAGAAAAAAACACTCAAACAATTGGAAGCTGGACAGCATGTTATTAAATATTCATTAGGTTATCAATGAGATCAAAGAAGAAATTGAAAACATCATGAAAACTAATGACAGTAAAAACATAATAACCTAAAATGTTTGGGACACAATGAAAGCAGTCCTTAGAGGGAAGTTCATAGCATTACAGGTCTACCTCAAGAAACAAGAGAAATTGATAAGAAATCATCTAACTCTGCAATTTGAAGAATTAAAAAAAAAGAGCAACAAGAAAAGCTCAGAGTGAGCAGAGAAAAGGGAATAATAAATATCGGAGCAGAAATAAGTGACATAGAGACAAAAAATACAAAAGATATAATAAAACCAAGAGCTGGTTCTTTGAAAGGATAAACAAGATTGATGATCCTCTAATCAGGCTCACCAAGAAGCAAAGAAAGAGGACCCAAACAAACAAAATCAGGAAAAAAAGAGGTTAAATAACAACAGACCCCACAGAAATACAAGAAATTGTTTTAAAATTCTATGAACAACTACTCCAACAAACCGGTAAACCTAGAAGAAATAGACATATTCCTAAAAAAAATACAACCTTCCAAAACCCAACCAGGAGGAATCAAAACATTTGAATAGCCTAATAACTCTGTAGCAAATTGAAGCAGTAACCAAAACACTTCCAACAAACAAAAGCCCTGGAACAGACAGCTTCACATGTGAGTTTTATAAAACATTCAAAACAACATAACGTATCTTCCTCAAACTATCGAAAAAATTCAAGAAGAAGGAGCACTTGCAAGCTTTTTCTACAAAGCCAGAATTACCCTATTCCCAATACCAGGTAAAGACAATACTAGAGAAAGAGAATTACAGGCCAATTACCCTCATGAACATAGGCACCAAAATCCTCAACAAAATTCTAGCAAATAAAATCCAGCATTACATTAGAAAGATCATACACCATGACCAAATGGGATTTATTCCAGGGATGCAAGGCTGGTGCAATATCCAGAAGTCAATAAATGTAATACACCATATAAACAAACTGAGAGATAAAACCCATATAGTCATATCCATTGATGCAGAAAAATCATTTGACAAAATACAACACCCTTTTTTGATAAAAACTCTCAGCAAGGTGGGAATAGAAGGATCATACCACAACATAATAAAAGTCATATATGGATGGGACCTGATCAAGGCTAGTCCGTCAGTGTTGTGAGGGGACTGCAGCTGCTTGGGGTGATCTTCATTTTGCAAAATAACAGGCCGCAACAGCAAAGGATAAACATAACTCTAGGGAAGGTGCTGTGTTTGAAGAACCATATCATTTTTAAGAAAGCTTTTCCTCTCTTAAGGTTCAAAACTTCAGAAGAGAATCCAATTTCTTCTGCAGGTGGCATTCTGCTGAGTACCAGCCAGCACTATAGGTCAAAGCCTACCCATGGCATTGGAAGATACAAGCACTTAATTCAAGCACAAGAGCCCAAGAAGAATAAGAGAACAGTGGAACTGAGAGCCATTAATTTGGGGACAGATTATGAATATGGGGTTTTGAACATTCACATAACTGCATATGGCATGGCCCTGGCAGAGAGTTATTCACAATATGTTTACAACCTCTATAACCATCTCTCCATTAAAGTGGAGGAAAGTTTTGCAATGCCTACCAAAACCATGGAGGTATTGCAGCTACCGGAGCAGGGCAGCAAAATGTTTGTGGACGCAATTCTTACAATCCATGAGCGAGTGGTTCAGATAAGCGGTTTGAGTGCTACATTTGCAGAGGTTTTCTTGGAAATAATCCAAAGCAATCTTCCTGAAGGAGTCAAATTGTCAGTAAAGGAGCACAGTGAAGATTTCAAGGAAGGTTCAAAGCTCGGGCAGAACTGGAAGAACTGATAGCCAAGTTGAACTAGCTCATTGCAGGCTCTTTCATGCCACCACTAGTGATATTGAGTGCCTAGGGGAAGAGCTCTCTGAGTGATCAAAGTTAAGCAGGTGACCCTGACCCTTAGATATAAGTATCCATCCCCACAGCCAGGAATGTGTCCTCTCCTCTGTGGAGGAATGCTTGCCAATTGTCTCCATTTTCCTTTGAGCCAACCCTAGGTATCTTCCATCTAATAAAAATTTGCTGCTTAAAATAAATAAATAAATAAATAAAAGTCATATATGACCAACCCACAGCCAAAATCATACTCAATGGGTAAAAACTAAAAATATTTCCACTAAGAACAGGAACAAGACAGGGATGCCCACTCTCACCACACCTGTTTGACATAGTACTGGAAGTACTAGCCATTGCGATCAGACAAGAAGAAGATAAAAAAGACATACAAATTGGAAAAGAAAAAGTAAAACTATTCTTATTCACAGATGACATGATATTTTACATAGAAAACACCAAAAATCCCATTAAAAACTACTAGACTTAATAAATAAAATCAGCAACATAGCAGGGTACAAAATTAATGCCCAGAAGTCTATGGTATTTCTATACACCAAAAATGAACTTGCAGAAAGAGAAATTTAAAAAGCAATCCCATTTACCATTGCATCAAAAACATTAAGATACCTAGGAATAAACTTAACCAAGGAGATAAAAGACCTGTACTCAGAAAAATTCAGAACCCTGAAAGAAGAGATAGAGGAAGACATAAACAAATGGAAAAATATACCATATTCATGGATTGGTAGAATCAACATCATAAAAATGTTCATACTACACAAAGCATTCTATAAAATCAATGTAATTCCCATTAAAATACCAATGACATACTTCAAATTACTAAAACAAATTCTCCAAATATTCATCTGTAATAAAAAAGACCCCAAATAGCTGCAAAAATCTTGAGAAAAAAAAGAATAATGTTGGAGATATCACAATACCAGATATGAAGCTAAACTATAAAGCTATTGTTCTCAAAACTGCCTGGTACTGGCACAAGAACAGACATACAGACCAGTGGAACAAAACAGAAAACCCAGAATTTGACACAAGACATTATGAGCAATTATTTCACAAAGGAGGTAAGATCATACAATGGAGTCAAGACAGTATCTTCAGTAAATGGTATTGGGAAAACTGTACAGATACTTGTAAAAAAATGAAACCAGATTACCAACTTACAGCATATACAATAATAAACTTAAAATGGATGAAGAAGTTAAATATAAGATGGTAAACCATAAAAATCTTAGAAGAAGCCATAGGCAGAAAAATAGCAGAGATTTGTCATAACCATATTTTTAACGATAGAGCTCCTAGGGCAATGGAAACTAAAAAGAAAATAAACAAATGGAGCTGCATCAAAATAAAAAGCTTCTGCACAGCAAAAGAAACCATCAACAAAACAACAAGAAAGCCCACTGCATGGGAGAACATATTTGCCAATGTTATCTCTGATAGGGATTTAACCTCCTACAACTTAACAAAAGGAAGACAAATGGTGCAGTCAAAAAAAATGGGAGAAATGACCTAAATAGACACTTTTTGAAAAAAGACATTCAGAAATCCAAGAGACATGAAAACATGCTAAAAGTCATTAATCATCTGAGAGATGCAAATCAAAACAATGATGAGTTACTACCTCACACCTGTCAGAACGTCTATCATCAATAAGTCAACAAATGACAAGTGCTGGAGAGGATGAGAAAAAGGAACCCTCACTCACTGCTAGTTGGAATGTAGACTGGTGCAGCCACTGTGGAAAACAGTATTGTATTTCCTCAAAGATTTCAAACTGGAACTGCCATTGGACCCAATAATACCACTTCTAAGAATATATGCCAAGAAAACAGAAACACCAATCAGAAAGGATATATGGACCCCTATGTTCATAGCAGCACAATTTACAATAGTTAATATTTGGAAATAGCCTAAATGCCCATCAGAAAATGAGTGGATTAGAAAACTACGGTATGATGTGGGTTCCTGCGACAGTGAGGAACTGATGGGACTGTTCCAGTCATGAGGATGGTCCAGAGATGGGGGACACTGATGACACCTTGCCATGCTAGCAGTAGGCAGCTATGCATGGCTGCAGGCGGCCCAGGACCAAACCAGAGAGGATGGATCTTGCATTGCCACGATGTATCCACCATCTGGATACCATTGCTGACATGTACACACAAAGAGCTATTTGACATTGAAACTGGGACTCAGAACAGTTGGACACTGAAACTGAGACTCAAATATTTTTTGTTCTTATACATTTATTTCTAGTATGCAGAGGCAAGATATTTTTGAAGAAAAGAAACAGGGGAGAGTGATTAATATAGAGACAGGGAGGCATTGAACAGGCTGTCAAGCTACAGGGGGAAGGCTGGGGTGGATGGGAGGCGGATGCTCGGGGAGATCAACCGAAGGACTTGTATGCATGCATATGAGCATAACCAATGAATGAAAGACACTGGGGTGGGGAGAGGGGCAGGTGGGGACATGTGCTGGGAGTTAAGGAAGGCTGGGGGGAGGATAATGGGGGAAAAAGGAAAACATATGTACTACTATTAAATATAAGTTATACTGCAAAAAATATATAAAAAATAAAAACTTTTTAAAAAAGTAAACTGTGGTATATCTACCCAATGGAATACTACACTACTAATGAAAAAGAAGGAATTCTTACATTTGCAACAGCATGGATGGACCTGGAGAGAATTATGCCATGTGAAATAAGCCAGTTTGTGAAAGAAAAATACCACAAGATCTCACTCATTTATGGATAATAAAAAAAACATTATAAACTGATGAGCAAAAGTAGATACAGAGGCAGAGAGACATCAAACTGACTGTCAAACAACAGTGAAAAGGCTGGGGAGGGGTGGGGGAGGTAAGAGATCAACCGAAGGATGTATGCATGCATATAAGCATAACCAATGGAAGCATGATACTCAGAGGGGGTTAGGGCATCTGCCGATGGGTAGAGGAGGTTGAGAGAAGGTGAACTGGGGGAGAAAAAAGAGACACATGTACTACTATTTGTAATAATTTAAATAATAATAATCATAATAAAAGATTAAAAAAATTAAAAACTTGGCTGAAGCAAAATACACTTGACTTTTTTAAAAAAGAGAAACATCACTCTTTTATTTAAAATATAGCTCTAGCTACAAAACTTGTGATCTTAACAAGGCTCATGACAATAGGCATGAAGCACAAAAGAAGCTCTCCAGTGTGACAATTCATATTTATACTATTAATCAGATATGATTGCATATGTATTCATTACAGTGTGTTTACTATCTGCCAGGCATTGTTCTAAGTGTTTATAAAACATTACTCAGCTAATCCTCATGAAGAAGGAAACATTATTAAATTTGCTTTACAGATGAAGAAACTGAGACACAGAAAAGTCAAATAACTATTTCAGTCACAAAGCTGACACACGGTAGAGCTGGAATGCAAACTTAAGTATTCTGTGCTCTTAATCATTGCATTAAGTTTGCTCTCATTCTCTAATAACAAAATAATGTATTTTATATAATGCAAATTACTGAACTCACCATCTTTTCTTTTTTTAAAATAAATCTTTATTGTTCAGATTATTACAGTTGTTCCTCTTTTTTCCCTCCATAGCTCCACTCAACCCAGTTCCCACCCCAACCTCTGCCCTTACCTTTCCGCCCCCTGACACTGCCCAAATACATAGGTGTACAATTTTTGTCCAGTCTCTTCCCACACCTCTCAAACCTCCTACCCCCGAGAATATCAGTTCACTTCCTATCAGTGCTCCTGATTCTATTATATTCACCAGTTTATTCTGTTCATCAGACTTTTTATTCACTTGATTTTTAGATTCACTTGTTGATAGATATGTATTTGTTGTCACTTTGTTGTTCATAATTTTTATCTTTACCTTTTTCTTCTTTCTCTTCCTAAAGAATACCTTTCAGTATTTCATATAATACTGGTTTGATGGTGATGAACTCCTTTAGCTTTTTCTTATTTGTGAAGCTCTTTATCTGAATGATAGCTTTGCTGGGTAGAGTAATCTTGGTTGTAGGTTCTTGCTATTCATCAATTTGAATATTTCTTGCCATGCCACTCCTTTCTGGCTTGCATAGTTTCTGTTAAGAAACCAGCTGACATTCGTATGGGTACTCCATTGTAGGTAACTGTTTTTCTCTTGCTGGTTTAATATTCTCTCTTTGTCTTTTGCCCTTGGAATTTTAATTATGGTGTATCTTGGTGTGGTCCTTTTTAGATTCCTTTTGTTTGGGGTTCTCTGCACTTCCTAGACTTGTAAATGTATTTCTTTCACCAGGTAGGGGAAGTTTTCTGTCCTTATTTCTTCAAATAGGTTTTCAGGGAGAAACCAAGATGGTGGCATACATAAATACCTAAACTGCTGTCTTACACAACAATTTCAAAAACACAAATAAAAGACAAAACAGACATCATCCAGAAGCACAGGAAAGCTGGCTTACTGGAAATTCTACAACTAGAAGGAAAGAGGAATGCCCATGGATAATCAGAGGAGCTGCAAAGCCTGAGGTAGGGAGACAGGCATGCACACATAGAGGACGTGACTAGAGAGGATGGGGCGGCTGAGTACCTCGCTGGCTTGCTCTAGTGGGAAGGAGACAAAAGCTCCAGACTGTGCTGAACCCATTCCAACTGCACTGTACCCCAGTTCCAGGTGAGACCCTGGTGACCCAGGCTCATATGGGGGAGGAGGGCACACAGGAATCTGGACTGTAAGGTGGAATCTCAGGGGAATGGTGAAAGGCAGAGATCTGGGAGTGCACGTGCTAGTGTGCACAGAGAGGATGGACTATTGTTAAGGGTGCTGCTGGCTTGATCTAGTGGGAAGGAAACAAGGGCTCCAGATGGCCCAGAACCCCAGTTCCAACTGCACTGAACTCCAGTACCTGGCAAGAATCTGGGAGTCCCGATTCATTGAGGGAGAGACTGGACTGTTTAGCAGTGGGCAAAGCTCAAAGGCCCTCTCCGAAGTGCTTGCAACGATTGCCTGCAGACAGAGATGCAGGAACCTCATGGGGCATAGCTGACTGAAAGTCATGGCTGTTGGCTCCACCCTGAAACTCTGCCCTTCCCAAGCTGAACACAGAGGCTTGTGCAATTTTGCAAGTCTTGTCACATAAGGCTGTCTCCCAGTGTAGACACAGCTGATCCTCACAACCAATTAGCCTGGAGGTCAATTTCTCCCAGTGATACCAACAACAATCAAGACTTAACTACAACAAGGCTGTACACACAGTCCACTAAGAGGTACACCAAAAGTGTTCACCTTAGGTGATAGAGGAGGCTTAGACACCAAGCACACAAAGCTACCCTACCAACTCAGGGAAACAGCGAAAATGTGGAGACAAAGAAACATGTCACAAATGAAATAAATAGATGACATAGAATTCAGGACCACATTTATAAGGTTACTCAAGAATCTTCTAAAAACTGCTGAGAAACTTGATAAAACCTTCAAGGACCTTAATGAGAATGCCAAGAAAATCGCAAAGGACCAGTCAGAAATTAAACCCACACTGTCTGAAATAAAGAATATACAGAAATTCAATGGTAGATCAAAGGACTCCAAGAATCAAACTAAAGATCTAAAATATAAGGAGAAAAAAATACCTAATCAGAAAAACAAAAAGAATAAAAAAATATGAAGATAGTGTAAGGAACCTCTGGGACAACTTTAAGCATACTGACATTCAGAATTATTGGGGTGCCAGAAGAAGAGAGAGAGCAAAATATTGAAAATCTATTAGAAGAAATAACAACAGAAAACTTTCCCTACCCGGTGAAACAAATAGGCTTACAAGTCCAGAAAGCGCAGAGAATCCCAAACAAGAGGAATCCAAAGAGGACCACACCAAGGCACATCATAATTAAAATTCCAAGGGCAAAAGACAAAGAGAGAATCTTGAAAGCAGAAAGAGAAAAACAGTTGGCTACCTACAAGGGAATAACCATACAACTGTCAGCTGATTTCTCAACAGAAACGATGCAGGCCAGACAGAAGTGACAAGAAATATTCAAAGTGATGAACAACAAGAACCTGTAACCAAGATTACTCTACCCAGCATGGCTATCATTCGGAATTGAAGGTCAGATAAAGATATTCACAGACAAGAAAAAGCTAAAAGAGTTCATCACTACCAAACCAGGATTATATGAAATGCTGAAGGGTATTTTTTAAGAAAAGGAAGAAAAAGAAAAAAGTAAAGATAAAAACTATGAAAAACAAAATGTCAACAAATATATACCTACCAACAAGTGAATCTGAAAATCAAGTGAGTGGAAAATCTGCTGAACAGAATGGACTGGTGAATTAATAGAATCAGAGACATAGAAGGGGAGTGGAATGACAATTCTCAAGGGAAGAGGGAGTGAGGGGTGAAGGCAGAGATTGGACAAAAATCTTACATCTATGGATGAAGACAGTAGCATGGAGTGGGGTGGGGGATCAGTGAAGGGGAGCTATGGGGGGGGAATAGAAACACCTGTAAAAATTTGAACAATATAGATTTATTTTTTAAAAAACAGGTTTTCAGTATCTTGCTCTCTTTCTTTTTCTGGCACTCCCATAATCCGAATGTTGGTAAACTTGAAGTTGTCTCAGAGGCTCCTTACACTATCTTCATATTTTTAGATTTTTTTTCCTGCTTTTCTGTTTGGGTGTTTTTTGTTTCTTCATATGTCAAATCTTTGACTTGATTCTTGGGATTCTCTAATCTGCTGTTGGATCTCTGTATATCATTCTTTATTTCAGTCAGTATATGCTTAATTTCTAGTTGGTCCTTTTTCATATTTTGAAGGTCTCACTATATTTCTTGGAGGTTTCTATAAGATTCTTGAGTAACCTTATAATTGTGATTTTGAATTCTATATCCAATCGTCTGCTTTCCTCCATTTCTTTCATTTGTGACTTGTTTCTTTGTATCCACATTTTGGCTGCTTCCCTGAGTTGATAGAGTGGTTTCCTGTGCTAAGTGTCCAATAGCGCCCAATGGCTCAGTCTTCCTAAGAGCCTGAGATGGACACTCTTGGTGCACCCTTTTGTTGGCTGTGTGCACAATGTTGTTGTAGGTAAGCTTTCAATGCTGTTGGTATCACTGGGAAGAATTGACCTCCAGGCCAATTGACTGTGAAGATCAGTTGTATCTACAATGAGATAACTTCTGTGCTGGAGACACCCTTATGGGGCAAGATTTGCTTCAGTGGAGCTTTGCACTCACCGAGTCTGCCTCCTGAGTGTGTCTCTTATGTGTGTGAAGATTTGTAATCTGGATGGTAGCCCTTGACTACTGGGTACACTGGCTCTTGGATCTCCAAGGAGGTACGATGTCAGCCACTGCCTGAGGCCACCCAGCAGGAGCTACAGAGAGGTATGCAGATTCCTCTTTGTTTGAGGTTTGGAAGTGCCCATATAAGGCCCAGCTTTGAAGCTATGCAAGCTGCTATCCAGCCTTGGACTCTTTTTTGGAAGCTCTGGGACTGTATGACCTAGCTTTAGTTTGCTAGGGTTTACATTGCAAAAGGCCAGGCCGTTCATATGCAAAAGCCTCTTCACAGAGCTTGGGTGGGGTTGTAAATTGGGGTTTGGGCTCTCAGGTAATCACCATAGTGGACCAAACAGCAATGGCTGATCCTCAGAAGTCTCCATGTCTTTGTGTCCCATTGCACTGTACAGGAACAATGATTGCTGCAAGCACCTCTGAGAGCAAGCTGTCCTCATGTTCTGGCCTTGGTCCCCAGAGTCTCGCCTAGAATTAGAGTTCAGAACAGTGGGGAGCTTGTATCCACCTCCTGATTGAAAAAGACAACAGCATACCCAGTTTCCAGTCCCTTTCCACATGCACCTCCTATCTCTGCATTTCTCTTCTATGGATACACACCTCCACCTAGTATCAGTGTGCTTTTCTCTTTCCTTCAATTTATATAACTTCCCACTTAGCCAGTCTTCCATGGTTCTGGATGATATCCATTTTGTCTTTTAGTTGTAGTTTTGATGTAGTTATGAGTGGCAACAAGTTCAGGTGTTTACCTCTGCCACCATCTTGGTTCCTCCCCTAGTCAATTTTTTATGCTTTTGCTTTTTCTCTCCTTTCTTGCTCTCCTAATTTTTTAAATTAGTTTCAGTCACTAAACTCAAACCTATCTTTTCTCTCCTCTATTCTACTTTTCCAAAAATAAATGAGTAAATAGATAAATTAAAAAAATATTTTGTTGTCTTATCTTTTTATTTATTTTTTCTTCTTATTTATTCATTCTCTTTCTACCTTTTCTATACTGAACTATGGTCCTTCCCTATACATTCATTTCCTTAACCTTACTTTTTGCATATAACTCTGCCTCTACAGATTCCGTCCCCCCTTTCTTCTTGGTGTTTCTTGTTTGCAATTTTTGGTGTGTTTATTTGTTTACCTTTTGGTGTGTTTTTTATTTATCTTTTCTCACTTACCTTTTTTTCCTCGATATCATTTTTTCTCTCTCCTGATTCTTTCTCTGGTGGTCACTTTTATTGGGTTTATCAATGTCGTGAAATATATTCATGTTTTTTTTTCCCTTTGTATTATGTCTTGTGAAGTTGTATTTTGTGTTGTTCAGCCAATGTTTAGGAAGTGAGCCACATAACCAGATTCCTGAGAGGGGACTTTATCCACAAATGGGACAATAACACTCAAGACTCAGACACCAAGAGAACCCAAATATCCCAAGTAGGGGGGTATCCCTAGAATACCAAGCCCAGAAGACTTGAGAGATTGCTCCACTGGCCCCCAAAACATTCAGAAAGAATATAAATACCCATTACGTTCATAACAGTGCAATTTACAATAGCTAAAATCTGAAAATAAACCAAGTGCCCATCAGTTGATGAGTGGATAAAAAAGCTGTGAGATGTTTGCACAATGTAATACCATGCAGTTGTAAAAAAAGAGGGATATCTTACCCTTTGAACAGCATAGATTGACTTGGAGAATATTATGCTATATAGAATAAGTGATTTTGAAAGACACAAATGTCACATGATCTCACTTATTTGTTTAATCTAAAAAAACAAAATTAAAAGAGCAGCAAAATAATACCCAAAGCATGGAGTCATGGAACAGACTGATATATCTTGATGTGGGGATTGGGTGATGAGAAGAGATAAATTAAAAAACTTATATACTTACTAGAAGCATGGTGCACAAAACACATGCACTCGGGGAGTGCAGGGTCCCTCAGCCCAGCCTGTGCCCTCTATCAGTGCAGGAGCCCTCAGTGGATGTGCAACTGATGACTTAGGTATTGGGCCTAAGAGGGCAGTTGGACATCCTTAGCACTGCTGTAGAGGTGGGAGCAGCTCTGCCATCACCGTTGTGTTCATCAGCCATGAGTCTGGCTTGTGGCTGAGCAGTGCTCCCCCATTGACCAAGACGCAGCAGTTCCTGCATTGAGTGTCTGCCCCCTGGCAGTCAGTGTGTGTCTCATAGCTACTGTTCAATCCACCATTCAGTCAGTCTATTTGCATATTAGCTTTTTATGCCTGTGGGATTGGGCAAAATGGCTCACCAACATTGCCCAAGGGGTCCCAAATTGCAAGAAGGTGCAGGTCTGGCTGAGAGACCCTACTGGTGCACAATTGGGGCCAGGGAGGGACACAGGAGGTTGGACAGCTAAAGAAGGACAGCGTGAGGACTCAGGGCATGTCTGGCCTGTCTTACTCAGTCCCGATTGGCCGGACCTCAGTAGCAAGCTAATCTACCTGTTGGAGAGTCTGCCGCCTGGTGGTCAGTACACATCATAGCGAGCAGTTGAGCAGCCTTAACATATTATTAGCATATTTTACATTGATTGGTTGAATGAACATCCATACACTTAGCATATTAGGCTTTTATTATATAGGATTTCCATAGGCCATGGACACAGGTAATATGTTGGTTGCTTGAAGAGCTAAGAGAGAGGGGTTGTGAGGAGGGGTATAAAGGAAAGGAAAATGGGAGACATCTGTAATACTATCTATATATATAAAAGTCTAAGTGGCTGTCACATCCAAAACAACCAAACAGATAACCAAACAGGCTGTGTGGGGTGACCAAGCTGGAAGGAGGGTTAGTGAGGGCAACCAAATGACTGAGCAGTAGGCTGCATGGAGTGACCAGGCCAGCTGAGGAGGGCAGTAAAGGGCAACCAGGCTGATAGGGAGGCAGTTGGAGATGACTACATTGGCAGAGGAGCAGTTTGGGGTGGCCAGGAAAGCAGGGGAGGGCAGTTAGGGTTGATCAGGCAGCTGAAAAGTTAGGAGCTGGTGTTCCCGGATTGTGAGAAGGATGTCCGAGGGGTCCCAGATTGGAGAGGGTTGTCCTCCGTGCACAAATTTTATGCACCAGGCCTCTAGTTAATAATAAAAAATATATTTATATAAACAAAAACAATAAATAAATAAATAAATAAATAGCCACATTCTCTCCTTTTGTAACATAAAGTTAAAAAGTAAATTTCTGTATCTATTACAAGAGAAAATGAATTATTTCAGACAACATTAAGCAGATCCTATTTCCTGACATCCTCACTTCTGGAAGCCTTTGAAAATCAAAATAAGATGAATCTTTGCATAGAAAAAGCCAAGCATGTTCATCTCTTTATCTATCCTAAAACATCTATTTTAATAGTAATTGTCTACGTTTCACAGCAGGGATTATAAGATAAATTAATTCAAAGGCTTTAGCAACCTTACAATAACTAGAATTAAACTTTTCTTGTCAGAAAAGCTTTAAGTAAGGTAAAATTTAAAAATGTCTGCTAAACTTTTGAAATTAATAAATATAATTCATGATAGTAAAGATAATTTGGGTTTTGTAATTAAATAACCAAATAAAAATTATTTAAAATATTTGTTTCTGAATGCCTTAAATGTTGAAAAAACATGTTTAAAGTAAGAAGTTCTGTGTTTTCCACTTGTGATAAGCTGTATCTTGGTCATAATATTAGCATGTTTCTAATCATTACATTTTTAATAAAATCAAATTTTAATATGTTTATTTAGTTACAATTTCTTTAATACACTATTAAGCACACAGAACAAGAAGTATAGTTAAACATTTATAAGTAGAATGATTATTTGGAACTTTAAATTACATATATTTTGAAGAAGGATTATCTTCATGGTCCTAGAAATTAATTAATTACTTTCCCATAGTTAATACTTACAAAGAAATATAAAAATAACTTGTTAATGTTTACTTTCTTTTTGTTTTATTCTCTTATTTGCTAAGAAGAAAAAGACTTTTGGAAATCTATGCCCACCGAAATTGTATAATAGATAATAATTAATAAAATATAATTTTAATATTCATTATCCAATGTTATATTTTTCACTTATTTGATTAGAGACATAATTTAAAACTCATTGTTTATCTTAATGTTCAAGGTGTTTTTTTATAAATATGTTTTAAATATTTTTGGATCAAATTAACATGTCTCTCCTGTTCTTACTAGAGCCAAACCCATGATTTACACACAGTTTAATTATTCAGATGTTTATTGTATTCTACATAATGAAATTTGGACCCTCATATTTTCTTCCTACATGCTTGATGCAGGGTGCAATTATAGCCACAGATATCTGTTTACTTGATGAATTTTGCTTCTTCTGCATAGTTTGATAAATATGGAAATAAGTCAAAACCTACTTTATATACAGTAATTAAAGTGAAAAATCTAGTCATGATGCAAATCCTTAATTGGACTCCAGGAGAGATATGCAGAATTTCTCTTTAATAATATGGGATGACTGGGGACAGAAAAACAAAGCATACTAAAATATGGTTTAGAAGCACAATTAATCATAAAACAGAAAACAACCAATTTAGTATAGCTCATTCAGTGACTCTCATGGCTCAGGTAATATTCTTTTAATAATCTGGCTCTAATATTAAGGTTGTATCATGTGCAACTGAAACAAAATACAATATATATGCTGATCTTTAGTGTAAAACATGTTCTTTGGTCTAATTTGTAAACAGAACCCTTTCGTAGCACAATGCTTGGACTACTTAATGACATGTAAGTGAATGATCAAAGCAGCACAAAATGGTTTTAACTGCATTCTTCAAATATATTCATTCTTTAGACATAAATAAATAAACTTTCAGAGCTCATGATAAATTGTTAGTTTCTAATAAAGTGAAAACAACTAGCCAAGGTATGCTTTAGGTTTATGACAATAGGAAGGATATACTTATTAAGCAAAATTTACTGCGTGCACCCTGATGCATGCAGCTGGAAAATAAATCACAGAAACATCAAAGTAATCTACCACTGTAAGTATTTGTTTTCATGCACTCCTATAATCGAGTAAAAAATAGACATAGCTGTCCCCTAATTTCATTGCAAAGATATTACTTTCCATGTAGGTTATAATACTCCATTAAGGTAAGATTATATGAATCAGTTTAAAAATATATAAATTAAATTTATTGTGCTATTTTGTTTAAATAGAAATCCCATTATTCTGTTCTTCTGTAGAAAATGTCTCTGCAACATGTTAAGCAATGAGAATAGTGCATTAGAATTTGGATATGGTCCCTCTCCAAATTTATCCTGAGTTGCCAAAGTATAAAAAAAAATACCCTTGTGTTTGTGTCCTGAGAGGACCCACAAATGAAAGGTATATGCCTCCATACCTCATAGACACTCAACATTATGAAAAGGATCATTTTTCTGTTTTCCAGATGTGTGCATCAGGAGAGACCATGACTGAAGCCTCCATGCTGAGAACAACTGAAATCAGAGAAGTCTGATGTCCAATATTCACCACTGCAAAATTTCCTAACCCAAGATGCCTACCTCCCTAAACAGATGAAAGGAACCAAAGACAACTGAGTTTAGATGGAGTCTTGTCCTTGTTTCCCAAGATGAATTGACAGCTCCATGAGGCACCTGCCATAAAACTTAAAGACTGCCCTTTGATGTCTTTCAATGACAGCTGGACAGCCTTTGATGTCCTCCTATAGCACATGTTTTAGTTTGCAAACTGAAGCACAGTTTAATGGCAAACAATTTCTAGACCCTATCAAAGCAATATTGATGTTGCTCATCTCTAAAATACTTTTGCAACAGGCAAACATGTATTTTGCTTTTATATGTACACAAAACATGTATACATTTCATTGTAATTGACCTGATAGTATTAATATCAAAACTTACTATGGAAATGGATTTATTGTGTAAATTTCCCATTGGCCAGTATGTTTTTCTTATGTACTAACAACAATAATAATAATATCCTGGTTCTTTCAGATAAATACAGAAGATTTAGAAGTAAATGTGCTATATTCTACTATTATATACTGAATAACATTCAGAAACATTTAAAGATAGATATGTGCTTTCTTATTTATTGTTTTGCTTCCCCACTTCCATTATAATTTGGCTAAAAGAATATTTACACTGTTTTCCCCTTTAAATTCCCATTTTCCAATGTCAAATGTTCCTAATCTCAAATTCTGGAAATATTAATTGCATAATAAAGGTAATTAATCATTTTTATGTTTTTAGACAAATTAATAATCTATATTTCTCTGCAGTTCAAATTAAATGTGAACATATACCTGGACTATTCCTATGGTGATTATAAGAAGAAAAGGCAAGGAAATAATCTCTCTCAGTATCCCTAGAAGGCAAATTTCTAGTTGGATTAGATAGATACTTTAGAATTACCTACATCCACTTGATTTTATTAGTGAAAATAAAACTATGATGTATTAAAAAATGCATCTGCATGATTTAGGGAGCAAAAATACAGGGTAATTCCTAGGTAATTAGTCTTTTAATTCATTTGCTATTTCAAACCAAAATTATTTTATTGGTCACATGCTGTTGAAATTATTTAATTACTAAGAAACTCTAACATAGATTTAATTTTAAAATGTCATATAGAATTGTTTTTATATTCCATAATATTTAAAATATGCTAGAACTACAAAATGTGATAGATCTTTATTGTCAAGATAAATTATCTCTCCCAAGTCTAAGAAACTTATTACTGAAATTTTATCCTACTGTGATATATTCCTATAGAGAGGAATTTATTTGGAAGATTATTACAAACATTTATAGATTAATAGTTTACTAGCAGGTGTTTCTCTTTCCATAGCAAAAAAAGTCTTAAAGTTTCACTCTGCCTGTAGAATAATTGTGTTACTAGTCATACAGCTCTTTCTTAGGTGCCTATATGGCGCACATACCTATGCTGGAGGTACTATTTTAAACTTTTTAAAGGGTAAAATTATGTCTCCCTTTTAAAAGCCCAATAGATTATTGCCATCGTTGGCCAAAAATGGGAACAGGGGCGGACAGAGGATTAAGAGAGGAAATTAGTAAAACTGTTTCCTGGTGTTTGACAATGACACTGACACTATAATGTAGAAACAAGCTTAGCCTTCTGTTTGGAATGTATAGGCTTAATTGCATGTTATAAAGTCATTTTTGATCTTGTGAGGCTTCAAAATGCCTATAAATTATTATTTGTCTTTAAATAATTTATAGAAAGATAAACAAACCAGGCATCTTAAATTCAAAATGTTATTTTTAAGAAAAAAATATAGTGGTTGATTATTTATCTAATATCCCTTACCATTTAAAATATCTTAGAGGTTTTAAATATCAAAAAGTGAATACACAAAACTATATAACATATGGTTAGCACATAAAACTGTAACTAGCATTTATACCTCAAAATGTTACATGTCAGTTATAACCAACAAAATGCCTCTACTCTTCTAACAGGTTACAAATGCATATGAGATTGTCAAGCTTTAAACAACAGATAAACACATATGCTCCATAAAATGTGACAAGAGAGGATTCTAGCAGTTTCATTATCTGAAATAAAAATTATTTTTCTCTAAAGGCATGCTTTAAAAAGCAAAACAAAAAGCTTTCACTTTCTCCCCAGCCATCCCCACCATCCACAATTTGGGTTGTTTGTAAGAAATTTGTTAATTATTTCATAAATTTCTAAAGCTATGCTATGAGCCAAACTTAAAACTCCTTTGTCACTTCTCTTAAAAATATTTCAAATTTTGAAAATGGAGTTTCATTCATGTAGTACCAAAATCTGATTACCATCTTTCAATATTTCTTTTTCATATATTACCATATGAGCAACTAAATTGAAAAAAAATAAAACTATTGCCTTGCTCATCATAAGATTAAAATTCTACTAGGAGTGGTAGTTCCTTTCACTGAATTTGGAATTTTTAGGAATCCTAAATCTTATACAAATTGTTTCTGCTAAATGTCCATCTTCCTGGTACAATAATCAAAGTGGTGCACTATCCCTCCCCCACTCAAAAAACGTGAATTCTATAGTTCTGGGTAAAGCATAAATTCAAGCCATATAATTTCAATCATTATTTCAGGAAAGAAGACACATATTTTACAGCATAAAGATGTCATTTTAAAACATGTTGTCATGAAATGAAATTAAGTTTATTATTACTTCAAGATATAAGATATATATTATGATTATGAGTGATGAAAATGTCTCTTTCTAGCCCTATAACCAAGCATATATGCCCATAATTTATATTCATAAATCTGCTCTTGAGAGAATAATAATAAAACTAGTAAACCTTCTGTGGCACTTGCTGTGGCCAAATACTATGCCATTCATTTCATTCTCAACTCATTTTAACTTTGAACAACAAATAGAAATCACTGTCCATATACTATAAAGGAGGCAACTGAGGCATAGAGAGATTAAGTGCTTTACCCTAGGTTACACAGTCAGTAAGCAAACGTATTATTGAGACAGTGCTTAGTTGGTTTCCTAGATCAGAAAAACGAACATAAACTTCTAAGAGATCCTACAAGCAACTAGACATTTTTATCTTCAAAATCTAAAGAAGGAGATAGACCTCACCATGAAAGAAAGGGGAAAAGTCAGAAAGAGAAGGCCGATGAGATTGGAGTGAGTGGCTGCTAACTTCCTAGGCAGTCAGATGACATGAGAACCATCCTGTTTGAATGGAAATGATCAGAGAATTTGGAAACCTATTCCCCTACATGACATGAAGCCTCCCTTTTCCAACAATGGGGTGATACTATAAATGATGAGTGGGTACATGCCATGAATCACCAAGCAGAGACAAACACTGAAGCACTGGCTCAGCTCAGGGTGAAAGCCATGGTAGCGCAGGAAAGGCTGGAGCAGCATGGACAGACAGCAGAATAGTCATGAAGTGCCTAGTGACAACTGCATGAGACAGACATTCAGTAATGGGAGCAAACACATTCAGTACAGAAAACTTGTAAAAATTTGCACTGAGAGTAACAAACCTCAGTCTGATAATCAAATGAGTGTGAGACTGCAAAACTCAGCCTCAAGAACCACAGAAGGGCAGATTCATGCCAAAGAACCTGACATTATGTGGGGGGAAAAGCTGATGGAGAGAGCAAAAGGCCATAGCTTAGCCATCATCAGAAAACATTTACCCACTTCCATGTGGAAACAGGTAATGTGGTGAGAGAAAGAGTTGCTTTGGCACAGTCTCTATTAATTGTAATGTCTGATTTCATAAATTGTAAATGGAGTAAAGAGATTTTCCACAGAGCCATTAGAATGTTCTCCAGACAATCTGTTTTTAATTGTCAATTTAAGGACCTCAATAAGGAGTATCTTATTGGTCTATTCAACTAGCTAAATAAATCTGGATCTTAACAAGAGGCTGGTCAATGGACAGATGCATAGAAAAAGATACTCCAGTTTGCCTATTTCTCACAAACTGACAGAGAAAGGTGAAAGAGACCAAACAGGGCAAAGACCCTTGGTGCTTCATGGCCTTGTGGAGTAAAATATCAAGTTTATGCTTTCAGGGGAGAACCAAGATGGCGGCATAGGTAAACACCTATTTTGCTGCCCCACACAACAATTCCAAAACTACAACTTAACAACAAAACAAACATCATCCAGAATCACCGGAAAGCTGGCTGAGTAAAAATTCCACAAATATAAGTAAAGATAGGACACTGTGACTCAGAAGAGCGGTGAAGCACAGTCTTGAGGATACTCGTGGAGCCAGAGATTTGGAGCCGTGCATGCGCAAGTGGAAAAGGGCGGGTGGCTGAAAACCTGGCTGGTTTTCTCCAACAGGGAGGGCAAAGGCATCCCACTGCACTGATTCCCCAGTTCCAGGAAAGGTCTGAGGTCCAGGGAAGACAAGCTAAAACCCGGATGTGGCAGAGGTCTGCAAACTTGAGGAGAGTGTGAGTAAACTTGGAACGGCAGTTTGCGCATAAACTTGGGGACAGAAGTGCGCGACTATGCAGAGAGGACTCATGACTTGTTCCCTCACTCAGGAGACCACCAGACTGCTTTGTTTTACAACCCTGAGTGAGACTTTGGGTGTACAGACTCATTTGTGGAGAGGCAGAATTGTCTGGCAATGGGTGGAGACCAGCGGCAGCTTTTCCTCGGAGGTGCATGCAGTCCTTACCACCCGGCACAGAGACCCATGTGCAGCATAGGGCAGAGCTGACGCTGCCTGCTCAGCACGGAGAATCTGCACATCCAATCTGAACACAGCATACCCTCACAGCCAATTGGCCTGGAGGTCAAACCCTCCTAGTCTAACAATTATAATCTGGGTTTAACATCAACAATACTGTACAACCCATAAAGGATTGCAGTAAGAGTATCCACCTCAGGTAACTGGGGAGGCTGAGCCACTGTCCCTTAGAGGACATCTATCACGCAAAGCTAATGGACCAACTCAGAAAAGCAGCCACAATGCAGAGAAATGGAAAGAAATCAGGGGTGAAAGAAATTGAGGAAAAAAGACGACTAGACATAGAGTTCAAAACCACAGTAATAAGGTTTTTCAAGAGGCTCCTAGAAAAGGCCAATGAACTTAATGAGAACTACAAGGAAATGAACAAGACCTATGAGGAAATGAAAGAGACCCACGAGGATATGAAAAAGGACCAACTAGAAATTCAGCATACACTGACTGAAATAAAAAAAATATTACACAAAGACCAAAAGCAGTCCAGAGGACTGCAAGAACCAAGTCAAAGATTTGAAATACAAAGAAGCAAAATCCACTCAGCTGGAAAAGCAGGAAACAAAAAGAATCCAAATAATTAAAGATAGTGTAAGGGGCCTCTGGGACAACCTCCAGCATACCAAAATCCGAATTATAGGGGTGCCAGAAAAAGAGAGCAAGCAAGACAATGAAAACCTACTTGAAGAAATAGTGACAGAAAACTTCCCCCACCTGGTCAAAGAAATTGACTTAAAAACCCAAGACATGCACAGAACCCTAAAATATAGGAATCTAAAAGAGGACCACACCAAGACACATCATAATTAAAATGCCAAGAGCAAAAGATAAAGAGAGAATATTAAAAGCAGCAAGAAAAAAAAAAACAGTTAGTTACTTATAAGGGAGCACCCATAAGATTGTCAGTGGATTTCTCAACAGAAACGATGCAGGCCAGACGGGAGTGGCAAGAAATATTCAAAGTGATGAATAGCAAGAATCTACAACCAAGATTACTCTATCCAGAAAAGCTATCATTCAGAATTGAAGGTCAGATAAAGTGCTTCGCATATAAGAAAAAGCTAAAGGAGTTCATCACCACCAAACCAATATTATATGAAATGCTGAAAGATATTCTTTAAGAAGAGGAAGAAGAAAAAGGTAAAACTATAAATTATGAACAACAAATACACATGTATCAACAAATGAACATAAAAATCAAGTGAACTGATAGGCTGATTAACAAGATAAACTGGTGACTATAACAGAAACATGGACATAGAGAGGGAATGGACTGACAATTCTTGGGGAGAAAAGTGTTGTTGGAAGTACAGCAAGAGATTGGACAAAAATCTTGCAACAATAGGAGAAGACATTGGGAAGGGGGAGGTGAGGGCGGAGGGTGGGATAGGTACAGGGGGGAGGGAAGATATAGGGGGATAAAAAAGGGGAAAAATGTAATTAATAAACTGAACAATATAAAATATTAAAAAATAAATTAAAAAAATAATAAAATCAAATGAATTGATAAGCTGATAAACAGGATAAACTGGTGAATATAACAGAATCATGGACATAGAGAGGGAATGGTCTGACAATTCTAGGGGAGAAAAAGGGTGTGGGAAGTGCAGCAAGAGTCTGGATAAAAATCATGCAACTATGGGAGAGGACAGTGGAGCGGAGGTGAGCGCGGAGGGTGGGATGGGTACCGGGTGGAAGAGAGCTTTAGGGGAGAAAAGGGGGGGACAATGTAATTAATAAACTGAACAATAAATATTTTAAAAAGTGTATGCTTTCAGTTTATTCTCTACTGAGCATCAAAATACCTGTTATGTGGTATAAAATATGAGCATAACAAGATAAGTATGCTAATTCCAATTAAGTAAATACTTGTGAAAATTCAGATAGAATTATTGTTTGAGCTTAAATTCCTTTGAGCATTTTCCTTTTGCTATCTTCACCCTGCTTATTATTTTTCTTCAGTTTTTTTTCATCAGGCCCTTTTTGTTTTTATCACCCCTAAGGATCTCTTTCCACTAGATATGATTCATAACTCATATCTAGAGCCTGAGTACTTCCCTCCCTGCTCATCTATGTCAAACAAATAGACCACTGGATAAAAAAGCTGGAGAGAGAGAGAGAGAGAGAGAGAGAGAGAGAGAGAGAGAGAGAGAGCAGATAACAATGGACACAGAAAACAAAGTAATGGTTGCCAGGTGAGAGGGGGTGGGTGAAAAAGGTGAAAGGATTAAGAAATACAAATGGGTAGTAACAAAATAGTTATGGGGATATAAAGTACAGGATAGGGAATATTGTTAATATACATAATATTGTAATAACTATGTATGGTGACAGGTGGGTACAGAACCTATCAGAGAGATCACTTGGTAAAGTATATTATTGTCTAACAACTATGCTATACATCTGAAACTAATACAAAATAATATCGAATGCCAAGTATAATTTAAAAATTAAAATTTAAAAGAAATTCTCAAGTCGTGAGGTTGAGGGAAGATAGAAGCAGTATAGGCCGACCTTTCTTGCACCTCCTCCCAGGGCCAGACTGGAAATAAAACTTAATTGGGGAACATTTCCCCAGAATTACTAACTGAGGTCCATCTGAGGAGGAGTCTCATAACAAGGAATGGCAGAAACCACCAGGAAACTGGTAAGAAGGGCAGAAAACATCCGGACACTGGTATGAAGGGCAAAGTTGGAAGAAGGACTGGCTCAGGTTCCACAGTGGCAGGCCGGTAGGGAGGAAGGATATCTCAGCTATGGGGAGACAGGATTTCCAGAGAGGATCCCCGCCTGGACCCCTAGGCTCCAGAGCCAAGAACAGTGGCCCAATAACATTCAGCTACAAAAGGGGGCGGGACTTCTGACGACTGCTGGGGAGACTGGAGCTGGTCTGAGATAAAGACAGTTTTGTTTTGTTTTTAAGCCCAGGGCACAGGATTTTCATTTACAGCTACTCACGTGAAGCTTTGGGGGAGGGAGGGCAGTGCAGACTAAAGTTGTTAAGGAGATGCTGGGGTGGAAAGCACAGGTGGGAGACATGGAGATGCAGCAGCCAGGAGACCTACAATTGGTCCTACCCCACAAAACCAAAGTGGCCATTTTTTTCTGAGAGGCACAGGCCTCTTCCAGCAGCCACAGCTCAGGAAAGAGCAAATACTCCACTCTAGAAGCTATAGCTCACCCCTCCCAAATGAAACCAGTTTGCCACACCCTGCATTTTGACCCCTAAAGAGAAGACAGCCACAAAACCCACATCTATGGGTTTGAACAGTCTCAAGAAGCATCAGTGACTGGCTTGGGGGTAGGGACACCCACCACATTGTACTGAGAATCTGACTGATGCTTCCTCCTCATGGGAGAGCTGACAGAAACTCACAGTTTCCAGCAGATAGCACTGGACTGCATATGAGGTGTGCCCAGCTGAAAACAGGGAAATATTCTGGGACACTCTCAGAAGAAAGCCCAGAGACAGGAAACCACACCCACCCTTTACCTTGAAACCTCAACAGCATCTCCTTCTCATAGGAGACTCAGAGATCTCATATTCCCCATTTCATGAAAAGCCTTTTCAGAAAAAAAAATATATTTTCAGTGATTAAGACTGACATTTGGAGCCTAGGGAACTTGGGAAACTTTTCTGACCCATCCATGAGCCCTGTGCTGCAAACAAACCAGCCTTAGAGTACAACTTGGCCTCACCCATGGCCAAGTCCTATAAAGGTAGACACAAACTGTGGATCACTTACAGGTTTGATCAGTTTGCTGAGAGCCAAATATGGATAGCTTCTGACAGGGAATGGCACCAAAGTACCTTCCCAGAGGCCTAGAAATGGCAGACAAAACAGTTAACCTCAGTCAACAGACAACCAAGATCCAAAGAGAGCTCCCAACAGAAACTAAACACTACTGAGATGAATGCCATTTCACTTATTTTATTTTAATTATCTTATTTATTTTTCTTCTTTTTACTTTATTATTTTACCTTTCTTTTTTCTTTCATATCTCTATTTTTCCCTTTCTTTTTCTGCTGTGTTTTTCATCTTTCTTCTGTTTTCTCTTCTTTTTTCTCTTTTTTGGTCTTTCTTCTTAATTATTCGCAATTATTTTCTTCCTTTTTTATTTATACTATGTTCCTTCCCCTCTTCTTTATTATTTTATTTTTTTACCTTCTGCCCTTTAATATTTCTTTTTATTCCTCTTTTTTCTTCTCATATTTTTTATTTTACTATTCTTGTTCTCATTCCTAATTTTCTTTTCTTTTGTGGTGGCTTTTATTGTTGTTATAGAGGTCTTTTGTATGTATTTTTTTGTTTCTTGTTTTGTTAAGTTGTGGTTTGTTTTGGTCTGTCAGCACCTGCACAGCAACACAAATGATGTACTCAGGGATGAGCCCTACCCATAAATAGGACAACAGCAATAAAGAACCAATTACAGCAAGAGAGCCCAAATAACCTACTAAAAGGACATTTATGGATCGCCCAGCTCAAGAAATAAAAGTAAATGTACCTCAGGATCCTACAGAACATTTACTACATAAGGCCATCCTACAAAGACTAGAAGAAATAGCAGTTTGGTATAATAAATAGAAACAAATACAAAGGGATAGCAAAAATGAGGAGACAAAAAAGGCCCCCTAAATGAAAGAAAAAGCAGAATCTCCAGAAAAAGAGGCAAGCAATTTATCAGATATAGTTTTCAAAGTCATGGTTATAAGGATGCTGAAGAAACTCAATAAGCATTCCAAAGAATTCAGTGTGAACTACAACAGCATGAAACAAGAAACAGCAACCATAAACAAGAACCAGGAAGAAATGAAGAATAACATAGCTGAGATCAAGAATATAATGGAAAAAGTAAAAAGCAATAGAATAAGAAAGGAAAAATCAATGATTTGGAAGACAAGGTAGAAAAAAATCATCAAATGAGAGCAATGAAAAGAAAAATGAATTAAAAAGCAGGAGAATAATATAAGGAAACTTTGGAACAACATGAAATGTAACAATATCCACAGACTAGGATTTCCAGAAGGAAAAGAAAGTGAGCAAGGAATAGAGAATCTGTTTAAAGAAATAATGACAAGAAAATTTACCGAACTTGGTGAAGGAAAAAATCACACAAGTTTAGATAGCAAAAGAAAGTTCAAATCAAGATGAATCCAAAGAGACCCATCACACAAAGACACATTATCTTTAAAATAACAGATATTAAAGACAAATAAAGAATCTTAAAGGTAGCAAGAGATAGAATGTTATATACAAAGGTGTACCCATTAGAACATTAGCAGATTTTTCTGTAAAAACTTTAAGCAAGAAGGGATTGGCATGAAGTATTCAAAGTAATGAAAAGCAAGGACCTGAACCAAAGACTATTCTATCCAGGAAGGCTGTCATTTAAAATTGAAGGTGAAAAAGAAACCCCCCAAAAAAGCCTAAATGGAGTATCACTTATTTTTGAAGAAGAAGAAATTGAGAGAGAGGAACACAAGTATAAATAAATGACAATAAATACTTATCAATAATAACCTTAAATGTAAATGGAAAAAATGATCCAATCAAAGGATATAGGATAGCTGAATTGATTAAAAAAATATATGACCCATTTGTATGCTGTCTACAAGAAACCCACCTCAAAACCAAACATTCACACAGATTAAAAGTGGGGTGGATGAAAAAAATATATTCAATGCAAATGAAAATGAAAAAGTGCTGGGGTATAACTACTCATATCTAATCAACTTTAAAACAAAGACCATAAAAAGAGATAGAGAAGGACTGCATAATACCAAAGGGGTCCATTTAACAAGAAAATACTACCCTAGTAAACATATATATACCTATAAGAGAAGCATCTAAACATATTTACTAAAAGGGGGGATAGTAGGGTAATATCATGTAAGGAAAATATTTTGTAAGTAAATTACATCTAGAAAATTTTTACTTTAGAAAATTAACTTTCATTTCTAATGCTAACAGCAAGACACACATGAAAAACATACATGCTGTCGAAATAAGCCAAAGGAAAATCATTTGGGCAAAAATAAAAAGATCCCAAGTCAAATTTATAGAAAAGATTTCTTTATTAACTTTTGGTAGAGAATATGTTTGTATATTTTCAGAAAACAACTTCAAGTGGATTCCTGCAACAGAGAGGAGTTGAAAGTCTTCTCCAACCACAAAGACAAGAGGAGAAACAGTCCAGAGATGTAAGACACTGACAATGCCTTGCCATGCTAGCAGTCAGCAGCTGCAGGTTGCCCAGGACCAAAACCAGAGAGGGTCGGACCTGCATTGCCAACATTTGTCCACCATTCAGATATCATTGCTGACACGTACACATAAGAAACTGTTTGACTTTGAAACTGGGACTAAGAACTATTAGACATTAAAATTGGAACTGAAACATTTCTTGTTCTCATATGTTTATTCTTAGTCTGCAGAGGCAAGATTTTTTTAAGAAAAAAAGTGGGGAAAAATAGATACAGAGGCAAAGAAGCATTGAATAGACTGTCAATCTATAGCAGGAAGGCATGGGAGGTTATGGGGGAGGGCTGCAAAAGATCAACTGAAGGACTTGTATGCATGCATAAAAGTATAACCAATGAATACAAGACACTGGGGGGAAGGGGATAGCATGTGCTAGGTGTTAGGGAAGGCCAGGGGGAGGTAAATGAGGGGGAAAGGGCAACATATGTACTACTTTATGTAATACCTTAAACAATAAAAATAAATAAATAAATAAAAATAAACTCTTGGAAAACTTTAAGGGAGAAATTGATAGCAATGCAACCATAGTAGGGAAATGCAACACCCCACTGACATCACTGGATAGATCTTCTAAAGAAAAAAATCAACAAGAGCCCTGACCGGTTTGACTCAGTGGACAGAGCATCAACCTGTGAACTAAAGGATCTCAAGGGCATGTACCTTGCTTGCAGGCACATCCCCAATAGAGGGTGTGAAGCAGGCAGCTGATAGGATGTTTCTCTCTCATCGATGTTTCTATGTTTCTATCCCTTTCCCTTCTTCTCTGTAAAAAAAATCAATAAGATATATTTTTAAAAAATCAACAACAAAACAGTGGCCTTAAATAATACAAGATCAGATGGATTCAATTGATATTTCCAGAAAATTTCTTCTTAAACCAGCAGAGTATACATTCTTCTCAAATGCACACTGATCATTCTCAAAGGTACACCACATGTGAGGACAAAAACTAAGTCTTAACAATTCAAGAAGATTGAAATAATATCAAGCATCTTTTCAAATCACAATGGCATGAAATTAGAAATCAATTATAATAAAAACATTCAAACACATGGAGATTAAGTAGCTTGTTATTTAAAATGAATGGATTACCAATGAGATCATGGAAGAAATTTTTAAAAAATCTTGGAAACAACCAAGAATGAACCCCCCAAAATTTATGGGACACAGAAAAAGTAGTCCCGAGAATGAAGATCATACTATTACACACCTACCTCAGGTGGGGTGAGGGAGGATTAGAAAGGGTCAATAGGTAAAAAGGGGGGAGGGGCATATGGAATACTTTCAATAATAAGATTTTATAAAATAAAAAATAAATAATTAAATTTTAGAAAGTAATGAAATGAAGGAATGCTTCTTTGAAATGGTAATGAACAAGATCGATAAGCATTTAGCCACACTTATGAAGAAACAAAGAGAAGACCCAAATAAATGAAATCTCAATATATACATAAAAGCCTAAGTGACCTTTACAACCAAACTGGATCAATTGGTCAACCAGTCACTATGATGCAGCCTGACCACCAGGTGGCAGACACACAATGCAGGAGCTTCCTCCTGGTGGTCAATACATTCCCATAGCCAACCTTCCATGGTTGGCCAACTTCCCATGGTCACTCCCCCTGGCCAGCCAACTTCCCATCTCATTACCCCAAGCTGGCCAACGTCCCACAGTCCCCACCCCCATTCTTTCCCCTAGCCAGCAGGCCCTGATCAACCCAGTCCCAATCATTCCAGCCCCAATCAGCCTGGCCCAAATCAGCCCTGATCACTGAATAGTACTAGGAGTCCCACTTGTGCACAAATTTTATGCACTGGGCCTCTAGTCAGAAATAAAAGAGGTGAAGGAATAAATGACATCACAGAAATACAAATGATTGGAGGAAGGAAGATGGTGACAGCAGGAAGGTAGGAAAGGAGAGAGTGTGAGAGAGTGAGGGAGTGATAGAGGAGTGTGTGGATGTGAGTGGTCTATTTTTGTATGAGCAAGGGACAGATTCTGCAGGTCTTCCAAGGAGCTGCCAAACTAAGATCTCTTAGATGGCAGAGCCTCACTCCTACCATGGACACTCGGGGCAGCCAGAGTAGGCATAGAGACCATGCCATCTTGAGAAACAAAGCTACTTGAGACTAGGAGTCTGGCCTCAGCACCACCCAGTCTGGTCTCAGATGCCATGGGGGATGGAGAGCTGCAACTACAGCTGCAGACCCACAGACACCAAGAATCCAGACATCCTGGCTGCAGATTTCTATGAATCACAGGGCCTATCCCCCTCTTGCAGGATCATGGGCAGCACCATAGTACCACCATAGTAACTGATAGACCTGCACCTTTCACAAGTGGCTGTGACCCTACAGGAATTTGAGCCTGGGAGTGCATGGACAATGGAAAATTGTTCCCTGCAACACAATCAGGTGACCAAACCCAAAGCCCACACAGGGCAGTAGTGATTCCTGACTTTGAATCTAGGCAAGAGCTCATGGAAGTCTGTTTTCTGCAGCACAGGAGTAGACCTCCTGCCAACACACTGTTACTATGAGACCCAGTCCCCAAGCTGATTGGGATCCTGATTCTCCGGGCAGGAGGCAGCACTAAGTAACAGTGACTTGACTCTGTTTCTTACCATGTGTGCCTGGGATCCCTGACTCCCAATGCATTCACACTAAGAGCCAGTGACTTCAATTATTGGTGCATGCACACACAGGGAACATGATTCTCAGTGCAAGGCCCCATGAAGCAACAGAGACTCTAATACTCAATTCTTGGTGCAGGCATAGGGGACATGCTAGGGGACTCTAATATTTGGCACACACCAGTGGGGTCTCTGTTTCAGTGTGCTGAAGGCAGGGTAGGCACCTTTTAGGTAGGCCACAGTGAATGCTGGTAACTCTGATCCTGGGAAAGCCTGGTTCCACCAACCCATGGCAGCCACACTTCTTGGTGTCGGAGCACTTCAGTGACAGGTAGTAGGAAGCTCCCACTGCACATGGCCTAGGCCCACACAACACGACATTTGAACCTCCTGGTGATAGTCAGAATGGGGAGACAACACAATCCCAGAGGAAAGCAAATAAGGAGTTGACAAGAAAGGAATTTAGGAAATTGAAGCATGCAACATGACAGAAAAATAATTTGAAGTAATGGTAGTACAATTCCATGCATTGGATGGATAGGAAAATCAACAAAAATCAGCAAAAATCAGGAATATATCAAAAGTGATGTAGTTACCATCAAAAACACCATGGCAGGTTTCAACAGTAGACTAGAAGAAGCAAAGGTTGAGAAACAAGCTCAATCTGAACAGCAACTGGAGAAAAAATTGTATGCAAGATGAGAACCTAAGGGAGCATTGGGCCAAAATAAAATGAAGTAACATATGTATAATAGGGCTATCAGAAGAACAAGAGGAACAGCAAAGATTAGAAAATCGATTTGAAGAAATAATGACAGAAAACTTCCCGGATATGGGCAAGAAAAAGGTTACACAAGTACAGAGTCCCAAGAAAGATAGATCTCAAAATATCTACACCAAGACACATCATAATTACAATGGCAAATGTTAATGACAAAGAGAGAATCTTAAAAGCTGCAAGAGACAAACATATAGTTACCTACAAAGGACCCCCATCAGGTTATCAAATGATTTCTCAACAGACAAACATCAAGCTAAAAGTGAATGAAAAGAGGTAAACAAAGGTTGGCAAAGCAAAGGACTGAATCCAGGAATACTCTATCCAGCAAGACTATCAATCAAAATTGAAGGGGAAATCAAGAGCTTTGCAGACAGAAAAAAAAGTTAATGGAGTATATTACTATCAAGTCAGCAATGCAAGAAATACTAAAGGGGAAGGGGAAAAATGTTTGCAGAACAGAGGGATGCCATCTGAATCTGGTCCCAGGGCAGAAGGAGGGAGCAGCTGAAGGTCACGCAGGGAGTGTTTGTTGGCGAGTAAGAGGACAGCTGTGCTCCAGGAGAAGATAGGGGGCTGCTGGACTGGCCTCCCCAGCTTGAGCAGCCCCAGTACTGCTGGGTTCTATTGCTGAGCCAACCGCACGGAGGCTGACCACCCCATCTTGAAGGGGAAGGATCTGAAAATATACAGTTGCAGGACCCGCTGGACAGCTGAGACCCCCAGAACACCTGCGCCCAGTTGGCACGGACGCACAGAGTCTAAGGAGCTTGCACTCCACCATGGAAAGGTCATATTTCCCTGGGGGTACTTTGGGCACGAGCCCTAGGGAGCTGGCAGACTGGGAGATCAGCGCCTTGGAACTCAAAGCCGGGACATCTGCGCCTGAAAAAAATCTGTGGCTGTTGGAGCTGGTAAACGTGGGAGAGGGCCCTTGTAGCTGGTGACAGAGGGAATCCCTGGAGGTCAATCAATTTGGACCTGACAGAGGAGGGAAACCCGGAAGATTTTGGGAGGGTCCTGGCTGCTAAACAGCAGTCACCATTAGACAGGCAGTATTGAATAACACAGGGACAGCGAGATTTTAGTTCAGGCAAGAGAGGACCAATAGACCCAGAGGTCAATCTAGAAACACTAACACCCAGGGGCCGAATAACAAATTGACTCTTGTATAACACAAGGAATTGATTTTATTTTCTCTTTATTTTACTTTGGGAATATAGTCTATTTTCATCTACCCTTTAGCATCTTTTACTCTACCTCAACTTCACCTTTATACCACCACTCTCTTGCTAACCTTTCCCTATTTACTGCCTTGTTTCCCTTACACTTTGCCCACTTTAGATTTACCTTAATTCTTTCTTTTTACCAGCTGTGAAAATTTCACCCCACTTATATATCTAATCTCCAACGACCTACTGCAAATCCATATATACCTCTAGCTTCTCTGACCTCATTATCCTAAATTGTTTTTATCCCTGTCCTGTTGTTGTTGTTTACTTGACTGTTGATTATATCGATTTTTATGCAGGTTTGTGAGATTGATTTGCTTATTCTTTTATTTTGGTTTGTTTTGTAGGGGGGTTTTTTGGTGTTTTTTCTTGTTCTGTTGTCATCATTTGCATTGTTTTTTTAGATAGAATTTGCTTCTGTATTCCCTCACCTGCCTCGATACTAGTAGTTGTATGTAGTATGTATCAATCTCCAGGTACTTGTTGCTGGTTTTTGTTCAGATTAGGGGCTGTTCTAAAGGAGTTTTCACCCCACATTTATAGTTTACTCCTTTTTTTTTCAACTTCTTCCCCTTTTCCCATTATCATTTTGGCATTTCTGTCTTTCTTTTTGAGAGTATTTGTGTGTGTGGAGGGGTCTCCTTCTTTTTTGTTTGAGTGTGGATGTGTCAGTGTCTGTGTGTGTGTGTGGGGGGGGGGTTGTATTCTCATTCTTTTTTCACTCACCTATCACCGAATTTGCCTTTCTCTGGTGATCGCCTTTACTTGGAATCACCATTACTGTGACTACATTCTGGTTCAGTGCCTAGTGTGTTGCAGCTGGTTGTGTTGTATTTTGTGCAGGAGAGTGAGAAGTACATAACCAAACACACAGAGAAGAGAGACTATGGGGAGACAAAGAAACAGCCCACATATGAAAGAAAAACAAGCCTCACCAGAAAAGGAGATAAACGAAATGTAAGTTAACAATCTGTCAGAGAAAGAAATCAGAGAAATGGTCATAAGGTGGCTGAAAAGAATGGAAGAAAAATTTGACAATATGACTAAGAACCAAGAGGAATTGAGGAAGAACCAAGAGGAAATGAGGAAGACCAGGAAGAAATGAAGAAGAGCCAAGAAGAAATGAGGAAGAGCCCAGAAGAAAAAAAAAAGTGACATTGCTGAACTAAATAACTGAATAGAAAATATTAAGAGTAGACGGGAAGCTGAGACCGGTTTGGCTCAGTGGATAGAGCATCAGACTATGGACTGAAGGGTCCCATGTTCGGTTCAGACAAGGGCATGTACCTTGGCTGCAGGCACATGCCCAGTAGGGGGTGTGGAAGAGGGAGCTGATCGATATCTCTCTCTCATCGATGTTTCTTACTTTCTGTCCCTCTCCCTTCTGCTCTGTGAAAAATCAATAAAAATATATATTAAAAAAGAGTAGATTAGAAGAAGCAGAGGACCGCATCAGTGAGCTAGAAGACAAGGTAGGAAAAATAACCAAGTAGAGCAGCTTCTAGAAAAAAAAAATTAAAAAGCAGGAGGAGAGCCTAAGGTAAATTTGGCACAACATGAAACAAAACAATATCCATATAATAGGGCTCCCAGAAGGACAAGAAACTGAGCAAGGAATATAAAACCTGTTGGAAGAAATAATGACAGAAAACTTCCCTGATATAGGAAAGAAAAAACCCACACAAATCCAAAAAGCTCACAGAGTCCCAAGCAAAATGAACCCCAAAACACCTATGCCAAGGTACATTTTCATTAAATTGGCAAACACCAATGACAAAGTAAGAATCTGAAAACCTGCCAGAGAGAGACAGAAAGTCACCTACAAAGGAACTCCCATCAGACTAACAAGTAATTTCTCAAAAGAATCGTATCAGGCCAGAGGGCAATGGAATGAAATTTAAAAAGTCATGCAAAGGAGGGGTATGAATCCTAGAATACTATACCCAGGAAGGCTCTCAATCAAAATTGAAGGTCAAATCAGGAGCTTCACAGATAAAAAAGGACTAAGGGAATTCATTACCACTAAATGAGCAATGCAAGAAATGCTAAAGGGTCTGCTGTAAAAAGAAATAGGAAGCGAAGAAGGAAAACAGGGGTAAAGAACAAAAATGGCAACATATAAGTACATATCAATAATAAATTTAAATGTAAATGGCTTAAATACTCCAATCAAAAGACATAGTGTAATACACTGGATAAGAAAACACAAACCATGTATCTGCTGTCTACAATAAACCCACCTCCGGAAAAAAGACCCACACAGATTGAGGATGAAAGGATGGAAAAAAAGTTATTCAGGTGAATGGAAATGAAAAAAAGCTGGGGTAGCAATACTTATATCTGAAAAATTAGATATCAAAGTGAGGAAGATAAAAAGAGATAAAGAAGTTCACTTCATAATACTAAAGGGAGCAATCCAACAAGAAGAAATAACTCTGGTAAACATATATGCACCCAATACAGGAGCACCCAAATACATACAAAAACTCCTAGAGGATATCAAGGGAGAGGTAGACAGCAATACAATCATAGTAGGAGACTTTAATACCCCACTACTACTATTGGACAAATCCTCTAAACAAAAAATCACTAAAGAAACATCAATCCTCAATGAGTCACTTCACCAGATGGAATTAATTGACATCTTCAGATCACTTCACCCCAAAGCCACAGAATATTCATTCTTTTCAAGTGCCCATGGGTCACTCTCAAAGATAGAACATGTGTTGGGTCATAGGCAAAGTCTCATCAAATTCAAGAAGATAGAAATCATAACACGCATATTCTCAGATCACAGTGTCATAAAGCTGGAAATCAACTAAAATGAAAACAATCCAAAGAAATCCAACACAGGGAGACTAAACAGCATGCTATTAAACAATAACTGGGTTACTAGAGAGATCAAGGAAGAGATAGAAAACATCATGGAAACAAATGACAATGATAGCACAACAATCCAAAATCTATAGGACACAGTGAAAGCAGTTCTGAGAGGGAAATTCATAGCTCTACAATCCTACTTCAAAAAACAAAAAACAAAAAAACAAAAAAAAACAAAACAAACAAACAAAAAAAAAACAAGAAACAGCAACAATAAATTATCTAACCCAACAACTCAAAGAGTTAGAGAGAAAGCAACAAGAAAAGCCCAGTGTAAGCCGAAGGAAGTAAATATTAAAGATCAGAGCAGAAATAAGTGACATAGAGACCAAAGAAACAATACAGAAGATCAACAAAACCAAGAGCTGGTTCTCTGAAAGGATAAACAAGATTGATGAACTTCTAGCCAGGCTCAGCAAGAAGCAAAGTGAGAGGACACTAATAAAAAAGATCAGAAATGAAAGAGATGAAATAACAACAGACCCAATCAAAATACAAAGGATTGTTAAACAATAATATGAACAACTCTACTCCAACAAACTGGACAACCTGGAGAAAATGGATATATTCCTAAAAAAGTATAACTTCCCAAAACTCAATCAGGAAGAAGCTGAAAAACTCAATAGACCAATAACTGTGGAAGAAATTGAAGCAGTCATCATAAAGCTTCCAGCAAACAAAAGCCCAGGGCCAGATGGCTGTACAGGGGAGTTTTACCAAACATTCAAGGAAGAACGAAAACCTATACTCCTCAGATTATTACAGACAATTCAAGAGGATGGGACATTTCCAAACTCCTTCTATGAAGCTAGCAACACCCTAGTACCAAAACCAGATAAAGATAATACAATGAAAGAGAATTATAGGACAATATCCCTCATAAATATAGATGTCAAAATCCTCAATAAAATTCTAGGATATCCGATCCAGCAGTACAGCAGAAAGATCATACACCATGACCATGAAGGATTTATCCCAGGAATGCAAGGATGGTACAATACTCGCAAATCAATAAATGTGATACATCACATAAACAAATTGAGAGATAAAAATCACATAGTCATATCAATTGATGCAGAAAAAGAATTTGACAAAATCCAACACCCTTTCTTGATAAAAACTCTAAACAAGGTAGGAATAGAAGGATCATAACTGAACATAATAAAAGCCATATATGATAAACCCACAGCAAACAACATACACAATGAGCAAAAACTACAACCATTTTCCTAAAAGCAGGAACAAGACAGGGTTGCCCACTCTCACCACTCTTGTTCAACATAGTACTGGAAGTATTAGCCATTGCAATTAGACAAGAAGAAGAAATAAAAGGCATCCAAATTGGAAAAGAAGAAGTAAAGCTATCCTTATTTGCAGATGACATGATATTGTACATAAAAACCCAAAAGATTCCATAAAAAAACTAATAGACTTAATAAATGAGTTCAGCAATGTAGCAGGCTGCACAATTAATGCCAAAAATCTATGGCATATCTATACACTAATAGTGAACTTACAGAAAGTGAGACTAAAAAAACATTGCATTTACCATCACACCAAAAAAAATTAAGATATTAGGAATAAACTTAACTAAGGAGGTAAAAGATCTATTCGTGGAAAACTACAGGACACTAAAAAAAGAGATAGAGGAAGATGTAAACAGGTGGAAGAACATACCATGTTCATGGATTGGGAGAATCAACATCGTTAAAATGTCAATACTACCCAAAGCAATTTATAAATTTAATGCACTCCACATTAAAATACCAACAGCATATTTCACAGACCTAGAAAGAATTCTCCAATAATTCATCTGGAATAAAAAATGGCCACAAATAGCCACAGCAATCCTGAGAAAGAAGCACAAAGTCTTTGGGATTTCAATACCAGATTTCAAGCTGTATTACAAAGCTACTGTTCTCAAAACAGCCTGGTACTGGCACAAGAACACAAATAAAGATCAATGGAATAGAATAGAGAATCCAGATATCAACACAAGGCACTATGCTCCGATAATATTTGACAAAGGAGGCATGAACATAAAATGGAGTCAAGACAGTCTCTTCAATAAATGGTGTTGAGAAAATTAGACAGATACATGCAAAAAAATGAAACTAGACCACCAACTTACACCATGCAAAAAATAAACTCAAAATGGATACATGACTTAAACGTAAGACAGGAAACCATAAAAATATTAGAGGAATCTACAGGAAGAAAAATCTCAGACATATGCCAAAAGAACTTCTTTGATGATACTGCTCGTAGGGCAATGGAAGCTAAAGAGAAAATAAACAAATGGGACCACATCAAAATCAAAAGGTTTTGCACAGCTAAAGAAACCATCAACAAAACAACAAGAAAACCCACTGTATGGGAGAACATATTTGCAAATGTTATTATTGATAAAGTTTTAATCTCAAGCATCTACAGGCAACTCATACCACTCAATAAAAGGAGGACAAATGATCCAATAAAAAAAATGGGCATCAGGCCTAAATAGAATCTTCACGAAAGAAGACAAAAGGAAGGCCCAGAGACATATGAAAACTTGCTCAAAGTCACTAATTATGCGAGAGATGCAAATCAAAATGACTATGCGGTACCATTTCACACCTGTTAGAATGGCTTACATCAACAAATCAACAAACGACAAGTGCTTGTGAGGATGTGGGGAAAAAGCAACTCTAGTGCACTGCTGGTGGGATAGTAGACTAGTGCAGCCACTGTGGAGAACAGTATGAAGTTTCCTCAAAAAACTAAAAATGGAGCTCCCATTCACCCAGTGATCCCACTTCTAGGAATCTACCCCAAGAAACTAGAAACAAGAATTAGAAAGGATATATGCACCCGTAAGTTCATAGCAGCACAATTTACCATAGCTAAGATTTGGAAACAGTCTAAGTGCCCATCAGCAGATGAATGCATTAAAAAACTGTAGTACATCTACACAATGGAATACTACGCTGCAGTAAAAAAGAAGGAGCTCCTACCGTTTGTAAAAACATGGATGGATTTTGAGAGCATTATGCTAAGTGAAATTAGCCAGGCAAATAAAGATAAATATCACATGATCTCACTCATTTGAGGAATATAATGAATGACATAGACTGATGAACAAGAATGGATTCAGAAACTGAGAAAGGTCCATCAGAATGTCAAACCACAGGGTTAGTGACAGGTGGTAAGAGTAAGGGGGAAAGTCAATATATTTGAACTCTTGAACTAAGGTAAGTAATTTGTGTTTTTATATCCCTGCAAAAGTTTATATAAAGTTATTAACAAATTGGCAGGTCGTTTGAGATTGAATTGTCATGGCCTATTGCTTGTAATCTCCTATGGACACCAGTCCTTAGGCTAGGCCCTCCTTAACTTCCCTTGACACCATAATACCCCTACATGATATTATTCTACAATGTCATTATATTTTTGATATTTGACAACAGCATATTATACAATTATCCCAAATAGACTTACCAATTAATTCTTTGAATGTTGGGCAGCAATTTAACAAAGGATAGGAAAGGAATTAATCCATTTCAGAAGGAATTAAGGCACTGGGAAGGCACCGAGCATTCTATATTGGCCCCTCTTGCCATTTTTGCCAAGAGGGACCCTGTTCATACTATCCAAATATACACAGCTATTGCCTGAACTTTCAATTCAAGCTGTGGCTGAAGCCTCTGGTCAGCTGGCACCATGGATCTGTCTCTTTACCAATGGTTTGACCTGGGCCCTCTCTGGAGAAGAAAACTGGGTCCCCCGATATATGTGATCAGTACTGGGACCCCACCAGCAGGTGAGGGGACCCCAAGGCAGGTGCTGGACGTGGAGGTCATGGGGGCATAGACTACAAAGGAGACAGAACTGAACCTCACATCACCCTGTTTGGCCCCGGAGGATGGCTGGTTAGCCAGAGACGGGTAAGATTCCTCAGGGAAGGAACAACCTAAGACAGGCACAGTCACAGAGGAACCAACAGGTGAGAACTAAACAGTCAACAGAGTTGTGGCACAGACCCTCACTCACAAACCTTGCAGGGGCTTGAATTCTCACCCCTCCTGAGGGAGGTCTCCTGCCCCCATGGCTGCTTCACCTCCCACGCACAACTCAGTTGGGACCCACGTGGAAGACAGAGACTCCACCAGCAATAGCTGCTCTATATCTAAATTCAGTCTATTACCAGGAATGCTCAGGACCTACTCAAAAATGCAAATATTCCTTTCCACTAATATTTACAGGGTAAACTAAGATTTCTGCTTGAGTATTAAAATTGACAGGAAAATAGTAATCAAGTTTTCAGATTAACTTAAATTGGCCAAGTGAAATAAGTGAATACCCAATAAAATTTAATTCTACTGGAGAAAAAGCTTTTCCTAAAACATTATCTAAAATATCTATTAGTAGTTCATCTCACTGTAAAGTTGCCTACCATCCAAAGAACCTAAAGCAGTCATATTTGTGTGCAAAAATTAATATTTAAAATTACAAAGATTGCAAAATAAAATTTCCACAAGCCCCCATTAATCAAAAAAGGGGGAGAGAGTGGGGTAATATCATGTAAGGAAAAATATCCTGTCAGTAAAATACATCTAGAAAATTCTTACTCCAGAAAAGTAACTTCCATTTGTAAAGCCAACAGCAGGCCACCCATGAAAAAACACACATGGTGTCAAAATATGCCAAAGGAAAATCATTTAAGCAAAAATTAAAAAGAATCCCAATTGTATTTTTCAGAGAGGATCCCTTTGTTAACTTTTCGTTGAGAATGTGTTTGTGTGTTTTCAGAGAACAATTCCAAGACCATGTGGGTTCCTGCGACTGTGAGGAACTGACGGGTCTGTTCCAGTCACGAGGATGGTCCAGAGATGGGGGACACTGACGACACTTTGCCATGCTAGCAGTTGGCAGCTGTGCATGCCTGCATGCAGCCTACGACTAACCAGAGAGGATGGATCTTACATTGCCATGATGTGTCTACCATCTGGATACGATTGCTGACATGTACACATAAAGAACTATTAGACTTTGAAACTGGGACTCAAACATTTTTTGTTCTTATACATTTATTTCTAGTATGCAGAGGCAAGATATTTTTGAAGAAAAGAAACAGGGGAGAGTGTCTGATATAGAGGCAGGGAGGCATTGAACAGGCTTTCAAGGTACAGGGGGAAGGCTGGGATGGATGGGAGATGGATGCTCAGAGAGATCAACTGAAGGACTTGTATGCATGCATATGAGCATAATCAATGAATGAAAGACACTGGGTCAGGTAGGGGTGCAATAGGAGACATATGCTTGGGGTAAGGGAGGCTGGGGGAAGATCATGGGTGAAAAAGAAAACATATGTACTATTATTAAATTTAAGTTATACTGCAAAAAAAATCAATATAAAATATTTTTTAAAAAAAGAAAGAAAAGAAATACTAAAGGGAATGCAGTAAAAAGAAGAAATTAAAAGGTAAGAAGGAACACAGTTTCAAAATAGAAATTACTACAAACAAGTATCGTTCAATAACAACTTTAAATGTAAATTGAATAAATGCTCCAATCAAAAGACTTTGAGTGGCTAAATCAATAAAACACACACACACACACACACACACACACACACACTCACACAAATAAAAATTTAAAAAACAAAAATAAATAAAGCTGGGGCAGCAATACTTATCTCTGACAAAATAGACCTCACAATGAAAGCCATAACAAGAGATAAGGAAGACCCCTTCATAATACTAAAGGGATTGATTCAAGATAATATAACCCTGATAAATATATATTTCCCTGAGGGGAAACCAAGATGGTGGCATAAGTAAATACCTGCCTTGCACAATAATTTCAAAACTATAATGAAAATACAAAACAGACATCATTCAGTACCACCGGAAGGCTGGTTGAGTGGAAATTCTACAACTAGAGGTAAAGAAAAAAGCACACTGAGACTCACATGAGCTGAAGAAGACAGAGGTACTGAGGCTGGCAACTGAGTACAAGACTGGCTTTCTCAATCAGGAGTGAAACAGAAGCTCCCGACTGTTCTTAACTTCAGTTCAGACTCTGGGGACCCAGACCAATATGGAGAGAAATTGGACTGACTGTCTATAGGCAGAACTAAAGGGCACCTTTCTCTCAGAAGTGCTTACAGTGATTACCCCAGGACACTGAGACCCAGGGGCCTCTTAGGGCAGGGCTAACTGGAAGCCATTCATATTCGCCCCACCCTGAGATCCCACCTCATGAAGCCATTGCTGCTTGCTCCACCCTGAGAATCCGCCTCATCCAAGGTGAGCGCAGAGGCTTTTGCATATGAATAGCCTGGTTTTTTAATTCTAAACTTACCTAACAAACTGCAGCTGAGTCAGTGAGACTCAGAACATCTAAAAGAAGGCTCAAGGCCCTGCAGCAGCTTGCATTGCTTCACAGCTGGGTCTCTTCTGGGCACCATCAAAACCCAAACAGAAAGATGAGCCTGCAGATCTTTTCGTAGCCCCTGCTAGGTGGCCTCAGGCAGAGACTAAATTAGCATATCCTTGGAAATTCAAGAGCCAGTGTACCCAGTGGTCAGAGTGGGACCATCCAGATTATAATTTCTCGGATTCATAAGGAACACACTCAAGGGGCAGACTCAGTGAGCACCAAAGTTCGACTGAAGAAAGTCTTGCCTCATAAAGGTGTTTCCAGCACAGAAGTTCTCCCATCGTAGACACAGCTGATCCTCACAGCCAATTGGATTGGAGGTCAAATCTTCCCTGTGATACCAATAACAATCAAGGATTAACTACAACAAGACTGTGCACACAGCCCACAAAGGGGTGCACCCAGAGTGTCCACCTCAAGTAACTGGGAAGGCTGAGCCACTGGACCCTATAGAACACCTAGCACACACAGCCACCCTATCAACTCAGGGAAGCAGCCAAAATGTGGAGACAAAGAAACAAATCACAAATGAAAGAAATGGAGGAAAGCAAACAACTGGATATAGAGTTCAAAACCACAGTTGTAAGTTTTTCAAGAATTTTCTAGAAATGGCTGATAAATTTAGTGAGACCCTCAAGGATATGAAAAAAGACCAACTAGAAAATAAGCATACCCTAACTTAAATAAAAAATAATATACAGAGATCCAACAGCAGACTAGAGGATCCCAAAAATTAAGTCAAATATTTGAAATACAAAGAAGTAAGAAACACCCAACTGAAAAAAGCAAAAACAAAAATAATAATTCAAAAATATGAAGAAAATGTAAGGAGCCTATGGGACAACTTCAAGCATACCAACATCAGAATTATGGGGGTGCCAGAGAAAGAGAGCAAGATACTGAAAACCTATTTGAAGAAATAGTGACGAAGAACTTCCTCTACCAGATGAAAGAAATAGACTTATAAGTCCAGAGTGCCGAGAACCCCAAACAAAAGGAATCCAAAAAGGACCACATCAAGATACATCATAATGAAAACCCCAAGAGCAAAAGACAAGGAGAGAATATTAAAAGCAGCAGAACAAAAACAGTTAGTCACCTACAAGGGAGAATCCATATGATTGACAGCTGATTTCTCAACAGAAACTATGAAGGTCTGAAGGGAGTGGCAAAAATATTCAAAGAGATGGATAACAAGAACCTACAACCAAGATTACTCTACCCCGCAAAGCTATTATTCAGAATTGAAGGTCAGATAAAGAGCTTCACACATAAGTAAAAGCAAAAGGAGTACATCACAGCCAAGCCAGTGTACATGAAATGCTGAAAGGTATTCTTAAGAAGAGGAAAAATAAAAAAGTTAAAGATAAAAATTATGAACAAAAAATACATTATCTATCAACAAGTGAATCTAAAAATCAAGTGATTAAAAAATCTGATGAACAGAATAAAATAGTAAAATATAGTAGAACCAGGGACATAGAAAGGGAGTGGACTGACTATTCTAAGGGAAAAAGGGTGTGGGGTGTGCAGGAAGAGACTGGACAAAAATTGCATACCTCTGGATGAGGACAGTAGCAGGTGGGGTTGGGCTGATGGTGGGGTGGGAATGAAGTGGAGGGGAGCTATGGGGAAAAAAGAGGAATAGCTGTAATAATATGAACAATAAAGATATATATATTCCCTCCAATGCAGAAGCACACAAATACATTAAAGAAAAACACCTGGAAGATGTGAAGGGTGAGATCAATCATAGCAGGGACTTTAATCTACCTCTGACATCACTGGATAAATCCTCTAGATAAAAAATCAGCAAAGAAACAGCAATCAAATGACACACTAGATTAATTGGACTTAATTGACATCTTCAGAACATTTCATCCCACTGCCACAGAATATACATGCTTCTCAAGTGCACATTGGACATTTTTAAAAATAGACCATATATTGGGTCACAAACAGTATCCCCATATTTAAGAAGATTGAAATCATACCAAGCATCTTCTCAGACAAAACTGGCATAATATTAGAAACACGCTATAATAAAAACAATCCGAAGAGTTCAAACAATTGGAAGCTGAATAGCATGCTATTAAAAAATGATTGGGCTATAGGAAGGAAGATAGCTATCAATGGGAAGATAGTGCATGAGTGAGACAACAAAGGGAGAGTGTATGGTGGCATAGGGAGTATTTGTTTCTGAGTTGAGGGAGACCTATACTCCAGAGAACTGTAGGGGATTGCCAGATGCGGTACTCCTGACCCCGCAGCCTCCACTGGAGCTGGTATCCCTCCTGGAACAACTGGTTCTGATGCAGGGACCATGCCATCTTGAAGGGAACAGTGGATGTTGTTGGAACCTTGAAAATCCAAGAATCTACAGCAATGGCACCCAGCAAATAGCTGCAAATGCAGAAAAACTGCTCCCCAAGTGGAGCAAGAATGCAGATTTGGAGGAGCTCTGTGTCTTCTCATGGAAAGGTCAGATTTCACCTGGGATAAGGAGAGAGAGAACTACATAACCAGACACCTGGGGAAGAGGGGTGTGGGGAGACAAAGAAACTGTCTGCATATGAAAGAAAAACAGACATCATCAGAAAAGGAAGTAAACAAAATGGAGGCAAGCAACCTGTCAGAGAAAGAATTCAGAGAAGTGGTCATAAGGTGGATGAAAAGAATAGAAGACAAATTCAACAATATCTGTATGAACCAAGAGGAAATGAATAAGAACCAAAAAGAAATGAAAAATTACATTGCTGCCATAAAGAACTCAATAGAAAGCATCAACAGTAGAGGAGAAGAAGGGGACCACATCAGTGAGCTAAAAGACAAGGTAGGAAAAAATACCCAAGCAGAGAAGTTCCCAGAAAAAAAAAATTTTAAAGCAGGAGGAGAACATAAAAGAAATTTGAACAACATGAAATGGAACAATATCTGCATAACAAGGGTGCCAGAAGGAAAGGAAACTGAGCAAGGAATAGAAAAACTGTTTGAAGAAATAAAGAAAAAAAACTTCCCTGATATAGAAAAGAAAAAAAAAAAGAACACAAAAATCCAAGAAGCTCACAGTGTCCCAAACAAAATTAATCTCAAAAATCCAACACTAAGGCACATTATAATTGAAATGGCAAACACCACTGACAAATTAAGAGTATCAAAAGTGGCCTGAGAGACACAGGAAGTTCCTTACAAAGGATTACTGTTCAGACTAGTGACTGATTGCTTAACAGGAACACATGAGGCAACAAGGGAATGGAATGAAATATACAAAGTCATGCAAAGGAAGGGTCTGAATCCAAGAATACTGTACCCAGCAAGGCTATCAATCAAAATGGAGGGTGAAATCAGGAGCTTCACAGACAGAAAAGGACTAAGGGAGTTTATTACCCCCAAACCAGCAATGCAAAAAATGCTAAAGGGTCTGCTGTAAAAAGAAGAAATAGGAAGCAAAGAATGAACACAGGGGTAAAGAATAAAAATGGTGACAAATAAGTACCTATCAATAATAACTTTAAATGTAAATGTATTAAATGCCCCAATCAAAAGACATGGTTATATGAGTGGATAAGAAAACATGACCAGTATATCTGCTATTGAAAGGAAACCCATCTCAGGAAAAAAGAAAAAAAAAAAGACGCACACAGACTGATGGTGAAGGAAAGGAGAACAGTTTTTTAGGAAAATAGAAATAAAAAAATCAGGGGTAGCAATACTTATATCTAAAAAATTAGATCTCAATATGAAGGACATAAAAGGAGATAAGGAAGGCCATTTCATATTACTAAAGGGAGCAATCCAACAAGAAGAAATAACTCTAGCAAACATATTAGAAACCAATACAGGATCACCCAAACACATTAAAAAAATCAAAAAACAAAAAAACTTCTGGATGATATAAAGGGAAAGATTTACAGCAATACAACCATAGTAGAGGACTTTAAAAACTCATTGACAACACTGGACAAATCCTCTAAACAAAAAATCAGCAAAGAAACATCAATCCTAAATGACTGACTACATCAGATGTAATTAATTGACATCTTCAGATCATTTCACCCAAAATCCAGAGAATATACATTCTTCTTGAGTGCTCATGGGTCATTTTCAATTATAGACCATATATTAGGTGATAGGCAAAGTCTCTTCAAATTCAAGAAGATGGAAATCATATCAAGCATATTCTCATATCACAATATCATAAAACTGGAAATCAGCTACAATAAAAAAAATCCCCAAAATTCAAATACATAGAGACTAAATAACATACTATAAACAATGACTGGGTCACCAGCAAGATCAAAGAACAAATAAAAACATCATGATAACGAATGACAATGAAAACACACCAATCCAAAAAAAAATGGGACACAGCGAAAGCAGTCTTGAGAGAGAAGTTCATAGCTCTATAAGCCTACTGCAAAAGAACAATGAGAATAAATTACCTAACCCTACAAATCAAAGAGTTAGAATTAACTCAATAAGAAAAAAGCCAACTGTAAGCAGAAGGAGGGAAATAATAAGATCAGAGTGGAGATAAACCACATAGAGACAAAAAAAAATACAAAAGATCAACAAAACCAAGAGCTGGTTCTGTGAACAGATAAAAAAGATGATGAACCTCTAGCCAGGCTCACCAATAAGCAAAGAGAGAGGACCCAAATTGGAAAAAAAAATCAGAAATGAAAGAGGAGAGATAACAGAAATACAAAGGGTTGTTTAAAAAAATACTGTGAGCAACTCTATTCCCAAAAACTGGACAACCTGAAGGAAATGGACATATTCCTAGAAAAATACAACCTTCAAAAACTCAATCAGGAAGATTCTAAAAATCTCAACAGGCCAATAACTATGGAAGAAATTGAAGCAGTCATCAAAAAGCTTACAGCAAACAAAAGCCTGGGGCCAGATAGCTTCACAGGGGAATTTTACCAAACAGTCAAGGAAGAACTAAAACCTACCCTCCTCAGACTATTCCAGAAAATTCAAGAGGAAGGAGCACTTCCAAGTTTCTTCTATGAAGCTAGCATCACCCTAATACCAAAACCAGAAAAAGACAACACAATGAAAGATAATTACAGGCCAATATTCCACATGAACATAAATAGAAAAACCCTCAACAAAAATCTAGCAAACTGAATCCAGCAGTACATCAGAAAGATCATACACCATGACTAAGTATGATTTATCTTGGGGATGCAAGGATGGTGCAATATCCACAAATCAATAAACGTGATACATCACACAAACAATTTGAGAGATAAAAACCTCATAGTCATATCAATTAATTCAGAAAAGCATTTGACAAAATCCCACACCCATTTTTAATTAAAATTCTCAGCAAGGTAGGAATAGAAGGATCATACCTCACCATAATAAAAGCTATATATGACAAACCCACAGCTAACATCATACTCAATGGGCAAAAACTAAAACCATTTTCCCTAGGAACAGGAACAAGTAAGTGATGCCCACTCTCACCACTCCTGTTCGACATAACACTGGATGTATCAGCCATTGTAATTAGATAAGAAGAAGAAATAAAAGGTGTCCAAATTGGGGAAAAAGAAGTAAAATTGTCCCTGTTCACAGATGACATGATACTGTACATAGAAAACCCTAAAGACTCCATCAAAAAACTATTAGACTTAATAAATGAATTTGGCAATGTAGTGGGATACAAAATTAATGCCAAGAAATATATGGCATTTCTATGCACCAATAGTGAACTTAGAGAAAGAGAAAATAAATAGCAATACTATTTACCATCTCACCAAAAATATTAAGATACCTAGAAATAAACTTAACTGAAGAGATGAAAAGAACTATATGCAGAAAACTACACTACACTGAAAAAAGAGATAGAGGAAGACATAAACAGATGGAAGAACATACCATGTTTATGGATTGGTAAAATCAACATAATTAAAATATGCATATTACCTAAAGCATCTATAGATTCAATGCACTCCCCATTAAAATACCTACTGCATATTTCACAGACCTAAAAACAACTCTCCAATAATTCATCTGGAATGGAAAAAAAATACCCTGAATAGCTGCAGTAATCCTGAGAAAGAACAAAGTAGGTGGGATCTCAATAGCCGGTTTTATGCTATATTACAAAGCCACCGTTCTTTAAACAGCCTGGTACTGGCACAAGAACAGACATATAGACCAATGGAATAGAATAGAGAATCCAGATATTGACTCAAAACAACTATGCTCAGTTAATATCTGACAAAGGAAGTATGAACATGTAATGGTCTCAAGACATTGTTGAAATGGTGTTGGGAATATTGGACAGATACATGCAAAAAAATGAATCTAGGCCACCAACTTATACCATACACACAAAAAAAACACCCCAAAAACTCAAAATAGATAAAGGAGTTAAACATAAGACAGGAAATTATAAAAATGCTAGAGGAATCCACAAGCAGCAAAATCTGAGACATACGCTGAAGCAATTTCTTCACTAATACTGTTTCTAGGGCAATGGAAACTCAAGAGAAAATAAATAAATGGGTCTACAACAAAATAAAAAGTTTTTGTACAGCAAAAGAAAACAACAAGAAAGCCCTCTCTCTATGGAAGTACATATTTTCAAATGTTATCACTGATAAAGGTCTAATCTCCAACATTTACAGGGAACTAATATAACTTAATAAAAGGAAAATAAACAATCCAATAAAATAATGGGCATCGGGCCTAAACAGATACTTTTTGAAAGAAGACAGAAGGAAGGCCAAGAGACATATGAAAACGTGCTCAAAGTTGCTAATTATCTGAGAGATGCAAATCAAAATGACAGTGCAATATCATCTCACACCTATCAGAATGGCTATCATCAACAAATCAACAACTGACAAGTGTTGGCCAGGATGTGGAGAAAAAGGGAACTCTTTGGCACTGTTGATGGGACTGCAAACTGGTACAGCCATCATGGAGAACAGTATGGAGTTTCCTCAAAAAACTAAAAATGGAGCTCCCATTTGACCCATAATCCCACTTCTAGGAATATATCCTAAGAAACTGGGAACACAAATCAGAAAGGATATATGCACCTCTATGTTCATTGCAGCACAATTTGCAATAGCTAAGATTTGGAAACAGCCTAGGTGCTTGTCAGCAGATGACTGAATCAGAAAACTATCGTACATCTACACAATGGAATACTATGCTGCCATAAAAAAAGAAGGAATTCTTACCATTTGCAGCAACCTGAATGGAAATTGAGAGCACTATGCTAAGTGAAATAACCCAGTCAATGAAAAGATAATACCACATGATCTGACTGATTTATGGCTAATAAAGAACATTATAAACTGATGAACAAAAACATAGATACAGATGCAGTAAAGCAACAAATAGACTGTCAAATTACAGTGGGAAAGTTAGGGAGAGGTGGGGGAGATAAGAGATCATCCTAAGGACTTGTATGCACGCATATAAGTATAACCAATGGATGCAAGAAACTGGGGGTAAGGTCCTGGTATGGGAGTGGGGTGCAGGTGGGGGGCAATGGGGAGATATGTACACATGTAATACCTTAATAAAAAATGGAAAAAAATAAGAAAGGGAAAAAGAAACACTGGCATCCTATCTAAAGAGTGATATGCAAATTTACCAGACCTCTGCTACACCTACAAGTCACACCCACCAGCCAATCAGGAGTGGGTATGCAAATTAACCCAACCAAGATAGATACAACCACGGAGAGAGCAGTAGACTTGGGTTGCCCCTGGCAATGGAGGAAGCCAACCTTTCTGCCTGCCCTGGCAGAGCCAAGCCTCCACTCAAGGGAACAAAGTTTTAATTATAGAAGATAAATAAATCCCCCCAAAAATGGCTATGGCCACAGAGTGAGCAGGAAGCTTGGCTCTGCTCAAGGCTACACGTTTCAATTATATAAGTTAAATAAATCTCAGATACCAGGGCCTTTGCTTGGGAGTCCGAGGACATGGCCACCACCAAAGGCCCCTTGCCCAGGCTACCCCATGCCCCAATGGAATCTCCACCCTTATCTGGTACACCCTTCAGGGCAAACCAGCCAACCCCCACCCATGCACCAAGCCTCTATCCCATATAATCCTATCTAATAAAAGGATAATATGCAAATTGACCATCATTCCAAAACACAAGATGTCCTCCCCCATGTGGTCAAAGATCACTGTGGCCATGTGGACACAAGATGGCCAGCAAGGGAAGGCAGTTGGGATGGACCAGGCCTGTAAGGAAGGGCATTTGGGGGGGACTGAGGCCAGCAGGGAAGGGCAGTTAGGGGCAAAAAAGGCTGGCAGGGGAGTGATTAAGGGGTTATCAGGTTGACAGGCAGAAGGAGTTTGGGGCAATCAGGAAGGCAGGCAGGCGAGCAGTTGGGAGCCAGCAGTCCTGGATTGTGAGACTGATATCTGACTACCCATTTAGGCCTGATCCTAGGATGTTTTACAGAATGTAAAGGATCGGGCCTAAATGGGAAGTCAGACATTCCTCAAGGGGTCCCAGATTGGAACGGTGCAGACTGGGGTGAGAGACTCACACCTCCATGCATGAATTTTGTCTCTAGTAAAGAATAAAAATGGCTACAAACAAGTACCTATCAATACATAACTTTAAATATATTAAATGCTCCAATAAAAATACAATGTGTGGCTAAATGGATTAAAAAACATGACCCATATATATACATTCTACAAAAGACCCACCTCAGAACAAGGGACTCACACAGACTACAAGTGAAGGGATGGAAACATATTTGTCAGGTAAATGGAAATGAAGGGGAAAAAAAAGAGCTGGAGTAGCAATACTTATATCTGCTGACAAAATAGACCTCAAAGTAAAGGCCATAACAAGAGATAAAGAAGCCACTTCATAATACTAAAGTTAACAATTCAACAAAAGATATAACTCTGGTAAGAATATATGCACCCAATTCAGGAGCACCCAAATACATAAAAAAACATTCTGTAAAACATCAAGGGTGAGATCAACAGCAATATAATCATAGCAATGAATTTTAGTCACCCATTGATTTCACTAAATAAACCCTCTAGACAAAATACCATCAAAGAAATAGCAATCCTAAATAACTCACTAGATCAGATTGATTTAATTGACCACTTCAGAGCATTTCACAGCAAAGCTACGGAATATACATTCTTCTCAAGTACACATGGGCCACTTTCAAAAACAGACCATATATTGGGACAAAGGCAAAGTCTCTTCAAATTTAAGAAGATTGAAATCATATCAAGCATATTCTTAGATCAAAATAGCATAATATTAGAAATCAACTTCAGCCGAAACCGGTTTGGCTCAGTGGATAGAGCCTCGGACTGGGGACTGAAGGGTCCCGGGTTTGATTCCGGCAAGGGCATGTACCTTGGCTGCGGGCACATCCCCAGTAGGGGGCGTGCAAGAGGCAGCTGATCGATGTCTTTCTCTCATCGATGTTTCTGGATTTCTATCCCTCTCCCTTCCACTATGTAAAAAAATCAATAAAATATATTTTAAAAAATGATAAAAATAAATTTTATAAAAAAGAAATCAACTTCAATGAAAACAATCCTAAAAATTACACATTTGGAGGCTAAAGAGCATTTATTAAATAATGATTGGGTTACCAATAAGAAATTTAAAAATTCTGAAAACAAATGACAATGAAAACACAAAAATCCAAAATCTATGGGACTGAGAGGGAAGTTCATAGCTGTACAGGCCTACCTCAAAGAACAATAAAAATGATGATAAATTAACTAATCCTACAACTTAAAAGAATTACAAAGAGATCAATGAGAAAAGCCCAAAGTGAGCAAGGAAGGAAATAATAAACTTCAGAGTATGAAAAAATTAATTAGAGACAATAAAAAAAACAATACAAAAGATCAATAAAACGAAGAGCTGGTTCTTTCAAAGGATAAACAAGATTGGTGAACCTCTAGCCAGGCTCACCAAGAAGCAAAGAGAAAGGTCCCAAATAAACAAAATCAGAAATGAAATAGGTAAACAGATCCGACAGAAATACAAAAAGGTTGCAGAAAAATATACTATGAACAACTCTATTCCAACAAACTGTACAACTTTGACAAAATGGACATATTCCTAGATAAATACAATCTTCCAAAACTCAATCAGAAAGAATAAAAAAATCTGAATAGACCAATAACTATGGAGGAAACTGAAGTAAGAATCAAACAAAAGTCCTAGCCAATAGGCTTCACAAGTGAGTTTTACCAAACACTCAAAGAAGAAATAAAACCTACCCTCCTCAGGCTATTCCAAAAAATTCAAGAGGAGGGGACACTTCTAAACATTTTCTATGAAGCTATGATTTCCCTAATTCCAAAACCAAATAAAGATACTACAAAGAAAGAGAATTACATGCCAATATCCCTGATGAACATAGATGCTAAAATCCTCAAAAAATTCCTAGAAAATCAGATCTAGCATTACATAGAAAGATCAGATATAATGACCAAGTGAGATTTATTCCAGGTATGTAAGGCTAATACAATATCCAATAATCAATAAATGTGATACATCACATAAACAAATTGAGGGACAAAAATCACATAAACATATCAGTTGATGCAGAAAAAGCATTTGACAAAATCCAGCGCCACTTCTTGATAAAAACTCTCAACTAGGTGGAAAGAGAGGGATTATAACTCAACATAATAAAAGCCTTATATGACAAACCTACAGCCAATATCATACTCAATGTACAAGACAGGAATGCCCACCTTCACCATTTCTGTTTGACATAGTATTGGATGTGCTAACCATAGCGATCAGACAATAAGAAATGATAGGAAATAAAAAGTAAAATAACTAAGGGGAAAAGAAGAAGTAAAATTGCCATTATTGGAAGATGACAAGATATTGTACATAGAAAACCCTGAAGACTCTATCAAAAAACAACTAGACTTAATAAATGAATTTGGTAATAAAGCAAGATACAAAAGTATCAACCAGATAGCTATGGCTTTTTATACACAAATAATGAATTCAAAAGAAGATAAACTAAAAAACAAAACAAAACAAACAATCCCAATTACTATTGCACCAAAAAAATTGAAGTGCCTAGGAATAAACTTAACTAAGCATGTAAAAAAGACCTATACTCAGGAAGAACCAAGATGGCGGCATACGTAAACACCTATCTTGCTGCCATACACAGCAATTTCAAAACCACAACTTAACAAAAGAACAAACATCATCCAGAATCACCAGAAAGCTGGCTGAGTGAAAATTCCACAAATAAAAGTGAAGATAGGACACTGTGACTCAGAGGAGTGGCAGAGGACAGAGTTGAAGATACTCGCAGTGTCGGAGGTTTGGAGCCGTGCGTGCGTGGGAAGGCGGCTGCAAGCCCAGCCAGTTTTCTCTAATGGGGGAGACAAAGACATCCCACTGCACTGATTCCCCAGCTCTGGATGAAGTTGGGGGAACCCACAATCATACGGGGTAAAATTGGACAGTGCGGAGGCATGCTGAAACTCGGGTGCTGCAAGGGTCTGCAAGCTTGTGGAGAGGGCGAGCATGTGCAGAGTGCGCACAAACTTAGGAACAACAGAGCTGCGTGACCACGCAGAGAGGACTTGTGGCTTACTCTCTCATTTGGGAAACCACCAGACTGCATTGTTTTAAGACCCAGGGTGAGACGTTGGGTGTGCAAACTCATTTGGGGAGAGGTTGAATTATCTGGCAGTAGGTGGAGCTTGGTGGCAGCTCTCTCTCAGAGGTGTTTGAAGCCATTGCCACCCCGCACAGAGTCCCAGGTGCTGCATAGGGTAGAGCTGATGCAGCCTGCTTGGCCCGGAGACTCCACCCATCCAACCTGAGCATGGCTAAACCTCACAGCCAATTGGCCTGGAGGTCAAACACTCCTAGTGCTGGCAACAATAAGATAGGCTTAACTTCAACAAGACTGTGCAACCTATATCCACCTCAGGTAACTGGGGAGGCTGAGCCACTGTCCCTTAGAGGACATCTACCACACAAAGCTAAGGGACTAATTCAGGAAAGCAGCCACCATGCAGAGACATGGAAAGAAATCAGATGTGAAAGAAATGGAGGGAAAAAAAGACTGGACATATAGTTGAAAACCACAGTTATAAGGTTTTTCAAGAGGCTCCTAGAAAAGGCCGAGACCTATGAGGAAATGAACAAGACTTACGAGGAAATGAACAAGACCTACAAGGAAATGAACAATACCTATGAGGATATGAAGAAAAAATAATTAGAAATTAAGCATACACTGACTGAAATATAAAATGTTATACAAAGACCTAAAAGTACTCTACAGGACTGCAAGAACCAAGTTAAAGATTTGAAATACAAAATAGTAAAATCACTCAGCTGGAAAAGCAAGAAACAAAAAGAATCCAAAAAATTGAAGATAGTATAAGGGGCCTCTGGGACAACCTCAAGCATACCAAGATCCGAATTATAGGGGTGCCAGAAAAAGAGAGAAAGCAAGATAATGAAAACCTATTTAAAGAAATAGTGACCGAAATCTTCCCACACCTGTGATAGAAATTGACTTAGGAGTCCAAGAAGTGCACTGAACCCCAATATATAGGAACCCTAAGAGGATCACACCAAGGCACATCATAATTAAAATTCCACAAATATGATGAGCACCCATATGATTGTCAGCAGATTTCTCCACTGAAACTTTGCAGGCCAGATGGGAGTGGCAAGAAATATTCAAAGTGATCAATAGCAAGAATCTACAACCAAGATTACTCTATCCAGCAAAGCTATCATTCAGAATTGAAGGTAAGATAAAGTGCTTCACAGATAAGAAAAAGCTAAAGGATTTCATCAACACCACACCAATATTATATGAAATGCTGAAAGATATTCTTTGATTTTCAAAGACTATATGTTTATAAATTCTAAGAAAAATGAATCAATATTACTTAAAATGCAAAAATCAATAAGTTTTGATTTATCCTACTTAAAGGAATAGGTTCCATTAAACATAAAACCTGAATAATTTAGAATTCTTATGAAGTATTAATTTACTGTCCTATTTAACACTTTATTTTGTTGTATTTCTTTCAAAATAGAAATACCCAAACAGGGTTGAGATTTATAAGAAGTTATTCTCAGGAGAAACCAAAGTGGCAGCATAAGTAAACACCTAAACTGCTGCCTCACACCAAATTTCAAAACTACAGCTAAAAGACAAAACAGACATCATTCAGAACCGCAGGAAAGCTGGCTGTGTGGAAATTCTACAACTGGAAGGAATGAGAAAAGCACACAGAGAATCAGAAGAGCTGCAAAAGGCTGAGGTATGGAGGCTTGCTGGCAGAGAGGATGAGTGGCTGAGTGCCCAGTTGGCTTTCTCTAGCAGAAAGGAGACAAAAACTCGTGACTGTGCTAAACCCAAATTCCAACTGCACTGAACCCCAGTTCTGGGCAAGACCCTGGAGACCCAGGCTCATATGGGGAGAATCCAGACTGTCAGCTGGAAACTCATGGAAGCCTCAAAAGGCAGACGTCTGGAGGAGTGTGCGCGAGTGTGCAGAGAGGACTGAATGTTGAGTGTGCTGCTGGCTTTCTCCCATAGGAGGGAAAAGGGAGCTCTTTACTGCACTGATCTCCAGTGCCAGGCGAGAATCTGAAAAACTAGATTCACTGGGGGAGAAGCTGGACTGTCTGGCAGTGGGCGAAACTGGAGGGTATTTTCTAGCAGAGGTGCCTGCAGTGATTATGAGGGACACTGAGACCCAGGGGACTAATAGGGCAAGGCTGATGGGAAGCCAAGACTGCCTGCTCAGTCCTGACACTCCACCACATGCAAGCTGAGCAAAGAGACTTCTGCAATTTTTCAAATCTTTATCTCAAAAGCCATCTATAGCACAACAGTTTTCCTATCATACACACAGCTGATCCTCAAAACCAATTGGCCTGGAGGTCAATTCCTCCCAATGTTACCAACAACAATCAAGACTTATCTAAAACAAGGCTGTACACACAGTCCACAAAGGGGTGCACCAAGAATTTCCACCTCAGGTAACTAGGGGGGCTGAGCCACTGGGTCATATAGGACACCTAGCACATGAATCTACCCTACCTACTTAGGGAAGCAACAAAAATGCAGAGAAAAAAGGCAGTTCACAAATGAAAGAAATGGAGGAAAGGAAACAACTGTATATAGAGTTCAGAGCCATGCTTATAAGGTTTTTCAAGAGGTTCCTAGAAAAGGCCGATAAATTTTACAAGACCCTCGAGGATATGAAAAAGGACCAACTAGAAATTAAGCATAAACTGACAGGAGTAAAAAATATTATACAGAGAAGTAAAAGCAGACTAGAGGACCATAAGAATCAAGTCAAAGATTTGAAATACAAAGAAGCAAAAAACAAACACTCAGCTGAAAAAGAAAAAAAAGAATCCAAAAATTTGAAGATACTGTAAGGAGCTTCTAGGACAACCTCAAGCACATCAACATCCAAATTATGGGGGTGCCAGAAAAAGAGAGCAAGATACTGAAAACCTATTTGAAGAAATAATGACTGAAAACTTACCCACCTGGTGAAAGAAATAGACTTACAAGTCCAGGAAGTGCACAGAACCCCAAACAAAAGGAATCCAAAGAGGACCACACCAAGACACATCATAATTAAAATGCCAAGAGAAAAACAGTTACCTGCAAGGGAGCACCCATACAACTGTCAGCGGATTTCTCAACAGAAACTATGCAGGCCAGATGGAAGTGGCAAGAAATATTCAAAGTGATGAGTAGCAAGAACCTACAACCAAGATTACTCTGTCTCACAAAGCTATCATTCAGGATTGAAGGTCAGATAAAGTGCTTCACAACTAAGCAGAAGCTAAAAGAGTTCATCACCACCAAACTAGTATATGAAATGCTGAAAGATATTCTTTAAGAAGAAGAAGAAAAAAAAAGATAATGTTAAAAACTATGAACAACAAATACATATCTATCAACAAGTGAGTCTAAAAACCAATTGAGTAAAAAATCTGATGAACGGAATAAACTGGTGAATATAATAGAATCAGAGGAATATAAAGGGAGTGGACTGACAATTTTCTGGGGGAAAGAGGTGTGGGAGATGCGGGAAGAGACTGGACAAAAATCATACACCTATGGATGAGGACAGTGGGGGTGGTATGAGGGCAGAGGGTGAGGTGGGAACCGGGTGGAGGGGAGCTTTGGGAGTGAAAAAAGAGGAACAATTGTAATAATCGGAAGAATAAAGATTTATTAAAAAAAACAAAAAACAAATCAGAAACAAAAGAAATAGAAGAAGGCAAATGACTGGATATCAAGTTCAAAACCACAGTTATAAGGTTTTTCAAGAATTTCCTAGAAAAGACTTATAAATTTAGCCAGACCCTCAAGGATATGAAAAAGGATGAACTAGAAATTTAACATACACTGACAGAAATAAACAATGTTATACAGAGACCCAAAAGCAGACTAAAGGAACCCAAGAATCAAGTCAAAGATTTCAAATACCCAGAGGCCAAAAACACTCAACCAGAAAAGCCAAAAGAAAAAGAATACAAAAATTTAAAGATGGTGTAAGAAGCCTCTGGGACAACTTCAAGCATACCAATATCAGAATTATGGGGTGTCAGAAGAAGAGAGAGAGCAAGATACTGAAAACCTATTTGAAGAAATAATGACAGAAAACTTCCCCAAACTGGTGAAAGAAATACACTTACAAATCTAGGAAGCACATGGAATCCCAAACAAAAGGAATCCAAAGAGGACCACACCAAGACACATCATGATTAAAATGCCAAGAGCAAAAGACAAAGAGAGAATATTAAAAGCAAGAGAAAAGCACTTAATTATCTACAAGGGAGCACCCATACTATTGTAAGTTAATTTCTCAACAGAAACTATGCAGGCCATATGGGAGTGGTAAGAAATATTCAAAATGATGAATAGCAAGAACCTGCAACCAAGATGACTCTATCCAGCAAATTCTATATAGAATTGAAAGTCAGATAAAGAGCTTCACAGATAAGAATAAGCTAAAGGAGTTCATCACCACCAAACCATTATTATACGAAATGCTAAAAGGTATTCTTTAAGAAGAGGAAGAAGAAGAAGAAAAAGGTAAAAATAAATATTATGAACAACAAATACATGTCTATCAACAAGTGAATCTAAAAATCCAGTGAATAAAAAAATCTGATGAACAGAATAAACTGGTGAATATAATAGAATCAGGGTCATGGAAAGGGAATGTACTGACAATTCTTGGGGGGAAAAGGTGTGGGAGGTACAGGAAGAGACTGGACAAAAATCTTACACCTAGACACATCATAATTAAAATGCCGTATAGAGTTTCTTCAAAAAGTTAAAAATGGAACTCCCATTTGACACAGTGATCCCACTTCTAGAAATATATCCCAAGAAACTAGAAACACCAGTCTGAAAGGATATATCCACCCCTATATTTATAGCAGTACTATTCACCATAGCTAAAATTTGGAAACAGCCTAAGTGCCCATCAGCAGATGAGTAGATTAAAAACATGTGCTACATCTACACAATGGAATACTAAGCTGCCATAAAAAGAAGGAATTATTACCATTTACAACAGCATGGATGGAACTGGAGAACATTATGCTAAGTGAAATAAGCCAGGCAATAGAAGATAAATATCCCATGATCTCATTCATTTATGGAATATAATGAACAACATAAACTAATGAGCAAAAACAGATCCAGAGACAGAGAAGTATCAATCAGACCATCAAACCTCAGAGGAAGATAGGGAGGGTGGGGTAAGGAGGAGAGATTAATCAAGGACATGTATGCATGCATATAAGCCTAACCAATGGACACAGACAACAGGGTGTGAGGCATGAGTAGGGGATGGGTGGCAATAGGGGGCTAAGGACACATATGTAATGACTTTATCAATAAAGACATTTAAAAAAGAAAACTGTGGTACATCTACACAATGGAATGCTATGCTGTTGTAAAAAAGATGGAATTCTGAGAGGAACCAAGATGGCGGCATAGGTAAACACCTATTGTGCTGCCCTGTGCAACAATTCCAAAACAACAACATAACAAAACAAACATCATCCAGAATCACTGGAAAGCTGGCTGAGTGAAAATTTCACAAATAAAAGTAAAGGTGGGACACTGAGACTCAGAAGAGCGGCAGAGCACAGCCTTGAAGATACGCCTGGAGAGAGGTTCGAAGCAGTGGGCGCGTGCGGGCTGTAGGGCTGGCAGCAGCAACCCTGGTTGGATTTCTCCAATGGGGAGGGCAGAGACGTCCCACTGCATAGATTCCCCAGTGCCAGGCAAGGTCCGGGGTACACACCCTAAAAGCTGGGTGCGGCAGAGGTCTCTAAGTTTGAAGAGAGTGAGTGTAGCTTGGAACAGCAGTTTGCGTATAAAGTGCGCGACAGGACAGAGAGGATGCATGACTTGCCTACTCGTTTGGGAGACCACTGGACTGCTTTGTTTTACAATCCTGGGCGAGACTTTGGGTGTGCAGACTCATTTGGGGAGAGGCAGAGCTGTCTCGCAATGGGTGGGCACCAGCGGCGGCTTTCTCTTGGAGGTGCCTGCAGCCATTACCACCCAACACAGATACCCGCACGTAGCATAGGGCGTAGCTGACGATGAGGCTGCCTGCTCAGCTCAGAGACTGCGCCCATCCAACCTGAACACAGTTTCACTTCACAGCCAATTGGCCTGGAGGTCAAACCCTCCTATGGCTAACAACAAGCTGGACTTAACTTCAAAAATACTGTACAACCCATAAAGGGCTACAGTGAGAGTATCCATCTTAGGTAACTGGGGAGGCTTAGTCACTGTCCCTTAGAGGACATCTACCACACAAAGCTAATGGACCAACTCAGGAAAGCAGCCAAAATCCAGAGAAATGGAAAGAAATCAGGTGTGAAAGAACTGGAGGAAAATAGACGACTAGACATAGAGTTCAAAACCACAGTAATAAGGTTTTTCAAGAGGCTCCTAGAAAAGGCCAATGAACTTAATGAGAACTACGAGGAAATGAACAAGACCAATGAGGAAATGAACAACACCTACGAGGATATGAACGAGACCCTCAAGGATATGAAAAAGGACTAACTAGAAATTAAGCATACACAGACTGAAATAAAAAATATTACACAAAGTCCTAAAAGCAGTCCAGAGGGCCGCAAGAACCAAGTCAAAGATTTGAAATACAAAGAAGCAAAATCCACTCGGCTGGAAAAGCAAGAAACAAAAAGAATCCAGATAATTGAAGATAGTGTAAGGGGCCTCTGGGACAACCTCAAGCATGCCAACATCTGAATTATTGGGGTGCCAGAAAAAGAGAGAGAGCAAGGTAATGAAAACCTACTTGAAGAAATAGTGACTGAAAACTTCCCCCACCTGGTGAAAGAAACTTACTTAAAAGCCTAAGAAGTAAGTACACAGAACCCCAAAATATAGGAATCTAAAGAGGACCACACCAAGACATATCATAATTAAAATGCCAAGAGCAAAAGATAGAGAATATTAAAAGCAGCAAGAGAAAAACAGTTACTTCTAAGGGAGCACCCATATGATTGTCAGCAAATTTCTCCACTGAAACTTTGCAGGCCAGATGGGAGTGGCAAGAAATATTCAAAGTGATGAATAGCAAGAATCTACAACCAAGATTACTCTATCCAGCAAAGCTATCATTCAGAATTGAAGGTCAGATAAAGTGCTTCACAGATAAGAAAAAGCTAAAGGATTTCATCAACACCACACCAATATTATATGAAATGCTGAAAGATATTCTTTAAGAAGAGGAAGAAGAAAAGGGTAAAAACATAAATTATGAACAACAAATACACATCTATCAACAAATGAATCCAAAAATCAAGTGAATTAATAATCTGATGAACAGGATAAATTGGTGAACATAACAGAATCATGGACATAGAGAGGGAATGGACTAACAATTCTTGGGGAGAAAAGGGGTGTGGAAAGTGCAGCAAGAGACTGGACAAAAATCTTGCAACAATGGGAGTGGTCAGTGTGGGGGAGGTGAGGGCAGAAGGTGGGATGGGTACAGGGTGGAAGGGAGCTATAGGGAGATTAAAAAGGGGGGAAATGTAATTAATAAACTGAACAATAAAGATAAAAAAGAACAAAAAGAAATTCTTAACATTTGCAGCAGCATGGATGGAATTGGACAGCATTGTGGTTAGTGAAATAAGCTAGTCAGTGAAAAAAAAATACCACATGATCTCACTCATTTATGGAATATAAAGAACATTACAAACTGGTGAACAAAAATAGATACAGAGGCAAAGAAGCATCGAACGGGTTGTCAACTACTGCAGGAACACTAAGAGGGTTGGGGAGGAGGTAAAATATCAACTGAAGGACTTGTATGCATGCATATAAGCATAACCAAGGGACACAAAGACTCTGCGGGTGGTGGTCAGGGCATGTGCCTGGCTGTAGGGGAGGCCAGGGAAAGGTCAGTGGGGGGGGGCGAGGGGGAAGGAAACATATGTACTACTATTTGTAATACTTTAAAATTAAATTAAAATTTAAATTAAATTTTGAGCCAGAAAGCAGTAATATAGATGCAATAAATTAAAATTTAAAAACAAACAAAAATAAATGGAATACCATGAAAAGAAATAATCACGGAGGCAATGATAATGTCAGATAGAAAACTCTGGGACAAAACTGAGATAGGAACTGGCCTGGAGAATACTTCGGGTGGAGAACAAGACAGAGAGAGTGGACAGGGAATGTGTGGCTCAAGAGATGATTCAAAGGCAAAAATCCTAAAGCATGAGAAGCAGCATAAGATGCAGTATAACAAACAGAGAACCTGTATTGAAGAAACAGAACATGAGTCAGTGTTACTGAAGAGCAGAGTGAGATAAAATAAAGTCAGAAAAATAATAATCATAGTGACAATGTTCAATGAGCCAAGCACAGATGTAAACCCTTCATATATCTTGATGCATTTCATATTTACAATAAGCCTATGAAAGAAATACTATTTTTCCCATTTTTTCAAATGAAGAAACAGAAACCTGGAGACTTAAGCAACTTTACCAAAGATCCAAGGTAGCAAGCAATGAAGTCAGGATTCAAAGCCAAGCAATCTGGATCCAACATCAATGCTTGCAAAACATTTTCCATGATGAGGAGGATGAAGAGAAAGAGGTAGAAGAGGAAGAGGATAGTATTACTAGAGAATTGAGTGGGTAGAATGTCTCTATTGGTAGTGGAAGTGAGGTTCTTGGGGTGCCACTGGAATAAGAATTTCCAGAGGCCCTCACAGGAGGATAAGATGTCACAGACAGCTTTATTTGCATGAAATTATATCCCTTAGTTTCCAAAGTTTAATTTTTTTAAGTCAGTGTTGGAAAAGTTGTTGCTGAGGATTCAGCAGAGATAAAAGCAAAGCCGGTGTCCAGAGTTTCAGTTCCATGGTGGAGCTAAGTCTAATTCCATTGTGTGTGGGATCCACATAGCTGATGGCCTTAGAGGTGAATGCAGGGGAGTATGGTCCTACAAGAAGAGATCCAAGAGAGAGGCATGAGAGAGCACCCCTTTGTTTAGGAGCTTAAATATCAAATCTTTCCCTGCTTGCAGTGACCATGCCTATATGCCTACTCTGGACAATGTCCTGTTCCCAGATATGACTGACAGACAAGAACCCTCTCCAAATCAACTAGACTTTACTGGGCATGCATCTATATTACTGCTTTCTGGCTCAAATAACATGTCTATGTTATCTGACCTTCCCTTTGTCCTTTCTAGTTAGTTAATAACTGGGTTAATTGAAATGGTATCCTTAGCATTATTAATAAAAGCTACTTTAAATGAGTGCTTATTATTATGCTACTAGTGCCCTGGTGCATGAAATTGGTGCACATTAAAAGGGAATTATTTCGAGGAAATATTTTGTTAATATATTTTATTGATTTTTCACAGAGAGGAAGGCAGAGGGATAGAAAGCCAGAAACATCAATGAGAGAGAAACATCGACAGCTTCCTCCTGCACACCCCCCACCGGGGATGTGTGCACAACCAAGGTACATGCCCTTGACCGGAATCAAACCTGGGACCTTTTAGTCTGAAGGCCAATGCTCTATCCACCGAGCCAAACCGGTTTCGGATCGAGGAAACATTTTAATATTGCTGTTTGCCCTTTCCTAAGGGTGGGGACATGAGCCTCATATCCCAGGGCCTGTTGCTGGAGGCAAGGATGCAAACCTTATGCCCCTGAGCTGGTGCAAGTCCCCACCACCCTGCTGATCAGTCATTACTGTGATGGCGTCCCAACCAATATGCATATTACACTGTTATTAGTATAGATTTAAAAGTATATTTCAGTTCTAATTTCATCTCATTCTTACAAAGACCTTTGTAAGTTAGGTATTATTATTTTCCCTATTGTACTTATTTTAAAAACTGAGGTAAAAAGAGCAGCTTATAACATGCATATGGTCACAAGTCAGCAAGTGGTAGAGCAGAAATAGATCAAGAAGACCTTTGCAAACCAAGAAAGATCATATCAACTTGGAAAACTTCAGCCTTTTCCCATACACATTTTTACTGCTAAAATAAAGAACACAAATGATTTTTCAGTAATTTTTCTATCTTTAATACATCTTTAAAGTGAATTTCTAGTATTAGTTTTAGAGTCTTGTAACCCACTCAAGATTCCTTTTTGAAACATCTAAATTCTTCTTTGCTTTTAGAACAGCTATCGGAACAGGAGAAAAATGGCAGCGGAACGGAGGGATGTGATCTGAATCTGCTCACAGGGCAGAAGGAGGGAGCAGCTGAACATTGCACAGGGAGCGTTTGTTGGCAGGGGACTGCTGGGCTGGCCTCCCCAGCCTGAGTGGCCCCAGTACTGCTGGGTTCTCTCCCTGAGCCAACTGCGCGAGGAGGCGTGAGGAGGCAGACCAGGACATCTTGAAGGGGAAGGACCTGAAAATATACAGCTGCAGTACCGGCTGGATGGCTGAGACTCCCAGAACACCGGCGCCCAGTTGGCGCGGATGCCTGCAGAGTCCAGGGAGCTCTAAATTCCAGCACGGAAAGGTCAGATTTCCCTGGGGGTACTTTGGGCATGAAACTGAGGGGGGTGTCAGACTGGGATATCTGCACCTTGGAACTCAAAGCCTAGAGATCTGCACCTGAAATAAAAACTGTGGCTGTTGGAGCTGGTAAACTTGGGAGAGGGCCCTTGGAGCTGGTGGCAGAGTTAATCCCTGGAGCGCAACCAATTTGGACCTGACAGAGGAGGGAGACCCAGAAGAATTTGGGAGGGTCCTGGATGCTAAAACAGCAGTCACCATTAGAGAGGCAGTATTGAATACCACAGGGACAGCAAAATTTTAGTTCAGGATAGAGAGAACCAATAGACTCAGAGGTCAATCTAGAAACACTGCCACCCAGGGGCCAAATCACAAATTGACTCTTGTATAACACAAGGAATTGATTTTATTTTCTCTTTATTCTAATTTGGGAATACAGTCTATTTTCATCTACCCTTTAGTATCTTTTACTCTACCTCAACTTCACCTTTATACCACCACTCTCTTGCTAACCTTTCCCTACTTAGTGCCTTGTTTCCCTTACACTTTTCCCGCTTTAGATTTACCTTAATTCTTTCTTTTTACCCCCTGTTAAAATTTCACCCCACTTACATATCTAATCTCCAACCACCTACTCCAAGTCCATATATACCTCTAGCTTCTCTGACTTCACTATCTTAAAGTGTTTTTATCCCTGTCCTGTTGTTGTTTTCTTGACTGTTGAATATATCAATTTTTAAAGCAGGTTTATGAGATTGATTTCCTTATTCTTTTATTTTGGTTTGTCTTGTGTGGGGGGGTTATTTTTATTTTTGGTGTTGTTTCTTGTTTTGTTGTCCTCATTTGCATTGTTTTTTAGATGGATTTTTGCTTTTGTGTTCCCTCACCTCCCTTGATATTAGTAGTTGTATGTAATTTGTATCAATCTCCAGGTACTAGTTGCGGATTTTGGTTCGGATTAGGGGCTGTCCTATAGGAGTTTTCACCCCACATTTATAATTTACTCCTTTTTTTCTTCTTCCCCTTTTCCCATTATCATTTTGGCATTCCTGTCTTTCTTTTTTGTGAGTGTGTGGGTGTGGGGGTTCACTTTCTTTTTCTGTGAGTGTGGGTGTGTGAGTGTCTGTGTGTGTCTGGGGGAGGTTCTCTTTCTTTTTTCTTACCTATCACCGAATTTGCCTTTCTCTGGCTATCACCTTTATTTGGAATTACCATTACTGTGACTACATTCCGGTTCAGTGCCTGGTGCATTGCACCTGGATGTGTTGTATTTTGTGCCTTTAAATCAACGCAGGAGAGTGAGAACTACATAACCAGATACACAGAGAAGAGAGACCATGGGAAGACATAGAAACAGCCCAAATATAAAAGAAAAACAAGGCTCACCAGAAAAGGAGGTAAACAAAATGAAGTTAACAATCTGTCAGAGAAGGAAGTCAGAGAAATGGTCATAAGGTGGCTGAAAAGAATGGAAGACAAATTTGATAATATGAGTAAGATCCAAGAGGAAATGAGGAAGACCCAGGAAGAAATGATGAAGAGCCAAGAAGAAATGAAGAGGAGCCAAGAAGAAATGAAAAGTGACATTGCTGAAGTAAAGAACTCAATAGAAAGTATTAAGAGTAGACTAGAAGAAGTAGAGGATCGCATCAGTGTGCTAGGAGACCAGGTAGGAAAAAATAACCAAGTAGAGCAGCTTCTAGAAAAAAAATTAAAAAGCAGGAGGAGAGCCTAAGGGAACTTTGGGAGAACATGAAACAAAACAACATCCATATAATTGGGCTTCCAGAAGGATAGGAAACTGAGCAAGGAATAGAAAACCTGTTGGAAGAAATAATGACAGAAAACTTTCCAGGTATAGGAAAGAAAAAACCCACACAAATCCAAGAAGCTCATGGAGTCCCAAGCAAAATAAAGCCCAAAAGACCTACGCCAAGGCACATTATAATTAAATTGGCAAACACCAATGACAAAGTAAGAATCTGAAAAGCTGTCAGAGAGAGACAGAAAGTCACCTATAAAGGAACTCCCATCAGACTAACAAGTGATCTCTCAACAGAAACATATCAGGCCAGAAGGTAGTGGAATGAAATTTACAAAGTCATGCAAAGGAAGGGTCTGAATCCTAGAATACTATACCTAGCAAGGCTCTCAATCAAAATTGAAGGTCAAATCAGGAGCTTCACAGATAAAAAAGGACTAAGGGAATTCATTACCACTAAATGAGCAATGCAAGGGTCTGCTGTAAAAAGAAATAGGAAGCGAAGAAGGAACACAGGGGTAAAGAACAAAATGGCAACATATAAGTACCTATCAATAATAACTTTAAATGTAAATGGTTTAAATGCTCCAAACAAAAGACGTAGGGTAATGGACTGGATAAGAAAACACAACCCATGTATCTGCTGTCTACAAGAAACCCACCTCCGAAAAAAAAGATGCACACAGACTGAGGGTGAAAGGTTGGAAAAAAGTTATTCAGGCGAATGGAAATGAAAAAAAAGCTGGGGTAGCCATACTTATATCTGATAAATTAGATCTCAAAGTGAAGGACATAACAAGAGATAAAGAAGTTCACTTCATAATACTAAAGGGAGCAATCCAACAAGAAGAAATAACTCTGGTAAACACATATGCACCCAATACAGGAGCACCCAAATATATACAAAAATTTCTAGAGGACATCAAGGGAGAGATAGACAGCAATACTAAGAGACTTTAATACCCCACTATCAAAATTGGACAGATCCTCTAAACAAAAAATCAGTAAAGAAACATCAATCCTCAATGACTCATTAGACCAGATGGAATTAATTGACATCTTCAGATCATTTCACCCCAAAGCCACAAAATATACATTCTTTTCAAGTGCCCATGGGTCATTCTCAAAGATAGACCATGTGTTGGGTCATAGGCAAAGTTTCATCTAATTCAAGAAGATAGAAATCATATCAAGCATATTCTCAAATCACAGTGGCATAAAGCTGGAAATCAGCTACAATAGAAACAATCCAAAGAAATCAAACACATGGAGACTAAACAGCATGCTATTAAACTATGGCTGGGTTACTAGAGAGATCAAGGAAGAGATAGAAAACATCATGGAAACACATGACAATGATAGCACAACAATCCAAAATCTATGGGACACAGTGAAAGCAGTTCTGAGAGGGAAGTTCATAGCTCTACAATCCTACCGCAAAAAAACTAGAAACAGCGGCAATAAATTATCTAACCCAACAACTCAAAGAGTTAGAGAGAAAGCAACAAGAAAAGCCCAGTGTAAGGATAAGGAAGGAAATAGTAAAGATCAGAGCAGAAATGAGTGATATAGAGACCAAAGAAACAATACAGAATATCAACAAAACCAAGAGCTGGTTCTTTGAAAGAATAAACAAGATTGATGAACCTCTAGCCAGACTTACCAAGAAGCAAAGAGAGAGGACCCTAATAAAGAAAATCAGACATGAAAAAGGTGAAATAACAACAGACCCCATTGAAATACAAAGGATTGTTTAAAAAAATACTATGAACAACTCTACTCCAACAAACTGGACAACCTGGAGGGAATGGATATATTTCTAGAAAAATATAACCTCCCAAAACTCAATCAGGAAGAATCTAAACAACTCAATAGACCAATAACTGTGGAAGAAATTGAAGCAGTCATCATAAATCTTCCAGCAAACAAAAGCCCAGGGCCAGATGGCTGTACAAGGGAGTTTTACCAAACATTCAAGGAAGAACGAAAACCTATACTCCTCAGACTATTCCAGAAAATTCAAGAGGATGGAACACTTCCAAACTCCTTCTATGAAGCTAGCAACACCCTAATACCAAAACCAGATAAAGATGACACAATGAAAGAGAATTACAGGCCAATATCCCTCATGAATATAGATGCCAAAATCCTCAATAAAATTCTAGCAAATCGGATCCAGCAGTACATCAGAAAGATCATACACCATGACCAAGTAGGATTTATCCCAGGAATTCAAGGATGGTACAATATCCGCAAATCAATAAATGTCATACATCACATAAACAAATTGAGAGATAAAAATCACATAGTCATATCAATTGATGCAGAAAAAGCATTTGAAGGAAATAGTAAAGATCAGAGCAGAATCCAACATCCTTTCTTGATAAAAACTCGCAACAAGGTAGGAATAGAAGGATCAGACCTCGACATAATTAAAGACATATATGATAAACCCACAGCATACATCATACTCAATGGGCAAAAACTACAACCATTTCCCTTAAGAACAAGAACAAGACAGGGTTGCTCACTTTCACCACTCCTGGTCAACATATTACTAGAAGTATTAGCCATTGCAATTAGACAAGAAGAAGAAATAAAAGGCATCCAAATTGGAAAAGAAGAAGTTAAGCTATACTTATTTGCAGATGACATGATATTGTACATAAAAAACCCAAAAGATCCATAAAAAAATTGTAGACTTAATAAATGAGTTCAACAACGTAGCAGGCTACAAAATTAATGCCAAGAAATCTATGGCATTCCTAAACACTAATAGTGAACTTACAGAAAGTGAGACTAAAAAAGCAATCCCATTTACCATCACACCAAAAAAAATTAAGATACCTAGGAATAAACTTAACTAAAGAGGTAAAAGACCTATTCGTGGAAAACTACAGTACACTGAAAAAAGAGATAGAGGAAGATGTAAACAGGTGGAAGAACATACCATGTTCATGGATTGGGAGAATCAACATAATTAAAATGCCCATACTACCCAAAGCAATCTATAAATTTAATGCACTCCCCAATAAAATACCAATGGCATATTTCACAGACCTAGAAAGAACTCTCCAAAAATTCATCTGGAACAAAAAAAGGCCCCGAATAGCCACAGCACTCCTGAGAAAGAGGCACAAAGTCCTTGGGATTTCCATACCAAATTTCAAGCTGTATTACAAAGCTACTGTTCTCAAAACAGCCTGGTACTGGCACAAGAACAGACATATAGATCAATGGAATAGAATAGAGAATCCAGATATCAACCCACAAAGGAGGCATGAACATAAAATGGAGTCAAAATAGTCTCTTCAATAAATGGTGTTGGGAAAATTGGACAGATACATGCAAAAAAATGAAACTAGAGCATCACCTTACACCATACACAAAAATAAACTCAAAATGGATACAGGACTTAAACGTAATACAGGAAACCATAAAAATATTAGAGGAATCTACAGGTAGAAAAATCTCAGACATATGCCAAAGGAACTTGTTTGATGATACTGCTCCTAGGGCAATGGAAACTAAAGAGAAGATAAACAATTGGGACTACATCAAAATCAAAAGGTTTTGCACAGCTAAAGAAACCATCAACAAAACAACAAGAAAACCCACTGTATGGGAGAACATAGTTGCAAATGTTATCAGTGATAAAGGTTTAATCTCAAGCATCTATGGGAAACTCACGCAACTCAATAAAAGGAGGACAAATGATCCAATAAAAAAAAAAATGGGCAACAGACCTAAGTAGAATCTTCATGAAAGAAGACAAAAGGAAGGCCCAGAGACATATGAAAACTTGCTCAAAGTCACTAATTATGCGAGAGATGCAAATCAAAATGACTATGCGGTACCATCTCACACCTGTCAGAATGGCTTACATCAACAAATCAACAAACAACAAGTGCTGGCGAGGATGCGGAGAAAAGGGAACTCTAGTGCATTGCTGGTGGGATTGTAGACTAGTGCAGCCACTGTGGAGAACAGTATGGAGTTTGCTCAAAAAAATAAAAATGGAGCTCCCATTCGACCCAGTGATCCCACTTCTAGGAATATACATACCCCAAGAAACTAGAATCGCAAATTAGAAAGGATATATGTACCCCTATCTTCATAGCAGCACAATTTACCATAGCTAAGATTTGGAAACAGCCTAAGTGCCCATCAGCAGATGAGTGGATTAAAAAAACTATGGTACATTTACACAATGCAATACTATGCCCGGGGGGGGGGGAATGGAGCTCCTACCATTTGTAACAACATGGATGGATCTGGAGAGCATTATGCTAAGTGAAATTAGCCAGGCAGAGAAAGATAAATATCACATGATCTCACTCATTTGTGGAATACAATGAATGACATAGACTGATGAACAAGAATGGATCAAGAGACTGAGAAAAGTCCATCAGAATGTCAAACCACAGGGTAAGTGGCAGGTGGTAGGAGTAAGGGGGAAAGTCAATATATTTGATCTCTTGAACTAAGGTAAGTAATTTGTGTTTTTATATCCCTGAAAAAGTTAATATAAAGTTATTAAAAATTTGGCAGGTAGTTTGAGATTGAATTGTCATGGCCTAGTGCTTGTCATCTCCTATGGACACCAGTCCTTAGGCTAGGCCCTCCTTAACTTCCCTTGACACCATAATACCCCTACATGATATTATTTTACAATGTCATTATAATTTTGGATATTTGACAACAGCATATTATACAATTATCCCAAATAAACTTAGCAATTAATTCTTTAAATGTTGGGCAGCAATTTAGAAAAGATAGGAAAGGAATTAATCCCTTTCAGAAGGGATGAAGGCCCTGGGAAGGCATCCGATCATTCTATATTGGCCCTTCTTGCCCTTTCTGCCAAGAGGGACCTTCTTCTTACTATCCAAATACACACAGCTGATGCCTGAGTTTTCAGTTCAAGCTGTGGCTGAAGCCTCTGGGCAGCTGGCACCATGGATCTGTATCTCGACCAATGGTGTGAGCTGGGCCCCCTCAGGAAAAGAAACCTGGGTCCCCCGAGATATGATCATTACCGGGACCCCACCAGCAGGCGAGGGGACCCCAAAGCAGATACTGGACATGGAGGCCACGGAGACATAGACTACATAGGAGACAGAACTGAACCTCACATCACCCTGTTTGGCCCTGGAGGATGACTGGTTATCCAGTTACGGGTAAGATTCCTCAGGGAAGGAACAACCTAAGACAGGAACAGTCGCAAAGGGGCCAACAGAAGAGAGGTAAAAGGTCAACAGAGGTGGGGCACAGAACCTCACCCACAAACCTTGCAGGGGCTTGAATTCTCACCCCTCCTGAGGGAGGTCTCCTACCCCCATGGCTGCTATGCCTCCCATGCACAACTCATACAGGGACCCAGGTGGCAGACAGAGACTCGGTCAGCAATAGCTGCTCTATATCTAAATTCAATCTATTTCCAGGAATGTTCAGGACCTACTCAAAATTGCAAATATTCCTTTCCACTACTACTTATAGGGTAAACTAAGATTTCTGCTTGAGTATTAAAATTGACAGGAAAATAGTAATCAAGTTTTCAGATTAATTTAAATTGGCCAAGTGAAATAAGTGAATACTCAAGAAAATTTAAGTGTACTGGACAAAAAGCTTTTCCTAAAACATTAACTAAAAATCTATTAGTAGTTCATCTCACTGTAAAATTGCCTAACATCCAAATAACCTAAAGCAGTCATATTTGTGTGCAAAAATTAAAATTTAAAATGACCAAGACTGCAAGATAAATTTTCCAAAAGCCCCCATTAATCTAAAAAGGGGAGGGGGCAGTGGGGTAATATCATGTAAGGAAAAAATATCGAGTAAGTAAAATACATCTAGAAAATTCTTACTCCAGTAAAGTAAATTCCATTTGTAAAACCAACTGCAGGACATCCATGAAAAAACACACATGGTGTCAAAATAAGCCAAAGGAAAATCATTTGGGCAAAAATTAAAAAGAATCCCAAGTTTATTTTGCATAGAGGATCCCTTTGTTAACTTTTGGTCGAGAATGTGTTTGTGTGTTTTCAGAGAACAACTCCAAGACCATGTGGGTTCCTGCGACTGTGAGGAATTGACGGATCTGTTCCAGTCATGAGGATGGTCCCGAGATGGGGGACAATGAGGATACCTTGCCATGCTAGCAGTCGGCAGCTGTGCATGTCTGCAGGCAGCCCAGGACCAAACCAGACAGGATGGATCTTGCATTGCCACGACGTGTCCACCATCTGGATACCATTTCTGACATGTACACATAAAGAATTATTTGACACTGAAACTGGGACTCAGAACAGTTGGACATTGAAAATGAGAATGAAACATTTTTTGTTCTTATACATTTATTTATAGTATGCAGAGGCAAGATATTTTTTGAAGAAAAGAAACGGGAGAGTGATTGATATAGAGGCAGGGTGGCCTTGAACAGGCTATCAAGCTACAGGGGGAAGGCTTGCGTGGATGGGAGGTAGATGCTGGGGGAGATCAACTGAAGGACTTGTATGCATGCATATGAGCATAACCAATGAATGAAAGACACTGGGGCGGGAAGGGGGGAGGGTGGGAATATGTGCTGGTGGGTAGGGGAGGCTGGGGGGAGAATAAGGGGGAGGGGAAAAAGAAAACATGTACTACTATTAATTATAAGTTATACTGCAAAAAAATCAATAAAAATATAAAATAAATTCTTCTTTGCTACTATCACACTGTATGGACTTCCCTATTCTTCTGTGGCATATTCTCCTGGTTCTACACTATGCTTTTTAACTCTGTGTTTTTGTTTTTGTTTTGCCATTAAACTATGCATGGTTTGTGTCACTTCCTTTTCCTTTACAAAAAAAAACAAGATCTTTATGTTTCTGTGGTTTAACTTAAAAATTAACTTAAACCCTACCCTCTGTCCAGTTATTAAATCTCCAAGTATGGAGCAGAGGAGGGACACATAGCTGTGAATCACAAATACAAAGCATAATGAGAGAATTACCCATTTGATACTGTTGTAATAACCTGATTATTATCTAACAGAAAAAAAATGAAAGGGAAGAGTAAATATAGACTTGCCATTTTCACAGCTATGCTGAAAAGCTACGTTTAACAATGTCTAAGTCTGTGTTCCCCACTCATCCAAAGGAGAAGAAACTGGAAAAGGAATTTAGATGCATACCCAATAATGTCTGAGTGAGATGCAAAGATGCCTATCATGCTTGCCCATCACACTTGAAAGCAAATCATTGTCCAGGATGGGCGGGGCCACTATGTGTGCAAAATCTAACATATAACCTTCCAGACAAAGAAGTCACTCTCTCTTAGCTGGGCCCTCTTAGAACTCCTGCTACTGGGAAATGCTCCCCTGAACCCCATGAGACTCCCCTGCTCTATACATTAATTAATGGACTTTAATCAGGCCCAAATGCTAAATTATACCCTACTGTAAGTGAAACAGAAGCTCTGGATACTGACCTTGTTTCTGACCCTACTAAATTCTTAACTACACCTTTTACTTAAGGAGAATGGAACTTTGGAACCCAAAAGATATAACTTAACCCAAATAAGGCCTTTGTCCACTTTCCATCCTCCCATGAAGACTTGTAAAAATGTTTCTTTCAGCAGCAGCCTGAGAACCTCACTCTCCCAAATGACAAGAGGATTTCATCCACCAGTTAACATCTGTACTTCTATGCATTCCATCAACCCACAAATCTCATCCCTGCACCCCCATACTATCATCACAAAGCACACAATTTTCTCCACATTACAAAAAGTAATTGTTTTCTATTTGCTTTCCCCTTTTAAGTTGCTCTTAAACTCAATATAAAATGAAGAGGAGAAACCAAGATGATGGCATAGAGAAACACCTAAACTGCTGCATCACACAACAGTTTCAAAACTACAACGAGAAAAGCACACCAAGACTCAAGGAGCTGAGGAAAGGCAGAGGCACCAAGCACGCACAGTGGGGGGCCAGCAATTGAGTACACAGCTAGCTTTCTCAAGCAGGAAGAAGACAAAAACTCCCGACTACACTGAACTCCAGTTCTGGGCAAGACTCTGGGGAACCAGACTCATTCTTGGAGAAACTGGACTGTCTAACAGTGGGGGAACTTGAGGGCAGATTTTCTCTCAGAGGTGCTTGTAGCGATTACCAAGGGATACTGAGATCCAGGGGCCTATTAGGGCAGGGATTATGGGAAACCAATGTTATCTGCTCTGCCCTGAGACTCTGCCCCATTCAAGCTGAGCACGGAGGCTTTTGCAAGTCTTCTCCATAAGGGTGTCTCCAGCACACAGCTGATCCTCACAGCCAATGTCCTGGAGGTCAATTCCTCCCAGTGATACCAATAATAATCAAGGCTTAACTACAACAAGACTGTGTACACAGCCTACAAAGAGGTGCACCAAGAGTGTTCACCTCACATAACTGGGGAAGCTGAGCCATTGGACTCTATAGGACACCTAGCACACAAAGCCACTCTATCAACTCAGGGAAGCAGCCAAAATGCAGAGACAAAGAAACAGATCACCAAAAAAAAAAAAAAAAAAGAAAAGAAATGGAGGAGAGCAAATGACTGGATATAGAGTTCAAAACCATGGTTATAAGGTTTTTCAAGAATTTTCTACAAAAGGCTAATAAATTTAGTGAGGCATTTGAGGATATGAAAAAGGACCAACTAGAAATTATGCATACACTGACTAAAATAAACAATATATTAGAGATCTAGCAGCAGACTAAAGAATCACAAGAATCAAGTCAAAGATTTGAAATAAAAAGAAGCAAAAAATACTCAACTGGGAAAGCAAAAAAATTCCAAAAATATGATGAGAGTGTAAGGAGCCTCTGGGACAACTTCAAGCATACCAGCATCCAAATTATGGGGATGCCAGTAGAAGAGACAGAGCAAGATACTGAAAGCCTATTTGAAGAAATAATGACAGAAAACTTCCCCTACCTAGCAAAAGAAATAGACTTACAAGTCCAGGAAGCACGCAGAACCCCAAACAAAAGAAATCCAAAGAGGACCACACCGAGACAGATCATAATTAAAATGCCAAGAGCAAAAGACAAAAAGAATATTAAAAGCAGCAAGAGAAAAACAGTTAGTTACCTACAAGAGAGCACCCATAAGGTTGTCAACTGATTTCTCAACAGAAACTATGCAGGTCTGAAGGAAGTGGCAAGAAATATTCAAAGTGATGAACAGCAAGAACCTACAACCAAGATTAGTCGACCCAGCAAAGCTATCATTCAGAATTGTAGGCCACATAAAAAGCTTCACAGATAAGAAAAAGCTAAAGGAGTTCATCACCACCAAACCATTATTATATGAAATGCTGAAAGGTATTTTTTTTAAGAAGTGGAAGAAGAAGAAAAAGGTAAAGATAAAAATTATGAACAACAAATACATATCTATCAACAAGTGAATCTAAAAATCAAGTGAATAAAAAAAATCTGATGAACAGAATAAACTGGTGAATATAATAGAATCAGGGGCATATAAAGGGAGTGGACTGAGAATTCTCAGGGGAAAGGGATGTGGGTGGTGTGGGAAGAGACTGGACAAAAATCATATACCTATGGATGAGGACAGTGGGGGTGGTATAAGGGCAGAGGGTTGGGTAAGAACCGGTTGGAGGGGAGCTATTGGGGGAAAAGAGGGGGGGACAATTGTAGTAATCTGAACAAAGATTTATTTAAAAATCAATGTAAAATGAACATCAACTACAGAAAATGCTGGGGCTGAGAGCCATTAGTATTATGCCTTCCATCCTTGAAGGAAAAGCTCTAAAAATGGTTGAAAAACAAAGTACATAGACTTAGTGTAGGTTGCTAATTCCAGAATTTTTTCAAACGCGATGATTTCTTAAGCTAAATGCCCAGAAAATATATCCAATCATCTAATTAGCTCCCTCATTGTGATTTCACAAATAATAATAAATCTAAAGCACAGAGACAAGAATAAAAAATGAGCATAATATCATCTTCATAAGACAAAAAGATAGCAATCTGTTCATCTGTATTGAGTCAAAAAAACATGGGAAAAATTCTCTAAAACAAAGCAGAAGCAAATTATACTTGATCTAATCAAAATTTAGCAACTGTGTTGGAGAAATCTTCCAGCTTTAAATTTTCAAAAACCATTAGCTGTCACATTAGGTGGAAGGTGAAATAAAAAAATTACTTTTTGCTGAGATCTACTGATAAATGTGGTTAATTTTGTTGTGTGGCAGAGCATTAAGTCCTTTCATTTACCATTTGACAAATTTGAAGGGAAAAAACACACTTGCTGCAATCAGGTGAAGTAGGTTATTAATGGTTCTGAACAGATACGTAGGATTGCCTCATCCTGAGGCAATTAAGGCTGGAAAGAAAGTGTGCTTGAAATGTCTGAGGGCCAGTTTCATGGAACACATGTTCTTCCAACAATTGGCATTGTTTGTACAATTCTGAATTGCTCAGTACATTTCCTCTTTTTAAGAAATCACTCATGAATTTGGAAGTCTTCCTTTTTTTAAACTCTTGCTCAACTAAAAGTTACCCAATATAAGCTGGAGATTTTATGAAGGAAAAAATAGAAGCAAAAGAATAACCAGCATAAAAACACTTCACACCAATAAGCTTGGAAATAAACTTGAGACAAACTATTGAAAGTGAAAACATAACGGAACTAAAAGCAAAACTATCAGCTGCTTTTGCAAGTTGAATCACTTTGAGCTTCACAACTCAGTCTCAGATTACTTGCCTTCAAGGTAAGTAAATTGCAAAGCAAAGCACTTGTAAATTACCAAGGCCAAATATTCTTGGAGGGGAAAACTTACTGTTTCCTAAATATAATAATATAGGTAAACAGAATTCAATTCTATGTCCAATTTTCCATTTTATTCCTCCAGGAATCTCTGATCTACCATCTCTACACACACACACACACACACACACACACACACACACACACACGCACGCACACCAGCACAAAATTATATCAGGTGGTTTTAAGTGATCTCTCAAAAAGTGTCCTGAACTCCTCTTATCCTAGCAGACATCATACATTATTACTATTGCTTGTATAGTTTACTGCATTTCTTTGTGTTTAATTATAGCCAGCATCAAGTCACAGAATACCAAATAAAATATTTAAATAGTAAGAATATTTATTATCTATTTAACATGAAGGTTGGAGACAGGATGTATCAATATGGTCACCAAAATCCAACCTCCTTTTTTCCTTCCTCTCTATTTTTCTCAGCTAATCAACTACTCCTCTTTATCAAAGGTGGCTATAGCATTGCTCCAGACAGGTGGAATCTAGTTGATCAAATACATACTGAGTGGATAACTTTGCATCCTGGTTTATCTAGGGAAATTCCTCTTTACTCCCATTGCCCAGGCATAACTATGCCTTTCATACTCAAACATATCTCTGAATGAGAAATTATATGGTCACTCTCTTGGATGTCATGGAGAAGGTTTCTTCAATGCATTAAGCCCTCATTTTCTTTATAAATGAATATGATACTTCTTCAATGAGGTCCAAGTGAGAATTAAATGGGAGTTATGTAAAGTGTCCAATATATGATTGATCCTAAATGGATGACAGCTTTCTTTGCTGTTATTGTTGTTTATGTCTTTTGTTAATTCACCTGCAATTACTTGTCTTCTGGGTTTTTGAAGCAGTAGGTCAGACAACGTTTGTCACAATAATGTCTGTTAAAGTGGCTGAGTACAATCTGTAGCATTAAAAACTTTAAAATGCAGCCTCTCTGTGGCAGTATCATGTGACCCTGATATCTTCCTCTTATTTTATAATCCAATCTTAAATTTAACATCTTAATAAAACTGTGCCAACAGCAATAGGAATATATTTTCCCAGTAACAAAAAATACCTTGGAAAAAATTTCAGCAGCATCTGGGTAGTGGGATAAAATCACATTTAAAAAAAGGCCTGGCAGGTCTGGCTCAGTTGGTTGAGCATAGTCCAGTGCACTGAAAGGTCACTGGTTTGATTCCTGGTCAGATGCTCAGGGCACATGCCCAAGTTGCAGGTTCAATCCCTGGTTGGGGTGCACGCAGGAGAGAACCTATCTATGTTTCTTTCTCCTCTCTCTCTCTCTCTCTCTCTCTCTCTCTCTCTCTCTCTCTCTCTCTCTCTCTCTCTCAAAATCAATAAAAACATATTTAAAGAGAAAAAAGCCTGAAGAAAGCTGGTGACCCAGGATAAGCAAAATCCTCAATTCTCAAAAGATCATGTAAACCCCAAATACAGGTACTGATGTAAATACTCCCAATTTAGTTTAGGTATTAAGAAGATCGGGCTAATTCTCAAGCTAACAGAGAGGACATTCGAGAGGGAGCATATTGATTAGTTTCCCAAATTTCCATCCCTCAGAATGAGTAACAAATTTCTATTATATAAGTCAGATGTTGGAAAATACCTGACTGTTTCATAAGCAAAAGAAAACAGCATTTTCCCAACTCAAACTATATATCTTCCAGATAGTTTTCTTGGATTATGAACATACTATTATTACTAAAGCATCAAAATTATCAGCACTTACTTATTTCAAATAAACCATTTCCCAGCACTATCATAAAGAGCCTTTTGTATAACCATTAATTTATCAAATATTGTTTATCCCAACATTTTTCTGGGAAAATGACCTAATTGGGGGAGGGGGAAGAGATTTACCTTTGTCACTTGAAAAGTAGGAATAGGACTGATATATGATTTTTAATGCAAAATTTTACTATTTTGGTCAGTCATTACAAAATGAGTTACAATCTAGGCCACTAAAGAGCTTTTACTCCCTAAATTACATACAGAAATATAAAATGACAATAACGTATATATTTATAAGTTATGAGCTACTAAGTGTATAGTATTTAGATAATTTATTCTGTTGAATTATAATTCCAAAATTCTACCTGCTGAGTGTATATTGTCCTTTTGCATGCCCTACAAATATGTGTGTGTGTGTGTGTGTGTGTGTGTGTGTGTGTGTGTGTGTCTATGTGTGTGTGTGTGTGTGTGTGTAGGGCACTAATCTTTGTTCTTATGGCTACTAAAAGCTACTTTCATGTATGGAATCATGAGGACCCTTTCTCAAATCAGAGCCCTAAATGTATTATTATCTTAATATGAACCCTTATTCTGAAGTTTCCAAAATAGGTTTCTGGTGAGTAACTTGGTCTTGCAGAAGCGTATATAGATGTATTTATTGTTTTAATTGGGAGCTTTTGTTTGGAGGCATGTGCAGGTACAATAAAATTATGATAGGCACCATTTTGCCTTTCAAAGAAAATTAACTTTTATTAATGTAGCTCATCATAAATAAAGTAGAGGGAGATAGAAGACTAGATTACTCAGGATTAATTATGTTTTAGAATCACTTCATATCAAGTCTCATTTTTTATTTAATGACGCATAAAGACATGCCTCTTATTTGTTACTGAAGTTGCTTAAATGAAGAGAAATCCTCTAGATTCTCATAATTTGTTTTAGCCAACTTTGATGGTTATCTTTTCTGCTACATCCTTAAATATAGATGGATCCCTTACAATTATTTCAGGCATTATTAATTTTATAAAAGTTATCTAAATGGTTATTTTAATATAATAAGATAAAACTATGAATATCTCTAATTCTCTACTTATAATTCTCTCTGAGGATGTACAAACATTCTCTTGATTTATTCTCTTGATATATATGCTATGTAACTATGAACAGAGTTCATCAGAATGATTTCATGTGTTTTTTCTTAACTTTCAAAACTATATAAATTTGGAAGAATATTTTCTCTTTTAGAACCAAAAAGGCCTGAGTACTCTTTCACATGCTATACACAGATGTTTAACCCATAGGGTTCTCCATGACTGAAAAAGATGTTGAACTAAGCACCTAAAAAACAAACCTGAAGCTGATAAAAGGCTTCCAGCTCCCAGGAATGTAGTTGTGCTGGCTATACCCTTGGTTTTGCCACTGAGCATTTTAATGCAGGTTGGCACATGTTCTGAGATACCAGTTTCATCTCCAAATCATGTGTCCAGTGTGAAGTAAATATCACTGCAGACAATGTGAATAAACTGATTTTGGTAGCTTTTATTTTTAATTTCATAGTTGAGCTATAAGACAACAACAACATGTATTTTTAAAGATCTATTAAACTAACTAAGGTAAGAAAGTAGTTAAGATATTGCTATAATGAAAAAAGGAAATTGTGAATACTTCCCACATTTACAAAAGCATATACACATAAAATTTATTCCCAGGCAGCTGCAATATAATAGTATATTTTTAATTAACCAACATAATAAAGGTGTGATTTAACCAATATCTAAATCAAAGCTCCTACAAGAGAAACTTATTTAATAAGACCGCAGAATATCTAAAATTTGAAATCTAAAATAATTATTAGAGAAATTATAATATATTAATTCAATCTTATGCCTTAGCATATAGTTAATTTTATTGTTTGTTACTTGGACTAAATAAGTTTATAAAGACTACCTTTTTTAAGTATCTTTACTTTTGTAAAATGAACAATCTATACTATAAAAAAGGTTTTAAAGTCTTTTAAATTTGCTTCATTCTGTGCATGTGTGTATACATATTTGTGCATGTGTATGTAGTTATGTACAGACACATATATAAAACTAATATTTTTAAAAATTGGCTATTTAATAGTTATATTAAGTTAATTCACATTTATACTTCACAATATAAGACAATAATACAAACTTTTTATTCTTCCACGTTAGGTGGTTAAGGTCACAAACCCAGATGTCCAATGTAAGGTTTTGTGGATATTGAAAGCAACAAATATTACAGAGAAATGTTTCCTTTGGGAAAGAAATTATGAATTAATTCCTTGATCTACGATAGGATTGTGAAGTTTTCTAGATACTATAAGCTTAGACAATTATGTGTGTTCTTTTAAGTTCACCAAACAAGAGGAGTAAAGCCATGCATATTTAGATAATTTAATTGCCTGTTGTCTCACTCTAATTGCTGTAGCTGGTGATCTTGCATGTCACTCGTATAAGAGAAAGAGGATGTCTAAGCTAAAAAAAAAAAAAAAAAAAGAAAGGCATATTAAGCCATTACAAGCAAAGTTTTTGTAAGAAATATGAAAAAATTGCATGGATAGAAAATCATCTATATTAATAACAATATGGTATGACCTCCTTGATTGAAATAGACAATAATTCATCTATAAAAACTGTCTGAGTCTTGTCTTAATGAGGACAGGTTCATGACATTCTCCACGATTCAGATATTTAATTATGCAGGAAACGCATAAAACTAACATAGGGAATAAAAATATTTAGTCACGGAACTTGCTGCAAATATTAGAAAAAATATCATACTTTAAAGGAGAATTTAGAGGTAAAATGTGAGGTTATGATTCAATTAGAAATATCATAATCATTGTATAATTCTAGGAATTAGATCATTCTAAATGAATACATCTTACTTTTAAAAGTGATGATAAAGGATTTGTATTAAATTTAGTGTATCATAAGAGATTGCTATAAGAGTTATGTGATTATTTAGATTTCAATAAATTTGAGGAGTTTCACCTGACTGGGATATTATACAGACAAGTATGGGGGAGTATGGATTCAAAGCAAAAACTTTAAGACTCAAAACGAGATAACTTTCTACCTAGGTATTCAGGTCTTAAAGTTTTTATTAAATGTAGTTAGACCATTTTTCAATTTAAATTTAATTAGCGGAAGTATAGTTATGGTCGTCGTAACTCATTTGCCGTTTTTGCCGAATCCTAAGTACTTTGTAGGATGTCAAACTTGTAGGGGATATCATAGATAACACTTTCGAAAGTCATGATTCAGAGATCCATACAGCTTCATCTTTTCTAATTTATGTTTTGGTGTTTTCAGACTTATTTTTATGTTCTATTTATTATAAAGTTTTAGAGCTGTGTTTTTGTGGTTTATAATGTATGAAAGGGGCTTGGATTCCTTTTGTGAAAATCGGCATGCCGAAACAGTGGATAGAGCGTAGGCCTGTGGACTGAAAGGTCCCCAGGTTCGATTCGGTCAAGGGCATATACCTTGGCTGCGGGCACATCCCCAATTGGATGTGTGCAAGAGGCAGCTGATCGATGTTTCTCTCCCATCGATGTTTCTGACTTTCTATTCATCTCCCTTCCTCTCTGTGAAAAATCAATAAAATATATTTTTTTTAAAAAAAGAAAAAAAAGAAAAAGGTCACTGAAAAATGCAGAGTATTGTTAATTGTGGGACCCTAAACCTATTAACTCAAGGTATCTTGACTATTTTCACTGAAACCTTCCTGTGTTGATAAATTACTTTCCTGAAGAAGGAACAACTTGCTTCTCTGGAACTACTTCAGAAGACTTTTATCTCCACCAACCTCTCACCCCATTTCTATCTCTGCTCATAAAACACTGATTGCCTTGGGCTCATGAATAAATAAATATACATAAGCCCTCTGGAGAAATGTTTGTGTAGACTTTTAGTGAGAGTCCTGTGGAGTTTTTAAAGCTGGAGGGGATCATCTAATTGAATAGCAAAGCATCTATATTTTATAAGAAAATATTTCTAACAATCTACAGACTCTTAGTTCTCAGTACTAATGCTCATTGAAGCTTTTAGTTTTTATAAATTTCAAAGCCTATATACATTCTTTCCAAATTACTTTCATAGAGGGCTAGTATATTGTGAATTTTGCTGATTAAGTTTAAGAAAAAACTTAATCAGCCAAATTAGGTGTTATTTCATCATTTTAGTGCAGAGTTTCCATGTAAACTTATGAAGTTTGGAGGAATTACACAGATATTTCTTTTTTTAGAACACCATCTAAATCTATAACTCCCTATTCTGAAAATATGATTGCAATCCTATTCAAATTAAAGTAAATGGAAACGAATTATTGGGTTTTGAATGGAGAATTGATAGTAAGTAGATATCATAAATAATTGCAGCCTGGTGGCCAGTACTTTTTGGTACTCAGTCAGGAAGCTATATCTGAGATTAATTTAATTGTATTCTTATTTGAAAATTGATCTAATTCTTCACCTATAGACTATAAAGGTCTTCACATTTTCCCCATTTACTCCTGAATTTTGAGAACCTATTTGACTGAAAAGGTTTACATAATCACTAGGACAACACAGAAGACATTTTCCAAAAGGTTCTGTCTCCCCAAGGCTCCCTTTGATGGTCCCCAATCTTTTCCAAACAATTCCCTAAGCAGTTCAAGTTTTTTTGCCTTAAATACAAAGGCTTTCAAGGAATCACAACAAAACTTAGCAAAGTAACTTTGCTTCAACTCCAGGAAGGTGGGAAAAAACCCTGGTGTCCCTCCAATCTTGACATTCACTGGTAGAAAAAAGTGGGGTAATTAGGCAGGCACCCGGCTACAGTTTTTAGGTGGCAGCTAATCCCGCAGCCTTCCCAGAGAGCTCTTGGAGATGAAAATTGGTACAGGCCGCCGTCAGGCTGCTGCACTTGACCCCGCAATTACTTGTCTAAAGTTACATTCTCCTCGGAGATCCTTGCATAATGCAAGCATAATTAAGCCCAAGGTGTTCCCTTTAAAGGCATGATTTTGAGAAGGGAGGGAGTGCTCATTTACTTCGGGACTTTACTTGGAGAGCAGCTTCAGGATGAGCTGAAAATGATTACAGACAGATTTGCACCATGGAGAGTTAAAAAAGTTTGTGTTCTTGCAAACTGAAGCTTTTAAAACTTGCTTCACCTCTGTTTCCGTAATCATCTGAAACCTGATGTCACAGACTCACATTCAAGAACCTCTGGCTCTTTAAAAAAAAAAAAATACACCTTGGACCTGTGCTCCTATTTCAATAGTCCAAGTATTGACACTCAACGTGACTCTTTTCCCTTCCATTTAGCGACCAGGGTTCTTAGTAGCAGGATGAAGGCTGAGTCATGCCTTCTGCTCAAGTCTCCTTGCCCCAGATCTCAAAACCTACTCAAACTTTTGGAGTTTGGCCCTTCAAAATCGCCTGAAGCAAACAAACAAAAAACCTAGCTTTGAGGTGAAATAGCACACTTAACCCAGTGGAGAGAAGGTTAGAGTGTTTTGTATGTCTAAATACATTTTGTGCTTTTTCTTATTTATATAAATGTAGTACAGGTGGTGCAGGAGAGATGGTCCAGAAGAGGTTAGAAATAGCATTACAAAGAAGCTATTTTGTCTTGGCTGGTCAGTCAGGGTTGGTCCTTTGCTAGAGTTAGAGCTTAACAGGTCCCACTCTGCAGCATCCAAAATTGTTTGTAGATACACTTCAAAAATAAATACATATATATCTCCAGCCTAGTATATATTATCTAATATATATTGGTCCCTACATGCAATCATGTCATATCAACATACAATATAGTTCTCAAATGGCAATACACATCTAGTATATTTATCATCATATATATCTTAATAACATGTACCACACATTACTTAATGTACTCTTGTAATAAAAAATGAAAGTTTTTTTAATTAAAGTTTATAGATATATACAAAACAGTGATGTGTATTAGGTGAGATAAATATATAGGGGAAATATATATATATAAATGTGTGTTTATATAAATATTACATTTATGGGCATAAGTTAGATGATGCATATTAGATACCAGGGTCCGCTTTGAAGCCACATTCCACTACCTTTCACCTGTTTTTGAAAAACCTGTGGTCGCCATCAACAGAAAACTGGAGCAAAGAGTGGTTTCTCTTTTGCCCACATGCTCCAGCACTATCTATCACTCCCTTGTCGATGGAAAGGAAAGCCTTGTTCAAATCGTGGACGCACAGGCTTCTGAGCCAAAAGATAGAACTCCAATTCCAGAGAAGGCTCCAACAGCCCAGCCCGCGCCGAGGGAAGGCTCCGTGGAAGTTCAATTCCACAGCTGGGGACAGGGCGTGGCGGGAGGGGAGGGACTGGCTCTGGAACTCTAAATTTAGGAGGCCGTTGAGGCTCTTAATTAGCCCGGAAAATCACCCCTCACCTCCGGCTTACCTGGGGGATGGGAGGGGCAAGAGGCTCCGCCTCTCAGGGTTTGGGGGAATTAAAAACGCCACGCTTGCTCTCCCTGGAGGTCCCCTTGCCTTTCCTGCAGATTTGGGACCTTTGGAAACGCTTGTCCCCAGGCCTCCGCCAGAGATTCTGGGGAGAGACAGAGGAGTGACCAATTTCCTGGTGGTCAGTCCAGTCTGACGTTCCCAGCGCTCTAGGAGCCAAGCACAAATTGTGCCGCACACGCATTCCCAGGAGACTTGGCCATCGGAGGGACTTGGAGAACGGGAGGGAAGATTGTTTATTTCAAGAGGCGTTTGGGAAAAGAAAGGGAGGTGGGATCGGTGTTACACTAGAAAAACTCGAGCGTGAGCCCTCCTAGCCTCGGCGGATCAGTCTCCCGCGCGGGACGGTCGGAGGGCGGCGTTTCCGCACCCGTCCGGCGCTTCTCCCCGCCACCTGCCTGGCGCTGGGTGGTAAGAATGTGCAAGGTTCTGTTCAGTCCTGAGAACGCATCTAATTCCAACCTGATAGAAAGAATCTGCTGAATGCATCTGACTGATTGGTTTAACTCGCCGCCATCTATTCACGAGAAGAAAAGCTCCGTCATTCAAGATTTTTATTTTTTAGGTAGTTGCCTTTAATAATCTAGAAACCCTAACGTCTAGCACTATCATCTGCGTCATTTCAATTACCTTATTTGTTGATGGTGTGGCAAAGTCACCAATATTTTCCCATGTACTTTCTAACTCTTAGAGCAACTTGCAGGCTGGAAAGCTATGCATCCAACCCAGAGGACAAACGCAGCATTTTCAAAGTTGAGGCTGAGCCGGGTGTGGCTTCCAGTCTCAGCCTCGCACGCCCGGAGTTCAGTGTTTGAGACTCTTGGTAATGCTTTCGGAATGCTTTTCACCAACAAAAGCAAAAAACACCTAAACTTGCGTAATTTTGAAGAGGGTGCTGAAAGCATACAGCTTTTTTTTAATCTAAGACTTTCTGGTTGAGAACTGTAAGGTAGGCTTCTGGAATCCAGTAGATTGATTTCGTTGACAGCCACGCAAGGGAATCACTACAAAGCATATGACCCGAGCTAGGTTTTGAATGCTAAAGTCATTCATTTTTGGTTAATAAACTTTGACAATTAGTACTTGGGCAGGTAGTCATACTTTCTCTGGTACTCAGATCTTCCACTATTCTCTCAGTCAGTCATTTAAAAAAAAATTTAATCTAACTTCTAGAGCATTAATGGATAAATTGCAGGAGCTTGCGTCCTAGTCAACCACTTTAGGGCTTTTTATTTCATTCAGCAGCAATAACCTGATAACATTTTATTATTTTAGCATGACTTTTTTCTCTCCAGTGTTCTAAATTTAAGAGTTTGCTAAATACAATGAATAAGAAAGAAGCCAGAAGAATGCTCACTCTACAATCTCTAGGACACAGCTGTTAATGAAAGGGGGATTTAAGATTTTTCCTCTAAATATTAATAACAAAACAGGATAATGAGGGAATTAGTGCCAAACACCAAGAGAAGAGCAGCCAATTCCTCTTTCCCCTCAAAGCACGTAGGCAGGTGTCTATTTGGCAAGTCCCATTAGCCACAGCTCTGAATTTGGGCACCTCTTGGTTGAGGTGGCTCAAGCGTGGCTCTCTGAGTATCTGAAGCTCTGTTTGTTTTGGGTTCAGTGAGGGCCTAAAAGGTAGGCCCCAGGCAGCTGACAAGCCTCCTAATTGGCCACTCAGGCCATAATTCTCAGAAGAGTGTCCCACAAGTCACTCTGTAGTGGGAGCCACAGAGTGCAGAGTGGTCTGGGTAGAGATGGGTTTGGAAACTGTAAAATGCCTCTTCTTAGAAATCACCTTCTTACTTCATCTAGTGCTAGCTGCTTTGAAAATTTCTCTCAGCCCACACCTTTCCCTAGGGCTCCAGGCTTCAGGAGAGAAAATTAATTTCACCCAAGCAGCTCAGGCTCCACAGCACAGATTGAAGTCCAAGGTAATTCTGGGAGAGTGTGAGCCTGACTAAACCCAGGCCTCACCTCCCCTATTACCCCTCCCCTGTGTTTTCAGCACCCACCACCAAGAGTTAGGAACCATATCCTTGGGGGACAGGGTGTTTGAATTTTAGGTTGCACCCTAAGAAAAAATGCAGGCCTACATGTAGCGACCCAGGTAGTCTAGCCCTTCGCACAGTTCTGTCTGGCCCCCTGAGTGAGCCATCAAAACCCAAGACCATCCCCTCCTACCCGGAAGTTCATGAAAGGTCCTGCTTTGGCACCTGGCACCCATCTTCTGTCATCGGGCACACTCAAATACTCCAAGACTAATAACTGGGGATTAAAAACAGATTCCCTGTTTAACACCATCATTCTTGCTTTCAGTTTTATTTTGGTTTCCAACCTCCTTTTCTTTTGTTCTATGTTGATGTTCTTCTCAACCCCATTCTTGGGAAGAGATCAGTCTTTTTCATTTCCCCCCCCCCCACACTCTCCTGCAGGGTCAGAACTTTTTGGCATCCATGCTCTGTCACTGAAGGAAAGTATCTGAAGGCTGGCTAGTCTGCTGAAAGAGAGTCAGAAGAGAAGGCCCAGCAGTGGGAGTAGAAGGAGAGGGGAGCCAGAAGTACATTCCCGTAGCCCTCATCTGTTTCTGTGCACAGAGTTGGTGGCAAGCAAAGACAGTCTACAGTCCTGGCCAGTCAATAGAAATCTGGACAGCTGCAGCTGCTACAAAGGACCCTCTCAGCCCAGCACTGTTTATTTAGTGTTGGGCCTGACTCTGGGGTATTTGCGGCCTATACAGATGCTGATCCCACCCTGGGAACTGACTTTCTTTCCTCTCTGGTCTGCCTGGGCCCACAGGTGTTTGCACACAGCTTAACTGACCTCTCTAACATTCATCTGCTAGTGTTGGCTTTGGAGAAATCCAAGGGGAAACAGGTGGGGCAAAGGCACACAGCCGCTGATGGTTTGACTTCTCACACACGTCCCTTGGCTGATTATCTTCGCTTCTTTCCAGAGGAAGCTGAGAGTCTCCAGCTTTTGAAAACTTACTCTTTTAATATACAAGCCACAAGATCCAGAAGAAGCAGGACAGCAAGCCCAGAGTCCTCTCAGAGGATGGAGCATCCCTTCTCAGAGCACAGAGATCACTTATGCCAACACACATATTGCAGGACAGGCCAGAAAATTCTCTGTGCATGGTGAAGAGGGTAATTCTTCTAGGATTGTTCCTCGATCTATTTTATCTTGCTTTTATGATAATCAGAAAACCATCCTTGTTTTTTAACTTTCTTAGGTTTAAAAAGAAAAGTGGAAAGTCATCTAATCTTTCCTGCCACAGTACCTAAACAAAAACAAAACAAACACTTTATTTGGTTTTTCGAAAGCAAAATAGAAGTATTAGGCAAGGAGTGCCTTATTTCACTAGAGTTCCTTAATGTCTCCCCTTTAGGGAACCATCTCCTGGAGCTGCCAGAAACCCACATAACCAAAGACAACTATTGAGGCTGCCCTCAAATTCCCCACCCAGGGTGCCCTATACACCACTCCAGTCCACATCTAGGCTTAAAGAGCCTGCTGTCTTCTCATCACACCAGAACTGCCACACTGAGCCATTGATAGTGTCCTGAGCTTAATTTGGTAAAATTGCATATACCAACACACAGGTTCCCTGATTTCAGAGTGTCTCATTTTTCCTAAGTGTCCCTCTAGGTTAGAGGATTGGGATGGGTTTTTCTAGATGGTCTTTCCGTGAGGAGGGCCCAACTGATATCTCCACTAAAACTGGCTGGAGAAAATTGTTGGAAACCCAGCTAGGCCAGAGGAAGCTCGTTTCTGCTGGGCCCACTTCCCCTTTCCTTCCCCTTCATGACATTGTTTGCAATGATGGTCTATTTCAGATATCGGAAGGCAGCATCCTTGACAGGAAAAAGGGGACTGAATAAGAAAAAAAATATTTGACTTCTAATGTCCATCTTTCATTAAAGCTGCATCAATCCGGCGCTTGCCTTTGATCTCTTTGCTTTTTTTATACCAGATCTGTTATGGACTAAAATTCCTAGGTTTTCCATAGAAACATCTCAATTCCTTCAGAATATTGATGTTTTCTTCATCCTGGGGGTTATGCATGTAAAATAGATACAAACCGAAGAGAAACTGACGGTATGCAGGGCCTCACTCCCTCTCTCATGTTCTTCTTTCTTTCGCCTTCTTTCCTTATTTTTATTCATTTCTCTCTGTTTTCGCTCTCTTTCTTTCCACCTCCCTTTTTCAATCTTTCTTTTCTTCGGCCTCATTTTCTCTCCTTTGTTTTGGGCGAAACTATAGGGTTGTGATTCAATTTTCTAAGCTTTCAAAATGCCTTCAACTTTGGCAGCAGCAGCTGTAGGTTGCGTTGCCATGGAGACTGTACTGTGCAGCTGCGGTGGCAATACAATCCCCCCAAACATGTGCAGGGCTTTTCGGCTTTCTAGAGCCTTTTGCATTCATGAGGCGAGTGGCTTAATATTGCGGTGATTCGACACTACAGCAATATTATCCCCTTTTTATTGCCCTTTGTGTTTCTCTCAAGCACATTTTTGTTTATACAAATCAAGTAAATGAGTCACAGAGGATGTTAGATATTGTTGTGGTGAACTCACAAAATGGGACTCTTCCAACAGAGTGTGTAAGAACCAAGGTCTGACAATGCTGACCCAAAATCAATTTTACTTACAGTTCAAATGTAAAGAGGTGTAAATTTAACCAGACCATCTGTCCCACTGTGATGTAGCTAGGGATTTTGTGGCAGGAGGTGCTCCCAGTAGGGTAAATGCATAATGTTGAGATCAGGGTTCTGAAGAGGCCCATGATGTGGAGCCATGAGGACCCAAAGCTAGAATAGCTGCTCAAACTTAGGTCACCTTACAATGCCTCTGTATGGCACTGAACTCTGTCCTAATCTGGACACACTTCAGCTGCTTCCACAGTACTTGGTGTACAGCAGGCGATCAGTAAATAATTGCTGCTTGTCCTAGCTGCTGGTACACTGCCAAATCCTCCTCTAGTGATCTAGAGATGGGGAATGGTTATACACTAAAAGTCAAGAAATAACCAACAGCAGTACTTTGCTATAAAGGCAAAATTGGGGGCAATGCCAAACCATCTGTAAACTAACACTAAATTCAGTGGGTTATTTTTCCAAAGTGACAGTAACATTAATATTATTATTATGTCATTTGCCACAATATATTTCTGGTGCAACCATTTCAGAGCCAAAACATATCTGGTCCATATACTAAAACCAAGACCATTGTAAGATCTTCAACCATTAGATACTTGGAGCATTTCTTTAGATAATATATTCATCACCCACAACATAAATATAGTAACAATATTAATTGGATTGGTTACATCTGGGTCTAATACTCAGATGACACGTTTAGAGATTGTTTTTTCCTTTAAACTTTTTTCTTTTATATAGCAGGAAAGCAAATGAGTATATTAATTAATCTCAAGTTCAAGTTAATATAAAAAAGTGAATTTTATATACTTTAAAATCTTTTCAATATTAAATATTCAATCACATTTATAACTTCTTACTTTTCCATATTAAAAATCTGCAATTTAAAATAAAGTTAAGTTGGAATTTAAATAAAATATTACGAGAGCATTAAATGGGAACAGGAAAGAAACCATTAAAATCTGAGCAACTAGGTTGTTTTGGTAGTGTAAAATTACTAACATTTCTGAAGGAGTTGATGTGCTAGTAATTTCTTGAAACATTTTAGTAATGTCTAATTTTTTTGCTAGAATTCAACTAAGAAAATGTGCTAACAAATAGACATTTGACAAGATTAAGTTTAATGTTTAGCAGTAAACCAGGATAAAAATGATGAATTAAAATTTTTGATATTTATTTACAAGACTATAAGATAATATATTAATGTAATTACATTTTTCCTAATGCATATTAGAACAGTATAATTATTAGAAATATGAGGAGAAAATAAAAATTTTCAAGTGTTAAACTATTTTTTGCTAAGGATTTGTGAATATGGAAAAGATTGTGTGAACTTCAGGCAGAAGGTTCAGTTTAATCCTAGATTTATCTCTAAAGGAGTACAAATTTTGCTGATACTACTAGAGGGAAAAAAAATGAGATTGTCAAAATCTTCTAGAAGGCAAATGTGTATAATACTTGGCAAGTGGCAGGATATTGAGGAATTTATATTATCACCAATAAATAAATTAAATGAAAAGCATTTCATGGCGATATGATAATGAAATATATTATATAGAACCAATACAAATGGTGAGTTGAGGAGATTTTAATTTTTTTATGTTTTTACTCACTATATCCATAACTTTGAAGTTCAAAATAAAGTAAGAACAGCAGAATAAAAATTGAAAGGAGACATAAACTGACAAACATTTTGGGGGACTTTTATTTTTTAAGGATGGAAAGGAAGAGGTTTGTGAGGTTCTTAGCAGAGATGCAGAAGGACCAAAGAGAAACTAGTAATATACCAGCTAGAAAAGTAATTCATAGGGCCTGGATCCTCCTGTCCATTTATAATGAAGTCTAAACCCTAAAGGTACTCAGCAACACCGCCCCTCTCCTCATCTATCTCTCCTCCTCTCTTCTCCTGCCCTCCTTCTCCTCCTCTTCTTCTTCTTTTCTTCTTCTTCTTCTTTCTCTCTCTCTCTCTCTCTCTCTCTCTCTCTCTCTCCTCTCTCTCTCTCTCTCTCTCTCCCCCCCACTAAGCTTCACAAAAAGCTTCTCGGTCATTGCATTTTCGAAATCAAGATCCAATCCCCTCAATCACATAATATCATTAGATGCTAAAAATGGTCAGTGCGAATGGAAAAGACGTTCCTAGACAAAATCTCCTTCTTCTCTTCTTCTCATGGAAAAAGTCCTAAGATGGAGATTTGGTTATTTTCAGAGAAACCAATTATTCATCAGAATGAATTTACATTTCCAAAGTACAGCGTGGGGCAAAAGTAGGTTTGCAGTTGTGAGCACACTTAACAAAGTTTATTCTTGTATTGTTATCTTTCCTTTTAGATATCTTTATTTTTTAGAGCAGACAGGTGCGCAACAAAATTGTGTAAGCAATCACAGAATGCTCTCTTTAACTCTTCTAACGCATGCACAATCTTACACTCATGAATCACACCAGAGTGGTTCATTTGTTATCATTTTATGAACCTACATTGTACATCCTGAGGGTTTGTACATCCTAAGGGCTTGTACAGATGTGTAATGACACATAGCCACCATTATACTGTCAAACATAATAGTTTCACTTGCCTAAAAAGCCTCTGTGCTCCTCTTATCAATGTCTCCCACTTCCCTAACCCCTGGCACCCACTGTTCTTTTTTATTGTCTCTATAAGTTTGTTTTTCCAAAATATCATTATTTTATTTCTTCAAATGTGATTCCAGAGCAGCAGCCTCAGCACTGCCTGGAAGCCTGTTAGTAATGCAGTTTAGGTCATTATCAAGTCCATAAAAAGAAACTCTGGTTATGGGCTGAGCTTTTGGATTGTTTTGAACGATTGAGTGCTTGACGTTGATCAGCTGACGAATCACCATTCTTCATAGTCCCTACCACCACTTGCTAATGCAATGTTACATTTGATTTTTGTCTGAAATTGAAAGTTAATTCGAATTAAGAGTCAAGGAAAAACTCTCTGAAGCTGGGTAGTAAGAGCAGAGAAGTCACATCAGAGATTCTGGCTTCTATCTGCTCCTGGCTGAGCCCAGGGCACTGAGCAGCAGCTTCTATAGTTGCCAGTACCAGATGGCTTTGAAGTTAAGTCACCATGGATGAAAATAGTGAAGGGGAGGCAGCTATGTCCTCCTCTCCAAAGACAAACCCAAAATGGGGCAGGTGAAATGCTGGTTCTCAGGTTAAAAGGAAGCTCTCCAAAACAGAAAAGAGTTCAAATACAATTGGGGAAAAGGCCCCCCCCATTTCTTTGAGGGAGTGACTTGTGCGCATGCCTGAGAGCAGGAATCTGAAGATGGGTTATGTGTGAGAAGGGTGAAAGATGTGAATATGGAGGGTGTGAGAAATGGAGCAGGTCCAAGAAGTATATAAGTACTGTGGAGGATGAAGGTGTGTGAAGGCAGGAGATGGGAGGAAGGTACAGAGGTGTCAAGGTGAGAGGGATTTGGGGTTTAAAGGGGGGAAGGAGTTAGAAGGGGGGGCGTGCCGTAATGAATATAAGAAGTGGTAAAGGGTATGAGAGGAGTAAGAGAAGTAAGGAGAGTGGAGGGGATCTTAGGGGTGTGTTGGGGGCAATGGAAGGGAAGGAGAAAGGGGTAGGAAGACATAGGAAGGGGTGTAGGAAGAAATGTGAAGAAGAAAGAAGTGTGAGGAAAAAAGGGTTTGTGAAGGCTTGAGGGAGTAGGAAAGGATGAGAAGGTTTGAGGCATAAGAGGAGTGGGAAAAGGTGAGGAGATGGTGGAGTGGGCAAGGACTTCCTGCTAAGCTGCTACAGAGAGGCTGAGCATATAAATTAATAAATATGTGTGATTGACTGAGTTAGGGAGGAAATCTGGCTTGTTGCACGGCTGCTTTCAGATAAATCAGAGAATGGTCCCCCATTGAAAATTTGTTAAAACTGACCAGCTAACGCTTTATGGGGATCCCTTCTTTGTTGACTAATTAACAAGGTGCTTCGGTTAGCCTATTGAATTATATGTCCTGAAATGTCAGGTAGAACAGTTCCACATTCTTAAATTGCTCACCACTCCTACTTTAAAACTCTGAATTCACAGTTTTTTGTTTTTTGTTTTTTAATGATTAAGATGGGGTTCTAGACTTCTTCAAGTTCAGGATTTTCCATGACTGTCCACAGGAAAAATTTCCATGACTCCAGGTGTTAATATCCCTTTCAAGGCAAGACTACATTGCTATCTTCCAAATCGCCTTTGCAAACCTAAATTTCGTTCTGAATTGCCCCAGCTTCTCCATTCTCTTTGCCAGCAGTAGGTAATTGTATTGTGAATCAAAATGCAGGTGAAAGTACTCTTATGTTCTCTCTATAGAAATCAGGTAGGCTTGCCACCAAATAGGGAATGGCTGGTCATTAACCAGAAATCGGATGGTAATAGCCTGCACAAAACAATGCTGAAAGAAGTGACTATTTGGACTCTTCAAACTCAGTTCGTTTTCATGGTAGATAGAAGAAAAGGCAAATAATAGCAAGTAATTATGGGATTATTTTACAAAATATAGCATGATAAACAATTAGACGAAAAATAATTCCTGGCAGAGTAGAATGTGGAGGAAGGTTCTAGACCTGAAATCAAAATATTAAACTATAATTTAATTTAATTCCATAATAATATATAAAATTTCACAGATACTGGCAGTTGCTATTTTATAATCAAGTCAATAAAAATTATTAACATAAAGATTAAGATATACTATAGAGTTATTTAAAAGATTCTAAAGTTTTGGTCTCAACTATAAGCAATTATTTTACCTTTAATGAATAATAAATCCATATAAAAAGAAATTCTCAGCAGAATTGTTTCTCAAATTTAAATAAAAGACAAAACATTTCCTTAATTTTCAAGTAATTTAAACATAAAATTTTTATTTTTGCTCTAAGAAAAATCAACCTACTATGACTGTACATTTTTCCAAAACTAGATATTAAATTTTTAATTTCCTTTCATTGAAGTTATTAACGATTTTCCAGGTAGGTGGTGGGAAGGGCTAAGAGCTCAATGACGGATTTTCGGATGATTCAGATAACAAGGGAAGACATGTGGAGTGGTTGGGAAGGAGTTTGGGGATGAAGGGAGGCGGGGGGAAGTATGGAGGCAAAGGGAGACATTTGTTACTATTTGTAATGCTTTATACAATTACTAAATAAAGTCTGTTATTATTTCATGAGAAAAGATTTGCAGTTCTGATGTCTTTAAAAATACTAACTATCCTTGAAACATGAATATAAACATCAACTAAGGTTTACAATATAGAATTCAATATGTTTTTTATGCCAAACTATGTAATGTAGGATGATGTTGCAATAATGGAATTTTTCATCTTCTCTTTATGATTATATTAATTATTTAGATAAGTAAGTAATTTTACTTGGAAGTATTGATTTGTGGAGCTAAGAATATAGTTCACCTCTATCTATTATGTTTATAAGTTATGTTTTGTAAATCCTATGTATGTTTTATATAATGTATAGATATGTAGATATTTTTAACTTGATGTGTTTTATTTAACATATATTATTTCAAATAAGTCTGAAGTCTAATCATGGGTGTAATTTAGCGTCAAAATTACATAAGCTTGAACAAGCTTCATCTATCACAAGCACACCCACAGGATCACTGGAAACATATTGTAGAAGGCTAGAAACATATTAATACTGCCTGGCTTTCTAAGTGTCACTGTAGAATATATATATATATAATTACTAAATTCTCCAAAAGATTAAGGGATAGTGAGAAGGGGCAAAAAGAGAAGAAAATGACTGGAGTAAATTTGCTTTAAAATTAAACAGTTTTTTTAATAGGATGATTGTAAGTTTAAGGAAATAGGCAAACATTCTCTGAGAACTCAAATGCAATTTCTGCTGCCATACTTAATTTGATATCTGTATTTTAATTAAAACAAAATTAGACTGCATTCCATTGTTATCTTTCCCCCCCCCCAGAACTGTTTTAGAAATAGTTTACCACTGTAATTCATTAAACTACTAATAAGGGTAGACTATGATTGATTGTAATTACGAAACATCGAGTAGTTCTCATTTTTTTGTTATTGTGTTAATCTTTCTTGCAAGTTCCACATTGCATACAATTCTTTGCAAGGCTCTTGTTCTTAAATTTATCTTTGTCATTCTGGGGTTGTTGTTTATATGTTTCTGCTACTTTTGTAGTACACTAAAACTCTATATAGAACATAGAATTTTTGGTAAATTTCCCCCTCCTCTGACAGCCCACCAGAGAGATGATAAAATTTGCCCAAAGAACCAGAGAAAAGGCTTCCAACAGAAAACTGGTGACCAGCCCTTTTTACTTGCAGATGGTTAAAGAACTCCTGAAAAAGGCCAGGCCAATATTTGGATAAAAGACAGAAACTCAGACATTAAAATTTGCACCCCAGGACCATGGCCTGTGTTGGTGCTGCTCTGGTCAGCTGAATCCATTTGTAAGAAGAAAGCAAACACTCCTCTTTCCAAAAGGAATGACATTCCCTAAATGAATACTGCAAATGCCCCGTTTTTCTTAATGTGACTGAAAATGGACCTGACTCTAAGATCCAATCTGTCCAGAAATTAGGTCCTGAAAATTGGGGAATGTTTTGCCATCTTTCTAGTAATAATAAAAAATGTGTAAAATTTTGAACCCAGCTAGAAACAATAGCTAATTGATTTTTTTGGGGGGGGGGGGTTCTATATCAAAGTTCAGGGGAAAGCAGCCCAGTCCTCTAAATCAGCTATTTTTTAACTGGTGTGCTGTAAAACAATGTTGCAAGAGTTTTTAAAACATGCAATATCTGACTATTTAGTTAGAGGCACTGACCTCTTTTCCCCTAGGTTGTCGAATGAAAAAATGACAACAACCAATCCAACGACAATCTTCTGGTATGAATGAATTAAAATTAAAATAACAGCTTTCTTTGTCAGACAGCCATATGTGTGTGTGTGTGTGTGTGTGTGTGTGTGTGTTCCTCAGAATTTTAGTAATTAGTTTGTCATGAAATGAAAAAGGTTGAAAATTGCTGCTATAAATCATTTCAAATTTACAATGAGGGAGTTAAAAAAAGGATTTAAACCAGTTTTAAATCTTTACAAGATTTTCTGCTTCTCCTGCTAAAGTATTTAATTTTATTGGAGGAAGTACCTCAGGAATGGAGACAATTTCCCAAAATCCATGGGTTTCTGGGGTTCTGAGAGTCTCTGGACTCTCATAGCTCCTCCAGGAAAAATACATCTTCTGTGATCTTGGGGTTCATTTCCCAAACCTCCCCATCACCAACTGCCCTTGAGCAGTAGTTCCTCATAGTTCTCACCACTGTTCTCTCTTCCATAATGGACTCCCCATCTTTGTGGAAAAGTCATTTGTAAAAAGAGAAATACATTCACATGCCCATTTGATCAAACAAGAATTCGTTGACTCTGGCAAATATAAACTTTTCTCCACCACCGGTTTTGTTTCCTAATCATTCTATTGGCTTTTTCTAATAAAATATTTTTAAAAGATCAGAAAGAGATGTGTATCTCACATCTAACTGTCTTCCATTTAACCAGCAACTGGTAATCATCCAACATTAATTTATACCGTTTTTATAAATATCTAAGCTATTTAAAAGGCTTCTCTGGGTCTTGTGTGGCAGAGAACATCTATCTGGTGAATAGGCAGTGTCACTCTGTAGCATGCTCCCTTGTCAAGACCAATTGTGTTTTAGGCAAACATTGGCGCAAACATAAAGGCAAAGGTCAAGGACTCTTCAGTCCCAGTGTGTGCTAATTTACCTAGGGAACCAATGGGGCAAAAGTTGCATTTTATATGCTAGCCCGCCAGACGAAAAGAGCAAGAAAAGTCCTGCCAGCTAATGAACAAAATCGCCTCGAATAAAGGAGCAACTCCTTTGTCAATTTCTCTTTAACTGCCCAGTCAGTGTCTCTTGGCTTCCTCGAAAATAACTGGCAAAGACGCGTTTGTCAACATCTGGATCAGCTCTACCCAATTTCTGGTGCAGCGCACGTGTATTCCAAGTTCTTGAGTAGGGAAAAACTAATAATAACACATAAAATCTGGCTTACGACAGACGCTAGCAGGTCGCTGTTTAGCGATTGAATGAACTACCGCTCTGCTCCGCACGAGTGCCTAAGTAGCCACGTCCTGAGACACAGCAGACCAACCATATCCACAGCGCAGAGCCGAATCCTGAAGCGCTGGTCAGTGGCAGGAAAGTGCATATAAACAAGCATTTGTAACCCACGTCTGCAGAAATGTGTGCCCGCGCTGGGAACCGCTTTTCGGTCTTCTTTGAGGTAACTTTCCTACAATGCAGAGAACACAGCACAAGACTTTCTGGCCAAACATGCCTCTCACTTAGTATGTCTACACCATCTCCCATTCATTTTCCCAGCCCCTGGGGGAAATACGAACGATTTCAAGTGGATGTCAACTTGAACAACTCCGATGTGGAATACTTTTTGGGTTAAACAAATACGCGTTCCAACCCAGAGGGTTTACTCAGCATCAATAATCATCTAGGGAGGACCAATGGCTGACTTTTCTCAAATCGTCCGTTTAAGGCAATAGTTTTCCACCACCACCCCACCCCCACCCCAACCCGAGGATCTCAGCTGTGCGCCTGCAGAAGCAAAACCCATTCCTGAGAGTCTGGCAAGCTCCTGACTCCGCTTCAGGCGGCGCGGCGCTGCTCCGGGCTGCAGCTCAGGACTTGTTGCTTCTGAGCCCAACCCCGGTCCTCCAAACTCCTGGCTCTGCGGCCCCAGGGAGGTGATGACAAGGCTGGGGAAGAAAGCGGCTCTCTGTAAAACACCCGCAAATCCGAAGCAAAGTCCCAGGGGACAGCCATTCTTGGTAGGAACCTGGAGTTATTTTCTCTTCCCTAAACACAACAGAAAAAACTCTCGCCCGAAGTGCATTTTCACTGTATTCAAAAAAAAAAAAAAAAAGTAAACTTCCCCCACCTGCCACAATGCTACATTTTGAGCGTCCTTTTATCAATCACATTGATTCTTCCTTTAGTGCTGAAGCTTTTTTCCGCCTCTTGCCAGAAACCTTTTCAAATTAGTTGTAGTTTTAAAATTTTATTTTTAAGCACTAAATAAAACCTGGTTTTACACTTCTCACATCTTGCTAGCTGGAATTTGACTCAAATACTTCTTTATTCCTTCTTTAACAAAATTCACTAAACACCACCTGGACAACTTCGCAAGGCTTAATAAAGTTTGTGTGGTTTGTGTGCCTAAGTGTGCTAGTGTGTGTGAGTGTGAGTGTGTGTGTACAAGCGCGCGCGTGCTGGAGCCGCCATGAAGGGTAGTTGCTTTAAAAAAAGACATCTTAGTCGTCGTTTAGGGTGATAAAAATGTAGCCTTATCTTTGGGTGTAGGTTTTAATATGCACCTCTCATTTCAGTTAATTTTTTAAAGCTGAGAAAACTGTTAGCTTACTTTCCGGAGACTTTGGTCCTTATTCATCTTCTTAGTCATGTACCTTCGTAGCTCCTGCTCTTTCGGGAGATTTGCCCCTTATTCATCGCCTCAGAGACACAAAAGCTGATGATTCACGCCTCGGCCAGTGGTTAGCATATTATTTTAGTCTTCTTAAAAAAAAACCCTCAGGGAAAGTTTGTTTTTGATTAATTAAATAAAATCAAAGCTGCAACGAAAGAGATTTTTAGCTAAAATCATACAGCATGGGGCATAGCTTAAACAGTCAGATGACAGGAGGTAGAGCCCTGTACTTCAAAACCCAGATCTAGAGCTTCTTAATTTATTTAATCCCACGTGTATCTTTATTTTTTCTATTGATTTCCCCTGCTCTTTTTTTAAACCTCTCCTTTGGTCCCCTACCCAGCTCCCCGTCCCATAAGTCGCTGGTGGCACACTGCCTTGGGATTTTCAGAAGTCATTTTTCAATTTCCCATTTGATAGTAGACTTAAACTTTCAAGCTGGCAGCACAGCCGGTTGTGAAACTAACTGAAAGCGGTAGGCTATTTTATTGTGGGCTACCATCAAGTTCTTGGTTGAAATGTCTGGGCCTTTGCCATCTCCAAGCAGCTAAAGCTTTTGAATATAAGAACAAATATGTTCTCACCAGCACCATCCCCTTCCGGGCTCTTCCCCCAGTGCAGCCATAGAAAATCAGAAGAGCGTGGCTCACCCCTCAGTCTTGGACATCCACGGTTCCCTCCCTTTTGACCTCTGATTTCAACCCAAAGAGCTTGTATCCTAAGAGTCCCCAGTAATATACTTAGGGGTCAGAGAGATACCAACTGGGATGGCCACAACTGCTCCATTCTGACTTTGGAATGGAAGTAGGACAGTACCTGAGGCTCTGCCCCTAGAGGTTGGAGTTAACCTGACAAAATTTAGTGAGGTCTGAGAGTTTGGAAGACCTCTGGATGGATTCCACCATAGCCCAACTACAATTCTCCAGTCTTGGGACCTGGGTTTGGTGAAGGAGTGGGGTTTTAGGAGGATTTGGAGATTTGGGTTTCAAAGGCTCAGGTCTAAGTCCAGAATACCCCTGCCCACATGCAGAGATTTTGAAGTATGGTTAGGAAAGAGGACCAAGAGATCCATGAGAGCAAGGATTAGTGTTGGGTGTGTATAGACTTGTGGTGGGTGAAAATAGGGGAGGCAATGTATAAATTTCCCCAACCTTCCAGAAACGAGATGCAGCTCAAGGAAAGAGAGGAGTGGGGGCTTTGGTGGCCTGCCCTGCCACTTCCTGACTGAGGGATCCTAAACAAAGTCCTTTAAATTTCCCCAACCCTTTGTTTGCTTATATCTAAAATGGGCACAAGATTAGAACATTTCAAGAGATTTTTGTTTGTTTGTTTGATCATTTTAAATAAGACTGAATGCAAAGCAGTTGTAGAATGTGAGCAATAACTATTTACTGATCTGCTGTTGGTGTTACTCCTGCTGTTGCTTTTACTATAAATGCTGGTGAAAGCTCTCCCATCACGGTATCCTGAAATATATGTTCCCAACAAGCATTTCCGGGCCCATGCCCTCATTTCCTAGGCTCTGGAGATCCAAAAGTGTTCAGATTGGGACCTTTGAAGCCCAACAGAGATCCCAACGGTCCCAGGACTGGAATAGCGCTCCCTGATTGCATCAGCACATCAGCCTGGATCAGTGGGTGCCTAGTCACTCCCCTGTTCTCCCTGTGTGAGGCTGCACAATCCCAAGTATCTCTGGGAAGGCCTGTAGTATCCCCAACCTGGTGTCTCATAGATGCCCAGACTCTGGGAAAAGACTCTAAAGCTGGGTTGGAAAATACCTTTTGGGAAAAGATGCTCACTTGTACCTTTTGGAAGCAAAGAAAGAAAAAAAAAAGCAACTGGAGGGGAACCGAAGAAAGGTATCCTGGCAGCTGAGAGGGTCAAACCAGCTATCCAGCACACTCCAAATTCACACTTTGAGTCTTCCAGCTCAGGTTTTTTGTTTCGTTTTGTTTTTTTGCAGAGGATTCTAGGAGGAAATCTCTGCTCTCTCCCCAACTGACCTCCAGGAAATGGGGAAGAAGAGGGAGTGGAGGTGGCCCTGGAGTGAGATTTGCTGACCCCAAACTGCTCTAAGACCTTGAAGAAAGAAAACACAAGAGCAGCTCAAAATCCAAGACAGATCTCTGAAATCCGCTGTCAAAATTAATGCCCCATCTTGTGGGGCAAAGGAAATAAAAATCTTATAAGATAGGAGCTGACCTATATCAACCAGCATTTACTGGCACATATATGAGAAGTCCTTTGGCTGCCTGCATTACCCACTTATGAGATGTTTGAAATTTAGAAAGGATGCCTGCTCTCCACCCGTCTAAGGACTAGATTTTTTTTGTCACTATTTTGCCTATCTTGGACACCTCACACCTCAGAACCAAATTAGAATACTGCCTGGCTCAGAAAAAGGGCAGATCTCCATATCCTCCAGAGAAGGGGGACACCAAAAGTCCTCTCCCACCTGCACTGGGAGTTGGAGTCCAGGGTGCTAGCTCAGGGCACAATCAGCCCCTCATCCAGACTCCTCCTGCCTCCAAAGCTTCTTACCATCACCTGGAATAATTTCAATCCTCAACAATGGAGATGAAAAAGAGAAGAATTCTTAGACAGAGATTGTCTTGGTAGTTTGTAAATGGGGAGAAATCCATTGAGTTTTATGTGAAGGTTTCTGTAGTTTTATCTTATAAAAACAAACTGCCTGTGGCTAGTAGAGATGTGTAAATGTTGGGGTGAAGAGTTAGAGAGAAGGGGCAGTAAAGCAGTCCTGATTTAAATAGATGTCTAAACAGGCCGCTGACCTTCTGGGCTGAAGATTTCTTATAACCAATAAGTGGGCTTGGTTTTGCACTTTACAATTATAACTAATCTAATAGGGATTCTGCCCACTTAAATATGTGACACGAATTGTAATCTGTCCAAAGCACTGGTTTTGCCTCAGTTTTTAAGGCACCCCATTCAGACAACTCCAATGGACCAAAGTTTGCCACAGACAAATCTCACCCTCACTTCCATCCAGGCATCTCCCTTTCTCTCTTAATTCTCCCTTATTCTTGGCTTTCTAGGTTAGGCAAATATCATTTTAAGGGAACATAGGTACAGGGTGGATGAGATGAAGTTCTCTCATTAATTGTCCCAATAAATTGAGATGTAGTGTGCATAATGCAATGTAGCAATGTGATTATAGTCCATGTGTATGACTTAATTAAGCTAGTTGCAGCTTGTTGTTGCTAGTCAATGGGTTTGCAAGTAGATTGACAATTATTCACTCCCCATCTTCAGAATGGCACATAATTACTAGCAGTACCTATCAAATTTTTATGATTGTGGAAGCAATACTCACTTCACTAAGAAGCCTCTTAATAATTCTCTGTTACGTATTTTAAAAAGTGGTGTTTGGAAATATTTTTGAAATCACTCTCAATATTTTTATAGGTGTCCTTTGTGGGCAGCAATTTTATTCTTGATGTATATTTCATAAAAGTGCAAAAGCTAAACTTTAAGTCCAGACCTCTCCCATAGAATGCCTCTCCTTTATGCTCTAGAAAAGTTATCTGAAGAGGACCAGTTTAAAGGCTTATAGCAGGACAGCCAGCTATCTCTAAGATAATCTCTCTCTGCTCCCCCCCACACACACACACCTACACATACATTTCATTTCACTTAAAGATAATCCACTAAGAGTGCCCCCTCTCTCCAGCAGCCCCTTCCCACTTCCACAAATGTCACTGTTTCTCAAAGAATGCATGTTCCTCATAGGCAAGGCTAAGAAAAATAAAACTTCTGGTGGATGCGTGGAGTAATGTGTACCACCACAGATTTATACAATTTGCAAAAGGGATAATGAAATTACCCAACCTGATAGCAGAGACATTGATATTCCCAATTCCTGGGCTTCTTGCCCTTTGTTTAGAATAATATGGAACTAAAGCTCCAGATCACTTAAACTGTGGCTGGGATTGAGTGACAAAGATGTGCATCTTTCCATGTGATTTACTATTTGAATCTTAAGTCAAGGCTCAATTGAACTAAATTCATCACCTCTAATTTTATTTAAAAGCTTCATAGCTATCAATCATAATGGGAGCACTAGGAAACAATATTTTTTTCAGGAAAATGTGTCATCCTCACTAATACAAGGCATTTACACCATCATTGTCCTGTCCTGGGCTGAGCAGGGTTTCCTCTGAGAATCTAGTTTCAGTGCAGTACCCAATGAATGGGTAGTTACATTTTGGAAAAGGACTCTTTTGCTTGCATAGGACTACAGTTGGGTAAGATGCTGCTTACCCTCTCATTTAAGCAAACTTCTAAATGAGCTTTCTGCTTTTGGACTCAAAAGTTTTACAAACTGTGTGCCTAACCTTAATCCAAAGAAAATTTCATAAAATTCCAAAAGGTGAAATCCTTATCAGAGCTGCTTCTCTTCTTCTTGATAGTGCTGCTGTAAATCACTTAGAACTTACATTGCATCTCAGCTGCACCTTTGTCAGATTACCCGTGTTATTACCTGCCAACAATAAGTAAATGTAACAGCAGTCTCATTAAAAAAATTTTTAAAGGGTAAACATTTCCAGTGATCTTTTAAACCCAATTCCACATTAATTCTTAAAACCAAGGTTGCAGAGAACTTGTTTTGAAGGTTTCCTGGTTGAAGTCGATTTGTTATCCTACCTAAAGCAGGTGATGCTTCTGCAAAGACATCTGAATGACAGCAGGAGTGAGGGACAAATCTAATAAAGCCTAATAAAGCATGAGCATCAAAATGTCATTAAACTTACAAAAATGAGACTCAAAATCACCAAAAAGGTAAATGTCTTCATTAGTCTGATCTCTGAAGACTGTCAAACATTTCATTAATTTATAATTTATGATTGTTTGACAAATATTGAAAAGTATGTAAATATGAGTGGGATAATGTTTTTCCTGCGGGAGATGAGGAAATGACCCAGACTGTACATGCCTGCAAGATTACACACAGGACCCAGCTCCCTGTTATCAAACTGTGCCGCCCCTTTAGCCAACATATTGTGCAAGTGACAAGTGAAATAGGGCAGATAAACCAATGGTTTAAAACGTAATAAAGACAACACCCATTTGCATTTTTTAGATTTTATTACAAAGGTAATTTACTATGACACATTTCTCAATGTAATTTATGAAAACATGTTAAAGCAATTACAGCATGTGTACAGCCCTCATAGCTACAAAAAACCTGATAAATAATAATATTATAGATCCTCAGAGAGTTTCACTATTGAAAACATATCATAATGGAAATCCTTTATTTCAAAAATGGATTGTATTGGATAAAATAATGGAATTAAAATATAAAATTAAGAATAAAATCTTAAACAATAGAAACTATTTATTGGAGTCTCAAATTTAAATCTTTTTTATGACAATTTTTCCCTTTCTAAAGTCAATGTTAGGTGGAAAGTATTAAAGGTATCTTGGAAGGGAGATATAAGAGGAATGAATGTATGCTTCTTCTTTCAAAGTTCTTATCTCATTCCTTTTCTCCATGTCTCTTTTCGAAAGCACAGTACTGTGCCAGCCAGCCTTGCAAAGTAAAAGAAAAATTCATTATCAGAAGGTTCAATGTTGTCTGAACATGTTATCCTTTAAGCAGGTTTTCTACATCAGCCTGTCATGAGTTATCAAAATGGGAAAAAAGTCCATGGGGAAAAGAGAGAGAAGTTTACATAACAGAGAATCATATAAAAATGAGGGATGTTTCATTTTTCCTCCCACTCCCCAGATGTTAATTTATTTTGTAATAACTTCATAATATGTTTTGAAACTGAGAGTGTATGATTAGATACATTAGATTCAGACTCCAACTATTCTAATCAACTTTGGGGGTGGACAAGAACCTTCCTTCTGCGGTTATAAGAATAATACTTTGCAAATGCTTTAGCTTTAACCGCCAATCATAAAGCATTCATGAAACGGGCCCTTTCCCTGCCTCTGGGGTGTGTGCCCTAGGTTTAGTCCACACCCTGAAACTAAATGAAAGGCCTTGTGAATGTTTGCTTGAAAGATCTTTCAGGAAGTGTTCAGACTTACAGACACAACTCCCTTCCCAACGCTATTAAATTTACCTAACCTAAGAAAAAAGGCCTTGGACACAATTCAAATCTGTATTTGTGGTCTATATGAAACATGCAATAATTGCCCTAGCACTTTATTTTAGTTGGGGGGCCTAGCAGCCCGTAATAACTGGTCCCCAACGCTTCCCACTCTTTTTTTTCCTTTTTTTCTTTTATTGTTTAAAGTATTACATATGTCTCCTTTTTCCACTCTTAACTAGTTCTAATGCCCAACACTCCAACTGGATATAGAGGCACTGAGGCTCTTAAAGTGTGCCCATAGAGTTTACCCCAGCTAACAAAGTGGCCAACTTGCTCAGAACAGTGGGCAGGTGAATCCAGGGTCTAGTGAGGCAGAATTCCGAAGTCCCTGCCCAAGAACCTTTGCACTTACCCCTCTTCTATAAACATTTGGTGTCATAACTGACCAAAGGGTTGACACTCCTAGCACCACTGTCCCACAGATGGACATTGCTGGCAGTCAGGTCAGCCATTCAATGGGTTTTGGCTCCAAGACCGTTCACTCAACCTCTCCCCTACTCTTTCAGAGGCATGGTTCGTTCTACTTACTATTTGGCTTCAGAGCAGATTCTCACTTTAACTCCTGGAATCTGCTCCACTGCCCATTATTACCCCAGAGAAGGCTGTGACTTAATTCTACTAGTCCCTGGCCCTAACAGGGTCTCAGCGCCTACCCCTGGCCTCCAGCGCCAGTCTGGGCTGTGGGTTAGTTTTAACCAGGGTTAAGTCAGTCCTCCACTCCAGCTTTTGTCTCTTTTGGAAAGTTTAGTGGCTGCATATGCTTTTGTGTTGAAAACAGCAAGAAGTGTACTCAGGAGTTCCTGACCCCATACCTTCATGGGGGCACGGTTTCCCAGGACAACTGTGGCTGAATGGGCCTCCAGGCCTTGGTCTTGCACATGCACAGGGCCACACACCCCAGGAGCCAGTGCAGACACCAAGTGACTCCCTACCCCACTCCCTACCCCACCCCTCACCCTCCTGGAGAAGAAGAGAGGGGAAAAGGAAAGAGAGAGAGTTGCATTTACACTGATGGTGAACTATCTGAATATGTGAACTAGGTGAAGGGGAAATACAATGAAGGAGAGGATTAATTAAGAGAGGAGAGCAACTACAAAAGAATAACTGCTGATGTGTCGACTGCAATGGAAATACTATCTTCTAATAACAAATGAAACAATGAAAAGGCTGCATTGTTTCCTGTTAAGCTCTCCATACATGACTCATTTATGGAGCAAGGCTATGTTTTCATGACTTACAGTATATGTAAAAACAACTTTCCGTGTGTGTGTGTGTGTGTGTGTGTGTGTGTGTGTGTGTGTATTAATTCTCATCTGCTAATCAAGCTTATCTTTCCAAGCAGTCAGGTGAATTTAAAAAGAAGGCAAAGGAGAGATAGAAAAAAACCTCCACCACCATCACCACCCAAGAAATGATAAATAGTGTCGCATAGCTAATCGCTGGAGGGCGCGTTTACCAATTCATAATCATTTATTCTTGGTGATGTATGGCTCTTACTCTTAAACCTGAAAAGATTCTATTTGAAGGTGTAAATAGCTTTTTTTTTCTTTCCTGCAGTAAGCCTTCCTGCGTTAGCAGTGATTGATCTCATGTACAATTCGTCCCAGAGTGCTATTTTACAGGGGAAACACTAGCTTTTGGAGATTAACTGGGGAGTCTGTTACATATTAATGAAGCTGGGAGATATACTAACGTTTTGGTAATTTAGTTATTTGTGTCTATAGCTATCGTGTTATTTTCTTTTAGACCCCTGTGGTTGTTATACATCGAATTAAAAAGTGGTCCTTAGAATTATTCTTTTTTCACTAGCAACTAAATGCCATTTAATGTGAAAAACAAATGTTGACTTCTCTCCTAAAGGAAGTGTGTTTTTTGTAAGATATCAAAGTGTTTTAAACTGTATTACTGGATTATGTTAGTTTTCTTCCCCATAGCCTGCGCTAAAGTAATAACTAATGGAAGGAAAAATAAAAAAGAAGTCTAGCATGCCTCTATCATAGATAAAAATTATTTAATCTTCTAGAAGAAGAGGAGAAATTTGAAATGCTAGGATAAAAGTTCCTAGCAAGAGGTCCCCTAAAACGTGATAATTCATATTCCATCAAACAAGACATCAAAGTCATTAATGCCTGTGTGTTCTTGAAGAGAGAATTTAGATGAATTGCAACCCACATTCTGCAAAGAGGTTGCTTCATAGCCTCTGATAAAATGACAGTAATTTTGTAGCATTTTTATTTTCTTTGTTAAATGTTCTGGCATCCCATAAATGATCTGGGGAATTGTGTGCAGACAGGCAGCCTCTCCAGATGCCCCACTCCCCATTCCCCAGGTTCTGTGGAGGATTCAGGAGCACTGCAATGGAGTGCTAGAGTGAGAAAGAGAGTAAAGCGGTTTTGAAATGCTGTGGTTAGAGAGGAGTGAGCACCAGAAAAGGTGGATCATCCATTTCTATTCCCACAGAGGTCCAAGCTGCTTGCTGAGTTCTGGAGAGTGAGGCAGCGAAATAACATTCCTGAGAGACACATCTGCCCCTAGTCCCAATCATAAGAATTTTAAGCCCATGACCCTCCAGATCACCTACTCCAGGCCAGGTTCTTCTCTCTTCCCCTAAAATGGAGTGCCTTGTATGGTTTCCTCACTTCCTGTTACCACTCGCTTTACAGAAGCTGGGGTCTGGATATCTAGACTTGGGGTCTTCCAGCCCAATGTCTACTGTGAGGACAGCTTCAAGGAGCAACAAACTTTCCAGAGCCATGGAACACTGAAGGATGATGGCTCCAGTGGGCTGGGGCGCACCTCTTTTGTTTTCAGGGGGCGATTTATGATCTTTATAAAAAATGTGGTTTGGAAAAATAGAGTCTCGAAAACATTGTTACCATGAAAAAGGGACAAATCAGAGGCATTTTCTGTGACCAAAGGCTGGAGGGAGAGTGAGCATGGACATTCCAAAACTTGACTTACTCACTAGACCCCTTTGCAAGCCGGGGCAACAAGCGTGTCCCCTGTCGACAAGGCGCTCTATTCAGACTGCAGGTGCGAAGTGGGCCAGCTTGCTTGGTCACATTATGTTAAGGTTGTTCGAGATTAGTGTTTGGCCTTAATAACTAAAGTGCTTTATTTACATGGGGGCAGGGGAAGCCTCCTCAGCCATGAAGACAAAATCGTTGAATGTGTGATCATTGTGAGGGCGGCTGATATCCTAATGCATTGTTCTCAGCTGGGCCCAGGGGTGACTTGGTCTCCTGCACAAGGGCAAGGCCTTTGTTGCTGGCCACGAACCAGGTCCCTAATCACACACCCAGCCAGATTTTGGAAGAAAAGATGGTGTCTGGGAATTTTATTGAGGTCTAAGAAAGATAGAGTGGAGTTCTCCCTGAGACTCCAGATCTGGAATCACAGCTTTAGTGAAGCCTGGGATAGGAGAATCATAGAGGATCCTAGCCCTCAGCCCCAATGATTTAGTGTCTTAAGACTGGAGTAGCTCCAGTATAACTTTTGTGTGAGAGTATGTGGAAGAGCTAGAGAATTTATCTTTAAGTGTCCTAGACAGGAACAATTGTACCCACAGGCAATGATTATTTGAGTGTACCTGGAGAGCTGAAGAAAACATTCAAAGAACCATGCCACACCCACTGACTTGAGCTGCCTTGCCTCCAAGAAGCCATTCAATCATGTTCAGGCCAAATTTCTTGCTTCAAGAAGAGCCTGTTTCAGAGAAATTTCAGAACTACTTGTCTCTGCCTCTCTTTCTCTACACATTCTCTGTTTTGTTTTCCCAAGGATAGAGGGAGATCCACCTTGGCCTTGGTTCTGCTTCCTCTGTGCCGGTATTTGAGGGCCAATACCATTCCCCATACATTATCTGAGCCTTCTAGACACCTCTTAACCCCATCCAGGAGAAGAGATCCAGAGAACATGAGATTTGTGCTTGGGACCTAAGAATATGCATTTCAATATGGATATGTATCTATTCTAACTGCAATGCCTTTTGTGTAAGTCAAGCTGCTTAAGGCAATTTCCATAAGATCTGTCCAAGAAGAAAATGTTCAGTAGGAACAAGGTGAGAAAGCTATTAACTATTGTCTGACACTGAAAAGGTCCTAAATCAATGCCTTAGTAGCTGACCTGTCAGGAGAAGGTATAAAAGATTTATTTATGCAGTCTCTGTTGTGTTCTCAGCTCTCACAAAAGTGTTTCTATAATTCAATTTCCTTACCTCTTCTTTTAATTAAAAAACGGAACCATTAGAATAGTACCTGCATTGTGTCCTGACAGTGTCTGCATACTAATTCCAGAGCCTTTACAAGCAGTATTTATAACATAAAATCAGAGACTGAATAAGACAGGATTTTGCTTCCAAAGCCCTGCTAATCCCTTTTTAAAAGGGTCTGGTGAAATAGTTCAGAATAGTATCTGGAAGTTGGATTACTGCTCCCCCCCCTCACATTTTTTACAATGAAATGATATTTCACATTTAAAGGAAGCTCCATTTTTCTACAACACTTTTTTTTTTCAAATGAGAAAGTTGTCATGTTGTTGTTGTTTTTAATGATGGAAATAATCTGATCATAGAATCCTTGCTCACTAAATGCAGTGGCAGAAAATGTAGAGGAAATTTTTATGGCATGTTTGGAACACTTAAAATTTCTCAGGTAAACGTGGGTCTAGTGTTTGTTATTCAGAATTGTTTATGTGCATCATTCATCAGGTGACTTTCCTCATTTTTCTCAGAGGAAATAAAAGAGCAAAGCTTTGGGGGACAGATGCCTATTTTTCATAACTTAAAATATGCATATTTCAGGCAAAATACTTTTCACTAAGATGCTGGATGTATTTTTAAAAATACTTAATATGTTGATGAGTATAAAAACAAAAAAACATTATTATACTATGAGGTAGACTTTGCAGTTGCCCAAGCCAGGAAACCTGAGCTCTCTTCAGTTTCTCCCCAGTTCTGGCAAATAACAATATCCTCATCTGGCTAACCTAATCTTGCATGGCCAGCCTTCAGTCACAGACAAGAAGAAACTGGATCATCCTTCTAATGTCGCATAAATCATTTGATAATATTCTTATTGTTTCCCCCCTTATTTTTTTGGTCCAATCAAAGCCACAAAAATTTGCCCCAATTTTGCTTTCTATTCTATGCATTTGCCAAGGTTGCCAGTTCATTGAGATACAAAATCATGCAAGTCTCAGTTCTCCTTGTTTTGTATGAATCAATATTTTTGTTCTCCCTGGTGGCTCATATAGACTCTACACTGACTCTAAGGAAGTAAAAAATGCAGAACAGCTGAAACCGGTTTGGCTCAATGGATAGAGCGTGGGCCTGCGGACTGAAAGGACCTAGGTTGGATTCCGATTTGGGCAAGAGCATGTACCCTGGTTGCAGGCACATTCCAGTAGGGGGTGTGCAGGAGGCAGCTGATCAATGTTTTCAACTCTCTATTTCTCTCTCTTCCTCTCTGTAAGAAAATCAATAAAATATATTTTTAAAAATGAAGAACAGATTTCAAGTCCTCCAGCCTGGTCATATTTACATTGATTAATGTGCATCCTACTGTAATTTTTTTCCTCTGATATATGTAATCCAGCTGTTTGGATGTTTGCAAAGACATTGGAAGATTCAGAGGCAAACCACCAAACCTCCCCTAAATTGTCCATTGAGTTTCTCTTCTTTTTTTTTCTGAATGGTTTAGAGGTTAAAACTTTATGAAGTTCCTAGAAAACTCTCAGGCATTTTCCACATTGAAAATAGTTGGGTAAAAAGACAAGGCCATCCTGATGCTCAGACAGAAAGTAGGTGACAAGTGGATCATGTTATTGTGGGATCCTCGACTAGTGATCAGTTGGTAACTAAGATGTTATTAATTTTCTCAGAATGAGGATTCAATATCAGAAAACTATTACTATGAAACAGGTCCTGATGCCTTTCTAGAAAAAAAAAGTGCTTTTGTGTGACTTTTGCCCACCCAAATACTCTGTACTTGGTTACCCACCTATCCCCATTTGTATATTCCCACCCTCCAAACCTGGATCTTGAAATGCCCAATATGGGACTCGCACTAACCATAGAAACTCATAATAAAAACACCAGCCAGGCCCTAGGATTTACTGCAGTGCTAGTGTTTTAACAAGTCATGGTGGGGGGGGGGGGGGGGGCGGAGGTATTAATACAATCAGTTTTCTCCAGCTTCTTTCTGCACCCATATACATTAATTTCCTTAACTTTTTCTTGAACATCTAAAAAATAAATTATTGTCTCTGCCTCAGTGCCCTGCTGCATAGGGCTCTGAAACTCAGGATCTTCAGCTAGCCTCAGGGCTCCTGGGCTCCCAGGAGAAGTACATCCTAGTTTAGGGTTCAAGGCCCCTGCCAATGCCACATTTCTAGGAGGGTCTGGAGATCTGATTCTGTAAGATGCTAAGGAATGTGACTGAAAGGTGGAGTAATGTAAGTAATAATAATAATAAGCATTTAACATGTAAATTTTAAATATTTCAAGGATTAACTTATTTATTGCTCAAAACAAATGTTAAGCCTTCTCTGATTTGGCTCAATGGATAGAGCCCTTGGCCTGCAGACTGAAGGTCCCAGGTTCTATTCTGGTCAAAGGCACTTGCCTGGGCTGTGGACTCGGTGCAGAAGGCAGCCATTCAATGATTCAATCTCATCATTGATGTTTCTGTCTCTTTTCCTCTCCCTTCCTGTCTGAAATCAATTTTAAAAAATAAAACAATTTTTAAAAAACCCAAATTTTAGAATTCTATTTTAGTAGATGAGAAAATAACCAGGGGAATGTTTCATCACTTATGGGGGGAGGGGTGGCAGAGAGCCATAGGTGGAGAACTCTGAGAGGCTGGCCAGAGTCTTCCCACCATGTCTGCAGTTTTTGCCTGGTGCTCTTATTCCAAATAGGGAAGAGAAGAGACCCAGTAAAATCATTAACCGTATAAAATTTCCCCAAACTGCCCTGGGCCCTGCATTCCGTGCCCAGAGGACACGGTGCTTTGTCTCCTGTGAAGCTACCCACGGATACCTGAGAGGCAGTGATTCCATCCCTTTGCCAAGAGGTGCGAGCTGTCACAGTGGCCAGGCCCTGGGGTGTCCCAGAGCACTTCCCTTTTCCTCTCCTCCTAATCCCTTGATTCCTCCGCCCCATTCTGACTCAAAAGATTGAAAGGCAGGCCCTTTCTCCTCCAGGAGACCAGCACCGGATGCCAGAGACAGCCATCCTCTCCAGAAACGAACCCGGCCCCGCCCCGCTGTGCGGGGCATCTCCCCTCGGGGTGGAGAGTGTCGGTGGGAGGACTGGGTCTCCTGGGCAGACTCTGGGCAGCCCGGATCCCACCTGCTCCCACCACACAAATTCTTCAGGAGCACGCCTCCGGGAGAGGAGGGGGTGGGGAGAGACCGCCACGGGAAACTGTCCCCAACTCATCCTGGAGCCTGAGGAGGGGAGGCCGGAAAGGGGGGGCGCTAACCCCACCCTGATGTCCAGCGGCCCCCTCCACAGTGGCCCCCACCTTGATCTCCAGCGGCCCCTCCGCAGTGGCCCCCACACTGATGTCCAGCGGCCCCTCCGCAGTGGCCCCCACCCTGATCTCCAGCGGCCCCTCCGCAGTGGCCCCCACCTTGATCTCCAGCGGCCCCTCCGCAGTGGCCCCCACCTTGATCTCCAGCGGCCCCTCCGCAGTGGCCCCCACCTTGATCTCCAGCGGCCCCTCAGCAGTGGCCCCCACCTTGATCTCCAGCGGCCCCTCCGCAGTGGCCCCCACCTTGATCTCCAGCGGCCCCCTCCGCAGTGGCCCCCACCTTGATCTCCAGCGGCCCCTCCGCAGTGGCCCCCACACTGATGTCCAGCGGCCCCCTCCACAGTGGCCCCCACCTTGATCTCCAGCGGCCCCTCCGCAGTGGCCCCCACCTTGATCTCCAGCGGCCCCCTCCGCAGTGGCCCCCACACTGATGTCCAGCGGCCCCTCCGCAGTGGCCCCCACACTGATGTCCAGCGGCCCCCTCCACAGTGGCCCCCACACTGATCTCCAGCGGCCCCCTCCACAGTGGCCCCCACCCTGATGTCCAGCGGCCCCTCCGCAGTGGCCCCCACACTGATGTCCAGCGGCCCCCTCCACAGTGGCCCCCACCCTGATCTCCAGCGGCCCCTCAGCAGTGGCCCCCACCCTGATGTCCAGCGGCCCCTCCGCAGTGGCCCCCACCCTGATCTCCAGCGGCCCCTCCGCAGTGGCCCCCACCCTGATCTCCAGCGGCCCCTCCGCAGTGGCCCCCACACTGATGTCCAGCGCCCTCTCCGCAGTGGCCCCCACCCTGATGTCCAGCGGCCCCTCCGCAGTGCCCCCGCCCCGTCCGAGGTGTCACGTCGGTCCCAGGGGCCTTCCCCTTGTGGCCGCTTCTTTCACACCCACACGTGTGTCGCCCTTTCGCCTTTGCGCGGAGGGGTCTCCCCCAAACCTTGTCTTGGGCCAGGAGCTGGGTCTCCCAAGTGTTCTCTGAGGGGACCCAGCTGACTAGCCCAGAAGCAGCCGCCCTTTCGCTGGTGCCACGCCCGCCCCTGCCCTGCCGTCGGTACCCCTCAGTCTGAGCTGGGGCCCACGTGGGCCCCGAGCCTGCGCGTGGGAGCTGGACTGTGAGGACGGGCCAGGAGGCTCCGAACTGCAGGGTAGGTGTGGAAGGCGCTAGTGATTCCTGTGGTCCTGAGAAATTTGAAATTGTTTCTCTAGTGTCAGGGCCAAAGAAAGGGTCCCTGCGTGCTAAACCCCAATGAGGATGCAATGGAGACCCAGAAAAGAGTCGTGCAAGCCGGCAGCTTAGGCACCCAGTCTGAAGGCGTGGCCCTTCCTGTCCTCTGAACATTGGCTATTTCTAAAAGGAGTGGAAACCGGCTAGGACTTGCAGCCAACCATGCACCCATGTACCCCATCAGGGCTTAGGCAGGGATTGGAGTCACCTGACCTTGGTTTTCTTTCCGTATTTTTATTCCCTCCAAACTACTAGACTTTTCTCTAGAAAAGCAGAAGTTGTTGGTGAGAGGGTGAGCCTTGTGGAGCCAGCCACAGGGAAGACAGTCTTTCCAGAGAGACAATGAGACAATTTTACCTTTTTTCCTTCCATAATGGAAATCGGTTAATGAGTGCCAGTGTCACTGGGATGAAATTGGGGGTGAGGGAGGTTTCTTCCAGGAAGAGACCTTTGGTTGGTCTCTCTGTTTTTCTATCCTGAACAACTAAGCTTCAGAGATGCTCCCGTGAAGCCACGAGGAAGCCAGGGAAGAGAACTGGAGGCTGTGGAAGAGTCCCAAATCTTTTCCAGTATGACAAAGCAATAACAAGATACTCAGATTCAAGAGAGGAAGGAAAACATCACATCCTTTATTTCTAAATAAAATAGCCAAATGGAGCTCCATGTACACAAAGGTATTTGAAGGGAAAACAATCACAGATTTTAATTGTTTTACATATTTACAGCAAAATTAAACCATCTCTTTCAACTGTGTTTTCACTTAACAATCACTTTCAGTCAAGCACTATATAACAACATTTTATTTCAAGTTAGTTCATAATTTAGAATGCTAAGGGGACAGATGATAAATCACAAACAGTGTGGGTAGAGAAGATACTAAACAGTCTAGGGATTCAGTCAGAATTGTGTGTGTGTGAATTATGATTACAAAATATTTGCCTGTCTGTATAATTAACATTTACTGTAATCATTATATTTTCTCATAAATTAACAATATAAATAAACATATGGGGATCTTGAGTAAGCAACTAAAAATTAATACAAAAGACAAAATTTTGTTGCAACTACATAATAATAGCATCGATTACGGCTTGGGGAAAGCTACTTCACAAATAATTTAGTCAGCATACACAGAGTAGAGAGCCTGGGATATCTTGTCTGTTTAAACCACTTCTAAAACCACATGAAGGAGGTTTGGGGAAAGCTGGACATGGTGAAGCTTTTTCCTGGGCACAGTATAACATGAAGAACTGCATTTGTAGATGGGAGGGGGGTTGCATGCATTCTGGGGCCACTATCTTGTAAACTGAATCTTCTGAACTCCAAATGCCAAGATTCCAAAGAAAATAGGTAATTATAAAAATGTCTCCCTCCCTGAAGCCACTCTTCTTTCTATTAATGGCAGAAAAGGCTCACTGATTGCTGCTAATGAGAAGAAATACACAATGGGTCTATTTTTTTTTCTCAGAGATTGTCTTCGAAGAAACAGGAAATATTAACTATAACTTGGCTGCAGCCTTAGAATCCCAAACAAAAATATTGGGATCTTGAGGGGTCCCCAGAGGAGGCTCAAGTGACCTGACTTGGACTGATTGAGTGCCATGCCAGAGCTTGGAGAAGCCCACATGCCTGTGTCAGAGCTTACACAAAGAGCCCCTCAACATCTGCACACCTCCTTGGATCTGATGTCTCTGCATTACTTTTGTTTTCCTCTAAGCAGGACTTAGCCCTAAAGTTACCAGTTAGTGTGCATGTCTTCTCTTTTTTTAACGAAGTTTGATTTTTATCTCTTTAGAAACGGTTTGAAACTAACAGGGCAAAGAGAGTTTGACAGAGAGGAGAACAAATCGCTGACAAAGAATCTTTTACATTTCATCAGCGTTGTTAGGACAACAAGAAGAATGTCTCAGATAATAACTCTCACTTCAAAGATTTCGCAGCTCAATAGAAAGTGGACCATCCTTTTTATTCAACCACAAGGACTGGCACTAAAGAAGACTCCACTGTTTGATTTTTTTCCACCATGTTTATTTTTCCCCTATTCTCTAGGGTACTTGGATAAAATAAACAACATGACAATTAAGGGAACATGGACTTCTAACTTTCCTGTCATCTTCCCTATCTCCTTGGCCTTGCACTCTTGAGCTCATGCCCAGGGCCAGCCCAGGCCTGAGGAATAGCATACACATTACGGAGAAGTAAGTTTGGAGTGGCTTCAAGAGACTTTGGGGACAGAGAGGGCAGAATGGGCTGTGCTGGGGCCAAAGTGGAAATGACTGAAAGCCACAGTCTGAACTTCTCAGACTCATCCAGGGTGGCTCCACTCCTCTGCAAGTCTCATCCAAATTCAGGCCTCCATCTTGCTCAAGATGCAGAGAGGTGCACTACACAGAACTGAGCTTGGCATGCTTATTTGTTTAGCTTGTGAGGTTGCCTTAAAGTTATTTACTCCCCATCTTGGACCCTCTTTGAGGGACAGCCAAGATGAGTGGAGTCTGTGTGCTGAGTCAGGTTCTTCTCTTTCCTGAAAGTATCCCTGGTGCCAAAGCACCCTCCTGCGTTAGAATGCAGGGTGAACCCCTAAACGTCAGCAAGGCAGGTCCTAAGAGGGAACTATATATTGGAGAATGTAGTGACAGTATCAAATGGCATGAAAGCAAAGGTCAGCACAAATGTATCTTCTTAGAGCGTCTGCAACGAAGTGTGCCGCCTTTGAAGGGGCCGCTCCCTGAGTGCATTTCCATGGCAAGCTCAACTTGGCGTGATGATACAACGTCAAACTCACACTTTCAGCCCCAAAACTCAACTCTTTGAACAACCCGAGCTTGATTAGACCTTTCTCCTTTTCTTTTCCCTCTTAAAAACCATTTCCTTGCCTTTAGAAACTCACCATCAAACCCAAATGCGCTCTCTGATCACCGCAGAAAGCAGAAACAAAGAGGGCTGAACAGCGATTCAAGCGGCCTTTTTCTTCTTTCCCATTATTATCCATTTTTATTCTGATCGAGAACAAGTGCCCATTCGCGTGGGTTTTGTTTACCGGAAATTAAATGAAAATGATTTAGTCTGCGTCAAACAAAAATATATACTTGTATACATAGGGGGAAAGGCCTGTTAGACGTAAATATTATGTCCTTAATGAAAAGCCTGGATGGGCTCCAGGCTTGGCCTTTCAGGATTTCAGTGAGACTTGCCCATTGCCATAGAAATCCTAACTTACCATGAAGATGCACCGTGGCGAAGAAACATTGCTTTGTGCGAGGGCCCTTTGATGTCGCAGGAGCGAGATGCGGGCTCTCAGCTGCGCTGGGTGAGATTACCTTAGGAGCAAACCAATGGACATCTGTAACAAGCAAATGAAAAATTATGGGTGATTAGTAGCCTACCGAACATTGCTGTTTTTATTTTATTGTTTTGGATATGGGTGGAAGGTCAATTGGGTCTAGAAACACAAGAGAAAGAACCTAGTCCAATTTGGGATGGGAGAATTTTTAAACATTGTCAGAAGATGCAAATTCCCCAGATTCCCTCTGCACATTGACCATGGGGCAGGTGTTTCGGAGGGGAACAAGGTTTGCTGGCCACACAGCCCTTGAGCAGGCAGCATCTGGACCCTCTTGTAGTTGGGGGGGGGGGAGGGGGAAAGATGGTAGTTCCTCTTTCACAAGGAGAGATTCACTAAGGATGTGTTGAAAAGATTTTGGTTTTTATTAGGGGTACTTTTATGGGACTGGAGTGGGTCTGTGCAAGATTTCCTCCCTTCTTTTTCTTTCTTTTTTCCCCTCTAAATCTCAACAAGGATTTCTGGGAAAACCCATTCTCCCAGGGTGTTAGACTGAAAAATAGGCCCCAATTCCTCCTCCCCTATTGGAAACAGTTGCAAAGACTTTCCCTTTCACTGCCACCAGTATTTGGTTCTCTTTCTAGGGACTTAGTACCCAGCACATAAAATATACATTCAGTCCTGGTTGGTTAACTCGGTTGGAACATCATCTTGATGCAACAAGGTTATGGGTTTTATCCCCAGTCAGGACACAAACAAGAGTCAACCAATTAACACATAAATAAGTATAATAACAAATTGATGTTTTTTTTCTCTCTTTGTCTCTCTCTCTTTCTCTAAAATAAAAATACACATTCAATCTAAACCCATTTGGGTATTTGCATTTAAAACATTTGTTATTGCAGTTCATTTTGTCTACCCTTCTTCACCTTAAAAAAAAAAGACCAACATTGTGTGATTTTTTTTTTAAAGATCATCACAGAATTGACCGAATTTATCCAGACACTGTGATGTAGGTCAGACACCTGTCCAGTGGAGACCTAGGCTCAGTGATATCATTGGTTTACTGCACTCTTAGTGCCAAGCAGCCACAAGATTCCATAAGCCAAGGCTAGACAAGGGTAGGAGGTAAGAGGAGATGATTGGTCTGGGGAGAACTCTGAGCAATGAATTCTAAAGCCCCTGTAGCACTTTTTGTCTGAATTTTCCATTGTTTGAACTTACCCCTTACCCCAAGTATATAATGTATATACGAAGCAGACTAGCAGACAGATGTGTCTGTGTACTTGGGTCAGTTCACAAGGCAGGGGTGGTGCTGAAACTCTCTTATCTCTTTTATAAAAGTGCTGGGAATTTTTGAGATCTGGAACTTATGTGCTTTTGTTTCAAAAGACAGCTGTAAGGTGAAATTGTAAAGAAGCAAAGAGGAAGGAAATAGGAGGTAAGATATATGTGATCCAAACTTTGTTGGAGACTGCAAGTGGGAACTGAGAAAGAAGTGGGGCCTGACAATCCAAGTGGTCCAATCCTGGATGAAAAGATTTCCCATTATCTGAACCTCAGGAAGACTTTGTGGTCTTAGTTTTGTCACATGATGTTGTCAAGATTGCATATATATATATATATATATATATATATATATATATATTTCTGTCCATCTGTTTATCTACCTTCTTTACCTCAACACTGGTTTCATGCTACCAGGTCGTGAAGGTGTGTGTAGGAGGGGTGGGGTGTTACTGGGTGTAACTGTAAAATAAATACGTAGCATATTTACATTTTATTCAATGACCTCTAACAACCATTAGCAGTGAACTAACTTTTCCTTCCTTCCTTCCTTCCTTCCTTCCTTCCTTCCTTCCTTCCTTCCTTCCTTCCTTCCTTCCTTCCTTCCCTCCTTCCCTCCTTCCCTCCCTTCCTTCCTTCCTTCCTTCCTTCCTTCCTTCCTTCCTTCCTTCCTTCCTTCCTTCCTTCCTTCCTTCCTTCCTTCCTTCCTTCCCTCCTTCCTTCCCTCCTTCTTTCCCTTATTTCCTCACCTTCTCTTCAAACCTCAAGAACCAGATCTAGACTAGCAGTCATTGCTCGCAGACCAGCAACCACAGCAGTAGCCCTAATACCATAAGCAGCCGGCAGCAGCGGCAGGACCAGATGCTGGCGCCGGACCTGGCGCGGTGGGGGCAGTTACAACACCAGTGCCTTGCCACACATACCATTCTCTCAATTCGATGCCACGAGCCACTACTGCCGCTGAGGAGGCCACCGGGGGCTCGCGGATGAAGTTGGACACAAAGGCAGACTGCGTGGCAGAGACGTAGCCAGAGCTAAGAGGCGGCGGTGAGCGCCCATGCACCTTCATGTGCTTACGCAGCGAGCTGGGGTGCGTGTAGCACTTGTCGCAGCCGCGCACTTTGCACGTGTAGGGCTTGTCGCTCGTGTGCACGTGCGAGTGCTTCTTGCGGTCGCTGCTGTTGGCGAAGCGTCGCTCGCAGCCCTCGAACTCGCACCTGAAGGGCTTCTCTCCTGATGGAGGCAATTGCAGAGACATTAGGGTCTGGCTCGGCCTCACAAACCTCCCGAAGGTTCTTTTCCATTATTTGGAAAAGAACCGGTAAAGATTTTCGGAAACTTTTGTGTTCGGCCCCTTAGGCCTGGTACCTTCTTCCCTCGCGGCTCGGAGTGCGCCCTCTAAGTTGCCTTCCGAAGCACTCCCCCTTTCCTCCCTCTCCTACCTGAGCCTGGGGGAGGGTACGGAGGAGGAGCAACGAAGAACCCATCTTAGTTAAGTTTCCATCCTGGAAAATCCTGATCTACTCCGATTGTTTTCCTCCAAATTTTCTCCATTCGGAGCCAGAAGCTCCTCGCCCAGAAAACAGAGTTGACCGAGGAGGTTTTATCTGCTGAATGGACAACTGCTGTTCCAGCCAAAGGTTCCCCGCTCAGAGGACCATCCCGCACACACCCCATCCTGGACCAAACTGTTTCCTAAAAATGGTTTAGTATCAATGTCAAGGCGATGGGATAATTTAGTAGTGCACACCATATGCCTATGACATGTGCACAATGTGTATTCGTGCTGTAGGAAAAGGTATTCTGAGCAATGATTCACTTCACAGGCGATTTTTACAGGAAACAGGGATTTTTCTCCCCCTTCCCTTCGATCCCCTGAGGGCAAACGTTTAGCAGCAAATCTTGCCTAAACTGCTCCGGACCCCCCTACCTAAGAGCACCCCCAATACTACTTCATTACGCTGCTCCTGAGGTTCCCAGGAGACGCTGCCATGGGCTCTCCCAATCCCAGTTGGCTGTGTGTTCCACTGACCCTCCCCAGACCCCCATGCCTGGGAGTCGGGCCCAGCAGACCTGCAGTGAGAGGCCGTGCGTCAGGACCTGCCCAGGCCCAGTGGGATCCGCGGCCTATCTCCCAATCCAACCCTTGAGCTTGGAGGCTTCAGTAGGAGTGCAGCTGCTGCGGTCACGCCTGGTCCGTCCCCGCGGACGGAAGGCCAGAGGGCAGCCAGGGTAGACCCCGAGGGACTCTGCTCCTTGGTGCGATGCCTTATGGAGCCGCGGGAAGGCGCGAGTGCGCATTCGGTTGGAAATACGGCGGAGGACCGAGCTCCAATCCGGAGCTCACCGAGGACTGAGCTCGCCGTCGGTAAGGGAGGACAGAGCCCAGAAGCCGAGCCCAGGTTCCTGCTAAGCCGCAGGCGCTGCGGGGAGGAGGTGAGCAAGTGTATCCGCGCTTTCAGTAAGTGGATGCCGCCGTGCTCCCGGATAGGGGGGCCGGCTCCCAAGCTTCTGGTTGAGAAGGAAGAGGTGCACGGCTGCAGGAGTGTGGTCTTTGTGGTCGCTTCTCCGTGACTCCCAGGAAAGACGAGAGCTTTGGGGTTAGGTTTAAACACTTTCTCTCGGGGTCCGCCCGCTCACGCTGAGCCAGAGGTTTGCCCACAGCCTCGCCTCAAGGCTGCAGAGGTTTGTGAGCCCAGGTCCTGGTCCCGGCAGGCCAGAGCGTCCCCCCCGGCAGGCCTGTTGGAAGCACAGTGTAACAGTGAACAGTGCTAGAATCTGCTATTTTTCGGGACACCGGTACCGTTTAATAAAAATGAATAGAGAGGCATGCAAAATAAACTGGTGCCCTTATTTGTCCCTCGTTTTCTTCCATTTAATCCCTCTTAGTATTTGCCAAACTAAAAATTTTCTTCATTTTCTCTCCCTCCCCCCGCCAAAAAAAAATCTAACAAGAACCATGCAATTTAGCACCCGCAAAAGGAAACAAGATTTCCTGAGAAAATGGAAGAGGTGTGGAATTTAAGCTTGTTTGCCCTCTCCCCCCATACACACACACTTATCCCATCTTGTGAGTGCCTCGTTTGACATTCACGTAAAACAAATGATTTCGTCCCAGACGAGGAACAGAGGTGGAAAAAGCAAGACACTGAAATGTTTCGGGCCTGAAGTTCTGAGGCCGCTGGGAAGCCGCTCCCGGCCTCTCTCTCCCCAGCTGCTGGAGTCGCCCTGGTTTCTCCGTCAAACACCCGCGCCGCCTCCTCCTCTACTTCCCCCCCCCACACACACACCACACACACCGCCACACACACACACACACACACACACACACCACACACACCGCCACACACACTCACACATATACACACACACACCACACACTCACACACACACACACACACACACACACACACCGCCACACACACACACACACACACACACACACCGCCACACACACACACACACACTCTCACACACTCACACACACACACACACACTCACACATATACACACACACACCACACACTCACACACACACACACACACACACACACACACCACACATATACACACACACACACACACACCGCCTCCCTGCCCCGGGTCTGCGCTCTGAGCCCTGGGTGGCGGGTGCGGAGAGGAGGCCTGGTCCCGGCTTTGCAGCCCTCCCCAGCAGCGGGCCCGGGCTGAGTGGTGGAAGGCCGCCTCCCGCACGCCGCACTGGCCCTTACCCAGCCCCTCGCCAGGCCGCCCCACAAAGTTTGGCAGCGCCGAGCGGGGCGCCCGCGCCGTTTCCTCGTACTTGTGGCTGCGCCGGGCTGTCCGAGCGTCTCCGCCCGGGCTCGGTCTCCACTCAGACCCTGGACCCGCTTCTCCCCGCCCACCGCCGGGCAGGCAGGGTCCGCGGCACAGGGTCCCGGGAAGGGCGCCGGGCGGCGGGGACGGGCGGAGCGCAGCGGCCGCCTGCGGTTCCCTCCCGGCGGCACCTTTGCTCCAGGACTGCGGTGACCGGCACCAAGGGAAACCTTTCGGTTTGGGCTCTGGGCAGCCGCATCCGATGCTAGGCCTAGGATTCAGATCCGGAGAATTTTAACTCCCGAGAAATAATCATTTGCCACTTCTGCGAGTCGAGAAAATGAAACGCCACTAATATTTGAAAAGGCAATTATTTTCCTGTTGAACTGTCTTCAATTTGTCGTGAGGTCTATTGCCATTTGAGAGACATTTTGTTGCCCCCCCCCCCTTTTCATTACTTAGGAGGGGGCTGAGAGAAACGATGGACTAGGCCTGCAGGGTTTTTGTTTGTTTGTTTGTTTTCGTTTTGTTTGTTTTGTTTTTTAACTCCAGCGGTAATGAGTTGGTTCCTCCATCGGAAAGGACGCACTTAGAATTTGGTCCCAGATAGAAGAAACCTGAGCCATCCTGAGCGCACAGAACTTGTTTCGCTGCTGTAGGTCGATTAAACTAAGAATTTAACCATTTTCTGTCCTTCAAACAGTAGGCCGGCAAAGTGTGTTTATTTAGAACTCCCCTGTCATTAAAAATCAGTTCCTCCTCTGGCTCAGGACTGCGTGTCTACCTTTGCAGTGTGGACCGCCAGCTTCTGGAATAGCCAGCCTGTAGGCGGTGAACAGTACTTCACTTCTTTCTGCCTCACACTGGGATGAAACTCTGAATGGGAGGAGGCATCCTGAAAATAGCTTCAGAAAACCATACAGTTCCAGATGTGCTCGAGAAATAAAGTAGGAGGCTAAAAGTGGACTTTGGTGATCTGGCCTCCACGTGTGCCATTTTCCTGGCCACAGACCTTCTTCAAGATTGCAGGGTTTGCAAGAGAAGGCCGGATTTAGCAAGATTCTTTCCTGGGCATTGCCAGCCTAGGAGAGTTATTTGACTCTAATAATTGGCACTGTTTCACCAATAATAGAGGTGAGTAAAACAGAGCGCCAGGGAGAAGTGGAGCACCAAACTGGAACTTATTTCATACCCTGCTCTGGCCACCCGTCCAGTTCTCTCCTACTCCCTCCCCTCCAGGAAACAAACACACACACACACACACACACACACACACACACACACAAAGCAAGGGAGAAGGAATGTTGATTTCTTAAATTTTCTTAAATTTGGAGAGTGGGCAAGAAAACCCTAACTAACTGGAGTATAAACATGATTGCTAAGCTAAGTAATATAATTTCACAGGCTGTTCTGGAAAGTGTGAAAAGTTTTTCCTTGCAATTGCACTAATTATAGATGCTTCTGGCCAGAGAAGTTCAACTTTGCAGGTTCTTGCCCTGGTTCCTTTCTTTTCTGTTAACTATAACTGACAGATGTGGTTGACACATGTCCCCATTTCACTTAACAGCTCAGTAAATGACATTTAAGGCAGATGAGTCTCCTTGGATCTCTGCTAAAGCAGAAAAGAGGTTTGTCAATTGTCCCAAGTGTCCAGTTACAAGGCTCCAAAAGATAGCCTAGAGATCCCAAATCCTAAAGAAGTAGCCAAAGGCCTGCTGACCCCTCAGTTCCATTGGTGATCAGGCTGTAAAGCTAGAAGAATGTTGGCCAAAAAAAAAAAAAAAAAAACCTGGGAAAAATTAAATTGTTCCTATATATTTAAGACTAAGAAACAGTACTATTTAAATACCTTAAAAGCAAACTAAATGGGCAGGGGGCACACATTCACACACAGAGAGACACCTTCACCCTTGCCTCCCAGAGCAGAAATCCTCTACTGTCTTCCCCACATTCAGTCCTGGGAACTTCTGTGACTCTAATAGAAGAGCATAATTAATATTTCATGGGTTTGGCTCATGGAAACACCAAATACCTTCCACACACACACATACACACACTCCCCGCATGAAACTTGAGGAAATCCAGCCCGAGGGCCAGGAAGAGACCCCTGCTTCCCCAGAGGGTCTAAACGAGGTAGTGCCAAATACTGACCTGTGTGAGTTCTTTTGTGTATTTTGAGATTTTCTGATCTAGCAAAGACCTTCCCACACCCCAGGAAAGGACAGGGGAAGGGCTTCTCGCCTGTATGAACGCGGATGTGATTTACAAGTTTGTATTTGGCTTTAAAGGACTTGCCCTGGCGCGGACACTCCTCCCAGAAGCAGATGTGGTTGGCCTGCTCTGGGCCGCCGACGTGCTCCACAGTGATGTGCGTGACCAGCTCGTGCATGGTGCTGAAAGTTTTGGAGCAGAGGTGCGGGAGCTCGGGGGCATCGACCCCCAGCCACTTGCAGATGAGCTCCTGTTTGATGGGCTGGCGCATGTAACGGAAGAAGGCACCGGGACCCTGGGGCGCAGCGAGGTTCACGGTCAGGTTCATGCCCCCATAGCTATGAAGGGTCCCGGCAGCTGCTAGGGTGTTGCTGTGGGTCACTGGTCCTGGTGAGAAGGCTTCGGGGCGCGCATTCATTTCTCTGGGGAGTCCCAGTCGCGGGAGTCCGTTCAAAGTGCCACTGGCGGATGCCTCGGGAGGCTGTTCTTGAAGGCCAGGGAACACCGAGGGGCTGGAGGCAGCAATGAGCTGGGGGTCATAATGTCCGGAGCTACTACCTGTTGTCAAGATAAATAGCGAGCGTGAGAACAGGTGGCATGAGCTGAGCGTTCCACCTGGCGGGGTTGGGAGTGGGGTGGGAGGAAGCAGGTTTACAGCCTCTGCCTTCAGAACCCAGATTTGGAGCCAAGTAGTGTCAGCAGCAAACCCAGTAGGCCACTCGAGGTAGAGCCCCCGGCCCCCAACCGTTCCAAGAGCTTTAGATGGATGGTGGCAGCTTGGCTTGTGGAAGGGATAGTGGGACACGCAATGCTGAGTCGTCTGTGGGCAGTTGGGAGCCCTTACGCTTTGCTCCAAGGGAAGCCCAGTCTGTCCCCCAAGTACGCTTTGACAGCCAACAGAGCCCACCCTGCGGGGGATTGGGAATAAGGGCAGTGCGGATGCTGTGTGTGTGTGTGGGGGGGGGGGGGGTGCTGCTGAAGCGCCCAGCCATAAGCACTAATTTCAGCGCCCAGGTTGTTGGGAGTGGGCGGCCTGCATCCAGACTCCGACTCTCCAGAGTTGCCAGGGTTGGACCATTCAGGCCAGTCAGCTGACAGCATGGAAGGGAAAGAAGAATCACAAAACAACTTCTAAAAAGTTTTTTTTTTCCCCTTAAGTTTTGGATTGTGACTTTACACCCCCTCCCCCCAACTACCACCCTCAATCTTTAAAGCCTACTTGAAACCTGCATGCTACAGAGGCTGCAGCAGAGCGTGTGAGGAAGTGAATAGAGATTGGGGCCCGCCCGGGCTCGCAGAGAACAATGGCTTAGGTCGACTAGGTCGCCCATTGGCCTACTGCTGGGCCCGACGTCAGAGATGACATGTCTCAGCGTTTCCGGACACACACACACACACACACACACACACACACACACACCTGTTTCAGCTCCTCCTTTCCCCTTCCCTCCCCATTGCCCTCCCTTGCCCCCTATCAGCTCCCACCTCTACTGCTCCTGTGCTCTGACCCAGGCACGGATTCTCTCCTCTTGAGCCTCCCCCTTACCTTTCCAAAGCTGGATGGATATGCTCTTGAAAGAGAGCGGAGCGAGGTAATGCCTCTGTTCTCCACGACTTTGGAGAGGGATATTGCATTGCACACGTCCTGGGGCCAGACCTACTGTACCCAACTTCAGCGCTTTGTCACAGGAGTCATGTGAAAGCAAAGGCAGAGATCTAGGGAGGAAAGACCGATGCAGGCTAGATGGCCTTGTGCAAAAGAATACCTAGGCTAGCAGCCCTGGAGCATAATTTTATTTTCTCAATTTCTCTGAAATTCTCTCTCTCTCTCTTTCTCTCTCTCTCTCTCTCTCTCTCTCTCTCTCTCTCTCTCTCCTCTCTCTCTCCCCCCTCTCTCTCTCCATTTCTCCCAAGTTCAGACCACACTATGCCTTCCAACACGTATCCTTCCTTCTCCCCTCCCTGGCTCCCCTTTTTCCACTTAATCTTGGCGGTCCACCTTCCCGGTGCCTGGCGCTCTCACGGACTGGTGAACTCCAGAATCCAGTCCTGGCCAGAGCCAGCAGTGAGCAAGAGGAGTTGATGACCTGGAGAGGCTGACTTCAAACCCACACAGCCCTCCTAAGAGGGGCTAAGGAACTTCTCAGCCATAAATAACAGCACCCCATAGGTGGACTGGCCAAAGAAACAAGAGGCTAGCATAGCAAGAAAGAACATTTCCTCACTCTTCCATTTCCTTACTCTCCCAGGTCTCCTCCCTCCTTGAGCTATGTAGACCCTGACACCAAACGGAGCCTTTGAGAAAGGGTTGATTTAGGGATCAATTCCACTCTCAGCTCCCACCTGTTGCCTGTTGCCAGAGTCACTGCCTCCTTCTTCGGCCTGTCTTTAGGGTTCTGATAAGAGTAGAGACCATGTTAAGAGTAGAGGCCAGGCTGTGAGAGAACTGTGGCTTCCTGGCCTTCAGGTTATACAGTCTTGGGGAGGGGGCATTAGGTGGAAAAAAAAAAAAACTTCAGGTCTGGGCAAAGGGGCTGATGGTATCTTTTGTTTGTGTCAACCCAGTCAGGATGAGCTACATAACCTGGTGATGTAAAGGGCTGCTGGCTTCTATCCTTGCCTTGGTCTCCAGCCCAAAATGCCAGCCTAAGTACTTGGACTTTTCTGATGGTCATAGATAGCACCCCAAAAGCTGAGAAAAGCGTTTTTAAGAGATGTTTTAAAGATTGGGTAAAAATCTCCATACCATAGCAGAGGTGAGAAGTTTAGACAGATTATTATGAACTTTGATGCAGGGTTTTTGAGTTGTCCCACCCATTCCCAGCAGCAAAGACCATTATGCATTCCCCAGTCAGTATAAATAAGAATGTCTTTTAAATTTTAAAAATAATTTACTTATTTATAATGGTTGGTAGGTTCTTTCAGACTTTCTTCATTTAATATATTGTTCCTGCTCCAGGTGCATTTTATTGAGGGATTAGCTTCCATAACAATTAACCCTGGTTTTGGCAAGTGCAGGTCTTTCTGTTCCTCCAGCTGGAAGAGCTTAAGCAACACAACCAATAGGTGCTATGGTTGGCATTGAAAAAAAAATTGCCTGAGCCTGGCATGGCTCAATGGTTAAGCATTGACCTGTGAACCAGGAGGTCACAGTTCCACTCCTGGTCAGGGCACATGCTCGGGTTGCAGGCTTGATCCCAGTGTGTGGCATGTAGGAAGGAGGCAGCCGAGTAATGATTCTCTTTCATCTTTGATATTTCTATCTCCCTCTCCCTTCCCCTTCCTCTCTGAAATCAATGAAAAAATATATATATTTTAAAAAGTTAAAGGAAAGCATTTGACAGCCTAACCCTGTATGCTCTGGAAATCAAGGACTTCCATAACAGCATTGAGACTAGACTTTGAGGATTTGTCTCCTTTCCTGGCTTTCATGTTTTCCAACAGTCTCACTCTCTTGGACTTATCCCTCTGCCTACAGGCACCCCTATGGTCGCCCATCCTGTTTTCCCTTCCTCTAAGCCTGGTCAGGAAAAATCTCTGTCTCTAGCCAGAGTATTGAGGTATTCCAGTCTCAGTTAGTGATTTTAAGGCTCCCCTTGGTGCAGGTGTCCATTGAGTGATGCAGCTTACTAGGCAAGTCTGAGCTGAACCCAAGTAGGGCTCAGAAAATAACAAAGACCAAAACCAAAAACCCAAAGGTGTCCCTCCTTAGAATCCCTCAGTGTTTTTCCTAAGCATCCCTCAAAATATAACTTAGTCACCTTCTCCGATAGCATTTAGACCTAAGTGCAAGGTCCTTTTGCAATAGTTCAGAAATTAAAGCATTTTCTTTCCCACCTAATCATGGGGCATCTACAACCTACTGTTCAGGATGTTTGTCATACTCATCATCCACTTTGATTTCCATGAAAACTCCAATTTGCACAAAAATGTATCTCTTAATATATATATGGAGATCCCGCTTGTATCAAAAACATTGAGAAATTGTACAGAGCAAGGGTATTTAAGTTGTTTTATGTTTTGGAAACTATTGGAACCCTTTTGAACTAGTGCATTCTAATACTACTGTGTATGTTGCCCATGCTTGTAAAGAAGAAAATGAAAACTTTCCATTAGAAGGTGGTGAAAAAAAAGATTCCCCCCCCCCCGCCCATCCATGTTTGCAGACTACTTGAATTCTATGGATTGATTCCATGGACTCTAGGGATAAGAAGCAGAGGTTTTATACACCCTCTCACTTACTAGCTTTACTTCGAAAAGCTTCAAAAATGTAGATGGCTTTTTTTGCCAACAGCAAAAGGGCAGATTCATCTGATTCAGTCAAATTCACTGACAGTTACCTGCCCTGTGGCGCTCCCTCCCAGATGCAGCCTTCTCTTGAAACATGAAAAACATCTAGACATTTCCCAAGAGACAGAGGTAGGTAGAAAAAATTTATTTCCCCCACTAATATTTATAAATGGGAAATTTTGGGCAATGTCTAAGGGTTTTCAAGGCTTATCTCTGAAGTTATCAACAAAGCAGTATCCAGCTAATTACAAAAGACAGGTGGGACACCAATGTAGGCAGGCATACGTTAGTTTTCAGGGACATTCATTTGTGTCTTCTAGTGCCCAGATAGCAAGGAGTTCAGGTACCATTGATTATTGTTTGGGCAGGCTGAGTATTATTCCCTTCAATGGTGATCAGAATTTTTCTTTCACAACTTTTTCTCACCACACTTCCAATACTAAATGCCTGGCTGGAATATTCTTTTCCTAACCATCCTGTAATTTATAGCATTACTAATTCCACTTTCCTGCTCCATTTGCAGGAAAAAAGACATATTCTGGAGTCCAGGGATCTTTCAGCAGGGGGTCAGAGAAGCTCTGGAGGCCTTCATGGATGGGAGACTGTTTGGAGCACAACAGACCTCAAACATCCTTCCAATGCCCAGAATCATGCCCTACATACCTTTCTTTATCTGAGCCAAACCAATGCAATAGCATAAACTAAACTGATTTTCTAATCCTGCTGTATAGAAATATGACATTTGATGATGACTTAATCTGCCAGATCTCCTCACATCATTGGCTCAAATGGGGAAATGTCTGATCTCTCTCCCTCGGGAAAGAAAGAAACCAGGATAATTTCAGATGCATAACTGGACTATTTTCCAAATTTGCTCTTTTAAACAAAGCTAAATGATGATTATCCAGCAGTATCATAAAGAGCCAATGGCCACGGCACAGAGCCTGATTAAGCATAAGCCTGTTGCCTAGATGCTCTGCATCTAAATCTGCAGTCACTTGTTCAATCTTTTCTCACTCACTTCTGCCCAGGTTACCAACCCAAACGAGGGACAAATCTCTTCAGATCCTAGTCACTGACAGACTTGAGGATTCCTTCAGTGAAAGATTGTCTCTATTCTTATGGGAAAGTAATTAAATAACTTAAGCCCCAGGAGGCCACCATATGTACAGGTCCAAATTATACAAAAGAGATGAGATCTATGAGGATTTTGGAGACATTCCTCCCCTTTACTATGCCATTTTGGGTTTTAGTCATCGTTAATGGAGCTAAGTATGAAAGAAAATATACTTAGATAGAATTTAATTTTCAAACAATGGTTCTGCAAAACATCTTTCAACAAAAGATTAAGAATCATGGCTAAAGGATTTTACAGAACAGCATTGAAAAACTAAAACAACAGAATTTACATAATAACCACACCTCTTTTGATAATTCTGTCAACAAATCATCCCAAAAATAATAGAAGATAACCATTTCCTGATTTGTCATTTAACTTTTGTTAAGAAGATTGCTTTTTCTACCAAGAGCAACAACAACAAACAAACAAACAAAAACACCTTGGAGGCAACCATCAGCTAGTGGTGTAGTTAAAATGAGGAAAACTAGATGCCTGGAAGGAAAAACACCCAACCCTAAATCAAATGCTTATTCTAAATGGAATATTAAATTAAATTTTTCACAATGAAGGTATTCCTGACTGAGCAGCTGTCAGTCACTCCCTGTTCAGATACCACATTGTGGGAAAATCATCACCACCGCATTGCAGAAGGCTGCTGTCCCTGGTAAAGATGATGCATATCATGTAAACTCCATCACCAAGATCAAAGTATGCTTCTTTTATGGAAGCCAATACATGTCAAACCTTATTCCAACCAAATTATCTGGAAATGAATTCAAGATGAATATGTCATAGAATAATGTGACTGGAACTGCAGAAGGTCAGGGGTGGTTGTTTCAATGAGAGAGTCGTCAAATATTAATTCTAGAACATCCAGATGAGTAGGTTTTGAGGGATTAGTCAGCTGCTGGTGGGATGCTGAGTTGGTGATTTGTGTGCAAATTTATTAAACAGCAAGGTGTTGCTCTAAGTTTCACTTTAACTCAAGAAACATCCCCAAACTCACAACCAACATAAGCAAAAGACAAAACAAAATTTTCTACTTAAAAGAGAAATAACTTCAGCAAACGAATATTCAAAAGAGGATTTTAACTTACTTGACTCTTTCAGAGTCGTTTGGTAAAGTCGCAATCGTTTCCTCATCCCCAAGGATGTCTTGTATCTCATTTCCTGACTCTGAGCCTGTTGGGGGTAGGAGGAGGAGGAGAACAACAGTTACTAGTTAAATATTTTTACACATGTTTGTATGGAACAGTCTTGCAGCCTGCATGTGTGAGTGAAAAAAGAAAGTGTAAAGCTGAAAAGTATTTTAGTCTTTCTTTGACCATTTTCAAATTTGGCAGTAAAAATAAAACTCTGCTGGGAACTTCCTGTATTTATTGCAAAACAACATATCCTTGAAAATATAAAAAAAATATATATTAAAATCATCATTCATCAACAAGTTGTATTTTGTTTTGTTTTATCTTAAACTCATGTTATTCTGTCTTGCAGATATAATTAAGCACCCAGTTCAGTCAGTCAGTGTTCAAACATCTGTAACTTTTAGAATTTGAATTTATTGTATGAGAAGTTGCCATTATTTTCTTTAAGTGTATTAATTGAATTTAGTAAAATAGAATGAGGAGGGCTGGGACATTAGCAGATTAAAAAATGAGTTGTAACTCTTGAAACTGGGAGAAGAGGAATTATTTTGCAAATTTCTAGATCCTGTTCTGTTTTGTTGGTGTGGAATCCCTTACATGGTTTCTTCCCCCAGACCCTTTTGGAAGCCATTACTGATTTTTCAAAGTCAATATAAAATTTCCCAGATTTGGGGGAGGAGGTGTCTTATTTCTAGCTTCTGGTCCTGATTGTCCCACTTCTTATTTAAGAAAGTCAGAAACAGCCTTAGATGGTTTGACTCAGTGGATGAAGCATCAGGCCTGTGGACTGAAAAGTCCCAGGTCAAGGTCACATGCCCTGGTTTTGGGTTAAATACCCAATAAGGGCATGCAGGAGGGAGACAATCAATGATTTTCATCATTGATGTTTCTACCTCCCTCTCTCCCTTGCCCTTCCTCTCTGAAATCAATAAAAATATATTTTAAAATTAATAATAATAAAAAAGAAAGTAACAAATAACCTGCTCACCCCAAACCCCAGAATATATTTGCAGATCAGATTTACTTTGTGGATAGAATCAGTAAGCCATTGGCCATATTAAAGCCTGAAACCCATCCTGGGGACTTCTGCATCTGTCAAGCAAGGAGAGGCAGTAGAGCAGCCAAACAGAAGCAATCCACCCAATCCCAAGCCTCAGTTTGGCCTAGAAAGACAGTCATTGAAAAGGTCTCAGGCTGGACAAACACAGCAAGCCCTCTATCACTGAAGAAGTCTGCTTGTCTTAACACTCCAGTCCACAGAACAAGTGGTTGTTTAAATTGTTGAACTGCAGACCAAATCCAAGTGAGGTTCTGGTATTTCAAAGGCTTTCCAGTTCTCTATGTTCAAAGATCTCTTTCTCTCTCCCTCAGCACTCAATTGGGACTTGAATTAGCTTGGGTGTTTTCACCCTTCCTTCTCCCTTCTTTTCTAGTTTCAAGCCTGAGAGGTGTGTATGTGGGAGTTGGGGGGTAAGATAGACTCACCATTTCCTAGATGATTTTATTTATTTTCAATTTTTCCTAACCAAAGGGCTTCCATCTCCAAAGGTAATAACCACAAATCAGAAAAGAAAGCAGACCCAACTTTGCATTTCTGCAGAAGGGGGGCATGCTGGATGACTTTACTCTAAAATTTCTTCATGGCAGGATATCTGGCATGAGAAAAGTTCTGATTGGTTGGAACTAATAGAATTTACTATTTAGCTTCTTAAGAAAATGAGTGTGAATTTCCCTAGAGAACTCTGTTCACCCACAATGCTGCCCAAGCCCTCTATTTAAAAGGCACAGGCCACTTCCACTCCCAGGATTTGGCAGTCTTTTGTATGTTACAAACCCACAGGCATTCAAACAATTGCTGCAGAGGCTGAACTTCAGGGAGGCAACTGGGACCTTAAGCTGCTCTCTGTAGCAGCTCCATCACCAGCCAATGCAGGAAACAAAAGTAAATATCTTCTTTGGTTCAAACTCTGACCCACTTAGCAAGTTGGTCATCTTATTAAAGGAGGGGTGAGAAAAATGAGGAGCAGTCCCTGGGCCCTGGAACCTGAGATCTCCACCAATCCAAGGATTTAAAAGTCCTGAAAATTCTAGGTTGGATTTCCTCCCTGAATGATTGCTCTTGACTCCTCACATAAGCTCTGACCAATGAATCACCAGTCAGGATCACAATCTGGAAACTTATTGAAGTCTGCCTGTGTTTCCACACCCTGAGAAGAGAGGCCAGCAAACCCTAGACAGTTAATTGTGCTGGGGGAGAGCCAAGAAGGTAGCGGGGGGGGGGGGGGGCCGCGGGGGTGTGTCAAGGGGTACATGCAAAGAGCACCATTTTGTGGGTTCATCCTTGCCTGTGTAGTCCTATTCAAGGTCAGAGGTCATTTCCAGTCTGATTCCCAAGCTAGGGCCTCACTGCAACACTGTGCCACACTGATTAACCTGGAAACTTTCCTAAGAAGAAGGAAAGTCTGCCACAGCTCAGCCAGTGTGGGTGCAGAGCAGGGACCCTATAGACTGCCTCAGAGCTCCAAATCCCAAACCCCTCTCCACTTTTGCCAATGGCTTGCTGTAATTAGCAGCACCAGGCACCTCCCTGGTTCCTCTCCACTGGATCCTTGAATATAAGGAAGTTGGAATGCGAGTCTGGGTTGTGCAACAGCCTTTTTTCATTCTTCTATTCCTTAGCGGAAAGAGCTGGGCTTTTCCCAGTCTATGTCTGAAAGCTGGGTGACATTCTTGTGTCCACCTTACAGTTTGCATTAGTAAGTCCCTTGAAGGATATTTGACTATGCCTTTGAACCACCCCTCATCCCTAAATCTGCCGGTGACTTAGATGGGAGAAAGTATGGTAGTGGCTTTCCGTGGGTTGCTGTGCCGCCAATGCTGTCCAGAAATCCAAAGGTGCTCTCCTGCCAACCAAGGTGCAACCTTCCAATGCCTCTTCTCCATTCCTAAGACCTCACTAGATTCCAGCTGTTCCCTTGGTCAAAGCTTTGAGGCAGTCCTATTTTCTTTCACTGCCCCATACCGTTCCACTTCTCTTGTCCCTAATTTACAGTGTCCATAGGTGTCTAGAGTAAGTGCCCAGAATCCGAGTGGCTGTGGCCGGCTCCCCAGAGAGCTAGTAGTCTTAACCCTCGTATGCATCTGAGAGAAAGAAAGCCAAGTCCCAAATCCATGGCAGGTGACACTCAGAGAGTGGATCTCAGCGGTCAGCGTCCTGAGGCAGGACCGTAGGACGCATGAGAGCAGTGATCCAGCCCTGCAACTGATCCAACCAGCATCCGCTGTCAGGTTGGGGCAGAGAAGTTCCATCATCTTGCTACCAGCCAGGATAACTGGGCTCCTTGACCCTGGGGAGGAGCAGCAGAGTCCCGCCAGCGGAGTCCCTCCTGGGGGCAAAGCGGAAAAGCTATTTGCAGAGGTCCCTCCTTTCTGCTCACTTCTCGAGAGAGAAGTTCAGTACCACAATCCCCCATCCTGTGTCCACCTGGACACCCAGGCAATTTACATGGAGAGAGGTAGGGTGGGCGGGTGGGCAACAAGCTGCTCTTGGCCCCCTTCCCAGTTGGCACTCCATCCGGTCCCCTTACCGCTCCCTCTTTTCTGGGCAGAAGGATTGCACTCATCCATGATCACTGCCCTTTGGTAGAAAGGCCCCTTTCCCCCTTAGTGCCAGTGGGGTGGGGCCAATACCCAAGGTTGGGGAGGCTAGAGAGGCATTGGGTGGGGGAAAATGTCTAGATGGACTTCTTCCCCTAGAAGGGAGCTTGCTACCCAACTGCTGGGGGGTACAAGTCTCCTCTATCTGCCCCATGGACTTACGCACTTACCCCACTTCACCTGTTGCTGGGGTCTCCTCATTTCTGCACATCACTTTGGGGTGCGGAGGGGGAACCACAAACCCCTCAAAGCCTCTCTTTGTGGTTCCAGTGAGGCGGTCATCCTTCATTTCTGTTTTTCCAGCTTTCGGGAAGCAGTTAGGGAATGTATGATGAAGCAGAAAGGAGCCGTCAGGATATTTTAATGGCTTATATGTCACGTTGGTGCATGTGGCTTTGAACTGGAGCCGCTTTCGTTTCCTGCAGAGAGCACAGCAAATCCCAATTGATAACCTCTACAACCCACAACTTTTTTATCCCCTCCCCATACATTCTCTCTTACCCTGTATATTTAGATGTGTTTCCTAAAAATACTCTTGTCAAAATCCCCATTGGATTTTCCACAGAATGGAGAGAAGACTTTTCTTTTTTCAAGAATTATTTTTAACCCTCCTTGTTTTTCTTTTCTTTTCTTTTTTTTTTTTTGAAAGGCAGGAGAGATGGGTTCAATATTTGTTCTCCCTAGGATAGCAGTTTAGCCTCTAGAGAAAAGTTGCAGGTTAGGTTTTTATAACTGCATTGGAATCAGGTCCAAATTCCCCTTATAGACAGTAGAAAACCTTTTGTTCAAAAAAGATATAACAGAGCCACGCAAAGTGTATACTTAAAAAAAAATCATTTCTCAAGGCAAGCCCTTTCTTTCCATTTCTCATTCAGATCCATCCAGTCAAAGTTGGTACTAGGCTGCTGCACTCATACTTGCTGGGGACGGTATATTTGATTTTTTTCCCCTCTCTCAAATTTCTATTTCCCAGTCCAAGCACAAATACTCTGCGCCAGGTCTCTTTAGACCCTGGGAAACCATCCCAGTTACACAAGTCCGGTTTTGAGAGGGGAGAGTGCAGAAAAGGGCAGCTCAGTTTGCCAAACCCAAGCGAAAATCTAGTCGATGAAAAGAACAGAAAACCAGAAAGGCAAGGAGCGGCTAGTGCTGGAAGTCTTCTTTCAGGCTTTGCCACTAAGGTGGGAGACTGGGCAAAACAAATTCATTTTCATTTTCCTCTCTCCCAAGTACTGGAGAGTTTTTTAGCTGGGCTGCCTGTGAAAGGATGAGTTGAGGTTTCTTTGTTTGCGAAGAGAGTTTAGGGCTCTGATTCAGCTGCAAATAAGCCAAATGAAGTTAGAAACAAAGGGCAAATTGAAAGATTCCGACTCTTGGCTTTTTGTGTTTTCCTCACTAGAAAATAATTAGACCTAATGAATATGCAGACATTTGAGCTAAATCCTTAGCGCAGGCTGCTGGGTTTTAAACAGAGCTTCCAAGAAATGAAACCTTTATCTCCCACACCCCGGCATCCATGTGCATTTTTTTGAAATGCATAAATGTTACTGGCCTTACTTGATTGAGTCACAGGGATTTTTTTTCCTACTTTTAAGTGCCATATTCTTCTACCTTTCAACAATCATTTTAATATATGGTCAATGGCTCTTTGTGGACAGGACAAAAAGCAACTACGGGCAGTCCTTGAATAGACTTTGCGCTGGGCAAAGACAGGTTAATCGAGGGCCGCATCGAGAAAACAAGCGAGTGTTGTATGTTTGCACTGAATCCAAATGTCTGCATTTTCCTAACTAAATCAAAGGGAGTGTTATTTCTTTTTCTGCTCACTCATCTGAAGGTAAGTAAATTTTCTCTGGCGATCAAAAGCCTGGTCAGCAACAAAGACCGCGCCCGTTTTTTCCACCGTCCTGGTGTGGCGCGTTGCGGAATTTCAATAACTGTGACAAGGGTGACTGATTTGTGAAGTGAAAAAGGTTTGAATGTCACAAAATTTACATTGGTTCTATCTATCAGGGATTTAAATACCAAAAAAAAAAAGTATTTGGGGATTTCTAGGGAGCTTTGGACAGTTCTGAAGAACAATGGCACATTGGGAAATTTACAGTTTTACCTGAATGAAAGGGGCTCCCGTTGGAAACAGTAGTGCAGAAGGATGGGGTCATGGGGGCAGATGAGGGAGACTAGGGAAAAGGGAGAAAAGAGAAGAATAACACAGGAGGGGGAGGGAGTAAAACTCAGCAGCAATGTTTCCAATTTGCTACTAAAAAAACTCCAAACCTCAATAAACTAGAAAGTTAAGAGGTCTCACCCACCTATGCTTATTTGAGGGGGTGGGATAGTGGTGAGGAAAACGAGCCAGGAAACCGGGTGAATTTGATAAAAGTAGGAAAACCAAGGGAATCGGTTATCCTGATATTCTGTAAAGAGAGAATAGAGTGTCCATGTGTTCCCGAGACCTTAAATTATAAACAGAAGTGTGTGTGTGGGGGGGGGGGGGCACGGCAATAAGAAAGAAAACTTCAAAAAAAGCAAATAACAAAAGCCTCCTTTGCTGCCCTTGAAGGGAGGGAAGATGAAGGAAAGAAAAGAAAGTTGCTGAATACGGACATTCTAGAAGTGTTTTAGCTGTGCTTACCAGCCCAAGCCCGTCTCCTGCTCTCCCACACAACCGAAGTCACTAATCGCTCAGCTAAGACCTGGTTTGAAAAAGGACAAGACTAAGAGAGAGAAAGAGAGAGAGAGAGAGAGAGAGAGAGAGAGAGAGAGAGAGAGAGAGAGAGAGGACGAGCCAGAGGAATCAGGGTAAAAAATTGTGTATGACTGCGAGAAGAAAAAGGAATCATGCCCCCCCACTCCTCCATTTTTTTTTTTTTTTTTTTTCCGTGAGAAGAGGGCAAAAATGTTGGGGGAGAAAAGTTGCCTCTCTTGGCAGCAGAGGTTGTCAAAAGGGGATGTCAAGCGCTTTACAAGACCTGGGATTGATGAGGCGGGAGGGCCAATGAACAGCGCGCGGCGCCTAGGCGCGCCCTCAGTTGACTCGGCGGCTGCAGGCGGCGTGAACAGGGATGCACCAATGGAAGCTGCCGTCAGCCGCACGTGACACCTCCCCCCGCTCCCATTCATCAAGGGGGGGGGGGGTAGGGGGAACGGTGTCGTCCTTTCAATTCATTTATCTGCAGGAATGATTGCTGCTATCAGTCTCGCGCTCACCGTCCGGCTGAGGAGGTGAAAGTTTCTCCCCAGGAAGATAAACCGCAAAAGACAATATTGTGCATGATTTGCACCTTTTCTTTGGCTTTTCTTTCTTTTTTGCTCCCCGCTTATTATTATTATTATTATTATTATTATTATTATTATTATTATTATTGCAAAAAGCAGAGGGAAAAGGGAGAGTGAAGGAGAGAGAAGGCGAACCTGAGAAAAAGAGAGCAAGGGCGAGGGGCTAGTGGAGAAGTGAGGAGAGGCGCAAGGCGCTAGGCGGAGAGTGAGCAGTCGCGGCTCCTGTGCTCACATTCCTCTATGCTACAGATCCGGGAGGAAGGTTTCTTTTGGAGGGGGGGCTGGAGGGGTGGGCCAATATGCTCCACGGCTTTCCCTGGGCAGCCTTGATGTGGGGTCTTCTCGGTAGAGACTGAGCGAGAGAAAGTGCAAGCCCGGCCGGCGGGGTCTGCTCCGAGGGCTCCGGAGCCCGCCCTGCCCACCGCCGGCAGCCGTCTGGCTTCTCCGAGTTTGGCCAGGCGGGCTCCCCGGCGCGCGGAGCGGCTGCCTGCGGGATCGGACTCCGAGAGGTGGGTCGACTCCCCCTCCCTCCTCATCTTCTTCCTCCTTTTCCTCTGCCTCCCATCCCTCCTCCTCCTCCTCCTCCTAATCTTCCCTCCTCTGTAGGAAGGGCGGGGGGTGGGGGAGGCCGGAGCTCGCCCGGAGCGGCCACGATGCTCCTGGACGCCGGCCCCCAGTATCCTGCGATCGGCGTGACCACCTTTGGCACGTCCCGCCACCACTCCGCGGGCGACGTGTCAGAGCGCGACGTTGGCCTGAGCCTCAACCCGTTCGCCGACGGCATGGGCGCCTTCAAGCTCAACCCCAGCTCGCACGAGCTGGCCTCTGCGGGCCAGACAGCCTTCACGTCTCAGGCGCCCGGCTACGCGGCTGCCGCGGCCCTTGGCCACCACCACCACCCGGGCCACGTCGGCTCCTACTCCAGCGCAGCCTTCAACTCCACGCGGGACTTTCTGTTCCGCAACCGGGGCTTTGGAGACGCCGCAGCGGCAGCTAGCGCTCAGCACAGCCTGTTTGCCGCTTCGGCGGGTGGCTTCGGGGGCCCACACGGCCACACGGACGCTGCGGGCCACCTCCTTTTCCCCGGCCTTCACGAGCAGGCTACGGGCCACGCATCGTCCAATGTGGTCAATGGGCAGATGAGGCTTGGCTTCTCCGGGGACATGTACCCGAGGCCCGAGCAATACGGCCAGGTGACAAGTCCGCGTTCGGAGCACTATGCCGCGCCCCAGCTCCATGGCTACGGGCCCATGAACGTGAACATGGCCGCGCATCACGGCGCTGGAGCCTTCTTCCGCTACATGCGCCAACCCATCAAGCAGGAGCTTATCTGCAAGTGGATCGAGCCAGAGCAGCTGGCCAACCCCAAAAAGTCGTGCAACAAAACTTTCAGCACCATGCACGAGCTGGTCACGCACGTCACGGTGGAGCACGTCGGCGGCCCTGAGCAGAGCAACCACATCTGCTTCTGGGAGGAGTGTCCGCGCGAGGGCAAGCCCTTCAAAGCCAAATACAAACTGGTCAACCACATCCGCGTGCACACTGGAGAGAAGCCCTTTCCCTGCCCCTTCCCTGGCTGCGGCAAGGTGTTCGCGCGGTCCGAAAACTTAAAGATCCACAAAAGAACGCACACAGGTATGAAATCTCTTTCTTTGACCCACCCCCTGTGCCCAGCTCCCGCTTCATCCTGGACCTGGGACCGGAAATCTGTGTCAGCTGCCACGCACAAACGGGGGCCTTGGTTGAGTCTGGGCGTCAGGTTTCGGCAGGCAGGCAGCGAAAGTGTAGGCGGGGTTTTGGTTTCAGGTTTGAAATTATGAAAACGTGTAAGGCGACCGGATGGGAAGGATCCTGGGATATAGATTTTAAAATGAGGAAAATGAGGAATAAAAAAAGACTGGGAGAGCAGAGAGACAAGCCTGGTTTTGAAGAGTTGAGATGCCCGCGAAGCAGGGAGAGGTGGCCGAGGCTCCAGCTGCACCAGCAGCAGACTGTCTGAGTCTAAATGTTTACTTCCCGCCGACATCCTTATCCTTCTCTAGACACCTTAGTGAGGACTTTCCCAAAGGATGGAATTGAGAAAATTGGAGGATGTCGGATGAATATGCACAGAAAGAAATAAAAACAGAAAGACAGAAAGGAGGGAGGGAGTGGTGAAAACAAGTAAGTCTGATGAGAGGAGGCTTTTTGGAGGTTGCTCATATTTAAAGAACATAATTTTATTAGTGACTTGTTCGTGAGTAAGCTTCAGGAGTCCGGAGACTCAGTGGAAGGCAGTCTCTCTCTCTCTCTCTCTCTCTCTCTCTCTCTCTCTCTCTCTCTCTCTCATCATCATCATCATCATCAATTAGATTCTATGAAGTAGTTTTCAAAACACTGGCCGTTAAAAATAGAGACTGGTTAGAACAGTTAAAAGAAAAGTTGGTGGTGAGCTCATGGTTGTAGTGTGGGTCAGATAGGCCATTCTGAGCCTCTTGCTCCAACAAGGCCAGGAATCCAGTCTGCTTCCCTATTCTTATTTTCCCCAGTGATTTCTGAGAACAGCTTTTGGAATTTTGAGTTTATGGCCACAGTCAGGGAAGAATTTGTGCTGCCAAGCTCTCCACTCAGATTACCTTATAAAATGTGACTGCGTGTAGGAGGTGTGGTGGAGGAAATTAAGAGGCAGTTGTAGAGCCTCAGAGAAAGGGTGGTGGGAAGAGATAGGAGCAAAATAGCAGGAGAATCAGCCCCCAAAGTGAAAATTAGAAACTTTGAGGCAGGTATTGCTGCCTTTAGTCGTTTGTATAGGCCCAGGCAGAAAAACATGCTACTGCTCTGGGATCTAAAAAGAAAAAAAAAAAATCTAATAATAATAATAATGGCAACAACAATAAAACTCTGGACCTAATTAGATTAATAGTTAAATTAATTAAAATATTTATAAACCCACCGCATATATGTGACTTTATTGAAGAGTCAGGTATTTGAACTTGCAACCTTTTTTATTTTGTTTTAATTTTTTTATTTGTTTACGTTTAAAAATGCAACCACAAAGTTTGTCCTAATGAGACCTTTCTCTTTATCGCCCTTCACACTAGGGGAGAAGCCCTTCAAGTGCGAGTTCGAGGGCTGCGACCGACGCTTTGCCAATAGCAGCGACCGCAAGAAGCACATGCACGTGCACACGAGCGACAAGCCCTATCTTTGCAAGATGTGCGACAAGTCCTACACGCACCCCAGCTCGCTGCGCAAACACATGAAGGTAGTTGCCGCGCTCCCCATGCTCGCTCTGCTCCTCGGCTGGGTCCTGAAGAGTGGCAGCCGCTGGTAGCAGAAGCTGGTGCAGGCTCTTTGGGGCTGGCAGCCCCACTCTGCTGTCTCGGGCTGTGCAGAGAGTGGAAAAGGGGGCGGGCGACTCCAAAACTGTTATAAATTTATTTTTTAATAAGAAAAGTAAAAAAGAAATTTGGCCCAGATAGAGAGTGAGGGCTATTCTAGCTGGGTGGCGCTGACGAAGCTGCCGCAATTGGGGCTGGAAGAGTTTGCAGAAGAGTTGAAGTCTTGCACGTAGACCTGAGCAAGCAAAGTTCAGCGGCGGGGGCAGGGTGCGGGGAGCCCTCTGGGGCTCTAGCCTCATATCCAGTCTCCAGATCTTCTTTCTTTGGTGAGCCCGGGGTCGCTATCCCTCACTGGAGAACTGCTGCGGGGGGGGGGGGGGGGGGAGGGACAACCCAGCCCGGGTGCCCCTGGCGAGGCCTCCCCAGAGGTCCAGTGAATGCTGGGCTCTCTAGAGAAGCGGCGTGCTGCCTTCCCCCGTCGTAAGCGGCCGCTGCTCCCGCCGCTTCCTCTCTCTATCTCCTTAAAAACCCTGCTTTATTCCCGCAGGTCCACGAATCCTCCTCCCAGGGCTCACAGCCTTCGCCGGCCGCCAGCTCCGGCTACGAGTCCTCCACGCCACCCACCATCGTGTCTCCCTCCACAGACAACCCCACCACCAGCTCCCTGTCGCCCTCCTCTTCCGCGATCCACCACACAGCCGGTCACAGCGCGCTCTCCTCTAATTTTAATGAATGGTACGTTTAAAATCAGAAGCAAAACACAGATCAAAACCCTATTTAAGAGACCGAACATACATGTATGCAAAATATAACTGAAAGATCCCTGCGAATCAACACAGCTACCCCACTCCGCAATTCTTTTTTTTTTTTTTTTAACTTGCTTGTAGACCCAGATTCGAGTAAGAGGAGAAAGCACCAAACCTTTCGTTACCCGCCCCCCTTTTTCTTTTCCTTGTTTGGCAAAGGCTTGGTAGCTAAGGGGAGGGATGGGGTTTGAGGACCAGGCTACCGCCTCACCAAATGCGGACAACCCGGGGGTCCAGTTTCCTGACAGGATTGGAACAGGCTCTCTGGGCTTCGGCTTGTTTATTTGTTTTTGTTTGTTTGTTTTTTGGCTTTGCATTCTTGTAAATACAGAATTACTAGCTTGAAACTGTACGTTGGATTCTGTAAATAATTATATCTCGGTTTTGAGCGGGCGGGTGGGATCGTGGCTTTGTGGTCTTGGCATTGGGGTGGGGAGAGACCGGGAGGGTAGGGTGGGGAACGCGGGGAGGGGTGGGTGGCGAAGCCAACTGTTTGTACTGAATGGCAAGAATGTTCTAGTAAATGTGTACGAAAATGTGAATTTGTACGACTACAGTCTCCACGTCGATCTAAAAGAATATTATTGCTATTGATGTGTGTGTGTGTGTGTGTGTGTGTGTGTGTGTGTGTGTTTTGTTTTGTTTTGGTATAAAGTGCAAACATTTTGTCCCAAAGTCTAAGTACTTAAGTGCAGTATAATGTTGTTTCACGTCCCATCAAGCATTTGTATAGTAGGAGCCTGAATCTGCGTGTCAAAACTGGCCCATTTGTTTATGTAAAGTGATATTAAAAAAGATATAAACTATAACTGTAAGTTGCTTTTGGCAAAAACAACCATGTAATGTATATAATTCCTAGTTTCCATATTTACCATATTTACCCGCATGTAAAGGGCCTGATTATTCATGTTACAGCTCTTCAATATTTATGGCTAGACGAACTCGTTATGTACACATTAGTTTCCAGAACTGTTTGGTAATTTTTTTGTACCTTATTAAAGATTCTTAAATCTCAGTGATTGTGGTAGGAATTTCTTCTTTTTCCTTGCCCACACCTCAGCAACCTGCTGCCTCTTCTGCCACTCTTAGCGGTTCTCGGGAAAAGCTCTCCGGTCTCCCTATCCTTCCCTTTCTGTCATTGCAGGTTGTATAAACATGATAAATGAATGCTACCCTGCTGGCTCTCTGAGAGGGTGTAATTAGTATTTATATCAAAATTTATGAAACAAATTTCAGGCCGCAGTATAATTTAAATGACCTTTGCAGTTGTAGAACAACAACCATAAAAATAACAGAAATAGATTGCAGAGGCGACATCAATATTAATGTAGACGAATTGTCAGAAGCTCAGTGCTCACTCTACAGCGCTGCAAGTGAACTTGCAGCCACAGGTTCCAGTACACCGAAATTAAATCCCCCAGGCTGAAACCAAGTTGCAAATTTACAATATCATATTTTTAAGCTGCCATCTTCAATTAAACCATTTATGGCTATGACTAATTTTCAGGTTGTCAATGCATGGTTTTCCAGGCCTTACTTCTTTGTACAAAAGTAAATGTCCATAAAGTATTTTACTTATATTTCTTTAAACATGATGCTAATTTAAATTAATTACCTCTTACAATATGTTATTATCACTATAATTTTACTACTGTTATTAGTTCTTTAAAAAATACATCTAGGGAAGAGAATTATTTTATGTAATCTTATTATCTTTCTATCTCTTTTATTTATTTCTCATTTACTTAAGAAATTTGTTCCATTGGTTGGCGTTGATACAGTAAATTTGTAAATGAGGAGACAATATAAAAAGTCTAAATTACTTGTGCTTAATGACTGTAGCGGAACGCCTTTTCTCTAAATCAGATTGTCTTTCTTGCAGTTTATATAGATTTGCAAGCTATGCTACTCCCTCCAAGTTAGCTGCCCTGGTAGGAATGTGAGATTCTTTGTCTCTGGTTGTAGCTTGCATGATCGCTCCATTAAATAGACCATGTAGCTGGAGATTACAAATCAGGGCCTTGGCTGTAGGTGCAAGGATGTGGATTTGTTCAAGCAAGAGGCAGAGATTGACCTCACTATGGGCAAGGAGGAACCTTGGTCTGCTTCATTAATATACTATGTGAGTTCAGGAAATGACTGAAGAGAAAAATAAGTGGGAAAACCCCTCAAACGTATGATAATCCCTTAAAATACTCACATCTACTTAAAAGTGACAATTTTTCAGAATAACAAAATCAAAACGTTAAATTCTCTTTTAAAAAGTTTATTTGTTCTTTCATCTTTTGCTATTTCTATTTGTCACTTTTAGTCAACAAAGTTTTACGGGCTCAGGGCATATGGTAAACTTTCTGTATTTAGCACATCAAATGCTGGAAATGATGGTGTTTAACATTTAAAAGAAAGTTATTGTGATTACAAGAGCAAATATCTACCTTTTATGAAGAGTGCCACCTTGCAAGATTTAAGGAAATTGAATACCTAAAACGGAATTGCTGCTCACTTCAAAAATTTGTGAGGCCAAAAGCTGTCTCCAACTGGCTTTGGAGGTTTGAAATTTATTAACAGCGTAGCATGTGGAGGAATTATAAATAGCTCACTTCTCTAGAAAAGAAAAACATCTCAATTAGTAATACTTCTCTTTCCCATCAAAGATCAGAATGTGTGGGAACATGATATGAGTATAATAATAATCATAACAACAATAGTACTTTTGTAACTTTGTTGTTGCATTTAGGAAAATAATAAATGCAATAATCTCAAATTAGGAAATATGAATGTCTCATTATTTGTTATGTAGGTGCTCTTTTTATTTTAATGCCATGGTATAATAATTAAATATCATACTATGCTATATGATTTAAGTCGGTTATTTTAAAGATAAATTTAGGGGTAAATAAATATGTACTTCAAAAATACTTCATATTTTAAACATATTTTTTAGACTTTGAAGGCCAAATAATTTTTAAAAGGCATTTGAGAAGTGCTGTGTGTGTGTGTGTGTGTGTGTGTGTGTGTGTGTGTGTGTGTGTGTGAATAATCTCACATTAAGAAAACTTTTATAGTAGATGTCAATATTTATGCCAACCGGCCTTATGCAGTCTTTTCTGTAACACCCACCACAAAGAAAAATTCATTAATGATGTAGATTGCCTAAAATAATTCTTCAAACTTAAATGTAGTCTATTATTTTTGCTGGTATCTTTAATGTCTGCTTCTTGAGATATATTCTTCATACTTTTCTTCATGGGCTATTAGATTCTGAATTACAAGAATGTGGACAGCAAAATATAGTTAGACCCTATTTAGCTGGAGCTGAAGATGCTGCAAATGACTGGTTTCTGTGTGTAGCTGTGGATTTTGATTTAGGCAGAAAGCCATCCTGGTTCATATTTCAACTGTATTGTTTTCTGCATACTGTCTAATGATTAGAGTACCTAATAAGTTATTAAAAAGTTATATTGTGTCAACAAAAAATGCCTGAGTATAAACAATCATATTTGAGAACTGAAAAGAAATGAGTTGTGGTGTGTGTGTGTATTTATAGAGTAAGCATATAAATATATAAGCACCATTTATATGATTTTCAAACATTTCAGACCCTTTGTTTTCTTCTTCAAAAGGTACCCCCAACTGCTTTAAGCATTTGCAGCTGATGATTTTGATTTTTTAAAGCCAAGCATTCAACTTAACCTTTAAGAAGCAAACCACCTCCAAAAGAAAGATGTAACCTTTCAATTGCCCCATATGCTTATCTTCTTTTTTTTTTCAGCTGACAATGAAAATAGCACTAACCTTCTTTGCTGATGGGCCTGGCCTTTAAATGTTTTTATTTATTTGTTGATTTTGATGTTTCCTCAGAACCTTTAAAGAACTGGAAACAGAATTATACTCCCCAAATACCTTGCCCAGCCCAGAAACCTTCTAGATGTTCCCTTTTTTGAGGCCAAGATGTAATCATTGTCCTGGACCCCTTGTGAATCAGTGCTGATAGAGTTGGTACCTGAGCACTCTGCTTTCCATGAAGTAGCTGAGAAAAGGCCCTGGTCCTTAAAAAGCAGCATCTGTTTATGATGGGTTGGGAAGTAACTGTATGTGGTCTGACAAACTTAAAATGAAGATGCTGATTATCTGTAAAATAGATATAAAGCCATCAGATTTTAGAAATTTATCTTCTCTCCATATACAGAGTTCTTGCCTAGTCCTAGCATCAAATGTAGATCTTAGAACTATGTATTCAAATTATGTGGGGGCATGTTGTTTTCATAAAGATGGCCACAGCTGATATTCTTTGGTTTTAAAATTCTTGGAAATAGAGTGGCAATGGAAAGATATATCCCTTCTATACTCATCCAGTCACGAAAAGTTCACATTATTCATGGTGTTCTTTATCAGCTTTTACCACCCATCTCATCCGTTGAAACTGGGTATACCCATTGGAACTGGTTAGATATAGAGACTAAGACTTTATCAATGTTTTCAAATGAGATTCTCTAATTTAGGACAAAAATAATACATCACAGTTGAGTCTTTTCCTATAACACATCACAGTTGAGTCTTTTCCTTAAAGTTTATTGCAAATATAATGACATAATATACACAAAATATGGGCAATGTTCTCCATTAATCTGTGCAAGGCCCATTTGCTCCAAATCTCTGCCTGAGCAAGAGGAAACATGAGGAAGCTAAACAAGGACTATTTTTACCATGCATGCTGAATCCTGGAATTAGTTCGTAACGTTTATTTCCACTTTAGAGCAAGTAGCTAAAATAATATGAATTTCACATTGATGCTATAACTGGAGGTGGGTTTTTAAAGAATAAGAAATCAGACTTATCAGTCTAGTATGGAATTTAGGTTGGCAGTGAAGTTGCTAGAGACTTAAAACTGTCAAAAATATTTTGGCTGTCTGATGGTTTGTGGGGCATCTCTGTAAATATATGTCAGAGAATTCATAGGCTGTGAAACTTACACAGTGACATTTTCATCTATAGCATACACAACAATCAACTATTAAGTGTGTGAATATAAACATATGGAAATCATACATTTAAAAAAAAACACCCCCAAAAATATAAAACACATCTGTCTTGTGTAACAATTCCCATTAAGCTACAGAAAATATAGGACCTAGCTAGAGTGAGAGAAGCTCACAACGGATTCTTTTAAAAAGTTTTTCTGTTTTTCCTGGAACACCCTAGCCTCTGGGAAAGAAAACTAAAAGTTGTGGAGGAGGATAAAACCAGGAGAAAGGGTCCAGGTGAGTGAGCCTGTGCATCAAGGGAGGTTTTTTTGTCCTGGAGAATTTCTTGAAAATACATAAACTCAGGTTTCGGGTATGAGTGTGGTGAAGGGAATAGCAAGAGCTAGCCACATCACCTCCAGAGAAGGTCAGCTTTTGAGGGGCCCTCTAGGACACCCTGCACTACCGCAGTGGTGAGCTTTCCAAGCGCCTGCCAAAGGCTGGAGCTGCTGCTGGGAGGGCAGTGCGCATGCGCGGTTCGAGACCCTAGCTTCTCATTGCTATTCAGGAGGCGCCCCGCCCACGCGGGCGGCAGAGAAGTGCTCAGAGGCTCTGGTCTGTGAAATCCGCGGGTCCTGCTGCCAAAATAGTGTGGCGATGAAGCTGCACGTGTTGTTTCCAAACCACACTCCTTTAAGTGAATTCACAAAGCCAGGCAGACAGCGTAGGCTGGAACAATCTGGGGCTCCTGCCATCGGAACCGCTAGCGCAGAGGCTCTGGCGACCCCGTATCCCAAGGACTGCTGGCTTCGAAGTGTGAGAACCCCAGTGGACCACAAGCCACACCACTGACAATTCCTCTTCCTCTTGTCCCCAAGTTGAAAACTGGCACCCTGGCTAGTCTCATATCTCTTAGCTCCATGGAAAGGACATCTCCTTCTACTCACCTGGCACCTAGACAGAGCCCAAGCCTGAGTAGTGTATGTGTGTGTGTGGGGGGCGGGGGGGGGCGGGGGGAAGGGGTGCAGACTAGGTATTTTCCTAATGCCCACCCTCTTTCCTTGCACAGATTCAGGCCTGAGATGAGTTGCCACCCATCTTTGTCCCCTATCATCTATCTATCTATCTATCTATCTATCATCTATATACCTGTGCATCTCTCTTTCTTTCTTCCTCTCTCTCTCTCTCTCTCTCTCTCTCTCTCTCTCTCTCTCTCTCTCTCATCTCTATCTCTCTCTGTCTTTCTCTCTCTGTGTCTCTCTCTCTTTTTGCTTTTCTCTCCAGGTTCGGACCTAGCACCTGCTTGTTTCAATGGCTTTTCTAGGATTTTTACTCAATCCTTCCCAAACAATACTTGTCAGGTCTCAGGCTTTTGAGCTGGTATACTTCTGTTAAGCTTAAAGGTACTTGTGTGGTGCAACCAAGCTAACTGATAGGGGAATGATCCTGTCCCAGAAACCTGCAAAGTGCATTTGAAGAAGTTCGGGGCTTTTGCTTTCCTCTTCTGGTGACATTCTTGGGATATCTACACAATGTGAGATATTTTGTGGCCAATGTACTGACATTTACAGAGCAGTGCATAATCTGTCTGATGAAGTGAACATTTGTAAACAAAGGGGAGGAATAGTGGAAGGTCTTGGGGTAACCCTGGTTTACCCCAAGAAGACATTTCAGTCAAAATTCTAGGTACCAGGACATCAGAAAATGTCTGCTGCAGGTTCCAATCCTCCTCTAGATGTTACTTTCAACTGAATGAGTAGGTCCACTTTCTTGTTTTCCCATTGCCAACAGGAGAGGCATTATGTCACACTTCAGTCTAACCTATGCCCAGTTCCAACCTTGCCCGTTTTGGGGGCCAAAGCATCATTTCACTTGATACCACCACTCTCAAAGTCTTCAGCTTGGAACCAAAGGATTTTCAGAAATGTTCCTGCAAGGATGAAGTGTTTCTTCCTATACAGCCTCAGAGCTCACTACTGTAAGAACGGTGCCCGAAGACCCAGCAGGACCACCTGGGCTCAGGGGGCCTGGGCAGAAGCTGCTCACTCCTGGGGACTGGCTGGAAAGGGGTGGGAGCATGAGTTCTCTAGCCTGTGGACACCAAGCGTCTGGTCAGGGTGCTCCATTCACCAAAATCTCTTCCCAATTTGGGTCCTTTTTTGTTTGAATGTGTTGAGGGGGTGTGGTCTAGAGTCAAGGACTCCATGCTAATGACAATAACCTGCCTGAGTCGAGCTTGCTCTGGGCAGAAAGAACAAAACGATCTTGGGTTCCTGCGTTCTTCCCCTAAAGGTCAAGGCTCTAAGCACTCTTTTCTTTTGTTGAGGGGTTTGCGGAAAGGGAGGGGCGGGACGGGAACAGGCCAAGGTCTGCAAGCCAGGGGCCTGTCGCAGAGGACTCGGCCGCCAAGGTCAGTGCTGGCGGTGCAGTGGCCCTCTTTCGGGGGATGTCCCTTCTGGGCCCGGCTCCCGCCCCAGCGCCACCGGCGTCGGCGCCAGAGCCCCGAGTCCGGGAGGCTATGGTTTGATGGCAGCGAGGTGGTCTCTGGGGCCTCCCCAGGTCAGGCCGAGTTTAGTCTGCGCAGGCGACAGCGGGGGGGCCCAGCCCGGGCCAAAGCAAACAGGCGCTTTCCTCTTCCCTACCAGCGCCTTTGTCCTTGCCTCAATTGCGCGTCTATGGTAGGGCAGATTATCTTCCGCTTCTCTCTCCACTGACAACCTTGCCTGAAATCTAGACCCAGACGTGGTAAGTCTCATTCTCTGCTCACCCCGCCCGGCCGCCTTGCCAGTCCACTCTGCCTGGGACTGCGTGTGTGCGAGCGGTCCGGGGCCCGCTCCGAGAAACCGGGCTGGTGCGCAGCAGCCGCGCCAACTGCGGGGCTGTGTGTCTGAACACCAAGGACCCCAAGGTGGTCAGAAACGTCCGGGGCTCTCAGGGAGGCGGGAGCGCAAAGGGTCCGGCCTTGTTATCCTGAATTCTCTCTGTCCCTGTGGACACCAAAGCTGCCTTTAAAAAATAAGCTTTGTGTTGGGTTCTAAAGTGTGTGTGTATGCTTGTGGGGGGGAGGGGGGAGGTGAAGAAGAGCTGGGAAAGGGAATTGCCTCTTTCTCTGAGTAGTTTATAATCCATAAGGTCTTCAACAAAGCTTATTGTTGGTTTCCATTTTAATTCTGTGAAGTTATTAACTGTTACCATTACTATTTTAAATGAAGATTTCTAAGAGCCAAAGCTTCTCAAGTATTCATAATTCTTGAGGACATTTTGACAATTACTTTGTCCACTAACTCCACTCCTTTCCCACTGGAAAAAAATAAACTTAATTTTTCACTAGTTGCCTTAGGACAACGTGGTTTGCATGTCACTAATGTGAGTAAAGAAGGAAAGAAAAACAACCTTGGGATTTCTTGTTGAAACTCCGTGTGCTCTATTATTGAAATGTGAAAGATGGATTGAGGGTTAGGTGGGAGGGAGGCAGGACGCTGGAAGAGAGCTTTGAACCTCGATGCCCTGTTGCACAGGGCTGACCTTTGGCTGACACGGCCACGGAGCTGGCTGTTCCTTAACGAGGATTTGATGCATTAGACATGCGAGCTGGGCGTTGAGACTCGCACTCTGACTCCAGATTCCACTCAAATTAGTGTACAAGGAAGTGATTTTTTTAAGTCCTGAGGCTTAACCAAGTGTCAGGCCGGCCAATGGCTACCTGTAAAGAGCAGCGATGGACACCGGGAAATGCATATTCCTAGCTCCTTATAAAACAAACAAAAAATTAAACAAAAAAAAGTCCTGAAATCCTCCAAGTTGCCACTTCGAGGCAAAGCTTATAAATAAGGCTGACCATCTTGCTCTAAAGAAATACATTGTCTTAATTCCTAACTCCAGGAAAGGCTCTGAAGGCAGCATCACAGTATGGAAATAACACACACACACACACACACACACACACACACCACTCTGGATACACTAGAATGTGACAATTTATATCTGCTAGGCAGTGGGGTGCATACAGAGGGAAGTGTCACAGATACTAAAGCCAGTTCAAATTTGACCCCTCTCGATTTAATGTTTCATCTTGTCTTCAGACTTTGGAGCTGAGAAAGGGAAGGCAGGTTGGCCATAAGGATCCTGGCCTGGTGAGCGGGTGGCTGAACCTGCCCCTTCCAGGCCTCATGTATGAGGCAGGAGTTGGGGATTTTGCTGTGGCCTCAGAATAAGCGGCCACTTAGATGGTGCAGCAGCTTTCACGGTATTTGACTGATAATGGAAAGGTGTCATTTTATTTAAGTTGACATTAAAGCTCTAGTAAAAAACAAAACAAACAAACAAACAAACAAACAGAAACAAAATAACAACTATAAACCCAAACGAACCAGAAACTGCTTTTCTTCTCTTTTTTCCAGTAACTGAATTCACTAGCTATTCTCAAGTGGAGATGGGTAGAAATTCTCTCCTGCCAGAGTGCCCAGCCACTTTCAGAGTGCAAGGGGGAGGAGAAAGCGAAGTTCTTGGACTGTGTCCCACAGTCCAGTAACTGCTGACTCTTTTTGTTTCTGTCTTGGAGAAAGGGTCGCAGCGGCAGTGGCAGTTTTGTGAACCTGAGAGTTGGCATCCGCTGCCCGGTTTTGTTGGGGGCTATACAGAGGCTGATACCGGGACTGGAATTTATTCCAGGAGAAAATGTAACAGGAAACAGTTTTTGGCCTCAAATCTTTCTCAAGGAGATTCCCCTCTGTCCTTTGAGTATAAATGAAAACCTGGAAAATTACAGGATAGTGTCTAATATAATGAAAAAAGGTAGTTAAAAAAAAAAAAACACAAGCGTTCTAGGGGAAAGAAATATTTCTCCAAGGGTCTACCTTGAAGAAATCCAGACAGTCCCAGGAGAGCTACAGCATTTGTTCCAGACCTAAGTTCTGTAGACTCTGTCCTATGCATAGGACCACTGCTCGCTAAACTCTGTCCCTAACCCTAGGACAAGGGAAAGTGGGAAGGTTGAACACTTTCCATAATCTTGAGTACTTCCCAGACTTGAAGGGTTGGCAAAAGCTGTTCTGAGGGTGCGGAGGAGAGTGGAGAAAGAAGAAAAAGTTTGGGAGAGGAAGGAGAGGGGGAAAATTGTTCCGAGATTAGGTTCATTTTTCGCTTGGGCGGGTCCCAACACCCTATCCCTACGTTGCGATAACCCGGGACCAGTGCATGGACAGGAACTCCCAGGATAAACAACTTCCAAGTGCTGAGGTTGAGATAGAGCAATGGGTCTCTTTCTGTTTCTGGTTCACTTTTGGAGCCAGTGGAAACAATACAACGTTGATTCTTAAAAGAGTGGAAGGAAGAAAACGCTCGCCGCTTTCAGGCTTACCCAGAAATTTTTTGGCTCTCTTCTCTAGAACCCCACCTTTGTCTAACCTTGGGAACTATACCTGGGGTTGGACCTTCAGACGCGGTTGGTCTTGCGGTTGGTCTTATGTCTGGGGTGAATGAGTGAACTTTGCGGTTCTGAGGTTGGACTTTGTGGCGGGCGTTAGGGAAGCCTCTTTCTCATCTTATGGGGTTTCATTCAGCCCTGCTTGGGGCTCCTCTCCCCTCTCCCCCCACAGCCTCAACTGTCCTGGTCTTGGGCGATGGGCAGGAAGGGAGAGGAGGGGGCGGGCGGGCGGACTGATGGAGGCAGGGGGTGGTGCTAACCTCAGGTGTTTCCTGAGACCGGAACCCCAAGCCTTGGCTACAAGGCACCTCGCATGGGCATCATTAATTATTAGGAAGTAAATGCTGAAAAGCAAGCTCAAATTATTCAAATTTAGGTGGGAGCTGACATATATATTTGAGTAGGAAGAGGGAAAAGAAGAGTGTAAGTGGAATGAGAAACAGCGATTAGGTTTCTTAAAGCATAGTTACTAACTTCGCACCCTTCTGCCACCACGTTTGCTTCCTGGGTCCACTCATTTGTTAGGTCTGAGCTTCTCACTTTGTACCTAGTTTGGGGTCGTTGGTGGAAGTGTCAATATTTGCTCATATGGGAACCGAAAATTGCTACAGCTTCCCTAGAGATTCAAGCTTGGGGAGCTTTACCATCTTTATCAATTAAGGAAAATGGACATTGCTTCATAAAGCTGGATCCAGTGTGTTCATGCCACCTTTCTGTTTGTTCAGATCCAAAAGATCTACTATTATCATTGTTGTTGAGTTAAAAGGAAGGGGGAAAAAAACTCTGCTCACACAGATAGGGCCAAAATAAATGAACAGGGCAATTTGGTGTCAGGAACAAAACCTTTCATTTGTAACATCAAAAGTAGCTCTCTCTCTCTCTCTCTCTCTCTCTCTCTCTCTCTCTCTCTATTTTGTTTGAAAAGGAATTATTTTTATATATGTTTTAAAAGAATTTTAATCATCAATAACTTATTCAAAATCACACCAGTTCTTGGTTCTAGCTCTAATACATTTTAAAACTCATTTCTCTGAGTATCACTGTGAAGTAAACAGGGCACAACAGGTCATTGTGAGAATTGTCTCTTGGGCTCTTCTCTGTAAGAAGTAAAAAGAAAAATAATTGTTTCATACAAGACAGAACTCCACAGGTAATGGTAAAGTGGTTTTCTGGAAAAAGAAGAAAATTAAATAAAATTAAACTAAGAACTCATCCAAATTAAGGCAATTTTTATGTGAGTAGAAACAATCATTTTTCAGGTTCAAATGTCTTAAATATTATCTTATTTGTCATGAGTAATTTCCATTAAATTCCTTAATTGAGTCAGCCATTTGGAAGATCTGTATATAAAAATAAAACACATATATCACAGCATAGTCCCTAAATAGCAGCTATCAAAAATATAAAACTTTCTCCATATATACGAATGTAAAATGTGTTTTCAATACCTACAAGGTCAGAATAAAAAGCCTTTCTAGTTATATCTATAGGAGCCAGAAATTCCCTGAAAAGTACATTAAAAAGCAAAGTTTCAAAAAAATATTTCACAGACAAGAGCAACAGCATCAACCACAAAACCAACTAACTTAATTTTAATTTTTCTTTTGGAACTTTTAGAGCCCTTTAGGCACCTTTTGATTTAGAACTGTGATGGTGATGATTTTACTCTGAAATCAAAATTTATTTTAACCAATAGTTATATGGTAAGCAATGAAGAACAAATATTCATCCCCTAGAAGTGTGTGATAATTATTTTGTAAAGTATGAGTAAAAATGGAACTCGTTTTTATACAAAGTATAAATATATTTGAAGTATTGAAGTCATTATGAAGGAGAAATTGGAAATTTAAAAGGTCACCTGATTAAATACACAAAATTCTACAAACATGCACCAATCAATATTTCTAGGAATTGTCTGTTACAAAAATTAAGAAAAGAGATACCTACACACAGAAGATAATTGAAAAATAATCTTATACTTTGAAAAATAACTTCAAATAAAAACGAACAGAGGTATAGGGTCTAATTTTTTTCTTTGATGATTATTAGCTATTTTTTATGACTTGGAATAGCTACATTTATTTAAAATTCCAAAATGTGTCTTAACTGCAATAAATATATTTGGAGTTCAGGACAATAGTTAATCAGTATTCAACAATTTTAGTGCTGTGTTTCTATTGTATGTACTACTTCTATTATATACTATAAATCTTTACAGACAGCTCTGCTATTTTTGGTACAGCAGGGTAAAAATTATGGTTCTAAGATATATTCCAGAATAGGAATTAATGCTGTGGCTGAGAAAAATCCCAGGATACTCATTAGATTTAAAACTTAGCTAATATTATTATAGTTTCTGAATAAATATTTACAGAATTAAGGCAATAATTAGATGGAAGTGCCAAATTCCAAGATTATTATGTCTGTGTATACATATTCAATAAATGATTTGTACAATTGAAACAATAGTCCATGGAGATACTGTGATTTTTGGTCTTAATTTTTTGTCATAATTTCACTCCATCAACTGACCTGGTCAGTTGATATCTTTGGCTACTTGCTTTTACACTTGTGGGCATCAGTACCCGAGACAGATGCTCACTAAAGTTTTATGTAGTTCTCAAAGTAGTGGTTTCCTTTACTCTTGCATATAGTTAAAAATCAAAACTTTTAAAGGTAGATTTTATTTGTGAAAAATTAAATCAGGAAAATCTACTTAATTAATTTGGCTGTAAATGCACTTGTCTAACAATTTTCATTGTAAAATCCAATTTTAAGGTTTTTCTTTTCTTCAAGTCTTATTTAAACAATGCATTCTTTGAAACAAGGGAAGATACAGGAAACTTATGCTTCTTAGTTTGAAAAGTAAATAAAGTACATTTATATTGTTTGATTTATATTGTTTATAAAGAATATTTTCATAAACTGGGGCAAAGGGGGCTTAAGAGATGGAAACACCATTAAATTCAGTTGTTTAAGGGCATGCATTTGGGATGTATGAACTTTAAGTTCTGGTCATATGTAAATAGTTATAAAATATATTTGCTATATGTGTTAATTTACTGACAGCTATACAAACCCATTATATAAAGTAACAACAAGAAGATGAAAAAACAATCCTTCTATGCTCTTTCATTGCTGGATCAATGTGAAGAGCTAAATATACTTAGTGTATTATTCAACTACAGGTTCTGCAGCTGATGCTAGTTACTTACTTATCAGATGATAGAAGTTGAGTGGACCCAACAAACATTAATGACAAATATGGTAATTTTTATAGAGACTATATATTTTAAAGATGAATTCCAAGTCCTTTATTCCTTACAGAAATTTGAAAGGAGAGACGCAAATAGCTCAAATACAAGGTAAAATATAGTTTTGGTCATAAGAGAGGTATAAACAAAATTTGACTGGACAATGTTCAATTTTTTTATTATTTTAAAAAATATATATTTTATTGATTTTTCACAGAGAAGAAGGGAGAGGGATAGAAAGTCAGAAACATCAATGAGAGAGAAACATTGATCAGCTGCCTCCTGCATACCTCCCACTGGGGATGTGCCTGCAACCACGGTACATGCCCTTGACCAGAATCGAACCTGGGACCTTTCAATCCACAGGACGATGCTCTATCCACTGAACCAAACCAGTATGGGCAATTTTTTGTTCTTTAAAAAGATATCAGATGTCAATTGCTGATTTAGAAAATCAAAACAAAATATCATATCACAAATTTTTCCTTCTTCTTTTTTATGATTTCCTTTCCTTCTTTCCCTTCCCTTCAGTGATATCCTTTTCTCTGCTCTTCTCCCTTGCCTTGGAACCTAAGGGAATATGAAATTTTCAAAAGCACGTTCTTAGGGTGATGGCAATGGTGCTCTGAGCTGGCTGCCTGAATGCTCCCTAGGCCTTTGTTGTTTGGGGGTAGTTTTCTCAGAATGCCCACCTGCAGTCAGTTAGACTGGGCTCTCAGAGCTCTGTGAATTCTGTGCCTTGAGGTTGGTCAGAACTTTTCAACAACGAGGTGTCCATTTTTATGGTTGAGGGGGGTCAGACCATCCAGGGAGCAAGTTTTGACACCTCTAGCCTAATATTTGGGAAGATGACAGTGATTGTTCAGCAGCACATTTACACTTTGCAGAATTATGCACAATTTATTATTTATTTGATTTAAATACAGATTCCCTTGTTACTAACAAGTAAGCCTTTTTCTTGTTTTTAATAGGGTTCATTTGTTTTTACTCAGTTTTAAAACTATTTACTATAAAAATATCAGAATATTATTTGTGTGTGTGTGTGTATGTGTGGAATTTTTATCTGTTCTGAAATAGCAAGCCATGTTTCTCTTTTTCCTGATTCTGACTTGGTTTTCTGGTAGTATTTTCCAAGGAAATTTAAGTTCTTCTTACAATATTTGATAGTCACCCTATGAAACCAAGGAATAAATAATTCATGTTCTCTGAAATGGGTTGCATTCAAGTTCTTTAAAATAGGGCTGATCTGTAATTAATCAAAGTTGTAGGAATAACTGACCAGTTTATATATTATTCAGATTCTTATTTGTTCTTTTTTATTTTTATTTTTTTTTATTCTTTAAAGTATTACAAATAGGAGTACATATGTTTCCTGTTTTCCCTCCCATTGACCTCCCCCAGCCTCCCCTACCCGCAAGCACATGCCTTCACCTGCTCGCCGCACCACCCCCCCCCCCCCCCGCCCCAGTGTGGTTATGCTTATATGTTCTTCTTTGTTGTGCTCTTTGGGTTGATTGGAAAGTGATCCAACATAGACTAGTCTTATTAGTACTTGCTGGCTGTTTGGGTAAGTTGATTCAGACAGGAGAGGTTGCAAAGTGTGTTTGAGAACTTTGTTTTGTCATTTCCATATGATTCTTATCCTCTTTATTAAAAGTTTTCATTTTGAACAATTTCAAAGATACAAAAATTGAGAGACTACTTTAATAAACGTCCATCACTGAACTTCAACATTTATCAACTTGGAGCCAATTTAGTTTTATATATACTTTCACTCACTATTCTCCCCCAAGATTAATATGTGAATATTTATTGTTTAACTAGTGTATAGTTTATGTTTTCTACAAAGCAGAGTGACTTTCTTCAAGGCAGTGTATTTTTCTGAAACACTGCCTCGTTTGAGATTTGAGTCACTGTTGTTGATTTTTTAATAGTTTTGCTTCCAATACCAGAACCTTTATTAGCCACTGGAGTCAAGAAAATCTGTAGTTCTCAAGAGGAGAACAATAGTTCAGTCAATTATCATCACAATCAAAGAAGACAGAAACTTTGAGTAGGAAATTTCACAATTTCCAGAGCACATTAGTCATAGTGGAATTAGAAAAATTCACTCAAAAGTTTCTGAGTTTTGGAAAATGTGATGAATAGGAATTCATTTTATTTTAAAAAATCACATGATCTTATACTGACATAAAAATTGCACTTGCAAAACTATCACTAAAACACCTTGGATTTCAGCTTCATACCACCCAAGGTAATCTCCCAATTATTGGTAAGATAATAAATATGAAGTAATGCACTGTGATTTAAATGTATATTTCCTTATCTAATTAAGTTATATGAAGCCATATGTTGTGTTTAATTTTTTTAAAAAGAGTATTGATCTTTTAGAGATCTGAACCAAAATATTATTGATATGATATATATGATATAATATGATATCTGTAATTTGCTCCAAATAACCTTGAGGCAGGGATGAGTGAATGAAAGAAGAATGAATATTTTCATTGCTGAGCAATGCTAATATTCTACATCTGTATATATTTTTATTTTTTGTAATAACATTTTTTAAAAGTTAGAAAAAAATCTATCTAAAATGTCTACCTATCCATTTATCTATCAGCAGAGAAGTAAAAAAGCAGAATGAAAATGAACTTTATTTTTTTAATTTCTTTATTGATTAAGGTATTACATATGTGTTCTTACTCCCTTTTGCCCCCTCTCCTAAAAATGAACTTTAACATAAAAAAGAAAAAAAATTATTTCTTTGGTTGAAATAAACCAGATAATATTTTCCAGATACTTTTATGTATTAGATATCAGTTCCTATCACCTTGCAAACAAAAATTTTGCTTAATAATTTAAACTTGCAGTTAATTGAATGCTTTCCATCTATGAGACATAGTTATTATGTTCTACTTGTAGTTTTTAAGTGTGTTGTTTATTATAGAACCTCTCTCAGGATGTGGGGAAATCAATGCTGGCTTTAGGTTTTAAAATGAACAAGGACAATGCTGGGTCATGCACTTTCCTGGTGAGAGATGTACTCTTGAAGTTCAGGGTTAACCCTTTAAATTTTTTTTTATTGATTAAGGTATCACATATTTGTTTTCATCACCCCATTACCTTCCCAAACCCAGGGTTAACTCTTGACTTATTGTTTCTACTTTCATAACATATCTGCCCTTCACACATCATTTTTGGGACATTCCAGCTGGAAGTAATAAACAAATCAGCATCCTTAGCTATAATTCCGTATGGAACGTGAGATTAAATCATGATTTTCAGACTTGGGTTTTATAGTAAGCCTCTATTTTTAGTTTATATTACCCTTCCCCATCTTCTAACTAGATCTGGAATATTAGGAATGAAAACAAGTATATCTTTCAATGTGGCAAAATTATCTTCTTTTCAGCCTGTCCTTCCTACAGATTGGAATTCTATCTTAGTTGTTTTGTTTTCTTTCATTTTTCATGTACTGGTGATGCCAGATGTTCCTATCTGACCTCAAGTCTCTCCTAGATACAAACCAGACGGTACCATGAGACTAAGACATAAGAAACACTCTCGTTTTTTTCTTCCCTGTAACTGTACAACTCCAGCAGCAGTGGTTCTTCTGACAGCACTCAGCAATGATGGCTGTTCTTATCACTGTGTTATGCCTATGATAACACACCACTGAGACCAAACCATTCCTGAACAGGCCAAACTGTAGAAGCCTTTCATTGAACTCACTGACAGTCCCTGCCCAGCCTTGTGCAGTGAGCTAAGCCCTCTCTGGGCCAGTGTTTTTCAGAGGACTTGTACCGTAATCAATAGGGGGATGATTATAAAAATTTATATCCTCAGGCTTTGCTTCAGATCTAACAAATCAGAATGTCTGAATTAGGAATGTGCATTTTATCAAAGTGAAGTTTAAAAATCATTGACTGAAGCCCTAAACTTTGCACTTGGATTAAAGTTTTCTCTAGGCCCAAGTTTTCTTTTTCCCCCTCTTGCTTCTATTACTGTGATTTAAAAATAAATTATTTTATTTTGTCTATTACAGTTTGTACTTAACACTATTTTACATTAATTTTATATGTACAGCACAGTGGAGAGACCTATTGCAGTGATTTTAAACTTCCTGATGCCTACACTTTAGTCTAGAGTCTAGTTTTTTATAGAGACTATTATGGAGTGGGACTTAACTCTGTTTGGAGATGTAGTCATGGGAAAGAATTTTGGGGATTGAAAATTTTCTTCCTTTAGAAATTGTGTCTGTTTGCATACACAAGTATATTGAACAGTAGCACACATTTGCCAACTCTGAATAGTTCTGGTTTAATTGTACTAGTCTCCTTTGCAATTTTATTTCCAATTTTTATGAGAAAGGGGATATTTTTTTTCTTGAAAACTAAGTGAAGATAGTCAAAGTTGAACCAACTCCTGATTATTAGGCACTTGCACTTAGTGAGGATTCTAATTACATCTGGAAATACAATTTGACTACCTTTTGATCAATATTCTGTGTGAATTTTTAAATGTTAAAAAGTATTTGCACATTTAGCAATCTAGTTTGTATTCTAACACTGAAGAATAGTGAAGATATATTTTTAAACTGCAATTTTTAACCTTCCACTCACCCATTTAACAAAGATTTTAAAAATTATATTTATTGACTTTTTATGGCGAGGAAGTGAGAGGGATAGAGAGTCAGAAACATAGATGAGAGAGAAACATCAATCAGCTGCCTCCTGCACACCTCTCATTGGGGATCTGCCTGCAACTAAGGTACATGCCCGACTGGAATCAAACCTGGGACCCTTCAGTCTTCAGGCTGACGCTTTATCTACTGAGCCAAACCAGTCAGGGAAACAAAGATATATTATATGACTTCTATGTGCCAGGTTCTCATCTAGGTTCTGAAGATGCAGTGATAGGCAAGCCAAAGTTCCTCATGGAGAAACTTTCCCCATTCTAGTGGGGGAATGAGTGACAACAATAAATATGGAAAGAATACACATAAAAGAGAAATTCTGATATCCATGTATTGTGCTTAAGTTAAAATTCTGTGATGAGTTAGAGAGAGTCTGGAGGGGTGGAGAGGCTGATGTAATCAGTGGCCTTTATGAAGAGTTAACATTAAGCTGAAACCTAAGTGATGTGAAGGAATCAGCCATTAGAAGACAAGGGGGAGAGGACTTTGGCTGAGGAAAGAAAATATAAAGGGGCTAGAGTGGGAACTAGTTTGGCATGTTAAGTAAACCATCCACCTCTTTCTCTCCACAAGTATTTGCTGAGTGCCTGTTTTGTGCCAGATGCAACATATTCTAAGGTGCTGGGGAAATGGGGATGGACAAAACAGAAATCTTCATTTGCAGCTCTCATAGAGTTATGTTTTAGGGAGGGGGGAGCAGGATCAGAGGAGGAGGATAAGGAGGAGAAAGTATCAGATAATAATAAATGAATTAATACTGAGATGAGCAATGTGATAATATGATTGTGTGTGTGTGTGTGTGTGTGTGTGTGTGTGTGTGTGTGTGTACTCTTAGCTCAGTGATCGGTCAGAGAATGTCTGAGTAAGTGACCTGTGCAATAGGAAGGCGGCAACATTAAGCTCAAATTTGTGTTACATACTCCCCTTGGATATTTTAAATAATGGGTGGAACATAGTGAAAGAGGCTGCAGAAAATGTATGATTCCTGTGAATCCACTTGTAACCCCACCACCTTCTCTTGCACAGATGAATGCACATGGGAATGTAAGGAACCAAAACTGTTCAAGTGTATAAAAAAGAGAAATGATTCATAAATTTATGTGCTTTATTATAGTAGTATATTCATGCAACTCTTCACCAACAGTTTGGGATACTCAGGCTGAAAGCAGCTGTTTCAATTGACGGGAATGTATAGCAGAATTAAGGAGCTTTTGCTAAATAAATATTAATGAATAGCTTTAACAGCAATAACACTTAAAAATCAAATTATGAGGGAATGCAAATTAATATAAATTTTAACAATTCTGAAAAAGTAGATCAGCTTTGCCCTAACCAGTTTGGCTCAGAGGATAGAGAATCAGCCTGCGGACTGAAGGGTCCCAGGTTTGATTCCAGTCAAGGGCATGTACCTTTGTTGCAGGCATATCCTCAGTAGGGACTGTGCAGGAGGCGGCTGATTGATGTTTCTCTCTCATCGATGTTTCTAACTCTCTGTCCCTCTCCCCCCCTCTCTGCAAAAAATCAATAAAACATATATTTTTTTAAAAAGTAGATCAGCTTTGATCTTAGCTTTCTTGTACTTTTTAAATAAAAGCAGTGGATTTAACAATGAGCACATTTTCTTGTACTTGACATCTATTTATTCAAGTGCTGAGATATTGTGTTTCTACTGTAGAAGAGATATTGGGTATTTAAGCCAGGAATCTAACATTACAATAGAATAGAGTAGAATTCTATTTAAAGCAGTTCATGTTAAAAGCTAGTTACTGATAAGAAAGAGCATTGATAGGAAATAGAATATAGTTTCTGCATATGGATGGCCCTGAAAAGTAGAAGGTCACATATATTTCTCTCTTCACATCTGTCCCATCTAGTCTCCTGCTTTTCTTCTCATAAAAGCTTTATTTTTTTAAAACTCATGGTTTCTTTGTTTCTCCAAAAATTCACTTTATATATGGTATTGCTTGACATTGGTCTCAGATTCCACATGGCTTACAGTTCCAGTCCTCACAGTTCTCTGACTGGCATAGTCTGTCAATAACCTCATTCCAAATTCTTTGGAAAGATAATCTGATTTCCCCACTTGAATTAGGTGTATATATATCCTGGTCCAATCAGCTGTATTCGGAGGAGGGGAGAAAGAGATAGGGGCTATACCAGAATGTGTACTTGTGAAACATTATGTTACTATTGACAAATAATGAATCCACCATTATATGAAAATAATTAATGACTATATCACTTTTAAAAACTTGAAACATTTTTTTCTGGCCAGTGTGGCTCAGTTGGTTGAGCATTATCCCATCTACCAGAAAGTCACTAGTTTGATTCCCAGTCCTGCAGGAAACCTGCAGGAGGCAGGAGATCAATGTTTCTCTCTTACCAATGTTTCTATCTCTTTCTTCCTCCCTTACTCTCTCTTAAATCAATAAAAACATATTAATAACTTGAAAAATTTGTATAAGGATAAAGTACTATTTTGATAGTCTCTTCCCCTCACCAATCATTATCCCATTTACCTTTTCTTGCTTACTGCTCTGCCTAATGCTAAAGTTGGTTTGGAGATATACACACACCATATACTTTCCATGGAAAATGTATAATGTTATATAAATTCATTTCTCCATTTAAGAAATGCTAGTTAATACAATGGAGATTTAGAATTAAATAAAATAAACAAAAATCTTTGCCTTCAAGGTGCTTAACTTTTAGGAGAGGTTGATATAATAATAACTTTGTCCAAGTCATTCTGATCTCTTGACAAAGAGACCAGAGTGACTTGGACAAAGAACTAGAATATAAAACTAAATAATGTGTTATATGGTTCTTGGGACGATCATAAGTCTTATTCAGAAACATAAATACTGAAGATAAATAGCAAATAGAGTTGTTAGAGGACACCTAAGGTGACATTTGAGCCAAGAATTGTAAGAGGTGATTTAGACAAATCCTATCTAATAAAAAAGACCCATGTAAATTGACTGTACCTCCAGTACACCCACAAGGCACATCCACCAGCTAATCAGGAGAAAATATTCAAATTAACCCAACAAAAATGGCAGCAGCCACTGAACTGAAGTAAGCAGGAGGCTTGGGTTGTCCTGGTGATGAAGGAAGCCAAGCTACCCTGGCCTGCCCTGGCTTCTGATCAAGGCTACAAAGTTTTAATTATAGGAAATAAATAAATTCCAGATACCAGGGGCTCTGCTTGGGTCACTGAGGGGTGTGGCCAGCCTACAAACCACATAGGCCCCTTACCCAGGCTGCCCATGCCCCAAGGGAATCCCCACCCTGATCAGGGACACCCTTCAGGGCAAACCAGATGGACTCCACCTGTGCACCAGGCCTCTATCCTATCTAATAAAAGGGTAATATGCAAATTGACTACCACTCCAACTCATAAGATATGGTCAAAGAAGGCTACCCCCATGTGAACACAAGATGGCCACCACAAGATGGCTAGCAGGGGAGGGCAGTTGGGAGGGACCAGACCTGCAAGGGAGCATAGTTGGGGATGATCAAGCCTGCTGGGGATGACAATTAGAGGTGACCAGGCTGGCAGAGGAGGGAAGTTGGGGGCGACGGGGCCTGCAGGGCAGTTGGAGGGGACCCAGGCCTACAGGTGAGAGCAGCTGGGGGGGGGGCAGGCCCGCAGGGTAGGGCAGTTGGGGAGGACCAGGCCTGGAGGGGAGGGCAGTTAGGGACCATCACGCTGGCAGGGGAGCAGTTAGGCATCAATCAAGCTGGCAGGAGAGTGGTTAGGGGGTGATCAGGCTGGTAGGCAGAAGCTGTTAGGGGCAATCAGGATGGCAGGCAGGCAAACAGTTGGGAGCCATCAGTCCTGGATTGTTAGAAGGATTTCAGATTGGAGAGGGTGCAGGCTGGGCTGAGGGTCATACACCTCTGTGTTATATTATAAGCAGAGGGAACAGCAAGTGACTTGCACATTAAAGGAACATGAAAGTGTTATGTGAGTCTGATGGAGCATAAACAGGAGAAAGAAGAAGAGCTGAGATCAGTTTAAGAAATGCTGGGAGTTGGATGACTATTTAGGTTCTTGTTAACAAGTTTAATGCTTTCAACAGGTAGAAGATGGTAAGGTCTTGAAAAAAATAACTTAATATTACATATTTTATGAGGGTCATTATAGTTTCTGTGTTGAGATTAGTCCGAAGGAGGCTGGGTGTAGCCAGATGCTAGGATGGCGTTGTTCTGATTCAGGCAAGAGATCAAGTGACTTGGACCAAGAACTAGGTCAAAAAGTAGTTAGTGGTCAAGATTCTTGATTGATTCTGAAGGTTGATCCAACAGAGATTTCTTCTGGATCAAATGTTAATATAAGCAAAGAAATCAAGGTTGTCAACATGCTTTTGACCATGAATAATTGGAAAAATGGAGTTTTCATTAACTGAGGTAAAGAAGATTGTGGAAGGGGAAGTTATTTATGGTGTGTGTGTTGTCTGAGAAAATCAGAAAAGCAGTTATGGAAATGTTAAATTAAAGATGGCTTTAGACATTTTCATGAAGTGGTTGCCTAGAGAGTTGAATATGAGTAATAATAATAATAATAATAATAATTAAAATTTTGAGAATGAATGAGACTGCCTATAAATTAATGTAAAGATCACAGAGAAGAGATATAAGATTCAAGCCTTGGACATGCCGATGTTTAGACGTCATTGAGACAAGGGAGAACCTGCAAAAGAGAAGCAATGAGTGAGAAAGGAGAAAATTCAGGAGAGGGTGGTATCCAGGAAATCAAATGAAGAAAATATTTTGAGAAGGATTGATCAGCTGAATCAAATATTGGTGATAGGGTAAGTCAGATTAAAACAGAAGTTATTACTTAATTCAGTAATATAGAGGTTATTAGTGATTTGATATGAACAGTCAGGGAATTTATAAAGCTACTTGGGTTGAGTTTGAAGAAGACAATAGCAGAGGAGAAATTGAAGTTAATGATTTATAGAATGAATAAAATGGTAACATTATGTATTCTGCAACATTTTTTATTTAATAAAAATTTTTTAAATTTTATTTTATTGTTTAAAGCATTATAAGTAATAGTACATGTCTCCTTTTTCTCCATTGACCTCTCTTGGCCTAGCCTACCCCCAGCAGATGCCCTCACCTCCTCTCACCCCCAGTTTCTTGTGTCCATTGGTTATGCTTATATGCATGCATACAAATCCTTTGGTTGATCTCTTAAACTCCTACCTTCCCGCTGTAGTTTGACAGTCTGTTCAATGCTTATTTGCCTCTGTATCTATTTTTGTTCATTATTTTATAATATTCATTATATTCCACAAATGAGTGAGATCTTGTGGTATTTGTCTTTCACCTACTGGTTTATTTTGCTTAGCATAATGCCCTTCAGTCCCATCCATGCTATTTCAAATCGTAAGAATACCTTATTTTTTATAGTATTCCATTGTGTAGATGTACCAAAGTTTTCTAATCCATTCATCTGCTGATGGACATTTAGGATGTTTCCAAATCTTAGCTATTGTAAATTGTGTTGCTATAAACATAGCATTTTCTTTCTGATTGGTGTTTATGTTTTCTTGGGATATATTCCTAGAAGTGGTATTACTGGGTCAAATGACAGTTCCATTTTTAATTTTTTTTAGGAAATGCCATACTGTTTTCCACAATGGCTGCACCAGTCTGCATTCCCACCAGCAGTGCACGAGGATTCATTTTCCTCCACATTCTCTCCAGCACTTGTTGTTTGTTGATTTGTTGATGGTAGCCATTCTGGCAGGTGTGAGATGGTATCTCATTATTGTATTCTGCAACATTTTAATGGAGCAGTATTTGCTAGGGAGTCACATTATTTTTTATAGCTCTGGCTTATTTCTCTTAATCATTGCTTAGTTTTAAATTATATGAATGACCATTAAATGTTTAGGATGGTTATCTTATGTTTTAGTACTAAGACTGTAAGTCATCCCTACTCTAAAACACTAATACAGTTGAAATGTTCAGTGGATATCCAGAAACAGTGGGAGAGACCAAACATTTTGAATAGTCTATGTGGAATAAGAATGGACACCATACCCAGCTGGTGTGGCTCACTGGTTGAGTGTTGACCTATGAACCAAGAGGTCCTGGTTTAATTCTCAGTGAAGGCACATGCCAGGATTTCAGGATGGATCCCCAATCTGGGGTATAAAGGAGACAGCTGATTAATGATTATCATCATTAATGTTTCTTCCTCTCCCTCTCCCTCTCTCAAATCAACAAAAATACATTTTTAAAAAAGAGTGGATATTATTCAGGTTGTAGTTCAGATGTCATAATGACACCAATAGGAAATAAAGTCTCCAAAAGTGGTTTCTGATATCTCTCTTCCTTGGATTAGGACCCGCACTAAGCAGGTGAACAGGTCTTAGTCTCAAAAGGATAATAACTGAGACCATAGATACTTTTAACGGCTAAAGCTTAGCCAGTATATTTTTCAAAACATGAAAGTCCCTACAAGTTGTTATGAAGCTCACTAAAGCTCTCCATTTAATGTGTGGTGAAGGATGACAATTTATTTTGGTTGTTGTTTGAAATCAATCTCCAGGATAAACATCCTTGTTTTTTTATGCTATTTTTCTACTTTAAAAACAATTCATTCAATTTTTGAAGGCTTTGTAGTTAGAAAGTCCTTTTAGTTTATTATGAAGAGAGGTGCTATCTCTCTCCAACATCCCACATTGCATAGCTGTTTCTGAAAGTTATAATTCATGAATATTTTGTTAAAAGTCACATACCCAGTGTTTTTCTCAGCTTGTTGAAAGAAGCAGGGTTGGTAGCAATCATTGGGCTGGGGTCTTTAAATGTGAACTTGTCCAGCAGGCTGGAGATTGCTATTGTCTTTTTTAGTAAAAGACTATCTGGGAGACCTACTGATATAGTTCAGGCTAAATTACTTTTGGAAATATGAAATTGTCTGAAATGTAGAAAAATTAAAGAGTAATTGTCAAAATTGAATTATATTCTTCCATTGGGCCTATTAAAAAGTCTGCAAATCTTTAGGAATCCCCAGATTAATTGTCTGGTTTTGTTGATTTCTATTGTTAATTGTATATAAAATGACACATTTTGCAGCCAACCTCACTTTCACTGTTGTGACAAAGAGAACTTGATCAGGGCGAGGAATATTTGTAATAAATTCAACAATAAATATTTTTTTATTCTTTAAAGTATTAAAAATAGTAGTTCATATGTTTTCCTTCTTCCCTCTTTCCTCCCTCCAGCCTCCCCTACCCGCCAGCACATGTCCTCACCTGCCTCCACCCCCAGCCCCAGTGTCTTGTATTCATTATGCCTACATGCATGGATACAAGTCCTTCGGTTGATCTCTTACAGCCCATGCCCCCCACCCTCCGAGCTTTCCCCTTGTAGTTTGACAGTCTGTTCAATGCTTCTTTACCTTTATATCAATCTTTTCCCCCTATTTGTTTTCTTTAAAAAGATCTTGCATCTGCATACTGGGAAAAAATGTATAAGAACAAAAAATGTTTGAGTCTCAGTTTCAATGTCCAACTGTTCTGAGTCCCAGTTTCAATGTCAAATAGCTCCTTAAGTGTACAAGTCAGCAATGGTATCTGGATGATGGACATATGGTGGCAATGCAGGTTCCACCCTCTCTGGTTTGGTCCTGGGCCACCTGCAGCGACGCACAGCTGCTGACTGCTAACATGGCAAGGTGTCATTAGTGTCTCCCATCTCTGGACTGTCTTTAGGGTTGGACCAAACCTGTCAGTTCCTCATTGTTGCAGAAACCCATATGGTCTTGGAGTTGTTTTCTGAAAATATACAAACACATTCACCACCAAAGGTTAATAAAGGAATCTTTTCTGTAAATTAGACTTGGGATTCTTTTTACTTTTGCCCAAATGATTTTCCTTTGGCTTATTTTGACACAATGTGTGTTTTTCATGGGTGTCCTGCTGTTAGCATTACAAATGGAAGTTACTTTTCTGCAGTAATGAATATAAGCCTAACCAATGGACATGAACACCAGGCAGGTGAGGGCATGAGTGGGGGTAGGGTTGGGGAAGTTAATAGAGGGATAAGAACATATATGTAATACCTTAATCAATAAAGAAATTGTGAAAAAAAATAAAAAAATTTTCTATATGTAATTTACTTACAGGATATTTTTCCTTACATGATATTACTCCACTATCTCCTGTTTTAATTTTTTGATTAATGGGGGCTTTGGAAATTTTATATTGCAGTTTTGGTAATTTTATTTTATTTTATTTATTTACTTATTTTTTATCTTTATTGTCTTGGTCATTTAAAATTTTAATTTTTGCACACAAATATGACTGCTTTAGGTTATTTGGGTGTTAGGCAATTTTACAGTGAGATGAACTACTAATAGATTTTTTAGTTAATGTTTTAGGAAAAGCTTTTTGTCCAGTATACTAAAATTTTCTTGAGTATTCACTTATTTCATATGGTCAATTTAAATTAATTTGAAAAATTGATTACTATTTTACTGTCACATTTAATACTCAAAAAATAACCTTAGTTTACCCTGTAAATACTAGTGGAAAGGATTATTTGCATTCTTCAATAGGCCCTGAGCATTCCTGGTACTAGACTGGATTTAAATATAGGGAAGCTGTTGCTGGCTGAGTCTCTGTCTGTAACCTGGGTCCTGATCGGAGCTGTGCATGAGAGGCAAAGCAGCCATGGGGTAGGAGACCTCGCCCAAAAGGGGTGAGAGTTCAGGCCCCAGCAAGGTTAGTGGGTGAGGGTCTGTGCCCCACCTCTGTTGACCTTTTAGTTCTCTCTGTTGGCCCCTCTGCCACTGTGCCTGTCTTAGGTTCTTCATTTTCTGAGGAATCTTACCCGTCTCTGATTAAGCAGCCATCCCCCAGGGCCAAGCAGGTTGATGTGAGGTTCAGTTCTGTCTCCTTTGTAGTCTATGCCCCTGTGGTCTCCACGCTCAGTACCTACCGTGGGATCCCCTCACCTGCTGGCGGGGTCCCAGTACTGATCACAAATCTCAGGGAATCCAGGTTTCTTCTCCAGAGAGGGTCCAGCTCACACCATTGGGCGACAGACAGGTCCATGGTGCCAGCTGCCCAAAGGCTTCAGCCACAGCTTGAACTGAAAGCTCAAGCAACAGCTGTGTGCACTTGGATTGTAACTAGAGGGGACTCTTGGGAAAAAGGGCAAGAGGGGCCAATACAGAATGCTAGAGCGCCTTCCCAGGGCCTTAAATCCTTCTGAAAGCGATTAATTCCTTTGCTATCCTTTTTTAAATTGCTGCCAAACATTCAAATAATTACTTTGTAAGTTTCTTTGAGATAATTATACAATATGCTGTTGTCAAATATCAAAAATTACAATGACATTGTAGAATAATATCATGTAAGGGTATTATGGTGTCACAGCAAGTTAAAGGGTGCTTAGCCTAAGAACTGGTGTCCATAGGATATGACAAGCTCTATGCCATGTCAATTCAATTTCAAACTAGGTGCCAATTTTTTTTATACCTTTCTCAGGGAGGTAAAAATACAAATCACTTACCTTAGTTCAAGATGTCAAGTATATTGACTTTCCCCCTTACTCCTGCCACCCCCCACTTACCCTGAGGTTTGACTTTCTAATGGACATTTCTCAGTCTCTGGATCTGTTCTTGTTCATCCTTCTATGTCATTGAATATATGCCACAAATTAGTGAGATCATGTGATATTTATCTTTCTCTGCCTGGCTAATTTCACTTAGTACAACGCTATCCAGCTCCATCCATGTTGTTGCAAATGGTAGCACTCCTTTTTTTTTTTTTACCACAGCATAGTATTCCATTGTGTTACTATAGTTTTTTAATTCACTCATCTGCTGATGGGCACTTAGGCTGTTGCCAAAGCTCAGCTATGGTAAATTGTGCTCTATCAACATAGGGGTGCATATATCCTTTCTTATTTGCATTTCCAGTTTCTTGGGATATATTCCTAGAAGTGGGATCAGTGGGTCAAATGGGAGTTCCATGTTTAGTTTTTTGAGGAAACTCCATACTGTTCTCCACAGTGGCTGTACCAGTTTACAGTCGCACCAGCAGTGCACGAGAGTTCCTCTTTCTCCACATCCTCGCCAGCTCTTGTCATTTCTTGTTTTGTTGATGAAAGCCATTCGGACCACTGTGAGATGGTACTGCACTGTTGTTTTGATATGCATCTCTTGGATAATTAGTGACTTTGAGCAGGTTTTCATATGTCTCTGGGACTTCTTTCTGTCTTTTTTTGAAAAGATTCTATTTAGGTTCCTTGTCCATTTCTTTATTGGATCATTTGTCTTCATTTTATTAAGTTTCATGAGTTGCTTGTAGATATTTGAGATTAAACCTTTATCACTGATAACATTTGCAAATATGTTCTCCCATACAGTGGGTTTTCTTGTTGTTTTGTTGATGGTTTCTTTAGCTGTGCAAAAGCTTTTGATTTTGATGTAGTCCCATTTGTTTATTTTCTCTTTAGCTTCCATTGCTCAAGGACTCTTATCAGTGAAGTAGTTCTTTTGGCATATGTCTGAGATTTTTCTTTCTGTGGATTCCTTTAATATTTTTATGGTTTCCCATCTTATGTTTAAGTCCTGTATCCATTTTGAGCTTATTTTTATGTATGGTGTAAGTTGGTCATCTAGTTTCATTTTTTGCTTATATCTGTCCAATTTTCCCAAAACCATTTGTTGAGGAGATTGTCTTGACTCCGTTTTATGTTCATGCCTCCTTTGTCAAATATTAATTGAGCATAGTGGTTTGGGTTGATATTTGGATTCTCTATTCTATTCCATTGGTCTATATGTCTTTTCCTGTGCCAGTACCAGGCTGTTTTGAGAACAGTAGCTTTGTAATACAGCTTGAAATCTGGTATTGAAATACCACCGACTTTGTTCTTCTTTCTTAGGATTGCTGTGGCCATTCGGGGTCTTTTTTTTTAATTCCAGATGAATTTTTGGAGAGTTCTTTCTAGGTCTTTGAAATATGCTGTTGGTATTTTAATGGGGAGTGCATTAAATTTATAGATTGCTATGGGTAGTATGGACTTTTTAATGATGTTGATTCTCCCAATCCATGAACATGATATGTTCTTCCACCTGTTTACATCTTCCTCTATCTCTTTTTTTAGTGTCTTGTAGATTTCCGCGAATAGGTCTTTTAACTCCTAAGTTAAGTTCATTCCTAGGTATCTTAATTTTTTTGGTGTGATGTTAATGGGATTGCTTTTTTAGTCTCTCTTTATGTAAGTTTACTATTGGTGTATAGAAATGCGATAGATTTCTTGGCATTAATTTTGTATCCTGCTATGTTGCTGAACTCATTTATTATGTCTATTGTCTTTTTATGGAGTCTTTTAGGTTTTTTTGTACAATATCATGTCATCTGCAAATAAGGATAGCTTTACTTCTTCTTTTCCAATTTGGATGCCTTTTATTTCTTCTTGTCTAATTGCAATGGCTAATACTTGCAGTACTGTGTCAAACAGGAGTGGTGAGAGTGGGCATACCTGTCTTGTTTTTCTTCTTATGGGAAATGGTTGTAGTTTTGCCCATTGAGTCTAATGTTTGCTGTGGGCTTATCATATATAGCCTTTAGTATGTTGAGGTATGATCCTTCTATTCCCACCTTGTTGAGAGTTTTTATCAAGAAAGGGTGTTGGATTTTGTCAAATGATTTTTCTGTATCCATTGATATGACTATGTGATTTTTATCTCTCAATTTGTTTATGTGATGTATCACATTTATTAATTTGCAGACAATGTAACATCCTTGCATGCCTGGGATAAATCCTACTTGGTCATGGTGTATGATCTTTCTGATGTACTGCTGGATCCGATTTCCTAGAATTTTATTGAGGATTTTGGTATCTATATTCATAAGGGATGTTGGCCTATAATTTTCTTTCATGGTGTCGTCTTTATCTGGTTTTGTTATTAGGGTGATGCTGGCTTCATAGAAGGAATTTGGAAGTGTTCCATCCTTTTCAATTTTCTGAAATAGTCTGAGGAGGATAGGTTTTAGTTCTTCCTTAAATGTTTGGTAAAACTCCCCTGTAAAGCTGTCTGCTGTCTGGTCCTGAGCATTTGTTTTCTGGAAGTTTTTTTTTAATTTTTCTAATAAATATTGTGGGAAGCTTTTTCATGACGGCTTCAATTTCTTCCATAGTTATTGGTTTATTGAGCTGTTGAGATTCTTCCTGACTCAGTTTTGGGAGGTTATATTTTTCTAGGAAGATATCCATTTCCTCGAGGTTGTCTAGTTTGTTGGAGTAGAGATGATCATAGTATTTTTTTAACAACCCTTTGTATTCCCATGGGGTGTATTATTAGTTCAACTCTTTCATTTCTGATTTTATTTATTGGGGTCCTCTCACTTTACTTCTTGGTGAGGTTGCCTAGAGCTTCATCAATCTTGTTTATGGTTTCAAAGAAGCAGCATTTGGTTTTGTTAATCTTTTGTATTGTTTCTTTGGTCTCTGTGTCATTTATCTCTCATTTGATCTTTACTATTTCCTTCCTTCTGCTTACACTCGGCTTTTCTTGTTGCTCTCTTTCTAACACTTTGAGTTGTTTGTTTAGATAATTTATTGCAGTTGTTTCTTGTTGTTTTTTTTTTTTCAGTAGGATTGTAGAGCTATGAACTTCCTTCTCAAAACTGCTTTTCTTGTGTCTCATAGATTTTGGATTGTTGTGTTATCGTTATCATTTGTTGCCATGATGTTTTCTATATCTTCCTTGATCTCTCTAGTAACCCAGTCATTGTTTAATAGCATGCTTTTTAGTCTCCATGTGTTTGATTTCTTTGGATTGTTTTTATTGTAGTTGATTTCCAGCTTTATGCCACTGTGAGCTGAGAATATGCTTAATATGATTTCTATCTTCTTGAATTTGAAGAGACTTTGCCTATGACCCATCAGATGGTCTATCTTTGAGAATGACCCATGGGCATTTGAAAAGAATGTATATTCTGTGGCTTTGGGGTGAAATGATTTGAAGATGTCAGTTAATTCCATCTGGTGAAGTGAGTCATTGAGGATTGATGTTGCTTTACTGATTTTTTGTTTAGAGGATTTGTCCAATGGTGATAGTGGGGTATTAAAGTCTCCTACTGTGATTGTATTGCTGTCTATCTCTCCCTCGATATCCTCCAGATATTTTTTTTATGTATTTGGGTGCTCCTGTATTAGGTGCGTATATGTTTACCAGAGTTATTTATTCTTGTTGGATTGCTCCATTTGGTATTATGAAGTGGCCTTCTTTATCTCTTTGTATGTCGTTCACTTTGAGATCTAATTTGTTAGATATAAGTATTGCTACCCCAGCTTTTTTTCCATTTCCATTCACCTGAAATACCCTTTTCCATCCTTTCACCTTCAATCTGGGTGCATCTTTTTTTTTTTTTTTGGAGGTGGGTTTCTGGTAGACAGCAGTTATATGGGTCGTGTTTTCTTATCTAGTCTATTATCCTTTGTCTTTTGATTGGAGCATTTAAACCATTTACATTTAAAGTCTTTATTGATAGGTACTTATTTGTCTCCATTTTTTTCTTTACCCCTGTGTTCCTTCTTCACTTCCTATTTCTTTTTTACAGCAGACCCTTTAGCATTTCTTGCATTGCTGGTTTGGTGTTAGTGTATTCCTGTAGTCCTTTTTTGTCTTTGAAGCTTCTGATTTGACCTTCAATTTTGATTGATAGCCTTGCTGGGTACAGTACTCTAGGATTCAGACCCTTTCTTTGCATGACTTTGTATATTTCATTCCATTCCCTTCTGGCCTGATAAGTTTCTGTTGAGAAATCACTTGCTAATCTGATGGGGATTCTTTTGTAGGTGACTTTTTGTCTCTTTCTGGCAGCTTTTAAGATTCTCACTTTGTTGATGATGTTTGTCAATTTAATTATAATATGCCTTGGGGTAGGTCTTTTGGGGTGTATTTTGCTTGGGCCTCTGTGACCTTTTTGGATTTGTGTGTTTTTCTTCCCTATATCAGGGAAGTTTTTGGTCACTAAATCTTCCAACAGATTTTCTATTTGCTTGCTCAGTTTCCTATCCCTTTGTAGCCCTATTATGCGGATGTTGTTTTCTTTCATGATGTCCCAAAGTTCTTTAGGCTCTCCTCCTGCTTTTTAATTTTTTTCTAGAAGCTGCTCTACTTGGGTATTTTCTCTTACTTTGTCTTCTACCTCACTGGTGCCGTCCTCTGATTCTCCTAGTCTACTTTTGATAATTTCTATGGAGTTCTTTACCTCAGCAATGTCATCTTTCATTTCTTCTTGGCTCTTCTTCATTTCTTCTTGTGTCTTCTTCATTTCTTCTTGGCTCTTCATTTCTTTTTGTCTTACTCATTTCCTCTTGGTTCTTTTACAATTCCTCTTGGTTCTTACTCACAATGTCAAATTTGTTTTCCATTCTCTTCAGTCACCTCATGACCATTTCTCTGAATTATTTATCTGACAGGTTGCTTGCTTCCATTTCGTTTACCACTTTTTCTGGTGAGGCTTGCTTTTTTTTCATTGGCAGGCTGTTTCTTTGTCTCCCTATGGTCCCTCTTCTCTGTGTATTTGCTTATGTAGCTCTCTCTCTCTTGCATTGATTTAAAGGCACAAAATACAACACAACCAGGTGCAACACACCAGGCACTGAACAAGAATGTATTCCCAGTATTGTTATCTCCAAATTAAAGGTTATCACCAGAAAAAGGCAAATTAGGTCGTAGGTGAGAAAGAAGAGAGTAAGAGAAAACAGACACACACACACACACACACACACACACACACACACACACTCATACGTGCACGCACAAAAAAAGAAAGACAGGAAGAAAGAAAGATGGAAAGAAAGAAAGAAAGAAAGAAAGAAAGAAAGAAAGAAATATTGAAAGAAAGAAATGCCAAAATGAAATTGGGAAAAGGGGAAGAAGTAAAAATAAAGAAAAGGGGAATAAACTATAAATATGGCTTGAAAAGTCCTATAGAACAGCCATTAATCCCAACAAAAGCCAGCAACAAGTATCTGGAGATTGATACAAACTATATACAACAACTAATATCAAGGGAGGTGAGGGAACACAGAAGCATAAATCTATAAAAAAAAAAAAAAACAACAATGCAAACAACAACAAAACAAACAACAATGCAAAAAACTCCCCACAAAACAAAATAAAAGAAAAGAATAAGCAAACCAATCTTACAAACATGCATAAAACATTGATATAATCAATAGTCAACTAAACAACAACAACAGGACACAGAGAAAAACAATTTAGAATAGTGAAGTCAGAGAAGTAAGAGGTGTATATGGAGTTGGAGCAGGTGGTTGGAGATTAGATATATAAGTGGGGTGAAATTTTAACAAGGGGTAAAAAGAAAGAATAAGGAAAATCTAAAGCAGGAAAAGTGTAAGGGGAACAAGACACTAAATAAGGAAAGGTTAGCAAGAGAGTGGTGGTATACAGGTGAAGTTGAGGTAGAGTAAAAGATACTAAAGGGTAGATGAAAATAGACTCTATAAGACTAATCTCAAAGTAGAATGAAGAGGAAATAAAATGGTACTTTAAAAAATTGAAATAGTAGTAGAAATAAAATTGGTTCCTTAATTTGTGTTACACAAGAGTCAATTTGTGATTCATCCCCTGGGTGGCAGTGTTTCTGAATCAACCTCCATGTCTATTGGTCCTCTCTAGCCTGAACTAAAATCCCACTATTCCTGTGGTATTCAATACTAATTTGTGCGAATGGGCTGCCCATTCTCTAATGATGACTGCCTGTTCTGATCCCTAGGCTCCAGAAAAACAGCTCTCCCCTGCAGTCTCCCAGGTTATCCCCCACCAAGTTCCTGGTTTAGCACTCAGAAACTTGGATTAGGAGAGGAAAAAATGCAAGCGTGCAAACTCAGATTCCCCTTATATGTCTGCACGACACCCCTTTTCCCCTTGTTTTTAGCAGCCAGCACCCTCCCAAAATTATTAGGCTGCCATTCTCTGTCAGGTCCAAATGGGTTGCTTTATAGGAATTCCCTCTGCCATCAGCTCTGAGGGCCCTCTACCACATTTATCAGCTCCAACAGCCATAGACTTTTTTTTTTCAGGTGCAGATCTCCCTGCTTTGCCAGTTCCCCCTAACCCCAGGGGAAATCTGACCTTTCCATGGCAGAGCACAGAGCTCCTCTGAGTCCACTTCTGCACCAACTAGGAACTGGTGTTCTGGTGGTCTCAGCCATCCAGTGGGTACTGCAGCTGTATATTTTCAAAGTCCTTCCCCTTCAAGATGGTGTAGTCTGCTTCTGAGCCGGTGTCTCTATGAGAGAACCCAGCTGCACTGGGGGCCGCTTGGTCAGGGGAGGCAAATCCAGCAGTCCCTCTCCTTCTCCTGGAGCCCAGCTGTCTCCCAACTCATCAACAAACACTCCCTGTGCAACCCTCAGCTGCTCCCTCCATCTGCCCTGGGACACAATTCAGAATGCATCCTTTTGTTCCGCTTTCTTTTTTTTCTCAATATATATATATTTTTTTAAAGAGAGCTTGAACTAACACAAAGGTTGAAAAGTCAAATATCCATAGGAGGCAAAGAAGAAAAGAGCAAAGCAAACCAGCATTAAAGGCCACTGGGAGGCGATGTCCAAAATCGAAGCACAGTAAATGGAAGCCACACTGACTATCTTCCAGGACAAATTAGAAATACAACTAAAATACAGAAAATCCATCCTGAAAAATCAACAGAAGACTAGCTGGAAAGAACTCTTATAACCAAGGACAGAAAGTGGAGACTGCTTAGGAACCAGTAGGAAGTATGGGGTTGCAAAGGGGCTGGCTGGGCTACTACAGACAGCAACTGAAATTCCAGAGAGATATCTCAGCTGTGGGGGATTCCCAATGAGAACTCTGGGGTCTAAACCCTAAGATGAACTCCCAGCCCAGAGCACCAGAACTGAGAAAAGCTCCCAAATAACATCTGGCTGTGAAATGCGGCAGGATTGCTGTCTGCCAGGGATAGACGGCTGGAAATGCAAGCACTATCTTAAAGAGCCCATGCACAAAAGTTTGTGTGCAGCCTTGGGCTCTGGCAGAGTGGACAGGAGCTGTGTGAGGAGTGTCCAGGGTTGAGGGTTCTGAGATTGGAGCTTGAAGGGCAGTCACCCCACTTTCCTGTCCTGAAATATTCCTTCATGCTACTGAAGACATCTTTCTCTGGAAGAACACTGCCACCCAAGAAGTTTTTGCCCAGGGAGAAGGCAGTTGCCCAACCCTGTTGGAAGAACTCTCCCTACACTCTGTTGTAAATAGCCTGCGGCTAATCAAGATTGAGTGATAATCCCATTGAAGACAGAGACAGATCTCTGGAGGCTTTGAGTCTTGGCATGATCTTCTTGACCCAAGTGCACATCTTGGTCCTTTAAAAGGGCACACAGGCTTAGCTGGTTTGGCTCAGTGGATAGAGTATTAGCCTGAGGAATTAGGGTCCTGGATTTGACTCCAGTCAAGAGCACATGCCAAGGTTGTGGGCTCAATCCCCAGTGGGGACCATGCAGAAGGCAGCAGATCAATGATTCTCTCTCATCATTGATATTTCTATCTCTCCCTTCCTTCCCCTTCCTCTCTGAAATCAATAAAAATATATTTAAAAAGTAAAATGTCACCCAGCTGAAGCAGAAGAAGCCACAAGCTGATTGCTGATAACTCCAAACAAGGTAAGCAAAGATAGTCACAAAAGGTTGTGACATTGTCTTGCACTAGAGATTGGGAGTTATAGAAAATATACAAAACACAGACACAAAGCCAAACAGGCAGCAAAAATATGGAGATAACTAAACAAGCCCCAAAAGAAATAACAAGAGAATTCTACAGAAGAAGAGCTAAATGAAATGGAGATAAGAAATCAATTATATATAGATTTCAGAATAATGATGGAAAGGAAGATCAACAGCACAGAAAAGATATAGTAATTATGAAAAAAATCCAGTCAGAAATAAAGAATGGCATAGCACTAATAAAGAACACAGCACATTAGGAGAAGCCAAGAAATTCTGGGGCCCCACAGTGAGCCACACAACAGTGAAAGTTCAGGAAACCCATGCCACAAGTGCTGGAACTACGGATACATCTACAACAGCTTGCATGATGAGGTCAGGGGTGACTCACATTGTTGGAAAACCTATGCAGAAACGCATCCCCAAATGAGAAACTAAAATATAAGACACAACTACATCAGGAGAACCGAATAACTCAAGTCGGGGTTCCAATAGAACCCCGGCTCAGGAGATCTAAGAGACCGCACCATTGGACCCCATAAATCACTGACTTTATAGGACCATCCCTCAAAAACCCGAGTGGCGTAGAAACGGGGCCTAAAACATGGAAAAATTACAAAAGGCTAGCAAAAATAGGGAGACAAAAAAAATCCAAAAAGAGAAAAGGAGGAATCGTCAGAAAAGGAATTAAATGAAATTGAGTCAAGCAATTTGTCAGAGAAAGATTCAGAGGGATGGTTGTAAGGAAGCTCAATTGTGTGGATGACAAATACACACAACTAAGTAAGAATTACTAGTATAAAGAGCTGAATGAGAATTTCACAAACATGAATAAGAACCAAGAGAAAATGAAGAATGACATAGTGTTAGTGGCAATAAAAAACACAATGAAAGGTTTCAACAGTAGACTATAAGCACCTGAGGACTGAATCATGGAGTTAGAAGACAAAGTACAAAAAACACTCTAGCAGAGTAGCACCTGGAAAAATAATTCAAAAACAACAGGAGAATCTAAGGGAGCTTTGGGATAACTTGAAATGAATTAATCGCTGCATAATAGGGATGTTAGAAGGAGGGGAAGCTGAGCCAGGAATAGAAAACCTGTTGGAAGAAATAATGACAGAAAACATCCCACACTTGGGAAATAAAAAAGTTACACAAATACAAGAAGCATAGAGAGTCCAAAGCAGGATGAACCCAAAAAGACCCACAAAAATAGACATTCTAACTAAACTGGCAAATGTAAAAGACAATGACTCTTAAAGGCTGCAAGAGAGAGATGGAAGGTTACCTACAAGGAATCTCCCTTAGACTACTATTAACTGATTTCTCAACAGAAATATATCAGGTCAGAAGGGAATGAAATGAAATACACAAAGTGATGCAAAGCAATAAACTGAATCCAAGAATACTCTATCCAGCTAGGCTATCATTCAAAATTGAAGAAGTAATAAGGAGTTTAACAGACAAAAAAAAAAAAAGGCTAAGGAAATTTATTATCAGCAAATCAGCAATGCAAGATATGCTCAAGGAATTGCTATAAAGAGGAACTAGAAAGGGAGGAAAATAAGCATAAAGAATAAAAATGGCAATAAATAAGTTCCTATCCTATCTAATAAAAGAGTAATATGCAAAGTGACCGTACCTCCGCTACACCCACAAAACATGTCCACCAGCCATGCCCACCAACCAATCAGGAGCTATATGCAAATTAACCTTCAACCAAGATGGCTGTGGCCACAGAAAGCAAGAGGGAGGCTTTGATTTCCCTGGCGATGGAGGAAGCCAAGCTTTCTGCACACCCTGGTGGGTTCAGGCCTCCACTCAATGCTACAAAGTTTCAATTATAGAATCCCAAAAGAAATGGCTGCAACTGGAGAGAGGAGGCTAGGGTTGTCCCTGGCGATGAAGGAAGCCAAGATTTCCACAGCCCTGGACGGCCTTGGCCTCTGCTTAAGGATACAAAGTTTCAGTTATAGAAGGTAAATATCCCAAGAGAAAAAGCTGCGGCCACAGATCGAGCAGGAGGCTTGGCTCCACTCCAGGCTACAAAGTTTCAATTGTAGAGCATAAATTAATCCCAATACCAGGGCCTCCACTTGGGTTGCTGGGGGGTGTGTCTAGCCTGCGAACCACCACAGGCCCCTCACCCAGGCTGCCCCATACACCAAGGGAACCCCCACCCTGATTAGGGACACCTTTCAGGGCAAACCAGCTGGATCCCACCCATGCACCAGGCCTCTATCCTATCTAATAAAAGAGTAATTTGCAGATTGATCCATCACTCCAACCCACAAGATGGATCCCCCCATGTAGTCAAAGACCCTTCCCTCATGTGGTTAAAGATGGCCACCATAAGATGGCCAGCAGGGGAGGGCAGTTGGGAGGGACCAGGCCTGCAAGGGAGGGCAGTTGGGGGCAATCAAGCCTGCAAGGGAAGGCAGTTAGGGGTGACCAGGCTGGCAAAGGAGAGAAGTTGGGCACAACCAGACTTTCAGGGGAGAGTAATTGGGGGAGACCAGGTCTACAGTGAAGGGGAGTTAGGGGTGACCAGGCCTGCAGGGGAGGCCAGTTAGGGGCAAACAGGCTGGCAGGTGAGCAGTTAAGCATCAATCAGGATGGCAAGGAAGTGGTTAGGGGGTGATCAGGCTGGCAGGCAGAAGCAGTTAGGGGCAATCAGGAAGGCAGGCAGGCAAACAGTTGGGAGCCAGCAGTCTTAGATTGTTAGAGGGATGTCTGACTGCAAGATCTTACTGGGATCAGGCCTAAACAGGCAGTCAGACATCCCTCGAGGGGTCCCAGATTGGAGAGGGTGCAGGCTGGACAGAGGGACACTCCCTGCCCCCCGTGCACAAATTTCATGCACCGGGCCTCTAGTAAATAATAACCTTAAATGTAAATAGAATAAATGCTCTAATCAAAAGATGTAGGGTAGCTAAATGGTTAAGAAAACATGATCCATATATATGCTGTCCACAAGGACCTACCTCAGAACAAAGGATTCACACAGACTGATAGTGAAGGGATGGAAAAAAAATATTCAGGCTAATGGACATGGAAAAAAAAAGCTGGGGTAGCAATATTATAGCTGACTAAATAGACCTCAAAGTGAAGGCCATAACAAGAGTTAAGTAAGAACACTTCATAATACTAAAGGGATCGATACAACAAGAGGACATAACTCTTGTAAACATATATAGGAGCATCCAAATACATAAAAAAAAACTTTTGTAAAATATCAAGGAAGAGATTGACAGCAACACAATCATAGTAGGGAATTTTAATACCCTATTGACATTACTGGATAAATTTTCAAGGCAAAAAAATCAGCAAAGAAACAGAAATCCTAAATGATTCGCTAGATCAAAAGAAACTAATTGACATCTTGAGAACATTTCAACACAAAGCTAAAGAATATATATATTCTTCTCAAGTGCACATGGGACATTTTCAAAGATAGACCACATATTGGGATACAGGCTAAGTCACTACAAATTTGAGAAGATTAAAATCGTATCAACCATCTTCTCAGATCACAATGGCATGAAATTAGGAATCAACCACAATAAAAAGAAACACAAGCATAATGAAACTAAATAGCATGCTATTAAACAACAAATGTGTTACAAAAGAGATCAGTGAAAAAATAGAAAGGATCTGGAAACAAATGACAATGAAAGCACAACAGCCCAATATCTATATAATACAGTGAAAGCAATACTGAGAAGGAAGTTCATGGCACTAGAGGCCTATCTCACAAAACAAAACAAAACAAACAAACAAACAAACAAAACAAGAAAAAGTGGTAATAAATGATCTAATATTACAACTTAAAGAACTAGAAAGAGGGCAACAAGAAAAGCTCAGAATAAGTAGGAGGAAGGAAACAATAAAGATCAGAGCAGAAATAAATGACAGAGACAAAAAATACAAAAGATCAATAAAACCAAGATCTGGGTCTTTGAAAGGATTAAGTAGATTGATGAAACTCTTGCCATACTCACCAAAAAAAAAAAATAGAGGATTCAAATAAATAAAATCCGAAATGAAATAGGTAAAGTAACAACTGACACCACAGCAATTTGTAAAAAAGAAAACACATTATAAACAACTCTACTGCAATGAACTGGACAACATTCAAATGGATATATTCTTAGAAAAATACAATCTTCCAAAGCTCAATCAGCAAGAATCAGAAAACCTGAATAGACTGATAACTACTGTAGAAATGGAAGCAGTAATAATAATTTAAAAAACACACAAACAAACAAACAAATAAAAAACCTCTCAGCAAACCAAAGCCCTGGTCCAGATGGTTTCACAGGGGAGTTTTACCAAACATTCAAAGAAGAAATATTCTCCTCAAAACAATTCAGAAAGAAGGAACACTCCTTTACTCTTTCTATGAGGCCAGCATTACCCTAATCCCAAAACCAGAAAAAGACACTACAAAGAAATATAATTACAGGTCAATATCCCTGATGAATATAGATGCTAAAATCCTCAACAAAATACTACCAAATCAGATCTAACCATACATTAGAAAGATCATACAACATGACCAAGTGGGTTTTATTCCAGGGTTGCAAGGCTGGTACAATATCCAGAAATCAATAAATGTGATTCATTACATAATCAAACTGAAAGATAAAACTACATGATCATATCAATAGATATAGGAAAAATATTTTGGAGATAACATTAGAAATATGTTCTCCCATGCAGTGGACTCTCCTATTGTTCTGTTGATGGTTTCTTTTGTTGTGCAAAAGGTTTTTATTTTTATATAGTCCCATTTGTTTATTTTATCTTTAGTTTCCATTGCCCTAGGAGTTGTATCAGTGAAGATATTGCTTTGGCATATGTTTGAGATTTTGCTGCCTGTGGATTCCTCTAAGATTTTTATGGTTCCCCAACTTATGTTTACGTCCTTTTTACATTTTCAGTTTGTTTTTGTGTATGGTGTAAGTTGGTGGTCTAGTTTCTTTCTTTCTTTTTTTTTTTTTTGCATGTATCTGTACAATTTTCCCAACACCATTTATTGAAGAGACTGTCTTGACTCCATTGTATATTCATGCCTCCTTTGTCAAATATTAATTGAGCATAGTGGTTTGGGTGGGTAGATATGTGGGTTCTCTGTTCTATTCCGTTGGTCTAATATGCCTATCCTTGTGCCAGTACCAGGCAGTTTTGAGAATAGTGGCTTTGTAATACAGCTTGAAATCTGGTATTGAAATCCCACCTACTTTGTGCTTCTTTTTCACGATTGCGGTAGCTATTTGGGGTCTTTTTTTTTTTTATTCCAGATGAATTTTTGGAGACTTCTTTCTAGGTCTGTGAAATATGCTATTGATATTTTAATGGGGAGTGCATTGAATATATAGATTGCTTTGGGTAGTATGGACATTTTAATGATGTTGATTCTACCAATCCATGAACATGATATGTTCTTCTATCTGTTTGCATCTTCCTCTATATTTTTTTTCAGTGTCCTGTAGTTTTGTTGATAGTTTACTTTGCTGTGCAAAAGCTTTTTATATTGATGTATCCCATTTGTTTATTTTCTCTTTACTTTCCATTGCCCTAGGAGCAATATCAGGGAAGAAATTGCTTCAACATATGTCAGAGATTTTTTGTGCATATGGATTCCTCTAGTATTTTTAGTGTTTCCCGTCGTATGTTTAAGTCCTTAATCCATTTTGAGTTTATTTTTTGTATGGTGTAAGTTGGGGGTCTAGTTTCATTTTTTGCATCTATCTCTAATTTTGCCAACACAATTTACTGAAGAGACTGTCTTGACTCCATTGTATGCTCTTACATCCTTTGTCAAATATTAATTGAGCATAGTGGGTTGGATTGATTTCTGGGTTCACAATTCTATTCCATTGGTCTATATGTCTGTTCTTGTGCCAGTACCATGCTGTTTTGAGAATAGTGGCTTTGTAATACAGCTTGAAATATGGTATTGAGATCCCTCCTACTTTGCTCTTTTTTCTCACATTGGCTGCCAGTTATTCTGAGTCTTTTTTGATTTCAAATGTATTTTTGGAGAGTTTTTTTTTTCTAGGTCTCTGAAATATGCCATTGGTATTTTAATGGGAGTGCATTAAATCTATAGATTGCTTTGGAGAGTATGCACATTTTAATGATTTTGATTCTATCAATCCATGAACACAGAATGTTCTTCCATCTGTTTATGTTTTCTTCTATCTCTTTTTTCAGTGTCCTGTAGTTTTCTGAGTACATATCTTTTACCCCTTAGTTAAGTTTATTCATAAGTATCTTAATTTTTATCGTGCAATGGTAAATGGATTTTTTTTTATTCTCTTTCTGTGAGTTCACTATTGGTGTTTAGAAATGCCATAGTTGTCTTGGCGTTAATTTTGTACCTGCTATATTGCCGAATTCATTTATTAAGTCTAGTAGTTTTTTTGGTAGTCTTTTGGCGGTTTTAAGTACAATACCATGTCATCTACAAATAAGGGCAGCTTTACTTCTTATTTTCCAATTTGGATACCTTTTATTTATTTTTTTGTTTTAGTTTAATCACTATGCCTAACACTTCAACACTATGTCAAACAGGAGTGGTAAATGTGGCCATCCCTGTCTTGTTCCTGTTCTTAGGCGAAATGGTTAAGTTTGTCATCTAAGGCTTTTATTATGTTGAGGTGTGACCCCTTTATTCCAACTCTGTTGAGGGTTTTTATCAAGGAAGTGTGTTGAATTTTGTCAAATGTTTTTGTTGGATCAATTGGTATGGCTATGTGATCTTTATCTCTCAATTTATTTTTATAATGTATTAGGTTTATTGAATTTGTAGATATTGCACCATCCTTGCATCTCCAGGATAAATACTACTTGGTCATGGTGTATGACGTTTCTGATGCTATGCTGGATCCAATTAGTTAGAATTTTGTTGAAGATTTTGGCACGTATGTTTATGAGGGATATTGGCCTGTAATTATCCTTCTTTGTGTTGTTTTTATCTGGTTTTGGTGGTAGGGTAATACTGGCTTCATAGAATAAACTTGGAAGTGTTACTTACGCTTGAATTTTTTGAAATAGTCTGAGGATAGGTTTTAGTTCTTTGAATGTTTAGTAAAACTCCCCTCTGAAGCTGTCTGGCCTCGGGCTTTTTTTTTTTTTTTGAAGCTTTTTGATGAATTCTTCAATTTTATCCATAATTATCAGCCTATTGAGATTTTTAGATTCTTCCTGATTGAGTTTTGGAAGATTGTATTTTTCTAGGAATATGTCCATTTATTCTAGGTTGTCTAGTTTGTTGGAATAGAGTTGTTCATAGTATTTTTAGTGATCCCTTGTGTTTCTGTGGGGTCTGTTATTATTTCACCTTTTTCATTTCTGATTTCTTTATTTGGGTCCTTTCTCTTTGCTTCTTGGTGAGCCTGGCTAGAGATTTATTCTTGTTTATCCTTTCAGACAACCAGCTCTTGGTTTCATTGATCTCTTATATATAATTTTTTCCTTCTCTATGTCTATTTATTTCTGCTCTTATGTTTATTATCTCCTTCATTCTGCCCATCTGGGCTTTCTTGTTGTTCTCTTTCCAATTCTCTAAGTTATACAGTTAAATAATTTATTATCATGTTTTTAACTTTTATTTATTTATTTATTTATTTATTTATTTATTTGAGGTAGGCCTGTAGAAATGTAAACATCCAGCTCAAGACTGCTTTCACTGTGTCCCATAGATTTTGGATTGTTTTCATTGGCATATGTTTCCAGGGTGTTTTTAATTTCTTCTTTGATCTCTTTGGTAACCCAATCATTGTTTAGTAGCATGCTATTCAGCCTCCAAGTGTTTGAATTTTTTGATAATTTTTATTGCAGTTTATTTCTAATATTATGCCATTTTTGTCTAAGAAGATGTTTGATATAGAGAGACTCTGCCTGTGACCCCAAATATGGTCTATCTTTGAAAATATCCCATCTGCTCTTAAGAAGAACGTGTATTCCTTGGCTTTGTGGTAAAATATTATGACGTCAATTAGGTCCATCTGACCTAGTGAGTCATTTAGGATTGCTGTTTCTTTGCTGATTTTTGTCTAGAGGATTTATCCAGTGATGTCAGTGGGATATTAAAGTTCCCTAGTAAGAGTGTTGTTGTCAAACTTTCCTTTAATATCATCCAGGAGCTTTTTATGTATTCAGGTGCTCCTGCATTGAGTGCATATATGTTTACCAAGGTTATATACTCTTATTGTATTGATCCCTTTAGTATTATGTTGTGGCCTTCTTTATCTTTTTTTTTTTGCTTAAACTTCTATTTTATTTTTATTTATTTTCTTTCTTTTTAATCTTTATTGTTCATATTACTACAGTTGTTCCCTTTTTTCCCCCATAGCTTCCCTCCACCTGGTTCTCACCCCTCCCCAGGCTTTTACCTGTCACCCACCACTGTCCTCATCCATAGGTATAAGCTCTTTGTCCAATCACTTTCTGCACCCCACACCCTCTTTCCCCCTTGAGAATTACCACACTACTCCCTTTCTATGCCCTTGATTCTATTATATTCACCAGTTAGTTTCATTCATCAGATTTTTTATTCAAGTTGATTTTTAGATTCACTTGTTAATAGATAAGTATTTGCTGTCACTTTGTGGTTCATATTTTTTTATCTTTACCATTTCTTCTTCTTCCTCTTCTTAAAGAATACCCTTCAGCATTTCATATAACCCTGGTTTGGTGGTGATGAACTCCTTTAGCTTTTTCTTGTCTGTGAAGCTCTTTATCTGACCTTCAATTCTGAATGATAGCTTCTCTGGGTAGTGTAATCTTGGTTGCAGGTTCTTGCTATCCATCACTTTGAATATTTCTTGCCAATCCTATCTGGCCTGCAAAGTTTCTGTTGTGAAATTAGCTGACAGTCATATAGGTACTCCCTTGTAGGTAACCAACTGTTTTTCTCTTTCTGCTTTTAAGATTCTCTCTTTGTCTTTTGCCCTTGGCATTATAATTATGATGCGTTTTAGTGTGGTCATCTTTGGATCATCTTGTTTGGGATTCTTTGTGCTTGCTGGACTTGGAAGTCTATTTCTTTCACCAGATAGGGGAAGATTTCGGTAGTTATTTCTTCAAATAGGTTTTCAGTATCTTGTTCTCTTTCTTCTTCTGGCACCCCCATAATTCTGATGTTGGTATGCTTGAAGTTGTCCCAGAGGCTCCTTACACTATCATCATATTTTTGGATTCTTTTTAGTTTTGCTTTTCTTGTTGGTGGTTTTTGTTTCCTCATATTTCAAATATTTGACTTGATTCTTGGAATACTGTTGAATCTCTGTATATTATTCTTTATTGTAGTCAGTGTATGCTTAATTTCTGATTGGTCCTTTCCCATATTTTTGGCATTCTTACTAAGGTCATTGAAGGTCTAAATAAGTTCCTTGAGGTTTCTAGAAGATTCTGAAGTAACCTTATAACTGTGGTTTTAAACTTTATATCCAGTATTTTACTCTCATCTATTTTTTTTTCATTTGTGACATGTTTCTTTGTCTCCTCATTTTGGCTGCTTCTCTGTTTGTTTCTATGTATTGGGTATCTGCTAAGTCTCCTTTAGTTGATAGAGAGGCCTTGTGTAACAGGTGTCCTATAGGGACTAGTAGCTCTGTCTCCCCAGTCATCTGAGGTGGACACTCTTGGTACACCACTTTTTGGGCTGTGTGGACAGTCTTGTTGCAGTCAAACCCTGATTGCTGTTGGTATCACTGGCAGGAATTGACCTCTTGGCCAATTGACTGTGAGGACCAGCTGTGTCTACAATGGAAGAACTGCTGTGCAGGAGACACCCTTATGAGGCAGGACTTGTTTCACTGGGGCTTTGGTGCTCACTGAGTCTGTCCCTTGAGTGTGTGTCTTATGAATGTGAAGAGTTGTAATCTGGTATGGTCTCACACTGACCACTGGGTACACCAGCTCTTGGATTTGCAAGGAGGTCCAAAGTCAGTCACTGCCTAAGGCCATCGTGCTGGAGCTACAAAGAGATCTGCAGATTCCACCTCTTTGGATTTAGAAGCGACCAGAGGAAGCCCAGCTGTGTAGCAAGGCTGCTGCCTTACAAATTTTAGACTATGAAAGAATAGGTCATTCATATGCAAAAGTCGCTGTGCACAGCTTGGGTGGGGTTGTAAATTGTATGGGGTGGGGTCTTAAGGAATCACCAGGGCAGAGCAAACAGTAATGACTGCCAGTCAGCCCTGCACCATAGAGGTCCCCAAGTCCCTGCATAGGAAAAATGATTATTGTGAGCAACTCTAAAACAAAGCTGCCTCGTGTTCCTGTCCCAATGCCAGACAGTCCAGTTTCTCCCCTTATGTGTCCAGCTCCCCCAGAGTGCTTCCCAGAAACTGGAGTTCAGACCAACCAGGAGCTTCTTTCTCCCTCCTGATTAAAACAGCAGCACACCTAGGTGCCAGCCCATTCCACACCTCTACACTTAATAGAAGTCTCAGTGTACTTTCTTCACCTCTCATGTTGTGGAACTTCCACTCATCCCTTCCCATGGTTCTGGATAATGGTTGTTCTGCCTTTTAGTTGTAATTTTCATGTGGTTGTGAGAGGCAGCAAGTATAGGTGTTTATCTATACTGCCATCTTGGTTCTTCTCTCTTATCTCTTGCTATGGCCTTCTCACTGATGTCTATTTTGTCACCTACAAATATTGCTACACCACCTTTTTTTTTTCATTTTCAATTGCCTGGAAGATATTTTTCCATCCTTCACTTTCAGTCTGTGTGAGTCCCTGGTTCTGAGGTTGGTATCTTATAGAGAGTATATATATGGGTCATGTTTTCTTCTTCATTCAGCCAGTCAATGTGTTTTGATTAGAGCATTTAGTCCTTTTATGTTTAAAGTTATAATTGATAGATAATTGTTTGTAACCATTTGTGTGTGGGTTTTTTGTGTGCCTGTTTTCCTTCTTCCCTTTTTATTTCTTCTTTTTACAGAATTCCCTTTAGCATTTCTTGCATTGCTGGCTTGGTAGTGATAAACTCCCTTAACCTTTTTTTGTCTGTGAAGCTCCTTATTTCCCTTTAAATTTTGAATGATAGCCTTGCTGCATAGAGTATTTGTGGATTCAGTCCCTTGCTTCATATCACTTTGTAAACTTCCTTCCATTCTTTTCTGGCTTGATGTGTTTTTGTTGAGAAGTCATTTGATAATCTAATGGGAGATTCCTTGTACATAACATTCTGTCTCTTTCTTGCAGCCTTTAAGATTCCCTCTTTGTCCTGAACATTTGCCATTATAATTATGACATTTCTTGCTGTGGGTATTTTTTAGTTCATCTTAAAAACTTGGGGAAGTTTTCTGATATTATTTCTTCAAACAGGTTTTCTAACCCTTGTTCCTTTCCTATTGTTCTGGTACCCCTATTATTCATATGGTACTTCGTTTTATGTAGTCCCAAAGTTTTCTTAGGCTCTCTTCCTGTCTTAATTTTTTTTCTCAAATTGTAGTTCAGTTTGGGTATGTTTTGCCTCCCTGTCTTCTAATTCCTTAATTCAGTCTTCCGCTTCTCCTATTCTCCTGTTGAAACGTTCCATAGTGTTTTTTATTACAACTATATCATTCTTTATTTTTTCTTGATTCTTACATAAGTTGTTGATCTTTTCATCCATCTGGTTTTTGAACTATATGCTCCTCATTCTGAATTCATTTTCTGACATATTTCATGCCTCTACTTAACTTAGCTCCTTTCTGGTGATTCCCTTTTCTTTCCTTTGGGGGTTTCTTTGTCTCCCCATTTTTGCTTTCACTGAAGAATCTAAGTGTTGAATTGTGTGGGAGCTGCTACTTGGGCAATGGCTCCTCAGGTGGTGGCTGCTGCTCAGGTGGCAGTGGCTCCTCTGGTGGGTGCTTTCCGTGTGGCTGCTCGCAACAGTGGTGACTCCTCTGGCTGGTGGTTGCAGGTTGCTTTTGTGGTTTCTTTCTTTGGACATTAGTGGGCTGCTCAGGAGGCTATTGCTCCTCTGACAGGGGAAATCTGCTTGTGCAGTGCTGCTCCTAGTATGGAGATGGACTACATGTGGATGGTGCTCCTCAGGCAGGGTGGTCTGCTTGCACTAATGCTGTTCTTCAGATGTGGGTGGGCTGCTCTCACGGCTGCTGCTCCTCAAACAGGATTGTGATGCTCGAGGGGCTGCTGCTCCTTGGATTAGGGGGTGCTGCTCTCATAGCTGCTGCTTACATAGTTGTGGCACCATGAGCTAAAGCCTTGGGCTGGCCACATGGAAATGTCCTTCAGAACTCACAGGAGCCCATGCCCAGGGTGGTTGGTGTCTTGGTGACCGTGAGACCACTGCTGAGACAGTGTGTCTCTGGTGAGGTGACTGGTGTGTCCTGGGTAGTGTCTGAAGGCACCAAGGGTGGAAGTGAGATTGGGCTCCAAGTCACAGCAGCTCTACTCTTCAAGAAGGTATAGCCTCTGCAGTAGAGCCGTCTGTCCTGTGACTGTTTGCAATGGTATCAGAGCCTACCTGGCTAGGTGAGCTCGGTCTGCCTGCCTCTGAAGGTCTTGCACTATCTATCTGCCCCTCTCTCACACACATGCACACCCCACAGGTCCACACACTCTCCTTTTGCTCCCTTGCTCACTTATGCTTCCTCACTCACCGCTACCATCTTCCTGCCTCTGTAGTTGGCTCTGGAGTGTTATTGACCTATTCATAAATGGACTGTTCTTTCCAGGTGTCTGGTTATGTCGCTCTCTGTCTACCACAGTGACCAAACAGTACAAAATGAACCTTGACAAGACATGACACAAAGGGAACAAAACACGAATGTATTCACAACACTGATACCACCAATATAAGTGATCACCAAAGAAAAGAGAATTAGGGGAGAGAGAAGAGAGCACATATGATATTGAAGAGAGAAAAAAAATGGTAAGAGAGAAAAGAAAAGAAGAAAATGGAAGAAAAAGGGAAAATGTACAATTGGGGAGAAAACACCACAGAACAAACAGATAGATAAAAAAAAATGCACACACCAAACACCCAGAAAAGAGGGTGGGGGCAGAATCTGTAAAGGTCCAGCTTACGTACAGAAAGTAAGGTTAAGGAATTGGATGAATATGGGGACAACCTCAGTTCAGTATAGAGGAAGTAGAAAGAGAATGAATGAATAAGAAGAAAGTGAAAGACAAAGAAGAGAAAAAAACTTAAAATAAAAAATTAATTAAAAATAGAGGATAAAATTAAAAATAAATAAAAACAGAATGAAGAAAAGCAATGTGAAAAGAAATAAATGAAGACAAGGAAAATAAATCTCTAACCAGTCAGTGACCAATTCCTGGCTTAGTGAATCTTTTGCTGGTCCCCCTTGGTTCCCTTCCAGCCTCCCTCCCACCATGGGGGTGAGCCCAGCGACTGGCAGACAGAACAGGAGCAAGAGGGGAGGATTAGCCAAAACCGGTTTGGCTCAGTGGATAGAGCATTGGCCTGCAGACTGAAGGGTCCCAGGTTCAATTCTGGTCAAGGGCATGTACTGCAGCTGTGGGCACATCCCCAGTGGGGAATGTGCAGGAGGCAGCTGATGGATGTTTCTGACTTTCTATCCCTCTCCCTTCCTCCCTGTGAAAAATCAGTAAAATATATTTTTTTAAAAAAGAAGGGAGGATTAAAGAGAAGAAACACCTGGCTGGGTCTGAGTGGTGTCTACAGTGCCATAAAGGGCAGTTGTGGTGGCATCAGCTGCAGCTCCAGGGCCTTGCGCTGGGGCTGTTAGCAGAATGCGAGCCCTTGTGGAGAAGCAGGGCCCGCGCCGAGGAGGAAGAGCGAGTGGGCCCTCTTGGGCGCTGCTGCCTTTCTACGTCCCATCACAGGCACAGCAGCCCTCTTCTCTTCTACTCAGCCTGTCCTGCCTGCAGGCCTGGAGAGTCTGGCTGTGGAGGGCATTGAAGAGTGCACCCCAAGGAGGACAGCCTGTCAGCAGAGGTTCTCTCCCAACCCTTCAGCCAGACACCTTGACTGTGGCCCCTCCACTGCAGTATATTAACAGGCAGACTTAAAGAAAATGAACTCTTTTCCATAAAGAGTTTGTCTCTTAAGAACAATAACAGCAAATAAAAGAGGGGGTGGAAGGGGAATGTGGATGTTATAGAAAGACTAAAAATCTACAACTGCAACACCCACCGAACAGCTGTGAACCTGAGCACTGGTCCCCAATTGGTGCAAACATGCAGATTCAGAGGAGCTCTGCACTCCACCAGGGAAAGGTCAGATTTCGCCTGGAATTAGGTGAGGTCTCTGGTCCCAGCAGAACAGAGAAATGCGTGCACTGCAGGAGCTGCAGGACCAGTGGAAGTCTGCACCTAGAAAAATCCATGGCTTTTGGGGCTGGCGTAATCTGTGAATGTGGAAGGGGGTTCATGGAGCTCATAACAGGGGGGATCTCTAGACAGCAGCCCATTTTGATCTGACACAGAAGGACAGCCTTAAAAATTTTGGGAGTGTGCAGGCTTCTTGAACACAAGGGGGAAGGAAGGACTGTGCAGACTTGAGCACGGGCCCCTGAGTTAGCGCACTTTGAATCGTTCTTGCTCCTGATTGGTGAGCCCAGTGCAGTTCCTTTCTGCTCCTGTTCTGCCTGCCAGTCACTGGGTTGCCCAGTTGGGGACACCCTAGGAGACTGCAGGGGAAGGATGTTTTTCTGGAGCCTAGGGATCAGAGTGGGGAGTGACCATCAGAGAATCAGCTCTGGGGCAGCCCGCCTCAGAAAAAAAAGATGCACACAGACTGAGGTTGAAGGGATGGAAAAAGATTTTTCAGGGGAATGGGAGTGGGAAAAAAATTTGGAATAGCAAAACTTATATCTGACAAATTAGATCTCAAAGTGAAGAACATAAAAGGAAATAAGGGAGGCCACTTCATAATACTAAAGGGAGCAAGCCAACAAGAAGAAATAACTCTGGTAAACATATACACACCCAATACAAAAGCACCCAAATACATAAAAAAAAACCTCCTGGAGGATATCAAGGAAGAGACTGAAATACTCTCTTTAATACCCCACCATCACCATTGGACAAATCCTCTAAACAAAAGATCAGCAAAGAAATATCAATCCTAAATGACGCACTAGACCAGATGGTATTAATTGACATGTTCAGAACATTTCACACCAAAGCCACAGAATATACGTTCTTATCAAGTGCCCATGGGTCATTTTCAAGGATAGACTATGTGTTGGGTCATAGGCAAAGGCTCTTCAAATTCAAGAAGATAAAACTCGTATCAAGCATCTTCTCAGATCATAGTGGCATAAGATCAACTATAATAAAAACAATCCAAAAGAATCAAACACATGGAGACTAAACAGCATGGTATAAAACAATGATTGGGTTACCAGAGAGATCAAGGAAGAAATAACATCATGGCAACAAATGACAATGAAAACACAGCAATCCAAAATCTATGGGACATAGCAAAAGCAGTCTTGAGAGGAAAGTTCATAGCTCTACAAGCCTACTGCAAGAAACAAGAAACAATGGAAATAAATTTGCTAATCCTACAAATCAAAGAGTTAGAAAGAGACCAATAAGAAAAGCCCACTGTAAGCAGAAGGAAAAAAAATAATAAATATCAGAGTGGAGGTGAAGATAGTAAGAGAAAAAAAATACAAAAGATCAACAAAACCAAGTGCTGGTTCTTTGAAAGGATAAACAAGATTGATGAACCTCTTGCCAGGCTCAGCAAGAAACAAAGAGAGAGGACCCAAATAAACAAAATCAGGAATAATAGAGGTGAAATACCAACAGAACCCACCACAATACAAAAGATTATTTAAAAAAATACTATGAACAACTCTACTCCAACAAACTGGACAACCTGGAAGAAATGGACATATTCCTAGAAAAGTATAATCTTCCAAAATTCAATCAGGAAGAAGCTAAAAATCTCAATAGACCAATATTTATGGATGAAATTGAAGCAGTCATCAAAAAGCACCAGCAAACAAAAGCCTGGGGACGGGTGGCTTTACAGGGGAGTTTTACCAAACATTCTAGGAAGAACTAAAACATAGCCTTCTCAGACTATTCCAAAGAATTCAAGAGTAAAGAACACTTTCTAGCTCCTTCTATGCAGCTAGCATCACTTTAATACCAAAAGCAGATAAAGACAACACAAAGAAAAAGAATTACTGGCCAATATCCCTCATGAACATAGGTACCAAAATCCTCAACAAAATTCTAGCCAATCTGATCCAGCAGTACATCAGAAATGTCATATAACATGACCAAGTAGGATTTATCACAGAGATGCTAGGATGGTACAATATCCACAAATCAATAAATGTGATACATCACATAAACAAATTGTGAGATAAAAATCACATAGTCATATCAATTGATGTAGGAAAAGCTTTTGACGAAATCTAACACACTTTCTTGATAAAAACTCTCAGCAAGATGGGAATAGAAGGATCATGCCTCAACATAATAAAAGCTGTATATGATAAACCGACAGCCAATATCATACTCAATGGGAAAAGACTAAAACCATTTCCCCTAAGAATAGGAACAAGATAGGGATGCCCACTGTCACCATTCCTGTTTGACATAGTACTGGAAGTATTAGCTAATACAATTAGACAAGAAGAAGAAATAAAAGACATCTTGCTGAAACTGGTTTGGCTCAGTGGATAGAATGTTGACCTGCAGACTGAAGGGTCTCAGGTTTGATTCTGGTAAAGGGCATGTACCTTGGTTGTGGCAGATCCTCAGTAGAGAGTGTGCAGGAGGCAGCTGATCAATGTTTCTCATTGAAGTTTCTGCCTTTCCATCCCTCTCTCTTCCTTTCTGTAAATAATCCATAAAATATTTAAAAAGAAATAAAAGGCACCCAAATTGAAAAAGAAGTAAAACTGTCCTTATTTGCAGATGACATGATATTGTACATAAACATCCCAAAACATTCCATCAGAAAACTAATACACTTAATAAATGAATTTGGCAATGTAGGAGGGTACAAAATTAATGCCAAAAATCCATGGCATTTCCATACACCAATAGTGAACTTACAGAAAGAGAAACTAAAAAAGCAATTCCATTTACCATCGCATCAAAAAATTAAGATATCTATGAATTAACTTAACAAAGGAGGTAAAAGACTTATACGTGGAAAACTACAGGACACTGAATAAATAGATAGAGGAAGATGTAAACAGGTGGGAGAACATATCATGTTCATGGATTGGGATAATCAACATCACTAAAATGACCATACTACCCAAAGCAATCTATAGATCCAATGCACTCCCCATTAAAATACCATTGGCATATTTCAACGACCTAGAAAGAACTCTCCAAAAATTCATCTGGAATAAAAAAAGACCCCGAATGGCCACAGCAATCCTGTGAAAGAAGAACAAAATAGGTGAGATCTCAATACCAGATTTAAAGCTATATTACAAAGCTACAGTTCTCAAAACTGGCTGGAATTGGCACAAGAACAGACATGTAGATCAATGGAATAGAATAGAAAACCCAGAAATCAACCCAAATTACTATGCTCAATTAACATTTGACAAAGGATGTATGAACATACAATGGAGTCAAGACAGCCTCTTTCATAAATGGTGTTGGGGAAATTGGACAGATATGTGCAAAGAAAATGAAACTAGATCACCAACTCACACCATACACAAAAATAAACTCAAAATGGATTAAAGACTTAAAAATACCATAGGAAACTGTAAAAATACTGGAGGGATCCATATGCACAAAAATCTTTGACATATGTTGAAGCAATTTCTTCCCTGATATTGCTCCTAGGGCAATGGAAACTAAAGAGAAAATAAACAAATGGGACTACATCAAAATAAAAAGCTTCTGCACAGCAAAGGAGACCATCAATAAAACAACAAGAAAGCCCACTGCCTTGGAGAACATAGTTGTCAATGATATCACTGATAAATTTTTAATGTCCAACATTTATAGAGAACTCAACAATAAGGGTTTACTCTCCAACATATACAGAGAATTCACACAACTTAACAAGAAGATGATAAACAACCCAATAAAAAATGGGCAACTGATATAAATAGACACTTCTCAAAAGAAGACTGAAGGAAGGCCAAGAGACATATGAAAACCTGCTCAAAGTCTCTAATCATCAGAGAGACGCAAATCAAAACAACAATGTGGTATCATCTTACACCTGTCAGAATGTCAGTTATCAACAAATGACAAGTGCTGGTGAAGATGTGGAGAAAAAGGAACCCTCTTGCACTGCTGGTGGGAATGCAAACTGGTGCAGCCACTGTGGAGCTTCCTCAAAAAAATAAAAATGGAACTTCCATTTGACCCCATGATCCCACTTCTAGGAATATATCCCAAGAAACTAGATATACGAATCAGAAAGTATATATGCACCCTTATGTTCATAGCAGCATAATCCACCATAGCTAAAATTTGGAAACAGACTAAGTGCCCATCAGCAGATGGGTGGAGTATAAAACTGTGCTACATCTGCACAATGGAATACTATGTTGCAATACAGAAGAAGGAGTTCTTACCCTTTGCAACAACTTGGACGGAGTTGGAAAGCATTATGCTAAGTGAAATAAGCCAGGAAGAGAAAGATAAATATCACATGAACTCACTCATTTGTGGAATATAATGAACAGCATAAACTGATGAACAAAAATAGATCCAGAGACAGAAAAACATCAATCAGGTGGTCGTACCTCAGAGAAGGTAGGGGAGTAAGGGGGAGAGATCAACCAAAGGACTTATATGCATCCATATAAGCCTAAGCAATGGGCACAGATAATAGGGGCGTGGGGGAAATAATGGGAGGTGAGGGTTGTAATGGGGGAATAAGGACATATATGTAATACCTTAATCAATAAAGAAAGAAAAAAATAAAAATAAAGTATAAAGAATAAAAAAGACACAGGAACCAAGATGGCGGTATAGGTAAACACCTATTGTCCTGCCCCACGCAACAATTCAAAAACTACAACATAACAACATAACAAACATCACCCAGAATCACCAGACAGCTGGCTGAGTGAAAACTCCACAAATAAAAGTAAAGGTAGGCCGAAATTGGTTTGGCTCAGTGGATAGAGCGTCGGACTGCAGACTGAAAGGTCCCGGGTTCGATGCTGGTCAAGGGGATGTACCTTGGTTGCGGGCACATCCCTAGTAGGGGGCATGCAAGAGGCAGCTGATCAATGTTTCTCTCTCATCGATGTTTCTGACTTTCTATCCCTCTCTCTTCTGCTCTGTAAAAAATCAATAAAATATATTATATATATATATATATATATATATATATATATATATATATAAAAGTAAAGGTGGGACACTGAGACTCAGAAGAGCGGCGGGAGTGCAGCCTTGAAGATACACGCAGAAACAGGTTAGGAGCTGTCCTGGTTGTGCACTCAGGCTGTGGCTGGAGCAGCAACCCCAGCTGGATTTCGTCAATGGGGAGGGCGGAGATGTCCCACTCCACAGATTCCCCAGCGCCAGGCGAGGTCCGAGATCCAGGGAAGCACCCTGAAAGCCGGGCGGGGCAGAGGTCTCCTAGTCTGAGGAGAAACCGGGTTGCTGGGAAAAGCAGTTTGCGTGTAAACTGTGTGACAGCACAGACGCGCGGCTTGCCCCCTGGTCCCAGAAACCACCAGACTGCTTTGTTTTACAACCCTGGGCAAGACTTTGGGTGTGCAGACTCATTCGGAGAGAGGCAGAGTTGTCTGGCAAGGGGTAGAGACTAGCGGCTTTCTCTAGGAGGTGTCTGCAACAATTGCCACCCAACAGAGACCTGCACACGTGAACATAGCATAGGATGTAGCTGACACTGAGACTGCCAGTGCAGCTCAGAGACTCCGCCCATCCAACCTGAACACAGTCTCCCTTCACAGCTAATTGGCCTGGAGGTCAAACCCTCCTAGGGCTAACAACAACAAGCTGGGTTTAAATTCAAAAATACTGTACAACCCATAAAGGATTGCAGTAAGAGTACCCACCTCAGGTAACCGGGGAGACTGAGCCACTGTCCCTTTGAGGATATCTACCACATAAAGCAGCCACCATGCAGAGATATGGAAAGAAATCAGGTGTGAAAGAAATGGATGAGAAAAGACGACAAGACATAGAATTCAAAACCACGGTTATAAGGCTTTTCAAGAGGCTCCTAGAAAAGGCTGATGAACTTAATGAGAACTACGAGGAAATAAACCAGACCAACCAGGAAATGAATGAGACCTACAAGGAAATGAATGAGACTTACAAGGAAATGAATGAGCCCTACAAGGAAATGAACAAGACCTCTGAGGATATGAACGAGACCCTCACATATATGAAAAAGGACCAACTAGAAATCAAGCATACACTGACTGAAATAAAAAGTATTACACAAAGTCCTAAAAGCAGTCCAGAGGGCCACAAGAACCAAGTCAAAGATTTGAAATACAAAGAACCAAAATCCACTCGGCTGGAAAAGCAAGAAACAAAAAGAATCCAGATAATTGAAGATAATGTAAGGGGCCTCTGGGACAACCTCAAGCCTGCCAACATCCGAATTATTGGGGTGCCAGAAAAAGAGAGAGAGCAAGATAATGAAAACCTACTTGAAGAAAGAGTGACTGAAAACTTCCCCCACCTGGTGAAAGAAACTGACTTAAAAGCCCAAGAAGTACACAGAACCCCAAAATATAGGAATCCAAAGAGGACCACACCAAGATACATCATAATTAAAATGCCAAGAGCAAAAGATAAAGAGAGAATATTAAAAGCAGCAAGAGAAAAACAGTTGGTTACCTATAGGGGAGCACCCATACAATTGTCAGCGGATTTCTCAACAGAAATGATGCAGGCCAGACTGGAGTGGCAAGAAATATTCAAAGTAATGAAGAGCAAGAATCTACAACCAAGATTACTCTATCCAGCAAAGCTATCATTCAGAATTGAAGATCGGATAAAGTGCTTCGCAGATAAGAAAAAGCTAAAGGAGTTCATCACCACCAAACTAATATTATATGAAATGTCAAAAGATATTCTTTAAGAAGAGGAAGAAGAAAAAGGTAAAAATATAAATTATGAACAACAAATATACATCTATCAACAAATGAATATAAAAATCAAGTGAATTGATAGTCTGATGAACAGGATAAACTGGTGAATATAACAGAATCATGGACATAAAGAGGGAATGGACTGACAATTCTTGGGGAGAAAAGGGGTGTGGGAAGTACAGCAAGAGACTGGACAAAAATCTTGCAACAATGGGAGAGGACAGTGGGGAGGTGAGGGAAGGGTGGAGGGTGGGATGGGTACAGGGTGGAGGGGAGCTATAGGGGGATAGAAAAGGGGGAACAATGTAATTAATAAACTGAACAATAAAAATTTAAAAAAAGAATAAAAAAGACAGTAAAATAATAATAAAATAAAATAAATATGAAAAAGTGAAGTGTCATTTGTTTACACCAAGTTTTAAAGCCCCATGTTGGCTGGTTTAGGATCCCACTCTTCTATATTATCTGCCACTTCTCAGTTTCCTGTTAGATTGTTGACTTTCCAAGTGGTCCATCGATCATTTGTTTGTGTCTATCCCCATTGCCTTGACTGCCAACTGGCAGGACCAATATTCCAACTTAACCTGTCTGTCTGCTGTCAAATTTAACCTTCCAATGAGCTGTTTCATACAGGGCTATAGTTGGGAAAATTGCTTGGACTGCATGAATTCTCTTCTGCCCCGTCGCTGAGGGCCCTCAGGGACTATGCAGATTTTTCCGTATCCTTTGTAACACTCACTGTGTAGTCTTGGTGTGCTGTATTGGTTGCCTGGAGACTGCAAGGAGGGGTTATCTCTTCAGGAAAAATGGCTGCTTAGGTCTGGCATGTCAGATATGTCTCAGCGCCATACTCCTAGCCACCTATCCCCTCCACTCTCCTCTCCTCCACCCTCTTCTCTCCCTATCCTCTCCCCAATCTCCACAAGTCTGCACCTCTACCTGCAGCTCAGCGACAGGTAAATTTTTGCATTTTAAAGGTCCTATGAACTGAGTTTAATGAATAAAAACAGAGACCAAAAATATGGGAAAGAGCTGTGCCAATATGCACCCCTCTTCTGCTGGCACTGTGTGTCTTGGGCAGTTGTTCAGGCTGCCTCTTCTGGGCTCAGCCTCCCATGGCTGTGGGCTTAGATCTAGAATCCCTTGCTGCCAGCAGCCATGTGGATTTGCTTTTCACAGTCAGATGTCAGACCTGTCCCAAGGAACATGACCTTGGTGCCTTGCGGCTTCCTTCCAACCCTCTTTGCTTGGAGCTCTCAGACCTCTCTCCAGCCCAGATCCTGATTTTACCAGGTATCCTCTGTTTCTTCCTGGCTGGGATTGTCTCGCCAGCTGTGTCTACTTTGCCAATACAGGGTGGACATTATTTGATTTAGTTTCTCCTTCTATCTACTCTGGGACAAAGCTCAGGAAAAATCTTCTTATTCTGCCACCATTTTGTCCCCCAACACCTTTTGTTTGTTAAAAGTTCTGAATAAAGTGGAAATAGAGGAATCATCACTCAACATAACAAAAGCCTTATATGATAAACCTATAGCCAGCATCATACTCAATGGGCATAAGAACAGGAACAAGACAAGGGTGCCCACATTCACCACTCCTTTTTGACATAGTACTAGAAATGCTAGCCACTGTAATCAGATAAGAGAAAATAAAAGGCATCCAAATTGGAAAGGAGAAAGTAAAATTGTCACTATTTGCAGATTACATGATATGTACATAATAAATCCCGTAAACTCCATCAGAAAACTACTACATTTAATAAATGAATTCACCAATGTAGCAGCATACAAAATTAATGCTGAGAGATCAATGGCATTTTTATGCATTAATAATGAACTCTCAGAAAGAGAAACTAAACAAACAATCCCATATTTAGGAATAAAATTAATTATAAAGGTAAAAAACTTGTACTCAGAAAATACAGAAGATTGAAAAAAGAGGTAAAGGAAGATATAAAGAAGTGGAAGAATATACCATGTTCATGTCTTGGTAGAATCAACATCATTATAAAGTCCATACTACCCAAATTAATCTACAGACTCAATGTGATCCCTATTAAAATACCACCAACATATTTCACAGAGCTGAAACAAATACTTCAAAAATTTATATAGAATTAAAAAAATACCCTGAGTAGCTGCAGCAATCTTGAGAAAGAAAAACAAAGTTGGAGGACGACAACACCATATTTCAAGTTATATTACAAAGCCACTGTACTCAACACAGCCTGGTATTGGCACAAAAAGAGATGTACAGGAAAGAGCTGAGGCCTCAGAAGTTGACCTTCCTGTGACTGTAGCCAGAGTGAGGTGACTGTTGCCAGCGTGGCCCCACTCTGTGAATCCCTAAAGGGATCCTGGAGCTTGCAAAGACAGACTCACTGAGGAGTCCAAGGTGCGTCAGGGAGACGGGATTCCTGGAGTCAGTGGGCTGTTGGAAGCCACTGTAGGTGGTGGTGAGGCAGGGCTCCAAGTCATGTTAGCTCTCTTCTTTAAAATGGCACAGTGTCTGTGCCAGAGCCAGACCACTCAGAGAGTGCCCACAGTGGTAGCAGGGGTTTCTCTTCCAGGAGAGCCTGGTCTGCCAGCCTCCAAACCTCCTGCAGGATCTAACTGTTCCTCTCTCTCTCACACACACACCATGCACATTCACACACTCCTCTTTCACTTCCTTCCTCATTCACTCTCTTGCTCACTGCTGTCCTGCTGGCTACTTTTGTAGAGTGGGAATTTTTGAACACTCCAGAGAGGCCATGGCCTATGCCCCAGATAGAGTAGTCAGTGCTGACACCAGGCCGGGCCTTGAGATACGGTCTCATGGCCCCTTCCCAGGATGTAGGCCTTGCAAGATAGAACACTGTTACCTTTCTGAAGAACAAGATAGAACACTGTCACCTTTCTGAAGAACAGTGGCATGGTCATCAATGGCATGACTCTGATGTAGCTTGGGAAAAACTGTTTTGTCTTAGGTTGCTTGTTCTGCAAAAACAGGATGTGGTTAATGTGCTTAAAAGTGGTCCTGCACAAAGAGTTGGGGCTGCTCTCTGGTCTTCCCAAGTCAGGATGGCAGAGAAGTCTCCAGGCCGGCTAATAAAGGCTCCCTAAATTTTAATTTGGTCTGGGCTCCAATGGTCCTTCACTTGCTTCCGCAGCCACAACATCTGGAGATGCCCCAGCGAGATGAGCACCAGCCTTTGACTGGTCCTGTTACCGGAGCCCACTGGGGTCCCTGGACTCTCCGATCCAGGGGGAGATCTCTGAGAGATGTTCCTCAGCCCCAGGACTGGTAGAGGTTGGAGGCCCCGCCTGCTAAATTTCCTGAATGACTCTCTGATCTGAGCTGTGTGGATCTGGTTCTTACCAGTAAGAAACTTGTTTCTGGTTCTGTGGGTGCCCATCTGGGCTCTCTGGAAGGCTGGACGCAGCGCTACTTCCGAGACCAGATCCCGGTGCCCGGCGATCCTCTGTTGGTTGTCATTGTCTTAGTTATTCTGTATTATTGTGGTCTAATTGTCTCTATATTAGAATGGGTCAGTCTGCTTCATGTCTGTAATCCCCTGCAATGTTTTTTGAAAAATTTTCAGGAATTCAAGCGGTGAGCAGATGATTACAGAGCCTCTGTTAATGCTTTCGATTTATAGAAATTTTGTGAGCAGGAATGGCCAACTTTCCCATATCCCAGTGATTGGAAGGGGGAGCTTGATCACCTCCCCAGGAGTCAAAAACTCAGACTATCTGTGTGAAGTGAAAACTACTTTGTGCTGTCTGGCTGTACACATGAGAGTATTTGTTATCTCTTTCTGTTGTTTAGTTGTTTAAAGATAGTGCAAACCCTGCTTTAGAGAGAAAACAGTAAAGAACTTTTAATTGCTTTTCCTTGATTTATAATTTTGCTGTGTTAATTTGAAATTTTGGAATTCTAGGGTTAATTTGTGAAGGTTGCCAATCCAGAGAAGTTTAAATAAAGGTTTGTTGGGTTAAGATTAGTCATAATTAATTGCTTTATAGACTGCCTTTTTCAGCCCTCCTAGCAAACAGAGAATCATGTGGTCCCAAGAACTGCGACCTGCCTGCCCTTTCTGATAGATTTACAGTGAGTCCTCTGGAGCCGAAAACTGCTCCGGAGCAGGTGTGAGAAAGGGTAGAGGCAGTGGAACTCACTTTCAGCCTGCCGAGATAGAGGAGCCCTAGACTGGGGGACAAAGGGATGGTTGGAGATATCAGAAGTGGTAAAGGAGAAGGAGGATTTGAGATCCTCTGGGACCTTGGAAGAAAGAAGGAAAATCTGGGAGGGAGAGGAGCTCTTCCTTAAGTGTAATAGGTGTGGTTATACAGGATCTCAAACTGCTTGCCTTATTTCCCCCGCTAAGGACAGAGTAAATGGTTAATGCAGAAAAGGGGAGTCACCGGCGGGGAGAGCAGAGCGAGATAGGTTTTTGTTGATTTTACTGGCTACAACCCGCTCTGCTGGGGTCCTTGGTTTCTTGCTTATCAGAACTATGCTGGCAAAACACAGTGGATCTGCCTCTGCCCCATTTACAACTGGGTACTTCTTGGGTGGTGGTGGAATATTCAGCAAAGGAACTTTAAGATATAATATTTTTAAGGCTGGCACCTAGTTTTGTCACAGAAGGTCTAAGTCATAAATGTTAATCGAAGAAATTCTGGCTGTTTACTGTTTAGGAATCATTAAAGGATTGAGGTTTCAATGAATAAGGAATACTGAGTAGAATGTCTGAGGCATGGTGATGCATTTTTAAAGGACATAGAAAGAAGGTTTGAAGGTTAATTTAGAAGTATTTATAAAGGTGATTGTGCATGTGATAAGAAGAAGAAGAGATATGTCAAAAAGAAATACAGGCCAGTAAGCCAGAAAGAGTAAATAATTTCAGAAAAAATTACTTTAGAAAGTCCATAAAAAGGACTGGCAAGGAAAATTCTATCTTAAAGCAGGTCAATATAGTTTTCTCCTTATACAATTCCTCCGAAATTTGGCAATATTGAATAAACAAATCATGGCAATACAGTTCTTTGCATAAACTCAATAAGACTGGTTTCCAATAGCGGTTTTATTAACCAGAAACTTTGACTGGAGTATCATGTTTTAAAGATCCCTACCTAAACTCTAAAGACTTAAAGCCAATAGGAGTGCCACGGAGAAAGCCTGGTATCTTCCTTGGTAGCCCTGAAAATAACTGGTGCTGGAGCATCAGGCCCATACCCTACCATCACTGGTGGTTGGTCAGAGTGGAAGGGGAGCAATAAGGGTGCCTCTGCATTCCTGCAGGACCCCTATGCACTCTGAGCCGTGACGAGTAGGAGGGCTGAGATGGGCCTTGAAGCCTAGGGCATGGGCCCAGGTAGTGCCATTACAGGTGAGGATTCACCTAACTCAGCAAATACTGCAGGCAGGCCTGACAGCAGTTGGATGGCTTGGTTTCCTGGTCCTATGGGGCACATTGAGATTCAATCATGAAATGTATGGCAAAGGTAGTCAGTTACCATTCTTGTTATATTTATGCCAACAATCAGGCCAAATTAAATACAATGGGTAAATTAGTCTTGATTTGGATCTTTTTATAAACATAGGGGTAATTTTGAGGAGAAAAATTCTATTTCAATAGAGGTTATTAAAACTGAAAGGTTTCCTTTCCATCACACGATTTGTTACAGTTTGTCTCCGCCAGGTCACAAGTCCACCTCCGTCTGTGCCCAGGCCTCATTGTCCCTCTGACAGATAGCAAGGATCTCTTGGCTCTGAGAAAAACTTCTGACCCACCTCAGCAGGAAGTAGCCAGATGTCCATTTTCCCTAAAAGAATTCAGAGCCAGGATCCTTGAGGTAATATATTAGACAGTTAGACAGATATGAGCAGAACAAGGACAATTGACCAACTAGCACTCTCTTCCTTATGTGAGTCAAGGGGACTCCCCAGAAGCAAGAGGGAACAAGGCTGCAGATGAAGCAGCCCAAGAGGCTGCCCTAAAACCAGTGTGGCCTCTACAGGCCTCTAGTGACTTTTCCCAACCCTAACCTACCCACCTCACCAGCTTATGTGGAAACCCAATCTAGAAAAGCTGAAATTCATAACCAATCTTTACTCAAGTTCTTACAGGCTTTACAGTCCACCCAGAAATCAGTCCAGAAGCATGTCTGAAGCATCCTTCCACCCTGGTGACTATTTGGGTAAAGAAATTTGCAATACAAGGACTGACTCCTACCTGGAAAGGACCACATCCACAGCAGTGAAGGTCGACAGGATCCTGACATGGCTTCATCACACCTGGCTTAAGCCCTTATCCTAAACAGGCCCACTGACTATTCAGCATCATGGGTGAATATAACTCCCTTATCACAAAGGACCCAAAAGAGTCAAAGATTTGACTCATGTACATAAAACCAGTGGGGAATGTTGTAGAATGGGAATTTTTGAACACTCCAGAGAGGCCATGGGGCCATGGACTATGCTCCAGATAGAGTAGTCAGTGCTAACACCAGGCCAGGCCTTGAGATATGGTCTCATGGCCCCTTCCCAGCATGTAGGCCTTGCAAGATAGAACCCTGTCACCTTTCTGAAGAACAGGATGATCCTGTGGATGGCATGATCACCAATGGCATGACTCTGATGGGAAAAACTGTTTTATCTTGGGTTGCTTGTTCTGCAAAAACAGGATGTGGTTAATGTGCTTAAAAGTGGTCCTGCACAAAGAGTTGGGGCTGCTCTCTGGTCTCTCCAAGTCAGGATGGCAGAGAAGTCTCCAGGCCGGCTAATAAAGGCTTCCTAAATTTTAATTTGGTCTGGGCTCCAGTGGTCTTTCACTCGCTTCCGCATCCACAACACTACCATCTTAATAACTCACCACATTTTTAAAATTAATTAATTTTTTCAAAAAGCTATCTTGGAAACTGTTAAAAATATATAAAAATTGGACAAATATTATCATAAAACTCATGTTTCAGCAGCTATCCACACATGATCCTCCCATACCAACTTTCCACTCTTGTATTATTTTGAAGAAAATCCAAATAATTTTTAATAATATTTTATTCTTTTAAGTATTACATATTTCTACTTTATTTCCCCCATTGACCTCCTGTCAACCTTCCCTACCCCCCAGTACATGCCCTCACCTTCCCTCCTAGTGTCTTGTATTCATTGATTATGCTTATATCCATGTGAACAAATCGGTTTATCTCTTACAGCACACCCCACCCCCAACCTCTCCTGCCTTCCTGCTGAAGCCTGACAGTCTATTAAATGCTTCTTTGCCTCTGTATCTATTTTTTTCCCATTTATTTTCTTTAAAAAATCTTGACTAGAAATAAACATATAATAACAAAAAATGTTTGAGTCCCAATTTTAATGTCCAACAGTTCTGAGTCCCAGTTACAATGTCAAACAGTTCCTTATGTGTACATGTCAGCAATGATATCTGGATGGTGGACACATGGTGGCAATGCAGGTCCAGCACTCTCTGGTTTGGTCCTGGGCAACCTGCAGCGGCACACAACTGCTGAGTGCTAGCATGGCAAGACAGTGTCAGCATCTACAATCACTGGGTTATTTCTCCTCTTGTTTTTGTGGTTGGAGCAGACTTGTCAATTCCTCTCTGTTACAGGAATCCACATGGTCTTGGAGTTGTTTTCTGAAAATATACAAACATATTTTTGATCAAAAGTTAATAAAGGAATCTTTCCTACAAAATTGAATTGGGATCCTTTTTACTTTTGCCCAAAATATTTTTCTTGGGCTTATTTTTACACCATGTGTGTTTTTCATAGGTGTCTTGCTGTTAGCATTACAAATGAAAATTAATTTTCTAAAATAAAAATTATATAGATGTAACTTACAGGATATTTTTCCTTACATAATATTATCCTACTATTCCCCACCCCCTGTTTTGGTTAATGGAGGCTTTTGTAAATTTTATAATGCAGTCTTGATAACTTTAAATTTTAAGTTTTTGCACAAAAATATGACTTCTTTAGGTTCATTGCATGTTAAGCAATTTTATCAGAAGATGAACTACCAATAGAAATTTTAGTTAATATTTTAGGAACAGCTTTTTGTCCAGTACAATTAAATTTTCTTGAATATTCACTGATTTCAATTAGCCAATTTAAATTAATCTGAAAATTTGATTACTATTTTACTGTCAAATTTAATACTCTACCAATGATCTTAGTTTACCCTGTAAATATTATAGGAAGGATTATTTGCATTCTTGAGTAGACCCTGAGCATTCCTGGTGTGAGGCTTGATTTATACATAGGGCAGATGCTGTCGGCCAAGTCTCTGTCTGTTACCTTTGTCCTGATCTGAGCTCAGCGTGGGAAGCAAAGCAGACATGGGGGCAGGAGTCCTCCCTCAGAAGGGGTGAGGGTTCAGGACCCTGCAAGAATGGGGGAATTATGGTCTGTGCCCCACATCTGTTGACCCCCAAAGTCCTCTCCTGATGGCCCCTATGCTACTGTGCCTGTCCTAGGTTGTTCCTTCCTTGAGAAATCTTACCTATTTCTGAATAACTAGTCATCCTCTGGGGCCAATCAGGGTGATGTGAGGTTCAATTCTGTCTCCTTGGTAGCCTATTCCCTCATGAACTCCATGCCCAGCACCTGCCTTGGGATCCCCTCGCCTGCTGGAAAGTCCACAGCACTGATCACATATCCTGCGGGTACTCAGATTTCTTCTCCAGGGAGAGCCCAGCTCACACCTTTGGATGAGAGACATATCCATGGAACCAGCCACCATGAGGCTTCAACCTCAGCATGAACAAAAAGCTCAGGCAACAGTTGAGGGCAATTGGATTGTGAGAAGAAGTTCCCTCTTGGCAAAAAGGGCAAGAGGGTCCAATATAGAATACTCAAGTGCCTTCCCAGTGCCTTAATTCCTTCTGAAAAGAATTAAATACTTTCATGTACATTTTAAAATTGCTGCCAAACATTCAAAGAATTAGTTTGTAAGTTTGTTTGGGATAATTGTACAATATGCCATTGTAAAATAAATATATAGTGACATTGTAGAATAATATGATGTAAGGATATTCTTTGCTCTAGAAAATAGGAATTCAAACGCTCTGTGAATTTCTTTTTGTAACTTTATATAAAATTCGTCAGGGAGGCAAAAACACAAATTACTTACCTTAGTTCAAGGGCCCAAATACATTGACTTTCAATTACAATTTTTAAGATTTTTGAAGGAAACTTCTCTTTGTTTCCTTCCAAAATAATACATAGAGTTTCATTTAAAAATCTTTGTGACATGAAACAATTTCTCTTAAGGTTATGGTGAATACTAGTATGAATTAGATTTAATATTTTATTTTTTCCTAATAATTTTTAAAGATTTTTGTATTCATTAAAGTATTACAAATAGTAGTACATATGTTTCCCTTTTTCTCCCCATTGTTCTTCCCCCAGCCTCCTCTACCTCCCAGCACATGTCCTCACCTGCCCCCACCCCACCCCAGTGTCTTATATCCATTGGTTATGCCTACATGCAAGCATACATGTCCTTTGGTTGATCTCTTACAGCCCCTATCCCCCACCCTCCCCAGCACTCACACTGTAGTTTGACAGTCTGTTCAATGCTTTTCTGCCTCTATATCAATTTTTTCCCCTGTTTGTTTTCTTTAAAAAGATCTTGCATCTGCATACTGGAAAAAATGTATAAGAACAAAACATGTTTGAGTCCCAGTTTCAATGTCAAATAGTTCTTTATGTGTGCATGTCAGCAATAGTATCCAGATGGTGGACATATGGTGGCAATGCAGGTTCCACCCTCTCTGGTTTTGTCCTGGGCCACCTGCAGCGAAGCACAGCTGTGATTGCTAGCATGGCAAGGTGTGGTCAGTGTCTTCCATCTATGGACTGTCTTCAAGGTTAGAACAGACCTGTCAGTTCCTCATTGTTGCAGGAACCATATGGTCTTGGAGTTGTTTTCTGAAAATATACAAACATATTCTCAACCAAAAGTTAATAAAGGGGTCTTTTCTGTAAATTAGACTTAGGATTCTTTTTATTTTTCCCAAATGATTTTCCTTTGGCTTATTTTGGCACCATGTGTGCTTTTCATGGGTGTCCTGCTATTGGCATTACAAATGGAAGTTACTTTTCTGGAGTAAGAATTTTCTAGATGTAATTTACTTACAGCATATTTTTCCCTACATGATATTACCCCACTCTCTCCCCTCTTTTTAATGGGGGCTTTTGGAAATTTTATATTGCAGTCTTGGTAACTTTAAATTTTAATTTTTGCACACAAATATGACTGCTTTAGGTTCTTTGGATGTTATGCAATTTTACAATGAGGTGAACTACTAATAGAAATTTTAGTTAATATTTTAGGAACAGCTTTTTGTTTAGTACACTTAAAATTTCTTGAGTATTCACTTATTTCACGTGGCCAATTTAAATTAAACTGAAAACTTAATTACTATTTTACTGTCAAATTTAATACTCAAGCAAAAATCTTAGTTTACCCTATAAATATTAGTGGAAAGGATTACTTGCAATCTTGAGTAGGCCCTGAGCATTCCTGGTACTAGACTTAATTTAGATATAGGGCAGCTGTTGCTGGTCGAGTCTTTGTAACCTGGGTCCCGGTCTGAGCTGTGCGTGGGAGGCAAAGCAGCCATGGGGGCAGGAGATCTCCCTCAGAAGGGGTTAAAGTTCAGCCCCTTGAAATGTTAGTGGGTGAGCGTCTGTGCCCCACCTCTGTTGACCTTTTACCTCTCTCCTGTTGGCCCCTCTGCCACTGTGCCTGTCTTAGGTTGTTTCTTCCCTAAGGAATCTTACCCATCTCTGGCTAACCAGCCGTCCTCCGGGGCCAATCAGGGTGATGTGAGGTTCAGTTCTGTCTCCTTTGTAGTCTATGCCCCTGTGGCCTCCATGTCCAGCACCTGCCTTGTGGTCCCCTCATCTGCTGGTGGGGTCCCGGTACTGATCACATATCTTGGGGGACCCAGGTTTCTTCTCCAGAGAGGGCCCAGCTCACACCATTGGTCGAGAGACAGATACATAGTGCCATCTGCCCAGAAGCTTCATCCACAACTTGAACTGACAGCTCAGGCAACAGCTGTGTGTATTTGGATAGTAAAAAGAGGGTCCCCCTAGGCAAAAAAAAAGGGCAAGAGGGGCCAATATAGAATGCTCGGGTGCCTTCCCAGTGCCTTAATTCCTTCTGAAAGGGATTAATTCCTTTCCTATCCTTTTGTAAATTGCTGCCCAACATTCAAAGAATTATTTTGTAAGTTTCTTTGGGATAATTGTACAATATGCTGTTGTCAAATATCAAAAATTTTATAATGACATTGTGGAATAATATCATAAAAGGATATTATGGTGTCACAGGAGGTTAAGGAGGGCATAGCTTAAGGACTGGTATCCATAGGAGATGACAAGCTCTAGGCCATCTCAATTCAGTCTCAAACTAGCTGCCATGCCACAATTTCTTAATCCACTAATATACTGATGTGCACATAGACTGTCTCTAAATCTTACCTATTGTGAATTGTGTGGCTATGAACATAGAGGCGCATATGTCCTTTCTAATTCGTGTTTCTAGTTTCTTGAGATATATTCCAAGAAGTGGGATTACTGGGTCAAATGGGAGTTCCATTTTTAGTTTTTGGAGGCAACTCCATACTGTTCTCTACAGTGGCTGCACCAGTCTGCATTCTCACTAGCAGTGCACAAGGGTTTCTTTTTCTCCGCATCCTCACCAGCACTAGTTGTTTGTTAATTTGTTGATGATAACCATTCTGACAGGTGTGAAATGGTTCTGCATTGTTGTTTTGATTTGCATCTCTTTGATTATTAGTGACTTTGACCAGGTTTTCATATGCCGCTTGTCCTGCCTTCTGTCTTCTTTCGAAAAGTTTCTAATTAGATCAGTTGTCCATTTTTTTATTAGGTTGTTTCTGTTCTTTTTATTAAGTTTTATGAGTTGTCTGTATATGTTGGAGATTAAACTCTTATTGTTGCTATCATTGGCAAATATGTTCTCCCATGCACTGGGATTTATTTTTGTTTTATTGATGATTACCTTTGCTGTGCAAAAGATTTTTATTTTGATATAGTTCCATTTGTTTATTTTCTCTTTAGTTTCCATTGCTCTAGAAGCAGTATCAGTGAAGAACTTCTTTGGGCATATGTCTGAGATTTTGTTGCTTGTGGATTTCTATGGTATTTTCATTGTTTCCCATCTTATTTTTAAGTCCTTAATCCATTTTTAATTTATTTTTGTATATGGTGTAAGTTGGTGGTCTAGTTTCATTTTTTTTGCATGTATTTGTCCATTTTTCCCAATACCATTTGTTGAAGATACTGTCTTGACTCCATTTTATGGTCAGCCTCCTTTGTCAAATATTAATTAGGCATAGTGGTTTGGGTCAAATTGTGGGTTTTCTATTCTATTCCATTGGTCTATATGTCTGTCCTTATGCCAGTACCAGGCTGTTTTAAGAATAGTGGCTTTGTAATACAGCTTGATATATGGTATTGAGGTCCTAACTACTTATTCTTCTTTTTCAGGATTGCTTCGGCTATTGAGTGTCTTTTTTTTAATTCCAGATAAATTTTTGGAAAGTTCATTCTAGGTCTGTGAAATATGCCATTGGTATTTTAATGGGAAGTGCATTGTATTTATAGATTGCTTTGCATAGTATGGACATTTTAATGATGTTGATCCTACCAATCCATATACATGGTATGTTATTCCATCTGTTTATGTCTTCTTCTAACTCTTTTTTTCAGTGTCATGTTGTTTTCCGCATTTAGGTCTCTTACCCACTTAGTAATGTTTACTCCTAGGTATCTTAATTTTTTTGGTGCAGTGATAAATGTGGTTGCTTTTTTAGTCTCTCTGTAAGTTCATTATTGGTGTATTGAAATGCCATAAAGTTCTTGGCGTTATTTTTGTATCCTGCTACATAGAAAATTCATATATTAAGTCTAATAATTTTTTGATGGAGTCTTTCAGTTTTTCTATGTACAGTATCATGTCATCTGTGAATAAGGACAGTTTTACTTCTTTTCCTGTTTGGATGCCTTTTATTTCTTATTCTTGTCTAATTGCAATGGCCAGTACTTCAAGCACTATGTTGAACAGGAGTGGTCAGAGTTGGCATCCCTGTCTTGTTACTCTTCTGAGGGGAAAAAGTTTTACTTTTTGCCCATTGAGTATGATGTTGGCTATGGTTTTGTCTTATATGGCTTTTAGTATGTTGAGGTACCATCCATTTATTCCCACCTTGTTGAGAGTTTTTATCAAGAAAGGGTGTTGGATTTTGTCAAATGTTTTTCCTGCATCAATTGTTATGACTATGTGATTTTTATTTCTCAATTTGTTTATGTGATGTATCATGTTTATTGATTCGCTATTATTGTACCACCCTTGCATACTCAGGATAAATCCTACTTGGTCATATTGTATTATCTTTCTGATGTACTGCTGGATTCAATTTGCTAGAATTTTGTTGAGGATTTTTTTTATCTATGTTCATAAGGGATATTGGCCTGTAATTCTCTTTCATTGTGTTATCTTTATCTGGTTTTATATTACGGTGATGCTGACTTCATAGGAGGAGCTTGGAAGTGTTCCTTGTACTTGAATTTTCAGGAATAGTCTGAGGGGGACTGGCTTTAGTTCTTCCTTGAGTATTTTGTAAAATTCCCCTGTGAAGTTGTCTGGCCCTGGGCTTTTGTTTGGTGGAAGCTTTTTGATGACTGTTTCAATTTCTTTCATATTTATCAGCCTATTAAAAAATTTTTAGAATCTTTCTTAGTGAGTTTTGGAAGATTGTATTTTTCTGGGAATGTGTCCATTTACTTCAGGTTGTGTAGTTGGTTAGAATAGGGTTGTTCATTGTATTTTTTAACAATCCTTAGTATTTCTGGGGGTCCGTTGTTATTTTACCTCTTTCATTTCTGATTTTGTTTACTTGGATCCTCTCTCTTTGCTTATTTGTGAGCCTGGCTAGAGGTTAATCAATTTTATTTATCCTTGCAAAGAATCAGCTCTTGGTTTTGTTGATCTTTTATATATTTTTTTTTGTCTCTATGTCAGTCATTACTGCTCTGATTTTTATTATTTCCATCCTTTTGTTCACTGTGGGGTTTTCTTATTGCTCGCTTTCTAATTCTTTGAGTTGTTGAGTTAAGGGATTTATTATCTTTTTATTAATTTTAATTATTTTTTGCAGTATAACTTATACTTAATAGTAGTACATATGTTTTCCTTTTGCCCCCATTATACACCCCCAGCCTCCCCTACCCCAGCGGACATGCCCCCACCTGCCCCACTCCCCACCATACAAGTCCTTCGGTTGATCTCCCACAGCATCCATCTCACACCCTCCCTAGCCTTTCCTCTGTAGCTTGACTGCCTATTCAATGCCTCCCTGCCTCTATAGCAATCACTTTCCCCTGTTTCTTTTCTTCAAAAATATCTTGCCTCTGCATACTAGAAATAAATGTATTTGAACAAAAAATGTTTGAGTCCCACTTTCAATGTCCAATGGTTCTTTATGTGTACATGTCAGCAATGGTATCCAGATGGTAGAGGCAAAGCAAGATCCATCCTCTCTGGTTTGGTTGTGGGCCGCCTGCAGCCATGCACAGCTGCCGACTGCTAGCATGGCAGGTTACATCAGTGTCCCCCATCTCTGGATTCTCCTCATGACTGGAACAGACTCATCCGTTCCTCACTGTCGCAGGAACCCACATGGTCTAGGAACTGTTCTCTGAATCCACACAAACACATTCTCTACCAAAAGTTAACAAAGGGATCCTCTTTGCAAATTAGATTTGGAGTTCTTTTTATTTTTGCCGAAATGATTTTCCTTTGGCTTATTTTGACACCATGTGTGTTTTTTCATGGGTGTCCTGCTATTGGCTTTACAAGAGGAAGTTACTTTTCTGGAGTAAGAATTTTCTAGATGTATTTTACTTACAGGATATATTTCCTTACATGACATTACCCCACTATCCCCCCTTTTTTTGATTAATTGGGGCTTTTGGAAATATTAGATTGCAGTCTTGGTAATTTTAAATTTTAATTTTTGCATACAAATATGACTGCATTAGGTTCTATGGATGTTAGGCAATTTTACAGTGAGATGCACTACTAGTAGATATTTTAGTTAATGTTTTAGGAAAAGCTTTTTGTCCAGTACACTAAAATTTTCTTAAGTGTTCACTTATTTCACGTGGCCAATTGAAATTAATCTGAAAACTTGATTACTATTTTACTGTCAATTTTAATACGCCAGCAGAAATCTTAGTTTACCCTATAAATATCAGTGGAAAGGATTATTTGCATTATTGAGTAGATCCTGAGCATTCCTGGTACTAGACTGCATTTAGATATAGAGTAGCTATTGCTGGCCAAGTCTCTGTCTGCCACCTGGGTGCCGGTCTGAGTTGGGCATGGGAGCCGAGGTAGCTGTGTGGGCAGGAGTCCCTCAGGAGGGGTGAGAATTGAAGCCCCTGCAAGGTTTGTGGGTGAGGGTCTGTGCCCCACCTCTGTTGACCTTTTACCTCTCTCCTGTTGGCCCCTCTGCGACTGTGCCTGTCTTAGGTTGTTCCTTCCCTGAGGAATCTTACCGGTCTCTGTCTAACTAGCCATTCTCCATGTCCAAACAGGGTGATGTGAGGTTCAGTTCTGTCTCCTTTGTAGTCTACGCCCTTGTGGCCTCCATGTTCAGCACCTGCCTTGGGGTCCCCTCGCCTATTGGAGGGGTCCCGGTACTGATCACATATCTTGGGGGACCCAGGTTTCTTCTCCAAAGGGGTTCCAGCTCACACCATTGGTCAAGAGATAGATCCATGGTTCCAGCTGCCCAGAGGCTTCAGCCACAACTTGAACTGAAAGCTCAGGCATCAGCTGTGTGTATTTGGATAGTAAGTAGAGGGTCCCTCTTGGCAAAAAGGGCAAGAGGGGCCAATATAGAATGCTCGGGTGCCTTCCCAGTGCCTTAATTCCTTCTGAAAGGGATTAATTCCTTTCCCATCCTTTTTAAAATTTCTGCCCAATATTCAAAGAATTAGTTTGTAAGTTTATTTGGGATAATTGTATAATATGCTGTTGTCAAATATCAAAAATTATAATCACTTTGTAGAATAATATCATGTAATGGTATTATGGTGTCACAGGAGATTAAGGAGCGCCTAGCCTAAGAACTGGTCTCCATAGGAGATGACAAGCTCTAGGCCATGTCAATTCAATCTCAAACTAGCTGCCAATTTTTTTATGACTTTATATAATCTTTGTCAGGGATGTAAAAACACAAATTACTTACCTTAGTTCAAGAGTTCAAATATATTAACTTTTCCCCTTACTCCCACCACCTGCCACTTACCCTGAGGTTTGACATTCTGATGGACTTTTCTCAGTCTCTGGATCCATTCTTGTTCATCAGTCTATGTCATTCATTGTATTCCTCAAATGAGTGAGATCATGTGATATTTGTCTTTCTCTGCCTGGCTAATTTCACTTAGCATAATGCTCTCCAAATCCATCCATGTTGTTACAAATGGTAGGAGCTCCTTTTTTTACCGCAGCGTAGTACTCCATTGTGTAAATGTACCATGGTTTTTTAATGCACTCATCTGCTGATGGGCACTGGTGTTCTGGGGGTTTCAGGGGTCCATCGGGTCCTGCAGCTGTATATTTTCAGATCCTTCCCCTTCAACATGGCGTGGTCCGCCTCCACGCGGTTGGCTCAACAAGAGAACCCAGTGGTACTGGGGCCTCTCAGTCTGGGGAGGCCAGTCCAGCAGCCCCCTATCTTCTCCCAGAGCACAGCTGTACCCCTACTCACCAACAAACACTCCCTGCACGACCTTCAGCCGCTCCCTCCTTTTGCCCTGGGACCAGTTTCAGATTGAATCCCTCTGTTCCGCTGCCATTTTCCCCCTCTGGGTTATGTTTTCTTATCCATTCAGCTACCCTATGTCTTTTGATTAGTGCATTTATTCCATTTAAGTTTAATATTATTATTGACAGGTACATGTTTTTTTTTTCATATTTTTCTTTAGTGTTTGTGTTTCTTTGTGCCTTTTCTTTCTTCTTTTTCCAGCAGTCCCTTTTGCATTTCTTTCATTGCTGGCTTGGCAGTGATAAATTCTCTTAGGTTTTTTTTAATTATTTTTTTTATTTTTGTCTGTGAAGCTCTTGATTCCACCTTCAATTTAGAATGATAGCCTTGCTGGGTATAGTATTCTTGGATTCAGTCCCTTGCTTTGTATCACTTTGTATATTTCATTCCATTCCCTCTGGCCTGGTGTGTTTCTCCTGCGAAATCAGTTGATATTCTAATAGGAGATCCCTTGTAGGTAACTCTCTGTCTCTCTCTGGCAGCTTTTAAGATTCTTACTTTGTCATTACTGTTCACCAATTTAATTATGATGTGTTTTGGTGTTGGTCTTTTCAGGTTCAACTTGTTTTGGGACTCTATGTACTTCTTGGACTTGCATAGTTTTTTCTTACCAATATCAGAAAAGTTTTCTCTCATTATTTCTTCAAGTAGGTTTTCTATTCCTTGCTTCTCTTCCTCTCCTTCTGGTACCCTTATTATGTGAATGTTGTTCCATTTTGTGTTGTCCCAACGCTCCCTTAGGCTTTCCTCTTGCTTTCTAAATCTTCTTTCCCGTTTCTACTGTGTTTGTGTGTTTTGTCCTACTTTGTCTTCTAATTTGCTGATGTGGTCCTCAGCCTCTTCTAATCTACTGTTTAAGCCTTCCAATGTGTTCTCTTATTGCAGTTATGTTATTCTTCATCTCCGCTTGGTTTCTTTTGATGTTGATGACATTCTCATTCAGTTCTTTATATTTCTCATTGAGTTGTGTGTATTTGTCATCGAGCTGTTTAAACATCCTTATAACCATTACTCTGAATTCTTTCTCTGATAAACTGCTAGCCTCAATTTCATTTAATTCCCTTTGTGGTGATTCCTCTTTTTCTTTCCTGCAGGGATTGCTTTTTTGTCTCCACATATTTTCTTGTAATGTTTTAATTTTAGATCCAATTGCTTTGCTACTATGCTTCTTTTGGTGATGGTGCTAATGGTGTAATGTCTCAGTCGTCCTGGGCTTGGTAATGTATTGTAGCTCCCTCCTTTAGGTATTTAGGTTCTCTTGATGTAGGTCTGTGAGCTTGAGAGGCACAACTTCGGTGTCTAGAAGTCAGCAGCCATGGAGGAGAGTGTGCCAAGTTTTGCTGTCTTGCACCCTTAATTGAAATCACGAGTGCCCAGCAGGGACTCACAGAGGCACCCAGGAACCATCTGTTGGGGTGATGTGGGTCAGGGGACCTGCACACTGGAAAGGCATGACTGTGGTGTCTGGAGTTCTGTAGTTTTGGGGTGGGTAGATTCAGCTTTTGTTACTGCACTTGTGGTGGATAGATGCTTACTTCCAGTGGCAGCTTACAGGAGCACCTGCAGTAAGTTTGCCAGCGAGGCACACTGAAGCACGCTGAAAGGCCCTATCATTGTAGCTGTGTAATTGAGGTGTCTGTGGATAGGTATTCTGGATGAGTGAATTTAAAATTTCTACTGCTGGTGGGGAGTGTGCCCTTGTTTGTTCAAGATCGCACCCAGGGAGAGCTCACAGTGGGTGGCATGAGAACCTTGTGGGTAGATGTGCTCAGGGTGCCTGACCGTTGGAACTTTGCATCTGTGTAGATGCATTTGCTGGGCACAGAGCTCTAATGCACTCTGAGGGGTCCCGGCACTGAAGTTGAGCCACTGGGGTGAATGTCAAGGCAGGTATTCTTGTGGGAAGAAACTAATTTTTTTTAAATGCCAGGAGGCAAAAGAGAATTCCGCTGGTTTTTGCAAGTGCAACACCCTTCACTTTGACAAATCAAAGGCACACTTTGCAGTCCTCATCTATCTTCAAAAGATTTCTCTTTAGGCCAGATTCCAAGGTATTATTCAGGGTGGGATCTGGGTGTGGCTGTATTGGTTTCCTGGAGAGGGGAGGGAGTAGCTATCTCTCAGGAGAAAATGGTGACCGGGGCTTAGATATGACTCAGCACCAGACTCACTACCACCTCTCCTGGACCACCTGCCGCCTACTCTCCCAGATTCCACAACTCCACCCCTTCTCCTGCACCCCAGCCATGGGTAAGTGTCTGTATCCGAAAGGTCCTATGAACTAGGTTCAGTGGAGAAAGGCACAGGCCCCAGCATAAGGAGGAACTGCATCTGTGCAAGCTCCTCTCTTGCAGGCACTGCGCAGTAAGGCATCTCCTCAGGGTGCCTCTGAGCTCAGATCTCAAATTCAGACTCCAGGGTCCAAAATCCACTACTTCTTACAGTCCTGTAGACCCTTTTCTTCAGTCAGATGCTTTGCCTGTCCTCAGGGACATGGCTTGGCATCCTGTAGTTTCTCCCTGACCTTCTGCCTTCCCGGCTGCATACTGTCTCACCAGCTGCATCTCCTTTGTCAATTCAGGCTGGATTCCACTCGTTTCAGCTGCTCCCCCTTTTTGCTCCAGGACAAGGCTCAGGACACGTCCATCTTTTCTCCCACCATTTTGTCTCACCCCTCCATATAATTTTACCCATAACTTTCTATGAACTTTAAATCAATATTATCAAAATACCAGTCTATCACTAAACATTTTGTTTTAACCCATTTTGCTTCAAATTCTTCTCACCCTTTTTTAGTACTTTTCTGCCCCCATCTACCAGGAGCCTGTACTTTTGTTCCTGAGTACTAATACTGAGGCATTTCATTAGTATTTTTCAAGAGTCACAAAATACTTGTTGTTGCTTAAGGGAATAATAAATATTTGTGTCTAAAATAGTTTATTATACTTATTATCTATATTATTATTATCTATATTATTATTATCTATATTATTATTATTATTTTAAACTTATTTTTTCCAGTTTTTCAGCTCCATCAATCTTTTCAAATATTGACTTGCCCATTAGTTTGCCCCTTGAATAATTTTTGGTTGAGTTTATCTGCTTGCCTTATTACAAAGTTGGAATATTTGCCAAATTTCAGTTCTCTGAAGATTTCAATTGGCTATTGTGGACTAATTCTAGGGCCTAGTTTTAAGGCTCATTTGATATTTCTAGTCGAAAATTATTTCTGGTAACTTTGTCCTTTAAAAAAATTTATGAATTGCAAATGATCAGAGAGAGAGCAGGCATAAGCCTAAAACTCTGATGACTTTATTAAGGACTCAAAATGTGTTTATTTCATAGAATTTTCTTAATAGTTAATTTTTTATTAATGCCTATGGATTCATGTTATATAATACATATATGTATAATTTTATAATGCAAATAATTGGTTCCTCAAATAAACTTATTTTGTTAGTTTGTATTTGACCTATTTGGTAGCCTTGAGTAAAACAGATTACATATTTACTTCTTTCAGATTTCCTTTTGTGTTTTATTTATATTATTACTACAGGCCCAGTGCATGAAATTTGTGCATGGGGGGGGAGCTTCCTTCAGCCTGACCTGCACTCTTTTTAATTCGGCAGCCCTCAAGGGATGTCCTATTGACAGCTTAGGCCCACATCCCCTGGTTTTCTGCTCTCTGTGGGGCCTGCTTGCTCCACACCGTGGCGATGGCCAAGCAAGCCTGGCTAGGTGCTGCCTGTGGGCCATGCTTGCCGGCTCTTGGGTTGCTGCAGTTATGGCCAAGCAGGCCCTGCTGTCTGCTGTCAAGCTGCACAGCCAGACCCGCCTGAGGGTGGGTCCAGCTGTGCCACCCATGCTGGAGTCACTGGCCCAGCCCTGCCTGGCTCCTCAGACCCCACAGTGGCCGTGGCCACTGTGGGTTCAGTCCTGCCTCCCTCTGGCCTTTGAAACAACCTTGGTGGCTGCTGACCAGGCCCTCCCTAAGACCAGGTGCGTGGAGGTCCCTGCTGCCTTGCCCCTAACACTGCGTGCACCACCTCTTCCTGTGCAGTTGACCCATTATGGTGTCCTGGTTAATTAGCATATTTCTCTATTTTATATATATACATATTTTTCTATGATTTATTTTCAATAGCAGAGTATGATTTTCTCTTCAATTGAATCTTACATTCCCCCCCTTTTATATCTTGGTAATCCCCCTCTACATTTCCCCATGCTCCAGTTATTCAGTCATCATTCAGGTCCAACTTCAACATTTTCTAAATACATACACTAGCTATAGATTAAAACTGAAGAATGGACTTTACTCATATTAAAAAAAAAAAAACTAAATGATTCAATGTGCTCTTTTGTTTATCTTAATTAATTAATTAATTAATTAATTAAATGGCATGACATTGATTCAAAGGATTCTTTTTTTTCAAGGACTTTATTGATTTTTAGAGAAAGGAAGGGAGAGGAAGAGGGAGAGAGAAACATCAGTGTGATAGCGCAACACCAATTGGTTGTTTCCTTCTCACCCTCTACCAGAGATCAGGTCTGCAAACCAAGGCATGTGCCCTTGACCAGGAGTGGAACTGGCAACCTCTTGGTCCATGGGATGATACCTAACCAACTGAGCCACACTGGCCAGGGTGATTCAATATATTCTTAATGAAAATATATTTATCATACTAGATTGAAGCTCCTGGAGACCAGAAATTTCAATCTTTTATATTTTTGCATCAATGTATCAACATAGAATTTGAAAATGGTGGATTCTTCAAATATTTGTTGACTTAAAATCTAGAGAAGAAAAAATCATGTATATTACATGTTTCATGCACTTTCTAACCATAATATGTTAATGTCCTGAAACATTAAATAAAGCATTGAAATTTTAGCCACAATTCCACCATTTAATACAGTGGTCGGCAAACTGCAGTCCCAAGCTGAGCCATGGTTTGCTGGTTTATTGACGAATGGGTTTGCCAACCACTGACTTAATACATCAAAATTCTTTCATTAATCCATTTCCCTTCGAAATTGGTACTTAACATAAGGGCACATAATTTCTACACAGATACTGTTACTCAGATATATATTATTTTAAAAAGCAACTTTATCAAGTAATTAATTGATTGATTTTAAGTTTCAAAAACACAAATATCTTTATTTCATAACTGCCAATGGTAATATTTTTTAATTATTTATTGTTTAAAGTATTACTTATAATATTACATATGTCTCCTTTTCCTCCCATTGACCTCTCCCCATCCAGTATTTTCAAAAATACTGACAAATATATATACCTACATAACATCTACAACCAAATATAAAAGGAATTTCATTGCTCCATCTCAATCAATTTCCTACAACCCCCAATACAGGCAAAAACTGATACATTTTATGTTAGTATAGATGAATAACTTTGCCTTTTCTAGCGTTCATATTATTGCACACATATGATATGTATTCTTTTTATGTGGCTTTATTTGTTCAGCATAACATTGCTGCTTATATCAGTAATTCATTCCATTCTACTGCTGTACAAGATTCTATTGTGTATATATACAACAATTTGTATACATATTCCTCTTGATAGATATTTGGGTTGTTTCCAGTTTTAGGATTTTATGAATAAAGCTGCTATGACCATTCAGGTATAATAAGTCCTTGGATGTATCTTTTCATTTTCTTTCAGCAAATACCTAAGAGTGGAAATATTGGTTGATATGGTAAGTATAGGGTTTATTTTGCATAAACTAAAAAAGTATATACCATTTTATTATTTATTATTATGTTTAATATATATTTTTATTGATTTCAGAGAGGAAGAAGAAGGGGGACAGACACACAGAGAGAAACATCAATGATGAGAGAGAATCATTAATTGGCTGCCTCCCGCAGGCCTCACACTGGGGATCAAGCCTGCAACCCAGGCATGTGCTCTTGACTGGAATGGAACCTGGGGCCTTTCAGTCCACAGGCTGACACTCTATCCACCAAGCCATGCCGGCTGGGCAAAGTACATACCAATTTAATTTCCTACCAAAAATGTAAGAGAGTACTAGTTGCTCTGCATGTGCAACATAATTATTTTTATTTTCTTTTTAATATAATTTTGCAATGCTTTTTGGCCTTCATGGTTCATCTTTATATTTTGGAAAAATACATATAATTGAAAAAATATTAAAAGGTAAAATAATTATTCTTTTACTTGTTATTGCTACAGGTATCCATAGCCCTACTGTATCTACAAATTTTATAACCAGGACTAGCTCTAAGTAAAATTTAGAAACAAGTGTACATTTTGCTTTAAATTTGCTTTTTTCTTGTGAAGTCTATCTCTGCATTCTGTATCTCATCTTTCCATGTTGGTGTGTCATTGATAATCTGTAGGAAACCAATCCTGTCTCACTAATAGAAAGATGTGGACAGGAAGTCCAGGAGGCTGGTAAACAACCTTAATTGCTCTGAAAGGTCAGAGCTAAAAACATTGTTAACTGAAACACCTCTGTTAGTTCTTGTGTATTTCTGTTGTTGGAATTTCATACCTGGGGGCTATGGGTGGATCTCATAGCCTTAATAAAAGGGATGGCCAGGCCAGAGCAAGGGGCAGTCCTTCCACTAGAGATGGGCTGCTGCCTGGCCCCCATTTTCCAAATTTATGCTTTTCTAAGTCTCTATTCATTTGTGTGCAGCCTTCTCTAGACTCTGAACCCTGACATGGGAACCCGGGACACGCAGGACGTGAAAAGGATTTCCACATCTGCCACCTGACCTGGAAACATCTGGAGGAAATTACATTTTTCACCTAGAGCGAAGGAGATGATATTTTTCGCCTAAAAGAGCGAAGGAGGAAATACACCGAGGAAAGGTGTGGAAATTTCACCCTACACAAAGCCCACGGACTAACTGTAGAGCCGCGGTCTGTAAGTAGGGTGGGAATCATCTTTCTAAACCAGGCTAACGGGGAAGAATTAGATTATAAAATAATGTGGTTTCTTGTTCAAATTAAAATCTTAGTTTGTATTTGGAATCTAAAAACTGTAAAGAGAACTGAAATTCCACTGCTGAAACCACCTCTGGTGCTGAGAATTTCAAAGGTGGCAAAAGAGGGCAGGGCTATCTGCTCTCCCACAATGAGATTGCTTAAGGTATTTAAAAATTATAAAAGAACTAGCAGGGAAATGCAAATTTTGGGCAAATTGGGTGTTAATTATTACTTTAGAAAGCAAAAAAAGAAAGAAAAGGTTTAGGATCTGTCTTTCTCTTTTAAGCATGAAAAGAAATTCAGCCAGATCTGTTGCTGATGCTTCCCAGGAAGTAAGCAGGATGTGGGGAAGGGAGCCACGTGGCGATCCAATATGGCTGCCACCCCCAGAAGCCATTACAAAAGGGTCTCATCTTCGCCATGTTTTTTCCAGTTTTAGTAACTTAAAACTTTTACAAAATCTAAATGCACCGGGGATTTCTGTACACCTGTAAAGGGAAAGGCCAGTTTTAAAACTAAGACGCGTGCAATTGTCCAAATTGAGACATTTTAGATAGAGTTTTTTAAAGCTGAATTTATCCTTTTACTATGTACAGAATGAAAACCTGAGTGTTTTCAATCCACGGAAGATGGCGGATATGAACCAGCAGAAAACAACTCAAGCTAGTTACAGGAGCAGTATAGTATTTCTATAATAGAGAGTGGCTTTTTAAAATGCTAATAAAGGGTGTTAAAAGGCTAAGCTAAGGCCTTTAAGAAAATCAGTAAATTGTGTTACAAAAAAATTTATTCAAAGTAAATGTCTTAAAATAATTGGAATTGGATTTGAAACTCAAAAATTGTTGAAAATAAATAAATAATGTATTAATGATAAAGATCTAAAAAGTCCAGGTAACTGGCTATGCCCTTTGTTAATGGAGGAAGAAGGGTAGTTGCTCTTCCCCCAGCACAAAGGTAGACCTGGTTCCTGCCAGTGGCCATCTGTAAGGAATGTGGTAATTTACATTTGAAAAAATCAAAATTGGTTTTCCAGAGCTACTGGCTAATAAAAATCCAAAAGTTTAAATTTGCTTCCTCGTGAGAAAAACCTAGAGGACAGAATTGAAGTTATTAATTGATAATGTCTTGTATTTTTCTTAGAAATGTGTAGTATTATTAATCTAGGAACTGCTAAATGTTTAACTTTCCAGCTTTAGAAGTTCAAAGTGTAAATTAAATTGGGAGAAATTATATAAATGTGGTAATTAAATGCCTAATATAAGTTTTTTATTTAAAAAAAGGGGGGGGGTTGTTTTCTCTGGTAATTAGAAATTCAAAATATTTTACTTGTTGGTCTAAATTTAAAAAGGAGAATTCCATGATCAAGTTTAAATTTAATTGATATTCTTCAAAAGTAATTTAAATATGTAATCTTTAAATCATATATATACATATATGTATATTTTATCTTTCCAAGTATATTTCAAGACTGTGAGCATAACTTTTGGACATTTCAAGGGCCCAGAAATGTTTTCAAAAGTCTATTCTCTCTTAAATATTTTTAAATTATACTTGAAATAGCATGGAAAGTTTTTTCAAATTGTTAAGAAAGTTTTGCCTCTAAGAAGGACAAAATAAAGTAACAGTATATATTTTACTTGTATACATATATTAAGTGTTGTGGAGGTTTTGCCTCTGGAAGGGGCAAAGTGGAGCAACAAAATATTTCTTAAATATAGCCAAATTTTGAACAGCAGAATCTTAAATAAGAACCAATAAGTAAGATACCTAAACGAAGTTTACTGAATAAGTTTCTTTGCTTTTTTTAAATTAAAGATACCTACTTAAGTTACTTTATAAATTAGTTTTTTAAAATATAGGCAAGGTCTCATAAATTAAGTTACATTGAGAAGCCAATGTTTTTATAGGTAACTGAATTTAAGTAAAATCTAAAAAACAAGATTAGAAGTCACCATTTATTTACTGCCTGAGTTTGGTAGCCATCTACATTCTTAATTGAGCTATAGGCAGGGCAACATTTGCTGCTTGTGAAATTTTTAAATGAAGATGCTTACTTTAATTACTTAAATAAATAAATTTTTTAAAAATTAAAATTAAGGCTTTCAGCTAAATAAAAAGCCAATATTTTTATAAACAATTCTAATAAAGACCAAAAACAGCTAGTGAGAATTGTTTGTCTGCAATGTTATTTTGACTGTCTTTTAAAGGGATTAGGCAACCACCATGATAAGCACATGGTCACCGCATGGGGAGCCACCTCCATCTTGGAAATAACAAAGGCCAACCCCCTACTTTAAATAAGCTTATGTCTTTGTAAGCAATTTAAATGAGTCTTCTAAGAAAGTTACTGAAGCCTTCCCATGGTCCCTCTGTAGGTGCAAACAAACCTAAGGGAATAATCTTTAAAAAAATAAAATAAAATAAAATTCTAGTTTAATAAAAAGGAGAAATTTGAAAAGTTTTGAAATCTCTTTCACTGGTATTTACAGGATAATCTGAGGATTGTTATTAAAATGTTAAATCTAATCTGTACTAGTGGTCATTTTAACCCAATGAGAAATTAGATCATATTCATGAATTAATATAAGAATAAATAGAGGCTGGACACAGAACCTTCCAATAGCCCTTGGAATACGCCTATATTTACAATCCCTAAAAAGGCGACAGGAAAATGGCGATTGTTACATGACCTTAGAGCAGTTAATGCTACTATGCATACCATGGGAAACTTACAACCTGGACTCCCAGCGCCTTCACAAATCCCTTTAAATTGATCTCTTATTGTAGTAGATCTTAAAGATTGTTTTTTCACCATTCCCTTGGCACCTCAAGATAAACAGAGATTTGCATTTTCAGTGCCATCTATTAATAATATAGAACCCATGAAAAGATATCAATGGAAGGTTTTGCCTCAAGGAATGGCCAATAGCCCCACTTTGTGTCAAAAATATGTGGCTCAAGCTGTTCAGCCTTTAAGAGACAAATACTCCCAATGTTATATTATTCATTATATGGATGACTTGCTTTTAGCAAGCCCGGGAAGATTAGACTTTGGCTATGTTTTCCCAGTTACAAGAGGAGCTCCCTGAATGGGGTTTAAGAATTGCTCCAGAAAAGGTACAAAAAGAAACACCTTTTCCATATCTGGGAACCATAATTATAAACCAATGCATTAGGCCTCAGAAGGTGGGGATAAGAAAAGATTGTCTTAAAACTTTAAACAACTTTCAGAAATTATTAGGGGACATTAACTGGTTAAGACCTTATCTGAAAATCTCTACAGGAGAAATGACAAATTTAATTTACTTAGAGGTGACTCTAGTCTTTCCTCTCCCCGAACTTTAACAGAGGAAGCTAGGAAGGAGTTGCTAAGAGCTGAGCAGGCAATCTCCTTAGCCAAGGTAGCACGGATCCAGCCCGAATTACATTTATTGGGACAAATTAATCCTACTGGATATAGTCACACTGGAGTCATTTTTCAATATAATAATTCTCCTGCCATTATAGAATGTGTCCACCTAGGACATCAATCTTCTAAAATTGCAGTTACATATGTAGAACTAATAGCCCAATTATTATTTCAAATTAGAAAACGCTGTAAACAGCTTAGAGGGGAAGAGCCTCAGTGTCTCTACCTTTCTAATTGCACTGGGAATCAATTAGAAATGTTATTTCAAACTGATATGAATTGGCAAATTGCGTTAAGTGGATATTCAGGGAACTTAGCTGTCACCTATTAAAAGATAAGTTATTACAATTTTTATATAATACCACCATCATTATACCAAAAAATACTAGACAGGACCTATTCCTAGAGTTTTAACTGTTTTTACTGATAGATCATCTAATGGGAAAGCTGCCTATCATACAATAAATTCATATCGAGTCATATTGACCAGTCATACTTCTGTACAAAGAATTGAACTTAAAGTTATTAAGGCTACATTGCAGGACTTCCAAAGAGTCTCTTAATATTGTCTCTGATTCCTTTTACACTGCAAACTTAGTGAATAGAATTGAAACTGCCTGGTTGAAATGGCTTAGTGATCAAAGTTTATTTTTATTATTTAAATAAGTTCAGCAGATTGTACAACAGAGACAGTATCCTTTTTATATCACTCACATCAGGGCTCATAGTGTCCTGTCTGGTCCTTTAACAAAAGGAAATGCACATGCTGATCAATTGGTTGCTTTATTAAAAGAAGCCTCAGAATCTCATCAGCTTTTACATCAGCCTATCAAAATGTTGTCTAAACAATTTTCAATTACTCAACAACAGGCAAAACAGATTATTAAGGAATGTCCCACTTGCATGTTACATCTACCTCAAGGGCCTAACACAGGAGTCAACCCTAGAGGTTTAAGAGACCATATCTGGCAAATGGATGTAACACATTATACTCCCTTTGGACGCCTTGGAGCATTACATGTCTCTGTAGACACCTTTTCAAAAGTCCTATGGGCTATTGCATCTACAGGAGAGACGGCAAAACAGGTTATTAATCATTGCCTAGCTGCTTTTGCCGTCATGGGAATTCCAAAAATTATTAAAACTGATAATGGGCCTGCTTATACAAGCTGTCAATTCCAGGAATTTTGTAAAAAGTGGAAAATTCAGCACATTACAGGGATACCTTATAATTACCAAGGACAGGCCATTATTGAACGACAGCACCAAAGGTTAAAATCCCAACTTGAAAAACAAAAAGGAGGGATTATGGAAAAGTCACCTGTAGGTAGGCTGCATCAAGCCTTAATTACTTTTGGGAAGATGGCTATGGAGGCCCATTGGCACCAGAATATAACAAAAGAAAATGGTGTAGTTAAATGGAAGGATCCTGAATCCAGTTTATGAAAGGGACCTGATCCATTATTAACCTTTGGCAGAGGGTATGCTTGCATATTTCCAGAGAATTTTTCCAAACTCATGTGGATCCCTGCTAGAAATATAAAACTGCATCAGGGATCCAAAAAGGAAACTAGCCAGAATTAAGAGGACCTTACACCTGTAGCCACACCATGCAGCTGCAGACAATCAGCTACCTCGGACACAGAGAGCAGCGACTCCAAGCAATCCACTGAAGATGAAGAGCAGCAGGAGGAAAACAAACAGCCCAGAGACCACCCAGAGATGGTAAAGAAGATGGTACAGATGCCTGAGGACATCTTTCTGGCCATAATAGAAGTAATCAACTGCACGGTAATATTACCTGGAGAAAAATGGGAAAGTATTTTGGACTTATATTCTGACCTTTCATGGGTAAGAACTCTTAATGTGGGTTAATCACCTATGTACCATCCAAGAGCAACAGGGGTGGGGCAAGGAAGCATAATTACTTAGGTGTCGCTATCCAGCTTCTCTTTTTTTTTATGACACAAATTCAAACCACTACTTCTTTGTGTGCAAAATTAAAGAAAGCTTCTGCCTTGCTTGGACATCAAAGGAGGGTAGACAAAAGTTATAACACATCTACTCTCACTAGTCGCTCCTAGGAGAGGTGCAGAAACATGTAATTAGACTTTGTCTATACAAAAAGAAATTGACAGCCAGTTTGGAAATTTAATTGTCATGGCTTGGGGGAAGAATATTCTTACATGATATTATTCTACAATGTCATTATAATTTTTGATATTTTACAACAGCATATTGTACAATTAATTCAAACTTACTTATAAACTAAATCTTTGAATGATTGGCAGCAATTTAAAAAGGACATGAAAGGATTTAATCCCTTCCACTGTGTGGATGGCATTTTTGGATAGGCACTTGAACATTCTATGTTGGCCCTTTTGCCATGAAGGGATCCTCTTCTCACAATCTAATTGCCCACAGCTGTCGCCTGAGTTTTCTGTTCATGCTGAAGTTGAAGTCTTGTGGTGGTTGGTACCATGGATCTATCTCTCGCCCAATGGAGTGAACTGGGCCCTCTCTGGAGAAAAAACCTGGGTTCCCCAAGATATGTGATCACGTGCCGGGACCCCGCCAGCAGGCAAGGGGATCCCAAGGCAGGCACTGGGCGTGGAGGCCACGGGAGCACAGGCTACCAAGGAGACAGATGAACCTCATATCACCCTGCTTGGCCCCTGAGGATGGCTGGTTAGCCAGAGACGGGTAAGATTCCTCATGGGAGGGACAACCTAAGACAGACACAGTCTCAGAGGGGCCATCAGGAGAGAACATGGGGGCCAACAGAGGTGGGGCATAGAACCTCAACCCCCCAGCATTGCAGGGGCTAGAACAATCGCCCCTTCTGAGGGAAGTCTCCTGCCCCATGGCTGCTTCACTTCCCATGCCCAGCCCATATCGGGACCCAGGTAACAGACAAAGATTTGGACCAGCCCAGATCAGACCAAGGCAACAAACAGAAACTTGGCTAACAGCAGCTACCCTATATCTAGCACCAGGGATGCTCGGGGCCTACTAAAAAATACAAACAATCCTTTCCCTTAATATTTACAGGGTAAACTAAGATTGTAGTTTGAGTATTAAATTTGACAGTAAAATAGTCAAGTTTTTCAGATTAATTTAATTTGGCTAAAAGAAAATAAGTGAAAATTCTAGGAAATTTAATTGTACTGGATATAAAGTGGTTCTTAAAATATTAACTAAAATTTCTATTGGTAGTTCACCTCATGGTAAGATTGCTTAACATGTGATGAACCTATTATGCAAAAAATTATAAATTTAAAGTTATCAAAACTGCATTATAAAGTTTCTAAATGCCTCCATTTAATTCACACAAAAAGGGGATAGTGGAACAATATCATGTAAGAAAAAATTATTCCTATAAGTACATTAAATTTTTTTTACTTTAAAAATTATTTTTATATGTAATCCTAACAGTAAGACACCCATAAAAAACACACAAGACATCAAAGTAACCCAAAGGAAAATCATTTGGGAAAAAATAAATAGGATCTCAAGTCAAAAGATTTCTTTATTAACTTTTGGTCGAGACCATGCTTGTGTATTTTCAGAAAACAACTTCAAAACCATGTGGATTCCTGAAACAGAGGAACTGACATGTGTGCTTCAACCATGAAGACAGGAGGAAAACAGTCCAGAGATGGAAGACGCTGACAGCGCCTTGCCATGCTGGCAGTCAGCAGCTGTGCGTCGCTGTAGGTTTCCCAATACCAAACCAGAGAGGATTGGACCTGCACTGCCACCATATGTCCACCATCCAGAACTGAAATATCATGGCTGACATGTACATATAAGGAACTGTTTTGACATTGAACCTGGGACTCAAAAGACTGTTGGCCCAGAAAGAAACTTACTACAGACTGATTGATTTGCCTCTCAGTATGGCCATTGTTGCTTGTCTCATTTTTTGTTCTTATCTGTTTATTTCTAGTCTGAAAATGCAAAATTTTTTATAAGAAAAGAAAGGGGGGAGATGTAGGAAACCAATCCTGTCTCACTAATAGAAAGATGTGGACAGGAAGTCCAGGAGGCTGGTAAACAACCTTAATTGCTCTGAAAGGTCAGAGCTAAAAACATTGTTAACTGAAACACCTCTGTTTGTTCTTTGTGTATTTCTGTTGTTGGAATTTCCTGCCTGGGGGCTATGGGTGGATCCCATAGCCTTAATAAAAGGGATGGCCAGGCCAGAGCAAGGTGCAGTCTTTCCACTAGAGATTGGCTACCGCCTGGCCCCCATTTCCCAAATTTATGCTTTTCTAAGTCTCTATTCATTGTGTGCGGCCTCCTCCAGACGCTGAACCCTGACATTGGAACCCTGGACACGTGGGACGTGAAAAGGATTCCACAATAATCCATATGTCCACCTCAGTTTTTCATCAATTTTGGGACAATGCTTTTCACAATTTGGACTTCTTATTTTGTGTTTTATGTGCTAATTAATCCTTTTAGTGGCAGTGATTTTCAGGGAAATATATAAATACTCCTTAATTGTGTGTTGTTTGAAGATATCCCTCCTATGGATAAAGTTAGCTCTGAAAAGGCATTTGGTCATTTCTAGGTTTGCTTTGACTTTTGCAGGTGTCAAATTCCTATTCTACACAGTACATAAAATTGCAAAGCAGTCATTTTGAGAGAAGATGGCGGCTGACGGGAAGGCAGACTGCAAGATAGTGTATGAGTAAAAAAACCAAAGGTGAGTGTGTGGTCACACAGGGAGTGTTTGTTGGTGAGTTGAGGGACAGCTATACTCCAGGAGACTGTGGGGGACTGCTGGACTGGACTACCCTGATTGGGCAGCCCCCACTGCTGCTAGGTTCCCTCCCAGAGTGAATGGCTCGGATGTGGAGACCACACCATCTTGAAGGGAAAAGTGGATGTTATCGGATGCCTGAATAGCCCAGGGAATCTGCAACTACAGCACGCACCAAACAGCTGTGAACCTGAGAATACCAAGTGATGCAAGCATGCGGATTCAGAGGAGCTCTACACTTCCTCATGGAAAGGTCAGCTTTCACCTGGGATGAAGTGAGATCTGCGGTCCCAACAAGAAGGAGAAATGTGTGCACTATGGGAGCTGGAGAACCTGGGGAAGTTTGTGCCTAAAAAAAGCCCTGGTTGTTGGGGATGGCATGATCCATGGATATAGAAGGGGGTCCTCAGAGCTGCTAACAGAAGGCAATTCTAAAAAAGCAACTCTTTGATCTGGGTACAAAAGGACAGCCTAAATTTTTTTAAATGTGCTGGTTGCATAGAACCAAGGGGCAAAAAAGACTGCACATAATAAAAGCCATAAATGTTAAACCCATAGTCAAGATCATACTCAATGGGCAAAAACTAAAACCATTTTCCCTAAGAACAGGAACAAGATGGAAGCGCGGTTGCATCACTCCTGTTTGAGATAGTCCTGGAACTATTAGCCATTGCAATTAGAAAAGAAGAAATAAAAGGCACCCAAATTAGAAAAAAAAGAAGTATAACTGTCATTATTTGCAGATAACATGATATTGTACATAAAAAACCCGAAAGACTCCATCAAAAGACTGTTAGACTTAATAAATGAATTCGGCAATGTAGGATACAAAATTAATGACAAAAAATCTATGCCATTTCAATACATCAATAGTGAAATTACAGAAAGATAAACTAAAAAAGCAATCCCATTTACCATCGCACCAAAATTTAAGATACCTAGGAATAAGCTTACCTAATGAGGTAAAACACCTATATGTGGAAAACTACAGGAAACTGAAAAAAAAAAGATAGAGGAAGATGTGAACAGATAGAAGAACATACCATGTTCATGGATTGGTAGAATCAACGTCATTAAAATGTCTATACTACCCAAAGCAATCTATAGATTCAATGCACTCCCCAATAAAATACCAATGGCATATTTCACAGACCTATAAAGAACTCTCCAAAAATTCATCTGGAATAAAAAAAAAAGACCCCGAATAGCCACAGCAATCCTCTGAAAGAACAAAGTAGGTGGGATCTCAATACCAGATTTCAAACTGTATTACAAAGCCACTGTTCTTAAAACTGCCTAGTACTGGCTCAAGAATAGACATATAGACCAATGAAATAGAATAGAGAATCCAGGTATCGACCCAAACCACTGTGCTCAATTAATATTTGACAAAGGAGGCATGAATATAAAATGGAGGGAAGACAATATCTTCAATAAATGGTGTTGGGAAAATTGGACAGATATATGCACAAAAATGAAACTAAATCACCAACTTAAATCATACACAAAAATAAACTCAAAATGGATACAGGATTTAAACATAAAATGGGAAACCATAAAAATACTAGAGAAGTCCACAGGCAGAGAAATCTCAGACATGTCCCAAAGCAATTTCTTTGCCAATATCACTCCTAGGGCAATGAAAACTAAGAGAAAATAAACAAATCAGACTATATCAAAATGAAAATCTTCTGCAGAGCAAAAGAAACTATCAACAAAACAACAGGAAAGCCCACTGTATAGGAGAACTTATTTGCAAATTAGAGGCCCAGTGCACAAAATTCATGCAGGGGAGGGGTGTTCCCTCAGCCCTGCCTGCACCCTCTGCAATTTGGGATCCCTACACCTTTTTCTTATCTAGCTAATCTCTTTACAATTAAAAAAATTAACTGAAATATCACCTATTCTAGGAAATTCTCTTTGAACAAATGTCTTTACAATCTGTGTTAAGTAATGTCATTCTTTTTCCTTAACCTATACTTAGAGTGGATGCAATGTGGTTTTCATTCTTGCATCTGAATTTTTTCTTCTTGCTCTTGTAATAGCAAAGATTATCCAATTTACATTTGCCCTTAAAGGGTTTTAAGGGCAGAGCATGACTTGAGCTTGTCATTCTCTGTTATAATGCCTAGATAAATACTCAAAGGCTATCCAGTCCAAATGACTTGTGATGAGAGAGGCCCATCCTTTCTGGAGACCTCTGATTTCTATTTAAGGGCCTCACTTGTTCTGTGCCTTTATAGAAGGTTGAGTAGGGGTTGAGGGAATTTGAGGAAACCCAGACAGAATTCTCCTCCTAAAAGATTTTGCTAAGCTGACCAGGGGGACCACAGAGCATTTGTCCAATTAAAATCCAGACACACAGGAAAAACAAAAGCACTGGTCTCCTACTGCTAATGTGTGGGGATCAAACCCCAGCCTGCAGGAACTCACCCCGCAGTCAGGACCAGGCCACTGGGTAGATCTGGCCTGGTGCTCCTAACTCTAGGGAGAGGGAGACTTCCCATGGCTGTAAACTAGATCAGTCCCAGGTGCAGGTTGGTCAGCAAAGCGACTTCTTTGCCTGGAATTGCAGGGCTGCCTCTCCTGATCCCCTGTGATTGAAGGTCTGGGTTCTGTCTGTCCAGTTCCCCCATGATCACAATTGGGTGTCTGGGCTCTGCCTGTCCAGTTTGCCCCACCCCGTGATCATGATCACCAGTCTCGGCTTTGCCTGTCCAGTTCGCTCAATGATCAAAATGGCGGGTCTCAGCTCTGCCTGTCCAGTTCCTCAGTGATTGCGATGGGTGGTCTAGGTTCTGCCTGTCCAGATCGCTCTGTGATTGCCATCACTGGTCTTTGCTCTCCCTGTCCTGTTCACCCAGCCCCATGATCCCCATGGTGGGTCTCTGCTTGGCCTGGCCTCTTCCTGGGGTGATGGGTAGCTTGGAGGGTGATGGGTAGCTTGGACCTTGTTTGAGGCTTAGGGTACTGCCAACTGGATCCCCTGGGATCCCCTTGGAGGCATAGGGCGCTGCCCCCTCCCTGCATATGCAAAGATACTGCCATCTTTGCTGGGTTAATTTGCATATCCACTCCTAATTGGCTGTGGGCATATCACTCCTGATTGGCTGTGGGCATAGTGAAGGTATGATCAATTAGCATATTACTCTTTTATTAGATAGGATGTTATCAATGCTAAAGGTTTAATGTCCAACATCTACAGGGAACTTATACAACTTAATAAAAGGAAGATAAATGATCCAATAAAAAAATGGGAAATGGATCTAAATAGAATATTTTTGAAAGAAGACAGAAGGATGGCCAAGAGACTAAGACATTCTCAAAATCACTAATCATCCAAGGGATGCAAATCAAAACGCCAATGAGGTACCATCTCACACCTTTCAGAATGGAAATCATCAATAAATCAACAAATGACAAGTGCTGGCAAGGATGAGGAGAAATATGTACCCTCATGCACTGCTAGTGGGAATGCAGACTGGTACAGCCACTGTGGCGAACAGTATGGAGTTTCCTCAAAAAAGTAAAAATGGAACTCCTATTTGACCCAGTAATCCCATTTCTAGCAATATATCCCAAGAAACTAGAAACACCAATCAGAAAGGATATGTTCACCTCTATGTTCATAGCAGCAATATTCACCATAGCTAAGATTTGGAAACAGCCTAAATGCCTATCACCAGATGAACAGATTAGAAAACTATGGTACATCTACACAGTGGAATTCTATGCTGCTATAGAAAAGAAGGAATTCTTACTGTTTGCAGCATCATGGATGAACCTGGAGAGCATTATGTTAAGTGAAATAAGCCAGGCAATGAAAGAAAAATACCACATGATCTCACTCATTTATGGAAAATAAAGAACATTATAACCTGATAAACAAAAAGATAGCTACAGAGACAATAAAGCACTGAACAGACTGTTAAATTACAGCTGGAAGGCTGGGGAATGTTGGGAGAAGGGGCAAGAAGACATCAACCAAATACTTGTATGCATGCATAAAAGAACAACCAATGAACACATGACACTGGGGAGGTGGGATGAGGGCATGCCATAGGTGGTAGTGGAGACTGGGGGAAGGTCAATGGAGGAAAAAAAAAGAATATATATGTACTACTATATGTAATACTTTAAACAATAAAAAATTGCAAAGCAGTGTGAATATGAGTTTGTGTGTTAACCAACATGTATTTTGTTGATCTGAAAAGAAGGGTTATCTCTCTCCAGCATATTTGAAGTATTCTAGTGTCAGATGAGGTAGGGAAGAGTTTCCTACTTTTTTGAAATTTTCTAAATTTTCCAGTCCTTGTATTTTCTCTTCTTTTCCTGACTGGGGATGAAGGGTAAGTTTGAAGTGCTTCACTGCCAGAGAGACCTTTCATTTTCCCAATTAGCTTGAATGGATATTGCAGTCTTTAAACACTCAATCTCACTTCTTTAAACATTTTTTTTAATTGCTGAAAGTATTATATATGTCTTCTTTTACCGGGGTCTTTTTTTTATATGTTCTTCTATTTCCATAATGATCCCTCCCTGCCCATTGCCGCCCCCAACATATTCCCTCATAACTTACTCTCTGTGTTCATTGGTTATGCTTATATGCATGCATACAAGTCCTGTTAATCTCTTACCCCTTTTCCCATCCTCCTCTCCCTAACCGCTGAGGTTTGATGGTCTGTTTGATGATTCTTTGCCTCTGTTTCTATTTTTGTTCATTACTTTATGTTGTTCATTGTATTCCACAAATGAGTGAAATCATGTGATATTTAGTATCTTTCTCTGACTGGCTTATTTCACTTAGCATAATGCTCTCCTGATCCATCCACCCTGTTGCAAATGGTAAGAGTTCTTTCTTTTTTATAGCAGTGTAATTGTATATTGTGTAGATGTACCACCATTTTTAATGTACTCATCTGCTGATGGGCACTTAGGCTGTTTCCAAATCTTAAGTATTGCAGATTGTGCTGCTATGAACATAAGGGTGCATATATTCTTTCTGATTGGTGTTTCTGATGTCTTAGGATATATTCCTAGAAGTGGGATTACTGGGTCGAGTGGGAGTCCCATTTTTAATTTTTTGAGGAAACTCCATACTGTTTCACACAGTAGCTGCACCAGTCTGCATTCCCACTAGCAGTGTACAAGTGTTCCTTTTTCTCTATGTCCTTAACAGCACTTCTTATTTTCAACCCTAATTCTTAATCACAGGCTAGGGTCAAAACCAAGCAGTTAGCCTCAGGGGATGGTCATGTTCAAGTTCTCCTCATTAGTACCAACCGAGTCTAGGTCTCTTGTTTTTGTTATCAATGTTATGTTATGACTAGTGGCCTGGTGCATGAAATTAATGCACAATAAAAGGGTATTAATTAGAGAAAATAATTTAATATTGCTATTTGCTCTTTCTTTATAATAGAAGTATCAGAGACTAAAGAAAATTAGTAAAATGTATATGAAAGCCTTCCTCCTGTCAGAGTCTGAGGCACACCATGGGACCCAGAGTCAAGTCTTCACTCCTCACATATGCCTCAAAATCAGTCTCAGACCCAGCCATCAACCCCCCCCCCCCCGCCCCCGAATTGGGGTAGATCCAGACTCCGCCAGCCCCATCCTTGTCAAGCCCCGCAGGTCAGGGAGCATCCTCATATCCCCTGACCCAACACCAGGATGGGGGGCATGGCCTGAGGTCCCCAATTAATTCTCATTGGCAAGGGGGCACAGGCTCAGGTCCCCTGTGAAGCCCCACTGGGTGGGGGGCACATTCTGAGGTCCCCTGTCAATCCCAGCCAGGCAGGAGGGGCACAGCCTCAGGACCCCTGGCCTGGTGCTGGGGCAAAGGGTATGGTCTGAGGTCCCCCAGCCTGGTGCAGAGGTGGGGGTGAGGCTTGAGGTCCCCTGTCAAGCCCTGCCAGTGGGGGGCGCAGCCTGAGGTCTCCTGTCAAGGCCTTCTGGGTGGAGAGAACAGTCTGAAGTCCCCTAACCCAGCACCAGGATGGGAAGCACACCTTGAGGTCCCCTTTCAAGCCCTGCCGGGTTGGGAGTGTGGCCTGCTGTCCCCTGTCAAGCCGCACCAGGTGGGAGGGATGGCCTGAGGTCCCCCAGTCTGGAGCTGGGGTCGGGGGAGCAGCCTGAGGTACCCTAGCGCAGCACCAGGGCAGGAAGCCCACCTTGAGGTTCCCTGTCAAGCTCTGCGGGGTGGAGGGCGTTGCCTGTGGTCCCCTGTCAAGCCCCTCTGGATTGGGGGAGGGTGTAGGCCTCCAGTCCCAAGTGCCATGGCCTCCCCTGTGGCCCCTCTAGCCTCCCGTCCTGCAGCCAGTACCACCTCACGCTCTCCGTGAGCAGGTATGCATAGGGAAGGCTGGGCCAGGATAATTGGGACGGGGTGATGGGAGCCAGCATCCTGGGTGAGCTGGGCCTCACAGCCTCTCTGCTTCAGCTCCCAGCACCCCAGACCTAAGGAGTAGTGCTTTCACAGGGGCCTGACAGGCACTGGCTATGGTGATGCCTTAAAAACAGAAGAAGCCCCCTTTAACTCTGGCTGGAAGTGCTTTGGGAACTTATGGTCGGGGAAGCAGTCCAACATCAGGGCTGAAATAAGACCTTGGGTAGCCTCTGGAGGGGGCAAACCATCAGTGAAAGGCATCTTTGAAACAAAGACATTTGAGCGTACAGTGGATATTAGGTGATATTAAGGAATTACCTTAACTTTTCAAGGTGTGACAATGTCTGAATATTTCCTTTGTTTTTAAAGATACTCATCAGAGGATATTTAAGTGGGAAACAACTTGCTTTGAAAGTTTGGAGTTGTCCTGGCCCAGCCTTCCCCGCAACAGGGTCGCCTCAAAGACTGAGCCTCTCCTGGTCACTCGCTAATCCCTCAAACACCCTGTGCAGAGGGGTGGTCCCTGCTTCCTTCCCCGCACCCGCCAGCGTGAAGCGAAGCGATCCCAGCTGGTGCTGGCATGAAGCGCTTCATTCTGGCCTGCGCCCATGTGAAGCGAAGTGTTCCCCAAAGGCTTGAGCACTTGAGGCGCCAGTGTGAAGCGAAGCATGGAAGCGTTTGTGAAGGGAAGTGTTCACTGACTTACAGGCAAGCCGAGTCCATGCCCCCAGTCACATCCCCCGCTCCTGATTGGCTGGTAATATAGCGAAGGTATGGTAATTTGCATGTTTCTCTTTCTTTAGATAGGATAGTGCAAGATTTAGACCCCTCAAGATTTTGACTGTGGAACAGCTAGAGAGAGATAAACTTTGCAGTCATACAGATTTATCTTTGTATTTCTTTCTTTCTTCCTTCCTTCCTTCCATTCTCCATTTGTTTATTTGTTATTGAAAAGAATATAAAAGCATGATAAAAATTGAAACAGTTTAAGAGAGTATGTAATGGAAAGAAAGTAAGCAGTTTCTCTATCTCAAATCTCTTAAACTCCTTCCCAAAGGCCACCACAACTAGTAATTGCCTTATATATTTTTCCATAATTTTTTTATTAATGATCAAACATGTATTTATATAATTTAATTTATATCCTTTGAAAATATTCAGATGTATTTATTTTATGTTCACTTAAGTGTGATTTAAATATTGTTCCAAAACAGCACATACAGATCCATCTCTTTGTTTTTGAACATGGTAGTTCTGCATAGTGTGCTATTGTATGATTGTACATATTTTATTACTAGAGGCCCTTGCATAAAATTCGTGCACAGAAGTGTGTGTCCCTCAGCCCAGCCTGCACCCTCTCCAATCTGGGACCTCTTGAGAATCAGGCCTAAATGGGCAGTCAGACATCTCTCTCACAATCCAGGACTGCTAGCTCCCAACCACTCACCTGCCTGCCAGCCTCATCACCCCCTACCCACTCCCCTGCCAGCCTGATTGATGTCTAACTGCTCCCCTACTGGCCCGATTGCCATTAATTGCCCTCCCTTGCCAGCCTAGTTGCCTCTAACTGCCCTCCCCTGCAGGCCTGGTCCCTCCCAACTGCCCTCTCCTGTAGGCCATCTTGTGGTGGCCATCTTGTGTTCACATGGGCGGGGGCATCTTTGACCACACGGGGTGGCCATATTGTGTGTTGGAGTGATGGTCAGTTTGCATATTACCTCTTTATTAGATAGGATACCAACCTCCTACAGAGGGACCTTATGTTATTTCCAGTTAAAAATAATTTTTGTTATTAAAGAAAATATGATATTATTGTAATAATCTTATTAACAGAAAAGGAATAAAGGGAAGACTAGATATTATGCACATGCCATTTATATAGCTTTATTAATTTAATATTCTCCAACTCTATTCCCTGCTAATTGGGGGAAGGAACTGGACAAAGGCATTTTGAACAAATGCCCAAAAAGGTCTGAATGGTATGAGAAAGTTCTTAACTGTCTGTTAGTCATACCTGGGAACAGATAATTGGCAAGCATAAGCATGGCCACTGCAAGGATGCAAAACTTGATTTTTTTAAATTTCTGAACAAAGGGAATTTGCTTACTTGGTTCTCTTGTTTCAGGGGGCACACTCCCCTTGCACTGGCCCACATGGCCCAGGGTAATGTGAAACCCACACATGGATTAATAGATTTTAATTAGCCTGATGCTCTCCTGACCTAACAGCAACATAGAATGTAAGCTCTAAACACTGGCTTTGTTTTTGGCTTCGCTGAATCCACAGTTGCCCCCTTTTTACAACTATGGTAAGGAGCATGGGACTTTACAACCTGAGGAATGCAAGTCTACTGCAATAAAAAACATTCATTTTCCCATGTGAATGAATTTTCTGAAGATACTGCAAGAGTCCCTCCGCCCCCCCCACCCCCCCACGACACACACACTAGTGTTGAGGAAAACCACTAACTTCTCCAGTAACAATATTACAGCAAGCATTCATAAAGATTTGTGAGGTCAGTTACTGGAGAAATCCCTAAAGTAAAATTCTGTATATAAGAATTTAAATTTTGATAGTTATTCAAAAATTGCCCTTAAGTGAAGTTGAATCCACTATCTCTCACTACAGCATGCACCTTGAAAGTTCCTGGTTTCAGCATATGTGCTATCAAAATTTTCAATCTTTGCCTAAAAATTAATTTTTCTTAAGTTAATAAGATGTAAATAATCTCTTTTTCTTTCTCCATGTCTCTACCACTTTTAATTTTCTTTTTTTAATCATAGAAAAATATATTGAAGATTATAATTTATAAGAGACTAGAGACCCAGTTCACAAAATTTGTGCACTGGAGGGGGGGGTGTTGTTCCTCAGCCCAGCCTGCGCCCTCTCCAATCTGGAACCCCTCAGGGAATGTCCAACTGCTGATTTAGGCCTGAACCCTGCCTACCTACCTGTTTGCCCCTAACCACTTCTGCCTGCCATCTTGATTGCTCCCTAATCACTCCCCTGATGGCCTGATTGATGCTTCCCCTGCCAGCCATCTTGTGATGGCCAACTTGTGATGACATAAGGGCATTGCACAAGGGCATGATGCCACATAGGATTTTTTTTTACATGGGACTAGAGGTCCAGTGTGTGAAATTCGTGGTCTCTCAGCACAACCTGCACCCTCTCCTATCTGGGGGCCCTCAGGGGAGTGGGCCTAGGCCCCAGTCTGGCCTCCCTCTGCAGGAGGCAACCAGGTTGATCAGGGAAATGTGCCATCCCCACCACCCCACTGCTGCTGCCACTGCTGGCCACCATAGCCACCAAGGTATTTTCATCAACATGGACTCCAATCCCTTCACCACAAAAAAAAATAAATTTACTTAGGCATATTCAAGATGTCTCTTTCATGGGTATGACATTTCTTTCTTTCTTTTTTATTCTCACCTGAGACTATTTCTCCATTGATTTTGAGAGAGAGAGAGAAACATCAATGTGAGAGGGACACTTTGATTGGTTGCCTCCTGCATGAGCCATGACCTAGGCCCTGGCCAGAGAGGAGACTGCAATCTAGGTACATTCCTTTGATCAGAATCAATCCTGGAAACTGTGGTCAGCAGGCCGAAGCTCTAGCCACTGAGCCAAACCAGCTAGGGAAGGATATGACATTTCTTAGCCCCCCCCAACAGCAGCGAACCTTTGCTTTTTACTTCCAGGAGTGAGGTGAAAAAAGTCTTTATCACTTTTTTGGATTCTTATTACCCAAGTTATCAAGAACACTATGAGTGGCGTATAGAGAGCTTAGCCAATTAGTGATCAGAAAAGGTGCTTCCCCTTTCCCCTGCAGCTCATGTGCTGAAGCAGGACTGCTGGTGTGTGCATCTGGTAGGCCCTGTTCTCTCTGGGCCTGCACCATTGGTGGATTGTCTCACTATGCATGCATTCATCTCCTACCCACCTGTGCGCACTGCCTCTTCCTGAGCAGTCATGATGTTATGGCTTCCTAGGTAATTTGCATATTCTCTTTCTCTCTCTCTCTCTCTCTCTCTCTCTCTCTCTCTCTCTCTATATATATATATATATATATATATATATATATATATATATATATATCCATAAACTCCAAATATTGACTATGTAGTCAAATAACCACACCCTATATAATAAAGAAGTAATATGCAAATTAACCCTCATACCATCACAAGATGACTGCGCCCACAGTGGAGGCAGGGTTTCTGTTAACACAAAATGGCTGTGCCCACAGTGGAGGCAGGGTTCCTGTAATGAGCTGTAATGAGAGATTAGCAGAGACCTGAGGCTATGTGGCACCAGGCCAGGGTGGGGGACCTGAGGCAGTGCCCCCTGTACAGCAGGGCTTGACAGGGGACCTCAGGTCATGCCCCCAACTGGCAGGGCTTGATGGGGGACCTCAGACTGTGTGCCCCACCCTGCGGGGCCTGATGGGGGATCTCAGGCTGCAACCCCTGCCCAGCGGGGCTTGATAGGGGAACTCAAAGCATGTCCCAGTTCTGTCCTAGGCCAGGGTACCTCAGGCCATGCCCCATGTCCAGCAGGACTTCATGGGGGACCTCAAAGTGCACCCTCTGCACCAGTCACATCCAAGGGACCTCAGGCCACAACACCCACCCCTGCACCGAGCTGGGGGACATTAGGCCATGCCCCCCACCCAATGTGGCTTGACAGGGGACCTGAGGCCATGCCCCAGTCCAGGGGACCTGAGAGTGCACCGGGAGTACCTGAGCCTGCACCCTCAACCTTGGAGGGCTTGACGGGGCCCCTGAGGCTGCACCCCATCTGACAGGGCTTGATGGGGAACCTGAGGCTGTGTCCCCTGCCCACTGGGGCTTGATGGGGATGGGGCCAGCTGGATCTGGATCTTGCTCAATGGGAGTGGAACTGGGTAGCTCTGGGTCTTGAACAATTTTGAGGTACATGCAGGTGAGCAGTGACTTGACTGTGGGTCCTGCAGTGCATCCCAGATTCTGACAGGAGGAAGATTTTCATATACATTTTAATAGTTTTCTTTCATCTCTGACATTTTATTATAAAGGGCAAATAGCAATATTAAAATATTTCCTCTAATTAATTCTCTTTTAATGTGCATGAATTTCGTACACTGGGCCACTAGTAGTGATTATAAGGGAGAAATGTGTCTTCTGGGCCTTCATTCAATTTGCAGGCTTCACTCACTCTTAGCTTTTACTTTGCTCACATGCGGGTGTGTGGCAGTGATGATTGGGCATTCTGCTTTTTGAATCTCGTAGAATGTACATCCAACTCATTTCTTACAAAATTAGGGAAAAAAATGAAGAGAATTAACACATCTATTAAACTTGTGAATAATTTGAGTTAAATGTAAATGCAGAAAGAAAATAGGAAAACTACTATTGAATATACTTTGGCCTCTGCAATGGAATAAAATACAGACTGACAATGTTAATTATTTTCATCATCTATCTATTTAAAAGTTGTAAGATTGAAATAGAAATATGTCAGGTATATAAATTCTAATTTATTTTTTAAAATACATACTTTATTGAAATATAATTATGCATATTTTAAAGTTAAAACATTCCACTATGTAGATGTAAAATTCCCATTTATTGTCCATTAAAAGTGAGGGAAATTAGATTTGTCAGGAAGCTGATTGATAACTCAAAGTATTTTCTTTTGGTGACTGGCTCTGCCTGAGTTACAACCATCTATCATCTAGCAGGTAATTACTCAGATTTGTCATCATGAGCCTTCAATCCTGCTGTTTCATTATTGAAGTACAACAAACCAGGAGGCAATTTTGAATGCAGATAAAGTTCTCTGTCATGGTAGTAAGAACCAAGAAATATTTTGCAATTCAGCAGTAGTGCGTTTGAATATAAGTCACTGAAATGTAATTTTGGGTCTCATAGAAAATAAATATAAAAAATTTACTTTGATCCCCCATTTATCCTCTAAAATGACAAGCAGGAAATTTGCTGTTTACAAAGCAATCTAATTGTTTAAATATGAACTTACTTTATTTTAAAAGTAGAAAGTTAAGTGTAAGAAAATTGATAGCATGAAAAAATAAAGTCAAATAATATAAATGAACTAAGTCTTGAAATAGCTGTCATCCTTTTTCAAAATACTTTGAGACAGTCGATAAAAGTAATTTCTAATTAACTGTAACTAATAATATGAAAAGTTTACTCTTTTTAATTGCTTTTTCATAAGAAAGTATAGAAATTTAAATAATTGGAAAGTGCAAAGATGAAATTTTTGATCATTGTTTCATGTGCTTTGTATTAAACAAGACACTAAGACACTTTGGGGGACATCTGTAGTTTATAACTTCCAAGCAATTGATTGGTAATTAAATATTACTTTATTGACTCAATTCAAGACTATTTAATATCTTTCAGAAAATTAATCTCAAAATACTTCAGTTTTCCAAAGTTACAGGACATCATAGTTATTACTTTTTTTTAAATTATCTTTGAGAGTATTACAGATATTTTTCATTTCGCCCCCCCCCCCCCCATATTCCCCCTCCACTGGAATCCTTCCCCACCCCAGGCCTTCACCACCTTATTGTCTGGGTCAATAGGTAATGCATATATGCATATAAGATCTTTGGTTAATCTCTCCCTGCTCCCCTACCCTCTTGTCTCTGAGGTTCCTCAGTCTGTTCCATGTTTCCATGCCTCTGATTCTATTTTATGCATCAGTTTGTTTTGCTCATTAGATTTCTTGTTCATTTATTTTGATTTTAGATTCAATTGTTTATATATATATATATATATATATATATATATATATATATATATAGCCATTTATTTCTTCTACTTCTATTTCCCCTCCTCCTCCTCCTCCTCCTCCTCCTCCTCCTCCTCCTCCTCCTCCTCCTCCTTTTCCTTCTCTTCTTCTCCCTTCTCCTCCTCCTCTTCTTAAAAAAATACCCTTCATGTAATATTGGTTTGGTGATGAGGAACCCCTTTACCTTTTTATTGTCTGTGAAGCTCTTTATCTGACCTTCAATTCTAAATGATAGCTTTTCTGTGTAGAGTAATTGTGATTGTAGGTCTTTGAATATTTCTTGCCTCTCCTTTCTGGCCTGCAAAGTTTCTGTTCAGAAATTAGATGACAGTGTTATGGGTGTTCCATTGTATGTAACTAACATCTTTTCTCTTACTGCTTTTAAGATTCCCTCTTTGTCCTTAGCCCTTGGCACTTAAATTATATGTCTTGATGTGGGCCTCATTGGGTTCCTCTTGTTTGGAACTCTCTGTGCTTCCTGGACTTTTAAGTCCATTTTTTTTTCAATAGGTAGGGAAAGTTTTCTGTCATTATTTCTTCAAATAGGTGTTCAATATTTTGCTCTCTTTCTTCTCCGTTTGGCACACCCATAATGCAAATATTGGTATACTTGAAGTTGTCCCAAAGGCTCCCTACACTTTCTTTATATCTTTGGATTATTTTTGTTCTTATGATTGGAAGTATTTTGCTTCCTCATATTCCAAATCATTGATTTGATTCTTGGAATTCTCTATTCTATTGTACCTGTAACATATTTTTATTTCTGTTAGTGTATGCTTTATTTATGACTGGTCCTTTTTCACATTTTTTACATTCTTACTAAGATATTTAAAAATCTCACTAAGTCCCTTGACACACTTATTAAAAACCATCAAGTGCTGGAGTTCAGAGGAGGCGGAAAATGTACAATTCATGTATGAGCCCTTTAAGAGGAACACCTGGGACTCCAACAGTCTATGTGTCACTCAACCATGATTTCTGCTATATTTTATAGCCCACTGTTCCTGGTAATTCTCTTTAAATCTCTGGAACCCTGGGATGGAGGTTTGGTGTGAGGATGGGATCCCTGCTTCTCTCACAAAGACTTAGAGATTACCCTCCCAATGAAAAAGGTGGCACACATGGGTGCCAGTCCAGCCTATTCCATCCCTCCTATAAGTTTCAATGTGCTTTCTTCTTCCCTTCTCTAGTTGTAGGACTTACAGTCAGTCAGCTTTCAGCGAATTATGAATGATAGTTGTTCTGCATTTTAGTTGTAATTTTGATGTGATTGCGAGAGGGAGTACAGGTGTTTACCTCTGCCACTATCCCATTAATTCTTCTTTTTAAAGAATTTCTTTATTGTTCTAAGTATTACATATGTTCTTTCTCACGGTCATTGACTTTTCTCCAGCTGTTCCTACACCTCAGAACATGCTCTTACCCCATTACTGTCTTATTCTTATATGCATGCTTAGAAGTTCTTTGGTTGATCTGTTAACATCCTCCCCCTCGCCTTACATCCCTCTGAGGTTGGACATATCTGAAAACAAGGTCACCACAAAGAGTTAGGTGCTAAATTTCAAAACTAGGTGTCTGGGATAGAGAGATCTAAACCTGACTTTGCCTCAAATTTAAGTCCAGCAGGTCAGGATAATGATTAATGGGACTCAGAGACTTGTGACAAAAGACAATTTTCATGTTAATCCAAAGAAGAAAACATCTTAGAGTAAGGATAGATGAGCATGCTGGTGGTCCCTGGAGAATTTACTTCAGTGATAGGTGACATTTCTGCTAGGTCAGATCCCAGAATCTGGCTGAATACCCAAGCAATATGCTCCCTGAATAAGAGTGACCCATTGCACCTGTGGGCTCTTTAATAAGCAAGTGAGGATTGAGAGGAATCGTAGAAGATTTTAAATCTAAGAGATCCCCACCCACACAAAAAGTCAGGAGTAATTGTGACAAAAAATGAGTAGTAAAAAAGAGGCTGCCTTCCTAATTTTAGGGCAAACAAGAACCAAGGACTAGAGTTTAATGTGACAAAGGATAAACAAACATTAATTATCACTATCTGGCACATAGCAAGATTTTCAGTTAGTACATATTGACTGGTAATTAGGGATTTAAGAAGTGTCTGAGTACTACGAGAAGGGGATATAACTGTCTAAAATCTTATGTTTACTTCTAACCAAATTTCTAACAAAAGTAGATCAAGTATGAGCCAGCATTTCCAATGCCAAAGGAATTGTATTATAATATGCTTTCTATAAAAATGCTACTTAGGAGAAACCAAGATGGCAGCATAGGTAAACACCTAAACTGCTGCATCGCATAGCAATTTTAAAACTACAACTAAAAGACAAAACAGATATCATCCAGAATCACAGGAAGGCAAGCTGAGTGGAAATTATACAACTAGAAGGAAAGAAAAAAGCACACTTAGACTCACAGGAGCTGCACAAGGCAGAGGTATGGAGGCATGCGTGGAGAGGGAGGCATGGGCATGGAGAGGGCTGGCAACTGATTACATGGCTGGCTTTCTCAAACAGAAGGAAGACTAAAGCTCCCGACTGCTCTGAACTCCAGTTCTGGGCAAGACTCTGGGGACACAGAATCATACAGGGAGAAACTGGACTGTCTGGTATCGGGCAAAACTTGAGGGCAGCTTTCTGTCAGAGGTGCTTGCAGTGATTAATGTGGGACAATGAGACACAGGGGCCTCTTAGGGCAGGGCTGATGGGAAGCCATTGCTGTCTGTTCTGCCCTGAGACTCCACCCCATACAAGCTGAGTGCAGAGGATTTTGCGTATGAATGGCCTGGTCCTTTGAATTTTAAACTTACCTAACAAACTGCAGCTGAGTCAGAGAGATCCAGAACATACAAAAGAAGGCCCAAGGCCTCAAAACAGCTTACATTGCTTCACAGCTGGGTCTCACCTGGGCACCTCCAAAACCCAAGCAAAGAAAAGGAATCTGCAGATCTCTCCATAGCTCCTGCTGGGTGGCCTCAGGCAGACGCTAAATTAGCACATCCTGGGAAATCCAAGAACTATGGGGGTACCAGAAGAAGACGAGAGAGCAAGATACTGAAAACCTATTTGAAGAAATGATGACTGAAAACTTACCCACCTGGTGAAAGAAATAGACTTACAAGTCCAGGAAGTGCAGAGATCCCCAAACAAAAGGAATCCAAAGAGAACCAAACCAAGACACATCATAATGAAAATGCCAAGAGAAAAAGACAAAGAGAATATTAAAAGCAGCAAGAGAAAAACAGTTTGTTACCCACAATGGAGCATTCATATGATTGTCAGCTGATTTCTCAACAGAAACTATGCACGTCTGAAGGGATTGGCAAAAATATTCAATGCGATGAATAGCAAGAACCTACAACCAAGAATACTCTATCCAGCAAAGCTATCATTCAGAATTGACGGTCAGATAAAGAGCTTCACAGATAAGAAAAAGCTAAAGGAGTTCATCAACACCAAACCAGTATTATATGTAATGCTAAAGGTATTCTTTAAGAAGAGGAAGTAGAAGAAAAGGTAAAGATAAAAATTATGAACAACAAACACATATCTATCAACCAGTGAATCTAAAAATCAAGTGAATAAAAAATCTGATGAACAGAATAAACTGGTGAATATAATAGAATCAGGAGCACAGAAAGGAGTGGACCATTCCAGGGGGAAATGGGTGTGGAGGGTCTGGGAAGAGTTGGACAAAAATCATACACCTATGGATGAGGAAAGTGGGGGGAGGTAAGGGCAGAGAGTGGGGTGGGAACTCAGTAGAGAGGATCTATGGGGGGCGGGGAAGAAGGAACGACTGTAATAATCTAAACAATAAAGATTTATTAAAACATGCTATTCAGGTGTCAGGGGAGCCACTATTACCATTTGGAAACCAATTCCAATGGCCTGATGTATCTTACCAATTGAATTATCAATACTTAGAAAAAAAAAACACATCCCTATTGTCACTGCATTATCCTATGAGCTCGAAAATCCTCTGGCCATACTTCAGGCCCTATGCTACCATCTTGGTTTCACCTCTAATTTTATATAATTTGGGGAAAAAAAGATTTTCAAGTGACGTTTTAGAGAGAAGGAGAGGAAGGGAAAAGGAGAGAGACAAACATCAATCAATATATCAAAATGCTGAGTTCTGCATGCCCCCTAATGGGGTTTAAGGCCTCAACCCAGGTATGTGCCCTGACTTGGATCCATCCAGCAACACTTCAGAGTGTGGAACAACCATCTAAGCCACCCAGGCCAGGGCCTGACTTTAATTTTAAAAGGATAAACTATTATTGTATGAAGGTTAAACCCATAATTTACAAATAGTTGTATAATGTGGGCATTCAACAATTCTCACGTAACACTAGAGGCCCAGTGCACAAAATTTGTTCACAGGGCAGTGTGTGGGGGGTGTCCTTCAGCCCAGCCTGCACTCTCTGCAATAGGGGACCCCTTGAGGGATGTCCAACCACCCATTTATGCCTGATCATAATCCAGTACTTCTGGCTCCCAATTGCTTGCCTGCTTCTGCCTGATTGCCCCTAAGTGCTTCTGCTTGCTAACCTGATCACCCCAAACCACACCCCTGCCAGCCTGATTAATGCCTAATTGCTCCACAGCTGGCCTGATTTCCTCTAACTGCCCTCCCCTGCCATTCTAGCCACCCCTAATTGTCCTTTCATACAGGCCTGTCCCCCATGTGGCCTCCCCTGCTGGCCTGGTCACCCCATCTTCCCTCCTCTGCTGGCCCAGTCACCCCCAACTGCCCTCTCCTATAGGCCTGGTCCCCCCAATTGCCTTCCCCCACTGACCTGGTCTCCCCCACCTGCTCTCCCCTGCAGGCATGTTCTCCCTCAACTGTCCTCCCCTGCTGGCCTGGTTCCCCCAACTGTCCTACCCTGCAGGCCTGAGTTCCTCCAACTGGCCTTCTCCACTGACCTGGTATTCCCCAGTTGCCCTTGTCTGCTGGCCCGGTCATCCCTAACTGCCCTCCCTGCTGGCCTGGTCCCCCCAACTACTCTCCCCTAGAGTCCTGGGTCCCCCCTCCCAACTGTCCTCCCCAGAAAGCCTGGTTCCCTCAATCTGCTCTCCTCTACAGTCCTGGGTCTCCTCCCACAACTGGAGGCCTCCCCCTTAAGACCTAGGACCCCCAACTGCCCTCCTCTGCTGGACTGGTCACCTCTAACTGCCTTCTCTGCTGACCTGATCACCCATAACTGCCCTCCCCTGCAGGCCTAGTCCTCTCCAACTGTCCTCCCTTTCAGGCCTGTGTTCCTGCCAACTGTCCTCCACTGCAGGCCTGGTCCCCCCACAACTGCTTTTCCCTGCAGTACTGGTCCCCCACAGCTGCCATCCCCATTTGATCTGATCTTTTCCAACTGCTCTCCTCTGCTGGCCTAGTCACCCCTAACTGCCTTCCCTGCTTGCCTGATCACCCACAACTGCCCTCCCCTGTAGGCCTGGGTTCTCCACAACTGCCCTCCATTGCTGGCCTGGTCTCTTCCAACTGCCTTCTTCTGCCAACCTGGTTATCCCTAATTGCCCACAACTGCCCTCCCCTGCAGGCCATCTTGTGGCAGCCATCTTGTGTCCACATGGGGACAGCCATCTTGTGTCTTGGCATGGTCAATTTGCATATTACTCTTTTATTAGATAGGATATAGAATATAATTCTATATAATAAAAGCCCAATGACTGAAATCATGGAATGCCCAGAATGACAAGAATCCAGAATCACTGCGGACCCACACCCAGGCCAGCCCCACCACCCAGTAGGGACCTCCAACCTGATCAGTGGTATGGCCAGCCTGCAAACCCTCAGTGGTCCCTTGCTCAGGCAGTCCCTCCCCTGCCCCCCAGTGGGGACCCATACCCTGATCAGAAGCATGGCCCCTCACCTAGGTTGGCCCTGCCCCCCCCCCCAGTGGGAGTTCCCAACCCAATCAGGGGCATGGCTGGCCTGCAAACCCCAGAAGCCCCTCACCCTGGCTGGTTCCTCCCCCCAGCATTTGCTGCATCTCACACAGCCCATTAGCTACCCTGATATGATCTAGGGAGATTCATAAGGTCAAGTTTAATTATGCTAAGAGGGCTGTGCTCTACTTCTTTATGGCTTTGCCAACAGGTCAGTCTGAGGCTTAATCCTATAGCTGCTCTCTACAAGAAACTATTAGACCAATAAATCCTATATTTTTCATATAATCCTATATGATAAAAAAGTAATATGCAAATTTACTGTACCTCCACTATACCCACAAACCAAGCCCACCAGCCAATCAGGAGTGAATATGAAAATAAACCCAACCAAGATGCCTGTGGCCACAGAGAGCAAGAGGGAGGCTTGGATTTCCCCGGCAATGAAAGAAGCCAAACTTTCTGCCTGCCCTGGCTGAACCAGGCCTCCACTCAATGCCACAAAGTTTCAATTATAGAAGAAAAATAAATACCAACAAAAATGATGGCAGCCACAGAGCTGGAGAGAATAGGTTTGAGTTTCCCCTGGAGATGGAGGAAGCCAAGCTTTCTGAATTCCCAGGCTTGTCTTGGTCTCTGCTCAAGGCTACAAAGTTTCAAATATAGAAGATAAATAAATCCCAACAAAGTGGCTGCAGCCATGGAGTGAGCAGGAGGCTTGGCTCTACTCAAGGCTACAAATTTTCAATTATAGAAGATAAATAAATCCAGGATACCAATGCCTCTGTTTGGGTCGCCGGGGTTCATGGCTGGTCTGCAAACCACCGCAGCCTCCTCACTCAGGCCACCCCATGCCCCAAGGGAACCTCCACCCTGATCCAGGACATCCTTCAGGGCAAACCATATGGACCTCACCCATGCACCAGGCCTCTATCTTATCTAATCATATCTAATAAAAGAATAACATGCAAATTGATGATCACTCCAACACACAAGATTGCTGCCCCCTTGTGATCAAAGATCTTGCCCCCATGTGGACACAAGATGGCCACCACAGATGGCCAGCAGGGGAGGGCAGTTAGAGGGACCAGGCATGCAAGGGAGGGCAGTTGTGGGCAAACAGGCCAGTAGGGGAGGGCAGTTGGGAGAGACCAGGCCTGTAAAGAAGGACAGTTGGGGGCAATCAAGCCTACAAGGGAGGGCAGTTAGGGGTAACCAATCCAGTAGAGGCGGGAAATTGGAGATGACTGGGACAGTGGTTAAGGGCATTTGGGGTGGACTTAGGCCTCTAGGGCAAGGCAAGGGTGATCAGGCTTGCAGTGAAGGGAAGTTAGGGGCAAATAATCTGGCTGGGGAACAGTTAGGCATGAATCAAGCTGGCAGGGGAATCATTAGGAGGTGATCAGGCTGACAGGCAGAAGCAGTTATGGACAATCAGGAAGGCAGGCGAGCAGTTGGGAACCAGCAGTTCTGGATTGTGAGAGGGATGTCCTACTGCCCATTTAGGCCTGATCCTACTCAGATTGGGCCTAAATGGACAGTCAGATATCCCTAGAAAGGTCCCAGATTGGAGAGGGTTCAGACTAGGCTGAGGGACATTCCCCACCCATGGTGCAAAAATTTTGTGCACTGGGCCTCTACTTTTACTACAATAAAATTCCATCAAACCAAAACTTGTCATGAACAGGTTTTAACCTGTATAAAATATTGTAGCATTACTTGTTTACCCACTCAATAATTTGGATTAATATTACCTGCCTAAGTCACGAATGATTTTCACAAATGAAATTTTACTTCACTCTAATATAATCTAATTATATAATATTTTAAATATCTTATGAAGGGAAATATTAATTCAATAAAAAAGATATTATTCTTAAAATATGCCTGGGGGAGGAACCAAGATGGTGCCATAGGTAAACACCTATCTTGCTGCCTCACACAACAGTTTCAAAACTACAACTTAACAATAGAACAAACATCATCCACAATCACCAGAAAGCTGGCTGAGTGAAAATTGCACAAATAAAAGTAAAGATAGGACACTGTGACTCAGAGGAGCGGCAGAGGGCAGCGTTGAAGATACACGCAGAGACAGTGGTTTGGAGCTGTGTGCACACATGCCAGGGGATAGGGAAGGCAGCCGCAAACCCAGCTGGTTTTCTCGAATGGGGAGGGAGACAAAGGCATCCCACTGCACTGATTCCCCAGTTCTGGGTGAGGTCTGGGGAACCCACACTCATATGGGGTGAAACTAGACAATAAGGAAGCACGGTGAAACTCAGGCACTGCAGAGATCTACGAGCTTGTGGAGAGGGCACGCAAACAGGAACAGCAGAAGCATGTGAGTGTGCAGAGAGAACTCGTGACTTGCTCTCTCATGCAGGAAATCACCGGACTGCCTTGTTTTACAATACTGGGTGAGACTTTCTGTGTGCAGACTCATTTGGGGAGAGGCTGAATTGTCCAGCAGTGGGTAGAGCTCTGCGGCATCTTTCTCTCAAAGGTGGGTGCAGCCATTACCACCAGACTCAGGTGCGACATAGGGTGGAGCTGACGGAAATCAAGGCTGCCTGCTCATCCCAGAGACTCTGCCCATCCAACCTGAGCACAGCTGAGCCTTACAGCCAATTGGCCTGAAGGTCAAACCCTCCTAGTGCTAATAACAATAATTTAGGCTTAACTTCAACAAGTCTGCAACCCATAAAGACCTGCACCAAGAGTATACACCTCAGGTAACTGAGGAGGCTGAGATGTCCTCTTAGAGGACATCTACCACACAAAGCTAATTCACCAATTCAGGAAAGCAGGCACAATTCAGAGACATGAAAAGAAATCAGATGTGAAAGAAATGGAGGAAAAAAATGACTGGGCATAGAGTGCAAAACCACAGTTATAAGGTTTTTTAAGAGGCTCCTAGAAAAGGCTGATGAACTTAATGAGACCTTTGAGGAAATGAACAAGACTTATGAGGAAATGAATGAGACCTACGAGGTTATGAAAAAGCACCAACTAGAAATCAAGCATACACTGACTGAAATAAAAAATATTATACAAAGACCTAAAAGCAGTCTAGAGGACTGCAAGAACCAAGTCAAAGATTTGAAAAACAAAGAGGCAAAATCCACTCAGCCGGAAAAGCAAGAAGCAAAAAGGATCAAAAAAATTGAAGATGGTGTAAGGAGCCTCTGGGACAACGTCAAGCATACCAGCATCCGAATTATAGGGGTGTCAGAAAATGAGAGGGAGCAAGATAATGAAAACCTATTTGAAGAAATAGTGACTGAAAACTTTCCCCACCTGGTAAAAGAAATTGACTTAAAAGTCCAAGAAGCACACAGAACCCCAAACTATAGGAATCCAAAGAGGAGCACACCAAGACACATCATAATTAAAAGGCCAAGAGCAAAAGACAAAGAGAGAATATTAAAAGCAGCAAGAGAAAAACAGTTACCTATAAGGAAGCACCCATACAATTGTCAGTAGATTTTTCAACAGAAACGATGCAGGCCAGATGGGAGTGGCAAGAAATATTCAAAGTGATGAATAGCAAGAATCTACAACCAAGATTACTCTACCCAGCAAAGCTATCATTCAGAATTGAAGGTCACATAAAATGCTTTGCAGATAAGAAGAAGCTAAAGGAGTTCATCACCACCAAATCAATATTATATGAAATGCTGAAAGATATTCTTTAAGAAGAGGAAGAAGAAAAAGTTAAAAATAAAAATTATGAACAATAAATACACATGTATCAACAAATGAATATAAAAATCAAGTGAATTGAATGTCTGAAGAACAGGATAAACTGGTGAATATAACAGAATCATGAGCATAGAGAGGGAATGGACTGACTATTCTTGGGGACAAAAGGTCTATGGGAGGTGCAGCAAGAGACTGGACAAAAATCATTCACCTGTGGGAGAGCACAGTGTGGGGGAGATGAAAGTGGATGGTGGGATGGGTACTGGGTGGAGGGGAGCTATAGGGGAAAAAAGGGGAACAATGTAATTAATAAACAGAACAATAAAGATTAAAATAAAAAAAAACTTGCCTAGGCAAATATCCTTCATTATTAAATTTTATTATTAATTTATTGACTTATAAATAAAATGTAACTTAAATTAATTTTGACTTTTCATTCAGTTTTATCTTAAGCTCACATTCTGCCCTTTTGCACACCATTAGATATTTCTAGAAAAGGCTTGCAAGTGTTTTTTGGACCAGTGCTATAATGACTCACCTGCCAGACCAGTGCTGCATTCCATGTGAGAGTCCAAAGGCAGAATAATGATTTCTTTAAAAGCCTTTAACACTTTCAACGATGGATTGTGAAGATTAAAGCAAAGCAAGACAGGGAGGAAAAACCTTAGAAATGCTCAGATATGGGAGTACATAGAGACATTAGTCTGCTAGTTATCTAACCTCTACATCTTTGTAGAATACAAGCCTGGTCTGAAAAATCAGTTTATAGCAAAGTTTCTATGAGATTTGTCACTTTCTGCTTCCGTCTAAAAATACTAGCAACTATATCTCACTATTAGTTTTCTTCTATGAGATTTTTATAGTAAAGTGCCTCAAGAATGTCCTTATATTTGGAAATACATGTAATTAGAGCTTGTTTCAGCACATGGATGTGATACAATTTGTTTATCATCTCATTTCCATATTAATTACTTAGATGAACATTTATTTAACATGGGTGCTAAGCCCTATGCTTGATACAGGGTATCCAAAGGTGAATAGTTTAGATCCTTATCATTAAGGGCTGCACATCTGGCTGAGGGGGGAAGAAACACAACATACCCTATAAATACTGTCATGGCATATGAACTAAGACGGGAAAACTCTGAAGGCAGTGATGACTAATTTTCTTTATGGCAGGTAGAACAATCAGATTTTTTAAAAAAGATCTTAGCTTTGAGCCTGTATAGCATTGCAATGACCAAATCTGTGTAGGAAATCCCTAGGTGGAGTCCTCAGTGTAGGAGAGATGGGTATTATCGGTGTATTGAGGAGGAATGGCGCTGTTGACACATTGAAGAGTGTGTGGCTATGATAATGCTATAGTTGAGAGATTTGAGCAGTGTAGAGGAAGGAAAGCATGAAAAGAAGAAAGATTTTGGAGTTATATTTTAGGGGACATGGTGATCAGTTGATAATGGAGGTTGAGGATGAAAGGAAGGTGGAGAAGAAAGAATCAAAGTTTATTCTCAAGTATCTCATGGTTTTGTTTGTTAGTTAGTTTGTTTTTAACCAGGTTTTTTTTCGTTTAACGGAAAAAAATAGTGGGTCCCAGTCAAGTAGAAATGTTTTATAGGAGGTTCAAACTATGAGTCTGGAGCTCAGGACGAAAGAACCAGTTCTGAAATTATTTACATTAGGAGTCATAAGTATATATGTAGGTTATGGCTGAGGCCTCTTTAACCAATGATTCCCCAGAGAGTAGCTCTTTTTCAAAAGTATATATTTTTATTGATTTCAGAAAGGAAGGGAGAGGGAAAGAGAGATAGAAAATCAATGAGAGAGAATCACCAGTTGGCACCTCCTGCATGCTCCACACTGGGGATCAAAACCTCAACCCAGGTATCAGTAATCGAATTGGTGACCTCTTGGTTCATAGGGATGAGGCTCAAATACTGAGCCATGCTGGCTGTGTGAGTAGCTCTTTCTTAATTACCTCTCATTTCCTGAGGCTCAGTTAATTATCCTATCTAATAAGGGTAATATGCAATTTGAGCCATACCTCTGATTAAGCCACTCCCACAAGCCACGCTCACAAGCCAATCAGGAGCAAATAAACCCCAACCAAGATGGCTATGGCCACTGAGAGAAAGGGCTGGCTGGAGCAGCAAGCTTAGCGTCCATACCCCTGTCCGGCCTGTCTGGCCGTGTAGAGGGAGGGGCCAGGCCAACTGAGTGGGTGGTGCATTTGCACCGCCCCAGCTGGCTCCCCCACTCCCGCGAGCACAGCATCTGCACTGCACTGGCCAGCCTGGGGGGCCGCCCCTGGCCTTGTGAATGCTGCACTTGAACTGCCCTGGTGGGCCTGCCCTCAGCACACAGATGCTGTGCTCACACTGCCCCAGCCGGCTGGGCTGAGGGACACCACCCCCATTTTGTACCCCTACTCCCAGTGCATGGATTTCGTGCACCTTGCCTCTAGTATTTAATAAAGCTGCTTCTAATCAGAAAAAAAAAAGCAATAGCTCTTACTCTCTTGGTTTGGGGTGAGAAGATTGATGAGACAGAGCATATAAAGCATTGTGCCTGGAACCTAGTAAGTGCTCAATTATGTTAATTAACAGTGTGGTTGTCATTTTTATATGCTTCAGAGCAAAGATATAAAGGGCTGCCGATGTTGAGTTATACCACTCCTAAAAGACATAGAGATGACAAGCAGGAAAGAAATGAGAAAGACTAAAAGGAAACACTGATTTTTAATATATGGAGAAATGGGAATGCTTATAAGTTGAAGATATCAAAGAGAGATGAAAAAAAAAGTCCTGGAACTAGGGCTAGGAAGATTATTGGACATGTTCCTAGACTCTCATGTGGGTTTGGCACACATGATTGGGGGACTGAAGGACACGGTGAAAATTTAGAAACAGCTCCAGTGTGGAATAAGAACAGGGCCTGTGTTCAGTGTCTTCCTTTGTTAATCAGTCTTTTATTTTATTTTGAGATTTCATTTTTTAAATTGTACTTTAAAAAAATTCTTTATGGTTGAAAGTATTACATATGCTTCCTTTTTCCTCCATTGACCTCTTCTCACTGACTCCTGCCCCTCATAACCCTACTGTCTGTGCCTGCATATAAGTCCTTTGGTTGAGTTCTCACCCCTACTCCGTGCCCTTCCCCTTGCCTTCCTTCTGAGTTTTGATTGTCTGTTCTATGTTTCTGTCTCTGGATCTATTTTTGTTCATCAGTTTATGTTGTTCATTATATTCCACATATGAGTGAGATCATGTGATCCATATCTTTCTTAGACTGGCTTATTTCACTTAGCTTAATGCTCTTCAGATCCAGCCATGCTGTTGCCAATGGTAAGAAGTTTTTCTTTTTTTATGGCAGCATACTTTTCCATCTTGTAGATACAACAGTTGTTCAGTGTACTTGTCTTCTGATGGGCACTTAGGCCATTTCAAAATCTTATTGTAAATTGTACTGCTATGAAAAGAGGAGTGCATATATTCTTTCTCATTGTGTTTCTGATTTCTTGGGATATATTCCTAGAAGTTGGATTCATAGGTCCAATTTTAATTCTTTGAGGAAACTCCATACTGTTTTCCACAATGGCTGCACCAGTCTGCATTTCCACTAGCAGTGCACGAGGGTTCCTTTTTCTCTGTATCCTCATCAGCACTTGTTGTTTGTTGATTCTTATAGGTTTGAGCTGGTATCTCATTGTAGTTTTGATTTACATGTTTCAGATGATTAGTGACTTTGAGCATTTTTTCATATATCTCTTGGTCTTCTGTAGGTCAACTCTTGAAAAGTGTCTATTTAGGTTTTTTGCCAATTTTTTAAATGGGGTTTTATCTCCCTTTTGTTAAGTTGTATGAGTTCCCTATATTTTGGAGATTAAACCCTTATTGGATATAACATTTACAAATATGTTCTTCCATGCAGTGGGCTTTATTGTGGTCTTGTTGATGGTTTCTTTTGATGTGCAGAAGCTTTTTATTTTGATGTAGTCCTATTAGTTTATTTTATCCTTAGTTTCCATTGTCCTAGGAGATATATCTGTAAACATATTGCTATCAAAGATGTCTGATATTTTGATGCTTTGGATTCTTCTAAGATTTTATGATCTCCTGTTTTATGTACAACTTTTTTATTTATTTTGAGTTTATTTTTATGTATCCCCTCAGTTGGTCATCTATATTCATATTTTTGCATGTATCTGTCTACTTTTTCCAACACCATTTATTGAAGAGACTGTCTTGACTACGTTGTATGTTCTTTCCTCCTTTGTCAATTAAAAATGGAGCATAATGCCTTGATTCTGGATTCTCTCTTCTGTTCATTGGTTTATATGTCTGAGCTTTTGCCAGTACCAGACAGTTTTACGAACAGTGGCTTTGTAATATAATTTGACATCTGGTATTGGGGTCACTACAACTTTGTTCTTCTTTCTCAAGATTGCTTCGAGTATCGGGGGTCATTCCATACCAATTTTTGGAGAGTCGGTTTTATATCTATAAAAATATGTAATATATAATATAATATGATATATATATATAAATATAAAATTTATAATACATAATTCTCTTTCTTTGTAGTGTCTTTGCCTGGTTTGGGGATTAGGGTAATGCTGGCCCTTAAACTGGGGTGGGAGGGCAGGTGAGGGCATCTGCTGGGGTGTAGAGGAAGCTAGGAGGCAGTCAAGGAGGGGGAGAAAAGGAAACATATGCACTACTATTTGTAATACTTTAAACAATAAAAAAATTTAAAAATATGCCCTTGATATTTTACTGGCAATTGCATTTAATCTATACATTACTTTAGTTAATATAGACATTTTAATGATGTTGATTCTACCAGCGCATGAACATGGTATGTTCTTGCCTTGTTTATATCTTCTGATATCTCGTTTTTCAACATCCTGTAGTTTTCCAAGTACAGTTCTTTTATCTCCTTAGTTAAATTTATTGCTAGGTATCTTAACTTTTTTTGTTGTAATGATAAATAGGATTATTTTTTAAGTTTCTCTTTCTTTCAGTTCATTATTTGTGTATAAAAATGCCATAGATTTCTGAGTGTTAATTTTCTATTCTGCTACATTGCTGAATTCATTTAAATCTAGTAGGTTTTTTTGATGGAGTCTTCAAGGTTTTCTTTGTATAGTAAGTAGCATATTATCAGAGAATAATGACAGTTTTACTTCTGTCTTTTCAATTTGGATATTTTTTATTTCTTTTTCTTGTCTAATTGCTATGGCTAGCACTTCCAGTATTATGTTGAACAGTAGTGGTGAAAGTGGGCATCACTGTCTTGTTACTGTTCTTAAGGAAATGGTTTTATTTTTTTTTTGCACATTGGCTGTAGGTTTATCATATAAGGCTTTTGTTATGTTGAGGTGTGATCCTTATAATTCCACTTTGTTGAGAGTTTTTATCAGCAAGGATATTGGATTTTTGTCAAATACTCTTTCTGCATCAATTGATATAATCATGTGGTTTTTTGTCTTTCAATTTGTTCATGTAATATATCAAATTATTGATTTATGGATATTGTACCTGCCTTACATCCCTGGAATAAATCTCACTTGGTCATATTGTATGAACTTTTTAATGTATTGCTGGATGTAATTTGCTAATATTTTGATGAGTATTTCAGCAGCTATGTTCCTCATGGATATGGGCCTGTAATTTTCTTTATCTGGTTTGGGGATTAGGGTAATGCTGACTTCATAGAAAGAGCTTGGAAGTGTTCCTCCTCTTGAACTTTTTGGAAAAGATTGAGGAAAAAAGCATTAGTTTTTCTAAATGTTTGGTTTAAAAAAATCTCCTATAAATCCATTTGGTCCAGGACTTTTGTTTGTTGTGAATTTTATATTTTTACTTTATAACTTCTTTTGTAATTTATTATTATTTTTCTTTATTGATTAAGGTATTACATATTGCACTCTGCCCTGATACATGTTCTCATCTTCGTGGTGTCTGTGTCCATTGATTATGCTTATATGTGTGCATACAAGTCCTTTGGTTGATTTCTTCCCCTTACCAACTTTCCCCTGCCTTCCCTCTGAGGTTTGACAGTCTGTTAGATGCTTCCCTGTCTCTGCATCTGTTTTGGTTCACCAGTTTATTATGTTCATTATATTCCACAAATGAGTGAGATCATGTGATATTTATCATTCTCTGACTGAATTATTTCACTTAGCATAAAGCTCTCCAGCTCTGTCCATGCTATTGCAAATGGTAGGTGTTCTTTCCTTTTTATGGCAATATAGTATTCCATTGTGTAGATGAAACACAGTTTTTTAATTCATTCATCCACCCTGAGACACTGCCATACCCAAGCTGTTTGCAGAGGCTTTTACATATGAATGACCTGGTCCTTTGAAATCTAAACTTACCTAACAAACTCCAGCTGAGTCAGAGAGACCCAGAACTTCCAAAAGAAGGCCCAAGGCCCCACACCAGCTTGCATTGCTTCACAGCTGGGCCTCATCTGGACACCTCCAAACCCCAAACAAAGAAGACGAATCTGCAGATCTCTCCATAGCTTCTGATGAGTGGCCTCAGGCAGAGGCTAAATTAGCACCTCCTTGGAGATTCAAAAGCCAGTTCATCCAGGGGTCAGAGTGGGACCATCCAGATCACAATCCCTCAGATCCATAAGGGACACACTCAGGGGGCTGACTCAGTGAGCACAAAAGCCCCACTGAAGCAATTCTTGCCTCATAAGTGTTTCTCCAGCACAGAAGTTCTCCCAGAGTAGACTCAGCTTATCTTCACAGCCAATTGGCTTGGAGGTCAATCGCTCCCAGGGATACCAACAACAATCAAGGCTTAACTACAACAAGACTCTACAAACAGCCCACAAAGGGGTGCACCAAGAATGTCTACCTTAAGTAACTGGGGATGCTGAGCCACTGGGCCCTACAGGACACCTAGCACACAAAGTCAACACAGGGAAGCAGCCAAAATTTGGAGACAAAGAAACAGGTCACAAATGAAAGAAATGAAAGAAATGGAGGAAAGTAAATGACTGGATATGGAGTTCAAAACCACGGTTATAAGGTTTCTCAAGAATTTTCTTAAAAAGGCCAATATATTTAGTGATTTCCTTGAGTATATAAAAAAGGACCAATTAGAAATTAAGCATACACTGACTGAAATAAAAAATAATATACAGAGTTCTAACAGCAGACTAGAGGACCACAAGAATCAAGTCAAAGATCTGAAATACAAAGAAGCAAAAAACACTCAACTGGAGAAGCAAAAAGAAAAAAGAATCCAAAAATTTGAAGATAGTGTAAGGAGCTTCTGGGACAACCTCAAGAGAGAGCAAGATACTGGAAACCTATTTGAAGAAATAATGACTTCAAACTTCCCCCACTTGGTGAAAGAAATAAACTTACAAGTCCAGGAAGCACACAGAAACCCAAACAAAAGGGATCCAAAGAGGACCACACCAAGACGCATCATAATTAAAATGCCAAGAGCAAAAGACAAAGAGAGAATATTAAAAGCAGCAAGAGAAAAACAGTTAGCTACAAGGGAGCACCCAAGGGATTGTCAGTTGATTTCTCCACAGAAACTATGCAGGCCAGATGGGAGTGGCAAGAAATATTCAAAGTGATGAATAGCAAGAACCTACAACCAAGATTAGTTTATCCAGTAAAGCTTTCATTCAGAATTGAAGGTCAGATAAAGAGCTTCACAGATAAGAAGAAGCTAAAGGAGTTCATTAACACCAAACCAGTATTATATGAAATGCTGAAAATTATTTTTTAAGAAGAGGAAGAAGAAGAAAAAGGTAAAGATAAAAATTATGAACAACCAAGGTACAACAAATAAATGTGTATCAACAAGTGAATCTAAAAATTAAGTGAAAAAAATCTGATGAACAGAATAAACATGAATATAACAAAATCAGGGGCATAGAAAGGGAGTGACTGACAATTAATGAGGGTGAAAAGGTTGTGGGGTTGCAGGAAGAGACTGGACAAAAATAATATACCTATGGATGAGGACAATGCAGTTATAAGGACAGTGGGTGGGGTGGGAACTGGGTGGAGGGGAGCTTAGGGGGGTGAAAGAGGAATAACTATTATAATCTGAAAAATAAAGATTTAATTTAAAAATAATAAAATCCCCTACTATGATTGTGTTGTTGATCTCTCCTCTAATATTTTCCAGGAATTTTTAAAAATGAATTTGGGTGCTCCTTCATTGGGTGCACATATGTTTATCAGGGTTATATCCTCTTGTTGTATTGAACCCTTTGTATTATGAAGTGGACTTTCTCATATCTAGTCATGGCCTTCACTTTTAGGTCTATTTTGACAGATATAAGTATTGCTGCCCGAGCTTTTTCTTCATTTCCATTTATATGGAAGATATTTTTCCATCTGTTTGATTTCAGTCTGTGTGAGTGCCTTGTTCTTAGATGAGTCTCTTGTAGACAGCATATATATAGGTCATGTTTTCTTATCCATTCCACCACGCATTGTCTTTTCATTGGATCATTTAGTCCTTTTATGTTTAAAGTTATTATTGATATTTAATTGTTTGTAGCCATTTTGATATTTTGTGCCTGTGTTCCTTTTTCCCTTTTATTTTTTCTTGGACCAAGTAGATCAGGCAAAGACTCACATCATCCAGAGACCCACAGTTCAGTTGACACTTACACTTGATAAGCCTAGGACTATTAACCACAAGGTGTGTGAGATTTCTTCCAAAAGGGTGGGGCAACTGCCTTCCACCCATGCAAAAACTGCCTGGATAGCAAAGTTGAACCAGAGAAAGATGTCCTCACTAGTGTGAAGAAATGTTTCAGGACTGGAAACTGGGTGGTTGTCCTCTGAGCTCCAATTCCAGAGCCCCCAACCCTGGATTCTCCTCACACAGCTCCAATCCATTCCGCCAGAGTCCAAGGCTGCACACAAAATTTTGTGCATTGCTCCTCAAGATGGTTCCTGCATTTGCAGGTATCTCTTGTTGACAGATAGCAACCTGCTGCTCTCCATAGCCAAGTGTTATGTGGGCACTTTTATCATTTCTGGTGCTCTTGGCTGGGGAGCTCAGCTTAGGGTTTATACTCCAGAGTTCTCAGTGGGAATTCTCCACAGCTAAGATACCTCTCTGAAACTTCAGCTTCTGTCTCTGGTAACTCAGCCAGCCCTTTTGTGTCTCCATACTTCCTACTAGTCTCTATGCAATCTCTACTTTCTTTCCTTTGTCTTCAGAATTCTTTCCAGCTAATCTTCTATTGATTTTTAGGGTCATTTTTCTGTATTTTAATTGCATTTCCAGGTTAGTCTTGGGAGAGTGTCATTGTAGCTTCCATTTACTCCAACAACATTTGGGAATCTCTTCAAACTATTTTAACTACTTATTAAGTTACACTTTATTATTTGAAGTAATTGAGACTGTGAAAGGCCATGGCTGTCCCTTCCATAAGTAGCTACCACTTTGAAGTGTCAGGGACCAAGGCAATGGTGACTTTTAAAATTGGTTTCATTTTTAGCTTATGTCAGTCAGCCATGCTGACTGATGGCTGACACTATAATGAGATGTCATGATTTGTTACTTTTATGCATTCACCTTGGTGCAGCCATTATACAAATTGAGCAGTTTTCAGCCTCTTTTCCTGTGTCTCTGAGTGCCATCTCTGCATCCTGCTCTTCTGTAGACATATTACCCGTTGTTTGCTGGCACTGTCTCTAACCAGGGATTTCCATTTCACTTGGTCTGCTATTTCAGATAGGTTCTGGCAGTTGGTGGCTCTACTAATGTCTGACACTAAAGGTTGCTCTCTAATTGAAGTACTGTTTTTCAGAGTGTAGCAAAGATTTGTGCATGAATTACTGGGAAAAAACATACCTATATTATGTGTTGGCATGTCCCTTTCTCCACTGCAGACAACAGATGTGTGCTCAAACTGTGTTTTGTGATTGTATTGCAGTTTTAAGTATTGTGGCAGTTTTAAGACTTTTTAAATGGTATTATTATTATTCCATATGAATACCAATTGAAACAATTTCTAATTGTTTTGTGCTTTAAATGTTGGGAATTAAATATTTCTTATGAAAATTATTACAATAATAATGTGATGGTGCCATAGGACATTTCTCTTTTCTATCAGTATTAGAATGAACACATAAGTAGGTTTTGGTGATTACAAATAATTTTGCTATGAAAATTATTGTCACTATATTCTAGTTAATATATGTACACATTTTTAAATACTTCATTTTCCATTTAATTTCCTACCATTAGTATTTTATTTATTACTATGTAGTCTTTAAAACTAATTTTTTAATAGTTACACAGTATTTTAGTAAGGGGGTCTGATGCAGTTAATTAAATCTTTTTTTTACTGTTTCATTTCTTTGCTGGCTTAAAATTTCAGAACTAATTAAAAAAGAATTTGTAAAAATATTTATTAATTTTGTGTTTAACTATTTTTACTTTAGTTATGAAATGCCTAAATGACATCCTAGAGATGATAGCACACATAAGCACTTAATTATCATCTAACTTGAACCAGTCATTGAGAAGGGACTATATTTATGAAGTTGAAACAAACATGATCTTAAGTGTTTAAAATAACTTTTTACATATGGCTGATAATCAATTTCTCTCACACATACCTCCTCTAAGCACAAATCTTAGAATAATCTACACTTGCATTGTGATTTGATATTTTTCATTTAGCAATACATTTGAAGATTTTTTTCTATCAGTATAAACCCATCTGCCTCAATCTTCTTAATGGCTCATCTATTTTAATTTGTTGAATTGCCAATCAGCATGTTATTTAATTAAATAATTATCCCAATAACCAAATTTTATAATTCAATAAACAACAATCAATTATCTACAGGATACAAGATGGTGGTGAAGTAGGTGGATGTTACACTCACTTCCTCTCAGAACCAAACTGGAATTACAACTAAAATACAGAACAATCAAACTGAATAACCAACTGAAGACTAGCTGAAGAGCAGTGTTAAAACCAAGGATTTACAGAAGAAGTCCCACTGAGACAGAGGAAGGGTGAAGACAGAAACAGGTTTTTCCCAACATCCAGGGTGATGGTTGAGATTCTGGAGGGATAATTTTGCTGTAAAGGTTTCCTATCCAAAGCTAGGTTGCCAAGCTCACAACACCGTAGCTGGAAAGAGGTGCTCACATAACATCTGGCTGTGAAAATTAGTGGGGATTCTGTCCAGCAGGTTAGAACAAAGTCCACTGGAGACACAGGTGCCCTCTTAAAGGGCCAACACACAAAATCGCATAAATAGCAACTCACTCTGGGCTTCCATAGAAAGAGGGCAAAGGAGACTAGAGTCATGTGAGGAGAGACTGAGGTTTGGGGTTTTGAGGAGAGAGCTGAAGAGGCTCAGACAGGAAACCTTTGCTTAGTTTCTCTCACTCACCAGTGATGCCATCTTGGTTGGAGCACCCCAATCCATAGAGCATCATGCTGAGGGAATGCAATTACTCCACCCTAGAGCTCAACCCTGTGGAATGTGTGCCTTGCTGAGGAGTCAGCTTTCTGGGCTAAGGTGTAGAGTTCTAGGAAGACTCAGGGGGTATCAGTGACTGAGTTGTGTGGCTTGGGGGTAAGGGTCACTCCCTTCAACCTTACCCAGAGCCTGACTGGCACCTCCCTCTCACAGGAGGTCCATTAGACCTGCTTATACGGGGCCCCTGGCGGAATTTGAAATAAGTTGTATAACTCTAGGATGGGAGGCATTTTTCCATAGCATGCCTGACCAGTACAGCGCCTTCCCTTCAAATGGCCAAGTTAAGGTCTCTTTGGGCCTGATAAATTCAGCTTGTCTCAGCCTAATGATACTTGGGGCTAGCCCCGCCACAAAGTTGTGCGAGTGCCCAGTGGATGGAGCTAGACTTGGTATATCCTAGGACATTTGCTGAGTAGCATCAGACTGAGCACTATTACCTAGTTTTAACCTGGTGAACTCAGCTGGTCCCTACTAGTAGACTCACTGAGAACCTACCTCATGCAATTTGAGTACCATCAGAGGCACTTTCAGTGAATTGTCTTAATAAGAAGCCAACAGATAGAAGCAGGCAGAGGCTGATATTGGGTGGATCTTGTTATGCTTTGGGACTTTTGCTGACCTGTTCCTGAGTCTGGTGCTGATAAAAAATGACCTTGTGCAGCTTGGTCTTTTCAATGAACACTCAAACCCAGCAGAGGCAGCCAGAAACTGGATTGCTTTGTAACTCCAAACAGGTTGCCCAGGGCCACTTACAGGCGGCATCTGACATTGACCTGAACCACAGTCCCTCCCAAGAGGCCCAGAAACAACACACTCAGTGGCCAGTTTCAGAAAACATCAAAGCAGGATCCAATTAGCCTCACAAGCAACATATCCAAAGGGAGATCTTGGCAGACACAGAACTTGCTGAAGAAAATTCCACTTCCAGGGATTGGAACAGCAGGATTAGAATGAGGAAGGGAATAAGTAAGTAAAGGATTCAGAGAACAAGTGTGTGTGTGTGTGTGTGTGTGTGTGTGTGTGTGTGTGTGTGTGTGTGAGGGAGAGTACGATTAAGCAAGAACCTTGTGGGATAGGGAGTTTGGGCTCTTGGGCTCTCCTGGCCAAATTGCCCCTGCTACGGCCACAGACACTCCACAGGCTCAGCTCTGGTTCAGAGAGCAGGCCATCTCGAAGGGTTTACAATGTCCTCCTTTGGTGGAGATGGCAGAGAACAGCAGAAGCTAGGCTCCCACCCTTGCCACCATTTAGACTAACCATTATAGGGGCCTGAACCCTTGGGCACCCCTGCCTCTGATCCCATGCACCTCAATGACACAAACTGTGGTCGGCACATCTAGTATAAACAGCAGCAGTAGCAGAGAGAGCCCGTGCTCAACTGAAACAGATAACACCCAACTGTGCACCTAAGTGAACAGCAATGGAACCCCATGCTACATGCATTCTCTGGGCACAGCTCCAGCTTGGAGAGTGTGCCAACTTAGAAGGTTTACAAAGTCATTCTTGGGAGGAGGCTGTGCCCACAAAGGTCACAACCCAGATGTACATGCTTGAAACAAATATTGGCAGGGCCTCTGTGTACCTGGTATGAATCTAACCTGAAGCTTTGCACCAATGGGACCCAGCATAGACACTGTGCAATCACCATGTGACCACCATTGACCTGGCAAAGCTCCTGCTCCTGATGTGTACTCAACCACTGCCACTGCTACTGTGCTTCCCCTGCAGCCCTAGAACCCAGCTGCTCACCCCCACCACCAGGGCTTGGGGACAGAAACTATGCTGAAAGTCAGGAGGTAGATGTAGCCTCTTCTATCCTGGACCTATTGAACTGAGGATCTGTGAAGACTGAAGAGGTGTTATACATGTATGTGAGATAGAGGGCCTGGTACTGAGAGAAGAGGCCTCCAGGGCACTGGCTGTGGAGATTGTGGGATAAGTATAGCAGTGGAAGTCTGAGGCTGAAGTCCCTGGATAGAGTAGTGCTAGCAACCCACCATCGTGCAGCCTGGGATGCTCCTTGGATCAGGGGGAATGGCCACACAGTGGAGCTCAGGATCAGCTTATACTAGAGGGGTCTGAAGGACACACTTAACATTGAATCTGGGGCATTTATATTTCTTGGAGGAAACTGTATACGTAGCAGGAAGAGGACGGGACAGTAGGTCTAGAAAATAGATCAGCCCTGCCCACCTGGAGTTCAGGGGACGTCTCCTTTTCCCCGCCAGCAAAACAGCTGCTTCTGACCCAACCTGCAGTGACCTGAGACAAGGGGGAATACCCTGGGGTAGGAAATCTGAGCCCCTGCATGTGATAGACAGGAAGTGCCAGCAAACCAGACAGAGCTAAGGCATTAGAAGGAGAGGAAGGGCCTGGGCTTCCTTCCTACAAGCCACTAGTACCACGCTCAACAGGTTTGATCAAACCATCTCAGTCAAGACCAAGAAACCACCACAAAGCCCACCTCTATTGGGTAAGGGAGTGAACAGAGACAATCAAGGCATGAGATTTGAGACAGTCCCAGCCTCTGGACAAAGGAGACCCCACCCACTGAACTACTAAGGGCTTCAACTCCTTGGACCTCCATCAGGTATCTCAGGGCTAGAAAGGAACAGTAATTCACATTGGCCTGCAGAGAAGCTTCCAGGGATCCAAGGATAGACATACCGGGGGACCAGATTCAACAACATCATAGCAAAATCCAGTGAGCTCTACAAATAGTGGACTCAAATGTTTTTGAGTATGCAATTATGTACAGTTTTATTTGTGTGTGTGTGTGTGTAATTTTTGTTATTGTTTTGTTTTTCTTTCTTCTCTCTAATTACTCCTTTTTATTTGATTATATTCTACTTTTGTCTACTCTTATTAATTTTTCTTATTTTATTTTTTCTTATTTTTTTACTTCACATTTTCTACCTATACCTTATATTTATTAGTAGTATATTTTAAATTCATTATTTTTATTTCACTTATTTTCTGTTTTCTTTTTTTTCCTCCTACAGTTCTTCTTTAGTTTACTTGTTTTTTTTTAAAAAAAACATTTTATTGCTTTTTTACAGAGAGGAAGGGAGAGGAATAGAGAATTAGAAATACCCATGAGAGAGAAACATCAATCAGCTGCCTCCAGCACACCCTCCAAACTGGGATTTGCCCACAAACAAGGTACATGCCCTTGACCAGAATTGAACCTGGGATGGTTCAATCAGCAGGCTGACACTATCACTGAGCCAAACCAGACAGGGCTTATAGCTTCCTTCTTGCTTCCATATAGCCATTTTTCATCTTCCTCTTCCTCCCCTTTTCTTATATCTCCTCTAAATCTTTGTTCATGTGTCTTTTAGTATTTCTATTTTTTATTTGATTGTTCTCTCAACATTTTTCTTTTAGTTTTTCCTGTTGTTGTTGCATTGAATAGCTTGATTTTTGTGCTATTTTGGGGTCCTGTTTTTCTGTAGAATAGCTGGAATGACAATGTTGGTGTTGAATTTCACTGACAGCATGTCAAAGGGAGATCCCTCTCATGAACGGGACATCAACAATCAAGTCCCAATTACTATAGGAGAGCCAAAACAATACACACAGTGGGTATTCCTAGAGCATTCAGCTCATGTTAACAAAGAGACTGCACCACTGGACCTCTCAAGACACTTTCTACATAAGACCATCCCTTACTTGGAGGCTTCACAGTTCTATCTCAAACATAGAAGCAAACACAGAGAGACAACTAAAATGGGGAGAGAAAGAAACAATCTTTCTCTCAAATGAATAAAAATAAGAAATCTCCAGAAAAAGAACTAAATAATATGGAGGCAAGCAAGCTAACAGACATAGAGTTCAATGCAGTGGTTGTAAAGATACTTAAAATCCGTGCAAATTACAATAGCATGTTAAAGGAAATAGAGACCATGAAAAATAATCATATGTGAAGAATGATATATTTGATATCAAGAGAACATTGAAAGATATTAAAAGTAGATTGGCTTTGCCAGTGTGGATCAGTAGTTGATCATCAATCTATGAACCAGGAGGACACAGTTCTATTCATGGTCAGGGCATGAATTATTATCATTATCGATGTTTCTATCTCTCATCCTTCCTTTCTGAAATAAATTTAAAAATATTAAAAGATAGGGTGAAACAGAGGATAGAATCAGAGATTTGGAAGAAAAGGTAGAAATAAATACACAATTAGAGCAGCAAGTAGACAAAATAATAGAAAAACAGGAACATAATTTAAGGCAGCTCTGGGACAACATGAAACAACATACACATTATAGGAATATCAGAAGGGGAAGAAGGTGAGCAAGGAACTGAAGCTTGTTTAGTGAAATACTGACAGAAAACTTCCCCAAGCAAGTGAAGAAAAATATCAGACAAGTTTGGGAGGCACAAAGAGTCCCAATCAAGATGAACCCAAAGAGAGCCACACCTAGACACATCAACATCAAAATGGCAAATGTTAAAGACAAAGAAAGAACATTAAAGACAGCAAGAGAGAGTCAGAAAATTACCTATAAAAAAGTTACCATTAGAATGTCAGCTGAATTTTCAATATAAACACTTCAGGCCAGAAGGGAGTGACATGAAGTAATCAAAGTAATGAAAGGCAAGGACATACACTCAAAAATAGAAAGGCTATAATTACAATTGAAGGTGATTTAAAAAGCTTTCCAGACAAAAGAAAAAGTTAAAGGAGTATATTTTCACCAAACATTCAATGCAAGAAATATTAAACAGACTACTTTAAGAAGAGGAAGAAAATGATAGAGAGAGGATCATACGCATAAAGAAACTAACAGAACTTAGAAAGATGGTGGCATAAGTTAACACCTGTATTCCCTGCCTCCCCCAACCACATCAAAATTACATTTAAAATACAGAATAACCATCATCCAGGACTGTTGGAAAGCTGGCTGAATGGGAGTCCTATAAATAGAGAAAAGAAGGAAACACACTGAGACTGGTAGGAGGTGCAGAGGCATAGAATGGGCTGGTCCAATACCCACGTGTGCCATTTTTTTTAATTGGGAGGGAGATCCTCTCTGTAGAGGCTGCCTCTGAGGGACAAGGAGGTCCAACCCCACACCAGACCTCTAGCCCAGGCTCCCAGAACTGGGAAAGATAGTCCTCATAACTACATATTGTAAAAACTAGTGCTGATCAGGGCTCAGTGACACAGAGGCTGATGGAGACCCAGATGTTCCTCTTCAAAATCCAGAACCATGAACTGAACTTACAAAGTCTTGCTTCTTCTGGGCTCTACAACCAGGACGAGGCTCTGGGGAACACAGACACATACAATGAGGAACTGGATTGTCTGGCAATGAGGCAGGTACTCAGAGATGGCTTTCTCCCAGATGGAGGTGCTCATAGGGACCATTATTCCTGTTCTGAACTGACTAGAAGCCATTTCTGTTTGACCCACCCTAGAGATTCCCTAAGATCCTGCCTCATCCAATTTATGACCCAACCCACGCTGTGTGCAGTGGTTTTTGCATATAAATGATCTGTTTTTGCTCAGGCTAACATCTATCAAGTGAGCTTCAGCCGGGTCAGGGAGCCTCAAATCTATAAATAAAAAGCCCAAGACCCAACACCAGCACTGGCCTGCCTACCTTAATTGCTGAGCCTTACCTGGTCATTCTAAACCCAGATGACAGATGTCTCTGTAGTTCCTACTGGGCAGCACCAGGCAGTGGTTAACTTTGTACCTCCCTGGAGACCCAAGAGCCAGTGTACCCAGTGGTTAGTATCAGAACATACCAGATTACAACTCTACACATCCATAATTGACACAGTCCTGGGGAAGACTCAGTTAGCACCAAAGCCCCACTGAAGCAAGTCCTGCTCCATAGGGGTGTCTCTTGCACAGGAGCTTTCCCACTGTAGTTGAGGCTTATCCTCACAGCCAATTGGCATGGATGTCAATTTCTCCTAGTGACACCAAGAACAATCAAGTCTCAACTACTACAGGACTGTGCACACAAAGGAGTGTACCTAGTGCTCCCAGCTCAGTGACTGAGAAGCTGAGCGACTGGGCCCTATAGAACTATACAATCTCACTCTTTCAACTCAAGGGATGTAGCATTTCTACCTAATACATAAAAACAAACACAGGAAGCAGCCAAAACGCAGAGACAAAAACATGTCACAAATGAAAGGAATGAAAGAACAAACTACTGGATATAGAGTTCCATACCATGGTGATAAGTTTACTCAAGAATCTTTTAGAAACCTCCCAAAATGGAAAAGAACCAGTCAGAAATTAAGCATATAGTGACTGAAATAAAGAATAATATACAGAGCTTCAACAGTAGACTAGAGGATTCTGAGAATCAAATTAACAATTTTAAAAATGAGGAAGTAAAAAACACCTAACCAAAAGTGCAAAAAGAAAAAAAGAATTCAAAATATGAAGATGATGTAAGGAGTTTCTGGGATAATTTTAAGCATACCAACATTCTCATTATGGGGGTTCCAGAAAAAGACAGAGAGCAAGATATTGAAAACCTATTTTGAGAAATAATAACAGAAAAATTTCCCTACCTTGTGAAAGAAATATATACACAAGTTCAAGATCCACAGAGTTCCAAACAAGAGGAACCCAAAGATGACCAAGCTAAGACACAGCATAATCAGAATGACAAGGATCTACAACCAAGATTATGCTACCCAGCAAAGCTCCCATTTACAATTAAAGGTCAGATAAAGAGCTTCACAGATAAGAAAAAGGAGTTCACCACGAAACCAATATTATATGAAATCTTGAATGGTATTTTTTAAGAACTGGAAGAAATTATGAACAACAAAATGGCAACAAATACATACATATCAACAATTTAACTTAAAAGTCAAAATAAATGAGTAAGAAATTTAATGAACGGAAGAAACTGGTGAATAAAATCAAACCAGTGGCGTGGAAATGGAACAGACTGAAGATTCTCAGAGGGAAGAGGGTAGAGGGATGGGAAGAGATTAAACAAAATCTTATATGCATATATACATTTTCTATGGACACAAATGATAGGGTGGTGAAGACCTGGGACAGGGTGGGAACCAGGTGGAGGGAAGTAATGGGGGAGGGTAAGAGGGACATCTGTAATAATCTCAACAATAAAGATTTTAAAATATTTATGCTAAAAAAAGAAAATAACAGTGACAATAAATAAATACCTATGAATAATAAACTTAAGTGTAAATGGGTTAAATAATCCAGTCAAGAGATATAGAATGACCGAATGGATAAGGAAACATGACCAACATATATGCTGCCTATAAGAGACCCATCTCAGAACAAAAGATACATACAAACTGAGAATGAAGGGATAGAAAAATATAATCAATGCAAATGAAAAGGCAAAAGAAAGCTTAAGTAGCAATGCTCATGTCTGACAAAATAAACTTCAAAACAAAGGCCATATCAAGAGACAAAAAAGGCAACTACATAATATTAAATGGGATGATTCAACAAGGAATACAACCCTTGCAAACATATATGCACTCGATTTAGGAGCACTCAAATTCATAAAACAAACAAACAAAGCAAAACAAAACAAACAAACAAAAACTACACACACACACACACACACACACACACACACACACACACAAAAAAAAAACCTCTTGATGAACTTTAAGGGAGAAATTGACAGCATTACAGTCATAGTAGGGGACTTTAACACCCCACTGACATCACTGGATAGTGCTTTCAGACAAAAAGTCAAAGAGGAAACAGAGGCCTTAAATGACACACTAGCTTAGATGGATCTAACTGATATTAACAAAACATTTTGCTCTAAAGTAATAGAATATACATTCTTCTCAAGCCCACATTGAATATCACCAAAGATAGACCACATCTTAAGACACAAAACAAGTCTAAACAAATTAAGTAAGATTAATATAATACCAAGCATATTCTTGGATTACAATGGAATGAAGTTTGAAATCAACTAAATAAAAAAAAAACACTAAAAAAACCCCTCAAATTCATGGAGGCAAATTAGCCTGTTATTAAACAACTAGAAGCCCAGTGCATAAAATTTGTGCATGTGGAGGGGTGTCCCTCAGACCAGCCTGCACCCTCTCCAATCTGGGACCTGGTGGGATCAGGCCTAATCGTTCAGTCAGACATCCCTCTCACAATCCAGAACTGCTGGCTCCCAACTGCTAGCTTGCCTGCCTTCTTGATTGCTCCTAACCACTTCTACCTGCCAGCCTGATCACCCCCTAACCACTCCCCTGCCAGCCTGATTGATGTCTAACTGCTCCCCTGCCAGCTTGTTTGTCCCCAACTTCCCTCTTCTGCAGGCCTGATCACCCCTAATTGCCCTCCTTGCAGGCTTGATAGTCCCCAACTGCCCTCCCTTGCAGACTTGGTCCCTCCCAACTTCCCTCCCCTGTTGGCCATCTTGTGGTGGCCATCTTGTGTCCACATGAGGGCAGGATCTTTGATCACATGGAGCAGCCATCTTGTGTGTTGGAGTGATATTCAATCTGCATATTACTCTTTTATTATATACAATAGAAGCCTGGTACATGGGTGGGGGGCAGCTGGTTTGCCCTGAAGGATATCTCGGATCAGGGTGGGGGTTCCCTAGGGGCATGGGGCAGCTTGGGTGAGAGGCCTATGGTGGTTTGCAGGCTGGCCATGTCCCCCAGTGACCCACACAGAGGCCCTAGTATTTGAGATTTTTATTTATCTTCTTCAATGGAAACTTTGCAGCCTGGAGCAGAGCCAAACTGCCTGCTTGCTCTGTGGCTGCAGCCATTTCTGTTGGGGGTTATTTATCTTCTATAATTGAAACTTCGTAGCCTTAAGTGGAGGCCTGGGCCAACCGTGGTGTGTGGAAAGCTTGGCTGCCTTTATCGCCTGGGAAACCCTAGCCTCCCTCCTGCTCTCTCCATGGCCACAGCCATCTTGGTTGGGGTAATTTGCATACTCACTCGTGATTGGCTAGTGTGTGTGGCTTGTGGACGTGGCTTGTGGGTGTAGTGGAGTGATGGTTAATTTGCATATTACTCTTTTATTAGATAGGATTAATGGGTTCCCTATGATGTCAAGAAAAATATTAAAAGCTTCCTGGAAACAAATGAAAATAAACACACAAACATGCAAACCTATGAGACACAGTGAAAGCAGTTCTGAGAGTGAATTTCACAGCATTACAGGCCTACCTCAAGAAAGAAACAAACAGAAACTATTAATAAACTATCTAACCTTACAACAAAATTAATTAGAAAGAGAACAGCAAGAAAAGACCAGAGGAAGTAGAAGGAAGGAAGTAATAAGGATCAGAGAAGAAATAAATGCCATAGAGAATTTTAAAAAGTACAAAAGATCAATGAATCCAAGAGCTTGTTCTTTGAAAGGATAAACAAGATTGATATACACCTAACTAGGCTCATTCAGAAACAAAGAGAGATGACCCAAATATATAAAATCAGAAATGAGAATGATGATATAACAAAGGACACCAGAGAAATACAAAGGATCATAAGCAAATACTATGCACAACTATATGCCAACAAACTGGATAAACAGGGCAAAATGGACAGATTTCTAGAAATATGCAGTCTTTCAAAATGCAAGCAAGAAGACTTTGAAAACCTGAGTAGGCCATGAACAACTAATAAAATTGAAGCAGTAATAAAAAAAATCACAGTAAGAGACAAAATGGTGATGGAATAGATGGATGTGTCTTGAGCCTTGTCCTAGAGCAGAGAGAGTGAGCAACTAAATCAAATAATATCCACCCCAAATTGGCAAAGAAGACAAAGCTGGTGAAGCAATCCCCAGCAGGGAAGGGCAGAGGACACCTGGAGAATGGTAAAATCAGGGATCTGGGCTTGAGAGAACTGCAAGACCTCTGAGCCCAGAGGGTCAGAGGGAAACCACATGGCACCAAGTCCACATCCCTTGGGACAGGCATGGCATCTGACCATGGAAAGGAAGTCTGCAGGACTGCTGGTGGCAGGGGATTCTAGATCTGGGTCCACAGTCACAAGAAACTGAACCCAGAGAGGCAATATAGATGGCTGCCCATGCAGTGGCACAGTACTTTTCCCTTTTTTTGGTCATTGCTTTTATTCCCTAAACCTAGTACATAGGAGCTTTCAAATATAGTCAGTTCACTTCATTTGAGGTGAAGATGAAGGTACGGGATTGTGGAATCTGGGGAGAGGTGGGATGAGGAAACGATCCAAGAGAGGTGCCTGTGAGTCTGGTGCTGAGTCATACCTAATGCACAAGACATAGGTAGCCATTTTCTCCTAAAGGGAAAACCCTTCCCTGCAGTCTCCAAGCAACCAATACAGCCACAACCAGACTACACCTGAGTGGCACAAAGAATAAAAAAAATCTGAATAGTCCCTGAGACTGGCCTAAAGAGAGATCTTCAATCCCAGCAACAGGAACTGAGAAGCCACAGGCAGTACAAAAGAGTGGGATCTTTAACCAGCTAAAAGGAACGACACTTGACTTTTTCATTTCATTTCATTTTATTATTTTATTTTATTTTATTTTATTTATCTTATTAACTCTTTCTTTTCCTCCTTTTTTTCTTTTTTGTTCTTTACATTATTACATATATTAGTACATAGATCTCCTTTCCCCTGCATTGACCTTCCCCCAGCCTCCCCTGTCCCTTGTCGCACGCCCTCATCCCATGCCCCAGTGTCTTGTGTCAATTGGTGTGCTTATATACATGCATACAAGTCCTTTGGTTGATCTATTTCCCTCTCTCCCCAACCCTCCCCAGGTTTCACACTGTAATTTAACAGTCTGTTTGATGCTTTATTGCCTCTGTATCTAACTTTTTGTTCATTGAGTTGTAATGTTTTTTATTGTGCAAAAATGAGTGAGATCTTATGGTATTTTTCTTCTATTGCCTGGCTTAATTTACTTAACATAATGTTCTCCAGTTCCATCCAATGGTAAGAATTCCGTTTTTTTGTAGCAGTATAGTATTCCATTGTGTAGATGTAGCATGGTTTTCTAATCCACTCATCTGCTGATGGGCATTTAGGCTGTTTCCAAATCTTAGCTATGGTGAATTGTGCTGCTATGAACATAGGGGTGTATATATCCTTTTTGAAAGGTGTTTCCAGTTTCTTGGGATTTATTCCTAGAAGTGTGTTTACTGGGTCAAATGGGAGTTCCATTTTTAGATTTTTGAGGAAACCACATACTGTTCTCCACAGTGTCTACACTTGTCTGCATTCCTACCGGCAGAAAATGGTTCATTTTTTCTCCATATCCTCTCCAGCACTTGTTGTTCATTGATTTCTTGATTATAACCATTATGACAGGTGTGAGATGGTATCGCATTTTATTTTGATTTGCATCCCTCATATAACTAGTGATTTTGAATATGTTTTCATGGTTCTTTTGGCCTTCGTTCTGTGTTATTTTTAAAAATTGTATTTAGATCCATTGCCTATATTTTATTGGATCCTTTATCTTCCTTTTATTAAGTTGTACAAGTTGCCTGTAGATGTTGGAGATTAAACCTTTATCAGTGATAGCATTTGCAAATATGTCCTCCCATACATTGGGCTTTCTAGATGTTTTGTTGATAGTTTCTTTTGCTGCGAAAAAGCTTTTTATTTTGATATAGTCCCATTTGTTTATTTTCTCTTTAGTTTCCATTGCACAAGGAGCGGTATCAGTGAAGAAGTTCTTTTAGCATATGTCTGAGACTTTTCTTCATGTGGATTCCTGTAGTATTTTTATGGTTTCCCATCTTATGTTTAAGTCCTGTATTTAATTTAAGTTTATTTTTGTGAATGGTGTAAGTCATTAGTCTAGTTTCATTTTTTGCATCTATCTGTCCAATTTTCCCAACACCAGTTATTGAAGAGACTTTCTTGACTCCATTGTATGTTCATGCCTCCTTTGTCAATCATTAATTGAGTGTAGTGGTTTTGGTCCATATCTGGATTCTCTATAGTATTCCATTGGTCTAAATGTCTGTTTATGTGCTACTATCAGGCTGTTTTGAGAACAGTGGCTTTGTAATACAGCCTGAAATCTGGTATTGAAATCCTACCTACTTTGTTCTTCTTTTTTGGGGATTGCTGCGGCTATTCGGGGTCTTTTTTTTTTTTTATTCCAGAAGAATATTTGGAGAGTAAATTCTAAGTCTATGAAATATGCCATTGGTATTTTAGTGAGGAGTTCATTGGATTTAAAGATTGTTTTGGGTAGTATGGATACTTTAATTATATTGATTCTCCGCATTCATGACCATTGTATGCTCTTCCATCTGCTTACATCTACCTGTATCTCTTTTTCAGTGTCCTGTAGTTTTCTGCGAATAGGTCTTTTACCTTCCTAGTTAAGTTTATTCCTTTGTACCTTAATTTTTTTTTTTGGTGCGATGGTAAATGGGATTGCTTTTTTAGTCTCTCTTTCTGTAAGTACACCATTGGTGTATAGATATGCCATAAATTTCTTGGTGTTAATTTTGTATCCTGCTACATTGCTGAATTCATTTATTAAGACTAATAGTTTTTTGATGGAATCTTTCAGGTTTTTTATCTATAATATCATGTCATATGCAAATAAGAATAGCTTTACTTCTTTTCAATTTGGATGACTTTTATTTCTTCTTTTTGTCTAATTACAATGGCTAATACTTCCAGTACTATGTCGAACAGGACTGGTGAGAGTGGGCATCCTTGTCTTCTTCCTGTTCTTAGGGGAAATGGTTTCAGTTTTTACCGATTGAATATGATGTTAGCTGTGGGTTTATCGTATATAACCTTTATTATGTTGAGGTATGATACATCTATTTCCACCTTGTTGAAAGTTTTTATCAAGAAAGTGTGTTGGGAGAGACTCGCATGCCACATAGGACGTAGCTGACGTTGACGCTGCCTGCTCAGCTCAGAGACTCCGCCCATCCAATCTGAACACAGTTTCCCTGCATAGCCAATTGGCCTGCAGGTCAAACTCTCCTAGGGCTAACAACAATAAGCTGGGCTTAAATTCAAAGATACTGTACAACCTATAAAGGATTTCAGTAAGAGTATCCACCTCAGGTAACTGGGGAGTCTGAGCCACTGTCCCTTAGAGGACATCTACCAGATAAAGCAGCCACCATGCAGAGACATGGAAAGAAATCAGGTGTGAAAGAAATGGAGGAAAAAAGACGACTAGACATAGAGTTCAAAACCATGGTTATAAGGCTTTTCAAGAGACTCCTATAAAAGGCCGACGAACTTAATGAGAACTACGAGAAAATGAACAAGACCTACGAGGAAATGAACAAGACCAATGAGGAAACGAACAAGACTTATGAGGAAATGAATGAGACATACAAGGAAATGAATGAGACTTACAAGGAAATTAATGAGACCTACAAGGAAATGAACAAGACCTACGAGGATATGAACGAGACCCTCAAGGATATGAAAAAGGACCAACTAGAAATCAAGCATACACAGGCTGAAATAAAAAATATTACACAAAGTCCTAAAAGCAGTCCAGAGGGCCACAAGAACCAAGTCAAAGATTTGAAATACAAAGAAGCAAAATCCACTCAGCTGGAAAAGCAAGAAACAAAAAGAATTCAGATAATTGAAGATAGCATAAGGGGCCTCTGGGACAACCTCAAGCAAGCCAACATCCGAATTATTGGGGTGCCAGAAAAAGAGAGAGAGCAAGTTAATGAAAACCTACTAGAAGAAATAGTGACTGAAAACTTCCCCCACCTGGTGAAAGAAACTGACTTAAAAGCCAAGAAGTACACAGAACCCCAAAATATAGGAATCTAAAGAGGACCACACCAAGACACATCATAATTAAAATGCCAAGAGCAAAAGATAAAGAGAGGATATTAAAAGCAGCAAGAGAAAAACAGTTAGTTACCTATAAGGGAGCACCAATATAATTGTCAGCAGATTTCTCAACAGAAAGGATGCAGGCCAGACGGGAGTGGCAAGAAATATTCAAAGTGATGAATAGCAGGAATCTACAACCAAGATTACTCTATCCAGCAAAGCTATCATTCAGAATTGAAGGTCAGATAAAGTGCTTCACAGATAAGAAAAAGCTAAAGGAGTTCATCACCACCAAGCCAATATTATATGAAATGCTGAAAGATATTCTTTAAGAAGAGGAAGTAGAAAAAGGTAAAAATATAAATTATGAACAACAAATACACATCCATCAACAAATGAATCTAAAAATCAAGTGAATTAATGAGCTGATGAACAGGATAAACTGGTGAATATAACAGAATCATGGACATAGAGAGGGAATGGACTGACAATTCTTGGGGAGAAAAGGGGTGTGGGAAGTGCAGCAAGAGACTGGACAAAAATCTTGCAACAATGGGAGAGGACAGTGGGGGGGGGGGTGAAGGCGGAGGGTGGGATGGGTACCGGGTGGAGGGGAGCTATAGTGGGATAAAAAAGGGGGAACAATGTAATTAATAAATGGAACAATAAAGATAAAAAAGTAAGTGTGTTGGATTTTGTCAAATGTTTTTTCTGCATCAATAATATGACTATGTGATTTTTATTTCTCAATTTTTTTATGTGATGTATGACATTTATTGATTGGCAGACATTCTACCATCCTTTCATTCGTGGGATAAATCCACTTGGTCATGATATAGGATCTTTCTGATGTACTGCTGGATCTGATTTGCTAGAATTTTGGTGAGGATTTTGGCATCTATGTTCATAATGGATATTGGCCAGTAATTCTCTTTCTTTGTGTTGTCTTTATCTGGTTTTGGTATTAGGGTGATGCTGGCTTTATAGAAGGAGCTTGGAAGTGTTCCTTCCTCTTGAATTTTTTTGGAATAGACTGAGGAAGATAGATTTTAGTTCTTCATTGATTGTTTGGTAAAACTCCCTTGTGAAGCCCTCTGGCCCCGGAGTTTTGTTTGCTGGGAGCTTTTTGATGACTGATTTTCTTCCATAGTTATTGGCCTATTGAGCTGTTTAGATTCTTCCTGATCGAGTTTTGGAAAGTTGTATTTTTCTAGGTATATGTCCATTTCCTCCAGATTGTACAGTTTCTTGGAATAGACTTGTTCATAGTATTTTTGCACAATCCTTTATATTTTGGTTGGGTCTCTTGTTATTTCACCTCTTTCATCTCTGATTTTATTTGTGTCCTCTCTCTTTGCTTCTTGGTGAGTCTGGCTAGAGGGTACTCAATCTTGTTTTTCCTTTCTGTGAACCAGCTTTTTTTTATTGTGTTTCTGGTCTCAAAGTCTTTTATCTTTGCTCTGTTCTTTATTATTTCTTTCTTTCTGCTTACACTATTCTTTTCTTGTTGCTGTCTTTCTAACTCTTAGAGTTGTAAGGTTAGGTAATTTATTACCATTGTTTCTTGTTTTTTGCAGCCCTCTTGTAGAGCTATCATCTTCCCTGTCAAGACTGCTGTCACAGAGTCCAACAGGTTTTGAATTGTTGTATTTTCTTTGCCATTTGTTGCCATGATGTCTTTTATTTCTTCCTTGACCTCTCTGGTAACCCAAGCATTGTTTTATAGCATGCTATTTAGTTTCCATGTGTTTGATTTTTTTATTGTAGTTGATTTTCAGTTTTATGCCACTATTATCTGAGAAGATGCTTAATATAATTTCTATCTTCTTGAATTTGAAGAGACTTTGCCTGTGATTCATCATTTCATATATTTTGAAAATGACCCATGTGCACTTGAGAAGGATGTATCTTGTGTGGCCTTAGGGTTAAATGTTCTGAAGATATCAATTAATTCCATCTGGTCTAGTGAGTCATGTAGCATTGATGTTTCTTTGCTGATTTTATTTTAGAGGTTTTGTCCATGGTGATAATAGGTTATTAATATCCCCTACTATGATTGAATTGCAGTCAATATCTTCTTTGATATTCTCCAGGTTTTTTTTAATGTATTTTGGTGCTCCTGTATTAGGTGCATATATGTATACCTAAGTCATTTCTTTACGTTGGATTGCTCCCTTTATTATTATGAAGAGGCTTTCCTTATCTCTTGTTTTGTCCTTTTCTTTGATATCTAATTTGTCAGATAAACGTATTGCTACCCCTCCTTTTTTTAAATTTCCATTTACCTGGAAAACCTTTTCCCATCCCTTCACCCTCAGTCTGTGTGAGTCTTTTTTTCTGAGATTGGTTTCTTGTAGATAGCAGATATAAGGGTCGTGTTTTCTTATCAAATCTGTTACCCTATGTCTTCTGATTGGGGCATTTAATCCATTTACATCAAAATTATTATTGATAGGTACTTGTTTGTTACCATTTTTATTCTTTCTCCATGTGTTCTTTCTTTGCTTCCTTTTCTTTCTTTCTTTCTTTTCTTTCTTTCTTTCTTTCTTTCTTTCTTTCTTCCTTCTTTCTTTCTTTCTTTCTTTCTTTCTTTCTTTCTTTCTTTCTTTCTTTCTTTCTTTTTTATTTTTTACAGTAGACCCTTTAGCATTTCTTGCATTGCTGGTTTGATGTTAATGAACTCCCTTAGTCCTTTTTTATCTGTGAAACTCCTTATTTCACCCTCCATTTTGATTGATAGCCTTGATGGTTACAGTATTCTTGAATTCAGACCCTTCCTTTGCATGACTTTGTAACTTTCATTCAATTCCCTTCTTTCCTGATGAGAATCTGTTGAGAAATCAGTTGCTAGACTGATGTAAGATCTTTTGTAGGTATCTTTCCGTCTCTCTCTGGCCAATTTTAAGATTCTTACTTTGTTGCCTTAGCCTGTTTGAGTAAGCGGTTAGAGCATCACATTGCAGAATGAAGGGTCCCAGGTTCTATTCCAACCAAGGGCGCATGCCTGGATTGTGGGCTCGATCCACAGTTGGGGGTGTGCCAGAGGCAGCCAATCAATGATTTTCTGCATTCATTGATGAGTCTATCTCTCTCTCCTTCCTTCTTCCTCTCTGAAATCAATACAGGGATATATTTAAAATAAAAAGATTCTTACTTTGTCTTTTGTTTTTTGCCAATTAAATTATAATGTCCCTTGGCAGTGGTTTTTGGGATTCATTTTGTTTGGGACTCTGTGAGCTTTTTGGATTTGTGTGGGGTTTTTCTTCCCTATATCAGGGAAGTTTTCTGCCATTATTTCTTCAAACAGGTTTTCTATTCCTTGCTTAATTTCATCTCTTTCTGGTTTTCTTATTATGAGGATGTTGTTGTTGTTGTTGTTGTTTTGATGTTGTTGTTGTCCCAAAGTTCTCTTAGCCTCTCCTATTGCTTTTTAATTTTTTCTTCTAGAAGCTGCTCTGCTTGAGTATTTTTTCTTCCTTGTCTTCTAGCTCACTGATGTGATCCTCTGCTGTACTATACTGTTTCTTTCTATTGAGTTCTTTACAGCAGCAATGTCATTTTTATTTCTTGTTGGTTCTTCTTCATTTCCTCTTGGTTCTTACACATATTGAATTTGTCTTCCATTCTTTTCTTTCACCTTATGACCATTTCTCTGAACTCTCCCCAGTAGGGGATGTGCAAGAGGCAGCTTAACTGATATTTTTCTCTCATTGATGTTTCTAACTCTCTATCCCTCTCCTTTCCTCTCTGTAAAAAATCAATAAAGTGTATTTTTAAAAGAATTAGATAGTGAAGAAAGAGAAGAGAGATGTTTTTATGGACTTTGATCAGGGGATTGGAAATCCTATATAATAATAAGCTAATATGCTAAATCAACGGAACAGCAGAACAACCATCCAGGCGACCTGCCAGCCTGGTCAACTCCAACTTCCCACTCCGCCTGCCTTATTGCCCACAGTTGCCCCCTGCTGGCTTTGTCCCGCTTCACTGTTAGCCCTGCTGGCCCAGTTGCTCCACACAGCCTGCTCTTTGGTTGTTTGGTTGCTCCTAAATGCCCCCCTGCTGGCCTGGTCACCCCATGCAGCCTGCAGCTGTTTTGTTGTTGTGTGAGAGTATCCCAACCAATTTGCATATAATATATATATTAAATATATATTAGTATATATTTCTTTTCACATTATTTTTCATCATTCTATTTTATTTTATTTTACCCTATTTTAAAAATCAATTTAAAAATATATTATTTTTTTCTCTTTTTCTTTCTATCCAGTCATCCTATTTTTACTTCCACTATACTGAATTGAGGTCCTCCCCATAGTCACCCAATTCTTAACCTTACTTCCAGAGTATATAAGACTCTTCCTTCACCCTCTTTACTGGTTATTTGGTGTTAGTATGTTTTGATTTATCTGTTTGTTCTTTGGTGTTTTCTCCATAGATATATGGAGAAACACCTTTCTCTTTTCTCTCATACCATTTTTTCTCTCTTCAATATCATTTGTGCTCTCTTTTCTCTCCCCTGATTCTCTTTTCTCTGTTGGTCAATTATATTGGGGTTATCGGTGTCATGAGTACATTTGTGTTTTGTTCCTTTTGTGTCATGTCTTGTTGAGGTGAATTTTATTCTCTTTAGCCAATGTGCTAGAGAATGAGCCACATAACCAGACACCCAGAGAGGAGACTCCATCCACGAATGGTCAATAAACTCCAGATCCAACTACAGAGGCAGGAAGAAGGTGGCAGTGAGGGACGGAGCGTAAATGAGTGAGGGAGCAAAAGAAGAGTGTATGGTAGTGTGGGCTATATGTGTGTGTGTGTGTGTGTGTGTGAGTGTGTGAGTGTGTGTGGGTGTATGAGAAAGAGAGAGAGAGAGAGAGAAAGGGAGAGAGAGAGAAGCACAGTTAGATCCCACAGGATATTTGGGAGCAGGCTAACCAGGGTAGACTAACCAGGTAGCTTCTGCTTGCACTGCAAACAGTCCCAAGTGGTTGGCTTTTCCACAGAGGCCTCACTTTTATGAATTGGAGAGATGCTGTGACTGGGAACCCAGTCTCACCTCCATCCAGGGTGCCCACAGATAACACCTGGGACTCTACCCTCACCAGGGACCTGCTACCTCTGCTGCGGTCCCACAGTCACCAAGGCTCCACTCACCCCAGGTGCAGGCTCCTGTGAGTTCCAAAGCATGCTTACTGGCCCAATGCTTTAGCCCAGGACATTGCAAACACACAAGCAGCAGCCACATGAGCATCCCACTCCCATTTATGGAGCAGCAGCCCCATGAGCAGACCACCCCAGGCTGAAGAGAGGCAGCCTCAGTGGCCTAACCCCATCAGCTGTGCTAGCGGTCTAGGGAGCAGCATCCTTGCATGTAGCCCATCCCATCTGAGGAACAGCAGCGGTGGGAGTAGTCCACCCCCATCTGAGGAACAACAGCCATGTGTGCAGCCTGCTCCCATCTGAGGAGCAACAGCCCATCCCCCATCTTTGGAGCAGTATATGGCCCCCTGTCAGAGGAGCAGCAGTCTCGCTTTGCAGCTCAGCCCTGTGTGAGGAGCACCAACTGCATGAACAGACCGCACACATCTGAGGAGCAGAATATCTGCAAGTGGCCCACACTCATTTGCAGAGAAGCAACTGTGCAAACAGCCTGTCCCATCCTAGGAGCAGCCTGCCACCATCTGAGGAGCAGCAGCCATACGAGCAGCCCACCTCTGAACATAGAGGCAGCAGCCCTTTGAGCAAGCCTTCCCCTGTATGAGGAGCATCAACCTCATAAGGAAGACATCCCTGTCCCAGGAGTAGCAGCCATGTACAGTTCAACCCTATCTGAGGAGCTGCAGCCTCATAAGCATCCTGCCCCTATCTGTGGAGAAGCAACTGTGTGAGAATCCAGCTCCTGACAACCAAAGAAGCCAACACTGCTGGGAACAGTGCCCACCAGAGAAACTACTGCCAACTCACAAGAAGCCACTGTTGCAACCACTGAGGAGCAACTATCACCCAAGGAGCCAATGCCACCACAGGAGCAGCCCCTACACATCTTGAAATTTATACCCTTCAGTGAGAGAAAAAATGGGTACACAAAAAAACTCCAAAAGGAAAGTAGAGGAGGAATGGCCAGAAAAAAAGCTAAGTTAAATGGAATATGTCAGAAAAAGAATTCAGAATAAGGGTTGTACAGTTCATAAACTGGATAGATGAAACAATCAACTTATATAAGACTTAAGAAAAAATAAAGAGTGATATAGCTGCAATAAAAACCACCATGAAAAATTTAACAGTAGAATAGGAGAGATGGAAGACCAAATTAGTGAATCTGAAGACAGGGAAGCAAAACACACCCAAACTGAACTGCAATTGGATAAAAAAATTAAAAGATAGGAGGTGAGCCTAAGGGAGCTTTGGGGCAACAGGAAACAAAGCAACATAGGAATAATAGGAAGAGGAACATGGATTAGAAAACCTATTTGAAGAAATAATGTCAGAAAACTTCCATGATATAAGAAAAAAAAATCACACAAGCACAGAGAGTACCAAACAAGATGAACATTAAAAGATCCACACCAAGAGTGGTGGTGGAACAGAGGGATGTGATCTGAATCTGGTCCCAGGGCAGAAGGAGGGAGCAGCTGAATGTTGCGCAGGGAGTATTTGTTGGCGAGAAGGGGGACAGCTGTGCTCTGGAAGAAGGTAGGGGGCTGCTGGACTGGCCTCCCCAGCCTGAGCGGCACCAGGAATACTGGGTTCTCTCACTGAGCCAACTGCGAGGAGGCGGACCACGCCATCTTGAAGGGGAAGGATCTGAAAATATGCAGCTGCAGTACCTGCTGGATGGCTGAGACTCCCAGAACACCAGCGCCCAGTTGGCGCAGATGGCATAGTCTAAGGAGCTCTTTGTTCCAACACTGAAAGGTCAAATTTCCCCTGGGAGTACTTTGGGCGCCAAACTGAGGGGGCTGGCAGACTGGAAGAGTGCGACTTACAACTCAAAGCAGGGAGATCTGTGCCTGATATAAAATATGTGGCTGTTGGAGCTGGTAAACCTGGGAGATGGCCCTTGGAGCTGGTGGCAGAGTGAATCCCTGGAGCGCAACCAATGTGGACCTGACAGAGGAGGGAAACCCTGAAGATTTTGGGAGGGTTGTGGCTGCTAAAACACCAGTCACCATTAGAGAGGCAGTATTGAATACCACAGGGACAACGAGAGTTTAGTTCAGGCTAGAGAGGAACAATAGACCCAGAGGTCAATCTAGAAACACTGCCACCCAAAGGCCGAATCACAAATTGACTCTTGTGTAACAATAGGACTATGGAAAGAAATCAGGTGTGAAAGAAGTGGAGGAAAAAAGACTACTAGACATAGAGTTCAAAACCACAGTTATAAGGCTTTTCAAGAGGCTCCTAGAAAAGGCTGATGAACTTAATGAGAACACCGAGGAAATAAAACAGACCAAGGAGGAAATGAACAAGACCAACCAAGAAATGAATGAGACTTACAAGGAAATGAATGAGACCTACAAGGAAATGAACAAGACCTCTGAGGATATGAACCAGACCCTCACGGATATGAAAAAGGACCAACTAGAAATCAAACATACACTGACTGAAATAAAAAATATTACACAAAGTCCTAAAAGCAGTCCAGAGGGCCACAAGAACCAAGTCAAAGATTTGAAATACAAAGAAGCAAAATCCACTTGGATGGAAAAGCAAGAAACAAAAAGAATCCAGATAATTGAAGATAATGTAAGGTGTCTCTGGTACAACCTCAAGCATACCAACATCGGAATTATTGGGTTGCCAGAAAAAGAGAGAGAGCAAGGTAATGAAAACCTACTTGAAGAAATAGTGACTGAAATCCTCCCCCACCTGGTGAAAGAAACTGACTTAAAAGCCCAAGAAGTACACAGAACCCCAAAATATAGGAATCCAAAGAGGACCACACCAAGACACATCATAATTAAAATGCCAAGAGCAAAAGACAAAGAGAGAATATTAAAAGCAGCAAGAGAAAAACTCCTATAGGGGAGCACCCATAGGATTGTCAGCGGATTTCTCAATAGAAACGATGCAGGCCAGATGGGAGTGGCAAGAAATATTCAAAGTGAAGAATAGCAAGAATCTACAACCAAGATTACTCTATCCAGCAAAGCTATCATTCAGAATTGAAGATCAGATAAAGTGCTTCGCAGATAAGAAAAAGCTAAAGGAGTTCATCACCACCAAGCCAATATTATATGAAATGCTGAAAGATATTCTTTAAGAAGAGGAAGAAGAAAAAGGTAAAAATATAAATTATGAACAACAAATACACCTCTATCAACAAATGAATATAAAAACCAAGTGAATTGATAGTATGATGAACAGGATAAACTGGTGAATATAACAGAATCATGGACATAGAGAGGGAATGGACTGACAATTCTTGGTGAGAAAAGTGGTGTGGGAAGTACAGCAAGAGAGTGGACAAAAATCTTGAAACAATGGGAGAGGACAGTGGGGAGGGGGAGGAGAGGGTGAATGGTGGGATGGGTACAGGGTGGAGGGGAGCTAAAGGGGAATAAAAAGGGGGAACAATGTATTTAATAAACTGAACAATAAAGATCTAAAAAATAAAAAAATAAAAAATAGAAAAAGAGATAGAGGAAGATGTAAACAGGTGGAAGAACATACCATGTTCATGGATTGGGAGAATCAACAGCATTAAAATGTCCATACTACCCAAGGCAATTTATAAATTTAATGCACTTCCCATTAAAATACCAATGGCATATTACACAGACCTAGAAAGAACTCTCCAAAAATTCATCTGGAATAAAAAAAGGCCCTGAATAACCACAGCAATCCTAAGAAAGCAGCACAAAGTCAGTGGGATTTCAATACCAGATTTTAAGCTGTATTACAAAACCAGTGTTCTCAAAACAGTCTGGTACTGGCACAAGAACAGACATATAGACCAATGGAATAGAACAGAGAATTGAGTTATCAACCTGAACCACTATACTCAATGAATATTTGACAAAGGAGGCAGGAACATAAAATGGAGTCAGACAGTCTCTTCAATAAATGGTGTTGGGAAAAGGTGACAAATACATGCAAAAAAATGAAACTAGACCATCAACTTACACCATACACAAAAAATAAACTCAAAATCGATACAGGACTTACACATAAGACTGTAATCCATAAAAATATTAGAGGAATCCACAGGAAGAAAAATCTCAGACATATGCCAAAAGAAGTTCTTTGGTTTTACTGCTCCTAGGCCAATGGGACATAAAGAGAAAATAAACAAATGGGACTACATAAAAATAAAAAGCTTTTGCACAGCTAAAGAATCCATCAACAAAACAACAAGAAAACCCACTGTATTGGAGAACATATTTGCAAATGTTTTCAGTGATAAAGGTTTAATCTCAAGCATCTACAGGCAACTCATAGAACTCAATAAAAGGCGGACAAATGATCCAATAAAAAATGGGCAACAGACCTAAATAGAATCTTTTCAAAAGAAGTCAAAAGGAAGGCCCAGAGACATATGAAAACTTGCTCAAAGTCACTAATTATCCGAGAGATGCAAATCAAAATGACTATGCATTACAATCTCATACCTGTCAGAATGGCTTACATCAACAACCAACAATCAACAAGTGCTGGCGAGGATGCGGAGAAAAAGGAACCCTCTTGCACTGCTGATGGGATTGTAGACTGGTGTAGCCACTGTAGAGAGCAGTATGAAGTTTCCTCATAAACTAAAAATGGAGCTCCCATTTGACCCAGTGATCCGACTTCTAGGGATATATCCCAAGAAACTAGAAACACGAATTAGAAAAGATATATGCAGCCCTATATTCCTAGCTGCACAATTTACCATATCTAAGATTTCAAAACAGCCTAAGTGCCTATCAGTCGATGAGTGCATTAAAAACTATGGTAAAAAAGAAGGAGCTCCTATCATTTGCAACAACATGGATAGAGCTGGAGAGCATTATGCTAAATGAAATTAACCAGGCAGAGGATGATAAATATCACATGATCTCACTCATTTGTGGAATATAATGAATGACATAGACTGATGAACAGGAATGGATCCAGAGACGGAGAAAAGTCTATCAGAATGTTAAACCTCAGGGTAAATGGCAGATGCTGGGAGTAAGGGGGAAAGTCAATATATTTGAACTCTTGAACTAAGGTAAGTAATTTGTGTTTTTACATTCCTGACAAAGTTTACATAAAGTTATTTAAAAAATGGCCGCTAGTTTGAGATTGAATTAACATGGACTACAGCTTGTCATCTCCTATGGAGACTAGTCCTTAGGCTAGGCCCCCCCCTTAACCTCCCATGACACCATAATACTCTTACATGATATTATTCTCCAATGTCTTTTTAATTTTTGATACGTAACAACAGCATATTGTACAATTATCCCCCCAAAACTTACAAACTAATTCTTTGAATGTTTGGCAGCAATTTAAAAAAGGATAGGAAAGGAATTAATCCCTTTCAGAAGGAATTAAGGCACTTGGAAGGCACTTGAGCATTCTACATTGGCACCTCTTACCCTTTTGCCGAGAGGGACCCTCTTCTTACAATCCAAGTGTGCACAGCTGTTGCCTGAGCTTTCAGTTCAAGCTGTGGTTAAAGCCTTGGGGTGGCTGGCACCATGGATTTGCGTCTCACCCAATGGTGTGAGCTAGGCCCTCTCTGGAGAAGAAACCTGGGTCCCCCAAGATATGTGATCAGTACCGGGACCCAGCAAACCAGGAGAGGGGACCCCAAAGCAGGTGCTGGACGTGGAGGCCATGGAGGCATAGACTACCAAGGAGAGAGAACTGAACCTCACATCACCCTGTTTGTCTCTGGAGGATGGCTGGTTATCCAGAGATGGGTAGGATTCCTCACGGAAGGAACAACGTAAGGCAGCCACAGTCACGGAGGGTTCAACAGGAGAGAACTAAAAGAGAGGGCCACAGACCCTCACCCACTAACCTTACAGGGTCCTGAACTCTCACCCCTTCTGAGGGAAGTCTCCTGCCCCCACGGCTGCTTCGCCTCCCACGTACAGCTCAGATCGGGACCCAGGTTGCAGAAAAAGTCTCAGCCAGCAACAGCAGCTCTATATCTAAATTTAGTCAAGTACAAGGAATTTTCAGTGCCTACTCAAGAATGCAAATAATCCTTTCCACTAATATATACAGGGTAACCTAAGATTTTTCCCTTGAGTATTAAAATTGAAAGTATAATAGTAATCAAGTTTTCAGTTTAATTTAAATTGGCCAAGTGAAATAAGTGAATACTCAAGAAAATTTTAGTGTACTGGACGAAAAGCTTTTCCTAAAACATTAACTAAAATATCTATTAGTAGTTCATCTCACTGTAAAATTGCCTAACATCCAAAGAACCTAAAGCAGTCATATTTGTGTGTAAAAATTAAAATTTAAAATTACCAAGACTGCAAGATAAATATCCAAAAGCCTCCATTAATCTAAAAAGGGAAGGGGGCAGTGGGGTAATATCATGTAAGGAAAAATATTCTGTAAGTAAAATACATCTATAAAATTCTTACTCCAGAGAAGTAAATTCCATTTGTAAAACCAACAGCAGGACACCCATGAAAAAACACACATGGTGTCAAAATAAATCAAAGGAAAATCATTTAGGCAAAAATAAAAAGAATCCCAAGTCTATTTTGCAGAGAGGATCCCTTTGTTAACTTTTGGTTGAGAATGTGTTTGTGTGTTTTCAGAGAACAACTCCAAGACCACATGGGTTGTTAAAAAATACTATGATAATCTCTACTCCAACAAACTGGACAACCTGGAGGAAATGGATATATTTCTAGAAAAATATAACCTCCCAAAACTCAATCAAGAAGAATCTAAACAACTCAGTAGACCAATGATTGTGGAAGAAATTGAAGCAGTCATCATAAAGCTTCCAGCAAACAAAAGCCCAGGGCCAGACGGTTTCACAGGGGAGTTTTACCAAACATTCAAGGAAGAACTAAAACCTATACTCCTCAGACTTTTCCAGAAAATTTAAGAGGATGGAACACTTCCAAACTCCTTCTAAGAAGCTAGCATCACCCTAATACCGAAACCAGATAAATATGACACCTTGAAGGAGAATTTCAGGCCAATATCCCTCATGAATATAGATGCCAAAATCAACAATAAAATTCCAGCAAATCAGATCCAGCAGTACATCAGAAAGATCACACACAATGACCAAGTAGGATTTATCCCATGAATGCAAGGATGGTACAATATCTGAAAATCAATAAATGTGATACATCACATAAACAAATTGAGAGATAAAAATCACATAGTCATATCAATTGATGCAGAAAAAGCATTTGACAAAATCCAACATCCTTTCTTGATAAAAACTCTCAACACGGTAGGAATAGAAGGATCATACCTCAATATAATAAAAGCCATATATGATAAACCCACAGCATACATCATACTCAATGGGCAAAAACTACAACCATTTCCCCTGAGGACAGGAACAAGACAGGGTTGCCCACTTTCACCACTCCTGTTCAACATAGTACTGGAAGTATTAGCCATTGCAATTAGACAAGAAGAAGAAATAAAAGGCATCCAAATTGGAAAAGAAGAAGTTAAGCTATCCTTATTTGCAGATGTCATGATTTTGTACATAAAAAACCCGAAAGACTCCATAAAAAAGCTAATAGACTTAATAAATGAGTTCAGCAACGTAGCAGGCTACAAAATTAATGCCAAGAAATCTATGGCATTTATATACACTAACGGTGAACTTACAGAAAGAGAGACTAAAAAAGCAATCCCATTTACCATCACACCAAAAAAATTAAGATACCTAGGAATAAACTTAACTAAGGAGGTAAAAGACCTATTCATGGAAAACTACAGGACACTGAAAAAAGAGATAGAGGAAGATGTAAACAGGTGGAAGAACATACCATGTTCATGGATTGGGAGAATCAATATAATTAAAATGCCCATACTATCCAAAGTAATCTATAAATTTAATGCACTTCCCATTAAAATACCAATGGCATATTTAACAGACCTAGAAAGAACTCTCCAAAAATTCATCTGGAACCAAAAAAGGCCCCGAATAGCCACAGAAATCCTGAGAAAGAAGCACAAAGTTGGTGGGATTTCCATACCAGATTTCAAGCTGTATTACAAAGCTACTGTTCTCAAAACAGACTGGTACTGGCACAAGAACAGACATATAGATCAGTGGAATAGAATAGAGAATCCACATATCAACCCAAACCACTATGCTCAATTATTATGTGACAAAGGAGGCATGAACATAAAATGGAGTCAAGACAGTCTCTTCAATAAATGGTTTTGGGAAAATTGGACAGATACATGCAAAAAAATGAAACTAGAGCACCAACTTACACCATACACAAAATTAAACTCAAAATGGAGACAGGACTGAAACGTAAGACAGGAAACCATAAAAATATTCAAGGAATCTACAGGAAAAAAATTTCAGACATATGCCAAAACAACTTCTTTGATGGTACTGCTCCTAGGGCAATGGAAGCTAAAGAGAAAATAAATAAAGGGGAGACATCAAAATCAAAAGCTTTTGCACAGCTAAAGAAACCATCAACAAAACAACAAGAAAACCCACTGTATGGGAGAACATATTTGCAAATGTTATTAGTGATAAAGGTTTAATCTCAAGCATCTACAGGCAACTCACCCAACTCAATAAAAGGAGGACAAATGATCCAATAAAAAATGGGCAACAGACCTAAATAGAATCTTCACGAAAGAAGACAAAAGGAAGGCCCAGAGACATATGAAAACTTGCTCAAAGTCACTAATTATCCGAGAGATGTAAATCAAAACGACTATGGGGTACCATCTCACACCTCTCAGAATGGCTTACATCAACAAATCAACAAACGACAAGTGCTGGCGAGGATGCGGAGGAAAAGCACATCTCATACACTGGTGGAGAGATTGTAGACTAGTGCAGCCACTGTGGAGAACAGTATGGAGTTTCCTCAAAAAACTAAAAATGGATCTCCCATTTGACCCAGTGATCCCACTTCTAGGAATATACACCAAGAAACTAGAAATGCAAATTAGAAAGTATATATGAACCCCTATGTTCATAGCAGCACAATTTAGGATAGCTAAGATTTGGAAAAAGCCTAAGTGCCCATCAGCAGATGAGTGGATTAAAAAACCATGGTACATTTACACAATGGAATATTATGCCACAGAAAAACAGAAGGAGCTGCTACCATTTGTAACAACATGGATGGATTTGTAGAGCATTATGCTAAGTGAAATTTGGCAAGCAGAGAAAGACAAATATCACATGATCTCACTCTTTTGAGGAATACAATGAATGACATAGACTGATGAACAAGAATGGATCCAGAGACTGAGAAAAGTCCATCAGAATGTCAACCCTCTGGGTAATTGGCACATGGTGGGAGTACGGGCAAAAGTCAATATATTTGAACTCTTGAACTAAGGTAAGTGATTTGTGTTTTGACACCCCTGACAAAGTTTATATAAAGTTATCAAAAAATGGAAGCTAGTTTGAGATTGAATTGACATGGCCTAGAGCTTGTCATATCCTATCGATAACAGTCCTTAGTCTAGGCCCTCCTTAACCTCCCTTGACACCATAATTCCCTTACATGACATTATTATCCAATGTCATTATAATATTTGATATTGAAAACAGCATATTATACAATTATCCCAAATAAACTTACAAACTAATTCTTTGAAAGTAGCGCAGCAATTTAAAAAAGGATAGGAAAGGAATTAATCCCTTTCAGAAGGAATTAAGGCACTGGGAAGGCATCTGAGCATTCTATATTGGCCCTTCTTGCCCTTTCTGCCAAGAGGGACCTTCTTCTTCCTATCCAAATACACACAGCTGATGCCTGAGTTTTCAGTTCAAGCTGTGGCTAAAGCCTCTGGGCAGCTGGCACCATGGATCTGTATCTCGACCAATGGTGTGTGCTGGGCCCTCTCTGGAGAAGAAACCTGGGTCCCCCGAGATATGTGATCAGTACCGTGACCCTGCCAGCAGGAGAGGGGACCCCAAGGCAGGTACTGGACTTGGAGGCCACGGGGGCATAGACTACAAAGGAGACAGAACTGAACCTCACATCAACCTGTTTGGCCTCGGAGGATGGCTGGTTAGCTAGACACGGTCAAAATTCCTCAGGGAAGGAACAACCTAAGACAGGCACAGTCGCAGATGGGCCAACAGGAGAGAACTAAAAGGTCAACAGAGGTGGGGCACAGACCCTCATCCACAAACCTTGCAGGGGCTTGAATTCTCACCCCTCCTGAGGGAGGTCTCCTATCCCCAAGGATGCTTCGCCTCCCATGCACAACTCATACTGGGACCCAGGTGGCAGACAGAGACTCGGCCAGCAATAGCTGCTCTATATCTAAATTCAGTCTATTACCAGAAATGCTCAGGACCTACTCAAAATTACAAATATTCCTTTCCACTAGTATTTACAGGGTAAACTAAGATTTCTGCTTTAGTATTAAAATTGACAGGAAAATAGTAATCAAGTTTTCAGATTAATTTAAATTGGCCAAGTGAAATAAGTGAATAGTCAAGAAAATTTTAGTGTACTGGACAAAAAGATTTTCCTAAAACATTAACTAAAAAATCTATTAGTAGTTTATCTCACTGTAAAATTGCCTAACATCCAAAGAACCTAAAGCAGTCATATTTGTGTGTAAAATTAAAATTTAAAATTACCAATACTGCAATATAAAATTTCCAAAAGCCCCCATTAATCAAAAAAGGGGAAGGGGCAGTGAGGTAATATCATGTAAGGAAAAAAATATCGAGTAAGTAAAATAAATCTAGAAAATTCTTACTCCAACTTGCGAGAGAAAACCGAGATGGCGGTATAGGTAAAACACCTATCTTGCTGTCATACTCAACAATTTTAATACTACAACTTAACGAAAGAACAAACACCTTCCAGAATCACCAGAAAGCTCGCCGAGTGAAAATTCCCCAAATAAAAGTGAAGATAAGACACAGTGACTTGAAGGAATGGCAGGGGACAGCGTTGCAAGATTCGTGCAGAGAGAGGTTTGGAGCGCACGCCAGCGGAGAGGGCGGGTGGCTGAAAACCGGCCAGTTTTGTCAAACGGGGAGACAAAGACGTCCCACTGGACTGATTCTCCAGCTTTGGGCAAAGTCCAGGGAACCCACTATCATACGAGGTGAAAACTGGACAGTGTGAGGGCATGCCAGAACTCGGGCGCTGCAGCGGTCTCCCAGCTTGTGGAGAAGGCAGCTTGTGCGAACAGCTCAACTGCGTGACCATGCAGAGAGCTCTCTGCGACTCGCTCTCTCATTCGGAAAACCATCAGACTGCTTTGTTTTACGACCCTGGGTGAGATGTTGGGTGTGCAGATTCATTTGGGGAGAGTCTGAATTCCCCGGCAGCCGGTGGAGCTCAGCAACGGCTCTCTCTCAGATACTGGCAGCTATTGCCGCCAGCACACAGTCCCTGGGGTCGCATAGGGTAGAGCTAACGCTGTCTGCTTGGCCCGGAGACTCCCCCCATCCAACCCGAGCACAGCTGAACTTCACAGACAATTGGCCTCGAGGTCAACCCCTCCAAGTGCTAACAACAATTAACCTGAGCTTAACTTCAGCAAGACTGTGCAACCCATATCCACCTCAGGTAACTGGGGAGGCTGAGCCACTGTACCTAGTAGGAAGTCTACCACACAAAGCTAATTGACCAACTCAGGGAAGCAGCCACCATGCAGAGACATGGAAAGAAATCAGATGTGAAAGAAATGGAGGAAATAAAACGACTGAACATGGAATTCAAAACCACGGTTATAGGGCTTCTCAAGAGGCTCCAACAAAAGGTCGAGGCCTATAAGGAAATAAGCGATACCGCAAAGGAAATGAATGAGTCCTACAAGGAAATGAATGAGACCCTCAAGGATATGAACTAGATCTGCAAAGAAATGATCAAGACCAACGTGGAAATGAAGGAGACTCTCAAGGATTTAAAGGAGACTCTCAAGGATATAAAAAAGGACCAACCAGAAATTAAGCATACACTGACTGAAATAAAAAATATTATACAAAGACCTAAAAGTCCTCTGGAGCACCCCAAGAAACAAGTTAAAGATTTGAAATACAAAGAGGTAAAATCTTCTCAGCTAAAAAAGCAAGAAATCAAAAGAATCCAAAAAATTGAAGATAGTGTAAGGGGCCTCTGGGACAACGTCAAGCATACCAACATCCAAATTATAGGGGTGCCAGAAAAAGAGAGAGAGCAAGACAATGAAAACCTATTTGAAGAAATAGTGACTGAAAACTTCCCACACCTGGTGAAAGAAATTGACTTAGGAGTCCAAGAAGCACACCGAACCCCAATATATAGGAACCCTAAGAGGACCACACCAAGGCACATCATAATTAAAATGCCAAGAGCAAAAGACAAAGAGAGAATATTAAAAGTAGCAAGAGAGAAGCAGTTAGTTCCCTATAAGGGAGCACCCATACGATTGTCAGCGGATTTCTCAACAGAAACGATGCAGGCCACACGGGAGTGGCAAGAAATATTCAAAGTGATGAACAGCAAGAATCTACAACTGACATTACTCTATCCAGCCAAGCTATCATTCAGAATAGAAGGCCAGATAAAGTGCTTCACAGATAAGAAAAAGCTAAAGGAGTTCATCACCACCAAACCAATATTATATGAAATGCTGAAAGATATTCTTTAAGAAGAGGAAGAAGAAAAAGATAACAGTGTAAATTAGGAACAACAAATACACATCTATCTACAAATGAATCTAAAAATCAAGTGAATTAATAAGCTGATGAATAGGATAAACTGGTGAATGTAACAGAATCATGGACATAGAGAGGGAATGGAGTGACAAATCTTGGGGAGAAAGGGGGTGTGGGAACTACAGCAAGAGACTGGACAAAAATCATGCAACTATGGGAGAGGACAGTGGAGGGGCGTGAGGGTGGAAGGTGGGATGGGTACCAGGTGGAGGGGAACTATAGGGGGGGGGAAAGGAACAATGTAATTAATAAAATGAACAATAAAGATTAAAAAAATAAAAATAAATAAAAAAAAGAAAAGTAAAAAAAAAAAAGAAAATTCTTACTCCAGTAAAGTAAATTCCATTTATAAAACCAACTGTAGAACACCCATGAAAAAACACATTGTATTAAAATAAGCCAAAGGAAAATCATTTAGGCAAAAATTAAAAAGAATCCCAAGTCTATTTTGTAGAGAGGATCCCTTTGTTAACTTTTGGTTGAGAATGTGTTTGTGTGTTTTCAGAGAACAACTCCAAGACCATGTGGGTTCCTGCGACTGTGAGGAACTGACGGGTCTGTTCCAATCACGAGGACGGTCCAGAGATGGGGGACACTGACGACACCTTGCCATGTTAGCAGTCAGCAGCTGTGCATGGCTGCACGCAACCCAAGACCAATCCATAGAGGATGGATCTTGGATTGCCACGATGTGTCCACCATCTGGATACCATTGCTAACATGTACACATAAAGAATTATTTGACACTGAAACTGGGACTCAGAACAGTTGGACATTGAAACTGAGACTGATACATTTTTTTGTTCTTATACATTTATTTCTAGTATGCATATGCAAGATATTTTTGAAGAAAAGAAACAGGGGAGAGTGATTGATATAGAGGCAGGGTGGCCTTGAACAGGCTGTCAAGCTACAGGGGGAAGGCTTGGGTGGATGGGAAGTGGATGCTGGGGGAGATTAACTGAAGGACTTGTATGCATGCATATGTTCATATCCAATGAATGAAAGACACTGGGGTGGGGAGGGTGGGGATATGTGCTGGGGGGTAGTGGAGGCTGGGGAGAGGATAAGGGGGAGGGTGAAAGGAAAACATGTACTACTACTAATTATAAGTTATACTGCAAAAATCAATAAAAATATATTAAAAAAGGACAATAGGAAGAAAAAGAAAAAGGAGGAAAAGGTGGCTGCTTTCAACTAGAGCATGGAAGGAACTGGAGAGCATTTGCTAAGTGAAATAAGCCAGTCATAGAAAGATAAGTATCATATGATCTCACTAATTTATGGAATATAATGAACAACATAAGCTGATGAAAAAAAAAAAACAGATCCAGGGAGAGAGAAGCATTGACTGTCAAACTTCATAGGGAAGGTATGGGAAGGTAGGGGTAAGGAAAAGATATCAACCAAAGGACTTGTATACATGCATATAAGCCAAACCAATGGACACAGACACTAGGGTGGGGTGAGGCCCTGAGTGGGGATGTTAGTTTGGAAGGGGTAATGGAGGATCAAGACACATATGTAATACCTTAATGAATAAGGAAATTATTAACAAAAAAGAAAGAAAGAAAAAATGGCAGTAAATCATCTAATTCTACAACTTAAATAATTAGAAAGAGAACAACAAGAAAATCCCAGAGTGAGTAGAAGGAAGGAGATAAAGATCAGAGTAAAAATAAATGACACAGAGACCAAAACAAAAAACAAACATACAAACAAAGAAAACCCCACAATACAAAGGATCAATGATACCAAAAGCTGGTTCTTTTAAGGAATAAATGAGATTGACGAACCTCTAGACAGGCTCACCAAGAGGCAAAGCGAAAAGACCCAAATAAACCAATTCAGAAATGAAAGAGGATAAATAACAACAGATACCACAGAAATACAAAGGATTGTTAAAAGATAGTGTGAACAACCCTATTCCAACAATATCGTGAACCTGGAGTAAGTGGACATATTCCTAGAAAAACACAACCTTCCAATACTTACCCAGAAAGAATCTAAAAACCTCAATAAGCTGATAACTATGAAAGAACTTGAAGCAGTCATCAAAAATCTTCAAGCAAACAAAATCCTGGGATCAAAAGGCTTCACAGAGGAATTTTAACAAACATTTAAGGGAAAACTACAACCTATCCTCCTTAGACTATTCCAAAAAATTCAAGAGAAAGGAGCACGTCTAAGCTCATTCTATGAAACCAGCACGACCCTAATACGAAAACCAGATAAAGACAACACAATGAAAGACAATTATAGGCCTCATGAACATGGGTGCAAAAATCAACAAAATTCTAGCAAACTGAATCTAGCATTTCATCAGAAAGATCATACACCATAGCCAAGTAGTATTTATCCTGGGGATACAAATCATTAAACGTGGTATATCAAATGAACAAATTAAAAAACCAAAATCCCATAGTCCTATCAATTAATGCAAAAAAAGGATTTGACAAAATCCAACACCCTTTCTTGATAAAAAATCTTTAGCAGAAAGGGAAGAAAGGGATCATACCTCAGTATAATAAAAACCTTATATGGCAAATCTACAGCTAACATCACACTCAATGAGAAAAAATTAAAATCCTTTCCCCTAAGAACTGCAACAAGACAGGGATGCCCATTTTCACCACTCCTGTTCCACATAGTTCTGGAAGTGTTAGCCATATCAATTAGACAAGAAGAAATAAATTTTATTGAAATTGGAAAAGAAGACATAAAACTGTCATTATTTGCAGATGAGATGATACTTTAAATAGAAAACCCTACAGGCTCTATCAAAAATTATTAGACTAAATAAATGAATTCAACAATGTAGCAGGATACAAAATTAATGCCAACAAATTTGTGGCATTTCTATACACCAATAGTGAACTTACTCTTATTTACCATTGCACCAAAAAAATTAAAATCCCTAGGAATAAACCTAACAATGGAGGTGAAAGACCTCTTCTCAGAAAACTATAGGACATTGAAAAAAGAGATAGAGGAAGACATAAACAGGTGGAATAACATATCGTGTTCATGGATTGGTAGTATCAACATCATTAAAATGTCCATACTACCCAAAGAAATCTATAGATTCAATGCACTCCCTATTAAATTACCAATGGCATATTTCACAGATGTAGAATGAACTCTCCAAAAATTTATCTGGAATAAAAAACAACTTTACCCCAAATAGTTGCAGCAATCCTAAGGAAGAAGAACAAAGTAGGAGGGATCTCAATATGAGATATCAAACTGTATTACAAAATCACTCTTCTCAAACTGCCTGGTATTAACATAAGAACAGACATACAGATCAATGGAATAGAACAGAGAACCCAGAAATCGACTGAAACCTCTAGGCTTACTTCATATTTGACCAAGGAGCAAGAACATACAATAGAGTCAAGATAGTCTCTTCAATTAATAGTGTTGGGAAAATTGGACAGATACATGTGAAAAATGAAAACAGGCCACCAACTTATACCATCCACAAAAATAAATTGAAAATGGATAAAGGACTTAAATCTAAGATGGGAAACCATAAAAATCTTAGAGGAATCCACAAGCAGCAAAATCTCAGACATATGCCAATACAACTCCTAAGGAAATGGAAAATAAACAAATGGGACTAAATTAAAATAAAAAGCTTATGGACATCAAAATAAACTATTAACAAAACAACAGGAAAGCCCACTACATGGAAAAACATATTTTCCAATGTTATCTTCAATAAGGGTTTAATCTCCAACATTTATAGGGAACTCATACAACTTAATAAAAGATAGCTAAATAACCCAACTAAAATATAGGCAATGGACCTAAATAGATACTTTTTGAAAGAAGACGCAAGGAAGGCCAAGATAAATATGAAAACATGCTCAATATCAATAATTATCCAAGAGATGCAAATCAAAATGACAATGTGGTACCATTTCACACTTGTCAGAATGGCTATCATCAACGAATGACCAAATGACAAGTGTTGGTGAGGATGCAGAGAAAAAGGTACCCTCATGTACTGCTGGTGGGAGTGCACACTGGTGCAGCCATTATGGAGAACAGTGTGGATTTTTATCAAAAAACCTAAAAATGGAACTCCCATTTGACTCAGTCATCTCCCTTCTAGAAATACATCTCAGGAAACTAGCAACACTGAACCTAAAGGATATATGCACCCCCATGTTCACAGCTGCACAATTTACCATAGATAAGTTTTGGAAAAAGTTTTAGTGCCCATTGGAAGTTGAGTGGATTAAAAACCTGTGGTACATCTACACAATAGAATACTATGCTGCTGTGAAAAAGAAGAAAGTATTATATGTACAACAGCATGGACGTACCTGGAGAGCATTAGGCTAAGTGAAATAATCTAGTCAGAGAAAGATAAATATCACATGATCTCACTCATTTTTGGAATATAATGAACAACAGAAACTGATGAACAAAAACAGATCCCAAGATAGGGAAGCATCAATCAGAATTTCACACCTCAGAGGAAAGGTAGCGGAGGGTGGGGGTAAGGAGGAGAGATCAAACAAAGAGCTGGTATACATGCATATAAGCCCAAACAATGCACATAGAAACCAGGAGGGTGAGGGCATGCCCGAGGTGGATTGGGGGAGGGCATTAGGGGAATAAGGACACATATGTAATACCTTAATCAATAAAGAATAGATGAAAGGCATTCATGGTCTTTGTTGGCGAGTTGGGGGACAGCTGTGCTCCAGGAAAAGGTGGGAGATTGCTGCGTGGGCCTCTACTGACTTGAGTGGCCCCCAGTGCTGCTGTGTTCTCTTACAAAGTTACTGACTCAGAGGCGGACTGCACCATCTTGAAGGAGAAGGGGCTGAAAATATACAGCTGAAGTATCCACTGGAAGGCTGAGACCCCCAGAACATCGGTTTCCACTTGGTGCAGACGTGCCAACTCAGAGGAGCTCTGCACCTCCCCACGGAGAGGTCAGGTTTTGTCTGGGGTGGGTTGGGCACGCATGCCCAAGGAGCTGAGAAATCTGCACCTGAAATAAGTCCATGGTTGTCAGAGCTGGAGAATGTGGAAGGGGCCCCTTGGAGCTGGTGGCAGAGGGGATCCCTAGAAAACAACCCTTTTGAACCGACAGAGAAGGATAGCCCCAAAATTTTGGGACAGTGCTGGCTGCTACACCCAAGGGGGGAAGGGGATTTGCGCTGACATACATGCCGAACCAGAGTTCACGCAGTTGCATTTTTCCTCTCCAAGTCCATGCTTCTGAGTGCTAAGCCAGGAATGTGGGATCTCCAGGTGGGGGACACCCTGGGATACTGCAGGGGAGAGCTGTTTTTCGGGAGCCTGGGGATCAGAACAGGCGGTCACCATTAGAGAGCAAACTCTGAGGCAGCCCATCCCACAAATCAGTATTGAATACCACAGAGGTAGCGGGATCTTAGTTCAGGCTAGGGAGGACCAAAAGTCTCAGAGGTCAATCCAGAAACACTGCCACCCAGGGGCTGAATCACAAATGGATGCTTGTGTAACACAAACTAAGGAATCAATTTTATTACTACTACTATTTCACCTTTTTTTTTAAAAGTGTCATTATATTTTCTCTTTACTCTACATGAGATTAGTGTTCTACAATCTATTTTAATCTATCCTTTAGTATCTTTTTACTCTACCTCAACTCCACCTTTATCCTACCAATCTCTTGCTAACATTTCTCTATTTAGTGTCTTGTTTCCTTACCCTTTTCCTGCCTTAGATTTTCCATATTCGTTCTTTTTACCCCCTGTTAAAATTTCATCCTTTTTATATATATAACCTTCAACCACCTGCTACAACTCCATACTTACCTCACACCTCTCTGACTTCACTATCCTAAATTGCTTTCTCTCTGTCCTGTTGTTGTTGTGTACTTGACTATTGATTATATCAATTTTTTAATGCTTGTTTGTGAGATTGGTTTGCTTATTCTTTTTGGTTTGTTTTTCTTTTGTTTGTTTGTTTTGCTTTTTTAATTGTTGCTGTTTGTATTTTTTATGAAAGATTTTTGCTTCTGTGTTCCCTCACCTCACTTGATATTAGTTGTTCAATATAGTTTGTATCAATCTCTAGGTACATATTACTGGCTTTTGTTGAGATTAGTGGCTGTCCTATAGGAGTTTACACCGCATATTTATAGTTTATTACCCTTTTATTTGTTATTCTCTTTCTTTTCTCTATTACTTGCTCTTTATTATTTCTTTTCTTTTTTTTCTTCCCCCTTTCCCAATTTCATTTTAGCATTCCTTTCTTTCTTCCTTTCTTTTTTTTGGTGAGTGTCTGTGTGTGTTCTCTTTCTCTCTCTTCTTTCTCACCTATCATCTAATTTGCCTTTCTCTCACAATCACCTTTATTTGGAGTTACCAACACCATGAGTACATTCTTGTTCAGTGCCTGGTGCATTACACCCGGTTGTGTTTTATTTTGTGCCTTTAAATCAATGCATGAGAGAGAGAATCACATAACCAGAAACACTGAAAAGAGAGAACATGGAAAGAAAAAGAAACAGCCTCATATGAAAGAAAAACAAGCCTCACCAGCAAAGGAGGTAAACAAAATGGAGGCAAGAAACCTATCAAAGAAAGAATTCAGAGAAATGGTCATAAGGTGGCTGAAAAGAATGGAAGACAAATGTGACAATATGAGGAAGATCCAAAAGGAAATGAAGGACCAAGAGGAAACGAAGAAGACCCAAGAAGAAATGAAGAAGAGCCAAGAGAAATAAAAAGTGACATCACTGAAGTAAAGAACTCAATAGAAAGTATCAAGAGTAGATTAGAAGAAGCAGAGGACAGCAGCAGTGAGGTAGAAAACAAGGTAAAAAATACCCATGTAGTGCAGCTCCTAAAAAAATAAAAAGAAAAAACAGGAGGAGAGCCTAAGGGAACTTTGGGACAACATGAAAGAAAATAACATCCGCATAATAAGGCTCTCAGAAGGACAGAAAAGTAAGCAAGGAATAGAAAACCTGTTGGAAGGTGCATTACACCCGGTTGTGTTTTAATGGCAGAAAACTTCCCTGATATAGAAAAGAAAAATCCCACACAAATCCAAGGAGTGCAAAGAGTCCCAAGCAAAGTTAACCCCAAAAGTCCAACACTAAGGCACATTACAATTAAATTGGCAAACACCAATGACTAAATAAACATATTAAAAGCCACCAGAGATAGACAGAAAGTCACCTACAAAGGAACACCCATAAGATTAACAAGTGATTTCTCAAAAACTCATGAGGCCAAAAGGGAATGGAATGAAATATACAAAATCATGCAAAGGAATGGGTTTGAATCTTAGAATCCTGTACCCAACAAGGCTATCAATCAAAATTGAAGGTGAAATGATGAGCTTCACAGACAAAAAAGGACTAAGGGAATTCATTACCACCAAACCAGCAATGCAAGAAATGCTAAAGGGTCTGCTGTAAAAAGAAATAGGAAGCCAAGAAAGAACAGGGGGGTAAAGAACAAATGAATGAGTCCTACAAGGAAATGAACGAGACCTGCAAGGACATGAAGGAGACTCTCAAGAATATGGAAAAGGACCAACCATAAATTAAGCATACACTGACTGAAATAAAAAATATTATACAAAGACCTAAAAGTACTCTAGAGCACCCCAAGAACCAAGTTAAAGATTTGAAATACAAAGAGGTAAAATCCACTCAGCTGAAAAAGCAAGAAACCAAAAGAATCCAAAAAATTGAAGATAGTGTAAGGGGCCTCTGGGACAACCTCAAGCATACCAACATCCGAATTATAGGGGTGCCAGAAAAAGAGAGAGAGCAAGACAATGAAAACCTATTTGAAGAAATAGTGACTGAAAATTTCCCAGACCAGGTGAAAGAAATTGACTTAGGAGTCCAAGAAATGCACCAAACCCCAATATATAGGAATCCTAAGAGGACCACACCAAGGCACATCATAATTAAAATGCCAAGAGCAAAAGACAAAGAGAGAATATTAAAAGCAGCAAGAGAAAAACAGTTACCAATAAGGGAGCATCCATATGATTATTAGCGGATTTCTCAATAGAAAGGATGCAGGCCAGACGGGAGTGGCAAGAAACATTCAAAGTGAAGAATAGCAGGAATCTACAACCAAGATTACTCTATCCAGCAAAGCTATCATTCAGAATTGAAGGTCAGATAAAGTGCTTCGTAGATAAGAAAAAGCTAAAGGAGTTCACCACCACCAAACCAATATTATACGAAATGCTGAAAGATATTCTTTAAGAAGAAGAAGAAGAAAAAGGTAAAAATATAAATTATGAACAACAAATACACATCTATCAACAAATAAATAGAAAAATCAAGTGAATTAATAATCTGATGAACAGGATAAACTGGTAAATATAACAGAATCATGGACACAGAGAGGGAATGGACTGACAATTCTTGGGGAGAAAATGGGTGTGGGAAGTACAGCAAGAGACTGGACAAAAATCTTGCAACAATGGGAGAGGACAGTGGGGGAAGCTGAGGGGAGAGGGTGGGCTGGGTACAGGGTTGAGGGGAGCTATAGGGGGATAAAAAGGGAGAACAATGTAATTAATAAACTGAACAATAAAGATAAAAAATAAAAATAAAGACATAGGGTAATGGACTGGATAAGAAAACATGACCCATATATCTGCTGTCTGCAAGAAACCCGCCTCCAAAAAAAAAAAAAAAAAAAGAAAGAATAAAAAAAGAAAAAAGACGCACACAGACTAAGGGTGAAAGGATGGAAAAAGGTTCTTCAGGCGAATGGAAATGGAAAAAAATCTAGGGTAGCAATACTTATATCTGACAAATTAAATCTCAAAGTTAAGTACATAACAAGAGATGAAGGCCACTTCATAATACTAAAGGGAGCAATCCAACAAGAAGAAATAACTCTGATAAACATATACACACCCAATACGGGATCACCTAAATACATAAAAAAAACTATTGGAGGATATCAAAGGAGAGATTGACAGCAGTACAATCATAGTAGTAGACTTTAATACCCCACTACCACCAATTGACAAATCCTCTAAACACAAAATCAGCAGAGACACATCAATCCTCAATGGCTCACTAGACCAGATGGAAATAATTGACATCTTCAGCTCATTTCACCCCAAAGCCACAGAATATACATTATTTTAAAGTGCTCGTGGGTAATTTTCAAAGATAGACCATGTGTTGGGTCATAGACAAAGTCTCTCCAAATTCAAGAAGATAGAAATCATATCAAGCATATTCTCAGATCACTAAGGTATAAAGTTGAAAATCAATTACAATTTTAAAAATCCAAAGAAATCAAACACATGGAGACTAATCATCATGCTATTAAACAATGACTGGGTTACCAGAGAGATGAAGGAAGAAATAGAAAACATCATGGCAACAAATGACAATGATTACACAACAATACAAAATCTATGGAAAACATCAAAAGGAGTTTTGAGAGGGAAGTTCATAACTCTACATATCTACTGCAAATAACAAGAAATATGGTAATAAAATATCTAAGCCAACAATTTAAAGAGTTAAAAAGAGAGCAACAAGAAAAACCCAGTGCAAGCAGAAGGAAAGAAATAGCAAAGATCAGAGCACAGATAAATGACATAGAGAGCAAAAAAACAATACAAATGATCAAGAAAACCAAGAGCTTGTTCTTTGAAAGGATAAACAAGATTGATGAACCTCTAGTCAGGCTCACAAACAAACAAAGAGAGAGGACCCTAATAAATAAAATCAGAAATGAAAGAGGTGAAATAACAGACCCCATAGAAATACAAATGATTGTTAAAAAATATTATGAACGACTCTATTCCAACACACTGGACAACCTGAGGAATTGAATATATTCTTAGAAAATTATAACCTTCTAAAACTCAATCAGGAATAATCTAAACATCTCAATAGACCAATAAGTCTGGAAGAAATTGAAGCAGTCATCAAAAAGTTTCCAGCAAACAAAAGCCCTGGGCCAGATAGCTCCACAGCAGAGTTCTTACCAAACATTTAAGGAAGAACTAAAACATATCCTTCTCAGACTACTCCGAAAATTCAAGAGGATGGAACACTTCAAAACTCCTTCTATGAAGCTAGCATCACCCTAATTGCAAAACCAGATAAAGATGACACAGTGAGAGAGAACTATAGCCCAATATCCCTTATGAATATATATGCCCAAATCCTCAATAAAATTCTAGCAAATCAGTTCCAGTAGTAGATCAGAAAGAACATACACCATGACCAGGTTTGATTTATCCCTGGAATGCAAGGATGGTACAATGTCTGCCAATCAATAAATGTGATACATCACAGAAATAAATTGAGAGATAAAAATCACATAGTCATATCAATTGATGCAGAAACAGCATTTCACAAAATCCAACACCCTTTCTTGGTAAAAACTCTAAACAAGGTAGGAATAGAAGGATCATACCTCAACATAATAAAAGCTATCCTATCTAATAAAAGAGTAACTTGCAAATGTGAGCGTATCTTGGCTCCTGATTGGCTATGCTACCAACCTATCAGGAGAAGGGGGCATGGCCAGCAGGATGGGAGGCGAGGCCGGAAGGCATGCGGGGGCATGGCCGCGGTGCAGTGTGTGCGTGGAGGTGGGACTACAGAGTATCAGGAGCAGCAGGAATTCTGGGAAATATAGCTTTCAGCTCTGTGGTGAACATATTGGGGCTCTGACCTGTATTTAGGCGAAATTTCAATTAAAGCTGTGAACTCTCTGTAGGAGAGAGTTTGAAGTACTGAGTGTTGTACAGGTAACCGGCAGGTGGGGGGGAAGGGCGGCTGCAGTGGCGCCCTGTGGCCCCCCAGACACTTGAGCACAGAAGCAAGCAGGGGAGGTGGGGAAGGGTGGCGGCAGCGGTGGCTCTTTTTATTTTTCTTAGTTCATAACTTTAATTGATGTTTCGCCTAAACCCAAGTCACAGCCCCAACATGTTCACCACAGAGCTCAGATTATTGGTCAATTCAGTGAAAATGGGACAGAAAAACTCACTAAGGAACAACACCTTCCTGAATATGTTCACTCATATCCTATCTGACCCAGAAATGCAGAAAATTACTGTCAGACACATCACAGGATCAGAGCCTTTGCATCCAGGAGAAGCTTAAAAAGACAGAGACTTTTCCATTTGCTCTGCTCTTCCCTCCACAGGATTATCTTCTGACACAGCGAGTTCAGAGTTCTCAGGTGACTGCGAGGACCTAGGTCCTCATTGCCTCTTCCCCCACCCTCTGCTGCTCCTTGAAATAATCAATCATCCTCTTTGGGGGGAAAGGAAGGGACACATTAAAGAAGTCTTCTCTAAAGGGATGCTTATGAAAAAAAATGTAGAAAGGACTACAAGAGAAGAGTGTTTTCTTTAGTAGACAAAGCAGCTCTGTTAGGCAACAGGTTTGGGAGCCCTGACAGCCTGAGCCCACACTGGCTACCTACAGGGGCGCTTGCACTCCCACCAAGCTTCTCCACTTTACACTGCAACGTGGTCTTCTTGGTGAACCCAATCCGTAATGAAAAACTGAACTACACTGTGTTTTCAGGGAGTTTTTTTAAATTGAGGCTTTAGGCCTTGGTCAGGCCATCAGTTGGACATCCCATAAGGGGTATGGGATGAGGGGGAAGTATGTCAGAGGTGGAAGGTTGGGCTGAGGGACCACCTTTCCCGCATGTACAAATTTCATGCAGCAGGCCACTAGTATATAATAAACCCACAGCAAACATCATACTCAATGGGCATAAACTACAACCATTTTCTCTAAGGACAGGAACAAGACAGGGATGCCCACTCTCACCACTCCTGTTTGACATAATACTGGAAGTATTAGCCATTGAAATTAGACAAGAAGAAGAAATAAAAGGCATTCAAATTGGAAAAAAAGAAGTAAAGCTATCCTTATTTGCAAATGACATGATATTGTACACAAAAATCCTGAAAGACTTCCTAAAAAAACTAATAGACTTAATAAATGATTTCAGCAAAATAGCAGAATACAAAATTAACGCCAAGAAAACTATAGCATTTCTATACACCAATAGTGAACTCACAGAAAGAGAGACTAAAAAAGGCAATCCGATTTACTATCAAACTAAAAAAATTAAGATACCTAGGAATAAACTTAACTAAGGAGGTAAAAAAAACACCCTATTTACAGAAAACTACAGGACACTGAAAAAAGAAATAGAAGTAGACATAAACAGGTGGGAGAACATACCATGTTTATGGATTTGGAGAATCAACATAATTAAAATGTCCATACTACACAAAGCAGTCTATAAATTTAATGCACTCCCCATTAAAATATCAACAGTATATTTCACAGACCTAGAAAGAATTCTCCAAAAATTCATTTGGAATACAAAAAGACCCTGAATAACTACAGCAATCTGGGATATCAAACCAGATTTCAAGCTGTATTACAAAACTACTGTTCTCGGAGAGAACCAAGATGGCGGCATAGGTAAACACCTATTGATCTGCCACGTGCAACGCTTTAAGAACTACAACATAACAGCAGAACAGACATCACCCTGAATCTCCAGAAAGATGGCTGAGTGAAAACTCCACTAATAAGAGTAAAGGTGGGACACTGAGACTCAGAGGAGGAGCGGGAGCACAGCCTTGAAGACGGAAAGAGGGTAGGAGCCGTCCTGGTCACGCGAGCGGACTGTAGGGCTGGAGCAGCAACCCCGGCTGGATTTCACCAATGGGGAGGGCAGAGACGTCCCACTGCACAGATTCCCCAGTACCAGGCGAGGTCCGAGGTCCGGGGGATGCACCGTGGAAGCGGGGGGCTGCAGAGGTCTCCTAGTCTGAGGAGAAACCCGGAGCCTGGGAAAAGAAGTTTGCACGAAAGTGTCGCACAAACCCGCTACTTGCCCCCTGGAAACTTGTCTCCTGGTCCCGGAAACCACCTATTTTACAACCCTGGGCTAGACTTTGGGTGTGCAGACTCAATTGGAGAGAGAGCAGAGTTGTCTGGCAAGGGGAAGAGACTAGCTGCTTTCTCTTGGAGGTGTCTGCAGCCATCCCCATCCAACAGAGGACTTAGCTGACACTGAGGCTGCCTGTGCAGCTCAGAGACTCCGCCCATCCAACCTGAACACAGTCTCCCTTCACAGCCAATTGGCCTGGAGGTCAAACCCTCCTAGGGCTAACAACAACAAGCTGGGTTTAAATTAAAAAATACTGTACAACCCATAAAGGATTGCAGTAAGAGTACCCACCTCAGGTAACTGGGGAGGCTAAGCCGCTGTCCCTTTGACGATATCTACCACATAAAGCAGCCACCATGCAGAGATATGGAAAGAAACCAGGTGTGAAAGAAATGGAGGAGAAAAGATGACAAGACATAGAGTTCAAAACCACGGTTATAAGGCTTTTCAAGAGGCTCCTAGAAAAGGCCGATGAACTTAATGAGAATTACGAGGAAATAAACAAGACCAACCAGGAAATGAATGAGACTTACAAAGAAATGAATGAGACCTACAAGGAAATGAACAAGACCTCTGAGGATATGAACCAGACCCTCACAGATATGAAAAAGGACCAACTAGAAATGAAGCATACACTGACTAAAATAAAAAATATTACACAAAGTCCTAAAAGCAGTCCAGAGGGCCACAAGAACCATGTCAATGATTTGAAATACAAAGAAGCAAAATCCACTTGGCTGGAAAAGCAAGAAACAAAAAGAATTCAGATAATTGAAGATAATGTAAGGGGCCTCTCGGACGACCTCAAGCATGCCAACATCCGAATTATTGGGGTGCCAGAAAAAGAGAGAGAGCAAGGTAATGAAAACCTACTTGAAGAAATAGTGACTGAAAACTTCCTCCACCTGGTGAAAGAAACTGACTTAAAAGCCCAAGAAGTAGGAGAATGAAGATGGCAGCATAGGTAAAACACCTATCTTGCTGTCATACTCAACAATTTTAATACTACAACTTAACGAAAGAACAAACACCTTCCAGAATCACCAAAAAGCTCACCGAGTGAAAATTCCACAAATAAAAATGAAGATAAGACACTGTGACTCAGAGGGGCGGTGGCGAACAGCGTTGAAAGATTCGCGCAGAGAGAGGTTTGGAGTGCGCGCTGCGGAGAGGGCGGGCGGCAGAAAACCGGCCAGTTTTCTCGAATGGGGAGACAAAGACGTCCCACTGGACTGATTCTACAGATCTGGCGAAGTCCAGGGAACCCACTATCATACAAGGTAAGAACTGGACAGAGGGAGGGCACGCAAAAGCTCAGGCCCTGCTGGGTTCTCCCGGCTTGTGGAGAAGGCAGCTTACGCAAATAGCTCTGCTGCGTGACTGCACAGAGAGCGCTTGCGACTTGCTTTGTCATTCGGAAAACAGTCAGTCTGCTTTGTTTACGACCCTGGGTGAGACATTGGGAGTGTAGATTCATTTGGGGAGAGTCTCAATTCCCTGGCAGCCAGTGGAGCTCCACAGCGGCTCTCTCTCAGAGGTGCTGGCAGCCATTGCCCTAGCACACAGTCCCTGGAGCTGCAGAGGGCGGAGCTAACGCTGTCTGCTTGGCCTGGAGACTCCGCCCATCCAACCTGAGCACAGCTGAGCTTCACAGACAATTGGCCTGGAGGTCAACCCCTCCAAGTGCTAACAACGATTAACTGAGCTTAACTTCAACAAGACTGTGCAATCCTTATCCACCTCAGGTAACTGGGGAGGCTGAGCCACTGTCCCTAGTAGGAAGTCTACCAGACAAAGCTAATTGACCAACTCAGGGAAGCAGCCACCATGCAGAGACATGGAAAGAAATCAGATGTGAAAGAAATGGAGGAAAAAAAAAACGCCTGGACATAGAATTCAAAACCACGGTTATAGGGTTTTTCAAAAGGCTCCAACAAAAGGTCGAGGCCTATAAGGAAATAAGCGAGACCACAAAGGAAATGATCAAGACCAACGTGGAAATGAAGGAGACTCTCAAGGATATGAAAAAGGACCAACCAGAAATTAAGCATACACTGACTGAAATAAAAAATATTATAAAAAGACCTAGAAGTGCTCTGGAGCACCCCAAGAAACAAGTTAAAGATTTGAAATACAAAGAAGCAAAATCCACTCAGCTGAAAAAGCAAATAACCAAAAGAATCCAAAAAATTGAAGATAGTGTAAGGGGCCTCTGGGACAACGTCAAGCATACCAACATCTGAATTATAGGGGTGCCAGAAAAAGAGAGAGACCAAGACAATGAAAACCTATTCGAAGAAATAGTGACCGAAAACTTCCCACACCTGGTGAAAGAAATTGACTTAGTAGTCCAAGAAGCGCACCAGATCCCAATATATAGGAACCCTAAGAGGACCACACCAAGGCACATCATAATTAAAATGCCAAGAGGAAAAGACAAAGAGAGAATATTAAAAGCAGCAAGAGAAAAACAGTTGGTTACCTATAAAGGAGCACCCAAATGATTGTCAGCAGATTTCTCAACAGAAACGATGCAGGCCAGACGGGAGTGGCAAGAAATATTCAAAGTGATGAACAGCAAGAATCTACAACCAAGATTACTCTATCCAGCAAAGCTATCATTCAGAATTGAAGGCCAGATAAAGTGCTTCGCAGATAAGAAAAAGCTAAAGGAGTTCATCTCCACCAAACCAATATTATATGAAATGCTGAAAGATATTCTTTAAGAAGAGGAAGAAGAAAAAGATAAAAGTGCAAACTAGGAACAACAAATACACATCTATCAACAAATGAATCTAAAAATCAAGTGAATTAATAAGCTGATGAACAGGATGAACTGGTGAATGTAACGGAATCACGGACATAGAGAGGGAATGGACTGACAACTCTTGGGGAGAAAGGTGGTGTGGGAAGTCCAGCAAGAGACTGGACAAAAATCATGCAACTATGGGAGAGGACATTGGGGAGGGGGAGGTGAGGGTGGAGGGTGGGATAGGTACAGGGTGGAGGGGAGATATCGGGGGATAAGGAAGGGGAAACAATGTAATTAATAAACTGAACAATAAAGATAAAAAAAAACTACTGTTCTCAAAACAGCCTGGTACTGGTACAAGAACAAACAGATAGAGCAATGGTATAGAATAGAGAATCCAGATATCTACCCAAACCACTGTACTCTATTAATATTTGAGAAAAGAGGCATGAACATAAAATGGAGTCAAGACAGTCTCTTCAATAACTGGTGTTGGGAAAATTGGACAGATACATGCAAAAAAAAATGAAACTAGACCACTAACTTACATCATACACAAAAATAAACTCAAAATGGATACAGGATTTCAACATAAGAGGGTAAATTATAAAAATATTAGAGTAATCCACAGGCATAGAAATCTCAGACATATGCTGAAAGAACTTCTTAACTAATACTGCTCCTAGGGAAAAGGAAGCTAAAGAGAAAATAAACAAATGGGACTACATCAAAATAAAAAGCTTTTGCACAGCAAACAACAAAACAACAAGAAAGCCCACTGTATGTGAGAACATATTTGCAAATGTTATCACTGATAAAGTTTTAATGTCAAGAAACTTCAGGCAACTTATAAAACTCAATAAAAGGAAGACAAATGATCCAATAAAAAATGGGCAACAGACCTAAATAGAATCTTTTGGAAAGTAGACAAAAGGAAGACTCAGAGACATATGAAAACCTGCTCAAAGTGACTATTTATCGGAGAGATGCAAATCTAAATGACAATGATGTACCATTGGACATCTGTCAGAATGGCTTTCATCAACAAATCAACAAAGGACAAGTGTTGGCGAGGATGCAGAGAAAAAGGAACCCTAGTGCACTGCTGGTGGGAATGCAGACTGGTGCAGCCACTGTGGAGAACAGTATGGAGTTTCCTCAAAATACTAAAAATGGAACTACCATTTGACCCAGTGATTCCACTTCTAGGAATGTATCCCAAGAAACTAGAAAGACGAATTAGAAAGGATATATGTTCCCCTATGCTCATAGCAGCACAATTTACCATAGCTAAGATTTGGCAACAGCCTAAGTGCCCATCAGCAGATGAGTGGATTAAAAAACTGGTACATCTACACAATGGAATACTATGCTGTAGTAAAAAATAAGGAGCTCCTACCATTTGCAACAACGTGGATGGAGCCAGAGAGCATTATGCTAAGTGAAATTAGTCAGGCAGAGAAAGATAAATATCATATGATCTCACCTATTTATGGAATATAATGAATGGCATAGACTGATGAATAAGAATGGACCCAGAGACTGAGAAAAGTCCATCAGAATGTCAAACCTCAGGGCAAGTGAAGGGTGGAGGGAGTATGGGGTAAAGTCAATATATTTGACCTCTTGAACTAGGGTAACTTATCATTTTACCTCTCTGACAAAATTTATATAAAGTTATAAAAAATTGGCAGCTAGTTTGAAGTTGAATTGACATTGCCTAAAGCATGTCATATTCTATGCACACCAGTCCTTAGGCTAAGCCCTCCCCCCCCCACAAACCTCTGTGACACCATAATATCCTTACATATTATTCTACAATGTCATTATAATTTTTGATATTTGAGAATTGTACAAATATATTTGATATTTATACAAGTATCCCAAAAAATCTTACAAACTAATTCTTTGAATGTTTGGCAGCAATTTAAAAAAGGATAGGAAAGGAATCAACCCCTTTCAGAAGGAATTAATGCACTGGGAAGGCACTTGAGCATTCTATATTGTCCCCTCTTGCCCTTTTTGCCAAGAGGTACCCTCTTGCCACAATCCAAGTGCACACAGCTGTTGCCTGAGCTTTCAGTTCAATCTGAGGTTAAAGCCTCTGTGTGGCTGACAACAAGGATCTGTCTCTCTTTCAAAGGTGTGAGCTGGGCCCTCCCTGGAGAAGAAACCTGAGTCCCCTGAGATATGTGATCAGTAATGGGACCCTGCCAGCAGGTGAGGGGTTGCCAAGGCAGGTGCTGGGTGTGGAGTATAGACTACCAAGGAGACAGAACTGAACCTCACATCACCCTGCTTGGCCCTGGAGGATGGCTGGTTAGCCAGAGAAGGGTAAGATTCCTCAGGGAAGGAACAATCTAAGACAGGCACAGTCGCAGAGGGGCCATCATGAGGGAACTTGAAGGTCAACAGAGATTGGCCTAGACCCTAATTCCCCTAACCTGCCAGGGGCCTGAACTCTCACCCTTTTGAGGGAGGTCTCCTGCCCTCATGGATGCTTAGCTTCCTAAGCGCAGATCAGATTGGGACTCAGATTACAGACAGAGACTTGGCCAGCAATAGCTGCCCTATATCTAAATCCAATCTAGCACCAGGAATGTTCAAGGTCTACTCAAGAATGCAAATAATCCTTTCTACTAATATTTACAGGTTAAACTAGGATTATTGTTTGAGTATTTAATTTGACAGTAAAATAGTAATCAAGTTTTTAGATTAACTTAAATTGAACATGTGAAATAAGTGAATATCCAAAAAAATTTAAGTGTACTGGACAAAAAGCTGTTCCTAAAATATTAACTAAAATTTCTATTTGTAGTTCATCTCATGGTAAAATTGCCTAATATCCAAAGAACCTAAAGCAGTCAAATTTTGTGTGAAAACATTAAAATTTTAAGTTACCAAGACTGCAAAAGCTCCCATTAATCTAAAAAAGGGTGGATAATGGGGCAATATCATGTAAGGAAAATATCCTGTAAGTAAATTATAGCTATAAAAATCTTGCTTCAGAAACTTAATTTCCATATTAATGCTAACAGCAGGACACCCATGAAAAACACATATGGTGTCAAAGTAAGCCAAAGGAAATCATTTGGGGAAAAATAAAAAGAATCCCAACTCTAATTACAGGAAAGAATACTTTATTAAATTTTGTTTGAGGATATGTTTGTATATTTTCAGAAAACAACTCCAAGACCATATGGATTCCTGGAACAAAGAGGAACTGACAGGTCTGTTCTAACCATGAAGACAGCACAGAGATGCAAGATGCTGATGACACCTTACCATGCTAGCAGTCAGTATCTGTGTGTAGCTGCAGGTTTGCCCAGGACCAAACCAGAGAGGGTGGAACCTGCATTGCTACCATTTGTCCACAATCCAGATAACATTGCTGACATATAAACATAAGGATCTATTTGACATTGAAACTCGGATTCAGAACTGTTGGACATTGAAACTGAGACTCAAACATTTTTTTGTTCTTATATGTTTATTTCTAGTATGCAGATGCAAGACTTTTTTAAAGAAAAGAAATGGGGGAAATAGGTACAGAGGCAAAGAAGCATTGAACAGGCTGTCAAACTACAATGGGAAGGCAGGGGATGGTGGGAAGCGGGGGCGTTAAGACATATGCATATAAACATATGCATATAAACATAACCAATGGATACAAAACACTGGGGGGAGAGGTGAGGGCATGTGATGGGGGTGGGAGAGGCCATTGGGAGGTTAATGGGCAAATTAAAAAGAAAACATATGTACTACTATTTGTAATACTTTAAACAAACAAAAAAGTAAAACAAAAAAGGCATTCAAATTGAAAAGGAAGTAGTAGTGAAATTCTCATTATTTGTAGATGCCATGATATTTATATAGATTACCCTAAACACTCCCTCAGAAACTGCTAGACTTAATAAATGACTTCAGCAAGATAGCAGGATACAAAATCAACATCCAGAAATTGATGGCATTTTTACATACTAGTAATGAACTCTCAGAAAGAGGAACTAAAAATACAATTCCATTTAGCATTGCAACAACAAAAAATAAGATGCCTAGAAATAAACTTAACCAAGGTAATGAAAGACCTCTACTTAGAAAATGATAGGACATTGAGAAAAAAAATAGAGGAAGATAAAAAAAAAGAAATGTATATACCATATGCATGCATTGGAAGAGTTAACTCATTAACATGTTTATGCTACTCAGAGCAACCTATAGATTCATTGCAATCCCTTTAAAAAAACAATTGCATACTACACAGAACTAGAACAAATAGTCCTAAAATGTATATGGAGCTATAAAAAAACTCCATATACATTTATGGAGTAATCTTAAGAATCTATAGTACTGGATATCAAACTATACTACAAATATGCTATAACCAAAACAGCCTTGTACTGGCATATGAACAAGCATATAGACAAATGGATCATAACAGAAACTCCAGATATTGACTCACACCACTATAGTCAATTAATATTTGACAAAGGAGGCAAGAACATACAATGGAGTAAAGGCAACCTCTTCAATAAATGATGTTGGGAAAATTAGATAGACACATGCAAAATGATGAAACTAGACCTACAGCTTATACCATGCACAAGAATAAACTCAAATTGGATAAATGACTAACTGTAAGGCATGAGAGTATAAAAATCTTAGAAAAAACATAATACCAGACAACTCACAGAATTTTTGCTAATACATCTCCTAGGACAAAGGAAATGAAGGAGAAAATAAATAAATGGGACTATATCATAATAAAAAACTTCTGCACATCAAAGTAAACCACAGTCAGAATGAGAAAATATCCCACTCTATGAGAAAACATATTTATCAATAAGGGCTTAATATTCAAAATATATAAAGCATTCATAAAACTTAACAAAAGGAAGACAAATAATCCAATTAACAAATGGGCAGAAGAACTGAATAGATATTTCTCCAAAGAGGACATAAAAATGGTCAAAAGTTATATGCAAAAAAAAAACAACCCTCAAAGTCACTAATCATCAGATAAATACCAATTAAAATCACAGTGAGATATCACCTCACACTGGTCACAATGGTTTTCATTAAAAAAATTGACAAACAAGGGCTGGTGAGGATGCTGGCAAAAGGGAACACTAGTTCACTGCTGGTTGGAAGGCAGATTGGTGAAGCCACTGTGGAAAACAATATGGAGTTTCCTGACAAAATTATAAATGAAACTTCCATTTGACCCAGCAATTCTACTTCTGGAAATATATCCTAAAAATACTGAGACACCAATTAGAAATAATATATGCACCCCTAAATTCATAGCTGTATTATTTATAATAGCTAAAATTTGGAAACAGCCAAAGTGTCCATTAGAACTTGAATGGATAAAAATTCTGTGTGATGGGAGAAGCCAAGATGGTGGCATAGGTGAACTCCTAAACTTCTGTCTCACACAACAATTTCAGCACTGCAACTAGAATACAGAGCATCTATCACCTAGAACCATGGGAAAGCTGGCCAAGCAGAAGTTCTTCAACCAGAAGGAAAGAAAGGATCATTGGGACATGCACAAGTGCTGGAAAGCTGAGGTGCAGAGGCGCAGGAGCTGGGCTGATGTTGGGTGACTTTGGGGCTGCTTTTTTTTCAACCTGAGGGGAAGTGGGCTCCTGATTGCTCTGAACCGGAGGTTCTGGGGAGATGCTGGCGACCCAGACTCCTACGAAGGGAAGTTGGATGGTCTGTCATTGGGTAGAAAAGTGAGGGTGGCTCCCTTGCAGAGGTGCCCACAACAGTGTTCACTGCGTGGGGGCACGGGAAGCAAGGAATTGGAGACATGGAAACGGAGGAGTAGCAGCCATTGCTGTGACACCCTAACCTACACCCTGAGACCCCACCTCACCCAATCTGCAAACCTGCACAAGCTGTGTGCAGCTACATTGCATATAAATGGCCTGCACTTTCCCAGCTAAACCTAAACGGCAGCTTTGGTCAGAACAGGAGAAATCTGCAGCCCTTGCTGTAGCTCTTGCTGGATCGCCTCAGACAGTAACTGACCTGCACCCCATTGCTAACATATCTAGAGGTCAGTGTGAGATGACACCAGAATTCAGCTGCTCACATCCATAAGTGACAATTCAAGAGGCAGACTTGGTGAGCATCAAAGCCCCACTGAAGCAAGTCCTTCCCCATAGGCATGTCTCCAGTACAGCAGTTCTTCCACTCCATGAGACAGGGAAGCAGCAAAATGCAGAGCCAAAAAATACACATCATGAATGAAAGAAATGGAGAACATAGAGTTCAGGACCACATTTATAAGGTTACTCGAGAACCTACTAAAAACTGCTGAGAAACTTGATGAGACCTTCAAGGACCTTAAAGAGAATGCCAAGAAAATGGAAAAGGACCAGACAGAAATTAAGCATACACTGTCTGAAATAAAGAATATATAGAAATTGAACAGTAGATCAAAGAACTCTAAGAATCAAACCAAAGATCTGAAATATAAGGAGAAAAACAACAACAACAACAACAACAACAACAAAAACCACCTAACCAGAAAAACAAAAAGAGGAGGAGAACCAAGATGGCGGCATAGGTAAAACACCTATCTTGCTGTCATACTCAACAATTTTAATACTACAACTTAACGAAAAAACAACCACCTTCCAGAATCAACAGAAAGCTGGCTGAGTGAAAATCCCACAAATAAAAGTGAAGATAAGACACTGTGACTTGAAGGAGCGGCGGTGGACAGTGTTGAAAGATTCGCGCAGAGAGAGGTTTGGAGAGCGCGCCAGTGGAGAGGGTGGGCGGCTGAAAACCGGCCAGTTTTCTCGAACGGGGAGACAAAGACGTCCCACTGGACTGATTCTCCAGCTTTGGGCAAAGTGAAGGGAACCCACTATCATACGGGTGAAAACTGGACAGTGGGAGGGCACGCCGAAACTCGGGTGCTTCAGGGGCCTCCCGGCTTGTGGAGAAGGCAGCTTGTGTGAACAGCTCAGCTGCGTGACTGCACAGAGAGTGCTCTGCAACTTGCTATCTCATTCGGAAAACCATCAGACTGCTTTGTTTTACGACCCTGGGTGAGACGTTGGGTGTGCAGACTCATTTGGGGAGAGTCTGAATTCCCCGGCAGCCGGTGGAACTTGGCAGCGGCTCTCTCTCAGAGGTGCTGGCAGCCATTTCCCACAGCACAGAGTCCCTGGGGCCTCATAGGGCGGAGCTAACACTCTCTGCTTGGCCCAGAGACTCCGCCCATCCAACCTGAGCACAGCTAAACTTCACAGACAATTGGCCTGGAGGTCAACCCCTCCAAGTGCTAACAACGATTAACCTGAGCTTAACTTCAGCAAGACTATGCAACCCATATCCACCTCAGGCAACTGGGGAGGCTGAGCCACTGTCCCTAGTAGGAAGTCTACCAGACAAAGCTAATTGACCAACTCAGGGAAGCAGCCACCATGCAGAGACATGGAAAGAAATCAGATGTGAAAGAAATGGAGGAAAAAAACCCGACTGGACATGGAATTCAAAACCACTGTTATAAAGCTTTTCAAGAGGCTCCAATAAAAGGTTGAGGCCTATAAGGAAATAAGCAAGACTGCAAAAGAAATGAATGAGTACTACAAGGAAATGAACGAGACCCTCAAGGATATGCATGAGACCTGCAAGGAAATGATCAAGACCAGTGTGGAAATGATCAAGACCAACATGGAAATGAATGAGTCCTACAAGGAAATGAAGGAGACCCTCAAGGATATGAAGGAGACTCTCAAGGATATGAAAAAGGACCAACCAGAAATTAAGAATACACTGACTGAAATAAAAAATATTATACAAAGACCTAAAAGTACTCTGGAGCAACCCAAGAACCAAGTTAAAGATTTGAAATACAAAGAGGTAAAATCCACTCAGCTGAAAAAGCAAGAAATCAAAAAAATCCAAAAAATTGAAGATAGTGTAAGGGGCCTCTGGGACAACGTCAAGCATACCAATATCCGAATTATAGGGGTGCCAGAAAAAGAGAGAGAGTAAGACAATGAAAACCTTTTTGAAGAAATAGTGACCGAAAACTTCCCACACCTGGTGAAGGAAATTGACTTAGGAGTCCAAGAAGAATACCGAACCACAATATATAGGAACACTAAGAGGACTACACCAAGGCAAATCATAATTAAAATGCCAAGAGCAAAAGACAAAGAGAGAATATTAAAAGCAGCAATAGAATGCCAAGACCGGTTTGGCTCAGTGGATAGAGGGTCAGACTGCAGACTGATGGGTCCAGGGTTCGATTCCGGCAAGGGCATGTACCTTGGCTGCGGGCACATCCCCAGTAGGGGCCGTGCAAGAGGCAGCTGATCGATGTCTCTCTCTCATCGATGTTTCTGACTTTCTATCCCTCTCCCTTCCGCTCTGTAAAAAATCAATAAAATATATTTAAAAAAATAAAAAATAATAAAAAAATAAAAGCAGCAAGAGAAAAACGGATGGTTACCTGTAAGGGTGCACCCATACGATTGTCAGCGGATTTCTCAACAGAAATGATACAGGGCAGATGGGAGTGGCAAGAAATATTCAAGGTGATGAACAGCAAGAATCTACAACCAAGATTACTCTATCCAGCAAAGCTATCATGCAGAATTGAAGGTCAGGTAAAGTGCTTCGCAGATAAGAAAAAGCTAAAGGAGTTCATCACCACCAAACCAATGTTATATGAAATGCTGAAAGATATTCTTTAAGAAGAGGAAGAAGAAAAAGATAAAAGTGTAAATTAGGAACAACAAATACACATCTATCAACAAATGAATCTAAAAATCAAGTGAATTAATAAGCTGATGAACCGGTGAATGTAACAGAATCACGGATATAGAGAGGGAATGGACTGACAACTCTTGGGGAGAAAGGGGGTGTGGGAAGTGCAGCAAGAGTCTGGACAAAAATCATGCAACTATGGGAGAGGACAGTGGAGTGGGGTGAGAGCGGAGGGTGGGATGGGTACCAGGTGGAGGGGAACTATAGGGTGAAAAAAAAGGGAACAATGTAATTAATAAACTCAACAATAAAGATAAAAAAAAGAAAAAAAGAAATCCAAAAATATGAAGATAGTGTAAGGAGCCTCTGGGACAACTTTAAGCATACCAACATCAGAATTATTGGGGTACCAGAAAAAGAGAGAGAGCAAAATATTGAAAACCCATTAGAAGAAATAATGACAGAAAACTTTCCCTACCTTGTGAAAGAAATAGACTTACAAGTCCAGGAAGCGCAGAGAACTCCTTACAAGTGGAATCGAAAGAAGACCACACCAAAACACATCATAATAAAAATGCCAAGGGCAAAAGACAAACAAATAATCTTGAAAGCAGCATGAGAAAAACAGTTGGTTACCTACACGGGAGTATCCATACTACTGTCAGCTGATTTCTCAACAGAAACTATGCAGGCCAGACAAGAATGGCAAGAAATATTCAAAGTGATGAAGAGCAAGAACCTCCAGCTAAGATTATGCTACCCAGCAAGGCTATCATTTAGAACTGAAGGTCAGACAAAGAGCTTCACAGATAAGAAAAAGCTAACGGACTTTATCCCCCCAAAAACAAGATTATATGAAATGCTGAAGGGTATTCTTTAAGAAGAGGAGAAAGAAGAAAAAGGTAAAAATAAAAACTGTGAATAACAAAATGACAACAAATACATACCTATCAGCAGATGACTCTAAAATTCAAGTGAATGAAAAATCTAATGAACAGAATGGACTGATGAATATAATCGAATCAGGGACATAGGAAGGGAGTAGACTGACAATTCTCAGGGGGAATAATGTGTGAGGGGTGTGAAAAGAGATTTGACAAAAATCTTACACCTATGGATGAAGACAGTGGCCTGGGGTAAGGGAATGGGTGGGGAGGAGGATTGGTGGAGGACAGTTATGAGGGAAAAAAAGAAGAACACCTGTAATAATCTGAACAATAAATATTTACTTAAAAAGTCTGTGTGACATTTGTACAATGGAATACTAGGCAAGTGTAAAAAAGAGTGATCTCTTACCTTTTGGGACATGCTGGATGGACCTGGAGAATATTATGCTCTAAGTGAAATAAGCCAATCAGAGTAAGACAATTATCACATAATCTCACTTATTTGTGGAATCTAATGAACAAAATGAATTGATCAATAAAATAAAACCCAAGGCATGGGGGAATGAACAGACTTACATAACTTGATATGTGTATGGGATGAGATGAGATATACCAAAGAACTTATATACTTACTAGAGGCCCAGTGCACAAAATTTGTGCACTCCAGGGGGAGGGATGCATATCCCTCAGCCTGGCCTGTGCCTTCTCTCAGTCAATTTGCATAGTAGCCTTTTATTATATAGGATATTCATAGCCCATGAGCATGGGCAATAGGGTGGTGAAGAACTCTAGGTGTTCTGGGGCTGGGAATAAGGAGGTAAATGGGAGACATCTCTAATACCATCAAAAATTTGCAACCCTTCCTCCCAAACAAGCACAACAATTAAATAACCACTGGACAGTAATGTATGAGAAAAGAGTATCTGAAAACTGACTGCTGACAACATCTCATAATTCTTCCACCTTAATTAAAGATGAAAAAGTGAAGATAAAAACAAAAAGAATTCCACTCATGTGTTCAGCACCCGTGCTACAGTTCATACACCCAAACCCTCACAGTCATCCAGGCTGAAGGTCAACTATGCACAAGAACAGGCCAATCACCCAGTCAGTCTGAGGCTGGGGCTGCAGAACTTACAAGAATCTGCAAGGATGATGTCTGGGTGCGTCACTGTGGCAGTGGCCCATGCCCTCCCTTGGTGGGCTAGGCTGATCTCTAAAAATCTTTGGAATTATCCTTCATTGCTACAAGGAATCTCCATGCCTCTAACACTCATCTTCAGAAGACTGGCACTGCTGAGATGTCCTCTATTCTTGAAGAGCAAATTCTTGGAGCTGATATCTCTGTTGATATTGAAGAGACTGGGCGTGTCTTAAGTATTGGTGATGGTATTGCCGAGTACATGGGCTGAGGAATATTTAAGAAGGAGAAATGGTAGAGTTTTCTCCAAGGATTAAAGGGTATGTCTCTGTACGTGGAACCTGACAATGTTGGTGTTGTCATGTTGAAAATGATGAAAGAATTAAGAAAAGAATGGTTTGAAATGAGCAGGAGCCATTGTGAATGTTCCTGTTAGCAAGGAGCTATTGGGTCATGTAGTAGATGCCCTTGGTAATGCCATTGATGGGAAGGGTCCAATTTGTTACCAAAGAGATGAAAGAAGAAACAAAATGCATTATGTCATAAATAACAATGATAACACAACAATCCAAAATCTATGGGACACAATGAAAGCAATCTTGAGAGGGAAGTTCATAGCTCTACAGGCCTATCTCAAAAAACAAAAAGACAATGGTAATAAATTATCTAACCCCAAAACTCAAAGAATTAGAAAGAGAGCAGCAAGAAAAGTCCAGTATAAGCAGAAGTAAGGAGATAATAAAGGTCAGAGCAGAGATGAATGACATAGAGACTGAAGAAAGGAAGAAAGAAAAAAAGAAAGAAAGAAAGAAAGAAAGAAAGAAAGAAAGAAAGAAAGAAAGAATGAAAACAAACTAAAACAAAAGAAAAAACACAAAAGATCAACAAAACCAAGAGCTGGTTTTTTGAAAGGACAAACAAGATTGATGAAACTCTAGCCAGCTCACCAAGAAGCCAGGAGAGAGGACCCAAATAAACAAAATCAGAAATGAAAGAGGTGAAGTTAACAACCGACCCCTCAGAAATACAAACGATTATGAAAAAATACTATGAATAACTTTATTCCAACAAAATGGACACCCTATTGAAATGGACATATATTTAGAAAAATAATAGCTCCCTAAACCCAATCAAGAAGCATAAAAAACCTGGATAGGCCAATAACTACCAAAGAAATTGAAGCAGTGATCAAAAATCTTCCAGCAAACAAAAAACCTGGTCTGGACAGCTTTACAGGGGAGTTCTACCAAGCATTCAAAGAAGAACTAAAATCTATCCTGCTCTGACTATTCCAAAAAGTTCATGAGGAAGGCACATTTCTAAGCTCTTTCTATGAAGCCAGCATTACCCTAATCCCAAATCCAGATAAAGACACAACAAAAAAGAGAACTAGAGGCAAATATCCTTAATGAAGATAGATGCTAAAATACTCAACAAAATTTTTGCAAATTGAATTCAGCATTACATTAGAAAGATCATGCATCATGACCAAGTGGGATTTATTCCAGGGTTGCAAGGATGGTGCATATTCACAAATCAATAAATGTGATACATCACATAAACAACTGAGAGACAAAAATTACTTAATCATTCAACTGATGCAGAAAAAGCATTTGACAAAATCCAACACTCTTTCTTGATAATAACTCTCAGCAGAATGGGAATAGAGTGATCATACCTCAACATAATAAAAGCCTTATATGGCAAACCTATTGTCAACATTATACTCAATGGGCAAAAACTAAACTAATTTCCCGAAGAATAGGAACAAGATAAGGATGCCCACTTTCACCATTCCTGTTCGATATAGTACTGGAAGTGCTAGCCATTGCAATCAGACAAGAAAAAGAAATAAAAGGCATCCAAATTGGAAAAGAAGAAGTAAAACTGTCCTTATTTGCAGATGATTTGATATTATACATAGAAAACCCCAAGGATTAAAAAAAACCCAAACTACTAGACCTATTAAATGAATTTTTCAATGTAGGAGGACACAAAATCAACACCTGAAATATATGACCCTTTTATACACCAATAATAAACTCACAGAAAAAAAAGAAACAAACAAAAACCAGTCCCATTTACCATTGTACCAAAATTATTAAGATACCTAAGAATAAACTTAACTAAGATGTAAAAGATCTGTACTCAGAAATCTTCAGGACATTGAAAAAAGAGATAGAGGAAGATATAAACAAATGGAAAAAAACATACCATATTCATGGATTGGTATAATCAACATCATTAAAATGTCCATACTACCAAAAGCAATCTACACATTCAATGGAATCCCCATTAAAATACCAATGGCATATTTCAAAGATCTAGAACAAACTCTCCAAAAAAATCATCTGGAATAAAAAACGACCAGACCCTGAATAGCTTCAGCAATCCTGAGGAAGAACAAAGTAGGAGGGATCTCAATATCAGATAACAAGCGTTATTACAAAAATCACTGTTCTCCAAACTGCCTGGTAATGGCACAAGAACAGACATGTAGAACAATGGAACAGAACAGAGAACCCAGAAATCAACCCAAGACATTATGCTCAATTAATATTTGATGAAGGAGGCAAGAGCATACAATGGAGTCAAAACAGTCTCTTTAATAAATGGAAAATTTGGATAGATACCTGCAAAAAACTGAAAGTAGATCACCAAATTACAACAGAAACAAAAAGAAACTCAAAATGGTTAAATGACTTGAATGTAAGATGGGAAATCATAAAAATGCTACAAGACTCCATAGGCAGCAAAGTAGCAGACACATGTCATAGCAATACGTTTACTGACACAACTCCCAGGGCAATGGAGACTAAGGAGAAAATAAACAAATGGGACTAGATAAAAAAAAGATTCTGAACAGAGAAAGAAACCATCAACAAAACAACAAGAAAGCTCACTGCATGGAAGAACATATTTACCAATGATATTTCCGATAAGGGTTTAATCTTCAACATTTACAGAGAACTCATACAACTTAACAAAAGAAAGATAAGTGATCCCATCAAAAAATGGTCAAAGGATCTAAATAGACACCTTTTGAAAGAGGCCATGCAGAAGGCCCAGAGACATAAGAAAACATGCTCAAAGTCACTAATCATCCAAGAGATGCAAATCAAAACAACAATAAATTACCATCTCACACCTGTCAGAATGGCTATAAACAAATCAACAAATGACAAGTACTGGCAAGGATGTGGTGAAAAAGGAACCCTCGTGCAGTGCTTGTGGAAATGCAGACTGGTGCAGCCACTGTGGAGAACACTATGGAGTTTCCTCAAAAAGTTAAAAATGGAACTCCCATTTGACCCAATAATACCACTTCTAGGACCATATCCCAAGAAACCAGAAACTCCAATCACAAAGGATATATGCACCCCTATGTTCATAGCAGAACAATTTATAATAGCTAATATTTGGTTACAGCCCAAATGCTAGCCATAGTGATCAGACAAGAAGATGAAATACAAAGCATCCAAATTGGAAAAGAGGAAGTAAAACTGGTGCATATACACAATGGAATACTAGGCTGCTATAAAAAGAAGCAATTTTTACCATTTGCAACAGCATGGATGGAATAGGAGAGCATTATGCTAAGTGAAAGAAGCCAGTTTGAGAAAGATAAATATGACATGATATCACTTATATTCTATCTAATAAAAGAGTAATATGCAAATTAACCATCACTCCAACACACAAGATGGCTTCTCCCATGTGGTCAAAGATCCTGCCACCATGTGGACACAAGATGGCTGCCACAAGATGGCTAGCAGCGGGGAGGGAAGTTGGGAGGAACCAGGCCTGAAGGGGAGGGCAGTTAGGAGTGACCAAGCTGGCAGAGGAGGGAATTTGGGGGTGACCGGGCTTGCAGGGGAGGGCAGTTGAGAGTGACCAGGTCTTCAGGGGAGGGAAGTTAGGGGTGAACAGGCCTGCAGGGCAGCGCAGTTAGGGGCAAACAGGCTGTCAGGGGAGCAGTTAGGCATCAATCAGGCTGGCAGGGGAGTGGTTAGGGGGTGATCAGGCTGGCAGGCAGAAGTGGTTAGGGGAAATAAGGAAGGCAGGCAGGCAAGCAGTTGGGAGCCAGCAGTCCTGCTTTGTGAGAGGGATGTCCGACTGCCAGACTGGGATTGGGCCTAAACAGGCAGTCGGACATCCCTTGAGGGGTCCCAGATTGGAGAGGGTGCAGGCTGGGCTGAGGGACACCTCCCCAATGCACGAATTTCATGCACTGGGCCTCTAGTGTGTGATCAACATAACTTGATGAACAAGAATAGATCAATCTAGAGAAAAATAGTAGGGGAGCCATGTTAGAGAGCAACTAAAGAACTGGTATGCACGCATATTAGCATAACCAATGGACACAGAGACTGAGGTGGAGGGGTCTTGCCTGAAGTGGGAATGGTTGGGGGGGATGTCAATTGGGGAAAAAGAAGAGATATATAGTATATATATATATATCCAAATAGACCAAACAGTGGAACAACTGAACAACCAAACAATTGTTCACTATGACGTGTGTTGACCACCAGGGGGCACACTTGGAACATGAGGGGTATCTTAAACAGGTGGCAGAGTGCAGAACATGGTCGGTATCAGCCATGGTGGGATGCTGGAGCAGGTGAGTGGGAATGCCAGACCAAGGCAGGGTGCTAGTTGCTGTCATTGGAGTGACCCTCTGGTAGTTACTGTAAATTCTTTGCTCCTTGCTGAGGTTACACCCAGCACTTGCACCTGCTGCTAGCGCTGGCCCTGCTTGCACCTACTGCTCATGCCGGAGCTGCCACTCACATCGCCTGCTATTGCCAGGTGCTGGCCTTGTCAGTGGGTGCGAGCAGTGGGTGGAGCAGTAGCTGCCAGACCTGATCGCCTCTTGGGGCTTCTCCACCTCCCCTTGCTTCTTGAGGGGTGATCAGGGCAGCAGCTGTCACTTGCACCCGCTGTTGGGGCCAGCCCCAATCACTCTACACTGTCAATGGGTGTACAGGGCCAGTGCCATCAGCACATGGGAGCAGTGGCAGCAGAGTGGAGCTGCTATCAGAGAGGGGACTGGGGGCCATGGTGGGAGGGGCCAGGCAGGGGTGCAGAGGATGGGCTGAGACCCAGCCTTGTGCCCATCAAGGCTCACCACCCACAGTTCCTTTTAAGGTGTATGAATTTGTGCACTGGGCCCATAGTTAAGTATAAAAGAGGGGACCCACATAACCTATATAAAAGACATTCTTGGAGCATACAGCTCAGGTGATCAAGGAGACTGTGCCACTGGGTTCCACAGGATACTTTCTACACAAAGTCACCCTACCAAGAGTTGAAGTCATAGCAGATCTACCTAACACATAGAAAAAAACAACCAAGAGACAGCTAAAAGGAGGAGACAAAGAAATGCCCTAAATGAAAGAATAGGGAAAATCTCCAGAAATATACTTAAAAAAACAAAATAGAAATAGACTTATAGACATAGAGAACAGACTGCTATCAGAAGAAGGGTTTAGGGGGCTGGGAAAAAGGTGAAGTGATTAAATAAAGAAGAAAAAAAAACACCTTATAGACAAAGACAAGAATGCCGTGATTACCAGAGGGAAAGGGAAGTGGGAATAGGTAAAAGACTAGTAAAGGGGATAAATTGTGGTGGAAGGAGACTTGACTTTGCATGGTGAACACACAATATACTATACAGATGACTATTAAAATAGAAATTGTTGCCCTAACTGGTTTTGGTTCAGTGGATAGTGTGTCAGCCTGTGGACTGAAGGATCCCAGGTTTGATTCTGGTCAAGGGTGTGTACTTAGGTTGTGGGCATATCCTCACTAGGGGCGTGTGCAGAAGGAATCTGATTGATGTTTCTCTCTCATCAGTGCTTCTAACTCTCTATCCCTCTCCCTTCCTCTATGTAAAAAATCAATAAAATGTATTTTAAAAATAAAATAAAATAGAAATTGTCTCAAAAAAGAAAAAAAAATACCAGTTCTCCTTAAACTGAACTGTAGATTTGATGCAATCCTAAATTCTAATATAAATCTCAGCATAATTTTTCCTGTAGATATTGTCAAGTCAAATTGTGAAATTGATGTAGAAATGCAAAGGGCTAAAGTAGCTAAGATTATTTTAAAGTGCAGAGCTGAAGGACTCGATTACAACATATCAAGGCTTCTTGTAAAGCAACAGTAATCAGGACAATATGTGCTGGCATAAGAATAGACAATAACCTAAAAAAATAAACATTTCAGAAATAGATCATCAACTGATTGATGAGAAAGAAATGGTCTTTTCAATAAACAATTCTGTCTCACTGGACATACATGTGAAAAACATAAATGTGGACCTCCTTCACACCAAGACAAAAATCAATTATAGATGTAAAAAGTAAAACCATACATCTTTTAGATTAAAAATATATGATATCTGAATGTTCTTTGAGTAGGAAAAGGTTTCATAATCAGAACACAAAGAGAATGAAAATGAAAAAAAATGGCATATATTAAAATTAAGAACTGTTACAAAAATATTTGCAAACCGTATATCTGATAAAGAGTTAACATTCAAAAATACACAATGAACTCCTGCAGTAGTTCAAACATTTGCAATTAAGTAATAATTAAAATGAGTAAAAATGAAATACAATAAAAAATAGGCAAAGTACTTGAATAGACATTCTCCAAAGAAGACTTACAATAACCAACAGGCATATGAAAAGGTGCAAATGAAAATGACAATGAGATATTACATCTGATAGAGTGGCTATTCTATACTAATTAAAGTCTATGTGGTCATTACACCCTCATATCGTGACACACTCACGCTGCAAATAGTGATCACCAGGAGGATGCATGTGCAGTGGGTGCTCACGGGTGGGTGGGGCTGTGTGCATGCACAGTGGGTGGGGGATTGACACTGCATGTTTAGCATGGATGGGGGGTCCACAGCTCCATGTAGCAAGGCATGAGGGCCCCATAGCTCTGCATGGCATGGAAGCTCCAGTGCCTCCAGCTTACCTCTTTGGGCAATCCACTGAGGAGCCCTGGATGGGTGGGCAGGCTTCTTCTTTGGAGTGATCTATCACGGGGCTCCCACACTGTGAAAGGGCACAGGCCAAGCTAGGGAACACCCTCCCAAGTGCACAAATTTTGTGCACCAGGCCTCTAGTATATAAAAGAAAGGTAAGTGCTGGTTGGCATGTGGAGAAACTGTAACTCTTATACAGGCATACATTAAAATATTCCAGGTTCAGTTCCAGATCATAAGTTAAGAAATACCAAAATAAAGTGAGTCTCTCTCTCCCTCTCTCTCGTCTCTCCCTCTTTATCTTTCTCTTTTTTTCCTCTCTCTCCCTCCCCTCTCTCTCTCTCTCTCTCTCTCTCTCTCTCTCTCTCACACACACACACACACACACACACACACATACACCAATATATGATCTGCAGTTTTGGGAAGATTTTTCCATTTCCTGACAGTGAGCTCTGTTTTCAGCAAGCATTTATAGTTTTTTTTTCCTCACAAAATTGCAAATGTTTGACTACTCAATTTTCAGTGACTAATACCTTCATTGCTTATTTCTTTCAACTAAAGGAGAGCTAATAATCTGGTGTAACATTCAATTAAACAAACGAAAAACCCACAGCAAGTGGTATCCAAGCTAGGTTTACAGTTCAGGGCTCTCCATGTTTCATTGAATGCTTATTAAGTCATATTCAATTAGCGCATCATTTCTTATTCCCTGGTGTCTCATGCAGATGCAAAATGTTTATGTTAAGGACATTCTGTTTGTAAGAACTCTAAATTACATTGGAACGTAAATTCCCAGAAGCAAATTTACCATAAAAATAAAAAAGAATTTTATAAAAAGAGGGTCATGCAGTTAGGAGAAACTAGAGTCACACTGAGTGCATTTTGTCCCCATTCTCTGAGGGTATTTGCAAACGGTCCAGAAAACCAGGTGCATAGCTCATTGTATGAAAATCTCAACTATGATCCAATGGGCTTGGTGTGTGTCTCAGATTTAGAAGTAATATTTTTTTATCTTCCTCTATTATTTTTTATAAATCTTTATTGTTTAGATTATTAATTACATTGTTACTCTCCCCACCTCCCCCCCCATAGCTCCCCTCCATCCAGTACCCATCCCACCTTCTGCCTTTACCTTCCCACCACTGTCCTCATCCATAGGTGTTCTATTTTTGTCCAGTCTCTTCCTGCACCCCCCACACCCCTTTCTCCTCAAGAATTGTCAATCCATTCCCTTTCTATGCCCCTGATTCTATTATACTCACTAGTTTATTCTGGTCATCAGATTTTTAATTCACTTGATTTTTAGATTCACATGTTGATAGATATGTATTTACTGTTCATAATTTCTATTTTTAACTTTTTCATCTTCTTCCTGTTCTTAAAGAATACCCTTCAGCATTTCATATAATTCTTGTTTGGCAGTGATGAACTCCTTTAGCTTTTTCTTATCTGTGAAGCACTTTATCTGACCTTTAATTCTGAATGATAGCTTTGCTGGGTAGATTAATCTTGGTTGTAGGTTCTCGTTCTTCATCACTTTGAATATTTCTTGCCATTCCCATCTGGCTTGTATAGTTTCTTTTGAGAAATCAGCTGACAATTGTATGGGTGCTCCCTTGTAGGTAAGTAACTGTTTTTCTCTTGCTGCTTTTAATATTCTCTCTTTGTCTTTTGCTCTTGGCATTTTAATAATGATGTGTCTTGGTGTGATCCTCTTTGGATTCCTTTTGTTTGGGGTTCTGTGCATTTTCTGGACTTTAAGTCTATTTCTTTCACAAGGTGGGGGAAGTTTTTGGTCACTATTTTTTTCAAACAGGTTTTCAGTATCTTGCTCTCTTTCTTTTTCTGGCACCCGCATTAACCAGATGTTAGTATGCTTGAGGTTGTCTCAGAGGCTCCTTATACCACCTTCAATTTTTGGATTCTTTTTGCTTCTTGCTTTTCTGGCTGACTGGATTTTGCTTCTTTGTATTTCAAAGCTTTGACTTGATTCTTGCAGTCCTCTAGACTGCTTTTAGGTCTCTGTATAATATTTTTTATTTCAGTCAGTGTATGCTTTATGTCTAGTTGGTCCTTTTCATATCCTTGAGAGTCTTTCTCATATCTTCGAGGGTCTCATTAAATTTATCGGCCTTGAGGAGAACTAAGATGGCGGCAAAGGCAAAACACCTATCTTGCCGTCATAATCAGCAATTTTAATACTACAACTTAACGAAGGAACAAACACCTTCCAGAATCACCAGAACGCTCGTCGAGTGAAAATTCCACAAATAAAAGTGAAGATAAGACACTGTGACCCGGAGAACCGCGGCGGACAGCGTTGAAAGATTCGCACGGAGAGAGGTTTGGAGTGCGCGCCGCGGAGAGGGCGGGCGGCTGAAAACCGGCCAGGTTTCTCGAACGGGGAGACAGGGGCATCCCACTGGACAGATTCTCCAGCTCTGGGCGAAGTCCAGGGAACCCACTATCACACGGGGTGAAAACTGGACAGTGGGAGGGCACGCCGAAGCTCGGGTGCTGCCGGGTCTGCCGGCTTGTGGAGAAGGCAGCTCTCCCGCGAACAGCTCGGCTGCGTGACGGCGCAGAGAGCGCACCGCGACTTGTCTCTCATTCGGAAAACCGTCAGTCTGCTTTGTTTTACGACCCTGGGTGAGACATTGCGCATGCAAAGTCATTTGGGGACAGTCTGAATTCCCCGGCAGCCGGTGGAGCTCCACAGCGGCTCTCTCTCAGAGGTACTGGCAGCCATTGTCCCCGGCACAGAGCCCCTGGGGCCGCATAGGGTGGAGCTAACGCTGTCTGCTTGGCCCGGAGACTCCGCCCACCCAACCTGAGCACAGCTGAGCTTCACAGACAATTGGCCTGGAGGTCAAACCCTCCTAGGGCTAACAACAAAAAGCTGGGTTTAAATTCAAAAACACTGAATACAACCCATAAAGGATTGCAGTAAGAGTACCCACCTCAGGTAACTGGGGAGACTGAGCCACTGTCCCTTTGAGGATAGCCACCACATAAAGCAGCCACCATGCAGAGACATGGAAAGAAATCAGGTGTGAAAGAAATGGAGGAGAAAAGACGACAAGACATAGAGTTCAAAACCACGGTTATAAGGCTTTTCAAGAGGCTCCTACAAAAGGCCGATCAACTTAATGAGAATTACCAGGAAATAAACAAGACCAACCAGGAAATAAACAAGACCAACCAGCAAATGAATGAGATTTACAAGGAGATGAATGATTCTTACAAAGAAATGAATGAGACCCTCAGGGAAATGTGCAAGACCTCTGAGGATACAAACCAGACCCTCACAGATAAAAAAAAGGACCAACTAGAAATCAAGCATACACAGGCTGAAATAAAAAATATTACACAAAGTCCTAAAAGCAGTCCAGAGGGCCACAAGAACCAAGTCAAAGATTTGAAATACAAAGAAGCAAAATCCACTCAGCTGGAAAAGCAAGAAACAAAAAGAATTCAGATAATTGAAGATAGCATAAGGGGCCTCTGGGACAACCTCAAGCAAGCCAACATCCGAATTATTGGGGTGCCAGAAAAAGAGAGAGAGCAAGTTAATGAAAACCTACTTGAAGAAATAGTGACTGAAAACTTCCCCCACCTGGTGAAAGAAACTGACTTAAAAGCCCAAGAAGTACACAGAACCCCAAAATATAGGAATCTAAAGAGGACCACACCAAGACATATCATAATTAAAATGCCAAGAGCAAAAGATAAAGAGAGAATATTAAAAGCAGCAAGAGAAAAACAGTTGGTTACCTACAGGGGAACACCCATACGATTGTCAGCGGATTTCTCAACAGAAACGATGCAGGCCAGACGGGAGTGGCAAGAAATATTCAAAATAATGAAGAGCAAGAATCTACAACCAAGATTACTCTATCCAGCAAAGCTATCATTCAGAATTGAGGATCAGATAAAGTGCTTCGCAGATAAGAAAAAGCTAAAGGAGTTCATCACCACCAAACCAGTATTATATGAAATGCTGAAAGATATTCTTTAAGAAGAGGAAGAAGAAAAAGGTAAAAATATAAATTATGAACAATACACATCTATCAACAAATGAACATAAAAATCAAGTGAACTGATAGGCTGATGAACAAGATAAACTGGTGACTATAACAGAAACATGGACATAGAGAGGGAATGGACTGACAATTCTTGGGGAGAAAAGTGTTGTTGGAAGTACAGCAAGAGATTGGACAAAAATCTTGCAACAATGGGAGAGGACATTGGGGAGGGGGAGGTGAGGGTGGAGGGTGGGATAGGTACAGGGTGGAGGGATGATATAGGGGGATAAAAAAGGGGAAACAATGTAATTAATAAACTGAACAATAAAAAAAAATTAAAAAAAAATTAAAATAAATTTATCGGCCTTTTCTAGGATCCTCTTGAAAAACCTTATTACTGTGGTTTTGAACTCTATGTCCAGTCACTTTTTTCCTTCATTTCTTTCAAATGTGATGTTACCTTGTCTCTGCATTTTGGCTACTTTCCTAAGTTGGTCATGTAGCTTTGTGTGGTAGGTGTGCTCTAGGGGACAGTGGCTCAGCCTCCTTAGTTACATGGGGTGGATACTCTAGGTGCACCCCTTTGTGGACAGCAGTGTCTTGTAGTTAAACCTAGATTGTTGTTGGTATCACTGGGGGGGGGGGGGTTTGACCTCCAGGCCAATTGGCTGTGAGGATCAGCTGTATTTACACTGGAAGAGCTACTGTGCTCAGCTTGTATGGGCCTGGGTATCTGTGCCCCGGCAATGGAGAGAAAGCTGCCCCTGTGCTCTGCCCACTGCCAGACAGTTCAGTTTCTCTCCAAATGAATCTGCACACCCAAATTCTCATGCAGAACTGGAAAACAATGTAGCCTGGTGGGTTTTTTTTCCTCCTGAACAAGAGAGCCAGCCATGCATCCTCTCTGCTAGGTCATGCACCTCTGCAGTATGCACTCTCTCTGCACACTCGCACAGCTCTGCAGTTTCCAAATCTTAGAGTGCTTCCTCCTTACTGTCCAGTTTCATCTCATATGAGTCTGGGTTCCCAGAGATTCACCCGGAACTGGGGAGGGGAGTTAGTGCAGTAGGACGCCTCTGTCTCCCTCCCTGTTTGAGAAAACCAGCGGGTATCCAGCCACCCTCCCCTTCCGCTTGTGCATGGCTTAGCACCTCCTTCTCCGCACATCTCAGAAACTCTGCCCTCTCTGGCTCCTCGGAATGACAGTGTCCCTTTACCTCCTTTTATTTGTGGAATTTCCACTCAGCCATCTTTCTGGTGGTTCTGGATAATATCCTTTCTGTCCCTTAGTTGTAGTTTCAAAATTGTTGTGCAGGGCAGCAGTATAGGTGTTTACCTATGCTGCCATCTTGCTTACTCCTCCCTCTACTATTTTTTATAGTGCTGGGTAGGCGGACCTTTTCATAGCCACAAAATTTAAGTCAATGCAATGTACATAACAGGTGACTCATAAATACTTTATCAAATTCACTTTTTAAACTTATTTCTGCTTATAGGTTTTTATTTTTAAGGCGTCATATCTTCAACTTCTGTTAGTGTATTTGCTGAAAAACAGTTACAAAAGGCTTAACATTTTAAGACAAATTAGATACTTAATATTTAAGCCAATATAAATATGTGTTAAATACTTTACCAACATGAAAATATATAGAGCAATATTAGTATGACCAGAGTAAAAATTTTTAGTTATTTGTTTAAACTAGCAAAAAACAGGGGCATGTGGTAGCAAAGATTTTCTAATGCATCCACAAGCAATATATGTACACTATGTAGTCTTGACATACTATGTAGTTTTGTCAATCTGAACTGTACACAGTTTGCCAATGCTCAATTTCATAATTAAAAATATTATGGCTTACTGCTAAAGGCAAAACCATAATGAAGTCAGTTTTCTATGGTTTCCTAATTGTGGGATTCATACCAACATATCCACATAGCCAGTACTTACCATACATTCTAGAAGAAGCCAGTAATTTTCAGATATTTGATACACAGACATATGCACAAAATTTTTCTCCTTTTAAAAACAATGCAAATAACCAAGTTGCTCTACAATGTCACTTATCAACCACTGTATCTTTTTAAACACAACTAACATATTTTTGCCCCTATCACTGATCTATAAGATCCATGAGAAAAAGAACTTTTCTTTTATTTCAAATTTCTTTATTAATTAAGATATTGCATATGTGTCCTTATCCCTCTATTAACCCTCCTACCCATGAGTGAACTCTTCAAATAGGATACATAACAAAACCCTCATAGTATTAGTAGCATCATAGAATTATTTTTGGTAAATTTTATTGCCATTACAACAGTGAATTATAGTATAATATATTAAAGAGCATCTTGAATAAAATCATGTTTCACTCCTGCCACATAAATATTTTCTAATCAGAATTAATTACTTCATACTTTCCTAATTAATCAGGAAAAGTATTTTAGAAATACCAGAAAACATATACATTACACTTGTTCTTTTAACTCTGGTATTCTAAACTGAATATGATTTAGGTAAATAGAATATTTATTTCATGAAAAGTACAGAGAGACAGACACTAGATATGATGATAATATGGTGAATTTTAGTATTTCACAAATTTGAAAGAAAATATCTTACTGTGTTTTGTAGTTAAAATGTTATTCATTAACAAACTATTACATGGTACATGATACATTTTCTCAAACTGGTGTAGTTAGGACAAATATTTGTCAGGGTTAGTTTAGAGAACAGAACCAAGTGAGTAGTGCCAGCTGAACAAGATTTAGTAGAGGATGTGAAATGTAGAGGGTGCTGAAAATTGAGGAGGCCTAAGGCAGACTCTAGGTTGAGTTTCCAGTGATACGTATAAGAGCCACACTCTCGAACTGACATGCCAAACATGACCACGTTTAACTGGGAAGCTGATTGAGACCTCCTAGCTCCAATCTACCTCTGCTCTAGTTCCCACCAGCAGAGGGGATGTCTCATGTCACTTCATTCCCATTTACTTCAGGTTCAAATTCTAGTCTTGCATGAACACATCTGATGGCAGAAATGAGACTGAGAAATTTAGCTTTTAACTTTCTTGCCTTTGTAGCACACTCATTAGAAAAGATATTCAACAAAGCAATATATACGATATGCCACAGAAAGAATAATACATAGAACGCACAAACTAAATAAGTTTTAAAACATAAATTGATATAACCCAATGGAAGACAGCATGGATATACCTCAAAAAATTAAAATAGATCTACCTTATGACCCAGCAAATTCCACTTCTGTGTATTTATCTGAAGAAATCCAAATCACTAATTTAAAAAGATATATGCATTGTCTGTTCATTAATTATAATATACAAGATATGGAAGTAACTGAAATGACCATAAATAGGTAAGTGGATAAAGATGTACATGTATACATTGAAATATTACTCAGGGAATAAAAAGGAAATAATAAAATCTTACCATTTGCAAAGATATGGATGGAGCTAGAGGGAATGATGCTAAGTGAAATAAATCAAACAAAGACAAATACTATAGGATTTAATTTATATGTGGAATCTAAAGAACAATATAAATATATATATGTGTGTATACACACACACACACACACATATATATATATATATATATATATATATATATATGGGAGTGAAGTGACATATATATATGTGTGTGTGTGTATATATATATATATATATTCATAGATACAAAGAACAAACTTAGGATTATCAGATGGGGAGGAGATTGGGGGGCTGTGTGAAAAGGTGAGAGGATTAAGAGGTATGAATTGGTAGTTACAAAATAGTCATAGGATGTAAAGTACTGCAGATGGAATATAGACAATAGTCCTATATAATAAAAGCCTAATATGCTAAGTGTCTGGTTGATCGGTTGGCCATTCAAACAATCAAAGAGTAATATGCTAATGATATGTTAAGGCCACCCAACCACTTGCAATGACATGCACTGACCACCAGGGGGGCAGACGCTCTAACTGGTAGATTAGCTTGCTACTGGAATCTGGCCAATTGAGACTTAGGGAGATGGGCCAGACACACCTGGAGCCCTCCTTTGGTCCCTTCTTGGCCCTCATCATGCACCAGTGAGGTCCATCAGCCTTGCCTGCACCCTCTCACAATCTGGGACCCCTCAGGGGATGTCAGAAAGCTGGTTTCAGCCCAACAGCTGAACAACCAGTCACTATAACATGCACTGACCACCAATGAAGAGATGCTCAATGCAGGAACTGCCCCCTGTTGATCAGTGCACTTCCACAGGGGGAACACTACTCAACCAGAAGCCAGGCCCATAATTGTTGAGCACAGCAGTGGTGGCAGAAGCCTCTCCCACCTTTGCGGCAGTGCTAAGGATGTCTGACTGCTGGCTTAGGCCCACTCCCCGCCTAAGCCGACAGTTGGTCACCCCTCAGGGGCTCCTGGACTCTGAGAGGACACAGGCCAGACTGAGAGACCCCCCAAGTGCATGAATTTTGTGCACCAGACCTTTAGTATTGTAATAACTATATATCGTGTATGGTGGGTGCTAGAATTATAAGGGAGTTCACTTCATCTAACATAATAAAAGGATAATATGATAATTAGACTGGATGTCCTTCTGGACGAAGCTGGGGCTGTGAGGGAAACCTGGGTCCCGTATGCCAGAGGGAAGAAGGTGCCAGCAGCCAGGGGAAGAAAGGCCTACTCTTGCACAAATTTTGTGCATTGGGCCTCTAGTATAAATGTCTAACCTCTGTGCTATTACCTGAAGGTAATATAAAACAATATTGAATGAGAGAGAATAAATGAGAGGGAGAGAGAAACATCAATGTCAAAGAGAAACATTGGTTGAACCCAAAATCTGGGTACATGCCCCAACTGGGAATTGAACCAGTGACCTTTTGATGGGACGACACTCAACTACTTGAGCCACACCTGGTAATATTCTGTTTGGAATTCTCTCTTTCTTTTATTTTTTCTTCTTTTTATTTCTGGACTCATTTAATTTCTATCTAGCTTTTAAGTATTAATATCAGGGATTTCATTATAATAATAAAAAGCCAGAGGCATCATGATCAAAACAACCAAACAACTGGTCACTATGAAGTGCATGAGCACCTCTCAGTCTCTTCTCGCCCCCCCCCCCCCCCCCGGCCAGCTTATAGGCTCCAATAGCGGCAAGGCTGGTGGTTGGTGGGTGGGGCTGCAAGTATGCTGGAATGCACATGGGTAGGTGGGGTCATGCAATTTTGCATGCTGGGCCTCTAGTAAAATCATAAAAACACTGAAGACCAGGCTGAAAAGTGAACAAAACACAAAGGTTAGACAGCTTATACTACAGCAAATATGAAACTGGAAGAACAGTTTTTACCATGATCTCCCCAATGTGCAGGAAAATTTTAACTCCAATAATCGCCCTTAGCAAGTGATTATTGATTTTTAGATAGGAAGGGAGAGGAATAGAGAGAGAGAAACACCATTGATTGGCTGCCTCTTGCATGCCCCCTACTGGGGATTGAGCCCACAACCTGGACATGTGCCCTTGACAGGAATCAAACTTGGGACCCTTCAGTCCCCAGGCCTACAATCTATCCACTGAGCCAAACCAACTAGGGCAGGGGGTGGCCACAACTTTAAAGACTATGCACAATAGGAGATTCTCCAGAAAGGACTTTTGCCCACTTATTCATGCATCTCCTAAGTCTCTAATATGATTACAATGCTTTACTTTGTATTTTTCTCATTTCTTCCACAATAATTAGAAAAAAATTTAGACATATTACAGTTGTCTGTATACATTCATCGAATTAATTTTAAAAAATAAGATTTTATTCTTAAGTTTCTCAGAGCTTATACTCACCAAACATTCACTGGTTCATTCAGTGTCAGAATATAAGTACTTTAAAGGGGTGGCAGAAAGAATGAATTCAGAACTGCTAAATGTCTTCTATGCAAAATCACAGTTATTAATAGTAGAGATTAAGTGATTAACCTGTGGCCTGTCTATTTACATCTTCAACTTTCAGTTTTCATCCGCCTTTCCCTGCTCTTCCTTCAGTGATTTTACACTTCACTCTCTGTGGGCAAGGGCCTCTACAATAAAAAACATTACCTCTCTTTGTTTCCACCAGCACTCTCTTCTTCACTCAAATCTGCCACTCATACCCACATTTACTCAGGAACCTTCACTAGGTTCCTTCAGCTTGGAACACTCTTGTCCCATATTCCATCTTGCTTTACTAGTTTTCTTCAGGTCTGTTTCAGTTAGAGAAGGCTCATATGACAAACCTATTTAAAAATCATTGCCTTTACCATTTCTTATTAGTCATTACCTATTCCTTGGTCCCTAAATTATTTTTTTTGTAGTTTTATGACCATCTCACATATTATATTTGTTCATTGCCTCAATCCCCCCATGTCTTTACCAGAATATATGGCTCAACTGAACAGGAATTTTTCTTTTTAGTTCTGTGGTTGGTTCACTGTAGTCCTTGAATCATGCCTGGATTGCCATTTTTGTACGGCCAGCAAGCTAAGAATGTGGAGATGAACATTTGTAATCAATTTGATTATAGAATGCTAACTTTGAACTTAAATAAAGAAAAATGTTATCCTTTCTAGAAAATAACTTCATTTGCATTAGTATACCTTTATTACAAAATTTTTGCTCATATTTATTATTATACTTCTAATTTCATCAATAAAATATGTAGAAATTTATTTTCTTTTTTGTTGTGTAAGTACTTAACATCCTGGGTTTTGCTTCATGGCTCACAAAGACTGAAATATTTATTATCTGACCTTCTACATATAATTTACTAACCTCTGGATAAGTTCAGACCTGTATTACCAACACCTACAGCAGAACCTGGTATAAGAAAGGTCCTCAAAAAGTTTGTTAAATGAGTAAATAAAAGAATTAGTGCTGGGGCTCTTAAAAGAAATAGCTTATGAAGAATGGTCTGTGAAGAGATTCAAGCATAGTTTTGAATCATATATAAGATCAGCTGTCGGATTCAGAGACAAGAGAAGAAGATAAAAAGAGTGGGCCAAATTTAGGCAGAAGATGAAAGACATAGAGGTTCCCCAGCTCAGAGAAGTAAGTTTATCACTTACTAGAGGCCCGATGCATGAAATGTGTGTAAGGGTCTCAGCCCTCGCAGCCATAGAAGCTTGCCTCAGCCCTCACAGTCACGGCTTCATATGGAAGGTTGTCTGGAAGGTCTTTCAGCTGTCTGGTCTAATTAGCATATTATGCTTTTATTATTTCGATTTCCCCTTTATATCATGGTGTAGTAGCACATGAGATCAAGTAGAAAGTAGGAAGTAAGAACATCTTCTTACAGTCAGACAGACCGTGGTTAGAATCCCAGCTCTGTCATTATCAGCTGTAGTTTATTGGGCAAAGTAAGCTCTTAAAATCTCTGTTTCTTCATCAGTTAAATTAGAGTAATACTAGTAACTATCTCCTGTTATTGAAAGATTCAAATGAAAATAAAGGAAAGTACAGGGAACAAAATTCAAACTAGTTATAAATGTTTTATTGCTTTACATGTCTTTTGTTACTTTCTTTTATTTGCTCATTCACTAATTATAATAATGAAGCATGGGATCTAAGTTAAGGGAACTGATAACATAGGATCAATGGTTTGATTGTTCTGGTACGGTAGGTAATGATTGGTGTTTGGGTGCCAGTTGGAAAGATAACTTGTGATCAAGGAGTGGGAATGTAGAGATTAATATTGAGTGCAATTATTAGTAATGACAAGGTCTAGGATAACACTGTCCAACAGAAATACAATGCAAGCCACATATGTAATGTTAAGTGTTCTAGGTGCTACATAAAAAGCAAAAAAATAAAAATAATTTTAATAATATGTTTTATTTAACATGAAATCAATGCAAATCCTGTGTAGTAAAGAGATAATATGCAAATTGACCATCACACTCTCACAAGATGGCTGTCTATGACCAGGCCAGCAGAGGGGTTAGTGAGGGATGACCAAACAACTGAACAGAGGCTGCACGGGGTGACCAGGCTGGCAGGGGGACCATGAGAGGCGACCAAGTTGGCAGGGGGGTAGTTAGAGGTGACCAGACAGGAAGGTAGATGAGTGGTTAGGAGCCAGCAGTCCAGGATTGTGAGAGGGATGTCTGACTGCCGGTTTAGGCCTGATCCCTGGGATTGGATCTAAAACAGCAGTCGGACATCCCCTGAGGGGTCCTAGATTGGAGAAATGTGCAGGCTGAGCTAAGGGGACTACTCCATGCATGAATTTCATGCACTGGGCCTCTAAATATTAATAAAATATGCTGTATTTTCTTTTTCATACTAAGTTTTTGGAATCTGATATATATTTTATGTTAATAGGACATCTCAAGTAGAAAGTTAAAATTTTATCAAAAATACTTGATACATATTTAGATTTAGAACATTTACAATTAAAAAGTAAATTTATATACCCAAGTTGATTTAAAATTCTTAAAAGTTTTTAATAGCTAAATCAAAAATCATAATAAAAATATGTTTATACCAGGCCATTATAGGTTAGTGATTGAGCATGGACCAAGAGGTCACCAGTTGAATTTCTTGTCAGGGCACATGCCTGGCTTGTGAGCTGGATTCCCAGTGGGGGTAGTGCAGAAGGCAGCAGATCGATGTGGATGTTTCCCTCTCATTGTTGCTTTTATATCTTCCTCTTACTTCCCCTCTCTCTAAAAAAATAAGATGAGGAAAACATATTTAAAAATATGTTTAAATTAATGAAAATTAAATAAGATTTAAATTTCTCAGTTACACTGGCAATTTCAAATGCTCAATAATATATATAGGCAGTGCCTATCACATTGTATGGTACAGGTCTAGGTGTGATCTTTGGAGTTAGTAGCTGAAATAAGGTAAATGTTACAATCATTAGAGAAGATGAGTCAAGAAACAGAGTTCAGGGTGTGAGAAGGTTCATTTAATTGGATAGGAAAAGTGCCAAGGATTATGATAGTTATATAGTAGAAAGTGGCCATGACTCAGGAATTATAATAGGGAAATGAAGAAAAGTGCAATTTGACAGATTACCCACAGGAGTAAAGAAAGGAGAATGATTTGGAAGCATCAATGGGGAACAAAGACTAAGAAGGCATATATTCCAATTCCAGTCAAGTGAAAAGCTAGGCAAGGGAGTAAAGGGACCCTTTGGAAAATATATTGAGTCTAAAAGGGATATTTTGACAAGTGTGAAGTAGAATGTCATTGTGGTTTTGATTTGCATTTATCTACTGACTAATTGGGTTGAGGATTTTTTCATGCTTTCATTTATCAACTAGAGTCACAGTGCATGAATTTGTGTACCTTGAAAGGAACTGTGTGTGGGCCATGAGGCTGTGGTGGGCACAGGGGCAGGTCTAAGCTCATTCTCTGTGCCTCTCCACAGCCTCTCTCACCATGAACCGTGGTCCCCTTTCTGCTGGCAGCCCTGCTCCCACTACCACCACTGCTCCCACACGCTGACAGTGGTGGCCCTGCTCACACCCACTAATGGCATGAAGCAATTGGGGCCGGTGCTGTCAGCAGATGTGAGTGTTGACTGCTGCCCCAATTGGCTCTCAGGATCAGGGGGAGGTGGAGAAGCCCTCAGAGGCAACTGGTGCTGGCAGCCACCTCTTCCACCCAATGCTGGCAATGGTCCTGCTTGCACCTGCTGACAGCACCCAGCAAATAATTTTCAGTAACCAACAGAGGCTCACTCCAATGACAGCAACTGGTGCCCCACCTTCGTCTGGCATCCCCGCTCACCTGCTCTACCATACCACCATGGTCAATGCCCTCCATGTTCCATGCTCTGCTGCCTGCTGCTAACTCTCAATATGCTCTGTGCGTGTCCTCTGGTGGTCAGTGAACATCATAGCAACTGGTTGGTTGTTTCACTGTTTGGTCTATTTGCATATTAGGATTATATATATATATATATATATATATATATATATATATATATATATAGACTAGTGGCCTGGTGCATGAAATTTGTGCACGGTGGGTATCCCTCAGCCTGACCTGCACCATCTCCAACCTGGGACCCTTTGGGGGATGTCCAACTGCCAGTTTAGGCCCAATCCTCCTGGCCTGATCACCCCTAACTGCCTCCCCCCTGCCAGCCTGCTTGCCCCCAACTGCCCCTCCCACTAGCCTCCTTGCCCCCAACTGCACCCCCTGTCAGCCTGATTGCCTGCACTCATGTACTGATGGGCACTTGGGCAGTTTCCAGATCTTAGCTATTGTAAATTGTGCTGCTATAAACATAAGGGTGCATACATTCTTTCTGATTGGTGTTTTGGGTTTCCTAAGATATATTTCAAAAGTGGGATCACTGGATCAAATGGCAATTCCATGTTTAATATTTTGAGGAACCTTCATAGTTTTTTCCAAAGTGGCTTTACCAGTCTGCATTCCTGCCAGCAGTGTACTAGGGTTCCCTTTTCTTCACATCCTGGCCTGCACTTTTCATTCATTGATTTGTTGATGGTAGCCATTCTGCAGGTAAGAGGTGATACCTCATTGTCATTTTAATTTGCATCTCTTTGATGATTAGTGACTTGAGCATTTTTCATGCTTTTTGGCCATTTGTATTTCCACTTTGGAGAAGTACCTATTTAGGTCTATTGCCCTTATTAAATTGGATTGTTTGTCTAGCAGTTTTTTGGGGGAATCTTTAGGGTTTTATATGTACAGTATCATGTCATCTGTGAATAATGACAGTTTTACTTCCTCCTTTACAATTTGGTCAGGTAATCTCTTCCTCTTGTCTGACTGCTGAGTCTATGACTTCTAGTACTATGTTGAATAAGAGTTGAGAAAGCAGACATCCCTATCTTATTCTTATTCTTGGGGAAAATGGTTTTAGTTTTTGCACATTGAGTTTAATGTTGGCTATAGGTTTATCATATATGGCTTTTATTATGTTGAGGTTGGATCCTTCTATTCCCACTTTCCTGAGTATTTTTTAACCAAAAATTGGTATTGAATTTTGTCAAATGCTTTTTCTGTTTATTGATATTTAGTTTATTTATGTGATTTATCACATTTATGGATTTGAGGATATTGTACCAGTCTTGCATTTCTGGAATAAGTCCTACTTTGTCATGGTGTATGATCTTTTAAATATACTGCTGGATCCTATTTGCTAATTTTTTTTGAGTCTTAGAAAATTCATTTTCCCAAGTTATTATAAGAAACTCACTCCTACTAACAACAGAGGAATTCCACCAACCAAATCCTCTGGGAACATTTTTTTGAAGAATTGTCTAGTCAAGTCCTTATTTTTAAAATTGAATTGTGTGGATTTTTTTGTTTGAGTTGTAACAATTCTTTACAAATTTTGGATATTAACCCCTTGTCAGATGTGTTATTAATAGATTTTCAAACTCAATGGGTTTTCTTTTCATTTTATTGATGGTTTTCTATGCTATGCAAAAGCTTTTCAGTTTGGCATTTTATTATTTTTTTGTTTCCCTTGCTCAAGGCAATATATAAAAAATATTCCTATGAAAAATATCTGAGATTTCACTGCCCATCTTTTCTTCTAGAATTTTCATGGTTTCAATTCTAACATTTAAATATTTAATTCATTTTGAGTTTATTCTTGTGTATGGTGTGAGAAGGTGGTTTAGTTTCTGTTTTGTTGTATGTATATGTCCAATTTTTCCACACTATTTATTGAATAGACTATCTTTACCCCATTGTATGTTCTTGCTTCCTTTGTCAACTATTAATTGATCAAACAGTCATGTGTTCATTTGTGGGCTCGCTTTTAAATTCCATTGATTTTTATTTCTGTTATTATGACAGTACCATGCTATTTTGATTATGGTGTAATTTATAGAGCTAGAACAAATAATTGAAAAATTTTATGGAAGCACAAAAGACCCTAAGTAGCCATAAGAATCTTGAAAAAAACCAAGTTGGAAGAATTACACCTGATAATATAAGGCCATATTAATCAGCTTGCTGTCTTCTAATGAGCTTTTGCGTATGCTCTTTTGCCTGGTTCTTTTACATTCTATGAGTTAATGGTTCTGTTTATCAATTGGTTTTTTCTTTATCCAGTTGCCATTTAGATTCTTGTTTTAAAGACAGTCTTTATTGTTGAGATTATTACAGATGTCCCTCATTTCTCCTCCCATAGCTCCCATCCCACCTCATCCCAGGCCCCCGCCACCCTATTGTTTGTGTGCATAGATAATGCATACATGTGTATAAGATCTTTGTCTAATCTCTTCCCACTTCCCCTATACTCCATTCCCTCTGAGAATAATCAGTCTGTTCCATTTCCATGCCCCTGATTCTGTTCCACTCACCAGTTTATTCTGTTCATCAGATTTTTTACTCATTTGATTTTTAGATTCACTTGTTCATAGATATGTATTTGTTGTCACTTTGTTGTTCTCTGGGTCCAGAAACCTCACCTTATCTTTTTAAGATTTTCATATTTATTGTTCAGTTTATTAATTACATTGTTCCCCTTTTTGCCCCCTATAGCTCCCCTCAATCTGGTACCCATCTCACCCTCTGCCCTTACCTCCTCCCTCCTACTGTCCTCTCCCATAAATGTATGATTTTTGTCCAGTCTCTTGCTGCACCTCCTACACCCCTTTTCTCCCCAAGAATTGTCAGTACATTCCCTCTCTAAGCCCATGATTCTGTTATATTCACCAGTTTATCCTGTTCACCAGATTTTTAATTCACTTGATTTTTATATTCATTTGTTGATAGATAAGTGTTTGTTGTTCCTAATTTTTATTTTTACCTTTTTCTTCTTCCTCTTCTAAAAGAATCTCTTTGAGCATTTCATATAATATGGATTGGCTGTGATGAACTCCTTTAGCTTTTTTTTTTATCTGCGAAGCACTTTATCTGACCTTCAATTTTGAATGATCGCTTTGCTGGGTAGAGTAATCTTGGTTGTAGATTCTTTCTACAAGGATTCAAAGAGGAAAATGTGCAAGTGTGCAAACTCAGGGGCTGTGTCAGTCTGTGCAGTCTTTCCTTCCCCCTTTTGTCCAAGCAGCCCACATACTCCCAAAATATTTAGTCTGTCCTGCGTCAGATCAAAATGGGCTGCTTTCTAGAGATCCCCTCTGTTATCAGCTCTGAGGACCCCCTTCCACATTCACGGATCACTCCAGCCCCAACAGCCACGGATTTTTCTAGGTGCAGACTTCCCCTGTGTCAGCTCCCGCAGTGTGTGTGTCTCTCAGCCCTGCTGGGACCAGAGACCTCACCTTATTCCAGGCAAAATCTGACCTTTCTGTGGTGGAGTGCAGAGCTCCTCTGAATCCTTGTTCTCGCCAATTGGGCCTGATGCTCTGGGGCTTGCAGCTGTTCGTTGGGTGCCGCAGTTGTAGATTTTTAAGCTTCTGATAACATTCACTTTCCCCTTCAAGATGACACGGTCTCTACATCCGAGCCCTTGGCTCTGAGAGGGATTACAGCAACAGTAGGGGCTTCCCGGTCAAAGGATCCCCATCCAACAGTAGCCCACCTTCTCCTGGAGTACAGCTGTCCCTTAACTCACCAACAGACACTCCCCAGGTGACCCTCAGCTGTTCTTTCTGTCTCCTCCGGGAAAAGGCTTGGGACACATCTGTATACTCAGCTGTCATTTTTTTTTCCTCCCAGGAGTCTACCTACAGGTGTGGTCTTTTAGCTTCTGCAATCCTTGGTTAAAAGTCCCCTTTTTAAATAGTCTCCAGTTAGTATTTCAGGGTGATTGTTCTCCAATTTAGTTGTAAGATCAAGTTTGGTTCTGGGAGGCATTACATTGCCATCTTGGACAGACCATGATTTTTAAAAATTACCTTTATTTTTTGTATCAAAAGTCCTTTCATTTTTATTGTTAAGTACTACTATTGCATTGTATGTATCTACCACAACTATTCCCCTAAATATTTCCATTGATAGATATTTAGGTTGCTTCTAATGTTTGGCTATCCTAATATATAAAAACCCAGTCTCCGTAACATCCAAAATGACCAAAGGCTCAACTGACTGGATGTCACTGCTGGGTTGCCATGGCAATCCAGAACTGAAAGCTGCTGCTTCTGGCACTGCAACCCAGCACTGACTGCCAAAGGGGTTGTGAATCAGGCCCTAAGAAAGGTCTAGAAGGAGATTCAGTGTCTGATCTGTAGCCTCCATGACAGTTGTTGATCAGCACTTTCACTCTCTTTCTCTCAGAACCTGGCCAGCAGCTCCACCTCTCTTTCTCTGAGGCTTCTGCTGAGATTGTTGATCATCCCTGACTCTCTGATAAGGCCTATTGATAGAACTGGAGACACTGATTGGCATAGAAATCAACCAATCAGAATAAAATCTGGATGAAGTGCCATAAATCCATGGCTGCCTAGGAGGTGGAACTTTAATATATGTGTGTGTATATATATATATATTTTACAGAGAGGATGGGAGAGGGATAGAAAGTCAGAAACATCGATGAGAGAGAAACATCGATCAGCTGCCTTTTGCACACCCCCTACTGGGGATGTGCCCATAACCAAGGTACATGCCTTTGACCGGAATCGAATCTGGGATCCTTCTGTCCCCAGGCCAATGCTCTATCCACTGAGCCAAATCAGTTTTGGTGGAGGTGGAACTTTTGACACTGACTGGCATAGAAACTGACCAATCAGAACCAAATTGACTGGCAGAGGAGGGAAGTTGGGGTGATCAGGCAGGCAGGCAGGTGAGCAGTTAGGAGTCAGTGGTCCCAGATTGTGAGAGGGATGTCCAACTTCCAGGTTATGCCTGATTCTTGTGGGATTGGGCCTAAACCAGTGGTCAGACATCCCCCAAGGTGTCTCTGATTGGAGAGGGTGCAGGCTAGGCTGAGGGAACCGCCCCCTCCCATGCACAAATTATGTGCACCAGGCCACTAGTTACAAATAAAGGTCGTATGAATGTTACTGTACAAGTTACTACATGGAATTTTTTTTTCTTTCAGGCAAATACCTAGGAGCGGGATGGCTGGATCACACTATAATGTGTTTAACTATTTAAGAAATCATTAAACTCTGTAACAACTTTGTATCATTTTACAGTCCAACCAGGAGTACACAAGATTTTCAGTTTCACCATATTCTCCTCTACATGTAGAAAGATATAATTTGAGCCACTTTTATCAATTAATTGTTAAAAAATGGGACTAAGAAGTTAAACAATCTTTATTTTGGTGATCCCAATATTTAAACTAGAGTAATATTAGGAAAAAATGTTACAAGGTAAAGCCTTATTTGAGTATATTATATAGCTGTTATTTTTTGAAATATTTGATGATGTTATGAGCATTTATATTTCAGAGTTTTCCAATTTAAATGTCAATGGTTTTTTCTTTTTATGGCTTTAATTAAGTTTCTAACTTTTCATATATAATCATATATTTTTGTTACTTTCATTTTAGGTATTTTTGGTTATTGTGAATATAATTTTAAATAAAATTTTATATATGGTTAAAAGTTTTTTGATTGTTGATATGAACACTTTTATCCAGCCTCTTTGATAAAGTTATCTCTTTTAATGGTTTATTTATAAATTAACTTGTATTATTTTCTAGAAAGGTAATCATATGTCTACATATTATATTCTGTCCAACCCTATACCTCTTATTCCTTTCTCATATTCTTTTGTAATGAAATTAAATGCTTTTTTGAAGTGACAGATTATTAATTTTCTCTCCTTAGTGCTAATTTTGGATCAAGTAGAAATACAATATCTTGCCTTTCTGTAATATGACTTCTTATCTGTGCTACTTATTATCAGTTTGGTTTCTGTTATTTAATATAAACTAAAAGATAATGTTCATGTCATTTGTGAAAGTGTGTATTATTAAAATTATGAAAGGTTGAATGAAAAAGGCATATGCTCTAAAACACAAGAATTGGTGTGTTGTGCATCTGTAATTTGCCTTGAAGCAAACAACTGTGTGCTCAAAGTCAAGGGGTTGCAGAGAGACTTCAACTCAGCTGTTGAAAAAATGGATGTGAAACAATGAAATTAATACAATTGAGTTGACTACTTAAAAGGGCAACAACCAGATTCACTGATCATATTTATCTTCATTTAGGGGTATACCAAATGTTTACAATTACGTTTGGCAAACTGTTTTTTTAATATTCTTCACTAGAAGCCCAGTGCATGAAATTTATGCACTGGGGGGGGGGGTGAGCGAGGAATGTGCCTCAGCCCAGCCTGCATCCTCTTTAATCTGGGATCCCTTGAGGGATGTCCAGCTGCCGGTTTAGGCCTGATGCCTGGGACATCCCTCTCACAATCCGGAGCTGCTAGCTCCTAACTGCTTGCCTGCCTACCTACATGATTGCCCTAATCACTTCTGCCTGCCAGCTTGATCACCAAGAAATTGCTCCCCTACCAGCCTGATTAACACTTAAATGGTCCCCTGCCAGCCTGGTCACCCCCAACTGCCCTCCCCTGCAAGCCTGGTCCCCCAATTAACCTACCCTGCCACCAACTGCCCTCCCCTGCAGGCCTGATCTCACCCCCAACTTCCCTTCTCTGCAGGCCAATTTTGTTCTTTTTTTTTTTTAATCTTTAATTAATTAATTTATTTTTTTAATTCTTTTTTTATTGATTTTTTGCAGTATAATAGTAGTACATGTTTTCCTTTACCCCTCCCCCTTTCCTCCCCCCAGCCTCCCCCACCCCCCAGCACATATCCCCAGCTTCCCCCCCCTCCCCGCCCCAGTGTCTTTCATTCATTGGTTATGTTCATATGCATGCATACAAGTCCTTCAGTTGATCTCCCCCCGCATCTGCCTCCCATCCATCCCAGCCTTCCCCCTGTACCTTGAAAGCCTGTTCAATGCCTCCCTGCCTCTATATCAGACACTCTCCCCTGTTTCTTTTCTTCAAAAATATCTTGCCTCTGCATACTAGAAATAAATGTATAAGTACAAAAAGTGTTTCAGTCTCGGTTTCAATGTCCAACTTTTCTGAGTCCCAGTTTCAGTGTCAAATAATTCATTATGTGTATAAGTCAGCAATGGTATCCAGATGGTGGACGTATCGTGTCAATGCAAGATCCATCTTCTTTGGTTTGGTCCTTGGACGCCTACAGTCAGGCACAGCTTCTCATTGCTAGCAAGGCAAGATGGGGTCAGTGTTCCCCACCTCTGGACCGTCCTCGTGACTGGAACAGATCTATCAGTTCCTCACTGTCGCAGGAATCCACATGGCCTTGGAGTTGTTCTCTGAAAACACATCAACACATAATCTACCAAAAGTTAACAAAGGGATCCTCTCTGCAAATTAGACTTGGGATTCTTTTTAATTTTTGCCTAAATGATATTCCTTTGGCTTATTTTGACACCATGTGTGTTTTTTCATGGGTGTCCTGCAATTGTTTTTACAAATGGAATTTACTTTACTGGAGTAAGAATTTTCTAGATGTATTTTACTTACTCGATATATTTTTTTTCCCTTACATGATTTTACCCCGCTGTCCCCTCCCCTTTTTTGATTAATGGGGACTTTTGGAAATTTTATATTGCAGTCTTGATAATTTTAAATTTTAATTTTTGCACACAAAGTGACTGCTTTAGGTTCTTTGGATGTTAGGCAATTTTACAGTGAGATGAACTACTAATAGAATTTTTAGTTAATGTTTTAGGAAAAGCTTTTTGTCCAGTACACTATAATTTTCTTGAGTATTCTCATATTTCACTTGGCCAATTTAAATTAATCTGAAAACTTGATTACTATTTTCCTGTCAATTGTAATACTCAAGCAGAAATCTTAGTTTACCCTGTGAATACTAGTGGAAAGGAATATTTGCAATTTTAAGTAGGTCCCGAGCATTCCTGGTAATAGACTGAATTTAGATATAGAGCAGCTATTGCTGGCCGAGTCTCTGTCTGCCACCTGGGTCCCCGTATGAGTTGTGTGTGGGAGGTGAAGCAGCCGTGGGGGTAGGAGACCTCCCTTAGGAGGGTTGAGAATTCAAACCCCTGCAAGGTTTGTGGATGAGGGTCTGTGCACACCTCTGTTGACCTTTTAGTTCTCTCCTGTTGGCCCCTCTGCGACTGTGCCTGTCTTAGGTTGTTCCTTCCCTGAGGAATCTTACCCGTCTCTGGCTAACCAGCCATCCTCCGGGGCCAAACAGGGTGATGTGAGGTTCAGTTCTGTCTCCTTTGTAGTCTATGCCCCCCTGTGGCCTCCACGTCCAGTACCTGCCTTGGGGTCCCCTCGCCTGCTGGTGGGGTCCCGGTACTGATCACATATCTCGGGGGACCCAGGTTTTTCTCCAGAGAGGGCTCAGCTCACACCATTGGTCGAGATACAGATCCATGGTGCCAGCTGCCCAAAGGCTTCAGCCACAGCTGGGACTGAAAACTCTGGCATCAGCTGTGTGTATTTGGATAGTAAGAAGAAGGTCCCTCTTGGCAGAAAGGGCAAGAAGGGCCAATATAGAATGCTCGGATGCCTTCCCAGTGCCTTAATTCCTTCTGAAAGGGATTAATTTCTTTCCTATCCTTTTTTTAAGTTGCTGCCCAACATTCAAAGAATTAGTTTGTAAGTTTATTTGGGATAATTGTATAATATGCTGTTGTCAAATATCAAATATTATAATGACATTGTAGAATAATATCATGTAAGGGTATTATGGTGTCATGGGAGGTTAAGCAGGGCCTAGCCTAAGGACTGGTCTCCATAGGATATGACAAGCTCTAGGCCATGTCAATTCAATGTCAGACTAGCTGCCATTTTTTAATAATTTTATATAAACTTTGTCAGGGATGTAAAAACACAAATCACTTACCTCAGTTCAAGAGTTCAAGTATATTGACTTTTCCACTTACTCTCACCACCTGCCACTTACCCTGAGGTTTGACATTCTGATGGACTTTTTCTCAGTCTCTGGATCCATTCTTGTTCATCAGTCTATGTCATTGATTGTATTCCTCAAATGAGTGAGATCATGTGATATTTGTCTTTCTCTGCCTGGCTAATTTCACTTAGCATAATGCTCTCCAAATCCATCCATGTTGTTACAAATGGTAGGAGCTCCTTCTTTTTTTCCGCGGCATAGTATTCCATTATGTAAATGTACCATAGTTTTTTAATCCACTCATCTGCTGATGGGCACTTCGGCTGTTTCCAAATCTTAGCTATGGTAAATTGTGCTGCTATGAACATAGGGGTACATATATCCTTTCTAATTCGCCTTTCTAATTTCTTGGGGTATATTCCTAGAAGTGGGATCACTGGGTCGAATGGGAGCTCCATTTTTAGTTTTTTGAGGAATCTCCATACTGTTCTCCACAGTGGCTGTACTAGTCTACAATCCCACCAGCAGTGCACGAGAGTTCCTTTTTCTCCGCATCCTGGCCAGCACTTGTCGTTTGTTGATTTGTTGATGTAAGCCATTCTGATATTTGTGAGATGGTACCGCATAGTCGTTTTGATTTGCATCTCTCGGATAATTAGTGACTTTGGGCAAGTTTTCATATGTCTCTGGGCCTTCCTTTTGTCTTCTTTCATGAAGATTCTACTTAGGTCTGTTGACCATTTTTTTATTGGATCATTTGTCCTCCTTTTATTGAGTTGGGTGAGTTGCCTGTAGATGCTTGAGATTAAACCTTTATCACTGATAACATTTGCAAATATGTTCTCCCATACAGTAGGTTTTCTTGTTGTTTTGTTGATGGTTTCTTTAGCTGTGCAAAAGCTTTTGATTTTGATGTAGTCCCATTTGTTTATTTTCTCTTTAGCTTCCATTGCCCTCGGAGCAGTATCATCAAAGAAGTTCTTTTGGCATATGTCTGAGATTTTTCTTCCTGTAGATTCCTCTAATAATTTTATGGTTTCCTGTCTTACGTTTAAGTCCTGTATCCATTTTGAGTTTATTTTTGTGTATGGTGTAAGTTGGTGCTCTAGTTTCATTCTTTTGCATGTATCTGTCCAATTTTCCCAACACCATTTATTGAAGAGACTGTCTTGACTCCATTTTATGTTCATGCCTCCTTTGTCAAATATTAATTGAGCATAGTTGTTTGGGTTGATATCCGGATTCTCTTTCTATTCCATTGATCAATATGTCTGTTCTTGTGCCAGTACCAGGCTCTTTTAAGAACAGTAGCCTTGTAATACAGCTTGAAATCTGGTATGGAAATCCCACCGACTTTGTGCTTCTTTCTCAGGATTGCTGTGGCTATTCGGGGCCTTTTTTTGTTCCAGATGAATTTTTGGAGAGTTCTTTCTAGGTCTGTGAAATATGCCATTGGTATTTTAATGGGGAGTGCATTAAATTTATAGATTGCTTTGGGTAGTATGGACATTTTAATTATGTTGATTCTCCCAATCCATGAACATGGAATGTTCTTCCACCTGTTTACATCTTCCTCTATCTCTTTTTTCAGTGTCCTGTAGTTTTCCACAAAGAGATCATTTACCTCCTTAGTTAAGTTTATTCCTAGGTATCTTAATTTTTTTGGTGTGATGGTAAATGGGATTGCTTTTTTAGTCTCTCTTTCTGTAAGTTCACTATTAGTGTATAGAAATGCCATAGATTTCTTGGCATTAATTTTGTAGCCTGCTACATTGCTGAACTCATTTATTAAGTCTACTAACTTTTTTATGGAGTCTTTCGGGTTTTTTATGTACAATATCATGTCATCTGCAAATAAGGATAGCTTAACTTCTTCTTTTCCAATTTGGATGCCTTTTATTTCTTCTTCTTGTCTAATTGCAATGGCTAATACTTCCAGTACTATGTTGAACAGGAGTGGTGAAAGTGGGCAACCCTGTCTTGTTCCTGTTCTTAGGGGAAATGGTTGTAGTTTTTGCCCATTGAGTATGATGTATGCTGTGGGTTTATCATATATGGCTTTTATTATATTGAGGTATGATCCTTCTATTCCTACCTTATTGAGAGTTTTTATTAAGAAGGGATGTTGGATTTTGTCAAATGCTTTTTCTGCATCAATTGATATGACTATGTGATTTTTATCACTCAATTTGTTTATGTGATGTATCACATTTATTGATTTGCGGATATTGTACCATCCTTGCATTCCTGGGATAAATCCTACTTGGTCATGGTGTATGATCTTTCTGATGTACTGCTGGATCCGATTTGCTAGAATTTTATTGAGGATTTTGGCATCTATATTCATGAGGGATATTGGCCTGTAATTCTCTTTCATTGTGTGGTCTTTATCTGGTTTTGGTATTAGGGTGATGCTAGCTTCATAGAAGGAGTTTGGAAGTGTTCCATCCTCTTGAATTTTCTGGAATAGTCTGAGGAGTATAGGTTTTAGTTCTTCCTTGAATGTTTGGTAAAACTCCCCTGTGAAGCCATCTGGCCCTGGGCTTTTGTTTGCTGAAAGCTTATTGATGACTGCTTCAATTTCTTCCACAGTTATTGGTCTATTGATTTGTTTAGATTCTTCTTGATTGAGTTTTGGGAGGTTATATTTTTCTAGAAACATATCCATTTCCTCCAGGTTGTCCAGTTTGTTGGAGTAGAGTTGTTCATAGTATTTTTTAACAATCCTTTGTATTTCAATGGGGTCTGTTGTTATTTCACCTCTTTCATTTCTGATTTTATTTATTAGGGTCCTCTCTCTTTGCTTCTTGGTGAGTCTGGCTAGAGGTTCATCAATCTTGTTTATCCTTTCAAAGAACCAGCTCTTGGTTTCGTTGATCTTCTGTATTGTTTCTTTGGTCTCTATGTCATTTATTTCTGCTCTGATCTTTACTCTTTCCTTCCTTCTGCTTACACTGGGGCTTTCTTGTTGCTTTCTTTCTAACTCTTTGAGTTGTTGGGTTAGATAATTTATTGCCGCTGTTCCTAGTTTTTTGCAGTAGGATTGTAGAGCTATGAACTTCCCTCTCAGAACTGCTTTCACTGTGTCCCATAGATTTTGGATTGTTGTGCTATCATTGTCATTTGTTTCCATGATGTTTTCTATCTCTTCCTTAATCTCTCTAGTAACCCAGTCATAGTTTAATAGCATGCTGTTTAGTCTCCATGTGTTCGATTTCTTTGGATTGTTTCTATTGTAGTTGATTTCCAGCTTGATGCCACTGTGATCTGAGAATATACTTGATATGATTTCTATCTTCTTGAATTTGGAGAGACTTTGCCTATGACCTAACACATGGTCTATCTTTGAGAATGACCCATGGGCACTTGAAAAGAATGTATATTCTGTGGCTTTGGGGTGAAATGATCTGAATATGTCAATTAATTCCATCTGGTCCAGTGAGTCATTGAGAATTGATGTTTCTTTACTGATTTTTTGTTTAGAGGATCTGTCCAATGGTGATAATGGGGTATTAAAGTCTCCTACTATGATTGTATTGCTGTCTATCTCTCCCTTGATGTCCTCAAGGAGTTTTTGTATGTATTTGGGTGCTCCTGTATTGGGTGCGTATATGTTTACAAGAGTTATTTCTTCTTGTTGAATTGCTCCCTTTAGTATTATGAAGTGGCCTTCTATATCTCTTGTTATGTCCTTCACTTTGAGATCTAATTTGTCAGATATAAGTATGGCTAACCCAGCTTTTTTTTCATTTCCATTCGCCTGAATAACTTTTTTCCAACCTTTCATCCTCAGTCTGTGTGCGTCTTTTTTTCGGAGGTGGGTTTCTTGTAGACAGCAGATACATGGGTTGTGTTTTCTTATCCAGTCTATTACCCTATGTCTTTTGATTGGAGCATTTAAACCATTTACATTTAAAGTTATTATTGATAGGTGCTTATATGTTGCCATTTTTGTTCTTTGCCCCTGTGTTCCTTCTTCGCTTCCTATTTCTTTTTACAGCAGATCCTTTAGCATTTCTTGCATTGCTGGTTTGGTGGTGACGAATTCCCTTAGTCCTTTTTTATCTGTGAAGCTCCTGATTTGACCTTCAATTTTGATTGAGAGCCTTGCTGTGTACAGTATTCTAGGATTCAGACCCTTCCTTTGCATGACTTTGTAGATTTCATCCCACTGCCTTCTGGCCTGATAGGTTTCTGTTGAGAGATCACTTGTTAGTCTGATGGGTGTTCCTTTGTAAGTGACTTTATGTTTCTCTCTGGCAGCTTTTAAGATTCTTACTTTGTCATTGCTGTTTGCCAATTTAATTATAATGTGCCTTGGCGTAGGTCTTTTGGGTTTTATTTTGCTTGGGACTCTGTGAGCTTCTTGGATTTGTGTGGGTTTTTCCTTTCCTATACCAGGAAAGTTTTCTGTCATTATTTCTTCCAACAGGTTTTCTATTCCTTGCTCAGTTTCCTGTCCTTCTGGAAGCCCAATTATGCGGATGTTGTTTTGTTTCATGTTGTCCCAAAGTTCTCTTAGGCTCTCCTCCTGCTTTTTAATTTTTTTTTCTAGAAGCTGCTCTACTTGGTTATTTTTTCCTACCTGGTCTTCTAGCTCACTGATGCGATCCTCTGCTTCTTCTAGTCTACTCTTAATACTTTCTATTGAGTTCTTTACTTCAGCAATGTCACTTTTCACTTCTTCTTGGCTCCTCTTCATTTCTTCGTGGCTCCTCTTCATTTCTTCATGGCTCTTCATCATTTCTTCCTGGGTCTTCCTCATTTCCTCTTGGTTCTTACTCATATTATCAAATTTGTCTTCCATTCTTTTCAGCCACCTTATGACCATTTCTCTGAATTCTTTCTCTGACAGGTTGTTAACTTCCATTTCGTTTACCTCCTTTTCTGGCGAGCCTTGCTTTTCTTTCATATGTGGGCTATTTCTTTGTCTTCCCATGGTCTCTCTTCTCTGTGTATGTGGTTGTGTAGTTCTCACTCTCCTGCGTTGATTTAAAGGCACAATATACAACACAACCAGGTGCAACGCACCAGGCACTGAACCGGAATGTAGTCAAAGTAATTGTAATTCCAAATAAAGGTGACCGCCAGAGAAAGGCAAATTCGGTGGTAGGTGGGAAAAAAGAAAGAGAACCTCCCCCAGACCCACACAGACACTCACACACCCACACTCACACAAAAAAGAAAGAGACCCCCCCACACACACATACACTCACAAAAAAGAAAGACAGGAATGCCAAAATGATAATGGGAAAAGGGGGAGAAGAAAAAAAAGAAATAGAAGGAGTAAATTATAAATGTGGGGTGAAAACTCCTATAGGACAGCCCCTAATCCAAACCAAAACCTGCAACAAGTACTTGGAGATTGATACAAATTACATACAACTACTAATATCAAGAGAGGTGAGGGAACACAGAAGCAAAAATCTATCTCAAAAACAATGCAGATGAGGACAACAAAACAAGAAACAACACCAAAAATAAAAATAACCCCCCCTACAAGACAAACCAAAATAACAGAATAAGCAAATCAATCTCATAAACCTGCTTAAAAAATCAATATAATCAACAGTCAAGTAAACAACAACAACAGGACAGGGCTAAAAACACTTTAAGATCGTGAAGTCAGAGAGGCTAGAGGTATATATGCACTTGGATTAGGTGGTTAGAGATTAGATATATCAGTGGGGTGAAATTTTAACAGGGGATAAGGGGAAAGAATTAGGTAAATCTAAAGCAGGAAAAGTGTAAGGGAAACAAGGCACTAAATAGGGAAAGGTTAGCCAGAGAGTGGTGGTATAAAGGTGAAGTTGAGGTAGAGTAAAAGATACTAAAGTGTAGATGAAAATAGACTGTATTCCCAAGGTCGAAGAGAAAATATAATCAATTCCCTGTCACATAAGAGTCAATTTGTGATTTGGCCCCTGGGTGGCAGTGTTTCTAGATTGACTTCTGGGTCTATTGGTCCTCTTTATCCTGAACTAAACAATACTGCCTCTCTAATGGTGACTGCTGTTTTAGCAGCCAGAACCCTCCCAAAATCTTCCGGGCTTCCCCCCTCTGTCAGGTCCAAACTGATTGCGCTCCAGGGATCAACTCTGCCACCAGCTCCAAGGGCCCTCTCCCACGTTCACCAGCTTCAACAGCCACAGATTCTATTTCAGGTGCAGATCTCCAGGTTTTGAGTTCCAAGGTGCAGATCTCCCAGACTGCCAGCCCCCTCAGTTTTGCGCCCAAAGTACCCCTAGGAAATCTGACCTTTCTGTGCTGGAGTTTAGAGCTCCCTGGGCTCTGCGTGCCTCCGCGCCACCTGGGCGCCGGTGCTCCGGGAGCCCCAGCGGTGCAGCCGGTACCGTGTACGGCAGCTGTATGTTTTCCGGCTCCTCTCGTTCAAGATGTCGTGGTCCGCCTCCGCGCGCCTCCTCGCGCAGTTGGCTCAGGGAGAGAACCCAGCAGCACTGGGGCCGCTCAGGCTAGGGAGGCCAGCCCAGCAGTCCTCTATCTTCTCCTGGAGCACAGCTGTCCCCCTAGTCGCGGACAAATGCTCCCTGCGCAACTTTCAGCTGCTCCCTCCCTCTGCCCTGTGAGCAGATTCAGATCGAATCCCTCCGTTCCGCCGCCATTTTTTCCCAATTTTGTTCTGATTAGTCAGTTTCTATGCCATTCAGTGTCAAAGGTTCCACCTTCTAAGCAGCCATTGGATCCTCACACTTCACCCATATTTGGTTCTGATTGGTCAGTTTCTATGCCAGTCAGTTTCTCTGGGCCTATCAACAGGGCCTGATCATAAAGGTGGGGCTGAGCAGCAGTCCTAATGGAAGTCTGGAAAAAATGGAGGTGCAGCTTCTGGCCAGGCCCAGAGAGAAAGAAAGTAAAAGTGCTGATTAACAGCTGCCACAGAGGCTACCGATCAGACCCTGTTTCTTTCTTCAGGCCTCTCTCTGGATCTGATTCACAGGCCCCTCAGCAGTCAGTGCTGGGTCACCATGCCTGCTGCCATAGCAGTCATTGCTGGGTCATGATGGCAACCCAGCGCTGACTGCAGGACTGACTTCTGGTTGGTTGAACCTCTGGTCATGATGGACCCAGGGTTTTTATATATTAGGATGGTTCAGGAGTTAAAATCTTATCCTACATAATAAAAGGGCAATATGCAAATTGACCCTAATGGCAGAACAACCAGTCGCTGTGACACATACTGACCACCAGGGGGCAGACACTCAACCCAGTGTTCCCTGGTGGCCAGTATGCTCTCACAGTGTGTGTGCTTCCACAGGATGAGCTTCACTAAGCCACAAACCAGGCTGACAGCTGCAACCAAAACAGTGGTGGCAGGAGCCTCTCCTGCCTCCTCAACAGCACTAAGGATGTCCAACTGCAGCTTAGGGGAGCAAGCCAAAATCTCAGTTGGACATCCCCTGAGGGCTCCTGGGCACTGAGAGGGTACAGGCTATGGTGAGGGAACCACCGAGTACACGAATTTTTGTGCATCCTGACCCTAGTTCTATTTATAATAACAGATTTTCTAGGGCACAAAGCTATTTATATTCATGTACATAGGAAATGTTTACATGGGAGCAAAGAGCTCTAGCATCCATCTTCTTCCTTGGCATAATAAATAAGAAAAATCTGATGTCATATAATATATGTTAGTTAAAAGCAAAACTTTGCTAAAAAACATAGAAGTTACCTAATAGTGCAAACAAATGAATTATTCAGCCATATCTTAAACAATTGTCATCATTAAAAGGAAATACAGAGAGGAGCTATAAGGCAGATGTTGTATGCTTATCTATCTATCTATCTATCTATTTATCTAAAGTAAATCTTTAATGTTCAGATTATTACAATTGTTCCTCTTTTTCCCCCCTGTAGCTCCTCTCCACCCAATTTTCACCACACTCTCTGCCATTACCCTCCATCTCCATTGTCCTCATCCATAGGTGTACAATTTTTGTCCAGTCTCTTCCTGCACCACCTACACCTCTTTCCCCCAAAGGATTGTCAGCCCACTCTCTATCTATGCCCCTGATTCTATTATATTTACTAGTTTATTCTGTTCATCATATTTTTTAGTCACTTGATTTTTAGACTCACTTGTTGATATATATTTATTTGCTGTCCCTTTGTTGTTCATAATTTTTATCTTTACCTTTTTCTTCTTCTTCCTCTTCTTAAAGAATAACTTTCAGCCTTTCATATAATACTGGTTTGGCAGTGATGAACTCCTTTAGCTTTTGTTTTATCTGTGAAGCTCTTTATCTGACATTCAATTCTGAATGAAAGCTTTGCTGGGTAGAGCAATCATTGTAGGCTCTTGCTATTCATCATTTTGAATATTTCTTGCCACTGCCTTCTGTCCTGTATAGTTTCTGTTGAGAAATCAGCTGACAATCGTATGGATGCTCCCTTGTAGGTAACTAACTGTTTTTCTCCTGCTGCTTTTAATATTCTCTCTTTGTCTTTTGCTCTTGGCATTTTAATTATGATGTGTCTTGGTGTGGTCCTTTTTGAGTTCCTTTTGTTTGGGGTTCTCTACGCTTCCTGGACTTGTAAGTCTATTTCTTTCACCAGGTGGAGGAAGTTTTCAGTCATTATTTATTCTATTAGATTTTCAGTATCTTGCTCTCTCTCTTTCTCTGGCACCCCCATAATTTGGATGTTGGTAAGCTTAAAGTTGTACCAGAGGCTCCTTACACTATCTACATATTTTTATTTTTATTTTTTTTTGTTTTTTACTTCTCCAACTGAGTGTTTTTTCTTCTTTGTCTTTCAAATCTTTGATTTGATACTTGCAGTCCTCTAGTCTGCTGTTGGATCTCTGTATATTATTTTTATTTCAGTCAGTGTATGCTTAATTTCTAGTTGGTTCTTTTTCATATCCTTGAGGGTCTCACTAAACTTATTCGCCATTTCTAGAAAATTCTTGAAAAATCTTATAGCCATGGTTTTGAACTCTACATATGGTAGTTTTCTTTTCTCCGTTTTTGTCATTTGTGACCTATTTCTTCATCTCCACATTTTGCCTGATTCCCTGTGTTGATAGAGTAGCCTTGTGTGTTAGGTGTCGTATAGTGCCCAGTGTTTCAGCCTCTCCTGTTACCTGAACTGGACATTCTTGGTGAAATCCTTTGTGGGCTGTGTGCACAGTCTTGTTATAGTTAAGCCTTGATTGTTGTCGATATCACTGGGAGGAATTGACCTCCAGGCTAATTGGCTGTGAGGATCAGCTGAGTCTATGCTCAGAGAACATCTTTGCTGCAGATACCCTTATGGGGCAAGACTTGCTTCACTGGGGCTTTGGTGCTCACTGAATCTGCCCCTGAGTGTGTCTTTTATGGATCTGAGAAGTTGTAATCTGGATGGTCCCACTCTGCCCACTGGGTACACTGGCTCTTGCATCTCCTAGGATGTGCTAACTTAACCTCTGCCAGAGGCCACCCAGCAGGAACTATGGAGAAATCTTCAGATTCTCTTTGTTTTGGGTTTAGAGGTGCCCAGATAAGGCCCAGCTGTGAAGCAATGCAAGCTTCTCTACGGTCTTGAGACTTATTTTGGATGTTCTGGGTCTCTGACTCAGCTGCAGTTTGTTAGGTAATTTTAGATTTCAAAGGACCACGCCATTCATATGCTAAAACCTCTGCACACAACTTGTATGGTGCGGGGTTTCAGGGTAGAGCAAACAGCAATGGCTGACCATCAGCCCTGCCCTAATAGGCCCCCAAGTCTTAGTGTCACTTGGTAATCACTGCAAACATCTCTGAGAGAAAACTGCCCGCGAGTTCCGCCCAATTCTAGAGAGTCCAGTTTCTCCCCATATGAGTATGAGTCCCCAGAGTCTCAACCAGAAATAGAATTCAGAGCAGTCAGGAACTTGTGTCTCCCTCCTGATTTAAAAAGACAGCCGAGTATTCCGTTTCCCGTCCTTTCTGTATGCACCTCCATACTTCTGCACTTTACTTCCCCAGCTCCTCTGAGTCTCAATGTGCTTTCTCTTTCCTTCTAGTTGTAGAATTTCCACTCAGTCCGCCTTCCTGTGGTTCTGGATGATGTCTGTTTTGTCTTTTAGTTGTAGTTTTGAAGTGGTTGTGGGAGGCAGCATTTTCAGGTGTTTACCCATGCCACCATCTTTGTTTCTCCATTGTATATTTTTTAATCTATGAAAATATCCACTTTATTTTAATAAATTAAAATAAGATTTAACTTAGATTAGGTTTTAGGATTTGGGCCATTAGGGGAAACTGAACTCTGTTGTCTAGGTAACACAGAAATATCAAGATAATTTAATTATTTTAAAAAGTGTGGGTTTAGGTTTTAGTACTTAAGAAAACATCTAATTATGTTTCTAAACTTATGTTCTTTGATCATAAATACAGTTTATAACAATATTTAACATTATTATTTAAAAAGCTTATTTCACATATATTTTGATGTTTTTCAATGAAGACAGGTCAGCAGTAATGCGTATAACCAAGAAACTTTCAAATTAAGGATATGAATATGGTAGAGAAATATTAACCAATATGTTTTGAAACATAGAAACTCAATTTATATGATGATTTATTTATTTTTAAATATATTTTTATTGAATTTTTGCAGTATAACTTATAATTAATAGTAGTACATGTTTTCCTTTCCCCCTCCACCTTATCCTCCCTCCAGCCTTCCCTAACCCCAAGCACATATCCCCAACCACCCCCCTCCCCGCCCCAGTGTCTTTCATTCATTGGTTATGCTCATATGCATGCATACAAGTCCTTCAGTGGATCTCCCCCAGCATCCACCTCCCATCCACCCAAGCCTTCCCCCTGTAGCTTGACAGCGTGTTCAATGCCACCCTGCCTCTATATCAATCACTCTCCCCTGTTTCTTTTCTTCAAAAATATCTTGCCTCTGCATACTAGAAATAAATGTGTAAGAACAAAAAATGTTTCAGTCTCAGTTTCAATGTCCAACTGTTCTGAGTCCCAGTTTCAGTGTCAAATAATTCTTTATGTGTACATGCCATCAATGGTATCCAGATGGTGGACACATCGTGGCAATGCAAGTTCCATCCTCTCTGGTTTGGTCCTGGGCTGCCTGCAGACATGCACAGCTGCCGACTGCTAACATGGCAAGGTGCGGTCAGTGTCCCCCATCTCTGGACCGTCCTCGTGACTGGAACAGACCCGTCAGTTCCTCAGAGTCGCAGGAACCCACATGGTCTTGGAGTTGTTCTCTGAAAACACACAAACACATTCTCAACCAAAAGTTAACAAAGGTATCCTCTATGCAAAATAGACTTGGGATTCTTTTTAATTTTTGCCTAAGTGATTTTCCTTTGGTTTATTTTGACACCATGTGTGTTTTTTTCATGGGTGTCCTGGACTTGGTTTTACAAATGGAATTTACTTTACTGGAGTAAGAATTTTCTAGATGTATTTTACTTACTCGATATATTTTTTTTCCCTTACATGATTTTACCCCGCTGTCCCCTCCCCTTTTTTGATTAATGGGGACTTTTGGAAATTTTATATTGCAGTCTTGATAATTTTAAATTTTAATTTCTGCACACAAATATTACTGCTTTAGGTTCTTTGGATGTTAGGAAATTTTACAGTGAGGTGAACTACTAATAGATTTTTAAGTTAATGTTTTAGGAAAAGCTTTTTGTCCAGTACACTAAAATTTTCTTGAGTATTCTCATATTTCACTTGGCCAATTTAAATTAATCTGAAAACTTGATTACAATTTTACTGTTAATTGTAATACTCAAGCAGAAATCTTAGTTTACCCTGTAAATACTAGTGGAAAGGACTATTTGCAATTTTGAGTAGGTCCTGAGCATTCCTGGTAATAGACTGAATTTAGATATAGAGTAGCTATTGCTGGCCGAATCTCTGTCTGCCACCTGGGTCCCGGTATGAGTTGTGCATGGGAGGCGAAGCATCCGTGGGGGAAGGAGACCTCCCACAGGAGGGGTGAGAATTCAAGCCCCTGCAAGGTTTGTGGATCAGGGTCTGTGACCCACCTCTGTTGACCTTTTACATCTCTACTGTTGGCCCCTCTGCGACTGTGCCTGTCTTAGGTTGTTCCTTCCCTGAGGAATCTTACCGGTGTCTGGCTAACCAGCCATCCTCCGGGGCCAAACAGGGTGATGTGAGGTTCAGTTCTGTCGCCTTTGTAGTCTATGCTCCCGTGGCCTCCACATCCAGTACCTGCCTTGGGGTCCCCTCGCCTGCTGGCGAGGTCCCGGTACTGATCACATATCTCGGGGGACCCAGGTTTCTTCTCCAGAGAGGGCCCAGCTCACACCATTGGTCAAGATACAGATTCATGGTGCCAGCTGCCCAGAGGCTTCAGCCACAGCTTGAACTGAAAACTCAGGCATCAGCTGTGTGTATTCGGATAGTAAGAAGAAGGACCATCTTGGCCGAAAGGGCAAGAAGGGCCAATATAGAATGCTCGGATGCCTTCCCAGTGCCTTAATTCCTTCTGAAAGGGATTAATTTCTTTCCTATCCTTTTTAAAGTTGCTGCCCAACATTCAAAGAATTAGTTTGTAAGTTTATTTGGGATAATTGTATAATATGATGTTGTCAAATATCAAATATTATAATGACATTGTAGAATAATATCATGTAAGGGTATTATGGTGTCATGGGAGGTTAAGGAGGGCCTAGCCTAAGGACTGGTGTCTGTAAGATATGACAAGCTCTAAGCCATGTCAATTCAATTTCAAACTAGCTGCCATTTTTTTATAACTTTATATAAACTTTGTCAGGGATGTAAAAACACAAATCACTTACCTTAGTTCAAGAGTTCAAATATATTGACTTTTGCCCTTACTCCCACCATGTGCCACTTACCCTGAGGGTTGACATTCTGATGGACTTTTCTCAGTCTCTGGATCCATTCTTGTTCATCAGTCTATGTCATTCATTGTATTCCTCAAATGAGTGAGATCATGTGATATTTGTCTTTCTCTGCCTGGCTAATTTCACTTAGCATAATGCTCTTCAAATCCATCCATGTTGTTACAAATGGTAGGAGCGCCTACTTTTTTTCCGCGGCATAGTATTCCATTGTGTAAATGTACCATGGTTTTTTAATCCACTCATCTGCTGATGGGCACTTAGGCTGTTTCCAAATCTTAGCTATGCTAAATTGTGCTGCTATGAACATAGGGGTACATATATCCTTTCTAATTCGCGTTTCTAGTTTCTTGGGGTATATTCCTAGAAGTGGGATCACTGGGTCGAATGGGAGCTCCATTTTTAGTTTTTTGAGGAAACTCCATTCTGTTCTCCACAGTGTCTGCACTAGTCTACAATCCCACCAGCAGTGCACGAGAGTTCCTTTTTCTCCGCATCCTCTGCAGCACTTGTCATTTGTTGATTTGTTGATGTAAGCCATTCTGACAGGTGTGAGATGGTACCGCATAGTCGTTTTGATTTGCATCTCTCGGATAATTGGTGACTTTGAGCAAGTTTTCATATGTCTCTGGGCCTTCCTTTTGTCTTCTTTTGTGAATATTCTATTTAGGTCTGTTGCCCATTTTTTTTATTGGATCATTTGTCCTCCTTTTATTGAGTTGGGTGAGTTGCCTGTAGATGCTGGAGATTAAACCTTTATCACTGATAACATTTGCAAATATGTTCTCCCATACAGTGGGTTTTCTTGTTGTTGGTTTCTTTAGCTGTGCAATAGCTTTTGATTTTGATGTAGTCCCATTTATTTATTTTCTCTTTAGCTTCCATTGCCCTAGGAGTGGTATCACAGAAGAACTTCTTTTGGCATATGTCTGAGATTTTTCTTCCTGTGGATTCCTCTAGTATTTTTATGGTTTCCCATCTTACGTTTAAGTCCTGTATCCATTTTGAGTTTATTTTTGTGTATGGTGTAAGTTGTTGCTCTACTTTCATTTTTTTTGCATGTATCTGTCCATTTTTCCCGACACCATTTATTGAAGAGACTGTCTTGACTCCAATGTATATTCGTGCCTCTTTTGTCAAATATTAATTGAGTATAGTGGTTTGGGTCGATATATGCATTCTCAATTCTATTCCCTTGGTCTATATGTCTGTTCTTTTTCCAGTAGCAGGCTTTTTTAAGAACAGTGACTTTGTAATATAGCTTGAGAACTGGTATTGATATCCCACCTACTTTGTGCTTCCTTATCCGTATTGCTATGGATATTTGGGGTCTTTTTTTTATTTCAGATAAATTTTTGGAAAGTCCGTTCTAAGTCTGTGAAATAAGCCATTGGTATTTTAATGGGCAGTGCATTAAATTTATAGATTGCTTTGGGTAGTATGGACATTTTGATGATGTTGATTCTAACAATTCATGACATGGTATGTTCTTCCATCCATTTATGTCTACCTCTATTTCTTTTTAAGTGTCCTATAGTTTTTCGCGAATAGGTCTTTTACCTCCTTAGTTAAGTTTATTCCTAGGTATCTTAATTTTTTGGTGCGATGGTAAATGGGATTGCTTTTTTAGTCTCTCTGTAAGTTCATTATCGGTGAATAGAAATACCACGGATTTCTTGGCGTTAATATTGTAACCTGCTACATAGCTGAACTCATTTATTAAGACTATTGGTTTTTTTATGGAGTCTTTAGTGTTTTCTATGAACAGTGTCATGTTATCTGTGAATAAGGACAGTTAATTTCTTTTCCAATTTGGATTCCTTTTAGTTTTTTTTCTTGTCTGATCCCAATGGCTTGTAATTCCAACACTATGTTGAACAGGAATGGTGAGAGTGGGCATTCCTGTCTTGTTCCTGTTATTAGGGGAAATTATTTTAGTTTTTGCTCATTGGGTATGACATTGGCTGTAGGTTTGTCATATATTGCTTTTGTTATGTTGAGTAAAGATCCTTTTATTCCCACCTTGCTGAGAGTTTTTATCAAGAAAGGGTATTGGATTTTTTCAAATGCTTTTTCTGCATCAATTGATATAACTATGTCATTTTTACCTCTCAGTTTGTTTTTGTGATGTATCACATTTATTGATTTGCGGATATTGTACCATCCTTGCATCCCTGTGATAAATCCTACCTGGTCATGGTGTCTGATCTTTCTGATGTACTGCTGGATTCGATTTTGTTGAGGATTTTGGCATCTATGTTCATGAGGGATATTGGCCTGTAATTCTCTGTCATTGTGTTGTCTTTATCTGGTTTTTGGTATTAGGGTGATGCTGGCTTCATAGAAGGAGTTTGGAAGTGTTCTATCCTCTTGAATTTTCTGGAATAGTCTGAGTATAGGTTTTAGTTCTTCCTTGAATGTTTGGTAAAACTCCCCTGTGAAGCCATCTGGTCCCAGGCTTTTCTTTGCTGGAAGCTTTTTGATGACTGCTTCTATTTCTTCCATAATTATTGGCCTCTTGAGCTGTTCTGATTTTTCCTGATTGAATTTTGGAGGATTATACTTTTCTAGGAATATGTCCATTTCCTCCAGGATGTCCAGTTTGTTGGAATAGAGCTGTTCATAGTATTTTTGGACAAGCTTTTGCATTTCTGTGGGGTCTGTTGTTATTTCATCTCTTTCATTTCTGATTTTGTTTATTTGCATCCTCTCTCTTTACTTCTTAGTGAGCCTTGCTAGAGGTTAATCAATCTTGTTTATCCTTTCAAAGAACCAGCTCTTGGTTTTGTTGATATTTTGTATTTATTTATTTTTTTTTGGTGTCTATGTCATTCATTTCTCCTCTGATCTTTATTATTTCCTTCCTTTTGCTCACTCTAGGCTTTTCTTGTTGTTCTCTAATTCTTTGAGTTGTTGGGTTAGATGATTTATTGCCATTTTTTCTTGTTTTTTGAGGTAGGCCTCTAGAGCTATAAAATTCCCTCTCAGGACTGTTTTCATTGTGTCCCCTAGGATTTGCAACGATATGTTTTTATTGTCATTGGTCTCCAGGATGTTTTAAATTTCTTCTTTGATTTCATTTATAACCCCATCATTGCTCAGAAGCATGATATTCAGCTTCCAAGTGTTTGAATTTTTTGGAATTTTTAAATGTTTAATATTTGTAGTTTATTTCTAATATTATACCTTTGTGGTCTGGGAAAATGCTCGATATGATTTCAATCTTTTTGAATTTGAAGAGACTTTGTTTGTGGCCCAATATGTGGTCTATTTTTGAAAATGTCCCGTGTGCACTTCAGAAGATTTTATATTCCGTGGCTTTGGGGTGAAGGCTCTGAAGATGTCAATTAGGTCCATCTGATCTAATGTGTCATTTAGGATTGATGTTTATTTGCTGATTTTTTGACTAGAGTATTTATCCAATGATGTCAGTGGTGTATTAAAGTCCTCTACTATGTTTGTATTGTTGTCGATCTCTCTCTTGATACCTTCCAGGAGATTTTTTATGTATTTTGGTGCACCTGCATTGGATGCATATATGTTTACCAGTGTTATATCTTCGTGTTGAATTATTCCCTTTAGTATTATGTAGTGGCCTTCCTTATCTCTTATTATGGCCTTTACTTTAAGTTCTATTCTATCAGAAATAAGTAGCACAACCTCAGCTTTTTTCTCATTTTCATTTGCCTGAAAAATCTTTTTCCATCCCTTCAATCTCAGTCTGTGTGAATCCTTTGCTCTCAGGTGGGTCTCTTGTAGACAGCAAATATATGGGTCATGTTTTCTTGTCCATTCAGCTACTTTATGCTTTTTGATTGGTGTATTTAATCCATTTACATTTAATGTTATTATTGACAGGTACATGTTTGTTGCCATATTTTTACTTAGTGTGTTTGCTTCTTCTAGCCTTTCTCTATCTTGTTTTTACAGCTTTCCATTTAGTATTTCTTTCATTGCTGGTTTGGTAGTGATAAACTTCCAAAGTTCTTTTTTGTCTATTAAGCTCTTGATTTCACCTTCAATTTTGAATGATAGCCTTCTGGGTATAGTATTCTTGGATTCAAACTCTTGCTTTGCATCACTTTATATTTTTTCATTCCATTCCTTTATGGCCTGATATGTTTCTGTTGAGAAGTAAGTTGATAATCTAATAGGGGATCCCTTGTAACTTTTGGTCTCTCTCTGGAAACCTTTAAGATTCTTACTTTGTCATCAGTGTTCGCCAATTTAATTATGATGCATCTTGGTGTTGGTCTTTTGGGGTTCAACTTGTTTGGGACTCTATGTACTTATTGGTCTTGTATAGTTTTTCTCTTGCCAATATCAGGGAACTTTTTGTCATTATTTCTTTGAAGAGGTTTTCTATTCTGTGTTTCTCTTCCTCTCCTTATGGTATGCCAATTAAGCAAATGTTGTTTTATTTTGTGTTGTCCCAAAGCTCCCTTAGGCTCTCCTCTGGTTTTTTAAGCCTTCTTTCTAGTTGCTGCTGTGTTTGTGTGTTTTTTTCCTACCTTGTCTTCTAATTCACTGATGCAGTCCTCAGCCTCTTCTAGTCTACTGTTTACGCCTTCCATTGTGTTCTTTATTGCAGCTATGTCATTCTTCATCTCCTCTTGGTTTCTTTTCATGTTGGATACATTCTCATTCAGTTGTGTGTATTTGTCATTGAGTTGTGTATATTTGTCATCCATCCATTTAAACATCCTTATAACCGTTACTCTGAATTCTATCTCTGACAAGTTTTCAGCTTCAAAGTCATCTAACTCCCTTTCTGGTGGTTCCTCTTTTTCTTTCCTTTGGGGGTTGATTTTTTGTCTTCCCATGCTTTCCTGTAATGTTTTTATTGTAGATCCAATTGCTTTGCTATCCAGGTTCTTTTGGGGATGGAGCTACTGCCATAATCTCTCAGTTCTCTTGGGCTTGTTAATCTAGTGTAGATCCCTACTTGAGCTATTTGGGCTCTCTTGATGTGGGCCTGTGCGCTTGAGAGGCACAACTCCGGTGTCTAGAATTCAATTGCCATGGGAGGGGGGCGGTGTCCCAATTTTTGCTGTCTTATACCCTTAAATGAAATCACGCATGCCCAGCAGGAACTGTTCATGGTACCAAGGGACCATCTGTTGTGGTGATGGGGCTCAGGGGGGCCATACTCTGGGTTGGCGTGACTGTGGTGCCCAGAGTTCTGCAGTTATGGGGTGGGCAGACCCAGCTTTTGCTGTTAGACCTGTGATGGATAGGTGCTTACTCCCAGTGGCGGTTCACAGGAGCACCTGCAGTATGGTTTGCCAGCAAGGCACCCTGAAGGACTCTGAAGGGCCCTGGCAGTGTCTCTGCGCAATTGAGGTGCCTGTGTACTGGTATCCTGGATAAGAAAATTCAAAACTTCTACTGCTGAGTGGGAGTGTGTCCCCGCTTGTTCAAGATGGCACCTTGGGAAAGCTCTCAGTGGCTCCCACTAGTGCCCAGTGGGTAGATGGTTTCAGGCTGCCTGCCTGTTGGCACCTGGCGTCTGTGGAGGTGTGCTTGTGGGGCATTTTTATTGCAGGGCCACACGCCCTTTTCTGTGCAGAAATTCACCCTCAGGGGCTCTCAGCGGCTCCCCAGGGCTGCCTAAGGAGTGGAGTGCAATAGCTGTCTGCAGGGCAGATATGCAGGAATCTTGAGTGGAGTGTGTGGGAATGGCTGTGCGGGAAATTGGGCTGGAATGCATGGGGTTGACCAAGCAGGATACCAGGTTGGGGCTCACTGGGCCAGTTGCAGCCAAGCATGAGTCCAGGGAGGGGCACTTGGGGCCAGTTGTGGCCAAAGGCATGACCCGGGCGTGGATCAGGGCCAGTTACCACCAAGAGTGAGATGTGGCGGGGTGCTCAGTGCTGGTAGAGATGGAGTGGAGACCAGTTTGGGGCACAGGGCTATTTACATCCAAGCAGGAGCCTGGGGCAGGGCAATCAGGGCTGGTGGAAGCAGAGCATGAGACCGATTCCGGGCACAGGGCCAGTTATGTCCAAGCACGAGCCCGTGGCGGGGTGCTCAGGGTTGGTAGAGGTCGAACCCAAGACCAGTTCAGGGTGCAGGGCCAGTTACATCTAAGCTCACGACTGGGGCGGGGCACTTGATGTGGGTAGTGGTCAATAGACTGGGCGGATGCAAGGGGCTGGTTTCGTGCACTGGGAGCTCTGCCCTTGGAAAGGGGGAGGCTGCACTCACCACTGCTGTGTGGTTCACCCCTGGAGGCGGAGTTCCCAAGATCTGCACATTCGCAGCTGGAGTAGTGGAACTTTGGCTAGAATGGTCACTAGGTCACGGTGCAGTTCCAAGGCCTGTCTGGTTGGTGGGGTTGATGAGTTCCCAAAGAAGGGCCCCTCTCCCCTGCAAGATGGCTGGGCTCTGCGTTATGATCCTGCCATCTGGGGATTGTCCACTGCAGTGGTAGGCTCTCCCCACCATGGAGAGCCCTTCTGCCCGTTCCTGCTGCTCCCACGGTAATCAACTATCCTTCATTCACTAACATACACTCCACATAGATCCACACACTCCCCCTTCATACTTCCACTCACTCACTGCCTCTCCCTTACCTCCATCCTGCCAGCCGCCATCTTCTTCTAATAGTTTTTGGTGGTCTTTTTTTTATGTACAATATCATGTCATCTGCAAATAAGGACAGTTTTACTTCTTTTCCCATTTGGATGCCTTTTATTTCTTCTTCTTGTCTAACTGCAATGGCTAATACTTCCAGTACTATGTAGAACAGGAGTGATGAGAGTGGACATCCTTACCTTGTTCCTGGTCTTAGGGGAAATGGTTTTAGTTTTTGCACATTGAATATGTTGTTGGCTGTGGGTTTATCATATATATACTTCTATTATGTTGAGGCATGATCCTTCTATTCCCACTTCGTTAAGAGTTTTTATCAAGAAGGGGTGTTGGATTTTGTCAAATGCTTTTTCTGCATCAATTGATATAACTATGTCATTTTTACCTCTCAGTTTGTTTATGTGATGTATCATGCTTATTGATTTGTGGATATTATACCATCCTTGCATCCCTGAGATAAATCTTACTTGGTCTTGGTGTATGATCTTTCTGATGTACTGTTGCACGCGATTTACTAAAATTTTGTTGAGGATTTTGGCATCTATATTCATGAGGGATATTGGCCGTTAATTCTCTTTCTTTGTGTTGTCTTTATCTGGTTTTGGTATTAGGGTGGTGCTGGCTTCATAGAAGGACCTTGGAAGTGTTCCCTCCTCTTGAATTTTCTGGAATAGTCTGAGGAAGATAGGTTTTAGTTCTTCCTTGAATGTTAGGCAAATCTCCCCTGTGAAGCCCTCTGGCCCCAGGCTTTTGTTTGCAGGAAGCTTTTTGGTGACTGCTTCAATTTCTTGAATCATTATTGACCTATTTGGATATTTAGATTCTTCCTGTTTAAGTTTTGGAAGGTTGTATTTTTCTAGGAATATGTTCTTTTCATCCAGGTTGTCCAGTTTCTTGAAATAGAATTGTTCATAGTAATTTTTAATAATCCTTTTTATTTTGGTGGGGGCTGTTGTTATTTATCCTCTTTCATTTCTGATATTGTTTATTTGAGTCCTCATTCTTTTCTTCTTGGTGATCCTGGCTAGAGTTTCTTCAAGCTTGTTTATCCTTTCATAGAACCAGCTCTTGGTTTTATTGATCTTTCTATTTGTTTGTTTGTTTTTGTGGGTTTTTTTGGCTTTGTTTTTTGTTTTGTTGTTTTGTTTGTTTGTTTGTTTTTTGTCATTTATATCCACTCTGATTTTTATTATTTCCTTCCTTCTGGTTATACTATTTTTTCTTATTGCTCTCTTTCTAACTCTTTAAGTTGTAGGGTTAGGTAATTTGTTATCGTTGTGGTATTTTTTTTTGTTTTGTTTTTTAATTTAATTAATTTATTTTTTCAGTAGGCTTGTAGAGTTTTGATTTTCCCAGTCAAGACTGCTATAGCTGTGTCCCATAAATTTTGGATTGTTGTGTTTTCATTGTCATTTCTTACAATGATGTGTTCTTTATTTTTTCTATCTCTCTGGTAACCCAGTCATTTTGTAATAAGATGCTGTTTAGTCTTTATGTGTTTGATTTCTTTGGATTGTTTTTATTGTAGTTGATTTCTGGCTTTATGCCACTGTGATCTGAGAATATGCTTGATATGATTTCTATCTTCTTGAATTTCAAGAGACTTTGACTGTGACCCAATATATGGTCTATCTTTCAAAATGACTCATGTGCACTTGAGAAGAATGTATATTCTGTGGCTTTGCGGTGAAATGATCTGAAGCTATCAATTAATTCCATCTGGTCTTGTGAGTCAATTAGGATTGATGTTTCTTTGCTGATTTTTGTTTAGAGGATTTGTCCAATGGTTATAGTGGGGTATTAAAGTTTCCTACTATGATTGCGTGGCTGTCAATCTCTCCCTTGGTATCCTCCAGGAGTTTTTTTTTTTTATGTATTTGGGTGCTCCTGTATTGGGTGCGTATATGTTTACCAGAGTTATTTCTTCTTGTTGGATTGCTCCCTTTAGTATTATGAAGTGGCCTTCTTTATCTCTTGTTATGTCCTTCACTTTGAGATCTAATTTGTCAGATATAAGTATTGCTACCCTAGCCTTTTTTTTTAATTTCCTTTTGCCTGAAAATCTTTTTCCATCCCTTTACCATCAGTCTGTGTTCATGTTTTTTTCTGAGACAAGTTTTTTATAGACAGCAGATATATGGGTCATGTTTTTTTAATGCACTCTGTTACTCTGTTTCTTTTGGATGGGGCATTTAATCCATTTACATTTAAAGTTATTATTGATAGGTACTTGTATATTGCCATTTTTATTTTTTACCCCTTTATTCCTTCTTTGCTTCCTATTTCTTTGTTGATTTTTGTTTGTTTGTTTGTTTGTGTTTTTACTACAGACCCTTTAGCATTTCTTGCATTGCTGGTTTGATGGTAATAATTTTCCTTAGTCCTTTTTTGTCTCTGAATCTCCTGATTTCACCTTCAATTTTGATTGATAGGCTTGATGGGTACAGTATTCTTGGATTCAGTCCCTTCCTTTGCATGACTTTCTATATTTCATTTCATTCCCTGCTGGCCTGGAGAGTTTTGATTGAGAAATCAGTTGCTAGTCTCTTGGGGGTTCCTTTGCAAGTAACGTTCTGTTTCTGTTCACTTTTAAGATTCTTACTTTGCCATTGGTGTTAGCCAATTTAATTATAATATGCCCTGGCATTGGTCTTTTGGGGTTCATTTTGCTTGGGACTCTATTGACTTCTTGGATATGTGTGAATTTTTTTTCCCTATATCAGGGAAGTGTTCTATCATTATTTCTTCAAAGCAGTTTTTTATTCCCTGCTCAGTTTCCTGTCTTTATGGCACCCTTATTATATGGATGCCTTTTTTGTTTCATGTTGTCCCAAATTTCCCTTAGGCTCTCTTCTTGTTTTTTAATATTTTTTTTCTAGAAGCTGCTCTACTTGTGTGTTTTTTTCTTACCTTGTCTTCTAGCTCACTGATGCAATCCTCTGCTTCTTGTCATCTACTCTTAATGATTTCTATTGAGTTCTTTATAACAGCGATGTCATTTTTCATTTTTTTCTCAGTCCTTATTCATTTCCTTTTCGTTCTTACACATATTGTTGAATTTGTCTTACAATCTTTCCATCCATCTTATGACCATTTCTCTGAATTCTTTCTCTGACACTTTACTTGCCTTCATTTAGTTTACTTTCTTTTCTGATGATGCCTGCTTTTCTTTCATATGCATTCTGTTTGTTGTCTCCTCAGGATCTCTCTTCTTCAGGTTTCTGGTTATGTCATTCTCTCTCTCCTCATCCACGGAGAAATTTTACTTTTCTGTGGGGGAGTATAGAGCTCCTCTGAATCTGCATGCTTGTGCCAATTGAGGGCCAGTGTTATCAGGTTTGCAGCTGCTTGGTGGGTGCCATAGTTGTAGATTCCCAAAGCTTTTCAGGTGTCTGATAACATCCACTTTCTCTTTCAATATAGCACCATCTCTGCATTTAAGCAAGTCGCTCTGGGATGGAACCCAGGAGCAGTGAGGGCTGCCCAGTGAAGGGAACCCTGTCAACAGTCCCCCACAGTCTCCTGAAGTATAGCTGTCCCTCAACTCACCAACAAATACTACCTGTGTGACCATATATTCTCCTTTTGTTTTCTCTCACATACACTATCTTACAGTCTGCTTGCCCATAGGCATCCATCTTCTACCTCAACAATAACTTTAAATATAAATGTACTAAAAGCTCTAATTGAAAGACACATAGTGGCTGAATGGGAAAAAAATGACTTATGTATATGCTGTCCACAAGAGACCCACCTCAGAACAAAGGACTCACGCTGACTGAAAGTGAAGGAATAAAAAAATATCATCTAGGCAAATATAAATTAATAAAAAGCTGGGGCAGCAATGCTTATACCTGGCAAAATATACCTAAAAATGAAGGCCATTACAAGAGATAAGAAAAGCCACTTCATGATACTAAAGGGATCAATACAAAAAGATTATATAACCCTGATAAACATATATGCGCCCAATGCAGGAACACCCAAATTTATATAAAAGCTCCTGGAAGACATCAAGGTAGAGACTGACAACAATAAAAACATACTAGGACTTTAATATCCCTCTGACATAACTGGATAAATCCTCCAGACCAAAAAATCAGCAATCTTAAATTACTCAATAGATCAGATTGACTTAATTGAAATTTTCAGAATATTTCATCCCAAAGCCACAGAACCTATGTTCTTCTCAAGCCCACATGGGGCATTTTCTTTCATTTAAAAATATTGTATTGAGGGGAGGAACCAAGATGGTGGCATAGGTAAACACCTATTTGCTGCCCCAAACAACAATTCCAAAACTACAACTTAATGACAGAACAAACATCATCCAAAATCACCAGAAAGCTGGCTGAGTGAAAATTCCACAATAAAAGTAAAAATAGAAAACTGTGACTCAAAGGAGCGGTGGAGTGCAGCCTTGAAGATACGCCCGGAGTCAGAGGTTTGGAGTCCTGCGTGCACGAGTGAAAAGGGCAAACTCAGCGGGTTTTCTCCAACAGAGAGGGCAACGGAATCCCACTGCACTGACTCCCCCAGTTCCAGGAGAGGTCCAGGGAAGTCACGCTGAAATCTGGTCGAAGCACAGGTCTGCAAGCCTGTGGAGAGGGCGAGCTTGTTGAGTGCATGTAAACCTGGAAACAGCAGTTTGTGCATAAATTTGGGAACAGAAGTGTACAACCGCACAGAGAGGACTCGTGACTTGCTCCCTCATTTGGGAGACCACCTGACTGCTTTGCTTTACAACCCTGGGCAAAATTTTGGATGTGCAGACTCATTTGGGGAGAGGCAGAGTTGTCTTGCAATGGGTGGAGACTGGCGGTGGCTTTTTCTTGGAGGTGCATGCAGCCGTTACCTGGGTACCCAGCACAGAGGCCCATGCACTGCATAGGGCAGAGCTGACGCTGCCTACTCAGCGCACAGACTCTGCCCATCCAACCTGAACACAACTTACCCTCACGTCAATTGGACTGGAGGTCAAAACCTCCTAGTCTAACAATAATAATCTGGGTTTAACTTCAACAATACTGTACAACCCATAAAGGATTGCAGTAAGAGTACCCACCTCAGGTAACTGGGGAGGCTGAGCCACTGTCCCTTAGAGGACATCTACCACACAAAGCTAATCGACCAACTCAGGAAAGCAGCCACAATGCAGAGAAATGGAAAGAAATCAGGTGTGAAAGAATTGGAGGAAAAAGATGACTACACATAGAGTTCAAAACCACAGTAATAAGGTTTTTCAAGAGGCTCCCAGAAAAGGCCGATGAACTTAATGAGAACTACAAGGAAATGAACAAGACCTACAAGGAAATGAACAAAACCTATGAGGATATGAAAAAGGACCAACTAGAAATTAATCATACATTGATTGAAATAAAAAACATTACACAAAGACCTAAAAGCAGTCCAGAGGGCCACAAGAACTAAGGCAAAGATTTGAAATACAAAGAGGCAAAATCCATGCAGCTGGAAAGGCAACAAACCAAAAGAATCTAAATAATTAAAGATAGTGTAAGGGGCCTCTGGGACAACCTCAAACAAACCAACATCCGAATTATAGGGGTACCAGAAAAAGAGAGAGAGCAAGATAATGAAAACCTACTAGAAGAAATAGTGACTGAAAACTTCCCCCACCTGGTGAAAGAAATTGACCTAAAAGCACAAGAAGTGCACAGAACCCCAAAATATAGGAATTTAAAGAGGACCACACCAAGGCACATCATAATTAAAATGCCAAGAGCAAAAGATAAAGAGAGAATATTAAAAGCAGCAAGAGAAAAACAGTTCATTACCTATAAGGGAGCACCCATATGATTGTCAGCGGATTTCTCAACAGAAACGATGCAGGCCTGATGGGAGTGGCAAGAAATATTCAAAGTGATGAATAGCATGAATCTACAACCAAGATTACTCTACCCATTAAAGCTGTCATTCAGAATTGATGGTCAGATAAAGTGCTTCGCAGATAAGAAAAAGCTAAAGGAGTTCATCACCACCAAACCAATATTATATGAAATGCTGAAAGATATTCTAGAAGAAGAGGAAAAAGAAAAGGTAAAAATATAAATTATGAACAACAAATACACATCTATCAACAAATGAATCTAAAAATCAAGTGGATTAATAATCTGATGAACAGGATAAACTGGTGAATATAACAGAATCATGGACATAGAGAGGGAATAAACTGATAATTCTTGGGGAGAAAAAGAGTGTGGGAAGTGAAGCAAGAGACTGGACAAAGATCATGCAACTATGGGAGAGGACAGTTGTGGGGGAGGTGAGGGCGGAAGGTGGGATGGGTACCAGGTGGAGAGGAGCTATAGGGAGAAAAAAGGGGGAAGAATGTAATTAATAAACTGAACAATAAAGATTTAAAAAAATAAAATGGACTTCCTAGAAAAATAAATAAATAAAAATATTGTGTTGATTTTATACAGAGAAGAAAGGAGAGGGAGAAAGATTTAGAAACATCAATAAAAGAAACATGAATCAGCTCCCTCCTGCACATCCCCTACTGTGGATGGGCCCACAACCAAGGTAGATGGCCTTGACCAGAATTGAACCTGGGGCCCTGGAGTTCAGAGGTTGATGCTCTATCCACTGAGCCAAACCAGTTAGGGCCACAAGGGACATTTTCAAAGATAGACCACATATTGTGTCACAGGTAAGGTCCTTCCAAATTCCAAAAGATTAAAATCCAGTCAAGTGTCTTCTCAGACCACGATGGCATAAAATCAGAAATAAACTGCAATAAAAACAATAAAAAATCTAACACTTAGAAGCTGAATAACCTGCTATTAAACAATGTTTCTGTTACCCAGGAGATCAAAGAAGAAATTAAAAACATCATTGAGCGGAATGACAATACAAACAATCCAAAATCTGTGGGACACAGTGAAAGCAGTCCTGACAGGGAAGTTTATAGCTCTACAGACCTATCTAAAAAAATGTTAGTAAATCATCTAACTCTACAACTTAAAAAAATTAGAAAGAGAGCAAAAAGAAAAGCCCTGAGTGAGGAGAAGGAAGGAAATAATAAAGATCAGAACATAAATAAATGAGATAGAGACTAATTTAAAATAATACAAAAAGATCAACAAAACCTAGAACTGATTCTTTGAAAGGATAAACAAGATTGATGAACCTCTAGCCAGACTCACCAAAAAGCAAAGAGAGAGGACCCAAATAATCAAAATCAGAAATGCAAGAGTCAAAATAACAACAGACCCTACATAAGTACAAGGGATTGTTTAAAAATTAAATGAATAACTCTATTATAACAAAGTGGACAACCTTGAGGAAGTGGAAATATTCCTAGAAAAAGACTGCCTTCCAAAACTCAATCAGGAAGAATCTAACAATTTCAATAAGCCAATAAAGATGGAAGAAGTTGAAGCAGTCATCAAAAAGCTTCCAGCAATTATAGTTTACCCTGTAAATATTAGTGGAAATGATTATTTGTATTCTTGAGTAAGATTGTTGGTAGAGTATTAAATTTGACAGTAAAATAGTAATCAAGTTTTCAGATTTAAATTGGCTAATTGAAATAAGTGAATATTCAAGAAAAAGTAATTATACTGGACAAAAAGCTGTTCCTAAAGTATTAACTAAAATTTCTATTGGTAGTTTATTTCATTGGAAAATTTCTTAACATGCAATGAACCTAAGGAAATTTAAAGTTATCAAGATTGCATTAGGAGAGAACTAAGATGGCGGCATAGGTGAGCACCTATCTAGCTGTCCACGCAACAATTCTGAAACTACAACTTAGCAACGAAACGAACAGCATCCAGAAATCACCGGAGAGCTGGCTGAGGGGAAATTCTGCACATGAGAGTAAAGGCGGTGACTCGGGAGCAGCGGTGTGCAGCTTTGAGGTTTGGAGCGCGAGAGAGCGGTGAGGGATGGGTGGCAGACAGTGGGCCCGGCTGATTTTCTCCAGCAAGGAGGGCGGAGGTCTCCCACAGCACTGCACCCCCAGTTCCAGGCGAGCTCCCAGGTCGGGGAAAGGAGGATCCCCGGCGCGGCTGAGGTCTGTGTGTTTGGGGAGAGTGCACGAGTAAATTGGAGTGCGCAACCGGGCAGAGAACGCAGGCAGAGAACGCGCGCGACTCACTTGCTTGGAGACCACCATACTGCTTTGTTTTACACCCCTGAGTGAGTCTTTGACTGTGCAGACTCATTTAGGGAGAGGCAGAGTTGTCAGCCAACGGGGAGACCAGCGGTGGATTTACATAGCCACCCAACACCGAGACCCGTGAGCCGCACAGATAAGCACAGATAAGCTGACGCCGTGAACCCCATAGACCTGAAACGGGGGGGGGGGGGGGAGCCAGGAAGGGCGGACCTAAGGCCGACTGAGTGCGCCCATTAGACGCAAACTGCGCGCCAAGCAGGGCGGACCTTAGGCTGACGCTGCGGGCACATTAGACGCAAGCTGTGCACCAAGTAGGGAAGACCTAGGGCTGACGGTGTGTGCTGCAAAGGAAGCTGAGCCACTGGTTCCTTAGAGGATACCTATCACACACCGCTAAGGAACCAACTCAGGAAAGCAACAACAATGCAGAGAAAAGGAAAGAACTCAGCTGTGAAAGAAATGGAGGAAAAAAGACGATTAGACATATAGTTTAAAACCACAGTAATTAGGTTTATGAAGAGAGTACTAGATAAGGCGGATAAAATTAATGAGAACTATGCCAAAATAAACAACACCTACAAAGAAATGAACAACGCCTACAAGGATATGAAAAAAGACCAACTAGAAATTAAGCATACACTGACTGAAACAAAAAATATTATACAAAGACCTAAAAGCAGTCCAGACGACCGCAAAAACCAAGTCAAAGATGTGAAATACAAAGAAGCAAAATCCACTCAGCTGGAAAAGCAGAAAGCCAAAAGAGTCCAAAAAATTGAAGATAGTATAAGGGGCCTCTGGGACAACCTCAAGCATACCAACATCAGAATTATAGGGGTGCCAGAAAAAGAGAGAGAGCAAGATAATGAAAACCTACTAGAAGAAATAGTGACTGAAAACTTCCCCCACCTGGTGAAAGAAATTGACTTGAAAACCCAAGAAGTGCACAGAACCCCAAAATATAGGAATCTAAAGAGGACCACACCAAGGCACATCATAATTAAAATGCCAAGAGCAAAAGATAAAGAGAGAATATTAAAAGCAGCAAGAGAGAAACAGTTGGTTACCTATAAGGGAGCACCCATACAACTGTCAGCGGATTTCTCAACAGAAACGATGCAGGCCAGACGGGAGTGGCAAGAAATATTCAAAGTGATGAACAGCAAGAATCTACAACCAAGATTGCTCTATCCAGCAAAGCTGTCATTCAGAATTGAAGGTCAGATAAAGTGCTTCACAGATAAGAAAAAGCTAAAGGAGTTCATCACCGCCAATCCAACACTATATGACATGCTGAAAGGTATTATTTGAGAAGAGGAAGAAGAAACAGGTAAAAATGTACATTACGAACAACAGGTACACATCTATCAACAAATGAATCTAAAAATCAAGTGAATTAACAACCAGATGATCAGGATAAAATGAGGAATAGAACTGAATCATGGACATGGACAGGGAATGGACTGATAATGCTCGGTGAGAAAAAGGGTGCGGGAAGTACAGCAAGAGACTGGACAAAGGTCATGCAACTATGGGAGAGGACAGAGGGTGGGGGGAGGTGAGGGCGTAGAGTGGGATGGGTACTGGGTGGAGGGGAGCTATTGGGGGAAAATGTAAGTAATAAACTGAACAATAAAGCTATTTTAAAAAAAAGATTGCATTATTAAATCTCCAAAAACCTCCATTTATTAAAAAAAAAAGCTGGGGGGGGGGTAGTAGGGTAATATCATGTATAGAAAAATATCCTCTAAGTAAATTACATCTAGAAAATTTTTATTTTACAAAATTAATTTTTATTTGTAATGCTAACAGCAAGGCACCCATGAAAAACACACACGGTGGCAAAGTAAGCCAAAGGAAAATCATTTGGACAAAAATAAAAAGGATCCCAAATAAAATTTATAGAAAAGATTCCTTTATTAACTTTTGGTCAAGAATGTGTTTGTATATTTTCAGAAAAAAACTCCAAGACCATGTGGATTCAGGTAACAGAGAGGAATTGACAGATCTGCTCCAACCACGATACAAGAGGAGAAACAGTCCAGAGATGGAAGATGCTGACAACACCTTGCCATGCTAGCAGTCAGCAGCTGTATGTCACTGAAGGTTGCCAGGACCAAACCAGGGAGGGTCGGACCTGCATTGCCACCATGTGTCCACCATCTAGGTATCATTGCTGACATGTACACATAAGGCACTGTTTGATATTGAACATTGAACATTGAAATTGGAATTCAAACATTTTTTGTTATTATATGTTTATTTCTAGTTTGCAGAGGCAAGATTTTTTTAAAGAAAAGAAGTGGGGGAAAATAGATACAGAGGCAAAGAATCATTGAACAAACTATCAAACTATAGTGGAAAGACAGGGGAGGCCATAGATATAGAGGGGGGCTATAAGAGATCAACTGAAGGACTTTTATGCATGCATAAAACCATAACCAATGAATACATGACAATGGAGACAGGAGAGGGCAGGTTCTGGGAGGATGTCAATGGGGGAAAAAAAAGGAGACATATGTACTACTATTTGTAATACTTTAACCAATAAAAATAATTATAAAATAAAAGCATCCAGCAGACAAAAGTCTGGGGCCAGAGGGCTTCAGATGGGGGTTTTACCTAACATTCAAAGAAGAACTAAAACCTATCCTCTTGAGACTATTACAAAGAATTCAATAGGAAAAAAAAAACAACACTTCCATGCTCATTCCATGAAGTCAGCATTACCCTAATACCAAAACCAGATAAAGATAAAAAAGTGAAAGAATTATAGGCTAATATCCCTCATGATCATAGATGCCAAAATCCTCAACAAAATTGTAACAAATTGGATCTAGCATTACATCAGAAAGATAATTTACCATGACCAAGTAGGATTTATCCCAGGGATGCAAGGATGGTACAATATCCACAAATCAATAAATGTGATATATCACCTAAGCAAATTGAGAGATAAGAATCATGTAATCATTTCAGTGATGCAGATAAAGCATTTGACAAAACCCAACACTCTTTCTTGCTAAAAACTTGAAGCAAAATGGTAATAGAGGGATCATTCCTCAAGAAAATAAAAGCTTTACATGACAGCCTACAGCCAACATCATAGTCAATGGTAAAAAAGTAAAACTATTTCCCCTAAAAATAGGTACAAGACAGGGGTGCCCACTTTAACCACTCCTGTTCAACATGGTACTGGAAGTACTAGCCATAGCAATTAGATATGAAGAAGAAATAAAATCTATCCAAATTAGAAAAGAAGAAATAAAACTGTGATTTTTACAGGAAACCCTAAAGACTCCAGCAAATAATTATTATACTTAATAAATGAATTTGGAAATATAGCATGATACAAAATTAATGCCAAAAATCTATGCAGTTTTATACATCAATTTATAGAAAGAGAGATTAAAAATAATCTCATTTACCATTCTACTACAAAATTAAGATACCTAGGAATAAACTTTACCAAGGATGTAAAATACCTGGACTTGGAAAACTATAGGACACTGAAAAAAAAAAGCTAGAGGAAGACATAAACAGGTGGAAGAACATATTGTGTTCATGGATTGACAGAATCAACATCATTAAAATGTCCATACTACCAAAAGCAATCTATAGATTCAATGCAATCCCCATTAAAATACAAATTTCATATTTCACAGACCTAGAAAAACTTTCGAAAAATTCATCTGGAATAAAAAAAAAGACCCCCAACAGCCACAGCAATCTTAAGAAAGAAGAACAAAGAAGATAGGATCTCAATACCATATTTCAAGCTGTATTACAAAGCCACTGTTTTCTAAACAGCTTGTTACTGGCACAAGAACAGGCATGTAGTCCAATGGAATAGAATCGAGAACCCAGATATCGACCCAAATCACTATGCTCAATTAATATTTGACAAAGGAGGCATGAACATACAATGGAGTCAAGATAGTCTCTTCAATAAATGGTGTTGGGAAAATTGGACCAATGCATGCAAAAAAATGAAAGTAAACCACCAACTTACACCATACACAAAAATAAACTCAAAATGGATATAGGACTTATCATAATATGAGAGACCATAAAAATACTAGAGGAATCTACAGAGAGCAAAATCTCAGACATATGCTGAAGCAATTTCTTCACAGATACTGCTCCTAGGGCAATGGATACTAAAAAGAAAATAAACAAATGAGACTACCTCAAAATTGAAAGCTTTTGCACAGCAAAAGAAACCATCAACAATGCAACAAGACAGCTCACTATATGGAAGAAGATATTTGCCAATGTTATCAACTATAAGGGATTAATCTCCAACAACATTTACAGGGAACTCATACAATTTAACAAAAGCAAAATAAACAACCCAATCAAAAAATGGACAACACACCTAAATAGATACTTTTCAAAAGAGGACAAAAGGGAGGCCAAGAGGTATGTGAAAATATGGTCAAAGTAACTAATCATCAGAGAGATGCAAAGGAAAATGACAATCCTGTATCATCTCATACCTGTCAGAATGGCTATCACTAACATATCAACAAATGACAAGTGCTGGCAAGGATGTTTTGAAAAAGGAACTCTCGTGCACTGCTGGTAGGAATGTAGACTGTTGCAGCCACTGTGGAGAACAGTATGGAGTTTTCTCAAAAAACTAAAAATGGATCTTCCATTTGACCCAGTGATCCCATTTCTAGGAATATATCCCAAGAAATCAGAGACACCATTGAGAAAGGATATATGCACCCCTACGGTCATAACAGCATAATTTACAATAGGTGAGATTTGGAATTGGCCTAATTGCCCATCAGCAGATGAGTGGATTAAAAACCTATGGTACATCTTGTTTTTATTTAGACTAATTGGAAATAAATTTAACTTGCCATACAATAGTTTAAAAATATTAAAACATTTCTGTATTTTGAGATATATCTCATCATAATTATAGTAGCATAGTTAATTAATATTTTCCTTTCCTTCATTACAAACCTTATAACCCTTTATGAATATAAAGGGAATACTATGCTACTGTGAATAGAAAGGAGTTTCTACCATTTGCAACAGCATGGATGTACCTGGAAAGCATTATGCTAAGCAAGATAAGCCAGTGAGATAAAAATAAATATCATATAATCTCACTCATTTGTGGAATATAATGAACAACATAAACTGATGAAGAGAAACAGACCCAGAGACAGAGAGGCATTGATCAGACCGTCATACCTCAGAGGAAAGTTAGAGGGTGGTGAGGATATGAGTGTAAGATCAATCAAAGGACTTGTATGCATGCTTATAAGTCTAACCAATGTACACAGACACCAGGAGGTGAGTGCATGAGTGGGGTGTTTGGTGGGTAATGGGTATAAGTAGACATCCTAGTATGCAATACCTTAATCAATAAAGAAAAAAATTACAGATAAACCATTCTAAAAAAGAAGAAGAAAAAGAAACTTAGGGTGAGAATTGCCTGAAGTCAGGAAGAGGCAGACTCTCTATAAAAAGCTCTCACCAGCTGGGTTGTAAAAGAAAGAGCTGGAAGGGAGATTGTAAAGGCCTGAAACTGCAAAAGAATGAGGGTGAATGAGATGTTCCTATTCAGGACAATAAAAGAAAGACAGGAATAGCTGCATAGTCTGGATCTGAGATGCATGCAAACCCAGTTGCAGAGAAAGCCTAAATGAACAGCGACAAGAAGTGCATACAGATATATTTATATCTGAAGATTCATAAAGCAAATGTTTATGACAAACTAGCATGTTTAAAAAGTTCTGAGTGACGAACTGGAGGAATGAAGATTAAAAGTCATAAATAATTGAATAGACATATTTTTATTATGCTTTCAGATTAGCAACATACTTTGAAGAATATGCTAAGAAATATTTGGAACTCTACACTGGCTAACAAAACCGATTATGATCCTAGTGAGTCTGGTGTGTGTAAGTTCTTTACTGGGACATTTATAAAATTCCCTGGTCTGTCTGTACCTACATTAATTTGAAATAAATTTAACTTGCCCTATAATAGTTTTAAAACATTTCTGTATTTTGAGATATTTCTCTTCATAATTATATTAGCGTAGTTAATTTTTTTCTTTTCCTTCATTATAAACCTTTATGTGCCTTTATGAAATTGGTTCTTGGTGTAACAGTTGTTTTTCTATTTTTGGGTCATTAGATTTGCTGATTTGAATTTAAAGGAAAACAATATTAATTCCCAAAAATATCTTTTCCTCGAATTATGTAGTAACCTCCCTCCCCCTTTTGCACTGAATAATATAGTCTGGCAAAAAAGTAAGTATGATCTTAATTATTAGACTTGTTTATTCCAGGGAGAAACCAATGGAGCACCTATAGTAATTAACATCTTTTCTCTGATCTTCTCATTTTGTTAATGATATCTTATTAAAGGCTGTGTAGTAATTACTGCCCACTGAGGTACATAAACTGAAACAAATTAATGGCCAATGACCAATAATGATTAAACATGCAATTATCTATTGTGAAGTATAAGCAGAAAAAATTGAAATAAAAAACAATGTTCTCTTAAATTAATATTAAACTATATTATTAAACTGTGACAAAAATTATATTAACAACTCAATAGAGAAATGGTATTTCATGACTTTGTAATCATTTCCACCAGTTTTGAATAAGTTACAAGAGACTAATTTTTTTACTATGTTTTGCAGTTTCATCATGTAGGTACAGAAGAAAAAGTGTGAATAATGGTACATATATGTTCACTTTTAGGTATGTCTTTAGTTATTTTTGCCGCATATATGTTAATGAAGGCAATAACATATATATATTTTTGTCAGTAATTTCAGAAATTTAAATTTTAGTATCAGAAAATATTTCCTACATACTTCTTGAGATTTTCCCACCCTTAACCCTACTGGCTTCCTACTATCTATCTCTTAAGCTTAAGAAATTTCAGGTAACTTACCACTTAAACAATTTTAGTACTCTTTAATACTTACTTTATTTATCTCATGGGTTTATAAAAATAACGAGTAATTTTCCTATAACACTACTCATGATAATTTGGGATAGATGATGGTGATATCATACCATTTTCATATGATACAATTTGATTTTGTGAAGTTGAGCAGTTGGAAACTCTTCTTTCTTTAGACTACCAACTACTTCAGCATGTGTATTTTACGTGTGAGGAAAAAAAAATCATAAACCTTAGATAAGAACAGTCTTGGGATTCTCCATTCTGGAATCCAGGAGATCTGGGGCCTATGTTTGTGTTTCTAATTAGCCAGCAGGTCACTCATTGTCTCTGGGCCTTGGTTTTCTGACCTGAGAAATGGGAGCTTTGTATTAGGGCACCCATAAAGTCATTTATAGGCTTTAATGTCTGTGGAAAGCTTTGTAATAGTATTACAGGAGACTGGGAATTGTTTCTTATATCTGTGCTTAAATTCTGTGAAAACATTAAGTTTTATATTATTATAATTATTTTACAAGTCAAATGTTCTTATCTTAAATTTTTAGACCTCATAAAATATGTTATATATGAATTAGAACTTTAAATGTAGATATTTTAAACCTAATATTTGTACAATTATGATTTTTAATTAAAATACTGAATAAAGTATAATAATTTTGTTCATTATAGTTTTGTTTTTTATGAGAATTTGAGTTTCTATAATATCAGAATTAAATTTTTATGTATTTATGTGCCTGAATGTTATCACTTGTTAGTGTTCAAGAATTATTTGTTAAAAGGAAAAAGAATGTTTATCAAAATATATCTGGTTTTGGACATTCTGAATGTTACTATGTTGTTTTAAATTGTTTTCAGTGTCAAATATATTTCTCCCTCAAATAGGAAGTTAACAACTCAAATGTTTTACAGTGAAGCAATTAAGATTTGATTCTTTGAGTTAAGATATTATTTGGATATGAATATCATGATGAAATTATTATTTCTTTGTTGTGAGTTGCATATAATATCCAATTTTTTTACATATTAGGAAATTATGCATATTGAGGATTTAAGTTGTTAGATTATCTATACTAATAAAAGAGAAAGATGCTAATTGACCATACCTCCTGTATGCCCATAGCCAATCAGGAGTGATATGCAAATAAACCCAACTAAGATGGTGGGTAAATTTGCATAAGAAGGCGGGGCAGGAAGCGCCTGATATAGCCCACAGGGTTCAGGTGGGAAGCACCTGATGTCCAGGCTGTCATTAGGACTGGGCAGTTCCAGCAGACAGGCCTGACATCACCCATGAGGTCCAAGGGCCGATCAGGAGCAGGCAGATGGCTTGTACAGTGCCTGATGTTGCCTGCAGAGTCCCTAGGAGGGGTGGCCAGGGTCTCTGGGATCATTCTCTTCCCCTGGGCCACCTGAGGACACTGGTGGAGCAGGTCCAGGTTGAACATTTTAATGAAAATGGGATGCCTGTGCCCCGCCACGCTGCAAAACATAGTAAAAAAATTAGTCTCTTGTAACTTATTCAAAACTGGTGGAAATGATTACAAAGTCATGAAATACCATTTCACTATTGGGTTGTTAAGTTGAAAAAACTGATTTTGATAGAAAACTTTTAGTTGGGTTAAAATGAGAAATAGAGTAGCCAAAATAACTATCTCTGATGTTCCAATTCTTAATATGAAATAATCTTGAAAGTCATCTATTAAGATATTTAGACTTAGCAACATTGGCAAAGGGAAGGTTATGGAGAGGTACATAGAGAATATGTTGCTGCTAGCCTTGCTATACTAATAGTAGTACATTTTGATCATGTCTAGATCCATTATGTGCCTGCACACCTATAAGTATTTTGGTAATTTAAAAAAAAGGCAGTTTGCTACAATTTTAAATTAGAGATTTCTTCCTAACTTAATCAGCAAAAAGACTGATACCAAGTAAGGATCTTAACAAATTAATATCTATGAGTATGCTGGAAAAATGAAATATTCATTACATGGCTATATATTTCTAGCCCTAAAATCACAAAATGCTTCTCTTTATTTTTCTCAATATCATTTAAAGGAAGTTATTTAAAAACCAAATAAGGCAAGAACATGACATTTATTTAATTTAAAACATTCATGACTTTGAAGAGGAGTGGCTGTGGGCATTTATGCCATTGTCTGATCTCTCTAGTTAAGCTACTTCAAGAGCATGGGATGCATTATCTATCACTCAGAGGCTCATTTTCCTCATCCACAGTCTATACTTTTCTCATATGGAGCATCACGAAGATCTTTTCAGAAACCATGTACTATGTGTATACTGATGTTAATGGTTTATATATGTATATACAAAATTTAAAATTCTCTTAAAACTTACATGAACATGCATTTTTTAAATGTAGGTATGTGTATACCTTGTATATGAAATAAAAATAATTCAATGGAGTAAATTACTTTATTTTATTCACATAATTATAATAATACCTACCATATCATCTTTCTTTAATGATGTGTATATTGTGGCTATAAAAACATCATTTTCATTATTTTTTTGGAAATATTTCAACATCTCTATTCAAGGACTAACTGGATGGTGTTTATAAAGGCTTTTCAAGGCATCTGTTCTTAGCGATGACTGAGAATGGGGCCCACTGTGAAGACTGGAAGGATCCACCTAGAATTTGTTGAATTAAGTCCTTGCACCTGGATGTAATTGTTATGCCACTGTGCTGGGGTTTCCTTAAGCTACTGATAAAACAAATTAGCTCAATTTAAACTGGCATCCAGTGGAGAAGCCACAACTCACCTCATAAAATGTTTTCCAAATAATTATTTCTGTATTGCCAGTTCTACCTCATGAATATTTTCCTGGGGGCTGGGTAAGAAAAATAAAGCTAAATCAGAGATAAAAATTCTACTCATGTTATAGCCTTTAATATTATTGCAGCATAATTAAGATATGGAGAACTATGTGATTATCACTTCAATTCAGATAAATTGTTTTCCCAGTAAACAAAACATAAATTCAGATATTTAGTTGGGAGGTAAAGTTTAAGTATTAGTCTCATATTTGTATTCAAGTTTCATAAACCATTGACATATTTGCTCTGGCTTTAATGACATTAATATTTTTACAGATAGAAAAGATGAGTGTGAAAGTCATGTTAAACAGTAGATAACATTTATTTTTGTCAGTAAACTTCATAGAATTCATTTGATTTTGGACTTTTCAGTCATTTTATACTTAAGAAACCGAATTCACATGTTTTCTGAAAATCCAATAAATTTAAAAGTTTGATGGGTGGTAAGAATGGAGTTAGTGCTTGTGGGATTATGGGGCTAATACATATATGTATTTCTTTGCACACTCACTACTTATCCACTTAGTAAAAACCAAAAGGAAATGAAGAAGAAGCAGGAGGAAGTGGAAAAGAGCCAAGAAGAAATGAAGAAGAGCCAAGAAGAATTGAAAAGTGACATCGCTGAGGTAAATAACTCAATAGAGAGTATCAAGTATAGACTAGAAGAAGCAGAGGATCACATCAGTGAGCTAGAATGACAAGGTAGGAAAAAATACCCACATAGAGCAGTTTCTAGAAAAAATATTAAAAAGCAGGAGGAGATCCTAAGAGAACTTTGGCACAACATGAAACAAAACAGCAAGCACATAATAGGGCTTCCACAAGGACAGGAAACTGAGCAAGGAATAGAAAACCTGTTGGAAGAAATAATGACAGAAACTTCCCTGATATAGGAAAGAAAAAACCCACACAAATCCAAGAATCTCACAGAGTCCCAAAAGACCTATGGCAAGGCTCATTATAATTACATTGGCAAACACCAATGACAAAGTAAGAATCTTAAAAGCTGCCAGAGAGAGACAGAAAGTCACCTACAAAGGAACCCCCATCAGATTAGCAAGTGAATTCTCAATAGAAACTTATCAGGCCAGAAGTGAATGGAATGAAATAAACAAAGTCAGGGAAAGGAAGGGTCTGAATCCTAGAATACTGTACCCAGCAAGGCTATCATTCAAAATTGGAGGTCAAATCAAGAGCTTCACAGACAAAAAAGGACTAAGGGAATTCATTACCACCAAACCAGCAATGCAAGAAATGCTAAAGTCTCTGCTATAAAAAGAAATAGGAAGTGAAGTAGGAACACAGGACTAAAGAATAAAAATGACGACAAATAAGAACCTATCAATAATAACTTTAAATGTAAACAGTTTAAATGCTCCAATCAAAAGACATAGGGTAGGAGGAACCAAGATGGCAGCATAGGTAAACACCTTTCTTGCTGCCATACACAGCAATTTCAAAATTACAACTTAAGGAAAGAACAAATATGATCCAGAATCACCGGAAAGCTGGCTGAGTGAAAATTCCACAAATAAAAGTGAAGATAGGACATGGTGACTGAGAGGAGCAGTGGAGGACAGTGTTGAAGATACACACGGAGAGAGGTTGGGAGCCATGTGCACGTGAGAGGCTAGGGCAGGCAACTGAAAACCTGTCCAGTTTTCTCAAACTCGAAGGACAAAGACATCCCACTGCACTGATTCCCCAGCTCCGGGCAAAGTCCGGGGAACCCACAATCATACTGGGTAAAAACTGGACTGTGGGGAGGCACAATGAAACTCGGGTGCTGCAAGGGTCTGCAAGCTTGTGGAGAGGGCGGGCTTGTGCACAGTGCGCATGAACTTGGGAACAGCAGAACTGTGTGACCATGCAGAGAGGACTCGTGACTTACTCTCTCATTTGGGAAACCACTGGACTGGATTGTTTTATTACCCTGGGTGAGACGTTGGGTGTGCAGACTCATTTGGGGAGAGGCTGAATTTTCCGGCAATGGGTGGAGCTCGGCAGCAGCTCTCTCTCAGAGGTGCTTGCAGCCATTGCCACTCGGCACAGAGTCCCAGGAGCCGCATAGGGTGGAGCTGATTCTGCCTGCTTGGCCCAGAGACATCGCAGAGTATGGCTGAACCTCACAGCCAATTGGCCTGGAGGTCAAACCCTCCTAGTGCTAACAACAACAATCTAGGCTTAACTTCAACAAGACTGTGCTTCCCATATCCACCTCATGTAACTGGGGAGGCTGAGCCACTGTCCCTAGTAGGAAGTCTACCAGACAAAGCTAATTGACCAACTCAGGGAAGCAGCCACCATGCAGAGACATGGAAAGAAATCAGATGTGAAAGAAATAGAGGAGAAAAAAACAACTGGACATAGAGTTCAAAACCATAGTTATAAGGCTTTTCAAGGGGCTCCTAGAAAGGGCTGAGACCTACAAGGAAATGAACAAGACCTATGAGGAAATGAACAAGACCTACGAGGATATGAAAAAGGACAAACTAGAAATTAAGCATACACTGACTGAAATAAAAAATATTATACAAAGACCAAAAAGGACTCTAGAGGACCGCAATAACCAAGGCAAAGATTTGAAATATGAAGAGGTAAAATCCACTCAGCTGAAAAAGCAAGGAACCAAAAGAATCCAAAAAATTGAAGATAGTGTAAGGGGCTTCTGGGACAACCTCAAGCATACCAACATCCGAATTATAGGGGTTTCAGAACAACAGATAGAGCAAGACAATGAAAACCTATTTGACGAAATAGTGACCGAAAACTTCCGACACCTGGTGAAAGAAATTGACTTAGGAGTCCAAGAAGTGCACCGAACCCCAATATATAGGAACCCTGAGAGGACCACACCAAGGCACATCATAATTAAAATGCCAAGAGCAAAAGACAAAGAGAGAATATTAAAAGCATCAAGAGAAAAACAGTTAGTTACCTATAAGGGAGCACCCATATGATTGTCAGCAGATTTCTCAACAGAAACTATGTGGGCCAGACAGGAGTGGCCAGGAAGATTCAAAGCGATGAATAGCAAGAATCTACAACCAAGATTATTATACCCAGCAAAGCTATCATTCAGCATTGAAGGTCAGATAAAGTGCTTTGCAGATAAGAAAAAGCTAAACGAATTCATCACCACCAAACCAATATTATATGAATTGCTGAAAGATATTCTTTAGAAGAGGAAGAAGAAAAAGGTAAAAATATAAATTATGAACAACAAATACACATCTATCAACAAATGAATATAAAAATCAAGTGAATTAAAAATCTGATGAGTAGGCAAGACTGTGAATATAATAGAATCATGGGCTTAGAGAGGAAATGGACTGACAATTCTTGGGGGAGAAAGGGGTGTGGGAGGTGCAGCAAGAGACTGGACAAAAATCATACACCTATGGGAGAGGACAGTGGGGTGGGGGGTGCGAGGGCGAAGGGTAGGATGGGTACCAGGTGATGGAGAACTATAGGGGGGTAAAAAGAGGGAACTATGTAATTAATAAACTGAACAATAAAAATTAAAATATTTTTTAAAAGACATAGGGTAATGGACTGGATAAGAAAACACGACCAATATATATGCTTTCTACAAGAAACACACCTCCAACAAAAAGATGCACAGAGACTAAGGGTGAAAGGATAGAAAAAGGTTCTTCAGGCGAATGAAATGGAAAGAAAGCAGGGTTAGCAATACTTATATCTGACAAATTAGATCTCAAAGTGAAAGACATAACAAGAGATGAAGAAGGCCACTTCATAGTACTAATAGGAGCAATCCAACAAGAAGATATAACTCTGGTAAACATATACACACCCAATATGGGAGCACCCAAATATATATAAAAACAAAACTCCTGGCGGATATCAAGTAAGAGATTGACAGCAATACAATCATAGTAGGAGACTTTAACACCCCACTATCACCATTGGACAAATCCTCTAAACAAAAAAAACCAGTAAAGACACATTAATCCCTAATGACATATTCAGATTATTTCACCCCAAAACCACAGAATATAAATTCTTTTCAAGTGCACATTGGTCATTTTCAAAGAATGACCATATCCTGGGCCATAGGCAAAGTCTCTCCAAATTCAAGAAGATAGAAATCATATCAAGCATATTCTCAGATAACAGTGGCATAAAGCTGAAAGTCAACTACAATTAAAAAATCCAAAGAAATCAAACACATGAAGACTAAATAGCATGTTATTAAACAATGACTGGGTTATCAGAGAGATCATGTAAGAAATAGAAAACATCATGGAAACAAATGACAATGATAGCACAACAATCCAAAATCTATGGGACACAATGAAAGCAGTTTTGAGAGGGAAGTTCATAGCTCTACAATCCTACTGTGAACACACCCACACACACTCACAAAAAAAACACAAGAAACAACAGTAATAAATTATCTAACACAACAACTAAAAGAACTACAAAGAGAGCAACAGCAAAAGCCCAGTGTAAGCAGAAGGAAGGAAATAGTAAAGATCAGAGCAGAGATAAACGACATAGAGACCAAAGAAACAATGCAAAACATGAACAGAACCAAGAGCTGGTTCTTTGACAGGATAAATAAGATTGATGAACCTCTAGCCAGGCTCATCAAGAAGCAAAGAGAGAGGAACCTAATAAATAAAAACCAGAAATGAAAGAGGTGAAATAACAACAGTCTCCATCGAAATACAAAGGATTGTTAAAAAATACTATGAAAAAAACTACTCCAAAAAACTGGACAATCTGGAGGAAATGGATATATTCCTAGAAAAATATAACCTCCCAAAACTCAATCAGGAAGAATCTAAGCAGCTCAATAGAACAATAACTATGGAAGAAACTGAAGCATTCATCAAAAAGCTTCCAGAAAAAAAAAAAAGCCTGGAACCAGATGGCTTCACAGGGGAGTTTTACCAAACATTCTAGGAAGAACTAAAACCTATACTCCTGAGACTATTCCAGAAAATTCAAGAGGATGGAATACTTCCCAACTCCTTCTATGAAGCCAGCATTACCCTAATACCAAAACCAGATAAAGATGACACAATGAAAGAGAATTACAGGCCAATATCCCTCATGAATATAGATGCCAAAATCCTCAATAAAATTCTAGCAAATCGGATCCAGCAGTACATCAGAAAGACCATACACCATGACCAAGTAGGATTTATCCCAGGAATGCTAGGATGGTACAATATCCGCAAATCAATAAATGTGATACATTACATAAACAAACAGAGATAAAAATCACATAGTCATATCAATTGATGCAGAAAAAGCATTTGACAAAATTCAACACCCTTTCTTGATAAAAACTCTCAACAAGGTGGGAATAGAAGGATCATACATACCTCAACATAATAAAAGCTATATGTGATAAATCCACAGCAAACATCATATTCAGTGGGTAAAAACTAGCACTTGCTTGGGCTTGAAGGTTACAAAATACCAACATTCAATTGAAGGTTTATGCAATGAAATTCAGGAACAATAAAATCACTAATAGGCAGGAACAATAAAATCACTAATTTAAAGAATTCACCCTCCCCCTCACTTATCTTTGTTCACAGCACCCCACACAAGTTAAATAATATCAAGACCAACAAAAGAAACTGACTGACAGATGAACAAGAAGTCACTAAACAGGTAAGTTAAATAATTAGTTTTTGGGTTATTAAATACAGTTATATTTTACAATTATACATTTTTGTTATTTAAACTATAAATATCGTGAAATTATGGGTTTTTTTCTAAATGACACACCACCTGAGTTATGATTGGTTTTTTGGTGAATTTTGACACACCAAACTCCCAAGATTGCTGATCACTGGTCTAGGTCTTGCATGATTATGAGGCACACATGGGCAGGGACTTTGTTCTGGTTCCTGTGGCAAACCCCAGACTCTGACAGGAGGAAGATTTTCATATACATTTTATTAATTTCCTTTCATCTCTGACACTTCTATTATAGGGAAAGGGTAAATATCAATATTAAAATACTAGAAGCTGGGTGCATGAAATTTGTGCACAGGGGGTGGGGTCCCACACCCTGACCTCCTCCCTTTCCAATGTAGGAGCCATCAGAGGATGTCTTACTGATGGCTTAGGCCCATTCCCATGGTTCTGTTCTCTCTGTGGGGCCTAGCTGCTTTGTCACCATGATGGCGACAAAACCACTAGGCACCACTGTTCACTCTCTGTCTGTGGGGCATGGGGTTTAACTGCCACCACATGAACAATGCTGCAACACCTCACTGTCTACTCTCTGTCTGCCGGGCTTGGAGCCTTCGCCATCACTGCACCATGAACGAAGCCGGCACGTCCCGCTGTCCACTCTGTCTGCCAGAATGGGGGCTTTGTTACTGCTGTTGCATGAACAAAGCCACCATGCCCCAATGTCCGCTCTTTGTCTGCCAGGTCTGGGGCCTTCACTGCCACCACAGTGCCCCACACTCTCAGTGGCAGGGCTGAAAGGACTTGGGGACTCCGGGAGGTCTTAGGGGACCGGGTACTGCCATCATTGTGAGGGCATGAGGGTCAATTTGCATATTCCCATTTTATTAGATAGGATTTCCTCTAATTCCCTTTTAATGTGCACAAATTTCATGCACTGGTCACTAGTATCTTAATAAAGATATTTGTGAGTACACAATTTTAAAATATGAAATACAATCACAATGCAGTTATTCTTAGTGCTTATGTTAACCTTAAATTATAAAAAGTTTCTGAGGCTTGGGTGGATGGGAGGCAGATGTGGGGGGAGATCAACTGAAGGACTTGTATGCATGCATATGAACATAACCAATGAATGAAAGACACTGGGGCGGGAGGGGGGGGGAAGCTGGGGATATGTGCTGGGGGGTGGGGGGGGGCTGGGGGGAGGATAAGGGGGAGGGGGAAAGGAAAAAATACATAAATATATAAAAATATTATATTCTTCTTAAAAAATAAATAAAGTAAAATAAAATAAAATAAATTATAAAAAGTTTCAAGTCTGTTTTTTCATTTTTGAATTTTATGTATAATTAAGGTTAATTTTTGCTTTCTTTGTATAAAAGAGATATTTAGTTACCTCTGACAGATTGCATTAAAGATTTTCAGTGACATTCTTGTACTAAATAAACTACAAACACTTCTACAGCCTATGTATTTATGCAACCACATGAGCATAATCCTATTTTTATGAAGACTGAATAGAATTGACTTAAAAATAAAAATACCTTCCTGAAATCACCTACATCCTTTTTAGTCCAAATTAAACAAATAGCTTAGAAGCTTGTTGCAAACATTTAAATCAGATAAATCAGCAGAATCCCTTGCCAAAGGTAAAAAGATTGCAATAACAATTCAAACACAATATCAGTCAGGGCCTGAAAAAGGAAGTGGATCAGTCAAATAAATTTATTTTTGAATACACAGTTGCTCATCTTGCTCAAGGGTTAAAATAGAATTATTCTGGAATGGAAATGGTGACCATATGGCCTATTGTTTAAATCTGTGTTTCCAAGCTAGTTTATAATTATAAAATTAATCTCAGAATATATTAAAAACCTATTTGCACAAGCTATGCACAAGTAAAAAATGGAGCAGAAAACTTTACCTGCATCAATACAAAGCATTGCATAACATTTATTTGGTTTTTTTGTTTGTTTGTTTTGTTTTTTACTATTGTGGCTTTGGGAAGAAGTAAATATAAACAGCAGGAAACACAAATACAGAGGCAGTGCAACGGGAGTTTTTCAAAGAGCAGTATGGTGGTGTGAGGAACTGAATTCAGCTTGAAATAAGCTTTGTCTCAATATATGTAAAAGGCTTTGGCACTGCATCAGACCTCTGGGGCACCACTCAGCAGGATAGGGATTATCTAGCAGGTCACTATAGTCTGTGCTTCCCAATTCATAGAAATCTTTCCTCTCTGTCATACTCTTACATTAACTCACTAGGTGCTGACTTTTTCATCTATTTTTCCCTTCTGGTATTTTAGGTCTTTGGCTAAAAAAGGGTAACATACATTAATTGAGAATCTCAAAAGTATTTAATGAACATGATTGAAAAGATACCAAACTTTTGACATATATAGCTAGTAATAAAGTGTAACCATGGGAACTTTTCCAAGCTAAGTAACACCTATTTTATGAAATTGATGCTTCTTTTTTATTGGTGGCCTTAGAAAAAATGTCCTAAGCACAAACTGACTATATTTTAACATACTGCTATTCACTCAAATTAAGTTCCAAATGTATTCCTACTGTAACAATGAGATTCTTTTACTTTCTTTTTTCTTCTCTTCCTTCTCTTGTTTTCCTTTTTTTTTTTTTTTTTTTTTTTTGCGACTTGACTGCGTTAATTCTATTTAGCTATGAGAAGACCACGCTATAGTGGAAACCCCATGGTTATTTCAAATGCATGACCATAAAAGGTCCAGATTAGCCAAGTGAGGAAGGTAAAGAAACTGGACTTCCTGTCTCTAAATAAAGCTGAGATGTCAGAAGTATTTAGTAATCATTGTGGGTTTTAATAGGAAACTGTATGAACACTTTTGGTAATTCATTCAATCTACCCTTACCAACTGGATATTGTTTTTGCTTAAGCTAGCTCAGAGATCTAGAAAACATTGTAAAACCAGGATCCTATTACCCATAACACTGCTAAATAATCAACTATAAAGACATTAGAAGTTCTTCTTGGATCTCTCTTTTGCACTGAGCAGAATGACTTGCACCACAGCTAAGGAAACAATAGCAATCTACATTATAATAATGAAAGTGTAATACACAAATCAACCGAATAGTTGAACAGCAGAATGACCATCCAGAGGACCTTCTGGATGACTTTCCAGATGAAGCTGGGGCTGTGAGGGCCGAGACAGCCAGGGCAGAGATGACCTAACTCTTGCACCAACTTCATGCATTGGGACTCTAGTTGTTTTATAAATACCAAGAAAGCAATAAAATACGGATTCTTTATGTAGGTCCAAACGTAGCAGCTGGATTTGGCTTTATGAACCATGAAAAATAGCTCCCATCTGGAAGTTGATGTTGAATAAAGATGCAAATACCTAAAACTTTCTTAATTTGTGAGTGATGTTTGTTTGGATCATAAAAAAACTTATTTTTTAAAGTTTCTTAATAAATACAATGTACTTAGTAGATATACAATTATAAGGACAGTCGCTCCAAAATTTAAAATTTCATTGGTAATGATGGTAAATTCTTTACTTAATGTAAAATTCACTCTTCCTTAATGCAACCTACTATAAAATTTTGTTTTTCTCTTTGAATAAAGTCTGTATCAAGTTTTCCATGTAACTGGAATTTAAAGTTACATGTATGAGCTGAACTTTATGAGGTTATTTTACTATCCCTTTGCTTTTGAGGAGAACTACTCTCAAATACAAAGTAAAAATATAACCATAATCCCGATTTAATAAGATTGGGGACTGCTTGTCCATATGTTTCCAAATCTCCACCTGAATTTATTACATAAATTGATAAAAATCATTGCTTACTTCCAACTCATTTTATTAGATGTTTCTTAATTAGCAATATTGATATAATTTCAACACACACCCTTTTGCAATTATTTTGGCCATATTAAAATTGAGAGCCTGAGTAGATAATAAGATTTTGACAATATTTATAATATATAGTGTATTATTTGATATATGTTAATACAACTATAGAAATTTATACTCAAAGAAATTATTAAGCTTGTGCACATTGGTTCTTTAAAACAGAAAGATTTTAAGTTACTATGGTTTTTTATTTTTTTAAATTGCAGTTTGATTTACTTAATCATTTCAGATATAGCAAAGTTTGCTTTAGTATATCTAGAAATTAAAAAAACTATATGTATTATAGTTTGTTTTTATTTTTAAATCTTTATTGTTCAGTTTATTAATTATATTGTTTCCCCTTTTTTATCCCCCTATAGCTCCCCTCCACCTTGTACCCATCCCAACTTCCACCCTCCCCTCCCCGTCCCCACTGTCCTCTCCCATTGTTGCAAGATTTTTGTCCAGTCTCTTGCTGCACTTCCCACAACCCTTTTCTCCCCAAGAACTGTCAGTCCATTCCCTCTCTATGTCTATGTTTCTGTTATATTCACCAGTTTATCCTGTTCATCAGCCTATCAATTCACTTGATTTTTATGTTCATTTGTTGATAGATGTGTATTTGTTGTTCATAATTTATATTTTTACCTTTTTCTTCTTCCTCTTCTTAAAGAATATCTTTCAGTATTTCATATAATATTGGTTTGGTGGCTTTGATGAACTCCTTTAGCTTTTTCTTATCTGCGAAGCACTTTATCTGACCTTCAATTCTGAATGACAGCTTTGCTGGGTAGAGTAATCTTGGTTGTAGATTCTTGCTGTTCATCACTTTGAATATTTCTTGCCACTCCCATCTGGCCTGCATCGTTTCTGTTGAGAAATCTGCTGACAATCATATGGGTGCTCCCCTGTAGGTAACCAACTGTTTTTCTCTTGCTGCTTTTAATATTCTCTCTTTGTCTTTTGCTCTTGGCATTTTAATTGTGATGTGTCTTGGTGTGGTCTTCTTTAGATTCTTATATTTTGGGGTTCTGTGTACTTATTGGGCTTTTAAGTCAGTTTCTTTCACCAGATGGGGGAAGTTTTCAGTCACTATTTCTTCTAGTAGGTTTTCATTACCTTGCTCTCTCTCTTTTTCTGGAACCCCCATAATTCAGATGTTGGCATGCTTGAGGTTGTCCCAGAGGCTCCTTATACTGTTTTCAATTATCTGGATTCTTTTTGTTTCTTGCTTTTCCATCCGAGTGGATTTTGCTTCTTTGTATTTCAAATCTTTGACTTGGTTCTTGTGGCCCTCTGGACTGCTTTTAGGACTTTGTGTAATATTTTTTATTTCAGTCAGTGTATGTTTGATTTCTAGTTGGTCCTTTTTCATATCCTTGAGGGTCTCATTCATATCCTCAGAGGTCTTGTTCATTTCCTTGAGGGTCTCATTCATTTCCTTGTAAATCTCATTCATTTCCTGGTTGGTCTTGTTTATTTCCTCATAGTTCTCATTAAGTTCATCAGCCTTTTCTAGGTGCCTCTTGAAAAGCCTTATAACCGTGGTTTTGAACTCTATGTCTAGTCGTCTTTTTTCCTCCATTTCTTTCACACCTGATTTCTTTCCATATCTCTGCATGGTGGCTGCTTTTTGTGGTAGATGTCCTCTAAGGGTCAGTGGCACAGCCTCCCCAGTTATTTGAGGTGGGTACTCTTACTGCAATCCTTTATGGGTTGTACAGTATTTTTGAATTTTAACCCAGCTTGTTGTTGTTAGCCCTAGGAGGGTTTGACCTCCAGGCCAATTGGCTGTGAAGGGAGACTGTGTCCAGGTTGGATGGGCGGAGTCTTTGAGATGCGCACGCAGCTTCAGTGTCAGCTACGTCCTGTCCTATGCGGCGCTCGTGCGCGGGGGTTTCTGTTGGATGTGGATGGCTGCAGGCACCTACAAGAGAAAGCCGCTAGTATCTTCCCCTTGCCAGACAACTCTGCCTCTCCCCAAATGAGTCTGCACACCCAAAGTCTCTCCCAGGGTTGTAAAATAGGTGGTTTCCAGGACCAGGAGACAAGTTTCCAGGGAGCAAGTCACGCGTCTGTGCTGTCACACAGTTTACTTGAGCGAAAACTTCTTTTCCCAGCTACCCGGTTTCTCCAAAGACTAGGAGACCTCTGCCACGCCCCCTGGAACTCGGACCTCGCCTCGCACTGGGGAATCTGTGCATTGGGACGTCTCCACGTACCCCGGATCTTGGACCTCGTCTGGCGCTGAGGAATCCGTGTAGTGGGACATCTCCACCCTCCCCGTTGGAGAAATCCAGCCGGGGTTGCTGCTCCAGCCCTACAGCCCATTCGCGGGCGACCAGGACGGCTCCTAACCTATTTCCGTCTTCAAGGCTGTGCTCCTACTGCTCTTCTGAGTCTCAGGGTCCCACCTTTACTGTTATTTGTGGAGTTTTCACTCAGCCAGCTTTCTGGTGATTCTGGGTGATGTTTGTTTTGTTGTTATGTTGTAGTTTTTGAATCTTTGCGAGGGGCAGAACAATAGGTGTGTACCTATGCCGCCATCTTGGTTCTCCTCTGTATAATATTTTGAAGTTCAACAAAATAAAAATAAAGAAGAATAAAGATAAAACACAAGTTATAACTTAATTAAAATTTGAAAAAATTAACTAGATAATATTTTCCTAGACTTCTTTTTATTTTTTCTGAAATGCTTATATCTAAATTTATCTGCCAGCATAGAGGAACATCAGTAAGATTTATTAAGTTATTTCTTTTCACAAAGTAAAAGTTTCTTCATGTGAAATATGTCCTGTTCATATGATTCAAAAATTTCATGTTTTCACACTTATCTATCAGAATAAGTTCTTCAGGATGGTGCCTAGACTTAAAGACTCAATAAATGGTAGCTCTTAAAACTAAATGATGGAGAATCAGTCTCTCGTATAACCACTTTGTTTGAGATGTTAGTAATTAACATGTAATTATTTAATATAAGGTTAAGGACAGTAATATTCAGAAAGTTAAATAAATTTTGAAAGTTAAAATAGTAATAATTGTTGTATATAATATGAATTCTACATATCCTATATTTTAAGGCGCTAACATGCAAATTGACACTCATTGTCACAGGATGGCTGCCCCATACTGTCAAAAGATGACCACCCCATGTCATCAGAAGATTGCCACCCCAGCATTTTCACAAGATGGGCACCCTCATGTTGTCACAAGATAGCTGCCCCCACATCATCATAAGATGACCACCACAAGATGGTTGTGCACAAGTCATCACAAGATGGCTGCCACAAAATGGCCACCCCCACATTGTCAGAAAATGGCTAGCAGAGAAGGGAAGTTGGAAGGGGCAACCAGGCCTACAGGGGAGGGAATTTAGGGGTGATTGTGCCAGCAAGGGAGCAGTTAGGTTCTAATCATGCTACCAGGAGAGCAGTTAGGTGTCAATGAGGCCAGCAGGGGAGCAGTTAGGGGACTATCAGGCTGGAAGCCGAGTGGTTAGGAGCCAGAAGTCCCAATTGTGAGAGGGATGTCCAACTGCAAGATGTCTGGCAGTAAGACATCCACTGAGGGGTACCAGATTGGAGAGGGTGCAGGCTGGGCTGAGGGATCACCCCCCAAGTGCATGAATTTTGTGCACAAAGCCTCTAGGCCTATATAATAAAAGCCTAGTGACCAAATGATAGAACGACCAGTTGCTATGATGTGCACTGACCACTAGGGAGCAGACACTGAGCTTCTCCCTGGTGGTCAGTGCACTCCCAGAGTGGGAGAACTGCTGGGATGACCAGGATGAGTGGTGCTTCCACATTGGGAGATCCCTACAGACCACACCCCGCACCAGTGCATGAATCCCTTGCACAAGGACTCCAGTCCTAATATATAAAAACCCTGGGTCCATCGTGACTGGAGGCTCAACCAACTGGAAGTCAGTCCTGCAGTCAGGGTGGGGTTTGCCGTGGCGAACCAGCACTGACTGCTGCAGCTGCAGGCATGGTGACCCAGCACTGGCTGCTAAGGTGGCTGAGAATCAGGCCCAGAGGAACCTGAGGAGAGAAGCAGGGTCTTATTTGTAGCCAGTGAGGCAGCTGTTGATCTGCACTTGCCTATCTTTTTTCTCCTGGGGCTGGGCCAGCAGTTGTGCCAGGCCTCTACCTGGGCTGCTGATCAGTCCCGCTTTTCTGATCAGGCCCCATTGAGAGGCCTAGAGATGCTGACTGGCTTAGAAACCAACCAATCAGAACCAAATCTGGGTGAAGTGTGATGAACCAATGGCTGTCTAGGAGGTAGAGTTTTTGATGCTGACATAGAAACAACCATTCAACTATTCACCATGTGGTGCTAGCATAAGATGCCTAGACACAGTGAACTAAGAATGAACTAAGAATGAACAAGACAAATGCTTGTTCACGAGTGAACTAAGAATGAACAAGACAAATGCTTTCCTTCACAGAGCTCGCACTGTGAATAGGTTAGGTCAAGGATGAGAATTCAAAATTGCCACCAGTCAGACCTAAGGTGCTGCTTTTCAGAGTGGCCAGAGATACACCCAGTAGCATACTGAGAGTCTGACTGAAGGGCTGGTCCTGATATTAAGGTGAGGCCTTTCTGGATTTCCTAGAAGAGTCAATGGCTGCCTAAGAGGCAGAGATTTTGACACTGACTGGCATAGAAACTGACCTATTCTGGGTGAACTGTGAAGGCAGAACATAAGGTGAGGGTTGAGAAGTAGTTTTAAGGGCAACAGCTGGTTAGTGCAAGGTGTAATAAAGTGGTTCAATTCTTTAATAACTGTTTTGGCAGTATAATGCATATGGCTGGCTTTCAGTGGAGATATCAGGATTATGTATTTTGGTCTGCCAAGAGCATCTCCACCTGCTAAAAAAGGCTTTTCCCTCCATTTAAGGAATCCTATCCTCTATTATCTATCTATAATAATAAAAGGGTAATATGCCAATTAGATTGGGTCAACTGGCCATCTTCTGGATGTCTGACTTCATGCTGGACAAAGCCATGGTGGTGGGGTCCAAAGCAGATGTAGTTAAGGGCAATCAGGCTGGCAGGGGAGAGCAGTTAAGGGCAAGATCAGGCTGGCAGGGGAGGGTAGTTGGGGGTGACCAGGCCAGCAGGGGAGGTCAGTTGAGGGCAAACTGGCCTGCAAGAGAGGGCAGTTGGAGGTGCCCAGGCCTGCAGGTGAGGGCTGTTGGGGGTGACCAGGCTGGCAGGGAAAAGCAGTTGGGGGCATTAGGCAGGCAGGTGAGTGTTTAGGAGCCAGTAGTCCTGAATTAGAGAGGATGCAGTCTAGGCTGAGGGACACCCCCCTCCATTTGAGAATTTCATGTACTGGGCCTCTAGTGGTGCTGTAAAAAAGAAGGAACTGTTATCATTTGCAATAGCATGGATGGACCAGGAGAGCATTATGCTAAGAGAAATAAGTCAGTCAGAGAAAGATAAATATCACATGATATCAGTCATTTGTGGAATATAATAAACAACATGAACTGATGAACAAAAACAGAACCAGAGACAGAGAAGAATCAATCAGACTGTCAAACCTCAGAGGGAAGGTAGAGGAAGGTGGAGGTAAAGAGGGAGAGATCAACCAAAGAACTTGTATGCATGTATATAAGCATAACCAATAGACCCAGACACCAGGGGGTAGGGTATGAGTGGGAGAGGGTTTGAAGGGGCATTGTAAGGATAAGGACACATATGTAATACCTTAATCAATAAAAAAGAAAAAAATTACAGTCTCCATTTCCCATTTTTGTGCTTCTGCAAAAATGGACAAAACGATTTTTATTCAGTGTTTTCTCTCCAAACCCAAGATTCAATTGAATTTCAAAGGTGCAACTGAAATTTTACTATTTCATAAAGCCTTCTTTGGTTCTTCCATTATGTATCTTCTCACTTGTGGTCTTACAGAATTGGAATTGTCTCAATAATGCCTTTGAAAACTACATAAATAGCCCAGCCTGCATCCTCTCCAATTGGGTACCCCTTGAGAGATATCCCTTCTCACAATCTGGGACCACTGGCTCCTAACTGCTCACTTGCCTGACTGCCTAATCACCCCTAGCTGCCTCTGCCTCTGCCTGCCAGACTTATGATCCTTAACTGCCCTCCCCTGTTGGCCTGGTTGCTCCTAACTGCCTCTGCCTGCCTGCCCAATTGCCCATAACTGCTCTCCCCTGCCAGTCTAATATCACCCCCAATATCCCTCCCCTACTGGCCTGATCTTACCTCCAATGGCCCTCCCCTCTCAGCCTGGTTGCCCCCAACTGCCCTACCTAGAGGCCTGATCTCACCCCCAATGTCACTCCTCTGCTGGACAATTTAGTTCTGATTGGCCAGTTTCTATGACAATCTTCATAAAAACTCCACTTCTTAGGCAGCCAGTGGCTCCCCACAGCACCCAGATTTGGTTCTGACTGGTCGATTTCTATGCCAGTCAGTGTCAGAAAATCTGCCTCCAAGGCAGCCATTGGTTCTTCATGGTACCCACATTTAGTTCTAATTGGTTGGTTCCTATGCCACTCAGCATCTCTGGGCCTATCAATGGGGTCTGATCAGAAAGGCAATGCTGATCAGCAGCCCAAGTGGAGGTCTGAAGATAAATGGAGGCATGGCTGCTGACTAAACTGGGAGAGAAAGAAAGAGGCAAGTGCTGGTCAAAAGCTGCCTCAGAGTCAACAGATCAGTCCCTGCTTCCCCCTTTAGGCCTCTCTCTGGGCCTGATTCACAGTCCTCTCAGCAGTCAGTGCTGGGGCACCACACCTGCAGCAGAAGTAGTCAGCACTGGTTTCCCACAGCAAGCCAGTACTTACTGCAGGACTGACTTCCAGTTGATTGGGCCTGCATCAGTACTGGTCATTGCAACCCAAGGGTTTTCTATACATTATAAAAATCCAGGGACCGTCATGGCCTAAAAACAGATGGATGACCAAACAGCAGTTTGCAAGGGGCACCAAGTCTGACATGGTGGTTAGTGAGGGTTGACCAAGTGACTGAACTGCAGGCTGTGTGGAGCAGCCAGGCTGGCGGGGGGGCAGTTGGGGTGGTACAGGACAGCAGAGGTCAGTAAGGGGCAACTAGGCTGGCAGAGGGGGTGAGTTAGGGGTGACCAGACTAGCAGGGTGACAGTAAGGTGTGATTAGACTGACAGGGGAGCAGTTGGGGACAACTAGGCTGGGAGGGGAGCCACTTAGGGGCAATCAACTCAGCAGGCAGAGGTTGTTAGGGTTGATCAGAATGGCAGGCAGGTGAGCAATTAGGAGCCAGTGGTCCTAGATTGTGAGAGGAATGTCCGACTGCCAGTTTAGGAACAATCCTCAGAATCAGGCCTAAACTGGCATTTGGACATCCCTTACGGGGTCCCGGATTGATGAGTTTGCAGGCTGGACAGAGGGGACCCTCATGAATTTTGTGCACTGAGCCTCTAGTGTGTGTGTATCCTATCTAATAAAAGAGTAATATGCAAATTAACCATCACTCCATAACTAATCACAAACCACACCCACAACTACACCCACAAGCCCATCAGGAGCGAGTATCAAAATTAACCCAACCAAGATGGCTGCATCCCTGGAGAGAGCAGGAGGGAGGCTCCGGTTTCCCCAGTGATGGAGGAAGCCACACTTTCTACACACCCTGGCCAGCCCAGGCCTCCACTCTGGGCTACAAAGTTTGAAATATAGAAGATAAACAAATCCCAACAAAACTGGCAGCAACCACGGAGCTGGGCAGAGTCAGAGGGTAGTTGTGAAACTTTGAATTATATCAAATTTTGGGGTCACATGGTTAAATAGCAAAAATTCAAAAATGAATCTTTGGTGGGAAAAATAAAAACTGTATATAATTTTTTTGTTCTATATTTTACTAAATCTAGCTCAGAATATAAAATGCATCTTCCTTATAGAAATTACATTATCCTTTTTCTAAATATTTATGTAATAAGCATAGATTTACTATATTGATTTTACTTTTATAAAAAGTAGCTTATTTTATGGACTGAAGACAGAGACTTAGGATGAAAAAGTAAATAGAAAAGTCATAGAAATCATAAGCATTTTATTAAGCAGAAAAGAATTAGGCAGTTAGTTTGCATATTTTAGTAACATGACTGATTTTTTAATTGACTTTATTAGGGTGACATCCTATCTAATAAAATAGTAATATGCAAATTTGACCATACCTTCACTACACCCACAAGCCATGCCCACAGCCACGCCCACCAGCCCATCAGGAGCAGATTATGCAAATAAACCTCAACCAAGATGGCTGCCACCACTGAGAGCAGGAGGAAGGCTTGGGTTTCCCCAGCAATAGAAGAAGCCAAGCTTTCCACCTGCCATTGCCACAGGCCTAGGCCTCCACTCTAGACTACAAAGCTTCAAACAGAAATGGCTGCTGTCATGGAGCCAGCAGATGGCTTGGCTCTGCTCCAGGCTACAAAGTTTCAATTGTAGACAGATTAATCCCAGATACCAGGGCCTCCGCTTGGGTCACTGGGGGTCATGGCCGGCCTGCAAACCACCACAGGCCCCTCACCCAGGCCACCCCTCACCCCAAGGGAACCCCCACCCTGATCTGGGACACTCTTCAGGGCAAACCAGCTGGCCCCCACCCATACACCAGGCCTCTATCCTATCTAATAAAAGAGTAATTTGCAGATTAACCATCACTCCAACACAAAAAAGGGCTGCCCCCATGTGGTCAAAGATGGCTGCCCCCCTGTGGACACAAGATGGCTAGTAAGGGAGACCCATTGGCAGGTTCCAGACCCTGCAAGGAAGGGCAGTAGTGGGTGATGAGGCCAGCAGGGGAGGGCAGTTGGGGGCAATCAAGCCTGCAGGGGAAGGCAGTTAGGGGTGACTAGGCTGGCAGAGGAGAGGAGTTGGGGGCAAACAGGCTGGCAGGGGAGCAATTAGCCATCAATTAGGCTGCCAGGGTAGTGGTTAGGGGGCTATCAGGCTGGCAGGCAGAAGTAGTTAGGGGCAATCAGGGAGGCAGGCAGCTGAGCAGTTTGTAGGCAGCAGTCCTGGATTGTAAGAAGGATGTCCCGGTCATACCGGGATTGGGCCTAAACAGGCAGTTGGACATCCCTTGAGGTTATCCCAGGTTGGAGAGGGTGCAGGCTGGGCTAAGGGACATCCTCCCCCCATGCTTAATAAAATCACATAGGTTTCAAGTGTACAACTCAAAAAAAACCCACAACACATTATTTGTATATTGACTCTTGTGCTCATCACCCAAATTAAAGTATCTTTATGCCACCATTTATCCACCTAGTGTCTTCTTCCACCACTCCCACCCCCCTTTCATTCTGGGAATCATCATTCTGATGTTTATGTTATGTCCCTATTCTGTGTGTTTTTTTTAATTAGATGCTTTTGTTCATTAGATTCCACATACAAATGAAATCATATGGTTTTTGTCTTTCTCTTACAGGCTTATTTAACTTAGCACAATATTCTGCATGTTTATCCTAGCTATGGCAAAAAGTAATATTTCCTTCTTTTGGGGGGCTGCATAGAATTCCTTCATGTAAATGCACCACAGCTTTCTAATCCACTCATCTCTACTAATGGGCACTTGGGCTGTTTTTAGATACTGACCATTATAAATAACTTCAAGCTTGTTTGCCCCTAACTGCCCTCCCCTTCAGGCCTGGTCACCCTAACTGCCCTTCCCTGCAGGCCTGGTCATGCCTGACTGCCCTCCCCTGCAGGTCTGGTTCCCCTCCACAACTGCTCTCCCCTGCAGGCCTTCCAACCCAACTGTCCTTCCCTACAGGCCTGGTCACCTCCAACTTCTCTCCTCTGCTGGCCTGGTCACCCCTAACTGTCCTCCCCTGCAGGCTTGATTGTCTCCAACTGCCCTCCCTTTCAGGCCTGGTCCCTCCCAATGGCCCTCCCCTGCTGGCCATCTTGTGTCCACATGGGGGCAGCCATCTTTGATTACATGGGGTCAGCCATTTTGTGTATTGAAGTGATGGTCAATCTGCATATTACTCTTTTATTAGATAGGTTGGGCCCAGTGATGAATCTGCACACCTTGAAAGAAACTGTGGACTGCAAGGCTAGGGTGGGCACAGGTGTGGTACTCAGCCCTTTCTCCACACCCTGGTCCAGCCCCTTCTGCCACAGGCCCTGGTTCCCTGTCTGCTGGCAGCTTCACTCCCACCATCTCTTCTCCCACATGTTGACTCTGCTGGCACCCCTGATGGCATAGAGCTATTGAGGCCATCACCAGCAACAGGTAAGAGCAGGGCCAGCACCAACAGTGAGTGCAAGTGGCAGCTGCTGCCCTGATCACCCCTCAGGAGCAGGAGGAGGTGGAGAAGCCCTCATAGGTGATCAGGGCCAACAGCTGCCAATCACACCCACTGTTAGCACCAAGTGATCAGGACCAGTCCTGGGTGCTGGCAGTGGTTGCGAGCACCAACTCTGGCATCAGCAGCAGGTGCAAGTGGGATCAGTGTCAGCAGCAGGTGCGAGTGGTGGGTGGAACTGTGGCCCATAGGAGCAAAGAATTTTCAATAACCACCAAAGGCTCACCCCAGTGACAGCAACCAGTGACATGCCTTGATCTGATGCCCCTGCTCACTTGCTCCACCATTCTTTTATGGCTGATGCCCACCATGTTCTGTCCTCTGCCACCTCCTGCCAAATGCCTGCCATGTTCTGCACACACTCCCGGGTTGTCATTCACATCATAGTGACTGATTGTTCACTTGTTCAGTTGTTCGATTGTTCCACCATTCGGTCTATTTGCATATTAGGGTTTTATATATATTTATACTAGAGGCCTGGTGCATGAATTTTGCATGATCAGGCCAAAACCAACAGTCCAATGCCACCTGCAGCTCCTACTTGCTGCCCCTGCTCATTCCATCCCCACTGTGCCTGCTGCGGGCTTGTGCCCAATTAGTCCCAAATTGGGAGATTGGGAGAGGTTTGTGCTGCTTCAGCAGCACTCACCAGCCATGAGCCCTGAATCTGGCACCTTCTTAAGGAGTGTGGTCTGTGGAATTGGGCTGAAACTAGCTCTCTGACATCCCCTGAGGGGACCCCAATTGCAAGAGGGCACAGGCCAGGCTGAGGGACCCCACTGGTGCACAATCGGGTTAGGGAGGGACTGTGGGAAGAATTTAGGGTGTGTCCAGCCCATCCTGTTTAGTCCTGATAGGCCAGACCCCAGCAGCAAGCTAACTTACTAACTAACTTTGAGCATCTGTCCCCTGGTGGTCAGTGCACACCATAGAGACTGGTTGACCAGTTGACTGTCTGCCCCCTCATGGTCAGTGCACATCAGAGTGAGTGGTTGAGCAACCTTAGTATATCATTAGCATATTACACTTTGGTTGGTTTGTTTGGTTATTCTGCTTTTTGGTCTATTTACATATTCCTCTTTTATTATATAGGATGCTGTTATGAATAGAGGGATTCATATGTTCTTTTGAATAAGTGTTTTGGTTTTCTTTGGATATATTTGTGAAAATGGAATTGTTAGGTCATAAGGGATTTTCATTTTTAATTTTTTTGAAGAAATTCCATACTATTTTCCACAGTGGCTGCACCATTCTCTATTTCTACTAATAGTGAATGAAGCTTCCCTTTTTTCCACATTCTTTCCAATACTGATTGTTTGTTCATTTATTGATGATAGCCATTCTGACAGGCATGAGGTAATATTTCATTGTGATTTTAATTTGCATCTCTCTGATGATTAGTGATGCCTTTTCATATGTCTATTGGTCATCTGTTTTTCCTCATATATAACAAGGTATAATTTCTAGAATTCATTGTGTATTTTACAACATGTGAATTAAGCATTTATATACAGAATCACCATGATATTTCATAATTTTTACACAAATATCCATTAGTTTATTGCTCAATGACACTCAGTAACACAGATATATAAATCCTATATAATAAAAGGATAATATGCAAATTGACTGAATGGTGGAATGACCAGTCGCTATGATGTGCACTGACCACTAGGGAGTAGACACTCAATGAAGAAGCTGTCCCCAGCCCACAGATCCTGATCACCCAATGGCAAATGGAAACCGTGGATGGGTGGTGGTGGACATGGATGGCGCCAGGCTAAAGCCCTGCCCCGCTGGTTGCCCCAAACACAGAGGGAGAATGGTGGCAGAGGACAGGGCTGACTAGCAGGCGGCAATAGCCAACCTCTCAGTCTCTCCCCGCAGCTGACAGGGAACTGGGGGTAGGTGTAGGTGGGGGTGAGGCTGGCTGCTGGCAGCTGAGGAAGATGGCCCTAATGACAGGCTAGGCCTAGGGACCATACATGTGCATAAATTTTGTGCACTGGGCCTCTAGTATATAAATAATAAAACTCGCTGAAATTTAGCACTGAGCATTCTAGGCAAATGTTTTATAATTTATAAAACTTCCATTTTATTTTAATTTAGCTGAATCCATAAAACAGTGTTGCCCAGCTGGTGTTGCTCAGTGGTTGAGTATTGACTCAGGAACCAGGAAGTCACTGGCTTAATTCCGGGTCAGAGCACATGCCTGTATTGCAGGCTCGATCCTCAGTAAGGTGGATGCAGGAGGCAACTGATCAATGATTCTCATCATTGATGTTTCTCTCATTTTTTCTTTATTGATTAAGGTATTACATATGTGTCCTTATCCACCCATTGTCCTCCCACACTCCTCACTCATGCCTTCACCCCTCTAATGTCTGTGTTCATTGGTTATGCTTATATGCATGCATACAAGTTCTTTGGTTGATCTCTCTCCCTTCCCTCAACTTTCCCCCAACTTCCCACTGAGGTTTTGTGGTCTGATCAATGCTTCTCTGCCTCTGTGTCTGTTTTTGTTCATCCATTTATGTTGTTCATTATAATATATAAGTGAGTGAGATCATGTGATATTTATTTTTCTCTGACTGGCTTATTTCTCTTAGCATAATGCTCTCCAATTTCATCCACGCTATTGCAAAAGGTAAAAGTTCATTTTTTATAGCAACATAGTATTCCATTGTGTAGATGTACCATGATTTCCTAATCCATCTATCTGCTGATAGATACTTGGGCTATTTACAAATATTGGTTACTGTAAATTGTGCTGCCATGAACATAAGGGTACATTTATCCTTTCTGATTGGTGTTTCTGGTTTCTTGGGATATAGCCCTAGCAGTGGGAGCACTGAGTCAAATGGGTATTCCATTTTTAATTTTTTGAGCAAACTCCATACTATTCTCCACAGTGGCTGCATCAGTCTGCATTCCCACCAACAGTCCACAAGGGTCCTGTTGCTTATTTTTTTTTTAGTTTCCATTGCCCTAGGAGCTGTAGCAGTGAATATATTGCTTTGGCACATGTCTGAGATTTTGCTGCCTGTGGATTCCTCTAATATTTTTATGGTTTCCCATCTTACAATTAAGATCTTTATTCATTTTAAGTTTATTTTTGTGTAAGATATAAGTTGGTGGTCTAGTTTCATTTTTTTGCATGTATCTGTCCAATTTTCCCAATACCACTTATTGAATAGACTGGCTTAGCTCCATTGTATGCTCTTGCCTCCTTTGTTAAATATTAATTGAGCATAGTGGTTTGGGTCAGTTTCTGAGTTCTTTATACTATTCCATTGGTTACATGTCTATTCTTGTGCCAGTACCAGGCAGCTTTGAGACCAGTGGCTTTGTAATATAGCTTTATATCTGGTATTGAGATACCTCCAACTTTTTCTTCTTTCTCAGGATTGCTGCAGCTATTTGAGGTCTTTTTTTTAATCCAGATGAATTTTTGAAAAGCTCATTCTAGTTCTGTGAAATATGTCACTGGTATTTTAAATATGAGTGCATTTAATCTATAGATTGCTTTGGGTAGTATGAACATTTTAATTATGTTGACTTTACCAGTCCATGAACATGGTATGTTCTTTCCTATGTTCTTCCTCTATCTCTTTTTTTCAGTGTCCTGCATTTTTCAGAGTACAGGTCTTTCGCTTCCTTAGTTAAGTTTATTCTTAAGTATCATAATTTTTTGGTGCACTGATAAATGGAATTTTTTTAGTCTCTCTTTTGGTAAATTCACTGTGATATATAAAAATGCCATAGATTTCTGGGCATTAATTTTATATCCTGCTAATTTGCCAAATTCATTTATTAAGTCTAATAATTTTGATGGAGTCTTTAGGGTTTTCTATGTACAGTATCATGTCATATGTGACTAGGGACTGCTTTATTTATTCTCTTCCAATTTGGATGTCTTTTGTTTCTTCTTCTTATGTAAGCTACTATTGTCAGCACTTTCAGTATATGTTGAATAAGAGTAGTGAAAGTGGGCATCACTGTCTTGTTTCGGTTCTTAGTGGAAATTACTTTAGTTTTTGCTCATGGAGTATGATGTTGGTTGTAGGTTTGTCATACAAGGCTTTTATTATGTTGAGGTATGAGCTCTCTATTTCCAGTTTGCTGAGGGTTTTTATGAAGAAAGGGTGTTGGATTTTGTTAAATGCTTTTTCTGCATCAATTGATATAACTATGTGATTTTTATCTCTCAATTTGTTTATGTGATATGTCACATTTATTGACTTGCAGATAGTGTTCCATCTTTGCATCTTTGGGATAAATCCTACTTAGTCATTGTATATGATCTTTCTAATGTAATGATGGATCTGATTTGCTAGAATTTTGATGAGGATTTTGGCATCTATGTTCTTGAGAGATATCGGCCTGTAATATTCCTAATTTATGTTGTCTTTATCTGGTTTTGGTATTAGGATGATGTTGGCCTCATAGAATGAGCTTGAATTTTTTGAAATAACCTGAGGAGGATAGGTTTTAGTTTTCTTTGAATTTTTGGTAAAACCCCCATGTGAAGCAGTTGCTCCTTGGTTGGCAGTGGCTCCTTGGTTGGGCGCCTCTTGTGTGGCTGCTCACAGAAGTTGTGCCTCCTCCAGCTGGTAGGTATGGGCTGCTCACATGTCAGGTGCTCCTCAGAAGGGGGTAGGCTGCTTGCATTTCTAATTCTCACGTTTTTGTGGCAATTTGAGCTAAAGCTGCAAGGCAGCTAGCAGAGAGCGCACCTTGGACCTCACAGGAGCCTTGGAGTCTTGGAGTCCATGAGATTGCAGCCAAGGTAGCAAGTCCCTGATGGGGGTGGCTATAGAGACCCGGGTGGTGTCTGAGGGCCCCCTGGGTGGAGGTGAGACTGGCTCTCAGTCACAGCAGTCCTCTCCTTCAAGATGGTGTGACCTCTATGGTAGAGCTGGCTGCTCTGAAACTGTTTGAAATCACAGCAGAGGTTGCCTGGCTAGGCAAGCCTGGTCTTTCAACCCTTAAAGATCCTGCAGGATCTAACTGTCCCTCAGTCACATAGTTGAGTCTGGAGCAGTATTGACTTGTTTGTTGATGGAGTCTCCTGTCTGGCTGTCTGGTTATGTGATTCACTCTCTACCACTTTGAACAAACAGTACAAAATGCAACCCAACAAGATAAGACACAAAGGGAACAAAACACAAATATACTCATGATACTGATAATCCCAATATAAGTTACCACCAGAGAAAAGAGAATTAGGGGAGAGGAAAAGAAGAGCACGAATGATATTGAGTAGAGAAAAAAATGGTAAGAGAGAAAAGAAAAAAGGGAAAAAAACCATATGGGTGAAAAAAACATAAAATGTGAACAACAAACATCCAGAAAAGAGTGTGGAGGAAGAGTTTATAGAGGCCAATTCTTCCTGACCACCTCTTCCCAATCTGTTCTTCTCCCCAGACTCTCCTCAGATTCCACAAATTCACACCTCCACCTCAGCCATGGTTGAAAGTTTGTATTTGAAAGGACCTATGAAGTGGGTTTAGCAAACACAGAAAGAAATGTTAAGGAATTAGATTAATATGGGGAGAACTTTGGTTCAGTATAGAGGAGGTAGAAAGTGGATGAGTGGATAAGAAAAAAAAGGGATAGAAAAGAACATTTAAAAACTTTTAAAAATAATAGGAAGGAACCAAGATGGTGGCATAGGTAAAACACCTAACTTGACGTCATGCTCAGCGATTTTAATACTACAACTTAACGAAAGAACAAACACCTTCCAGAATCACCAGAAAGCTGGCCGAGTGGAAATTCCACAAATAAAAGTGAAGATAAGACACTGTGCCTCGGAGGAGCGGCAGCAGACAGCATTGAAAGATTCGCGCGGAGAGTGGTTTGGAGCGCGCGGGAGTGGAGAGGGCGGGCGGCTGAAAACCGGCCAGTTTTCTCAAACAGGGAGACAAAGACGTCCCACTGGACTGATTCTCCAGCTCTGGGCAAAGTCCAGGGAACCCACTATCACACGGGGTGAAAACTGGACAGTGGAAGGACATGCCGAAGCTGAAGCTCGGGTGCTGCAGGGGTCTCCCAGCTTGTGGAGAAGGGAGCTTGAGCGAACAGCTCAGCTGCATGACCATGCAGAGAGCTCTCTGCGACTTGCCCTCTCATTCGGGAAACAGTCAGACTGCTTTGTTTTATGACCCTGGGTGAGACGTTGGGTGTGCAGACTCATTTGGGTGGAGTCTGAATTCCCCGGCAGCCGGTGGAGCTTGGCAGCTGCTCTCTCTCAGAGGTGCTGGCAGCCATTGCCACCGACACAGAGTCCCTGGGGCCACAAAGGGCGGAGCTAATGTTGTCTGCTTGGCCCGGAGACTCTGCCCATCCAACCTGAGCACAGCTGAACTTCACAGACAATTGGCCTAGAGGTCAACCCCTCCAAGTGCTAACAATGATTAACCTGAGCTTAGCTTCAGCAAGACTGCAACCCATATCCACGTCAGGTACCTGGGGAGGCTGAACTACTGTCCCTAGTAGGAAGTCTACCACACAAAGCTAATTGACCAATTCAGGGAAGCAGCCACCATGCAGAGACATGGAAAGAAATCAGATGTGAAAAAAATGGAGGAAAAAAAACGACTGGACTTGGAATTCAAAACCACGGTTATAGGGTTTTTCAAGAGGCTCCAACAAAAGGTTGAAGCCTATAAGGAATTAAGCAAGACCACAAAGGAAATGAATCAGTCCTACAAGGAAATGAAGGAGACCCTCAAGGATATAAAGGAGACTCTCAAGGATATGAAAAAGGACCAACCAGAAATTAAGCATACACTGACTGAAATAAAAAATATTATACAAAGACCTAAAAGTGCTCTGGAGCACCCCAAGAACCAAGTTAAAGATTTGAAATACAAAGAGGTAAAATCCACTCAGCTGAAAAAGCAAGAAACCAAAAGAATCCAAAAAATTGAAGATAGTGTAAGGGGCCTCTGGGACAACCTCAAGCATATCAACATCCGAATTATAGGGGTGCCAGAAAAAGAGAGAGAGCAAGACAATGAAAACCTATTTGAAGAAATAGTGTCCGAAAACTTCCCACACCTGGTGAAAGAAATTGACTTAGGAGTCCAAGAAGCGCTCCGAACCCCAATATATAGGAACCCTAAGAGGACCACACCAAGGCACATCATAATTAAAATGCCAAGAGCAAAAGACAAAGAGAAAATATTAAAAGCATCAAGAGAAAACAGTTAGTTACCTATAAGGGAGCACCCATATGATTGTCAGCGGGTTTCTCAACAGAAACAATGCAGGCCAGATGGGAATGGCAAGAAATATTCAAAGTGATGAACAGCAAGAATCTACAACCAAGATAACTCTATCCAGCAAAGCTATAATGCAGAATTGAAGGTCAGATAAAGTGCTTCGCAGATAAGAAAAAGCTAAAGGAGTTCATCAAAACCACCAAACCAATATTATATGAAATGCTGAAAGATATTCTTTAAGAAGAGGAAGAAGAAAAAGATAAAAGTGTAAATTAGGAACAACAAATACACATCTATCAACAAATGAATCTAAAAATCAAGTGAATTAATAAGCTGATGAACAGGATAAACTGGTGAATGTAACAGAATCACGGACATAGAGAGGGAATGGACTGACAACTCTTGGGGAGAAAGGGGGTGTGGGATGTGCAGCAAGAGACTGGACAAAAATCATGCAACTATGGGAGAGGACAGTGGAGGGGGGTGAGGGCGGAGGGTGGTATGGGTACCAGGTGGAGGGGAACTATAGGGTGAAAAAAAAGGGGAACAATATAATTAATAAACTGAACAATAAAGATTAAAAAAATAAAAATAAAAAATAAATAGTTGAAGATGCTCATGGAAATGAGCATTAAAATATTGATGAAATATCAGTTCATATTCTTTATTTGGCAAAATATTTAAGTCTGACAATATCAAGTTTTGGTAATGTTGAAGGCTGTGAGAACCCTCATACACTGTAAATTGGTACAACTTCTTTGAGAACAGTTTAGCAAAATTAAGAATTGAAAGTGTGCATAAGGAATCATGTACAGAAATGTTTGTTGCAACATTGTTTAGAATGGTGTAAAATTAGAGGGAAAAAACATAAATGGCTGGGGAAATAAAAATTATGACATAGCCATATAACTGCATATATGAATGGGTTAAAATTAATAAAGTTATATGAATCAGTGTGGATAAACCTCAGAAACACTGAATGAGTAAACAAACATTAAAAGGATTTATTTAAAGTTTGAAAACATGCAAAAACAACACCATAATGTGGATTCAGTTATGCAGTTATAATGTAAAAACCTGCAGGGGAGGGTTAGGGAAGAGAATGGTATAATGAAGAAGTGTCCAGTAGGCTTTACTTATATCTGTATTATTTTATTTTAAATTTTTCAATTATTCCTCTACTCTTCTCTGTTATAATTATTTTATTAAAAATAAACACATATTTGATGGAACAAAAAAACTTTTAAAAATAATAAAGAGGATATAATAATAAAAATAGAATGATGAAAAAATAATGTGAAAATAAATAAAAAATAAACAAAAATCCAAGTAAATAAAGAAAAAAAGAAATAATAAAAAAATCCCATACAATAAAAGAGTAATATGCAAATTAACCATTTCTATACTATACCCACAAGCCACACCCACCAGCCAATCAGGAGCAAGTATGTAAATTAACCCCAACCAAGATGGCTGCAGCCACTGAGAGAGCAGGAGGGAGGTTTGGGTTTCCCTGGTGATGGAGGAAGCCAAGCTTTCCTCACAACCTGGCCAGCCAAGGTCTCCACTAAATGCTACAAAGTTTCAATGATAGAAGATAAGTACATCCCAACAAAAATGACAGCAGCCACAGACCTGGAGAGAACAGGAGACTAGGGTTTTCCCCAGTAATGGAGGAAGCCAAGCTTTCAGCATCCCTGGCCTGCATTGGCCTCCATTTAAGGCTACAAAGTTTCAATTATAGAAGATAAATAAATCCCACTAGAACTGGCTGCAGCCATGGAGTGAGCAGGGTGCTTGGCTCCACTCCAGGCCAAAAAGTTTCAATAGTAGAAGATAAATAAATCCCAGGTACCAGGGCCTCAGCTTGGGTCACCAGGGGGCATGGCCAGCCTTCAAGCCACCACAGGCCCCTGGATCAGGCTGCCCCATTCCCCAAGGGAACCCCCACCCTGGTCCAGGTCACCCTTTAGGGAAAACCAGCCAGCCTCCACCCAGATACCAGGCTTCTATCCTACCTAATAAAAGATTAATATGCAGATTGACCATCACTACAACACCCAAGATGGCTGCCCCCATGTGGTCAACGATCCTGCCCCCATGTGGACACAAGATGGCCACCACAAGATGGCCAACAGGGGAGGGCAGTTGTGAGCAACCACTTCTTAACTCTGCCGTGGAGGCAGGAGAGGCTTCTGCCACCGCCTTTGCATTTACCTTGCCAACTGTGAATACAGCTTCTGGCTAAGCGGTGCTCCCTCTGTGGGAGCGCACTACTACCAGGGATCAGCTCCTGTGTTGAGCATCTGCCCTTGGTCAGTGTGCATTACAGCAACTGGTCGTTCTGGTCATTCCAGTCATTCCACCATAACAGTCCCTGGGCTTTTATATTTATAAGCTAGAGGCCCAGTGCATAAAAGTTGTGCATGGGCTGGAACTGGTTTGGCTCAGTGGATAGAGCATAGGCTTGCGAACTGAAAGGTCCCGGGTTCGATTCTGGTCAAGGGCTTGTACCTTGGCTGCAGGCACATCCCCAGTATGGGGTGTGCAAGAGGCAGCTGATCGATGTTTCTCTCTCATTGATGTTTCTGACTCTCTATCCCTCTCCCTTCCTCTCTGTAAAAAAAATCAATAAAATATATTTTTAAAAATTTTGTGCATGGGAAGGGGGGGTGTCCCTCAGCCCAGACTGCACCTTCTCCAATCTGGGACCCCTCAAAGGATGTCTGACATAATCCAGAACTGCTGGCTCCCAAGTGCTCTTCTGCTTGCCTTCCTAATTGCCCCTAACCGCTATTGCCTGCCAACCTGATCACCCCCTAACCATTCCCTTGCCAGCCTGATTGATGCCTAACTGTTCCCCTGTCAGGCTCTTTGCCCTTAAATGACCTCCCCTGCAGGCTTGGTCACCTCTAACTGCCCTCCCCTGCAGGCCTGGGTCCCCCCAACTGCCCTTCCCTTCAGGCCTGGTCACCCCAGCTTCCCTCCTCCGCCAGCATGGTCACCTGTAACTTCACTCCCCTTCAGGCTTGATTGCTCCCAACTGCCCTCCCTTGCAGGCCTGATCCCTCCCAACTGCCCTCTCCTGCTGGCCATCTTGTGGTTGCCATCTTGTGCCCACATGGGGGCAGGATCTTTGAGTATATGGGGGCAGCCATCTTGTGTGTTGGAGTGATGGTAAGTTTCCATATTACTCTTTTATTAGATAGGATTAGAGGCCCGGTGCACAAAATTCATGCACAGAGGATGTGGGGGTGTCCCTCAGCCCAGTCTACTCCCTCTCCAATCTGAGACACCTTGAGGAATGTCCGACTGCCAGTTTAGGTCTGATCCCAGTGGAATCGGTATTTTACAGGCAGTCAGACATCCCTCTCACAATCCAACTGCCCTCCTGTCTGCCTCCCTGATTGCCCCTAACCACTACTGCCTGCCAGTCTGATCACCCCTAACCACTCTCTTGGCAGCCTAAGTGATGCCTAACTGCTCCCCTGCCAGCCTGTTTGCCCCTAACTGCCCTACCCTGTAGGCCTGGTCCCTCCTAACTGCCCTCTCCTGCTGGCTCTCTTGCTGGCCATCTTGTGGTGGTCATCGTGTTTCCAAATGGGGGCAGCATCTTTGACCACAAGGGGGCAGCCATCTTGTGTGATGGAGTGATGGTGAATCTGTATATTACTTTTTTTATTAGATAGGGTAGTGTCCTGGTGCGTGGATTGGGGCCAGCTGGTTTTCCCTGAAGGGTGTCTCGGATCAGGGTGGGGGTTTCCTTGGAGCATGGGCTGGCCTGAGTGAGAGGCGTGTAGTGGTTTGCAGGCCATCCATGCCCCTTGATGACCCCAGCAGGAGGCTCTGGTACCTGGAATTTATTTATCTTCTACAATTGAAACGTTGTAGCCTGGAGCAGAGCCAAGCCTCCTGCTCACTCCAGGGTGTCAGCCATTTTTGTTGTGATTTATGTAACTTCTATAATTGAAACTTTGTAGCCTGGAGTGGAGGCCTAGGCTGATCAGGGCTGCAGAAACTTGGCTTTCTCCATCACCAGGGGCAACTTTAGCCTCCTGCCTCTCTCTGCTCTATGGCTGCCTCCATTTCTGTTGGGATTCTATAATTGAAACTTGGCAGCCTGGTGTGGAGGCCTAGGCCAGCAAGGGCAGTCAGAAAGCTAGGCTTCCTCCATTGCCAGGGAAATCCAAGCCTCTCTCCTGTTCTCTGATGCTGCAGCCACCTTGGTTGTGTTTATTTGCATATTCGCTCCTGATTGGCTGGTAGGCATGGCTGGTGAGTGTGGCTTGTGGGTATAGCAGAGGTATGGTCAATTTGCATATTACTCTTTTATTAGATAGGATAGAGCCCTGGTGAATGGGTTGGGCCAATTGGTTTTTCCTGAAGAATGTCCCAGGTCAGGGTGGGTGTTCCCTTGGGGCATAGGACTGCCTGGGTGAGCGGTCTGTGGTGTTTTGGAGGCTGGCCATGCCCTCAGAAACCAAGAGGAGGCCCTGGGATCTGGGATTAATTTATGTTCTACAATTAAAACTTTGTATCCTGGAGTGGAGCCAAGCCTCCTGCTGACTCTATGATGGCAGCCATTTCTGTTGGGATTTATTTATCTTCTATAATTGAAACTTTGTAGCCTTAAGTCCAGGCCAAGGCAGGCCAGGGTGTATGGAAAGCTTGGCTTCCTCCATCACCAGGGAAACCCAAGCCTCCCACCTTCTCTCTCTGTGGCTATAGCCATCTTGGTTGGGTTAATTTGCATACCTGCTTCTGATTGGCTTTTGGACATGGTTGGGGGTGTGGCTGGTAGGTGTGGCAAAGTGATGGTTAATTTGCAAATTACTCTTTTATTAAATAGGGTATTTTACCTCCTTTCTCTTCTCCCAAATTGAACTCTTTATCTATATTTATTCTTATATTATCTTTTTTACATATTTGTAGCAAGGATTCCATCAAATTCAATTGTATTTGGGCTGACTATATACATTTCAAAAAAGATAGGTCTACTGGGCCATTTTATTTTTCTGAGGAAATTGCATTTCATAGGAAAAAATATTACATCCATCCATCTGTGGTTAGTTGAGAAAAGTGTAGCTTTGTATATAGCATAGGACATTCACTCATTTTGTTCTCAGTCCTAATCATTCATTTTTCCCCCACACCCTGAGACTTGAGACAAAGCCCTAGGGAAAAAACTTGTTATGATGTTAGTTTTTTAAAAAAATATTTTATTGATTTTTTACACAGAGGAAGGGAGAGAGATAGAATGTCAGAAACATCAGTGGAAGAGAAATACTAATCAGCTGCCCCTTGCACATCCCCAGTAGGTTTCAGCGATGTTAGTTTTGTTAAAATATCTTTCATATATCTCCATAAATATAGTTAGAGAAATTTTAGTAATGGCAATTTTTTACCAAAAGCCAGTACACATTCTATGCCAGGTTTAACATTTAAAAACATCCTGAGCCAAAGCCTGCGGACTGTTAGGCCCCAGGTTCAATTCCGGTCAAGGGCATGTACCGTGGCTGCTGCCACATCCCCAGCAGGGGGTGTGCAAGAGGCGGCTGATCGATGTTTCTCTCTCATTGATGTTTCTGACTTTCTATCCCTCTCCCTTCCGCTCTGTGAAAAATCAATAAAATATATTAAAAAAGTAAAAACAACCTGAATTTCCTCAAAAAATTAAAAATACAACTACTTTATATCTGAAGAAATAATAAAAGATATATGCATTCCTATACTTACTGAGCATTATTTACTTGGAAGAAACGTAAGTGCCCATCAGTAGATGAGTGGATAACAAAGCTGTGTGACATATATTCAACGGAATATTAGTTGGACATAAAAAGGAATGGAATTTAACCCTTCTGATTTCGATGGACCGACAGGGTATTATGTTAAGTGAAATAAGTAAGCCAGAGGAAAAAACATATGATTTCATTTATATGTGAAATCTAAAGGACAAAATAAATGAACAAACAAAATTGAAACAGACTCATAAATATAAAAGACAGAGTGATGTTTTCTGAGAGGAAGAGGGTTCTGGGACTGGGTAAAAAAGGTCAAGGGTTTTAGAAGTGCATATTGGTAATTACAAAATGGACATGGGAACGTAAAGTACAGCATAGGGAATACAAACAATAATATTGTAATAACTATGTATAGTGCTAGGTGGTACTGAAAATATCAGGGGAATGATTTAATCTATATTACTAAAAGCATAATATGCTAATTAGACCAGAAAGCCAAACGACCTTCTGGACGTCCTTCCAGATGAACCTGGGGCTGCAAGGGCTGAGGCCCTTGCATGAATTTTGTGCACTGGGCCTCTAGTAAAATTTGTAATTGTCTACTCTTTATGCTGTACACCTGAAAGTAATACAAGATAATATTGAATGTAAACTGTAATAGAAAAATACAAGTCAAAGTAAGTATTATTTTAAATTCTCAGATTTTCTTTTTTAGAAAGTGCATTATAAAAACTATGGCTTAATAAAACAAATACATCATTTGTATTTTATAGCAGTTTTAAATTCTCAGGTCTATTTTTCATTCTAAAAATATCAGTATTTACTTTGTTGGATACCAAGCTGTCAAAAACATATTTTAAATTTCAATGTAAAAGAATTATTAAAATACTGCCAAAACAAAAAGTTTATGTATCATGTTTTATAATCCCATGATTAAAAAAAAAACTTGTAATTTATCTGAAAAGGAATCTCAAAAGCCACTGTGCACTTATTTAAACTCCAAACTTTTATATCAAATATCCACATCTATATCTAAAATCCTGTTCAGTTTTCTTAAATTAGCTGTCTTCAATATTCTGTTTTCAGTTAGTTAGTTTCTTTTTCTGGAAAAATAAAATATTATTGCAAAATTGCCTCAAATAATTCATTTCTCCTCTTTTTTCAGTTATAAGTCCATGTATGCTGCAAATGCACATTAAATAGTCTTTAAAATATTTGTCTCTGTTTTGAATTTACTCTACAAGAGAATAACCAATGAATAACTGAAGTGGCGCTTTGAATTATGGTGATTATCATTTTTCATTCTATTTGGAGAATGAGTCTACTGTTAAGCTATAAAAATAACCCATCTTGCTCATACTAATGGAAATGACTATTTTGAACTAATCTTTCTTACTTCTAGCGAGTCTGGTTTGGCCCAAACAAAAATGTGAGTGAAGAAAAAATAATGTGAACATCCTTAATACCCAGTGGTAAGACTTTCAAAAGGAATCAGTATTTAGGGTGCAGATGCATAAAGAAATAGAGAGTGTTTAAAATTATGGTATTAGAGCTGGATGAGATAAAATAGATAAATAAATTCCCTTTAAGGAATTTAAAGACAAATAGAGAAAAGGTATAAGTAATATACATTGTTAACTTCTAAATTGTTTCCTTTTTGTTTTTGTTAACTTCAGGAACTTCCCACTGACTAGTTGTCTTTCCTGTCTTAACACATATAACTCTCCAACCACACTATGAAATCTGAGGGCAGGGATTAAATTTCATTATTTACCTTCCCTGAACTATAGGACTTGAAGCAAAAAGTACATTTATTGGAATACATGTGGGAAAAAATATTGTGGAAATGTAGTGATTTTGAAAAACCATCACTGAAATTTAAAAAAATACTTTAAAATTTTTAAAGTTACAAAACAAGAAGGTAGCAAAAACATTGATGTTACAAATGTTTATAGTTTTCCATATTTGCTTCAAATCATTTTTAAAAGTAGCTAAATTTTTAAAAATCTTCTTCAGTTTCCTTCACATTCCTTCTTCCCCAAAGGCAATCACTGTTCTGATGTTAGTATGTTTACTTTCTTTTCATATTTTAAAATAAATTTAAAAATGTAATCTATAAATAAAATAGTGTGTTGATTTTCATGCTTGCAATGTACATAAATGGTGTTGCATTCTATGTGTCCTATATTTTTTGTTGTGTTTTTTTAAATTAAATTTTATTGGGGTGATATAGGTCAACATGAGCAAATAGGTTTCATGTGTGGATTTCTAAATTACAAAGTCTGTATATAGCACCATGTGTCCACCACCCAAAGTCAAATCTTTTGTTTTCACCTCATATTAAGACCTCTTCCTCCTCCCCCCACCCCCAGGGGCAACCACCACATTGCTGTTTGTGGTTATAAGTTTCAGTTTTATATCCCACATATGAGTGAAATTGTATGGTTCTTAACTTTTTCTGTCTTATTTATTTTCACTTAGCATAATGTTCTCAAGGTCCATCCACGTTGTTGTACATACCAATTTCGTCCTTTCTTATGGCTGAGTAGTATTTCATTGTGTATATGTACTACATATTCTTTACCCAGTCCTTTATCGCATGTCTGTTTTCATGTCTTGGCCACCATGAATAATGCTGCAATGAACATAGGGGTGTATATATCCTTGCATATAAATGATTTAGAGGAGTGGGGTTGCTATGTTGTATAGTAGCTCTATTCTTAATTTTTTGAGGAATCGCCAAACTGCTTATCATAGTACCAGCCTACATTCCCACCAGCAAGGAATGAAGTTTCCCTTTTTTTCCACAACCTCTCCCACACTTATTATTGCTTGTATAAGATGGTATCTCATTGTAGTTTTAATTTGCATTTCGCTACGTAGTTAAAATGTCCATATTACCCAAAGCAATATAGATTTAATGCAATCCCAATCAAAATTTGAATATCATTACTTAAAGAAATAAAATGAGAAATCATAATATTTATATGGAACACAAAAGACCCAGAATAGCTAAAGCAAACCTAAAAAGGAAGAACGAAGCTGGAGGTATCATGCTACCTGATTTAAAATTATGCTACAGAGCTACAGTAATCAAAACAGCATAGTATTGGAAGAGAAATAAAGACATAGATCAATGGAACAGAATAGAGATCCCAACTATAAACTACACATAGTTGAACAAATAATTTTTGACAAAGGAGCCAGAAATTCACATTGGAATAAAGATAGTCTCTTCAATAAGTGGTGCTGGAAAATTTGGAAAGCCAATTGTGTAAACAATTGAAACTGGATTTCATTTTTTTCCTATGTACAATCATTAATTCAAAATGGATCAAAGACTTAAACATCATACCCAAAACTATAAGTTACATAGAAGAATATATATATATATATAAAATATATATATAAAAGCTTAAGCGACTGTTAGGACTGAACAACTAGTCACCAGGATGCGCACTGACCACCAGGGGGCAGAATCTCAATGCCAGATCTGCCCTCTGGTAGTCAGTGCACTCCCTCTTCCCCCATCTGGCCTCAGTCACCCAATAGGAACCTCCTGCAGCCCCTTCCTCCATTGGCCAGTCAACCTCCTGCAGCCTTAATCAGGATTGGGTGAGATGCCCCAATCAACTCAATCACCAGCTAGGTCAAGGGACCTCACCCATGCACGAATTCATGCACCGAGCCTCTAGTATAGGTATAACATTTATGGACCTGGGTGGTAGAGAATATTTTATGAACTTTACCCACAAAGTGGGGTAAAAGCAAAAATAAATGAATGGGACTATATAAAACTGAAGAGCTTCTGCACAGCAAAAGGAATGGACAACAAAAAAATCAGGCAGCCAACCAGATGGGAGATGATATTTGCAAACAGTAGCACTGACAAAGGTTTAATTTCCAAAATATATAAATAACTGGCTAAACCAAAACCAGTTTGGCTCAATGGATAGAGCATTGGCCTGAGGACTGGGAAGTACCAGGTTCGATTCTGGTCAGGGGCATGTACCTTGATTGTGGGCACATCCCCAGTAGGGGGTGTGCAAGAGGCAGCTGATTGATGTTTCTCTCTCATCCATGTTTCTGACTTTCTGTTCCTCTCCCTTTCTCTCTGTGAAGACTCAATAAAATATATTTTTAAAAAAAGAACTGGTTAAATTTAAAGGGAAACGAAAGATCCAATCAAAAAGAGGGTAGAAAACTTGAAAATACACCTTTCCCAAGAAAACATACATACAGCCAATAAATATATGAAAAAAAGTTTAACCTCTATGTATTCTTCTAAATTAGGTGAACTTAAATATGTAAAGTCTTACCTCTTGTTACTTTAATTTACTTTAGCATTTCTCTAATTTATAGTAAGACTCAGTAAAGTAATATAAGTTTATTTGATCTGTGAGTTTTCTGTTTTGTGAATTGCCTATTCACATCCTTTGCCCATTTTTCTACTAAAAAAACCCTAAGCTATATGCATTTTCAATACCTTCTTCTATTTTATTTATTTATAAACTAGAGGCTCAGTGCATGAAATTTGTCCACTCAGGGAAAGGGTCTCTCAGGTTGGCCTTTACCCTTTCGCAGTCCTGGAGCCCTCAGGGATGTCTGACTAACAGCTCAGGCCTGCTTCCAAGCCAGCAGTTACACATCCTTAGCACTGCTGTGGAGCTGCTGCACTCACCAGCCACAAGCCTGACTCAGGGCTTCTGGTACTCCCCATGTGGGAGCATACTGACCACAAAAGGGCAGCTCCTGCCTAAAACCAGTTTGGATCAGTGGATAGAGCATCAACCTGCAGACTGAAAGTTCCCATATTTGATTCTGATCAAGGACATGTATCTTGGCTGTGGGCACATCCCCAGCAGGGGGTGTTCAAGAGGCAGCTGGTCGATGTTTCTCTCTTATTGATGTGTCCAACTTTTTATTCCTATCCCTTCCTCTCTGTAAAAAATCAATAAAAAATATATATTTTTAAAAAGGGAGCAGTTCCTGAGTTGAGTGTCTGCCCCCTGGTGGTCAGTGTGCATCATAGAAGCCAGTCGATCTGCTATTAAGTCAATTTGCATATTAGCCTTTTATTATCCTACTAGGGGCCTAGTGCATGAAATTCGTGCACTGGGGGTGGGTGATCCCACAGCCCAACCTGCTCCCTAACACATACAGGGAGCCCTCAGGGGATTTTCTACTGACCACTCACCCCCAGCCTGCCCAAGGCCTAAAGCCTCGGGCTTTAGGCCTTGGGCATCCAGCCATCTCCCTTCAATGGGGCCAATGGCTGGCTCCATCCCAGCCACAACCCCCCGCTGCCCAAGCCTGCACCCCAGCCAGCTCACGCCTGGCTAGTACGGGCCTTGGCACTGCCCCCCTCAGCCCAGGCCTTCTCCCTGGCCAGCTCGTGCTGGCCACCTTGACCTCCCCTCCACCCCCGGGCCCTTGCTGCCTCGGCCCTGCCCGCCCACAGCTCTGGCAGCCTCATGGCCCCAGGCCACGTTGGACCTGCCCCCCACTCCTAATTGGCTGGTGGGTGTGACTGGTGGGTGTGGCTGGTGGATGTGGCTTGTGGGTGTAGCAAAGATATGGTTGGTTTACATATCACTCTTTTATTATACAGGATCTGCTAAAGTGATAATATGCAAATTGACCATACCTACACTACACCCACAAGCCACGCCCAGCAATCAATCAGAAGCAAGTATGAAATTAACCCAATCAAGATGGCTGTGGCCACGGAGAGAGCAGGAGGCATGGGTTTCCCTGGCAATGGAGGAAGCCAAGCTTTTCACCCACTCTGGCCTGCCTTTCCCTCTGCTCAAGGCTACAAAGTTTCAATTATAGAAGATAAATAAATCCCAGATACCAGGGCTTCCACTTGCGTCACCAGGGGGCATGGCCAGCCTGCAAACCACCACAGGCTCCCTTATGCCTTAAGGGAACTCCCATCTTGATCCCGGACACCCTTCAGGGCAAAACAGCTGGCTCCAACCCATGCACCAAGCCTCTATCCTATCTAAGAAAAGAATAATATGCAAATTGACCATCACTCCAAAACACAAAATGGCTACCCTCTTGTGGTCAAAGATGATTGCCCCAATGTGGACACAAGATGGCCACCAGAAGATGGCCAGCAAGGGAGGGCAGGTGGGAAGGACCAGGCCTGCAAGATAGGGCAGTTGGAAGTGATCAAGCCTGCAGGGGAGGGCAGTTAGGGGTGACCAGGCCTGCACGGAGGGCAGTTAGGGGCAAACAGGCTGGCAGGGAGCAGTTAGGTATCAATCAGGCTGGCAGGGGAGTGGTTAGGGGATGTTCAGGTTGGCAGGCAAAAACAGTTAAGGGAAATCAGGAAGGCAGGCAGGCGAGCAGTTGGGAGCCAGCAGTCCTTGATTGTGAGAGGGATGTCAGACTGTTCATTTAGGTCCTACCTGGATCGGGCCTAAACAGGCAGTTGGACATCCCTTGAGGGGTCCCAAGATTGGAGAGGGTTCAGGCTAGGCTGAGGGATACCACCCCGCTGTGGATGAATTTCATGCACTGGGCCTGTAGTATAGGATAATTATAATTATTTTATTGTACAATTATTTTAATTTTAAAGCAGATACATTTATCAATTTTTTTGTTTTATTTAAACAAACTACATATTATGAGTTCACAAAACTTATTGCCATATTTTATTCTTTTCACATGAAAGAGGTACATTTTAGTCTTTTCCATCTGGAATCTATTTTGATGTACTGTGTTAGCGTTTTATTTTATCCCTCTGGAAAAACAATTTTCTGGTCCTTTTTCTTGAGTGAAATACCCTTTATTCATTGTACTGTGATGCCATATGTCAAATTTTCATACATATGTAGTTGTTTTGGGGCTCTCAATCATGTTTCATTGACCTATTGGTCTATTTGTGTACAAATGTTACATTCTTTTAATTAATGTTATATCATTTCTCATTATATGCTAGACCAAGTTCTACCATTTTGTATTGGCAGTTTTGGTCCTTTCTTTTTCATGTTAATTTTAGCATAAGCCTATTCAATACAACATGTTGGTATTTTGACTGGACTTCATTGAATCCATAAATTACAGAGAAAATAGCACATGATCCTATTGTCTTTCCAACTCCAGTTATTGAAGACTTTTTATATCATTCTTTAGAATTTGGTAATATTTATTTTACATGCCTCACCCTTCTTTTGTTAGATTTATTCCTAAAACCCTCATTGACTATACTGGTATTGTTAATGGCATTTCCTAGTGTAGGAGTTAAGAAGTCTGGGTTTTTGATTCAAGTGCCTGAGTTTAAATACTGCCTTAGTCATTTAGAAATTATGTCTCAATTTACTTAACTCCAATTTGAAAACAATAACACCACTATCAATATTGTTATTGTGAAGAGTAACTGAGATAATACATATCTAGAATATAACATTGAATAAATTTGAGTTATTAGTATTGCTCCAATAAAGGATTTTATTTATTTATGTATGTTGGTCTATAATTAATCTTGCATTTTCCTGATAGAAAATCACATCACGCATAAATAATGACTACTTTATTTTTGTTTCTTAAGTCTTATAATTTTTATTACTTCTTGTCTTATTGTGTTAAATAAGATCTCTAATATAATGCTTCATATTTATATATCTAATATAATTGCTACATTTCTCCTTAAAGAAATTGGACTTTTAGAGAATGTTTCTGTTAGTTTTATCTTTGCCAATAGTTAATTATCATAAAAGCTGTAATCTAGTATTTCTGCTTAATTCAGATATTTTGAAAACAAAACAAGACTTGGGACCACACATATCAAGCCTTTTCTTTTGCCTATAATGTTATTTCTTTGTCACATTCGTCTTTCTAAGTCATGCCCATATTCAAGACTCAATCTTAATGCCACCTGTGCCATAAAATTTGTGGCTTTTTCTATAGAGTGAAATTTCCAGTCCTCTAACTCCTTAATGCTTCACCAGCATCTCTCCTATTTATACTTCAGCTTTCATTATGGGTTTTACACATGTTTTATTTTCCTACTCAGATACTAATATTTTTAAAGTTAATTTTTAAAAGGTGCTTAACCATTAGTATACATAATACAATATTCTGCAACAAATATACAAATTTCAGTACCACTGTGATTTTTTATTAACTCCACTAGAACATGTGACAGAATATGTAGCACAAGAGCACTCTCATGGGGACAACTAGGACGCACAAAGAAGTGTCACTCATTCCTATTTAACAGTAAACTTAATAATCTATTCCACTTTATTTTCTGTAGCTTAATCTGGGTCATTTCAGGGTATTTTTGGAGCAATATTCTTCAAAGAGGTGTTTGTAAATATGACATTTTATATTTTCTCCTGTTTTTATTTGACAACTTTTATATTGTTTTGTTGTTTTTAACTAACTGATATTTACTGATGAGAAATACATTGTAGTGATCCATATCATCATTCAGCCTTTGAGTTTTTCATTGTTGCTTCATTCCATATTGATTTTAGTCTTTGGAATTTTTAAGTTATTAGATTGTCACAACAAAAACAAAATATCTGGCATAAATGGCAGGCTGATTCTTCTTCAGGAAGAAATCGAACCCAAGTGTTTTATTCATAAGCCACACAGAAGCTTTATTTTAAAAAGTTTTAAATAGGTAAATTTGAAATGTACCAAGGATACTTTTTCAAGTTCTTAATTTATATCACCTCTGTTTTCAGAACTTGATCTCAACTTTATTTCTCAAAATATATCTGTAGAATATGCAGAAAACTTGCAGGCCAGTACCTGCTCTTGGAGGCCAGGCTTACAGCCTGCATCGGCTTTCAGGGTCTCTCTTCAGGCAAACACCTGGAGACAATCATCTGCAGGTGTCAGTCTGTAAACAGATGTATATGGGTAAAACAGCAACACTTTTATGCCATTATAACAGCTGGTAGGAGAAGCAAATGAATGTGCTCTGCTTTCCTTTGTGTAATATAAAACTTCCTAAGAGCCTTCTCACCTGGATCCCATTTTATTTCTCTTCTGGCCTTGGCTTGTTTTGATGGGGAAAAAAACTCGCCTTACTCATCCTTACAGATTAAGAGGAAGTATTTTCTTCCTTGACATTAATCACCTTGGTTGAGAATGTTGCTCAGCAAACATTCTTATGTTTTCCCAAAATGTGTTCTTGTCCAGAAAGTTAGCACCTTCTCTACTTATTATTGTATAGTGCCTAGCAAAAGGTTAAATACACAGGCACACTGATAAATAATTATTATTCCAATTTATATCTCAAGTACAGCTGAAAACTTAATGTATATAATTTTGTTTACAAAATATAGTTAGATATTAAAATATTTGCTATAATAATGATATTTACTTGCAAATATTATTTGATTTGATATTACATTTGAGAAATATCAAATTGTCTTGATTTTAATAAGTTTAATCAAAATTAATATGTTGACCAGATTAAAAAGTCAAACAGTAAAGAACACATAATATAAAAATGCTCGCCGAGACCGGTTTGGCTCAGTGGATAGAGCGTTGGACTGCAGACTGAAGGATCCCGGGTTCGATTCCGGCAAGGGCATGTACCTTGGCTACGGGCACATCCCCAGTAGGGGGCGTGCAAGAGGCAGCTGATTGATGGCTCTCTCATCGATGTTTCTGACTTTCTATCCCTCTCCCTTCTGCTCTGTAAAAAATCAATAAAATATATTTTTAAAAAATAAATAAAAATGCTGTTTTTCTGCCCCACCCTTTTCTGCCTTTAATCTTACTTTCTAGGGGCAACATTTTTAACTGCTACTGAATAATATGCAGACATCTATAATTTCTTAATATACCAGCTTAAGACAATATCAACTAAGGGCCCAGTGCATGAATTCATGCACCTTGAAAGGAACTGTGGGCCCCGAGGCTGTGGTAGGCACAGGAGCAGGTCTCAGCCCTTTCTTGGTGCTCCTGTGGGCTCCTCCAACTGCGGTCTCCGGTCCCCTGTCTGCCTGCAGAGCACATTAATTTGTTTCTCCTACCAGCTGTTCTAATGGCATGAAGTGTTGCTGTTATACCCATATTCGCCTGACCCTGCTCACCTGCTCCCCCATTCTGCCACTGCCGATGCCCTCCATGTTCCTCGCACGGCCCCTGTTGGTCAGCGCACATCATAGCGACCTGTAGTTTGATTGTTCTGATTGTTCCACCCTTCAGTCTATTTGCATATTAGCCTTTTATTATATAGGATTAGAAGTAGCTCACATTAACCCTATCTCCTTGGCCCAATATCATTATATTGTAGTTTTATAAAAACTCTTTACAGTGATTTGTTGCTTTGTGGAGTGGGGTAAATACCTAGAAGTGGAATTGCTTGGTCTTTAAGTGTCTATCTATTTATTATTTTTGTTTCTTTTGTCTTTTGATCATTTTAAATTAAAAACTATAGTAAAATTGACCTTTCTATTGCAAAGTACTGTGATCATCAACAAATGTACCAGTCATTGCAATCAAGGTATTGTTCCATTCCTCCTCCAATTTTTTTTCACAGTACATTGTAGTAAATCCTTCCTAACCTGGCCCCTGACAATTTATTTCTGGTTTTTGTTCTTGTAGTATTGTCCTTTCCAGAATATCATCTAAATTAAATATTATGTTAACTAACTTTTTAAATCTGACTTTTTCCTTTGAGATTTATCCATGTTTTGTATCTATACATACTTTGCTCCTTTTTATTCCTGAGTAGTACCTTATTGTGGGAATGAAGCACAGTTTGTTTACATCTTTCCAACAGTTGAAGAATAGGTAGTTTGTTTCCAGTTTTGGTGATTGTGAATAGAGTTGCTATAAATATCCATGTATAGGTTTTTTTTAATTTTTTATCTTTATTGTTCAGTTTATTAATTACATTTCCCAATAGCTCCCCTCCACCCAGTACCCAACCCACTCTCCGCCCTTACCTCCCCCCGCACTGTCCACTCACATAGTTGCATGATTTTTATCCAGTTTCTTGCTGTATTTCCAGCACCCTTTTTCTCACCAAGAATTATCAGTCCATTCCCTCTCTATGTCCATGATTCTGTTCTATTTCCCATTTTATCCTGATCATCAGGTTGTTAATTCACTGGATTTTTAGATTCATTTGTTGATAGATGTGTATTTGTTGTTCATAATTTACACTTTTATCTTTTTCTTCTTCCTCTTCTTAAATAATACCTTTCAGCATTTCATATAGTATTGGTTTGGCAGTGATGAACTCCTTTAGCTTTTTCTTATCTGTGAATCACTTTATCTGACCTTCAATTCTGAATGACAGCTTTGCTGGATAGAGCAATCTTGGTTGTAGATTCTTGCTGTTCATCATCTTGAATATTTCTTGCCACTCCCGTCTGGCCTGCATCGTTTCTGTTGAGAAATCCGCTGACAATCATATGGGTGCTCCCTTATAGGTAACAAACTTTTTCTCTTGCTGCTTTTAATATTCTCTCTTTATCTTTTGCTCTTGGCATTTTAATTATGATGTGTCTTGGTGTGGTCCTCTTTAGATTCCTATATTTTGGGGTTCTGTGCACTGCTTGGGTTTTCAAGTCAATTTCTTTTGCCAGGTGGGGGAAGTTTTCAGTCACTATTTCTTCTAGTAGGTTTTTGTTATCTTGCTCTCTTTCTTTTCCTGGCATCCCAATAATTCTGATGTTGGTATGTTTAAGATTGTCCCAGAGGCCCCTTATACTATCTTTAATTTTTTGGACTCTTTTGGCTTCTTGCTTTTCCAGCTGAGTGGATTTTGCTTCTTTGTATTTCAAATCTTTGACTTGGTTTTTGCAGTCATCTGAACTGCTTTTAGGTCTTTGTATAATATTTTTTGTTTCAGTCAGTGTATGCTTAATTTCTAGTTGGTCTTTTTTCATATCCTTGTAGGCGTTGTTCATTTCTTTGTAGGTGTTGTTTATTTTCTTGTAGTTCTCATTAAGTTCCTTGGCCTTTTCTAGTAGCCTCTTCATAAACCTAATTACTGTGGTTTTGAACTCTATGTCTAGTCCTCTTTTTTCCTCCATTTCTTTCACCGCTGAGTTCTTTCCTTTTCTCTGCATTATGGTTGCTTTCCTGAGTTGGTCCCTTAGAAGTGTGTGATAGGTTTCCTCCATGTATAGGTTTTTTCATAAACACTAGAGGCCTGGTGCAAAAATCATCCAAGGGCAGAAGGGTTTCCCTCAGCCCGGTCTACACTATCTCCTATCTGGGACCTCTCAGGGGATGTCTGATGGGATTGGGCCTAAATTGGCAGTCAGACATCCATCTGACAATCTGGAGCCACTGGCTCCTAACTGCTCACCTGCCTGCCTGATTGCCCCTAAGGGCTTCCCTGCAAGCCTGATTGATGTCTAACTGCTCCCCTGTCAGCCCAATCACCCCCAATTGCCCTCCCCTGCCACGACCTGCCTCCTCCTCAGGGACGAGCCTCCTTTATGCTGTGCAGAGCTTCAGAATCTCCAGGCCTCACTGCACAGAGTGACTGCCAGGTCCCACCTCCGCTATGTGCATGGCATCTTGTAGTGGTCATCTTGTGGTGGCCATTTTGTGGTGATGTCGTGTGAAAGCATTGTATGTGGGTGTGATGCCACCTGGGCATTTATTATATAGGATAGGTTTTCATTTCAGTTGAGTAAATACTTAGGTGTGGGATTGCTAGGTCATGAAGTATGTATATACTTAACTTTAAAAAAAAATCTATCACACTGTTTTCCAATATAGTTCTACCACTCTATATTCCACAACAGTATTGTACCCCAACTAGAATCTTCATTATTGAATTAATCACAATATTTGATACTTAATTCTACCTTTACTATCTCATTTAATTTATGGCCGTGGACCACAGATGTTTCACAGCTTCTCAGTATAAGAACCTCTATTTAGCAGGAAATCAGAAAGAAGCTGGATTTTGAATTAAAAAAAACCCACTATATATTTAGTTTAATTACTAGCTCTTATCTTGCCTAACATCTTTTAAACTCAGTGTCATCCATTTGAAAATGAAGACAATAATATTCTTCTACTCAACAGAAATTTGCTGAGTATATGTCATGTTCAGTACCTTGCTCTACACACTGGGGATACAACAGTGGATACAACACAACCCCTGCCTCAAGGAATCTAATAACAAGTAGAGTATGTTAAGTGCCATGATGATGACAAGAACCGGATAATATGGGAATATATTAAAGGATCTACTCATAGAATTATGGGGCAAATAAAATATTGTTTATAGAGAAACTGAAATAATGATGAACAAATAATAGTTATCACCAATTGACTCCAGATTGTTTTAAGATTCTTCTTAGAAAAAAAATTTTTTTCAGAACTTCTGAAATATATCTGAATGGATACTTGGAGAGTGAATTCAATCTTTAGAAATGTCAGAAGTCACTTATTGGTTAGCCTTAGCAAGTAAAGTAGAATTCTGGAAAGAAAACAACCTACAAGTCAAAGAAATAGAGTTGTTCTTCAGTAACTCTCCTCAGACCTCACATTTAAAAGAATAAACCCATAAGAATCCACATATTCTTGTGTATTTTTCAAAATCTGTCTACATTCCACTTCATTCATTGAGGTATGAGTATATTGTGTCCACTGTTGTATCTCCAGTGCCTACAGATGATTTTGAAATATAATATATAGTCAACCAATATTTGTTGAGTAGAAGAATATTACTATTTTCATTTTAAAACATATAACACTGAATTTCAAAGTGCTAGGCAAAATCAAAGAGCTAGTAAGTGAAAGAATTCTCATTTAAATTATGTATATGGTTTTCCCATTGTCCAGCTAAATACAAAAAAAAAAAAAAAAACAACAAAAAAAAACACAAATACCACAAAACTTCCTTGGACCATATAAAAAAATAAACTCCAACTCAAAATGGATTAAATACTTAATGTAAGTCCAGAATCTATAGTATTCTTAGAAGAGAACATGGGTAGTAAACTTTTTGACATCAACCTAAGTAATATTTTGGGAGGGGAATATATTATTCCAAGGAAAAATAACAAAATAAAAAATAAACAAATGAAATCACATCAAACAAAAAAAGCTTTTGCAGAGGGAAGAAAAGCATCAACAAAACAAAAAGGTGACCCACAGAATGAGAGAAAATATTTGAAAATAATATAAGCAAAAAGGGGTTAATATGCAAAATATCTAAACAACTAATATCAATAAAACATCTGATTTAAAAATGGGCAAAGAGTCCAACAGTAGGTACCCTGAATCCATCTATCCACAGGGCACTCATGGGAGCAGCTGTGAGTCTTCACTGGGAGTGATCTTATACAAACAAGGACACACTACCCCCGGCAGTAGAAATTCTGAATTTACTCCTCCTGGATACCTGCCCATAAATGCCTCAATTATGCAGCTTCTGTGCTAGGACCTTCAGAGTGCTTCAGTGCAGCTTGGTGGCAAATGCACCATGGGTGCCCCTGTGAGCCACCATTGGGAGTGTGTGCCTATCCACCACAGGTGCAGCAACAAAAGCTGAGTCTGCTTGTCTCACAACTACAGAACTCTGGACACCACAGTCACACCTTTCCAGAGCGCAGACCTCCTGAGCCCAATCACCCCAACAGGTGCCACTGGGAGTCCACACTGGGTACACTCTATTTCAATCAAGAGTGTAAGGCAGCAGCAATTGGGAGGTCCCCCTATATGGCTGCTGACTTCTAGACACGGCAATTGTGCCTTTCAGCTCACAGACCTACATCAAGAGAACCCAAATAGCTCAAGTAGGGTGCTACACTAGATTACCAAGCCCAGGAGACCTGAGAGATCACACCAGTAACACCATTCCCAAAAGAACCTAGATAGCAAAGCAATTGTATCTACAATTAAAATGTGATAGGAAAACATGGGAAGAAAAAAAGCAATCCCCAAAGGAAAGAAAAAGAGTAATCACCAGAAAGGGAAACTGAAGCTACCAACATATCAGAGAAAGAATTCAGAGTAACGGTTATAAGGATGCTTAAACAGCTGGATGACAAATGCCCACAACTCAATGACAAATACACACAACTCAATGAGAATTATAAAGAGCTGAATGAGAATGTCACCAACATGAAAAAGAACCAAGAGGAGATGAAGAACGACATAGCTGCAATAAAGAACACAATGAAAGGCTTAAACAGTAGACTAAAAGATGCTAAGGACCACATCAGCAAATTAGAAGACAAGGTAGAAAAAACACACAAACACAGTAGCAACCAGAAAGAAGACTTTAAAAGCAAGAGAGAAGCCTAAGAGAACTTTTGGACAACACACACACACACAAAAAAAAGATTTGCATAATAAGGGTTCCATAAGGAGAGAAGCAAGACTTAGAAAATCTGTTTGAAGAAATAATGACAGGAAACTTTCTTGATATTGGCAACAAAAAAACTATGCAAGTCCAAGGAGCTCATAGAGTCCCAAACAAGATGAACCACAAAAGACTGACACAAAGACACATCATAATTAAGTTGGCAAACACCAACAACAAAGTAAGAATCTTAAAGGCTGCCAGAGAGAGACAGAAAGTTACCTACAAAAGATTTAGTATTAGTGTATCCTATTAGTGTATCAACTGATTTCTCAACAAAACACTCGAGGCCAAAGGAAATGGAATGAAATATACAAAGTGATGCAAAGCGAAGGACTGAATCAAAGAATACTATACCCAGCAAGGCTATCATTCAAAATTGAAAGTGGAATCAGGAGCTTCACAGATACAAAAGGCTAAGAGAGTTTATTACTACCAAGCCAGCAATTCAAGAAATGCTAAAGGGACTACTGTTAAAAGAATAAACAAAAAGCCAAGAAGAAACACAAACATTACCAATAAAAATGACAACAAACAAGTACTTATCAACATAACATTAAACATAAATGGACTAAATGCTCCAATCAAAAGACAGAGAGTAGCTGAATGGATAAGAACAAATGACCCATATATTTGCTGTGTGCAAGAGACCCACATCAGAACAAAGGATTCACAGAGACTGAGAGTGAAGGGATGAAAAAATATTTTACAGGCAAATGAAAAGGGAAAATAAGGTGGGGTTGTGATACTCATATCTGATAAAATAAACATCAATGTAAAGGCCATAACAAGAGAGAAGGAAGGCCACCATGTAATACTAAAAGGAGCAATTCAACAAGAAGATATAACTCAGGTAAACATATATGCACCCAAAATAGAAACAACAAAATACATAAAACAACTTCTGGAAGATATCACGAGAGAGATTGATAGCAATACAGTCAAAGTAGGGGACTTTAATACCCCAATGACACTGCTGGATAAATCCTTTAGATAAAAAATCAGCAAAGAAACAGCAACCTTAAATGACTCACTAGATCAGATGGACTTAATTGACATCTTCAGAACATTTCATCCCAAAGCTACAGAATATACTTTCTTCTCCAGTGCACATGGAACATTTTCAAAGATAGACCATATATTAGGACACAGGCAAAGTCTCTTCAAATTCAAGAAGCTAGACGTCATAACAAGCATCTTCTCAGACAATAATGGCATAAAACTAGAAACCAACTATAATAAAAACAATGGAAAAAATTAGACATTTGGAGCCTGAATAGCATGCTTATTAAACAATGATTGGGTTACCAAAGAGATCAGTGAAGAAATTAAAAGCATCCTGGAACAAATGACAATGAAAACACAACAATCCAAAATCTATGGGACACAATGAAAGCAGTCCTGAGAGGGAAGTTCATAGCTCTACAGACCTATCTCAAAAAAACAAAACAAAACAAAACAAAACAAAACCCAAACAAACAAACAAACAAAACCCAAGAAAAAATGACTATAAATTATCTAACATTGAAACTTAAAGAACTAGAAAGAGAACAAGAAAAGCCAACAGTAACCAGAAAGAAAAAGATAATAAAGATAAGAGCAGAAATAAATGACATAGAGACCAAAAAAATACATAAGATCAGTGAATCTAAGAGATGGTTCTCTGAAAGAATACACAAGATTGATGAACCTCTAGCCAGGCTCACCAAGAAAGAAAGAGAGAGGATCCAAGTAAACAAAATCAGAAATGAAAGAGGTGATGTAACAACTGACCCCCAGATATACAAAGGATTGCAAAAAAATATTATGAACAACTCTACTGTAACAAATTGGACAACCTGTACAGAATGGACACATTCCTAGAAAAATACAGGCTTCCAAAACTCAGTCAGGAAGATTAAAAAAATCTGAATAGGCCTATAACTACTGATGGAATTGAAACAGTAATCAAAAAGCTTCCAGCAAACAAAAGCCCTCCACCAGATGGTTTCACATGGTAGTTTTACTGAATATTCAAAGAAGAACTAAAACCAATCCTCAGACTATTCCAAAAAATTCAAGAGGAAGGCACACTTCCAAACTCTTTCTATGAAACCAACATTACCCTAATCCCAAAACCAGATAAAGACAACACAAAGAAAGAGAATTACAAGCCAATATCCCTGATGAACATAGATGTTAAAATCCTCAACAAAATTCTAGCTAACTGGATCCAGTATTACATTAGAGAGATCATACACCCTGACCAAGTGGGATTTATTCCAGAATTACAAGGCTGACACATCGCATAAACAAAGTGAGAAACAAAAATTACATAGTCATATCAATTGATGCAGAAAAGGCATTTGACAAAATCCAACACCATTTTCTGATAAAAGCACTCAGGAAATGGGAATAGGGGGATCATACCCCAACATAATAAAAGCCTTATATGACAAAACTACAGACAATATCATACTCAAAGGGCAAAAACTAAAACCATCTCCACTAAGAACAGGAACAAGACAGGGATGCCCACTTTTACCACTCCTGTTCAACATAGTACTGGAAGTGCTAGCCATAACAATCAGAAAAGAAGAAGAAATAAAGGGCATCAAAACTGGAAAAGAAGAAGTAAAATTGTCATTATTTGCAGATGACATGATACTCTACATAGAAAACCCTAAAGATAACATAAAAATTATTAGACTGAATGAATGAATTTGCCAATATAGCAGGATAGAAAATTAATGCCAAGGAATCTATAGCATTTCCATACACCAACAGTGAACTTACAGAAAGAGAGACTAAGAAAACAATTCCATTTACCATTGCACAAAAACATTTAGATACCTAGGAATAAACTTAACTAAGAAGGTAAAAGATCTCTACTCAGAAAACTACAAGACATTGAAAAAAGAGATAAAGGAATACATAAACAGATGGAAGAACGTATATGTTCATGGATTGGAAGAATCAACATCATTAAAATGTCCATACTACCCAAAGTAATCACTAGATTCAATGTACTCCCATTAAAATACCAATGGCATATTTGAAAGACCTAGAACTAACTCTTCAAATATTGAACAGGAATAAAAAAAGACCTCGAATAGCTGCAATAATCCTGAGAAAGAAGAACATAGGAGGGATCTCAATAGTAGATATCAAGCTACATTACAAAACAACTGTTCTCAAAACTGCCTGTAACTGGCATACGAACAGACATATAGACCAATGAAATAGAATTGAGAACCCAGAAATTAACCCAAAACATGCTCAATTAATATTTGACAAAGGAGGCAAGAGCATACAATGGAATCAAGACAGTCTCTTCAATAAGTGGTGTTGGGAAAATTAGACAGATACATGCAAAAAAATGAAACTAGACCACGAACTTACAACATACACAGAAATAAACTCAAAATAGATAAAGGACTTAAATTTCATATGGGAAACCATAAAAATATTAGAGGAGTCCACAGGCAGCAAAATCTCAGACATATGCGAAAACAATATCACACAAGCCCTGAAGATGCCGGGGGCCAGCAGAAATTACAAACAAACCAGGAAAAGAGCAAAACCAGAAATACCATCAATCCCTATATAGATCATCTTTTTCTCCAGATGACAGTGTGTTTCCCTCCTTTTCATCTTCTGGAAGCAAGACAGATTCAAGTACTGACAATTTTACCAATGGAAAAATTAAGAGAAAAAGAGGACAGAAAAGGACTAAAAGGAGAAAAGAAAGAGGGGACAAAAGATGAAATATCAAGAAAGAGAAAGAAAAAAGGAAGAAACAACCTCATGATATCACCTTTCCAAGGTCTAATGAAATTCCTGTATAAGGAGTTTATTTTATGACACTTTTACTTTGGGTTTACATTTTTATTGGTTTGTCAAGACGACAGCAGATACACTGTCCAAAGTGTTGTTTTTTTAAAATATGTTTTATATTAAAATTTTAAAATTACCAAGACTGCAATCTAAAATTTCCAAAAGCCCCCATTAATCAAAAAAGGGGGGATAGTGGGGGTAATATCATGTAAGGAAAAAATTCTATAAGTAAAATACATCTAGAAAATTCTCACTCCAGAAAAGTAACTTCCATTTGTAATGCCAACAGCAGGACACCCATTAAAAACACATATGGTGTCAAAATAAGCCAAAGGAAAATCATTTGGGAAAAAAAAAAAAGAAAAAGAAAAGAAAAGAAAAGAATCCCACGTCTAATTTGCAGAGTCTAAATCCCAGGTCTAATCCCTTTGTTAACTTTTGGTCAAGAATGTGTTTGTGTGTTTTCAGAGAACAACTCCAAGACCATGTGGGTTGATGCGACTGAGGATCTGATGGGTCTGTTCCAGTCATGAGGATGCTCCAGAGATCGGGGACACTGAAAACCCCTTGCCTTGCTAGCAATCAGCAGCTGTGTGATGCTGCAGGCAGACCAGGACCAAATCAGAGAGGATGGATCTTGCATTGCCACCATGTGTCCACCATCTGGATACCATTGATGACATGTACACATAAAGAACTATTTGACATTGAAACTGGGACTCAGAACAGTTGGACATTGAAACTGACACTCAAACATTTTTTGTTCATATACATTTATTTCTAGTATGCAGAGGCAAGATATTTTTGAAGAAAAGAAACAGGGGAGAGTGATTGATATAGAGGCAGGGAGGCATTGAACAGGCTGTCAGGCTACAGGGGGAGGGTTGGGGAGGGTTGGCGAGGGTGGAGGGCGGGTGCTGGGGGAGATCAACCAAAGGACTTATATGCGTGCATATGAGCATAACCAATGAATGAAAGACACTGTGTGGGGGGGTAGGTGGGTACATCTGCTGGGGGTAGAGGAGGCTGGGGGGAGGATAATGGGGAGAAAAAAGGAAAACATATGTACTACTATTAAATCTAAGTTATACTGCAAAAATAATTTAAGCTGTTATAAATACAAAAAAATAAAACATGTTTTTTATTATAAAAAATAAATAAATAAATTCCAGATGAACTAAAAAAACCAAAATATATTTTATTGATTTTTTTACAGAAAGAAAGAGAAAGTGATAGAGAGCTAGAAACATCTATGAGAGAGAAATATTGATCAGCTGCCTCTTGCACACTTCCCACTGGCTATGTGCTCCCAATCAATGTGCATGCCCTTGACGAAAATTGAACCTGGGTCCCTTCAGTCTGCAGGCCGACACACCATCCACTGAGCCAAACCAACTAGGACTGTCCAATATGTTAAAGAAAAAATTCTATGTAATAAAAGGGGAATATGCAGGGGAGGGCATTTAGGGGTGACCGAGCTGTCAGGGGAGTGCGGTTGGGGATGATCAGGCTGGCAGGGGAGCAGTTAGGGATTGATCAGGCTGGCAAGGAAGTGGTTAGGGGGTGATCAGGCTGGCAGGCAGAAGTGGTTAGGGGCAATCAGACAGGCAGACGAGCAGTTGAGAGTCAGCAGTCTTGGATCATGAAATGGATGTCTGGAATATGGAGGGAGAACTAAGATGGCGGCCTAGGTAAGCATCTATTTTGCTGTCCACGCAACAATTCTGAAACTACAACTTAACAACAGAACAAACATCATCCAGAATTACCGGAAACCTGGCTGAGTGAAAATTCTGCACATAAAAGTAAAAGTGGGACGCGGTGACTCAGGAGTAGCAGTGATGCGCAACTTTGAGGTTCGGAGCACGAGCGAGTGGTGAGGGACGGGAGGCAGGCAGCAAGCCCGGCTGGTTTTCTTCAGCGGGGAGGGCAGAGGCCTCCCACAGCACCGACACCCCAGTTCCAGGTGAGCTCCCAGGTCGGGGAAAGGAAGATCCCGGGTGCGGCTGAGGTCTGTGAGTTTGGAGAGAGTGCACGAGTAAATTAGAACAGCAGTTTCTGGAGTGCGCAACGGAGCAAAGAATGCAACTTGCTCACTTGCTCAGAGACCACCGTACTGCTTTGTTTTACAACCCTGAGTGAGACTTTGGCTGTGCAGACTCATTTGGGGAGTGGCAGAGTTGTCTGGCAATGGGGAGACCAGCGGTGGATTTCCATTGACAGTCAACACTGAGACCCGTGAGTCACATAGATAAGCTGACACTGCGCAGAGCTAAGGCTGAGCTAAGGCTGACGCCACGTGCCGCATAAGGAAGCTGAGCCACTGTCCCTTAGAGGATACCTATCACACATCATTAAGGGACCAACTCAGGAAAGCAACCACAATGCAGAGAAAAGGAAAGAACTCAGCTGTGAAAGAAATGGAGGAAAAAAGACGACTAGACATAGAGTTCAAAACCACAGTAATTAGGTTTATGAAGAGGCTACTAAAAAGGCCGAGGAACTTAATGAGAACTACGACGAAATAAAAAACACCTACAAGAAAATGAACAACGCCTACAAGGATATGAAAAAAGACCAACTAGAAATTAAGCATACACTGACTGAAACAAAAAATATTATACAAAGACCTAAAAGCAGTCCAGACGACTGCAAAAACCAAGTCAAAGTTTTGAAATACAAAGAAGCAAAATCCACTCAGCTGGAAAAGCAGAAAGCCAAAAGAGTCCAAAAAATTGAAGATAGTATAAGGGGCCTCTGGGACAATCTCAAGCATACCAACATCAGAATTATTGGGGTGCCAGGAAAAAAGAGAGAGCAAGATAACAAAAACCTACTAGAAGAAATAGTGACTGAAAACTTCCCCCACCTGGCAAAAGAAATTGAATTGAAAATCCAAGCAGTGCACAGAACACCAAAATATAGGAATCTAAAGAGGACCACACCAGGACACATCATAATTAAAATGCCAAGAGCAAAAGATAAAGAGAGAATATTAAAAGCAGCAAGAGAAAAACAGTTTGTTACCTATAAGGGAGCACCCATACGACTGTCAGCGGATTTCTCAACAGAAACGATGCAGACCAGACGGGAGTGGCAAGAAATATTCAAGATGATGAACAGCAAGAATCTACAACCAAGATTGCTCTATCCAGCAAAGCTGTCATTCAGAATTGAAGGTCAGATAAAGTGATTCACAGATAAGAAAAAGCTAAAGGAGTTCATCACTGCCAAACCAATACTATATGAAATGCTGAAAGGTATTGTTTAAGAAGAGGAAGAAGAAAATGGTAAAAATATACATTATGAACAACAAATACACATCTATCAACAAATGAATCTAAAAATCTAGTGAATTAACAACCTGATGATCAGAATAAAATTGGGAATAGAACAGAATCATGGACATAGAGAGGGAATGGACTGATAATTCTTGGTGAGAAAAAGGGTACGGGAAGTACAGCAAGACACTGGACAAAAATCATGCAACTATGGGAGAGAACAGTGGGAGGGGGAGGTAAGGGCGGCGAGTGGGATGGGTACTGGATGGAGGGGAGCTATTGGGAGAAAATGTAATTAATAAACTGAACAATAAAGATAAAAAAATGAGATGGATATATGACTGCCTGTTTAAACAAGCAGTCAGACATCCCCTGAAGGGTCTCAGATTTGAGAGTGTACAGGTTGGGCTGACAGATACCCCTCCCCCCAGTGCACAAATTTCATGCACCAGGCCTCTAGTATATAAATGCCCGGTGCATATATAATCCTATCTAATAAAAGAGTAACATGCAAATTGACTGTTTCTTTGATCAAGCCATGCCCACCAGCCAATCAGGAGCAAATTATGTAAATAAACCCATACCAAATGGCTGCTGTCACTGAGAGCAAGGAGGGAGGCTTGGGTTTCCCTGGCAATGGAGGAAGCCAAGCTTTCTGCCTACCATTGCCAGCCTAGGCCTCCACTCAATGCTACAAAGTTTCAATTATAGAATATACATGATCCCAACAGAAATGGAGGCAGAGCTGAAGAGAGAAGAGGCTAGAGTTTTGGGGTTATGGAGGAAGCTAAACTTCTGCAGCCCTAGACTAGGCCTCCACCCCAGGTTACAAAGTTTCAAACAGAAAAGGCTGTCACCGCAGAGCGAGCAGAAGGCTTGGCTCAACTAGAAGCTACAAAGTTTCAGTTGTAGAACAGAAATTAATCCCAGATTCCAGGGCCTCTGCTTGGGTCACTGGACTGTGTGGCCAGCCTGCAAACTGTCATAGGCCCCTCCCCCAGGCAGCCCCACATCCCAAGGGAGCCCCCACCCTGATCCAGGACACCTTTCAGGGCAAACCAACTGGCTCCCACTCATGTACCAGGCCTCTATCCTATCTAATAAAAGAGTAATGTGCAGATTGAGCAGCACTCTAACACACAAGAGGGCTGCCCCCATGTGTTCAAAGATCCTTCACCTATGTGGACACAAGATGGCCACCACAGATGGCCAGCAGGGGAGGACAGTGGGAGGTTCCAGGCCTGCAAGGGAGGGCAGTTGTAGGCCATCAGGCCAGCAGGGGAGGGAAGTTGGGAGGAGCCAGGCCTGCAAGGGAGGGTAGTTGGGGGCAATCAAGCCTGAAGGGGAAGGCAGTTAGGGGTGACCAGGCGGGCAGAGGAGGGAAATTGGGGGCAAACAGGTTGGCAGAGGAGCAGTTAGACATCAATTAGGTCGGCAGGATAGTGGTTAGGGGGTGATCAGGCTGGCAGGCAGAAGCAGTTAGGGGCAATCCGGGAGGCAGGCAGGTGAGCAGTTTGGAGCTAGCAGTCCTGGATTGTGAGAAGGATGTCGGACTGCCCATTTAGGCCTGATCTTACTGGGATCAGGCCTAAACGGGCAATTGGACATTCCTTGAGGTGTTCCAGATTGGAGAGGGTGCAGGCTGGGCTAAGGGACACCCCTCTTCCCGGGGCATTCCCGCATGCACAAATTTCATGCACCGGGCCTCTAGTATCATACAAAATAAAATATTACTCAGCCATACAAAATAATGAAATCTTGCCATTTGTAATGAGATGGACATACCTAGAGGGTATTATACTAATTAACTGAAGTAACAGATTGAAGGACAAATACCATATAATTTTACTCATGTGTGTAAATCTAAAAGACAAGCAAAAGAAACAACAGAACAGAAACAGGCTCATACATACATACAAAAAAACAAAAACAAAACTGATCATTGCCAAAGGCAAGGGCCATAGTACAAATTTTCAGTTTTAAAATAAATGTCATGGAGATTTAATGTACAACATATAGAATATAGTCAATAGTATTGTGGTAACTTTATATAGGGACAGATAATTATTAGATTTATTGCAGTGATTATTTCATAAGACATAAATGTAAAATGATTATGCTATTCACCTGAAACTCATATGAAGTTGCATGTAAACTATATTCCAATTTAAAACCTAATTAAATATGTTTTATTTTTCTTCAAAGTCAGCTTGTATCTCTGATTTTCTGCTAAATAGAAGGTTCCTATAATGAGGAGGTAGGGCTATTGCTATACTAAATGATGAACCCAGTTCATTAGATTCAAAAGCAAAGTTAAGTCTGACATGTATGATGATAACAGTTGGCATTTGCAGTAACTTTATGTGGCATTATATACTCACTAATTAGCCTACATAATATTTCATTATGTGACTCTTCATAACTGAATTTTAAGTACCTCAGGAAGAGCACTGAATTAGCAATTAAACTAAGCCACATGAATTAATAGACACAGAGAGCATTCTATGAAGTAAAAATGAACATTCATGTTCTTGAAAGTAAGAATTCAGAAATGAGGCTCTTCTTCAAATACTATAAATAAACATTGTTTTTTCTCTTTACTTCTCATTCAAGAATATGTTTTTATTGATTTTAGGGAGAGAGGGAGGAGAAGGAGGAGGAGAGAAATATCAATCAGTTGTCTCCCATATGCATCCTGAACAAGTGGGGATCAAACCCGCAACCTGGGTATGTGCACTGACCTGCAATCAAACCAGTGATCTTTCAGTGCACAGGATGATGTTCCAATCAACTGAGCCACACCTCCCAGGGCAAGAAACCTATTCTTTTTTCCTTCTCTTGGACAAAATTTTTCATAAAACAGCAAGATGATTCAATGTAGAATTCAAGTTAATTGATTTTTATATTTAAGTTAATTGTTGTTAAATAAAAATTTTTGGCTATTTATTAAATTCATGTATTTGCTTTGCAAAACTATTCTTTATTGTACATTTCTTCTTAAGGAAACTTTAAACAGCAGTCTCTTTAATATATCCAAATATATGATTACATTTTATAATCAACATTTATTATATACTAGAGGCCTGGTGCACAAAATTTTTGCATCGGGGGGAAGTTCCTTCAGCCTGGCCTGTGCCCTCTTGCAGTCTGAGAGCACTTGGGAGATGTCAGACTGACGGCTTAGGCTTGCTCCCTGCAGAGGACATCTTTAGCACTGCTTCAGTGGTGGGAGAGTCTCCCACCACTGCCGCTGCACTCGCCAACAGTGAGTCCCACTTCTGACTGAGCAGCACTCCCCCTGTGGGAGTGCACTGACCACCAGGGGACAGCTCCTGTGTTGAGTGTTTCTTCCCTGGTGGTCAGTGCGCATCATAGCAACCATTCGTTCTTCCATTTGGTCAATTTGCATATTAGCCCATTATTACACAGAATTAAATTCGGGTGTACACTATAATGGATTGACAATCATATTCTTTGTAAAGTGGTCAACCCAACATTTCCAATACACACCTGACATCATACATAGTTATTTCAATATTATTGACTATATTCCCTATGCTATACTTTATATCCCCTATGACTATGTTATAACTACCAATTTGTACTTCTTAATTCCTTCATTTTTTGCACCAAGCCCCTCAAACACCTTCCAATCTGGCAACCATCAGTCTGACCTTTGTATCTATTAATCTGTGTTTTGTTTATTTTTTTTTGTTCTTTAGTTCCAGATACAAATGAAATCATATTATAATTTGTCTTTCTCTGTCTAACTGAGCATAATATCCTCTAGGTCAATTCATGCTGTTACACTTGTTTAGATTTCAGTCCTTTTTTGGTCAAATAATATTCTATTGCATATATGTACAAGTATTTTTTATGCACTTGTCTATTAATGATGGGCACTTAGGTTGTTTCTATGACTTGGCTCTTGTACATAATATTGGTGAGCATAGGAATGCATTTATTGTTTTGAGTTAGTATTTTGGATTTCTTTGGTTATATATGCAGAAATGGAATCAGTGAGTTATAAGGCAGTTCCATTTTTAATTTTAAAGGAACCTCCATAACATTTTCATATGGGTTACTCCAATCTGAATTCTCACCAATAGTGCATTAGGGTTCCTTATTTCCACATTTTGGCAAACAGTTGTTTATTAATTTATTGATGATATCTATTCTGAAAAGGTTAGGTAATATGTCATTGTGGTTTGAATTTGTATTTCTCTTATTTGTGATATTGAGTGTCTTTTCACATGTCTATTTGCCATCTGTCTGTCCTGTTTAGGTAAGTGTCTGTACAGGTCCTCTGCCCATTTTTGTAGGTGCTGTGTGGTTTGAGTAACATAAATTTTGGATATTAACCCTTTATAGGATGAATAATTGACAAATATCTTCATCCAATCAATAGGTTATCTTTCCTTTTTTGTTGATGGTTTTCTTTGCTCTGCAAAAATTTGATGTAGTCCCAATTATTTATTAATTTTTGTTTCCCTTAATCAAGGCAATAGATCCGAAATAAATATTACTAAGAGAAATTTCTGAGATATTACTCTCTATATTTTTCTAGAGGTTTTATGGTTTTGAGTCTTTAACTCACTTTGAGTTTATTCTTGTATATGGTGCAAGTAGATAATCTAGTTGCATTGTTTTTCATATATGTGTCCAATGTTCCCAACACAATTTATTGAATAGACTGTTTTTACTCCATTGGACATTCTTGCCTCCTTTGTCATTAATTGACCATATAGCTTTGAGTGCATTTCTGAACTGTGTTCTGTTTCATTGATATGCATGATTTAAAAAATATTCATTTTTAAAGTAGTACATATGTCCCCTTTTTTACTCCATTGACCTCTTCTAACCTGCCCCCACCTTCCCCAGCCCTTCACCACATTATTGTCTGTGCTCATGGCTTATGTATATATGCATACAAGTTCTCTGGTTGGTCTCTTCCCACCCACCCACCCTCATCTGCCTTCCCTCAGAGATTCCATAGTCTGTTCCATGCTTCTATTTCTCTGGATCTAGTTTGTTCATCAGTTTATTTTGTTCATTAGATTCCATATATGAGTGAGATCATGTTATACTTGTGTTTTTCTGATGGGCTTATGTTGCTTAGCATAATACTTTCTAGGTCCTTCAAGGCTGACAAAGGGTAAGAGATCCTTCTTTTTATTGCTGCATAATATTCTATGGTGTAAACGTACCACAGCTTTTTTATCCTCTCATCTACTGATGGCCACTTGGGCTATTTCCAATATATCTTAGTTATTGCAAATTTGCTGCTATGAACATCAGGGTACATACATTATTTCTAATTGATGTTTTCAGTTTCTTAGGAGATATTCCAAAAGTGGCATCACTGGGTCAAATGGTAGTTCCATATTTAATCTTTTGAGGAAACTCCATGTATTCTCCTTAATGGCTGCACCAGTCTGCATTCCCACCAACAGTCTACCAGTTTTTTCTTTTTTCCACATCCTCACCAGAACTTGTCATTTGTTGATTTGTTGATGGTAGTCATTTTGACAGGTGTGAGGTGATAGCTCATTGTTGTTTTAATTTGTATTTCTCTCATGATCAATGACATTGACCATTTTTTTATATGTCTCTTGGCCAACTGTATGTACACTTTAGAGAAGTGTCTATTTAGGCCCTTTGCCCATTTTTAATTGGATTGATTGTTTGCCTTCTTTTGTTAAGTTGTATGAATTCTTTATATATTTTGGATATCAATATTTTATCAGGTATATTATTGCCAAATATGTTCTCCCAATCAGTGGGCTCCCTTTTCATTTTGTTATGTTTCTTTTTTTGTGCAGAAGCTTTTTATTTGGATGTAGTCCCATTTGTTTATTTTCTCCTTCGTTTTCTTTGCCCTAGGATAGTGGTCGGCAAATCATGGCTCTCGAGCCACATGTGGCTCTTTGGCCCCTTGAATGTGGCTCTTCCACAAAATCCCATGGCCTTGGCAAGTCTATTTTGAAGAAGTGGCATTAGAAGAAGTTTAGGTTAAAAAAATTGGCTCTCAAAAGGAATTTCAATCATTGTACTGTTGGCATTTGGCTCTGTTGACTAATGAGTTTGCTGACCACTGCCCTAGGAGATGTGTCCATAAACATATTGCTACAAGAGATGTCTGAGATTTTGCTGTCTATGGTTTCTTCTAGAATTTTTATGGTTTCCTTACATACATTTAAGTCTTTTATCCATTTTGTGTTTATCCTTGTGTTTGGTGTAAGTTGTTGGTCTAGTTTCATTTTTGGCATGTATCTGTCCAATTTTCCCAGCACCATTTATTGAAGAAACTGTTTTGATTTCATTATATGTTCCTGTCTCCTTTGCCAAATAATAATTGAACATAATGACTTGGGTTGATTTCTAGGATTTCTGTTTAGTTCCATTAATCTATGTGCCTGTCCTCATGCCAACACCTGGCTGTTTTGATTACAGTGGTTTTGTAGTATAAATTGATATCTGGTGATATGTATGTCTTTTTAAAAAGTCACTACCATGCTGTTTCTATTTTTATAGCCTTGTAATATGGCTTGATATCAAGTAGTATGATGCATCCAAATTTGTTATTTTTTTTCAAGATTGTTGTGGTTATTGAAGATATTTTGTACTTTCATTTAAATTTTTAGAATATTCTAATTCTAAATACCATTTGAAAAATACCATTTGAAAAATACCATTGTAATTTTAATAGGAATTACATTAAATATATAGATTGCTTTGGTTAGTGTGGACATTGTAAATATATTACTTCTTCCTATTCATTCTCATTGTATAATTTTTCATTTATTTGTATCATTCTTGAGTGCCTTATAACTTTCTGAGTACAGGTCTTTTTTTCTCCTTGGTTATATTTATGACTAGGCATTTTATAGTTTTGATGAAATTATAGTGAGATTTTTTTCAAAGATTCCCTTTTATTTCTGCATACTTATTTTGTATGCAACTACTTTACTGAAATTTTTGTCAGTTCTAGTAGTTTTCTCTATACAGTATCATGTCTTCTGAAAATAATACTAGTTTTAGGTTTATCTTTTTGATGCCTTTTATTTCTTCTTCTTGTCTGATTTTTGTGACTAGGTCTTCTTGTATTATGATAAATAACAGTGGTGAAGATGAATATTGCTATCTTGTTCCTGATTGTAAGGAAAATGCCTTTAGTTTTTTTCTTGTCATAAGTGGACTTTAATATAGTGATATATGTTATCTGAATTCCTACTTTTTAGAAAGTTTTTATCAAATGTGTGCTGAATTATGTCAAGTGGGTTTTGTTGCAATTGTTGATATAATCATATGATTTTTATCTTTCATTTTGTTTATGTGATATATCACATTAATTGGCTTGCAGATGTTGAACCATCCTAATATCGCAGGAATAAATCTCACTTGATCATGAGGAATGATCTTTTGACATACTGCTATATTAAATTTGCTAATATTTTGTTGAAGATATTGCATTTATGCTTATCAGCAATATTAGCCTATAATTTTCTTTCTTTGTAGTGCCTTGATCTGGTTTTGGAATCAGGACAATGCTTTCCATGTAAAATCAGTTTGGTAGTCTTTCTTTGTACTTTTTGGGAATAGTTCAAGAAGGATAGGTCTTATTTGTTATTTAAATGTCTGGTAAAATTCACTTGTGAAGCCAATCATAGTCCTGGACTTCATTTTGTTTAAAATGTTTTTATTATTGCTTCAATTTCATTGAATATAATTGTTATGTTTGGATTTGTCTGATTCCTTTTGATTCACTCTTGGGAGCTTGCATATTTCTAGATTGTCCAATTTGTTGGCATATAGTTGTTCATAAAATTTTTTTTACATTTTATTGTTTAAAGTATTAAAAATAATAGTACATATATTTCTTCCCCCCCATTGGCCTCCCCCCAGCCTCCTCTACCCCCAAGGACATGTCCTCACATGCCTCCTTCTCCACCACCCCCAATGTCTTGTATCCATTGGTTATGTTTATATGCATGCATACAAGTCCTTTGGTTGATCTCATACAGCCCCTGCCCCCACCCTTCCCTGCCTTAGCACTGTAGTTTGACAGTCTGTTCACTGCTTCTTTGCCTCTGTATCTACTTTCTCCCACTTTCTTTTCTTTAAAAAAAATCTTGCATCTGCATACTAAAAATAAACATATAAGAAAAAAATGTTTGAGTCTCAGTTTCAATGCCCAATAGTTCTGAGTCCCAGTTTCAATGTCAAATAGTTCCTTATGTTTACATGTCAGCAATGGTATCTGGATGGTGGACAAATGATGGCAATGCAAGTTCCACACTCTCTGGTTTACTCCTGGAAAACCTGCAGCTGCTGACTGCTAGCATGGCAAAGTATCGTCAGTGTCGTCCATCTCTGGACTGTCTTCCTGGTTGGAACAGACCTGCCAATTCCTCTCTGTTGCAGGAATCCATATGACCTTGGAGTTGTTTTCTGAAAATATACAAACATATTCTCGACCAAAAGTTAATAAAGCAATCTTTTCTGTAAATTAGACTTGGGATTCTTTTTATTTTTGCCCAAATGATTTTCCTTTGGCTTATTTTGACATCATGTGTTTTTCATGGGTGTCCTGCTGTTAGCATTACAAATGGAAATTAATTTTCTGAAGTAACAATATTCTAGATGTAATTTACTTACAGGTATTTTTCCTTACATGATATTGCCTCACTATCCCCCCTTATTTTGATTAATGGTGGCTTTTGGAAATTTTATGTTGCAATCTTGGTAACTTTAAATTTTAATTTTTGCACAAAAATATGACTGCTTTAGGTTCTTTGCATGTTAGTCAATTTTACAATGAGATGAACTACTAATAGAAATTTTAGTTAATATTTTAAGAACAGCTTTTTGTCCAGTACACCTAAATTTTTTGAGTATTCACTTATTTCAATTAGCCAATTTAAATTAATCTGAAAACTTGATTACTATTTTACTGTCAAATTTAATACTTAAACTATAATCTTAGTTTACCCTGTAAATATTAGTGGAAAGGATTATTTGCAATTTGAGTAGGACTGGAACATTCTTGTTGCTAGATTGCATTTCAATATAGGACAGCTGTTGCTGGCCAAGTCTCTGTCTGTAACCTGGGTCCCAATCTGAGCTGGGGATGGGAGGCGAAGCAGCCATGGGAGCAAGAGACCACCCTCAAAATGGATGAGAGTTCAGGTCCCTGAAAGGTTAGGGGGGTGAGGATCTATGCCCCACATCTGTTGACCTTCAAGTTCTCTCCTAATGGCCCCTCTGTGACCGTGCCTGTCTTAGATTGTTCCTTCCCTGAGGCATCTTACCCATCTCTGGCTAACCAGCCATCCTCCGGGGCCAAGTAGGATGATATGATGTTCAGTTCAGTCTCCTTGATAGTCTATGCCCCCGGGGCCTCCAGGACCAGCACCTGCCTTGGGGTCCCCTGGCCTGCTGGCGGGGTCCCGGTACTGATTACATATCTCGGGGGACTCAGGTTTCTTCTCCAGGGAGGACCTGGCTCACACAATTGGGTAAGAGACAGATCCATGATGCCAGCCACCAAGAGGCTTCAACCTCAGCTTAAACTGAAAGCGCAGGCAACAGCTGTGTGCACTTGGATTGTGAGAAGGAGGTCCCTCTTGGCAAAAAGGGCAAGAGGGGCCAATATAAAATGCTCGAGTGCCTTCCCAGTGCCTTAATTCCTTCTGAAAGGGATTAATTCCTTCCCTATCCTTTTTAAAATTGCTGCCAAACATTCAAAGAATTAGTTTCTAAGTTCATTTGGGATAATTGTACAATATGCTGTTGTAAAATATCAAAAACTTTAATGACATTGTAGAATAATATCATGTAAGGGTATTATGGTGTCACAGGAGGTTAAGGGGGGCCTAGCCTAAGGACTGCTGTCCATAGGATATGAAATGCTCTAAGAAATGTCAGTTCAATTTCAAACTACCTGGCAATTTTTTATGACTTTATATAAACTTTGTTAGGAACATAAAAACACAAATTACTTAACTTAGTTCAAGAGGTTAAATATATTGACTTTCCCCCTTACTCCTGCCACCCATCACTTGCCCTGAGGTTTGACATTCTGATGGACTTTTCACAGTCTCTGGAGCCATTCTTGTTCATCAGTCTATGTCATTCATTATATTCCGCAAATGAGTGAGATCATGTGATATTTATATTTCCCTGGCTGGCTAATTTCACTTAGCATAATACTGTCCAGCTCCATCCATGTTGTTGCAAATGGTAGGAGCTCCTTCTTTTTTTTTTTACCACAATTTAGAAATCCATTGTGTAGATGTATCACAGTTTCTTAATGCACTCATCTGCTGATGGGGACTTAGGCTGTTTCCAAATCTTAGCTCTGGTGAATTGTGCTGTTATGAACATAGGGGTGCATATATCCTTTCTAATACACATTTCTAGTTTCTTGGGATATATTCCTAGAAGTGGGATCACTGGGTCAAATGAGAGCTCCATTTTTAGTTTTTTGAGGAAACTCCATACTGCTCTCCACAGTGGCAACACCAGTCTACAATCCCATCAGCAGTGCATGAGGGTTCCTTTTTCTCCACATCCTGGCCTGCATTTGTTGGTTGTTGATTTGTTGATAAAAGCCATTCTGACCAGTGTGAGATGGTACTACATTGTCGTTTTGATTTGCATTTCTTCAGATAATTAGTGACTCTGAGCAGGTTTTCGTATGTCTCTGGACCTTACTTTTGTCTTCTTTTGAAAAGATTCTATTTATATCTGTTGCCCATTTTTAATGGATCACTTGTCTTCCTTTTAAAGTTGCCTGTAGATATTTAAGATTAAACCTTTATCAGTAATAAAATTTGTAAACATGTTCTTCCATACAGAGGCTTTTCTTGTTGTTTTGTTGATGGTTTCTTTAGCTGTGCAAAAGCTTTTTATTTTGAGGTAGTCTCTTTTGTTTATTTTCTCTTTAGCTTCCATTGCACTAGGAGCAGTATCAGTGAAGAAGTTCTTTCAGCATATGTCTGAGATTTCTCTGTGTATTCCTCTAGTATTTTTATGGTTTCCTATATTATGGTTAAGTGTTGTATTTATTTTAAGTTTATTTTGGTGTATGGTGCAAGTTGGTGGTCTAGTTTCATTTTTTTCCACGTATTGTCCAATTTTTTAAAGAGGCTGTCTTGAGTCCATTTTATGTTCATTCCTCCTTTGTCAAATATTAATTGAGCATAGCGGTTTGTGTTGATATCTAGATTCTCTATTCTATTCCATTGGTCAATATGTCTGTTCTTGTGCCTGTACCAGGCTGTTTAGAGAAGAGTGACTTTGTAATACAGCTTGAAATCTGGAATTGATATCCCACCCATTTGGTGCTTCTTTCTCAGGAATGGTGTGGTTATTCAGGGTCTTTTTTTATTCCAGATGAATTTTTGGGGAGTTCATTTTAGATCTGTGAAAAAATGCCATTGGTATTTTAATGGGGAGTGCATTAAATTTATATATTGCATTGGGTAGTATGGACATTTTAATGATGTCGATTCTACCAATCCATGAATATGGAATGTTCTTCCACCTTTTATTTCTTCCTCAATCTCTTTTTCCAGTGTCCTGTAGTTTTCAGCAAATAGCTCTTTTACCTCCTTAGTTAAGTTTATTCCTAGGTATCTTAATTTTTTTGGTGTTATGGTAAATGGGATTATTTTTTAAGTCTCTCTTTCTGTAAGTTTACTATTGGAGTATAGAAATGCCATAGATTTCTTGGCATTAATTTCGTACCCTGCTACATTGCTGAACTCATTTATTTTTATTTTTTGCCAATTGTAATGCCCCATGGGAGCTCATTTTGTTCAGTTCATTGATTACATTGTTCCTCCTTTTTTATCCCCCAATAGCTCCCCTCCACCCTGTACCCATCCCACTCTTCGCCCTCACCTCCCCCACCCGACTGTTCTCTACCATTGTTGCAAGATTTTTTAAAGTCTCTTGCTGCACTTCCCACACCCCTTTTCCCCAAGAATTGTCAGTCCATTCCCTCTCTATGTCCATGATTCTGTTACATTCACCAGTTTATCCTGTTCATCAGATTATGAATTCCTTGATTTTTACATTCATTTGTTGATAGATGTATATTTGTTGTTCATAATTTATATTTTTACCTTTTTCTTCTTCCTCTTCTTAAAGAATATCTTTCAGCATTTCATATAATATTGGTTCGGTAGTGATGAACTCCTTTAGCTTTTTCTTATCTGTGAAGCACTTTATCTTACCTTCAATTCTGAATGATAGCTTTGTTGGATAGAGTAATCTTGGTTGTAGATTCTTGCTATTCATCACTTTCAATATTTCTTGCCACTCCCATCTGGCCTCCATTGTTTCTGTTGAGAAATCCGCTGACAATCGTATGGGTGCTCCCCATATAGGTAATCAACTGTTTTTCTCTTGCTGCTTTTAATATTCTCTCTTTATATTTTGCTCTTGGCATTTTAATTGTGATGTGTCTTGGTGTGGTCTTCTTTAGATTCTTATATTTTGGGGTTCTGTGTACTTCTTGGGCTTTTAAGTCAGTTTCTTTCACCAGGTGGGGGAAGTTTTCAGTCACTATTTCTTCTAGTATGTTTTCATTACGTCGCTCTCTCTCTTTTTCTGGCACCCCCATAATTCGGATGTTGGCATGCTTGAGGTTGTCCCAGAGGCTCCTTACACTGTCTTCAATTATCTGGATTCTTTTTGTTTCTTGCTTTTCCATCCGAGTGGATTTTGCTTCTTAGTATTTCAAATCTTTGACTTGGTTCTTGTGGTCCTCTGTACTGCTTTTGGGACTTTGTGTAATATTTTTTATTTCAGTCAGTGTATGCTTGATTTCTAGTTGGTCCTTTTTCATATCCTTGAGGGTCTCGTTCATATCCTCATAGGTCTTGTTCATTTCCTCTTAGATCTCATTCATTTCCTTGTAGGTCTCATTCACTTCCTCATAGGTCTTATTCATTTCCTCACAGGTCTTGTTCATTTACTTGTAGGTCTTTTTCATTTCCTCATAGGTCTTATTTATTTCCTTGTAATTCTCAGCCTTTTCTAGGTGCCTCTTGAAAAGCCTTATAACCGTGGTTTTTAATTCTATGTCCAATCGTTTTTTTCTCCTCCATTTATTTCACATCTGATTTCTTTCCATTTCTCTGCATGTTGGCTGCTTTCATGAGTTGGTCCATTATCTTTGTGTGGTAGATGTCCTCTAAGGGACAGTGGCTCAGCCTCCTCAGTTACCTGAGGTGGATACTCGTACTTCAATCCTTTATGGGTTTTACAGTATGTTTGAAGTTAAGCCCAGCTAATTGTTGTTAGCACTAGGAGGGTTTTACCTCCAGGCTAATTGGGTGTGGAGGTGAGCTGTGTTCAGGTTGGATGGGCAGAGTCTCTGAACTGAGCAGGCAGTGTCAGCGTCAGCTAAGTCCTATGCAGCGTGCAGGTCTCTGTGTTAGGTGGCAATGGCTGCAGGCACCTCCAAGAGAAAGCCGCCACAGGTCTCCACCCATTGCCAGACAACACTGCTGCTCCCCAAATTAGTCTGCACACCCAAAGTCTCGTCTAGGGTTGTAAAACAGCTGTATGGTGGTCTGCTGTACGAGGGAGCCTGTCACACGATTGTGCTGTCACACACTTTACATGAGCAAACTACTGTTCTAAGCTACACGTACTCTCCTCAAACTCAGAGATCTCTGCCACGCCTGGCTTTTAGCGTGCATACCCTGGAACCCAGACCTCGCCTGGCACCGAGGATTCTGTGCAGTGGGAGTCTCCACCCTCTCTGTTGGAGAAATCCAGCCAGGATTGCTGCTGCCAGCCCTACAGCCCACACATGCTCAAGGTTCCTAACGTCTGATTCTGTGTGAATCTTCAAGGCTGAGCTCCACTGCTCTTTTGAGTCTCAGTGTCCCACCTTTACTTTTATTCGTGGAATTTTCACTCAGCCAGCTTTCTGGTGATTCTGGATGATGTTTGTTTTGTTGTTATGTTGTAGTTTTGGAATTGGTGTGCGGGGCAGCACAATAGGTGTTTACCTATGCCACCATTTTGGTTCCTTTTGAACTCATTTATTAATTCTTATGGAGTTTATTGTACATAAACTTCGGAGTTTATGTACATATCATGTTATCTGCAAATAAGGATAGCTTTACTTCTTCTTTTCCAATTTGGATGCCTTTTATTTCTTCTTGTCTAATTGCAATGGTGAATACTTCCAGTACTATGTCGAATGTGAGTGGTGAGAGTGGTCATCGCTGTCTTGTTCCTGTTCTTAGGTGAAATGATTGTAGATTTTGCCCATTGAGTATGATGTTTGCTGTAGGATTATCCTGTATAGCTTTTATTATGTTGAGGTATAATACTTCTACTACCACCTCGAAGAGAGTTTTTATCAAGAAAGGGTATTGGCTGGTATCAAATGCTTTTTCTGCATCAATTGATATGACTATGTAATTTTTATCTCTCAATTTGTTTGTGTGATGTATCACATTTATTGATTTGCAGATATTGTACCATCCTTGCATTCCTGGGATAAGTCCTACTTGGTCATGGTGTATAATCTTTCTGATGTACTTCTAGATCCGATTTGCTAGAATTTTATTGAAGATTTTGGCATGTATATTCATGAGGGATATTGGCCTGTAATTATTTTTCATTGTGTTGTCTTTATCTGGTTTTGGTATTAGCGTGATGCTGACTTCATAGAAGGAGTTTGGAAGTGTTCCATCCTCTTGAATTTTCTGGAATAGTCTGAGGAGGATAGGTTTTAGTTCTTCTTTGAATGTTTGATAAAACTCCCCATGAAGCCATCTGGCCCTGGGCTTTTGTTGCTGGAAGCTTTTTGATGACTGTTTCAGTTTTTTCCATAGTTATTGGCCTCTTGAGCTGTTTAGATTCTTCCTAATTGAGTTTCGGAAGTTCATATTTTTCTAGGAATATATCTTTTTCCTCCAGGTTGTCCAGTTTGTTGAAGTAGAGTCGTTCCTAGTATTTTTTAACAATCCTTTGTATTTCGATGGGGTCTGTTGTTATTTCACCTCTTTCATTTCTGATTTTATTTATTAGGGTTCATTCTCTTTGCTTCTTGGTGAGTCTGGCTAGAGGTTCATCGATCTTGTTTATTCTTTTCAAAGAACCAGCTCTTAGTTTTGTTGAACTTTTTTATTGTTTCTTTAGTCTCTATGTTGTGTATCTCTGCTCTGATCTTTACTATTTCCTTCCTTCTGCTTACACTGGGCTTTTCTTGTTGCTCTTTCTCTAACTCTTTGAGTTGTTGGGTTAAATAATTTATAAGCATTGTTTCTTGTTTTTTGTGGTAGGATTGTAGAACTATGAACTTCCCTCTCAAAAATGCTTTTGCTGTGTCCCAGAGATTCTGGATTGTTGTGTTATTGTTGTAATTTGTTGCCATGATGTTTTATATTTTTTCCTTGATCACTCTGGTAACCCAGTCATTGTATAATAGAATGCTGTTTAATCTGCATGTGTTTGAATTATTTGGATTGTTTTTATTGTAGTTGATTTCCAGCTTTATGCCACTGTGATCTGAGAATATGCTTGATATGATTTCTATCTTCTTGAATTTGGAGAGACTTTGCCTATGATCTCACATATGGTCTATTTTTTAAAATGACCCATGTGCACTTGAAAAGAATGTATATTCTGTGCCTTTGAGGTGAAATGATCTGAAGATGTTAATTAATTCCATCTGGTCTAGTGAGTCATTGAGGACTGATGTTTCTTTACTGATTTTTGTTTAGAGGATTTGTCCAATGGTGATAGTGGGGTATTAAAATCTCCTATATGATAGTACTGCTGTCAATCTCTCTCTTGATATACTCCAGGAGTTTTTTTAATGTATTTGGGTGCTCCCATATTGGGTGTGCATATGTTTACCAGAGTTATTTCTTTCTTTCTTTATTTTGGATTGCTACCTTTAGTATTATGAAGTGGCCTTCTTTATCTCTTGTTATGTCCTTTACTTTGAGATCTAATTTTTGGATATAAGTATTCTTACCCCAGTTTATTTTCCATTTCCAGTTGCTTAAAGAACCTTTTTCCATCCTTTCACCCTCAGTCTGTGTGTTTCTTTTTTTCGGAGGTAGGTTTTTTGTAGACAGCATATATATGGATTCTGTTTTCTTATCCAGTCCATTATTCTATGTCTTTTGAGTGGAGTATTTAATCCATTTACATTTATAGTTATTATTGATAGGTAGATATATGTTGCCATTTTTGTTCTTTACCCCTGTGTTCCTTCTTCACTTCCTATTTCTTTTTACAGCAGACCTTTTAGCATTTCTTGTATTGCTGGTTTGGTGGTAATGAATTCTCTTAGTCCTTTTTTGTCTGTGAAGTTCCTGATTCGACCTTCAATTTTGATTGATAGCCTTGCTAGATACAGTATTCTAGGATTCAGACCCTTCCTTTGCACGGCTTTGTATATTTCATTCCATTTCCTTCTAGCTTGATGAGTTTCTGTTGAGAGATCACTTGCTAGTCTGATGGCGGTTCCTTTGTAGGCGACTTTCCCTCTCTCTCTGGCAGCTTTTAAGATTCTTACTTTGTCACTGGTGTTTGCCAATTAAATTATAATATGCCCTGGCATAGGTCTTTTGGTGTTCATTTTGTTGGGGACTCTGTGAGCTTCTTGGATGTGTGTGGGTTTTTTCTTTCCTATATCAGGGAAGCTTTTTTGTCATTATTTCCTTAACAGGTTTTCTATTCTTTGCTCAGTTTCCTGTCCTTTTGGAAGCCCTCTGGTGCAGATGTTGTTTTGTTTCCATTAGGCTCTCCTCCTACTTTTTTTTCTAGCAGCTGCTTTACTCGTTATTTTTTCTATCTTGTCTTCTACCTCACTGAAGAAGTCCTCTGCATCTTCTAATCTACTCTTGATACTTTCCATTGAGTTCTTTACCTCAGCTATGACACAATTCTTTTATCCTTGGCTCTTCTTCATTTTCTCTTGGTTCTTCTTCATTTTTCTTAGATTTTCCTCACATTGCCATATTTGTCTTCCATTCTTTTCAGCCACCTTATGACTATTTCTCTGAATTTTTTCTCTGACAGGTTGCTTGCCTCCATTTTGTTTACCTCCTTTTCTGGTGAGGCTTGTTTTTCTTTCATATGCAGGCTGTTTCTTTATCTCCCCATGGTTTTTCTTCCCCATGTGTCTGGTTATGTAGTTCTCTCTCTCTTGAGTTGATTTAAAGACACAAAATACAATACAACCAGGTTCAATGCACCAGGCACTGAACAGGAATGTATTCACTGTATTGGTAGCTCCATTAAAAAAAGGTGATTGCCAGGCAAAGGCAAATTAGGTGATAGGTGAGAAAGAAGAGATAGAAAGAGAAAACACACACACACACACACACACACACACACACACACACACACACACAAATAAAGAAAGGAATGTCAAAACGATATTGGGAAAAGGGGAAGAAAAAAAGAAAAGTAAGAAAAAAGAAGATAAGAGAGAAAAGAAAGAGAATAAGAAGGAAAATGGGAATAAAGTATAAATATGGGGTGATAATTCCTATAGGACAGCCACTAATCCCAACAAAAGCCAGCAGCAATAAGTACCTGGAGATTGATACAAACTACAAACAACAAGTCATATCAAGTGTGGTCAGGGAACACAGAAGCAAAAATCTATAAAAAATCAATGCAACAACAACCAAAAAAAAAAAAAAAACCCACAAAACAAACCAAAAGAAAAGAATAAGCAAACCAATCTCACAAAGAAGCATAAAAAATCAATATAATCAACAGTCAAGTGAATTGCAAGAACAGGCCAGGGAGAAAAACAATTTAGGATAGTGAAGTCAGAGAGGTCAGAGGTGTGTATGGACTTAGTGCATTTGGTGGATATTAGATATATAATTAGGGTGAAATTTTAACAGGGGGTAAAAAGAATGAATAAGGAAAATCTAAGGCAGGAAAAGGGTAAGACAAACAGGACACTAAATAGGGAAAGGTTAGTAAGAGAGTGATGGCATAAAGGTGGGCTTGAGGTAGAGTAAAAAGATACTAAAAGATAAATATAGACTGTAGAACACTAATCCCAAAGCATAATAAAGTGAAAATAAAATGACACTGAAAAAAAGAAAAAAGGTGAAATAGTAGTAGTAATAAAATGGATTCCTTAATTAGTGTTACACAAGCATCAATTTGTGATTCAGCCCTGGGTGGCAGTGTGATCTAGCCTGACCTAAGATTCTGCTACCTCTGTGGTATTCAGTACTGATTTATGGAAATGGGCAGCCTCAGAGTTGGCTCTCTAATGGTGACTTCTTGCTCTGATCCCCAGGTTCCAGAAAAACAGCTCTCCCCTGCATTCTCTCAGGGTCCCCCATCAGGCAATCCCACATTCATGGCTTACCACTCAGAAACACGGATTTGGAGAGGAAAAGACACAAGTGCGTGAACTCCGATTTTGATGTATGTCTGCGCAAACCCTTTTTCCTTCTTGGGGTTAGCAGCCAGCACCCTCCCAAAATTTTGGGGTTGTCCTTCTCTGTCAGGTCTAAATGGATTGTTTTCTAGGGATCCCCTCTGCCATCAGCTCCAAGGGCTCTCTTCCACATTCACCAGCTCTAACTGCCACAGACTTTTTTTCAGGCACAGATCTCCCAGCTCCTCCAGCTCCCTAGGCGAGTGCGCCCAACCCAACTCCAGGAGATACCTGATCTTTATGTGGAGGAGAGCAGAGAGCTCCTCCAAGTCCAAACATCTGCACCAACTGGGGACTGGTGCTCTGGGGCTCTCAGCCGTCCAGTGCCTTTTGCAGCTGTATATTTTCAGGCCCTTCCTCTTCAAGATGGCGCGGTCTGCCTTTGAGCCAGTGCCTCTTCAAGAGAACCCTGCAGCAATGTGGGCCTCTTGGTCAGGGGAGGCCTGTCCAGTAGTCAGTTCCCCACCTTCTTCTGGAGCACAGCTGTCCCCCAACTTGCCAACAAACACTCTCCGTGCGACCCTTAGCCACTCCCTCCATCTGCCATGGGACAAGATTCAGGATGAGTCCTTCTATTCTGCCACCATTTTCTCCTCTGTTCATAACATTTTAAAATAATTCTTTTTTTTAAATTTTATTTACAATATAACTTATATTTAATAGTAGTACATATGTTTTCCTCCCCCCCAATATCCTCCCCCCAGCTTCCCCTAGCCCGCCGCACATGTCCCCACCTGCCTCCCTCCCCACCCCAGAGTCTTTCATTCATTGGTTATGCTCATATGTATGCTTACAGGTCTTTCGGTTGATCTCCCCCAGCATCTGCCTCCCCTCCACTCCAGCCTTCCCCCTGTAGCTTGACAGTCTGTTCGAGGCCACCCTGCCTCTATATTAATCACTCTCCCCTGTTTCTTTTCTTCAAAAATACCTTGCCTCTGCATACTGAAAACAAACGTATAAGAGCAAAAAAAGTTTGAGTGTCAGTTTCGATGTCCAACTGTTCTGAGTCCTAGTTTCAATGTCAAATAGTTCTTCATGTGTACATGTCAGCAATGGTATCCAGATGGTGGACACATCGTGGCAATGCAAGATCCATCCTCTCTGGTATGTTCCTGGGCCGCCTGCAGCCCCACACAGCTGCCGACTGCTAGCATGGCAAGGTGTCGTCAGCATCCGCCATCTCTGGACCGTCCTCGTGGATGGAACAGGCCCGTCAGTTCCTCATTGTCGCAGGAACCCACATGGTCTTGGAGTTGTTCTCTGCAAACACACAAACACATTCTCGACCAAAGGTTAACAAAGGGAACCTCTCTGCAAAATAGACTTGGGATTCTTTTTAATTTTTTGCCTAAATGATATTCCTTTGGCTTATTTTGACACCATGTGTGTTTTTTTGGGGGGTGTACTGCAGCTGGTTTTACAAATGGAATTTTCTTTTCTGGAGTAAGAATTTTCTACATGTATTTTACTTATAGGATATTTTTCCTTACATGATATTACCTCATTGTCCCCCTACCCCCTTTTTTTGGTTAATAGGGGCTTTTGGAAATTTTATCTTGCAGTCTTGGTAATTTTAAATTTTAATTTTTGCATACAAATATTACTACTTTAGGTTCTTTGGATGTTAGGCAATTTTGCAGTGAGATGAACTACTAATAGATAATTCAGTTAATGTTTTAGGAAAAGCTTTTTGTCCAGTACAGTTAGATTTTCTTGAGTATTCCCTTATTTCACTTGGCCAATTTAAATTAATCTGAAAACTTGATTACTATTTTACTGTCAATTTTAATACTCAAGCAGAAATCATAGTTTACCCAGTAAATACTTGAGGAAAGGAATATTTGCATTTTTGAGTAGGCCTCAGAATTCCTTGTAATAAATTAAATTTAGAAATAGGGCAGCTATTGCTGGCCGAGTCTCTGTCTATCACCTGGGTCCCGGTGTGAGTTGTGCGTGGGAGGTGTAGCAGCCGTGGGGGTAGGAGACCTTCCTCAGGAGGAGTGAGAATTCAAGCCCCTGTAAGGTTTGTGGATGAGGGTCTGTGCCCCACCTCTGTTGATCTTTTGGTTCTCTCCTGTTGGCCCCTCTGCGACTGTGCCTGTCTTAGGTTGTTCATTCCCTGAGGAATCTTACCCATGTCTGGCTAACCAGCCATCCTCCGGGGCCAAACAGGGTGATGTGAGGTTCCGTCCTGTCTCCTTTGTAGTCTATGACCCCGTGGCCTCCATGTCCAGCACCTGCCATGGGGTCCTCTCGCCTGCTGGCGGGGTCCCAGTACTGATCACATATCTCGGGTGACCCAGGTTTCTTCTCCATAGAGGGCCCAGCTCACGCCACTGGCCGAGAGACTGATCCATGGTGCCAACTGCCCAGAGACTTCGGCCACGGCTTGAACTGAAAGTTCACGCATCAGCTGTGTGTATTTGGATAATGAGAAGAGGTTCCCTCTTGGCAAAAGGGCCAGAGGGGCCAATATAGAATGCTCAGATTCCTTCCCAGTGCCTTCATCCCTTCTGAAAGGGATTAATTCCTTTCCTATCCTTTTTTTAAGTTGATGCCCAACATTCAAAAAATTAGTTTGTAAGTTTATTTGGGATAATTGTATAATATGCTGTTGTCAAATATCAAATATTATAATGACATTGTAGAATAATATCATGTAAGGGTATTGTGGTGTCACGGGAGGTTAAGGAGGGCCTAGCCTAAGAATTGGTGTCCATAAGAGATGACATGCTCTAGGCCATGTTAATTCAATCTCAAACTAGCTGCCAATTTTTTTTATAACTTTAAATAAACTTTGTCAGGGATATAAAAACACAAATCACTTACCTCAGTTCAAGCATTCAAATATATTGACTTTCCCCCTTACTCCCACCACCTGCCACTTACCCTGAGGTTTGACATTTTGATGGACTTTTCTCTGTCTCTGGATCCATTCTTGTTCATCAGTCTGTGTCATTCATTATATTCCTCAAATGAGTGAGATCATGTGATATTTGTCTTTCTCTGCCTGGGTAATTTCACTTAGCATAATGCTCTCTAATTCCGTCCATGTTGTTACAAATGGTAGGAGCTCTTTCTTTTTTACCGCAGCGTAGTATTCCATTGTGTAGATGTACCACAGTTTTTTAATCCACTCATCTGCTGATGGGCCCTTAGGCTGTTTCCAAGTCTTAGCTATGATAAATTGTGCTGCTATGAACATAGGGGTACATATATCCTTTCTAATTCGCCTTTCTAGTTTCTTGGGGTATATTCCTAGAAGTGGGATCACTGGGCTGAATGGGAGCTCGATTTTTAGTTTTTTGAGGAAACTCCATACTGTTCTCCACAGTGGCTGTACCAGTCTACAATCCCACCAACAGTGCAGGAGAGTTCCTTTTTCTCCGCATCCTCGCCAGCACTTGTCATTTGTAGATTTGTTGATGTAAGCCATTCTGAAAGGTGTGAGATGGTACCGCATAGTCGTTTTGATTTGAATCTCTCGGATAATTAGTGACTTTGAGCAAGTTTTCATATGTCTCTGGGCCTTCCTTTTGTCTTCTTTAGAAAAGGTTCTATTTAGGTCTGTTGCCCATTTTTTATTGGATCATTTGTCTTCCTTTTATTGAGTTGTGTGAGTTGACTGTAGATGCTTGAGATTAAACCTTTATCACTGATAACATTTGCAAATATGTTCTCCCATACAGTGGGTTTTCTTGTTGTTTTGTTGATGGTTTCTTTAGCTGTGCAAAAGCTTTTTATTTTGATGTAGTCCCATTTGTTTATTCTGTCCTTAGCTTCCATTGCCCTAGGAGCAGTATCATCAAAGAAGTTCTTTTGGCATATGTCTGAGATTTTATTTCCTGTACCTTCCTCTAATGTTTTTATGGTTTCCTGTCTTACGTTTAAGTCCGGTATCCATTTGGAGTTTATTTTTGTGTATGGTGTAAGTTGGTGGTCTAGTTTCATTTTTTTGCATGTATCTATCCACTTTTCCCAACACCATTTATTGAAGAGACTATCTTGATGCCATTTTATGTTCATACCTCCTTTGTCAAATATTAATTGAGCATAGTGGTTTGGGTTGACATCTGGATTCTCTATTCTATTCCATTGATCTATATGTCTGTACTTGTGCCAGTACCAGGCTGTTTTGAGAACAGTAGCTTTGTAATACAGCTTGAAATCTGGTATTGAAATCCCTCCGACTTTGTGCTTCTTTCTCAGGATTGCTGTGGCTATCCGGGTCTTTTTTATTCCAGATGAATTTTTGGAGAGTTCTTTCTAGGTCTGTGAAGTATGCCATTGGTATTTTAATGGGGAGTGCATTAAATTTATAGATTGCTTTGGGTAGTATGGACATTTTAATTATGTTGATTCTCCCAATCCATGAACATGGAAAGTTCTTCCATCTGTTTACATCTTCCTCTATCTCTTTTTTTAGCGTCCTGTAGTTTTCTGCGAATAGGTCTTTTACCTCCTTAGTTAAGTTTATTCCTAGGTACCTTAATTTTTTTGGTGTGATGGTAAATGGGATTGCTTTTTTAGTCTCCCTTTCTGTGAGTTCACTATTGGTGTATAGGAATGCCATAGATTTCTTGGCATTGATTTTGTAGCCTGCTACATTGCTGAACTCATTAAGTCTATTAGCTTTTTTATGGAGTCTTTTGGGTTTTTTATGTACAATACCATGTCATCTGCAAATAAGGATAGCTTTACTTCTTCTTTTCCAATTTGGATGCCTTTTATTTCTTCTTCTTGTCTAATTGCAATGGCTAATACTTCCAGTACTATGTTGAATAGGAGTGGTGAGAGTGGGCAGCCCTGTCTTTTTCCTGTTCTTAAGGGAAATGGTTGTAGTTTTTGCCCATTGAGTATGATGTTTGCTGTGGGATTCTCATATATGGCTTTTATTATGTTGAGGTATGATCCTTCTATTCCTACCTTGTTGAGAGTTTTTATCAAGAAAGGGTGTTGGATTTTGTCAAATGCTTTTTCTGCATCAATTGATACGACTATGTGATTTTTATCTCTCAATTTGTTTATGTGATGTATCACATTTATTGATTTGAGGATATTGTACCATCCTTGCATTCCTGGGATAAATCCTAACTTGGTCATGGTGTATGATCTTTCTGAGGTACTGCTGGATCCGATTTGCTAGAATTTTATTGAGGATTTTGGCATCTATATTCATGAGGGATATTGGCCTGTAATTCTCTTTCATTGTGTTATCTTTATCTGGTTTTGGTATTAGGGTGATGTTAGCTTCATAGAAGGAGTTTGGAAGTGTTCCATCCTCTTGAATTTTCTGGAATAGTCTGAGGAGTATAGGTTTTAGTTCTTCCTTGAATGTTTGGTAAAACTCCCCTGTGAAGCCATCTGGCCCTGGGCTTTTGTTTGCCGGAAGCTTTATGATGACTGCTTCAATTTCTTCCATAGTTATTGGTCTGTTGATTTGTTTAGATTCTTAATGATTGAGTTTTGGGATTTTATATTTTTCCAGAAATATATCCATTTCCTCCAGATTGTCTAGTTTGTTGGAGTAGAGTTGTTCATAGTATTTTTTAACAATCCTTTGTATTTCAATGGGGTCTGTTGTTATTTCACCTCTTTCATTTCTGATTTTATTTATTAGGGTTCTCTCTCTTTGCTTCTTGGTGAGTCTGGCTAGGGTTCATCAATCTTGTTTAATCTTTCAAAGAACCAGCTTTTGGTTTTGTTGATCTTCTGTATTGTTTCTTTGGTCTCTATGTCATTTATTTCTGCTCTGATCTTTACTATTTCCTTCCTTCTGCTTACACTCGGCTTTTCTTGTTGCTTTCTTTCTAAATCTTTGAGTTGTTGTGTTAGATAATTTATTGCCGCTGTTTCTAGTTTTTTGCAGCAGGATTGTAGAGCTATGACCTTCCCTCTCAGAACTGCTTTCACTGTGTCCCATAGATTTTGGATTGTTGTGCTGTCGTTGTCATTTGTTTCCATGATGTTTTCTATCTCTTCCTTAATCTCTATCGTAACCCAGTCATAGTTTAATAGCATGCTGTTTAGTCTCCATGTGTTTGATTTCTTTGGGTTGTTTCTATTGTAGTTGATTTCCAGCTTTATGCCATTGTGATCTGAGAATGTGTTTGATATGATTTCTATCTTCTTGAATTTGGAGAGACTTTGCCTATGACCCAACACATGGTCTATCTTTGAGAATGACCCATGGGCACTTGAAAAGAATGTATATTCTGTGGCTCTGGGGTGAAATGATCTGAAGATGTCAATTAATTCCTTCTAGTCTAGTGATTCATTGAGGAGTGATGTTTCTTTACTAATTTTTTGTTTAGAGGATTTGTCCAATGGTGATAGTGAGGTATTAAAGACTCCTACTATGATAGTATTGCTGTCTATCTCTCCCTTGATATCCTCTAGGAGTTTTAGTATGTATTTGGGTGCTCCTATATTGGGTGCATATATGTTTACCAGAGTTATTTCTTCTTGTTGGATTGCTCCCTTTAGTATTATGTAGTGACCTTCTTTATCTCTTGTTACATTCTTCACTTTGAGATCTAATTTGTCGGATATAAGTATTGCTACCCCAGCTTTTTTTCCATTTCCATTCGCTTGAAGAACCTTTTTCCATCCTTTCACCCTCAGTCTGTGTGCATCTTTTTTTTGGAGGTGGGTTTCTTGTAGACAGCAGATATATGGGTCGTGTTTTCTTATCCAGTCTATTACCCTATGTCTTTTGATTGGAGCATTTAAACCATCTACATTTAAAGTAATTATTGATAGATAGTTATTTCTAGCCATTTTTGTTCTTTGCCCCTATGTTCTTTTATGGCTTCCTATTGCTTTTCACAGCAGACCCTTTAGCATTTCTTGCATTGCTGGTTTGGTGGTAATGTATTCCCTTAGACCTTTTTTGTCTGTGAAGCTCCTGATTTGACCTTCAATATTTATCGATAGCTTTGCTGGGTACAGTATTCTAGGATTCAGACCCTTTCTTTGCATAACTTTGTATATTTCATTCCAATCCCTTCTGGCCTGATAACTTTCTGTTGAGAAATCACTTGCTAATCTGATGGGGGTTCCTTTGTAGGTGACTTTCTGTCTGTCTCTGGCAGCTTTTAGGATTCTCACTTTGTCGTTGATGTTTGCCAATTTAATTATAACATGCCTTGGTGTAGGGCTTTTGGGGTTTAATTTGCTTGGAACTCTGTGAGCTTCTTGGATTTGTGTGGGTTTTTTCTTTCCTATATCAGGGACGTTTTCTGTTATTATTTATTCCAACCGGTTTTCTATTCCTTGCTCAGTTTCCTGTCCCTCTGGAGGCCCTATTATACGTATGTTGTTTTGTTTCATGTTGTCCCAAAGTTCCCTTAGGCTCTCCTCCTGCTTTTTAATTTTTTTTTCTAGAAGCTGCTCTACTTGGGTGTTTTTTCCTACCTTGTCCTCCAGCTCACTGATGCGGTCCTCTGCTTCATCTAGTCTACTCCTGATACTTTCTATGGAGTTCTTTACCTCAGCAATGTCACTTTTCATTTCTTCTTGGGTCTTCTTCATTTCTTCATAATTCTTCTTCATTTCTTCATAATTCATCTTCATATCTTCGTAATTCTTCTTCATTTCTTCATATTTCTTATTCATTTCTTCCTGGCTCTTCTTCATTTCCTCTTGATTCCTCTTCAATTCCTCATGGTTCTTACTTGTATTGGCTTCTGTTCTCTTCATCCACCCTATGACCATTTCTCTGAACTCTCTCTCTGACAGGTTGTTTGCTTCCATTCCAGTTACCTCTTTTTCTGGTGAGGCTTGCTTTTCTTTCATTGGTGGGCTATTTCTTTGTCTCCCCATAGTCTTTCTTCTCTGTGTGTCTTGTTATGTAGTTCTCACTCTCCTGTGTTGATTTAAAGGCTCAGACTACAACACAACCAAGTGCAGCACACCAGGCACAGAAGAAGAATGTATTCACAGAATTGGTAACTCCAAATTAAAAGTGATTGCCAAAGGAAGGTAAATTAGGTGATAGGTGGGGTAAGAGAGAGTAAGAGAAAACACACTCGCACACACAAAATAAAGAAAGAAAAAAAGAATGAAAGAAAGGAAGAAAGGAAGAAAGAAAAAGAAAGAAAGAAAGAAAGAAAGAAAGGAAGGAAGAAAGGGAATGCCAAAATAAGTTGGGAAAAGGGGGAGGAGTAAAAAGAAAGGAAAAGGGAGTAAACTAAAAATATGGGTTGGAACCTCCCAGAGGACCACCACTAATCCCAGCAAAAGCCAGCAACTAGTACCTGGAGACTGATAGAAACTACATACAACAACTAATATCAAGGGAGGTTAGGGAACACAGAAGCTTAAATCTATCGAAAAACAATATAAACATCACCAATACACAAAACAATGCCAACTCCCGCTCCACAAAACAAATTAAAAGGAAAGAATAACCAAACCAATTTCACAAATATGCATAAAATATAAACAACATCAGCAGGACCGAGAGAAAAACATTTTAGGATCGTGAAATCGGAGAAGCATTAGTGTGTATGGACTTGGAGCAGGTGGTTGGAGATTGGATATAAAAGTGGGGTGAAATTTTAACAGGGGCTAAAAAGAGAGAATAAGGAAAATCTAAACCACAAAAAGTGTAAGGGGAATAAGACACTAACTAAGGAAAGGTTAGCAAGAGAGTTCTGGCATAAGGGGGAAGTTGAAGTAGGTTAAAGAGTTACTAAAAGGTAGATGAAAAAAGACTATATATCACTAATGTCTGAGTAGAATAAAGATGGAATAAAATGGCACTTAAAAATTTTAAATAGTAGTAGAACAAAATTGATTCCTTAATTTGTGTTACATAAGAGACAATTTATGATTCAGCCCCTAGGTGGCAGTGTTTCTGAACTGACCTCCAGGTCTATTGGTCCTTTCTAGCCTGATCTAAAATCCCGCTATGTCTATGGTATTTACTACTGATTTGTGGAAATAGGCTACCCCAGAGCTGCCCCTCTAATGGTGAGGACCTGTTCTGATTCCCAGAGTCAGAAAAACAGCTCGCCCCTGTGGTCTCCCAGGTTCTCCCTCACCAGGGGATCCCCTGTTCCTCGTTCAGTGCTGAGAAATTCGGATTTAGAGAGGACAAACGCAGGCGCGCGAACTCACATCCTGCTGGTATGTTTGCGGGAAACCCTTTCTCCCCTTGGGTTTGGCAGCCCGCTCCCTCCCAAAACTGCCAGGCTGGCCCTCTCCTTCAGGTCCAAATGTGTCGCCCTCTATGTATCCCCCCTCCTGTCACCAGCTCCGAGGACCCTCTTCCACGTTTGCCGGCTCCAACAGCCACAGACTTTTCCTCTTTTTTCGCCAGGCATGAATCTCCCTGTGTTACCAGCTCCCTCAACCCCGGAGAAACCTGACCTTTCCGCAGCTGAGCTCAGGTTTCCTCGGAGTCCGCTTCTTCACCAACTAGGAACCGATGTTGGGGAGGGGGTGGAGGTCTTAGACGCCCAGTGGGTACCGCAACTGTAAAATCTACAGGCTCTTCCCCGTTAAGATGGCGCAGCCGCCTCTGAGCCAGGCTCCGGGAGAGAACCGAGCCGCACCAGAGCCGCTCCGTTAAGGGCGGCTAATCTAGCAGTCCCCCTCCTTCTCCCAAAGCCCTGCTGTCCCCCCACTCGCCAACAAACACTCCCCCAGCGACCCTCAGCTGCTCACCCCGGGACACAAATGATTACGCGTCCTTCTGACCCGCCGCCATCTTTTCCTCTCCTCTAAAATAATTCTTTGTATTTCTGTGGTATCAGTTATTACTTTTCTTTATATTTTTAATCTTCTATTTTATTTATTTGAATCCTCTCTTTTCCTCATGAGTCTGTTTAAAGGTTTCTCAATCTTGTTTATTTTTGCAATTTTTCTATTGTATTTATTTCCCCTTTTATGTTAATTATTTTCTTCTAATACTTATTTTGGGCTTTATTGTGGTTTTTTTTTATAGTTTCTTCAGGTATAAGGTTAGAGTATTTATTTGAGATTTTTATTTTTCTTGAGGGAGGCCTATATTGCAATAACTCTCTTTTAGACCATTTTTGTTTTGTTCCATAGATTTTGGGTTATTGTTTTTTCATTTTTATTTGTTTCAAGGTATCTTTTTATTTCTTCCTTGATCTTATTATTAACCATTCATTGCTTAGTAACAACTTATTCAGCTTCCATGTGTTCAGATGGTTATATGTATGTTGTTGTTTTTTTTTATTTAATTTCCAATTTTATACCATTATAGTTGGAGGAGAATATTTGATATAATTTCAATCTTCTTAAATGTATTGAGTTTTGTGGCCTAATGTGTGGTCTATTCTAGAAGATAGTTCATATGCATTGAAAATAATGCATATTATGTTTCTTTGCGGCGAAAAGTTCTGAAAATATAAATTAAATTCATCTGATTTTGTGTGTCATTTATGGCTATTTTGTTGATTTTCTGTGTGGAAGATCTATCCATTAATGTCAATGGGGTGTTAAAATTCCCGGTTTGACTGCATTATTGTCAATCTTTCCCTTTATGCCTACCAATATTTACTTATATATTTAGATGCTCCTATGTTGGATGTGTAAATGTGTACCAGGGTTATGTCCTCTTGTTGGATTTATCACTTTATCATTATATAATGTCCTTCTTTGTCCTTTATAGGAGTTGTGTTAAAGTTTATTTTGTTTGATATAAGTATTGCTACCCCAAGGATTTTTATTCCATTTTCATGTAATATCTTTTCCCATCCCTTTACTTTCAGCCTCTGTGTGTCTTTTGATCTGAAGTGGGTTTGTTGCAGATAGTATATATATGGGTCTAGTCTTCTTATCCATTCATATAACCTAAATATTTTGATTAGAACATTTAAGCTATTTACATTTAAAGTGATTATTTACAGGTATGTATTTATTACTGTTTTATTTAAAATTCACATTTAGATTTTTCTTTTAAAATTTATTTTTCTTAAGGAAGTCCCTTTAACATTTCTTATAATATGGTGTGGAGGAAATAAACTTTACCTTTCTCTTTTCTGGCAATCTCTTTCTTTTACTTCAATTTTAAATTATAGCCTTGATAGAGTTGTCTTGGTTGTAGGTCCTTGCTTTTTTGAGAAATCAGCTAAAAGCCTTATGTAAGCTTTCTTGTAGGTAACTAACTCTTTCTTTTGGTTTTAGGTTCTCTTTTTATTTTATACTAGAGGTCCAGTGCACTAAATTCATGCATGAGAGGGGGTTGGCCTGCACCATCTCCAATCTGGGACATCCCTCTTGCAATCGAGGACTGCTGGCTCCTAACCACTCACTTGCCTGCCTACCTGATCACCTCTAACCCCCTCTGCCTGGTGGCCTTATGCCCCTAACTGATCCCCTGCTGTCTTGATCACTCCTATCCACCTCTTCCTGCCAGCCTGATTGCCCCTAACTGCCTCTGCCTCAACCCCCACCACCATGGCTTTGTCCAGAAGGACATCCAGAAGATGTCCAGTCTAATTAGCATATTACTCTTTTATTAGTATAGATTTCATTTATTTTTTTATTGATTAAAGTATTACATATGGCTCATTTTCCCCCACTGACTTCTCCCCAACCACTCCCCACCACCTCCCCCTAAGCACATACCCTCATCCTTGTTAGTGTATGTGTTCATTTGTTATGCTTCAATGCATGCATATATATTCTTTGATCAATTTTGTCTTTAATTTTTCCATTTTAATTATGATATCTCTTGTTGTAAGTATCTTTGGATTCATCTTGTTTGGGGCTCTTTGCATTTCCTGGACTATATGTCTTTTTCCTTCACCAAGTTAGGGAAAATTTTAGTGATTATTTCAAATAGGTTCTCAATCCTTTTCTCTCTCTATTCTCCTTCTGATATCCCTATGATGGAGATGTTGTTATGACTGGTGTTGTCCTAGAGGTACCTTAAAACTAGTTTCAATTAAATGTTTTTTTTTCTTTTTTGTTGCTCTGATTGAGTGGTTTTTTTTTTCTAGTTTCCCAATTGTTGAGTCATTCTTCCACTTTATCTAGTCTGTTCTTGCTTTCATCCAGTGTATTTTCCATTCAGATAGTGTATTCTTCATTTCTGATGTGTTTTTCTCTATTTATTTTATGTCCTTTTCATGCTTACTATATCTTTGTTGAAATTTCTACTAAATTCCTTGAGTATCTTTATGGCTATTGTTTTGTATTATGTATTCTGGTAGAATGCTTGCCTCCATTTCATTTAGTTTGTTTGTTTGCTTTTTCCTTGAGAGTTTCTCATGTTCTTTTATTTGAATCATGCATTTTTCTCCTTGACTCCCTCTTGTGTTTGTATCTATGAATTAAGTGTATATTCTATGTCTCCAAGTCTTGCTAGGTTGGCCTTATTTGGTAGGTGTCTTGTGAGGCTCAGTGGTGCAGTCTCCATAATAATCTGAACTAGAAGCTCCAAGAATGTCCCTGTATGTGTTATGTAAACCCTCTTGTAGTTGAGTATTGATTGATATTGGTCTGTTTGTGGGTGGGTTGACCTTCAGGCTGCCTGGCTTTGAGTATCAAACCTGACTAGAGTGTCTAAGCTGCTATGCAGGGCCTGATATTACATTGTCCACTTTAAGTTATGGTATCTGTTAGACTCCCTCTGAATTTGTCACTTATAGAGCTTATTGAGTTCTGCTCTGATGTGGTCTGAAGCTTCCCACCAAGTATATTGGTTCTGGAACCTCTTGATAAGGACTTCAGTGCAGGTCAATATCAAATGCTGCCTGTTACTGTCCCTAGGTTACCCTGTAGAAGCTACAAAGCTATTCATAATTTATGATTGCCTTTGATATATCTGGGTATTTGTAGGAATAACCAAGCTGCATACAGAGGACATCACCCACCAGTACCAAACCTAGGAAAGTTCAGCATAAGGCCTAAGGCACCTTGAAATCCTCCTCCATCTGTTGGCTAAATCCTATATATTTCTGTGTACAGATAGTTTATCTCATTATTGCTAGGTATCTTAATTTTTTTGGTGCAGTGGTAAATGGGATTGTTCTTTTAGTTTATCTCTCTTTGAGTTCATTATCCTATCTAATACAGAGAGAATATGCAAATTGACCATCACGCTGTCACAAAGATGGCAGCACCCACAGCAGAGAGAGGGTTTCCATAACACAAGATGGTTGCATCTACAACAGAGGCCAAGTTCCCAGCATAAGCCTTAACGAACAATCAACAGGGACCTGAGGCTATGTGGTGTTGGGCTGGGGCAGAAGACCAAAGACTGTACCACCCGCCCAGGAGGGTTTGACAGGGGACCTCAGGCCATACTCCCTACCCCAGCATCAGGTGGAGACCTCAGGCTGCAATCCCCACCTGGCAGGGTTTAATGGGGTACTACAGGCCACACCCCCTACTGGGAGGGACTTGATGGGGGACCTCAAGGTGTGCCTCCTGCCCAGTTGCTGGACCAGGGAACTTCTGGCTTCTCTCCCTGCCCAATTGCCAGGCTGGGGGACCTCAGGCTATGCCCCCTGCCCAGTGCTGGGCCAGGGGACCTGAGGCTGCACCTCTTACCCACAGGGCATGATGGGGATCTCAGGTTGTGCCCCCCACCTAGTGGGGCTTGAAGAGGGACCGCAAGGTGTGCCCCTGCCCTGGCCCAAGCTGGGAGACCTCAGGCAGCTCCTCCTGACCTGGTGCCTGGCCAGGGGACCCCAGGCTGTGACCCCCACACCCTAGCGCCAAACCAGGGGACCACAGGCCTTTTCCCCAGCCCCAGTGCTGGGCCAGGGGACATGAGGCTGCACTTCCCACCCAGCAGGGCTTGAAAAGGGTGGGGCAGGCTGTGTCTAGATCTTGCCCAATGGGTTTGGGTCTTGCATGATTTTGAGGTGACATGGGTGGGCAGGGACTTGACTCTGGGTCCCACAGCATGACCCAGACTCTGACAGGCAGATTTTCATATACATTTTACTAATTTTCTTTCTTTTAAAAATATATATACATTTATTTATATTTTTGCAGTATACCTTAGATTTAATGGTAGCACATGTGTTTTCCTACCCTCCTATTGTCTTCCCCCCGGCCACCCCTACCCCACAGCACATGTCCCCACCTGTCCCCCCTGCCCCAGTGTCTTGCATCCACTGGTTATGCTCACATGCATGCATACAAGTCCTTTGGTTGATCTCTCACAGCACCCATCCCCCATCTTCCCCAGCCTTCCCCCTATAGCCCGGCAGCCTGTTCAATGCCTCCCTGCCTCTGTATCAATCACTCTCCAATGTTTCTTTTCTTCAAAAATATCTTGCCTCTGCATACTAGAAATAAATGTATAAGAACAAAAAATGTTTGAGTCCCATTTTCAATGTCCAACTGTTCTGAGTCCCAGTTTCAATATCAAATAGTTCTTTATGTGTACATGTCAGCAATGGTATCCAGATGGTGGACACATGGTGGCAATGCAAGATCCATTCTCTCTGATTTGGTCCTGGGCTGCCTGCAGCAATGCACAGCTGCTGACTGCTAGCATGGCAAGGTATCATCAGTGTCCCCATCTCATCTCTGACACTTCTATTATAAAGAAAAGTCAAATAGCCATATTAAAATATTTCCTCTAATTAATCCCCCTTTAATGTGCATGAATTTTATGCACCAGGCCACTAGTTGGTGTATAAAAACAAAACAGATTTCTGAGTGCAAATTTTGTATCCTGCTACATTGCCAAATTAATTTATTAAGTAGAATGGCTTTTATTTTTTAATGGAGTCTTTAGGGTTTTCTATGTGCAATATCATGTTATCTGCAAATAATGATAGTTTAACTAATTTTCCAACTTAGATTCCTTTTATTTCTTTTTCTTACCTGACCGCTAGGGCTAGCGCTTCCATAGAAATCAGGAGTGTGAAAGTGGGCATGCCAGTCTTATTCCTGTTCTTAGAGAAAAATGGTTTTAGTTTTTTCCTATTGAGTATAATGTTGGCAATAGGTTTGTCATATAAGGCTTTTATTATGTTGAGATATGATAACTCTATTGCCACTTTGCTGAGAGTTTTTATCAAGAAAGGGTATTGGATAATAAAGCTTTTTCTGCAGTAATTAACACGATTATGTGATTTTTATTTTTGTTTTTTTTAATACGTTTTATTGAGTTTTGCAGTATAACTTATATTTAATAGTAGTACATATGTTTTCCTTCCCGCCCCAATATCCTCCCCCAGCCTCCCTTACCCCCCAGCACATGTCCCCACCGCCCCCCCTTCCCACCCCAGTGTCTTTCATTCATTGGTTATGCTCATATGCATGCATACAAGTCCTTTGGTTGACCTCCCCCAGCACCCGCTTCCATCCACCCCAGCCTTCGCCCTGTAGCTTGACAGCCTGTTCAATGCCTCCCTGCCTCTAGATCAATCACTCTACCGTGTTTCCTTTCTTCAAAAATATATTCCGTCTGCATACTAGAAATAAATGTATACGAACAAAAAATGTTTGAGTCTCAGTTTCAATGTCCCACTGTTCTGAGTCCCAGTTTCAATGTCAAATAGTTCTTTATGTGTACATGTCATCAATGGTATCCAGATGGTGGACACATCATGGCAATGCAAGATCCATTCTCTCTGGTTTGGTCCTGGGCCACCTGCAGCCATGCACAGCTGCCGACTGCTAACAAGGCAAGGGGTTTTGAGTGTCCCCCATCTCTGGACCGTCCTCATGCGTGGAACAGACCCATCAGTTCCTCACTGTCACAGGAACCCGCATGGTCTTGGAGTTGTTCTCTGAAAACACACAAACACATTGTCCACCAAAAGTTAACAAAGGTATCCTCTCTGCAAATTAGACTTGGGATTCTTTTTATTTTTGCCTAAATGATTTTCCTTTGGCTTATTTTGACACAATGTGTATTTTTTTCATGGGTGTCCTGCTGTTGGCTTTACAAATGGGAGTGACTTTTCTGGAGTAAGAATTTTCTAGATGTATTTTACTTACAGGATATTTTTCCTTACATGATATTATCCCACTATCCCCCCCCCCCCTTTTTGATTAATGGGAGCTTTGGAAATTTTAGATTGCAGTCTTGGTAATTTTAAATTTTAATTTTTGCACACAAATATGACTGCTTTAGCTTTTTTGGATGATAGGCAATTTTATAGTGAGGTGAACTACTAATAGATATTTTAGTTAATGTTTTAGGAAAAGCTTTTTGTCCAGTACACTTAAATTTTCCTGAGTATTCACTTATTTCAATTAGCCAATTTAAATTAATCTGAAAACTTGATTACTATTTTACTGTCACTTTTAATACTCAAGCAGAAATCTTAGTTTATCCTGTAAATATTAGTGGAATGGAATATTTGCATTTTTGAGTAAGTCCTGAGCATTCCTGGTATTAGACTGGATTTAGATATAGAGCAGCTATTGCTGGCCAAGTCTTTGTCTGCCACCTGGGTCCAGTTCTGAGTCGTGCGTGGGAGGCGAAGCAGCCATGGGGGCAGGAGAACTCCCTCAGGAGGGGTGAGAATTCAAGCCCTTGCAAGGTTTGTGGGTGAGGGTCTTTGGCCTACCTCTGTTGACCTTTTAGTTATCTCCTCTTCGCCCCTGTGCAACTGTGCCTGTCTTAGGTTGTTCCTTCCCTGAGGAATCTTACCCGTCTCGGCTAACCAGCAATACTCCAGGGCCAAACAGGGTGATGTGAGGTTCAGTTCTGTCTCCTTTGTAGTCTATGGCCCCATAGCCTCCACATCCAGCACCTACCTTGGGGTCCCCTCGACTGCTGGCGGTGTCCAGGAACTGATCATATATCTCAGGGGACCCAGGTTTCTTCTCCAGAGAGGGCCCAGCTCACACCTTTGGTCGAGAGACAGATCCATGGTGCCAGCTGTCCAGAGGCTTCAGCCAGAGCTTGAATTGATAACTCAGGCAAGAGCTATGTGTATTTGCATAGTAAGAAGAGTGTCCCTCCTGACAAAAAAGGCAAGAGGGGCTAATATAGAATGCTCGGATGCCTTCCCAGTGCCTTAATTCATTCTGAAAGGGATTAATTCATTTCCTATACTTTTTTAAATTACTGCCCAACAATCAAAGAATTAATTTGTAAGCTTATTTGGGATAATTGTATAATATGCTGTTGTCAAATATCAAAAATTATAATGATATTGTAGATTAATATCATGTAAGTGTATTATGGTGTTACAGAAAGTTAAGGAGGGCCTAGCCTAAGAACTGGTGTCCTTAGGAGATGACAAGCTATAGGCCATGTCAATTCAATCTCAAACTAACTTCAAATTTTTTTATAACTTTATAAAACCTTTGTTAGGGATGTAAAAACACAAATTACTTACGTTAGCTCAAGAGTTCAAATATATTAACTTTCCGTCTTACTCCCACCACCTGCCACTTACCCTGAGTTTTGACATTCTGATGGACTTTTCTCAGTCTCTGGATCCATTCTTGTTCATCAGTCTATGTCATTCATTATATTCCACAAATGAGTGAGATCATGTGATATTTATCTTTCTCTGCCTGGCTAATTTCACTTAGCATAATGCTCTCCAGCTCCATCCATGTTGTTACAAATGGTAGGAGCTCCTTCTTTTTTACCACATCATAGTATTCCATTGTGTAAATGTACCATGGTTTTTTAATCCACTCATCTGCTGATGGGCACTTAGGCTGTTGCCAAATCTTAGATAGGGTAAATTGTGCTGCTATGAACATAAATGTGCATATATGCTTTCTAATTCTTGTTTCTAGTTCCTTGGAGTACATTCCTAGAAGTGGGATCACTGGGTCGAATGGGAGCTCCATTTTTAGTTTTTTGAGGAAACTCCATACTGTTCTCCACAGTGGCTGTACTAGTCTACAATCCCACCAGCAGTGCAGGAGAGTTCCTTTTTCTCCGCATACTCGCCATCACTTGTCTTTTGTTGATTTGTTGATGTAAGCCATTCTGACAGGTGTGAGATGGTACAGCATTGTTGTTTTGATTTGCATCTCTCGGATAATTAGTGACTTGAGCAAGTTTTCATATGTGCCTCGGCCTTCTTTTGTCTTCTTTCAAAAAGATTCTATTTAGGTATGTTGCCTATTTTTTTTTATTGGATCATTATTCCTCCTTTTATTGAGTTGTGTGAGTTGCCTGTAGATGCTTGAGATTAAACCTTTATCACTAATAACATTTGCAAAAATGTTGTCCCATACAGTGGGTTTTCTTGTTGTTTTGCTGATGGTTTCTTGAGCTGTGCAAAAGCTTTTAATTTTGATGTAGTCACAATTGTTTATTTTGTCTTTAGCTTCGATTGCCCTAGGAGCAGTGTCATTGAAGAAGTTCGTTTGGCATATGTGGGAGATATTTCTTCCTGTGGATTCCTCTAAAATTTTTATGGTTTTCCGTCTTCTGTTTAAGTCTGTATCCATTTTGAGTTTATTTTTGTGTATGGGGTGAGCTGGTGGTCTAGTTTCATTTTTTTGTATGTATCTGTCCAATTTTCCCAACACTACTTATTGAAGAGACTATCTTGACTCCATTTTATGTTTGTGCATCCTTTGTCAAATATTAATTGAGCATAGTGGTTTGGGTTAATATCAGGATTCTCTGTTCTATTCCATTGATCTATCTGTCTGTTCTTGTGCCAGTACCAGGCTGTTTTGAGAACAGTAGCTTTGTAATACAGCTTGAAATCTGGTATAGAAATCACATCGACTTTGTGCTTCTTTCTCAGGATTGCTGTGGCTATTCGGGGCCTTTTTTTAATGCAGATGTATTTTTGGAGAGTTCTTCCTAGGTCTGTGAAATATGCCATTGGTATTTTAATGGGGAGTGCATTAAATTTATAGATTGCTTTGGGTAGTATGGACATTTTCATTATGTTGATTCTCCCAATCCATGAACATGGAATGTTCTTCCACCTGTTTACATCTTCCTCTATGTCTTTTTTTAGTGTCCTGTAGTTTTCTGCAAATAGGTCTTTTACCTCCTTAGTTAAGTTTATTCCTAGCTATCTTAATTTTTTTGGTGTGATGGTAAATGGGATTGCTTTTTTAGTCTCTCTTTCTGTAAGTTCACTATTAGTGTATCGAAATGCCATAGATTTTTTGGCGTTAACTTTGTTGCCTGCTATCTTGGTGAACTCATTTATTAAGTCTTCTAGTTTTTTATGGAGTCCTTCGGTTTTTTTATGTACAATATCATGTCATCTGCAAATAAGGATAGATTTCATTTTTCTTGTCCAGTTTGGATGCCTTTTATTTCACCTTCCTGTCAGATTGCGATGGCTAATATTTCCAGTACTATGTAGAACAGGAGTGGTGAGAGTGGGCTTTCCTGTCTTGTTTCTGTTCTTAGGGAAAATGGTTGTAGTTTTTGCCAATTGAGTATGATGTTTGCTGTTGGTTTATCATATATGGCTTTTATTATGTTGAGGTATGATCCCTCTTTTCCTACCTTGTTGAGAGTTTTTATCAAGAAATGGTGTTGGATTTTATCAAATGCTTTTTCTGCATCAATTGATATGACTATGTGATTTTTATCTCTCAATTTGTTTATGTGATGTATCACATTTATTGATTTACGCATATTGTACCATCCTTGGATTCCTGTGATAAATCCTACTTGGTCATAGTGTATGATCTTTCTGATGTACTGCTGGACCCGATTTGCTAGAATTTTATTGCTGAATTTTGCCTGAATATTCATGAGGGTTATTGGCCTGTACTTCTCTTTCATTGTGTCATCTTTATCTGGTTTTGGTACTAGGGTGATGCTAGCTCCATAGAAGGAGTTTGGAAGTGTTCCATCCTCTTGAATTTTCTGGAATAGTCTGAGGAGTATAGGTTTTAGTTCTTCCTTGAATGTTTGGTAAAACTCCCCTGTGAAGCCATCTGGCCCTGGGCTTTTGTTTGCTGAAAGCTTATTGATGACTGCTTCAATTTCTTCCACAGTTATTGGTCTATTGAGTTGTTTAGATTCTTCCTGATTGAGATTTAGGAGGTTATATTTTTTAAAAAATATATCCATTTCCTCTTGTTGTCCAATTTTTCGGAGTAGAGTTGTTCATAGTATTTTTTAACAATCCTTTGTATTTCGATGGGGTCTGTTGTTATTTCACCTCTTTCATTTCTGATTTTATTTATTAAGGTCCTCTCTCTTTGCTTCTTGGTGAGCCTGGCTAGAGGTTCATCAATCTTGTTTATCCTTTCAAAGAACCAACTCTTGGTTTTGTTGATCTTCTGTATTCTTTCTTTGGTCTCTATGTCATTTATTTCTGCTCTGATCTTTACTATTTCCTCCCTTCTGCTTACACTGGGCTTTTCTTGTTGCTTTCTTTCTAACTCTTTGAGTTGTTGGGTTAGATAATTTATTGCCGCTGTTTCTAGTTTTTTGCGGTAGAATTGTTGAGCTATGATCTTCCCTCTCAGAACTGCTTTCACTGTGTCCCTTAGATTTTGGATTGTTGTCCTATCATTGTCATTTGTTTCCATGATGTTTTCTATCTCTTCCTTGATCTCTCTAGTAACCCAGTCATTATTTAATAACATGCTGTTTAGTCTCCATGTGTTTGATTTCTTTGGAATTTTTTATTGTATTTGATTTCCAGCTTTATGCACTGTGATCTGAGAATATGCTTGATATGATTTCTATAATCTTGAATTTGAAGATACTTTGCCTATAACCCAGCCATGTTCTATCTTTGAGAATGACCCATGGGCACTTGAAAATAATGTATATTCTGTGGCTTTGGGGTGAAATGATCTGAAGATGTCAATTCCATCTGGTCTAGTGAGTCATTAAGGATTGTTGTTTCTTTACTGATTTTTTTAAGAGGATTTGTCAATGGTGATAGTGGGGTATTAAAGTCTCCTATTATGATTGTATTGCTGTCTACCTCTCCCTTGATATCCTCTAGGAGTTTTTGTATGTATTTGGGTGCTCCTGTATTGGGTGCGTATATGTTTACCAGAGTTATTTCTTCTTGTTGGATTGCTCCCTTTAGTATTATGAACTGGCCTTCTTTATCTCTTGTTATGTTCTTCACTTTGAGATCTAATTTGTCAGATATAAGTATTGCTACCCCAGCTTTTTTTAAAATTTCCATTCCCCTGAATTACTTTTTTCCATCCTTTCATCCTCAGTCTATGTATGTCTTTTTTTCGGAGGTGGGTTTTTTGTAGACAGCAGATACATGGGTCGTGTTTTCTTATGCAGTCTATTACCCTATGTCTTTTGATTGGAGCTATTAAACCATTTACCTTTAAAGTTGTTATTGATAGGTACTTATATGTTGCCATTTTTCTTCTTTAGCCCTGTGTTCCTTCTTTGCTTCCTATTTCTTTTTACAGCAGACCTTTTAGCATTTCTTGCATTGCTGGTTTAGTGGTAATGAATTCCCTTAGCCCTTTTTTAACTGTGAAGCTCCTGATTTGACCTTCAATTTTAATTGATAACCTTGCTTGTTATAGTATTCTAGGATTCAGACCCTTCCTTTGCATGACTTTGTAAATTTCATTCCACTGCCTTCTGGTCTGATAAGTTTCTGTTTAGAGATCACTTGTTAGTCTGATGGGGGTTCCTTTGTAGGTGACTTTTTGTCTCTCTCTGGCAGCTTTTAAGATTCTTACTTTGTCATTGGTGTTTGCCAATTTAATTATATTGTGCTTTGGCATAGGCCTTTTGGGGTTCATTTTGCTCAGGAATTTTTGAGCTTCTTGGATTTGTTTGGATTTTTTCTTTCCTATATCAGGGAAGTTTTCTGTCATTATTTCTTCCAACAGGTTTTCTATTCTTTTCTCAGTTTCCTGTCCTTCTGGTAGCCCAATTATACAGATGTTGTTTTGTTTCATGTTGTCCCAAAGTTCCCTTAGGCTCTCCTCCTGCTTTTTAATTTTTTTTCTGGAAGCTGCTCTATTTGGTTATTTTTTCCTACCTTGTCTCCTAGATCACTGATGTGGTTCTCTGCTTCTTCTAGTTTACTCTTAATACTTTCTATTGAGTTCTTCACTTCAGCAATGTCACTTTTTATTTCTTTTTGGCTCTTCTTCATTTCTTCCTGGGTCTTCCTCATTTCCTCTTAGTTCTTCTTCAATTCCTCTTGGTTCTTACTCATATTATCAAATTTGTCTTCCATTCTTTTCAGCCACCTTATGACCATTTCTCTGAATTCTTTCTCTGACAGGTTGTTAACTACCATTTTGTTTACCTCCTTTTCTGGTGAGATTTGTTTTCCTTTCCTATGTGGGCTGTTTCTTTTTCTCCCCATGGTCTCTTTTCTCTGTGTATCTGGTTATGTATTTATCACTCTCCTATGTTGATTTATAGGTACCAAATACAACACAACCAGGTACAACGCACCAGGCACTGAACTGGAATGTAGTCACAGTAATGGTAATTCCAAATAAAGGTGATCACCAGAGAAAGGCAAATTTGGTGAAGGTGATAAAAAAAGAAAGAGATCCACCCCCCCCACACACACACGCAGACACTCACACCCCCACCCACCCCCACACACACACAAAAGAAAGAGAACCCCCCCCCACACACACACTCACAAAAAGAAAGACAGGAATGCTAAAATGATAATGGGAAAAGGGGAAGAAGTAAAAAAAAAAAAACGCACAAACAAACAAAAAAAGGGAGTAAACTATAAATGTGGGGTGAAAACTCCTATAGGACAGCCCCTAATCTGAACAAAAACCAGCAACAAGTACCTGCAGATTGATACTAACTACATACAACTACTAATATTAAGGGAGGTGAGGGAACACAGAAGCAAAAATCTATCTAAAAAACAATGCAAATGAGGACAACAAAACGAGAAACAACACCAAAAATAAAAAAAACCCTACAAGACATACCAAAATAATAGTATAAGCAAATCAATTTCATAAACCTGCATAAATAATCGATATAATCAACAGTCAAGTAAACGACAACAGGACAGGGCTAAAAACAATTTAGGATAGTGAAGTCAGAGAAGCTAGAGGTATATATGGACTTGGAGTAGGTGGTTGGAGATGAGATATATAAGTGGGGTGAAATTTTAACGGGGTAAAAAGAAAGAATTAAGGTAAATCTATAGTGGGAAAAGTGTAAGGGAAACAAGGCACTAAATAGGGAAAGGTTAACAAGAGAGTGGTGGTATAAAGGTGAAGCTAAGGTAGAGTAAAAGATACTAAAGGGTAGATGAAAATAGACTGTATTCCCAGAGTAGAATAAGGAGAAAATAAAATCAATTCCTTGTGTTACACAAGGGTCAACTTGTGATTCGGCCCCTGGGTGGCAGTGTTCCTAGATTGACCTCTGGGTCTATTGGTCCTTTCTAGCCTGAACTAATCTCGCTGTCCCTTGTTATTCAGTACTACCTCTTGAATGGTGACTGCTGTTTTAGCAGCCAGGACCCTCCCAAAATCTTCCGGGTTTCCCTCCTCTGTCAGGTCCAATTTGGTTGCCCTCCAGGGATTCCTTCTGCAACCAGCTCTGAGGGCCCTCTCCCACGTTTACCAGCTCCAACAGCCACAGATTTTATTTCAGGCACAGATCTCCTGGCTTTGAATTCCAAAGCTCCGATCTCCCAGTCTGCCATTTCCCTAGGGCTCGTGCCCAAAGTAGTCCCAGGAGAAATCTGACCTTTCCGTGCTGGAGCGCAGAGCTCTTAGACTCTGCCCGTCTGCTCCAACTGGGCACCAGTTTTCTGGGGGTCTCAGCCATCCAGTGGGTACTGCAGCTGTATATTTTCAGATCCTTCCACTTCAAGATGTCATGGTCCGCCTCTGTGAGGTTGGCTTAGCGAGAGAACCCAGCAGTCCTAGGGCCGCTTAGGCAGGGGTGGCCAACCCAGTAGTCCCCTATCTTCTCCCGGAGCACAGCTGTCCCCCTACTCACCAACAAACACTCCCTGGGCGACCTTCCCGATTATGTGATTTTTATCTCTTAGTTTGTTTATATGGTGAATCATGTTTATTGCTTTGCACATATTGTACCATACTTGAATCCCCAGAATAAGTCCCACTTGGTCATGGTGTGTGATCTTTATAATGTCATGCTGGACCTGATTTTCTTGAATTTTGTTGAGGATTTTAGAGTCTATGTTCATCAGGGATATGGGCCTGTAATTCTATTTCTTTGTAGTGTCTTTATCTGGGTTTGGAATTAGGGGAATGGGGCTTCCTAAAAAGAACTTTGAAGTGTTCTTTCCTCTTGAATATTTTGGAATAATCTGAGGATAATAGGTTTCAGTTCTTTGAATGTTTGGTAAACTTCCCTGTGCAGCCTTCTGGACCAGAGATTTTATTTACTGGAAGATTTATTTTTACATTCAATATTATTCAGTTTTAATGTCAGGTGCACAACATAGTGATTAGACAATCAGATATTTACAAAGTGATCTCCATAATATTTCAAGTACCCCACTTCTAGCCTGTACAAAGCTATTACAATATTATTATTATTTTTTTATTCCGTTGACCTCTCTCCAGGCACTTCCACCCCCAAAAGAATGCCCGCACATCCTAGTGACTGTGTCCACTGGTAATGAATATCTGCATGCATACAAGTCCTTTACTTGATCTCTTACTTGCCCCTCTTCCCTGCCTTTCATCTGAGGTTTGACAGTCAGATGTTTCTCTGTCTATGGATCTATTTTTGTTCATTGGTTTATGTTATTCACTATATTCCACAAATGAATGAGATCACAAAGTATTTGTTTTTCTCTGATTGGATTATTTTGCTTGCGTAATGCTCTCCAGACCCTTTCAAGCTGCTGCAAATAGTAAGAATTTCTTTTTTACAACAGGGTAGAATGGCAGTGTGTGATGTACCATAGTTTTTAATCCACTCATCTGCTGATGGGCACTAAGGCTGTTTCCAAATCTTAGCTATTGTAAATTGTGCTACATGAACATAGGGGTGCATGTGTCCTTCCTGATAGGTGTTACTCATTTCTTAGAATATATTTCTAGGGGTTGGATTACTGAGTAAATGAGACTTCCATTTTAATTTTTTAAGGGAATTTCATGTTTCCACATTGGCTGCACAAGTCTGTATTTCCTCCAGCAGTGTACAAGGGTTCCTTTTTTTCCCCTTTTCCACATCCTCGCCAGCACTTGTTGTTTGTTGATTTGTTGATGATAGTCATTCTACCAGGTGTGAGGTGGTACCTCATTGTCATTTTGATTTGCATCTCTCAGATGGTTAGTGACTTTGAACATGTTTTCAAATATCTCTTAACCTTCTGTATGTCCTCTTTAGGGAAGACTCTATTTAGGTCCTTTACATATTTTTGATTCGGTTATCTTCCTTTTGTTAAGTTGTCTGAGTTCCCTGTAAATTTTGGAGACTAAAACCTCATCAGAGATAACGTTGGCAAATATGTTCTCCCATGCAGTGGGCTTTCTTGTTGTTTTGTTGATGGTTTCTTTTACAATTCAAAAGCTTTTAAATTTGATGAAGTCCCATTTGTTTATTTTCTCCTTAATTTCCATTAACCTTGTAGCAATATTGGAAAAGATATTGCTATGAAAAATGTCTGATATTTTGCTGCTTGTGGTTTGCTCTGAAGTTTTTATGGTTTTCTGTCTTACATGTAAGTCCTTTATCCATTTTGAGTTTATTTTTGTGTATGGTGTAAGTTGGTGGTCAATTTTCATTTCTTTTCATGTATCTGTCCAGTTTTCCCAACACCATTTATTGAAGGGACTCTCTTGACTCCATTGTATACTTTTGCTTTCTTTGTCACATATTAATTGAGCATACTGGATTGGTTTGATTTCTGGGTTCTCTGTTCTGTTTCATTAGTCTATATGTCTCTTCTTGTGCTAATACCAGGCAGTTTTGAGAACAGTGGCTTTGTAGTATTGCTTGATATCTGGTATTGCGATCCCATATACTTCGTTCTTTTTTCTCAGGATTACTGTAGGTATTTGGGTTCTTTTTTAATTCCAGAATGAATTTTTGGAGAGTTCGTTCTAGATCTGTGAAATATGCTATTGGTATTTTAACAGGGAATTCATTGAATCTATATATTGCTTTGGGTTGTGTACATTTTAATGATGTTAGTTCCTCTAATCCATGAACACAGTATATTGTTCCATCTATTTATATCTTTCTCTATTTCTTTTTTAAGGTCTTGTAATTTTCTGAGTACAGGTCTTTTACCTCCTTAGTTAGGTTTATTTCTAGGTATCTTACTTTTTTGTTGTTGTTGCAATGGTAAAGGGAATTGTTTTTAAATTTATCATTCTAACCCTGACTGGTTTGTCTCAGTGAATAGAGCATCAGCCTGGGGACTAAAAGGTCCCAGGTTTGATTCTGGTCAAGGGCATGTACCTTGGTTGCAGGCATATCCCCAGTGGGACGTGTGCAGGAGGAAGCTGATCAATGTTTCTCTTATTGATGTTTCTAACTCTCTATCCCTTACCCTTCCTTTCTCTAAAAAATGAATAAAATATATATATTTAAAAATAAATTTATTATTCTGTAAGTTCATTATTGGAGTATTTCAAAAAGCCATAGATTTATGGGCATTAAGTTTGTATCCTGCTATATTGCCAGATTCAATTATTAAGTCTAATCAATGTTGAACCACATTAAACTCCCACTATCAACCATGTATGTGCCCTCCATCCCACTTTGATGCCAATATCTTTGTTTTCTCCTTAGAGCTTCCCTCCCATCAGCCAGGACTTCTTGGTACTTGAGCCAACCTCATTGTTCAACTGGGGACTTTATTTCCTGAGATAGAATTGTGGAGGAGGAAAAATAGTTTTCCTCTACCTTTCTGAGTTCTTAGTGGAGGCCCTTGTAATGAAAGACAGATCAGCAAGAGAAAAACAAAAGTTCATTAACATGTGTACGTTGTGTATATGTGGGAGATTCCAGGGAAAAATGAGTAACTCCCCAAGGTGGCTTAGAATACAGATTTAAATACCTTCATTTTAGGGAAAGTGGATGGGAGATATAGGCCTCTTAGAGAAGAATAAATGATATTTAGGAAAGATGAATGGGGTGGGGGGAAATAGTTTGTAACAAAGTTTGGGTGTGATGTCAACTTCTACTCTCCTATCCTGTGACAGGAGTCAGTGTTCTCCGCCTGATGACTTATGACATTTAAGCTCCTTTAGGGGGCTCTGATTTTAGGGAGATCAGGAAACTTCGGTGAAATCCTCTGCATGCATTTGCTGTTTTTCAAGCATCTACAGCTCAAAATCATCAATATAACAACAAAGCATATGTTGGGGTGACATGTTATCTTACCTTCAGAATAAACCCAACAAAAGCTTGTTTCCTTCCTCTTTTAGATGATTTGCCACAGTAGCATTATTCCCTGGAAGATGGTATTCTGATTAGACCTTCCTGGGAGTGGTCATAACATTACCCTGTGTTTGTAGAAAGGTGTTGACCACAGCACTAAATAATCCAGGTGCAGTTTTCTCATCTTGTGGAAAGGGAGATGAAGTTATGATAGTTTCCTCCCTTCCACAGGTTTCTTGCGGGTTTGTGTTTCTGCTGCCCCAACCCACACGCCTCAGCAACACAAGCACCTCCAGCTTAGGCCTTGGGGCTGCTGGGTGGCAGGCCTGTGGGTTTTTGTCTCCAATTTACCCCCCACCACCCCAGCCCCATGTTTGCCATGGCAGGGCTTGGGGCGGCAAGGAGCCAGCCTCCCTGATGGGTTTGGGGCTGCCACGGCCAGGCTTGGGGTGGCAAGGGGATGGCCTGCCATCTTAGTTGGGTTAATTTGCATATTCACTCCTATTGCCTGGTAGTGTAGTGAAAGTATAGTCAATTTGCATGTTTCTCTCTTTTTTAATATTTAAACCTTTATTGTTTAGTTTATTAATTACATTGTTCCCCCTTTCCCCCTATTCCTCGCCTTCACCCAGTACCCATCCCACCCTCTGCCTCACCTCCCCTTCACTGTCCTCTTCCATAGGTGTATGATTTTTGTCCAGTCTCTTACTGCACTTGCTATACCCTTTTTCTCCTCAAGAATTGTCAGTCCATTCCCTCTCTATGCCCGTGATTCTGTTATATTCACCAGTTTATCCTGTTCATCAGATTTTTAATGCACTTAATTTTTAGATTCATTTGTTGATGGATGTGTATTTGCTGTTAACAATTTTTATTTTTACCTTTTTATTCTTCCTCTTCTTAAAGAATACCTTTTAGCATTTGATATAATATTGGTTTGGTGGTGATGAACTCCTTTAGCTTTTTCTTATCTGTGAAGCACTTTATCTGACCTTGAATTCTGAATGATAGCTTTGCTGAGTAGAGTAATCTTGGTTGTAGATTCTTGCTATTCATAACTTTGAATATTTCTTGCCACTCCCATCTAGCCTGCATAGTTTCTGTTGAGAAATCTGCTGACAATTGTATGTGTGCTCCCTTATAGGTAACTGTTTTTCTCTTGCTGCTTTTAATATTCTCTCTTTGTCTTTTGCTCTTAGCATTTTAATTATGATGTGTCTTGGTGTGATCCTCTTTGGATTCCTATAGTTTGGGGTTCTGTATGCTTCTTAGACTTTTAAGTCAATGTCTTTCACCATGTGGGGGAAGTTTTTGGTCACTATTTCTTCAAATAGGTTTTCATTATATTGCTCTCTCTCGTTTTCTGGTACCCCTATAATTCGAATGTTGGTATGCTTGAGGTTGTCCCAGAGGCTCCTTAGACTATCTTCAATTTTTTGGATTCTTTTGGCTTCTTGCTTTTCTGGCTGAGTGGATTTTGCTTCTTTGACTTGATTCTTGTGGTCCTCTAGACTGCTTTGAGGTCTTTGTATAATATTTTTTATTTCAGTTAGTGTATGCTTAATTTCTAATTGGTCCTTTTTCATATCCTCAAGGGTCTTGTTCATATTCTTGAGGGTCTCATTAAGTTCATCGGCCTTTTCTAGGAGCCTCTTGAAAAACTTTGTAACTGTGGCTTTGAACTCTATGTCCACTTTTTTTTCTCCATTCATTTCACATGTGATTTCTTTCCATGTCTCTGCATTTTGGTTGCTTCTCTGAGTTGGTCAATTAACTTTGTGTGGTAGATGTCCTCTAGGGGACAGTGGCTCAGCCTCCCCAGTTACCTGAGGTGGATACTCTTGGTGCAGCCTTTTATGAGTGCACAGTCTTGTTGAAGTTAAGCCTAGATTATTGTTGATAGCACTAGGAAGTTTTGACCTCCAGGCCAATTGGCTGTGAGGATCAGCTGTGCTCAGCTTGGATGGGTGGAGTCTCCAGACTGAGCAGGCATCCTTGATTTCTCATAAGCTCCACCCTATGCAGCACCTGGGTTGCTGTGCCTGGTGGTAATGGCTGCACGAACCTCTGAGAGAAAGCAGCCACTGAGCTCTACCCACTGCTGGACAATTCAGGCTCTCCCAACATGAGTTTGCAAACCCGAAGTCTCACCCAGGGTTGTAAAACAATGTAGTCCTGTGGTTTCCCTTCTTTCTTTTTTTCTCCCAAACGAGAGAGCAAGTCACAAGTCCTCTCTGCATGCTCACATGCTTCTGCAGTTCCCAAGTTTACACGTCCTCTCCGCAAGCTCATGGACCTCTGCAGCACCCGAGTTTCAGCGTGCTTCTTCCTTATTGTCCAATTTCACCACATATGAGTGTGGTTCCCTGGACCTTGCCCATAACTGGAGAATAAGTGCAGTGGGTCGCCTTTGTCTTCCTCCCCATTTGAGAAAACCCGCAGGGTTTGCAGCCGCCCACCCTCTCCGCTTGCACAGGCAGCGCTTCAAACCTCTGACTCCGCACGTATCCTCAACTCTGCCCTCCACTGCTCCTCTGAGTCACAATGTCCTATCTTTACTTTAATTGTGAAATTTCCACTCAGCCAGATTTCTGTTGATTCTGGATGATGTTTGTTCTATCGTTAAGTTGTAGTTTTGAAATTGTTGTGTAGGGCAGCAAGATAGGTGTTAACCTATACTGCCATCTTGGTTCCTCTCGCATGTTTTTCTTTTATTAAATAGAATATTTGCCTTCCTTATCTCTTGCTATGGCCTTTACTTGAGGTCTGTTTAATCAGATATAGGTATCACAACCCCAACTTTTTTTTCCTTTCTATTAGCTTTTAAAATGTTTTTGGATCCCTTCACTCTCAGTCTGTGTGAATCCTTTGTTCTGATGTGGATCTCTTGAAGACAGAAAATATATGGGTCATGTTTTCTCATCCATTCAGCTCCCCTTTGTCTTTTGATTGATGAGTTTAATCCATTTACATTTAATGGTATTATTAATAAATACTGTTTGTTATCATTTTTATTCTTGCTGTTTGTGTTTCTTCTTGCCTTCCTATTTCTTTGTTTTACAGTTTTCATTTCTTGCATGGCTGGCTTGGTAGTAGTAAACTCTTTTATCCCTTTTTTGCCTGGGAACCTACTGATACCATCTTCAATTTTGAATGGTAACCTTGCTGGGTATAGTATTCTTGGATTCAGTTCCTTGCTTTGCATTCCTTTTATATTTCATTCCATTCCCCTCTGGCCTGTTGTGTTTCTGTTGAGAAATCAGTTGATACACTAATATGAAATTGCTTGTAGGTAACTTTCTATCTCTGGCAGCCTTTAAAGATTTTTACTTTGTTGTTGGTGTTTTCCAATTATGATATGTCTTGGTATTGGTCTTTTGGGGTTCATTTTGTACTTGTGAGAGTTTTTTATTCCAATATCAGGGAAGTTTTCTGTCATTAATTCTTCAAACAGGTTTTCTATTTCTTGCTTCTTTTGCTCTCCTTCAGGTTCCCCTATTTTGTGAATATTGTTTCATTTTGTATTGTCCTAAAGCTCCCTTAGTTTCTCCTCTTGCTTTTTAAGTCTTCTTTCCAGTTGCTGTTGTGTGTGTGTGGTTTTTTTTTTCCTACCTTATTTTCTAAGTCGCTGATGTGATCCTCAGCCTCTTCTAGTCTACTGTTTAAGACTCCCATTATGTTCTTTATTGCAACTATGTTATTCTTCATCTCCTCTTGGTTTCTTTTTATGTTGCTGACATTCTCATTCAGCTTCTTAGTATTCTCATTGAGATGTGTATATTGGTGATTGAGTTGTGTGTGTTTATCATTTAGCCATTTAAACATCCTTATAACCCTTATTACTCTGAATTTTTTTCTATGATATTTTGCTATCCTCAATTTCATTTAACTACTTTCCTCTTTCCTTTGGGGATTGCTTTTTGTCTTCCCATGTTTTGCTGTAATGTTTAATTGTAGGTCCAATTGCTTTGCTACCCAGGTTTTTTTTGAGGATGGTGCTACTGGTGTGATCTCTCAGGTCTCCTGGGCTTGGTAATCTAGCGTAGCACCCTTGAACTATTTAAGTTCTCTTGATGTAGGCCTGTGGGCTGGAAAGGCACAACTGCCATGTCTAGAAGTCATCAGCCATAGTGGGGGGGGTGTCCCAGTTTTTGCTGTGTTGCACCCTTGACTGAAATCGTGCATGCCCAGTGTGGACTCTTAGTGTCACCTGTTGGGGTTCAGGAGGCCTGTGCTTTGGAAAGGTGTGACTGTGGTGTCCAGAGTTATGTAGTTATGGGATGGGCAGACTCAGCTTTTGTTGCTGCACTTATGTTGGATAGGAGTGCACTCCCAGTGGTAGTTCACAGGGGCACCCATGGTGCATTTGTCAGTGAGGCGCACTGAAGCACTCTGAAGTGTCCTGGCACTGAAGTTGCATAATTGAGGCATCTGTTGGCAGGTATCCAGGATGAGTGAATTCAGAATTTCTACTGCCAGGGGGAGTGTGTCCCTGTCTGTATAAGATCACATTCAGCGAGGATTCACAGCAGCTCCCATGAGCACCCTGTGAATAGATGGGCTCAGGGTGCTTGCATGTTGGAAATGCATGACTATGGAAGTGCATTTGTTGGCGCAGAGCAATGACACACTCTGAGAGGCCTTGGAATTGATGTTATGCAGCTGGGGTGTCTGTGGGTAGTTATTCAGGAAGAGAGAATTCATAGTTTCTACTGCAGGGCATCGCGCCCTTGTCTGTATAGAATTACACCTGGCAGGGGCTCTCAGTGGCTCCCAGGCCCTGCCTATTGAGGGGTGTGCTCTGGATGTCTGCTCACTGGAAACATGTTTATGTGGTGTCCGAAGTTCTGTCTCTGGGGGAGGGGGGGAATTTGCACACACTGCTGTGGGTGCAGTGCCCCTTTGGAGGTAGAGGTCCCAGAGTCCATGAGTCTGTGCCTCAGGTAGCAGAATTTTGGCTGTAGTGGCTGCTGGGTTGTGGGCAGTGTCAAGACCTGTCTGGGAGGTGGTGCTGATGAGTTTTTAGAAAATACAACTCTCCCCTTCAAGATGGGGTGGGATTTATATTCAAGTCCCACAGTCCAGGGAGTGCCCACAGTGGTGGTAGTTTCTCCTTGTCTAAGAAAGCCTGGTATGACTGCCTCTGCTGCTCCTGCCAGTTTTAACTGTCTGTCCCTCACTCTCACACACACCACATACATCCACACACTCTCCTTTCATCCTATCACTCACTCACTCACTCTCCCTCACCTCCATCCTGCCAGCCTTCATTTGAGAAGTCCTGATTTTCTTATCCATCTGGTTTATGAACTGTATGACCATTACTCTGAATTCCTTTTTTGCCATATGGCATGCCTCTGATTCATTTAGTTTCTTTTTTGCACTTCCTTCTTTTCTTTTCTTTGGCCTTTTTCCCCCTCCACATTCTTGCTAACACTGGTCTGGTCTGAAGCTTTCTGGCTGAATGTGCAGGGCCTGGGCCAATGCATTGGTCTTGGTGGGTTGGGAAAGCAGTCTGAGTCTTACCTATGGTAAGCACAGGGCCTGGCCAACACCACTGTCTTGGATGACAAGGAGTGCAGACCCAGGCTTGCTGCCGGGACCTGATGTCCATGCCACAGGCTTGGTGGGCAGAGGCTGCAGACAATGCCTTGCCTGTGGGATGCATGAGGCAGGAGCTGACTCAGTAGTCTTGGAAGCAAGAAACTCACCCAGAAACTTGCCTGTAGTATTTTTGGGGTGGGATAACACTGAGTCTTCACAGACAGGGAACTTAGTCAGACACATGCCTGCGGAGCCATGTGGGCTGGGGCTATGCTTCAGCCTGGTGGGCAAGGAATGCAGTAAGAAACTCCTGTCGGACTGTGGGGTTGAGGCAACACTGCAGGCTTGGTTGACAGGGATCACTGTCCCAGGCTTACCTTCAGGATGCGTGGATCTTGGGCCCAATGTAGGTTTTTTTGGAGGTCTTGGAGGCAGGGATTCGAGACAGAAATTTGTATGGGACTCAGGAGCCAGGCAACACCATGGGCTTGGTGGGCAGGAAACTTGGTCAGAGGCTTGCTTGTGGAAAACTCTGGATCTGGACTCCTGCTGCAGTCTTGTAGGCAGTTAACGCAGCTAGAAACATGCCTGCTGTATGCAGGGGACAGGAGCTATCCCTGCAATCTCGTAGGCATGGAATTCAAGTAGAAATTTGCCTGTGGGACCATGGGCCAGGTGATGCCATAGGCTTGCCTGACAAAGAGTGCAGTCCTAGGCTTACCTGTCAAATTTGCTGGATCTGGACCCCCACTACAATTTTGAAGACAGCAGATCCAGCCAGAAACTTGACTGCTGGATGCACAGGTCAGGAGCTGACTCCACAGTCTTGGAGTTAGGGAATTCAACCAGAATCTCACCTGAGGGGCCATGGGGACTCTGCAGGCTTGGTGGACAATGAATGCAGTTCAAGACTCACCAGCAGGATGCTTGAGAACTACTTGATGGGCTGGCAGGAGGACAGAACACTTTGGGACTCACAGGAGCCAGTGTCCCGAGAGGCTTGAATCTTGGTGTCTTTGGCCAAAGTGCCTGTATGGCCAGGGATGGTGTCTGAGGCTAGTCTGGGTGGTGATTAGGCTGGACTCATAGACACAGCTCTTCACTTCTATATGGCATGGTTTCTGTTGAGCTGGACACCCCAGAAGAGATTTACACTGTCGCAGGGACTCTCGATCTAGGATAGCCCAATCTGCCAGCCACTGAATGCCCTGTAGTATTTAACTGACGCATACTCACACACACACAAACCACACACATCCAGAAATTCCCCTTTCGCTCCCTCACTTGCTAACACTCTCCCCATCAGTACTGTCCTGCTGGATTCAATATTCCTTTCCCCTAGAAGATTTTCCATTACTGCTTCCATTTCTTTCATAGTTATTTGCCTATTCAGGTGTTTTTTTTATTCTTACTGATTGACTTTTGGAAGCTTGTATTTTTCTAAAATATGTACATTTTGCCTACTTTGTCCAGTTTATTGGAGTAGAGTTGTTCATACTATTTTTCATAACCTTTGGTTTTTCTGAAGGGTTGGCTCTTACTACAGCTTTCATTTCTGATCTTTCTTTCTTGATGGCTAGTGTGTCATCAATCTTCTTTATCCTTTTAAAGAGCGCAATCATGGTTTTATTGATCGTTTGGACTTTTCTTGGACTTCCTGGACTTTTCTTGTTTCTCCCTTTCTAATTTTTTAAGTTGTAGGGTTCAAAAATGTATTATTATTATTATTATTATTATTATTATTATTATTATTGAAGTAGGCCTGAAGAGCTATGAAATTCCCTCTCAGAATTGCTTTCATTATATCCCATAGATTTGAATTGTTGTATTTTCATTTGGTACCAGAATGCTTTGTATTTCTTCTTTGATCTCTTTGGTAACTGAACCATTGTTTTTTATTTTATTTTATTGTTTAAAGTATTATATATAGTAGTACATATATATCTTTATTTTCTCATTGACTTACCCCAGCCTTCCTTACCCCTTGTCACATACCCTCATCCTAACACTCCAGTGTCTTGTGTCCATTGGTTGTGCTTATATGCACACATACAAGTCCTTCAGTTGAACTCTTTTCCACCCTCCTCTTCAATACTCCCTGGCTTTCCTTCTATAATTTGACATTCTTTTCTATGCTTTACTGCCTCTGTATTTGTCATTTTATTCATCAGGTTATAATGTTCTTTACATTCCATAAATGAGTGAGATCATGTAGTATTTTTCTTTCACTGACTAGCTCATTTCATTTAGCATAATGCTCTCAAGTTCCATCCATGCTGCTGCAAATGGTAGGAATTCCTTTTTTATAGCAGTGTAGTATTCCATTGTATAGATATACCATAGTTTTCTAATTAATTCATCTGCTGGTGGGCATTTAGGCTGTTTCCAAATCTTAGCTATGGTGCATTGTGCTGCTATGAACATAGGGGTGCATATATCTTTTCTGATTTGTGTTTCTAGTTTCTTGGGATATATTTCTAGAAGTGGGATTACTGGGTTAAATAGGAGTTCCATTTTTTTTTTGAGGAAACTCCATACTATTTTCCACAGTGGCTACACCAGTGTTTTGGATTCCCATCAGCAGTGCATGAAGGTGCATTTTTCTCCGCATCCTCACCAGCACTTACCATTTGTTGATTTCTTGATGATTACCAGTCTTACTGGTGTGAGATGGTAACTCATTGTTATTTTGATTTGCATCTCTCAGATAATTAGTGACTTTGAGCTTGTTTACAGATGTCTCTTGGCCTTCCTTATATCCTCTTTTGAAAAGTATCTAGGTTCCTTGTCCATTTTTTGATTGGGTTGCTTATCTTCCTTTTGTTACGTTGTAAGACTTCCCTGTAAATGTTGGAGATAAATCCTTATCAGAGTAATATTGGCAAATATGTTCACCAATGCATTGAGCTTTCTTGTTTTGTGGATGGTTTCTTTTGCTGTGCAAAAGCTTTTTATTTTGATGTAGTCACATTTGTTTATTTTCTCTTTAGTTTCCATTGTCCGAGGAACTGTGTCAGTGAAGATATGGCTTTGGCATATGTCTGAGATTTTGCTGCGTATGGATTCCTCTAATATTTTTATGGTTTCCCAACCTACATTTAAGTCCTTTATCCATTTTAAGTTTATTTTTGTGTATGGTATAATTTAGTGGTCTAGCTTCATTTTTTTTCCATATATCTTTCCAATTTTCCCAACACAATTTATTTAAAAAGTTGTCTTGACTCCATTATATGTTCATGTCTCCTTTGTCAAATATTAATTGAGTATAGTGTTTTGGATTGATTTATGATTTTTTATTCTATTCCATTAGTCTATATGTAGGTTCTTCTACTAGAATCAGCAGTTTTGAGAACAGTGGTTTTGTAATACAGCTTGATATCTGGTATTGAGATCCTCTTACTTTGTCCTTCTTTCTTAGGATTGCTGAAGCTATTTAGGGTCTTTTTTATTTCAGATGAATTTTTGGAGAGTTATTTCTAGGTCTGTGGATATGCCGTTGAATCTATAGAATTCTTTGGGTAGTATGGATATTTTAATGATGCTGATTCTACCAATCCATAATCATGGTACATGTCCTTGCATTTGTTTATGTGTTCTCTCTATCTCTTTATCAATGTCTTGTAGTTTTCTGAGTATAGGTCTTTTACCTCCTTAGTTAAATTTATTCCTAGAAATCTTATTTTTTTGGGCTATGGTAAATTGGATTGTTTTTATTTTTATTTATTTATTCTTATTTAATTTTTATTTAATTCAATTTTTATATTGTTTAAAGTATTACATATAGTAGTACATATATCTCCTTTCCCCCTTCCATTGATCTTCCCCCAGCCTCCCCTACCTTCTGTCACATGCCCTCATTCCCCCAACCCCAGTGACTTGTATCCATTGGCTGTGCTTAAATGCATGCATACAAGTCCTTTGGATGATCTCGTTCAACCCTTCCAAACACTTCCCAACCTTTGCCCTGTGATTTGACAGTCTGTTCGATGCTTTACTGCCTCTGTCTCTATCTTTTTATTCATCAGGTTATAATGTTTTTAATTTTCCATAAATGAGTGAGATCATGTAGTATTTTTCTTTCATTGCCAGGCTTATTACACTTAACATAATGCTGTCAACTTCCATCCATGCTGCTAAAAATGATAGGAATTCCTTTTTCATAGCAATGTAGTATTCCATTGTGTAAATGAATTATAATGTTCTAATCCACTCATCTGCAGATGGGCATTTAGGCTGTTTCCAAATCTTAGCTGTGGTGAATTATGCTGCTATGAATATAGGGGTGCATATATCCTTTCTAATTGGTGTTTCTAGTTTCTTGGAATGGATCAGTAGAAATGGGATTACTGGGTTAAATGAGAGTTCCATTTTTCGTTATTTGAGAAAACTCCATACTGTTCTCAACAGTGGCTTCATCAGTCTGCATTCCCACCAGCAGTGCATGAGGGTTCCTTTTTCTCCACATCTTCTCCAGCACTTGTCATTTGTTGATTTGTTGATGTTAGCCACACTGACAGGTGTGAGAAGATACCACATTGTCGTTTTGATTTGCATCTCTCGGATAATTAATGACTATGAGCAGGTTTTCATATGTTTCCTATCATTCTTCTGCCTTCTTTAGAAAAGTTTCTATTTAGGTCCGTTGCCAATTTTTTGTTGTTGGATCATTTATCTTCCTTTTATTAAGTTGTATGAGTTCTCTGTGAATGTTGGAGATTAAACATTTATCAATAATAACATTTGCAAATATGTTCTCCCATACAGTGAGCTGTCTTACTGTATTGTTGATGGTTTCTTTTGCTGTGCAAAAGCTTTTAATTTTGAGGTAGTCCCGTTTGTTTATTTTCTCTTTAGTTTTCATTGCCCTAAAAGCAGTATCTGAGAAGAAATTACTTCAAGTATATGTCTGAGATTTTGCTGCCTGTGGATTCCTCTAGTATTTTTATGGTTTCCCATCTTATGTTTAAGCCCTTTATCTATTTTGAGTTTATTTTTCTGTATGTATAAGTTGGTGGTGTATTTTCATTTTTTTGCATGTATCTGTCCAATTTTCCCAACACCATTTATTGAAGAGACTGTCTTGACTCCATTGTATGTTCATGCTTCCTTTGTCAAATATTAATTGTGGTTTCGGTCAATATCTGGATTCTCTATTCTATTCCATTGGTCTGTATGTCTGTTCTTGTGCCAGTACTAAGCTGTTCAGAGAACAGTGGCTTTGTAATAGAGCTTGAAATCTGCTATTGAGATCCCACTTCCTTTGTTCTTCTTTATCAGGATTGCTGTGGCTATTCGGGGTCTTTTTTTAATTCCAGATGAACTTTTGGAGAGTTTGTTCTAAGTCTTTGAAATATGCCTTTGGTATGTTAATAGGGAGTGTTTTGAATCATATTGATTGCTTTGGGTAGTATGGACATTTTAATGATGTTGATTCTACCAATCCATGAACATGGTATGTTCTTTCACTATTTACGTCTTTCTCTATCTCTTTTTTCAGTGTCCCCTAGTTTTCTGCATATAGGTCTTTTACCTCCTTAGTTAAGTTTATTCTTATGTATCTTAATTTTTTTTTCTGCAATGGTAAATAGGATTGCTTTTTTAGTCTCTCTTTCTGTAAATTCACTATTGGTGTATAGATATGCCATAGATTTATTGGTGTTAATATTGTATCCTGTTACATTGCTGAATTCATTTATTAAGTCTAATCATTTTTGATGGAGTCTTTAGAATATTTTTTAAGTACAATATCATGTCATTTGCAAATAAGGGCAATTTTAATTCTTCTTCTCCAGTTTGGGTTCCTTTTATTTCTTCTTCTTGTCTAATTGTAATGGCCAATACTTCCAGTACTATGTCAGACAGGAGTGGTGAGAATCAGCATCCCTGTCTTCTTTCTGTTTTTAGGAGACATGGTTTTAGTTTTTGTCCTTTGAGTATGATGTTGGCTGTGGATTTATCACATATGGCTTTCATTATGTTGAGATATGATCCTTCTATTCCCATTTTGCTGGGAGTTTTTTTTTTATCAATAAAGCGTTTTGTATATTGTCAAATGCTTTTTTCTGCTTCAATTGATATGACTATGTGATTTTTGTCTATGTGACATATTACATTTATTGATTTGTGGATATTGTACCATCCTTACATTCCTGGGATACATCCTACTTGGTCATGGTGTATGATTTTTCTGATGTACTACTGGACCTGATTTGCTAGAATTTTGTTGAGGATTTTGGTGTCTATGTTCATGATGGATATTGTGCTGTAATTCTCTTTCATTGTGTTGGTTTTTATCTAGTTTTGTTAATAGGGTGATGCTGGCTTCATAGAATGAGCTTGGAAGTGTTCCTTCCTCTTGAATTTTTTGGAATAGTCTGAGGAGGAGGATAGGTTTTAGTTCTTCCTTGAATGTTTGGAAAAACTCCTCTGTGAAGCCATCTGGCCCTGGTCTTTTGTTTGCTGGAAGCTTTTTGATGACTGCTTCAATGCCTTCAATATTAATTGGCCTAGTGAGATGTTTATATTCTTCCTGATTGAGTTTGAGAATGTTGTATTTTTCTAGGAATTTGTCCATTTCCTCCAGGTTGTCCAGTTTGTTGGAATAGATTTTTTCATACTACTTTTTAAATAATCATTTGTATTTTTGTGGGGTGTGTTGTTATTTCTCCTCTTTCATTTCTGATTTTGTTTATTTGGGTCCTCTCTCTTTGTTTTTCATGAGCCTGGCTAGAAGTTTTTCATTCTTGTTTATCCTTTCAAAGAACCAGCTCTAGGTTTGTTAATCTTTTTGTGTTAGTTTGCTTTTGGTCTCTATTTCATTTATTTCTGCTCTGATATTTACTATTTATATTCTTCTGCTTACACTGGGGTTTTCTTGTTTTTCTCTTTCTATCTCTTTGAGTTCCAAGGTCAGGTAATTTATTAACATTTTTTCTTCCGTTTTTTGTTTGTTTGTTTGTTTGTGTTTTTTTTTTTTCCTGGAAGTTTTGTAGTGCTATGAACTTCCCTCTCAGGACTGCTTTCACTGTGTCCTATAGATTTTGGATTGTTGCGTTGTCATTGTCATTTGATGCCATGATGTTTTTTATTTCTTCTTTGATCTCTCTGGTAATGCAGTCATTATTCAATAGCATGATACTTAGTCTCCATGCATTCAATTTTTTTGAATTGTTTTCATTGCATTTAATAAAAATACATAGTGATCTGAGAAGGTGCTTGATGTGAATTCTATGTTCTTGAATTTGCCTGTGACCCAATATATGATCTAACTGTGAAAATGACACATGTGTACTTGAGAAGAATGTATCTTTTTTGGCTTTGGAGTGAATTGTTTTGAAAATGTCAATTAATTCCATCTAGTCTAGTAAGTCATTTAGGATTGATGTTTCTTTGCTGATTTTTTGTTTAGAGCATTTGTCCAATAGTGATAGTGGGGTATTCAAGTCTTCTACTATTATTGTATTGGTCTCAATCTGTCCCTTGTTATCCTCCAGGAGTTGTTTATGTGTTTGTGTACTCCTGAATTGGGTGCATATATGTTTAACAGAGTTATTTCTTCTTGTTGGAATATTCCCATTAGCATTATGATGTATCCTTCCTTATCTCTTGTTATGCCCTTTACTTTGAAATCTAATTTGTCAGATATAAGTATTGCTACTCCAGCTTTTCTTTCATTTCCATTTGCCTGAAAAACCTTTTCCATCCTTACACCCTCAGTCTGTATGTGTGTTTTTTTCTGTGGTGGGTTTCCTGTAGACAGCAGATATACAGATCATGTTTTCTTATTCAATCTGTTACCCTATGTCTTTTGATTGGGGCATTTAATCCATTTACATTTAGAGTTATTATTGATAGGTACTTATTTGTTGCCATTTTTATTCTTTACCCATGTGTTCCTTCTTTGCTTCCTATTTCTTCTTTTTACAGCAGACCCTTTATCATTACTTGCATTGTTAGTTTGGTGAGAATAAACTCCCTTAGTCCTCTTTTGTCTGAGAAGCTGCTGATTTCACCCTCAATTTTGATTGATAGCTATTCTTGGATTCAGACCATTATTTTGCATGCCTTTGTATATTTCATTCCATTCCATTCTGGCCTGATCATTTCTGTTGAGAAATCAGTTCCTAGTTTCATGGAGGTTTCATTGTAGGTAACTTTCTGTCTCTTTCTGGTTGCTTTTAAGATTCTACTCTGTCATTCATGTTTGCCAATTTAATTATAATGTGTCTTGGCATGGGTCTTTGGGGTTCATTTTGTTTGGGACTCTGTGAACTTCTTTGATTTGTGTGGGTTTTTTCTTTCCTATATCAGGGAAGTTTTCTGTCATTATTTCTTCAAACAGGTTTTCTATTCCTTGCTTAGTTTCTTCTCCTTCTGCAACCATTATTAGGTAAATGTTGTTTCATTTCCTGTTATTCCAAAGTTCTCTTAGGATCTCTTCCTGCTTTTAATTTTTTTTCTATATACTGTTCTACTTGGGTATTTTTTCCTACCTTGTCTTATAGGTCACTGATGACCTCTGCTTCTCCTGGGCTACCGTTGATGCTTTCTATTGAATTCTTTATAGCAGCCATGTTATTTTTTATTTCTTGTTGGTTCTTCTTCATTACCTCTTGGTTCTTACACATATTGTTGAAATTAGTCTTCCATTCTTTTCATCCATCTTATGACCATTTCTCTGAATAATCTGAAAGGTTGCTTGCCTCCATTTCATTTACCTCCTTTACTGTTAATGCCTGCTTTTTGGTTATATACGGGCTTCTTCTTTGTTTCCCCATGGTATCTCTTCTCCAGGGGGCTGTTTATATAGCTCTCTCTCTGTTCTGCATTGATTTAAAGGCAGAAAATACAACACAACAAGGAAAATACACAAGTAACTGAACACAAATGTATTCACGATATTAATGACCCCAAATAAAAGTGACCACCAGAGAAAGGTGAATTAGAGGATAAGAAAGAAAGAAGATAAAATAAAAGTGCAAAAATGAAGGTGGGGAAAGGGAAAAAAGGAAAAGAGAAAAGAAAGATAATAAGAAAGAAGAGGGGAAAAACTATTTATATGGGGAGAAAACTCTAATAGAACAGTCACTAAACCCAACAAATGCCAGCAACAAATACCTAGAGATGAATGTAATCTACAAACAACAATTAATATCAAGCAAGTCGAGGGAAAACAGAAGCAAAAAAAAAAAAACAGAACAAAAAGAAAAAACAAGAGGAAAAGCTAAAGGATCTCACAAACAAGCATAAGAAAATTGATATAATTAACAATCAAGCAAACAACAACAAAGGACAGAGAAAAAAAATTGGAATAGTGAAGAAAGAGAAGAGAGAGGTGTCTATGGAGTTGGAGCATGGGATTGGAAATTATATATATAAGTAGATTGAAACTTTAACAGCAGGTAAAAAAGGAATAGGAATATCTATAGCAAGAACATGGTAACAGAAACAAGGCAACAACAGGTGAAATTGAGGAAGAGAGTGTTGAGATGGAGTAAAATGATGCTAAAGGAAAAATGAAAATAGAATGTAGAATTCTAATCTTAAAGTAAAATAGAGAACAAAATGACACTTTCAAAAAAAAGGTAAAATAGTAGTAGTAATAATACTGATTAAATATAATAAATGTGACTACAAGGTGGCTGCTGACAGGAAGGCAGATTGCAAAATAATGTGTGAGTGAGAGAACAAAGGGAGAGTGTGTGATCACACAGGTAATGTGTGTTGGTGATTTGAGGAACAGCTATACTCCAGGAAATGATGGGGGATAGCTGGATGGGCTTCCCCTGACCAGTAGCCCCCACTGGTGCTGGGTTCACTCCTGGAGTGACTAACTCTGACACAAAGACCAGACCATCTTGAAGGGGAAAGTGGATGTTATCAGTAGTCTGAAAATATACAACTATGGCACCCAGTGAACAGCTGCAAACCCGAGAACACCAGTTCCCAATTGGTGCTAGCACGTGGATTCAGAGGAACTCTACACCCCATCACAGAAAGGTCAGATTTCACCTGGGATAAGGTGAGGTGTGTGGTTCCAGCAGAAGAGAGAATTGCACACTCTGCAAACTGGAGGACCTGGGGAAAACCATATGCAACCAAAAAAATCGACCACCATTGGGGCTGGTGTGATTCATGAATGTGGAAGGGGACTGCAGAGCTGCTATAAGAAGGGGGCTCTAAAAAGCAACCCATAGCTGAAATGGGCACAAAATTTTAAGTGTTCTGGCTGCTTAGACCCAAGAAAAAAATACTGCACAGACTTTCTCTCTTTTTTTCTTTTTCTGTGTAAATCATTGCTTTTGATTACTAAGTCCAATACATAGGATCACCCAATTTGGGACACTCTAAGAGCCTGAAGGGGAAAGTTGTTTTTGTGGACCCCGAGGATCAGAGCGGGGAATAACAATCAGATAACCAGCTCAGGAGCAACCCTTTCTCCCAAACCTATAGAAACACCATAGGGAAAACAAAATCTAAACATTAGGCAGAGAGGACTTATAGACCTGGAGGTCAATCTAGAAACAATGCCACGCAGGAGTTGAATCACAAATTGAGTCTTGTGTAAACACAATAAAGGAGTATAAGAAATAAAGATATACTGCCTTCTTGAAAATAAGGACTGTGATCTACAATGCTGAGGAGCAGTGGAACACAAGGAACTTCAATACTGTCCTGACTAGGGAACAAGCATGCCAAGCAGAACAGTAGGGGAAGTGAATGACCTTCACTACTGAACTTTTTCTTCATCTTTTACTTAAGAAACTATTTTTTCTTTTTTCCTCACTTGATTTTACCTTTTTAATAATTGAATTTTTATTTTCAATCAGTATTATTACTACTACTATTTTACCATTTTTTAAAAAGTGTCATTTTCTTTTTTTTATTTTCTCTTTATTTTACTTTGGGATTAGAATGCTACATTCTATTTTCATCTTTCCTTTAGCATCATTTTACTCTATCTCAACTTTATCTTTATGCCAACATTCTCTTTCTCAATTTGACCCTTTTGATGTCCTGTTTCTCTTACCCTATTCCTGCTTTAGATTTTCTCTATTCTTTCTTTTTACCTCCTGATAAAAATTTACCCTACTTATATATCTAATTTCCAATCCCCTGCTCTAAGTCCATACACACCTCTCTCTTTTCTTTCTTCCACATTTGCAGATCACACCAACCCCAAAGGCTTTGGATTTTTCTGGTGCAGACTTCCGAAAATCTTCCAGCTCCTGCCATGCACATTCTCTCTCCTGCCACAGACCTCACCTTATCCCAGGTGAAATCTGACCTTTCCATGAGGGGGTGCAGAGCTCCTCCAAATCCATGTTCCTGTGCCACTTGGGGATCGGTGTTCCTGGGTTCACAGCTGTTCACTGGATGCCTTTGTTGTAGATTCCCAGGATTTTCAGGCTTCCAACAACATCGACTCTCTCCTTCAAGATGGCGCATCAGAGCTGGTCACCTCAACCATTGTTTAATAGCATGCTATTTAGCCTCCAAGTGTTTGATTTTTTTCACTGTTTTTATTGTAGTTAATTTCTAATTTTATGAATTTGTGATCTAAGAAGATGCTTGATATAATTTCTACCTTCTTGAATTTGAAAATACTTTGCCTGGGTCCCAATATGTGGTCTATATTTGAGAATGTCCCATGTGCACTTGAGAAGAATGTATACTCCTTAACATGGAGTGAAATGTTCTGAAGATGTCAGTTAATTTCATATAATCTAGTGAGTCATTTAGGATTACTGTATCTTTGCTGATATTTTTGTTCAGAGGATTTATCCAGTAATGTCAATGGGGCATTAATATTTCCTAATCTCATTGTATGGTTATCACTCTCTCCCTTGATATCATCATATATATATATATATATATATATATATATATATATATATATATATGCTCCTGTATTAGGTTAACATATGTTTACCACAGTTATAGCCTCTTGTTGAATTTATGTGGTCTTCCTTATCTCTTGCCTTCACTTTGAGGACTATTTTGTTCTATATATTTATTGCTATACCACCTTTTTTTCTTTTCTATTTTCCTGAAAAATATTTTTCCATCCCTTCACTTTCAGTCCATGTGAGTCCCATGTTTTGAGGTGGGTCTCTTGTAGACAGCATATATATGGGTCATGTTTTCTTATCTATTTAACCACTATATGTCTTTTGATTCCAGCATTTCGTCCATTTACAGTTACGGTTATTATCAATAGGTACTTGTTTGTTGGCATTTTAATTCTTTATGCCTGTGTTCTTTCTTTCCTTCATATTTATAATTTTTGCAGCAGTCTCTTTAGCATTTCTTACATTGTTGGCTTGGTGGTAATAATATCCCTTAGCCTTTTTTTTTTTTTTTTTGACCATGAAGCTCCTGATTCCACCTTTAATTTTGTGTGATAGCCTTGCTGGGTATAGTATTCTAGTTTCAGACCCTTGATTTTAATCATTTTGTATACTTCATTCCATTCTCTTCTGGCCTTATGTATTTCTGTTGATAAACATAGTCTAATGGGAGATTCCTCATACCTAACATTCTGTCTCTCGCTGGTAGCCTTTAAGATTCTTATTTGGGAGAACTAAGATGGCGGCAAAGGTAAAACACCTATCTTGCCATCATAATCAGCAATTTTAATACTACAACTTAATGAAAGAACAAACACCTTCCAGAATCACCAGAAAGCTCGCCGAGTGAAAATTCCACAAATAAAAGTGAAGATAAGACACTGTGACTCGGAGGAGCGGCTGAGGACAGCAGTGCAAGATTCGCGCAGAGAGAGGTTTGGAGTGCGCGCCTTGGAGAGGGCGGGCGGCTGAAAACAGGCCAGTTTTCTTGAACGGGGAGACAAAGGCGTCCCACTGGACTGATTCTCCAGCTCCGGGCGAAGTCCAGAGAACCCACTATCACACGGGATGAAAACTGGACAGTGGGAGGACACGCCGAAGCTCGGGTGCTGCCGGGTCTCCCGGCTTATGGAGAAGGCAGCTCGCGTGCGAACAGCTTGGCTGTGTGATGGCGCAGAGAGTGCACCGCGACTTGTCTCTCATTCGGAAAACCGTCAGACTGCTTTGTTTTACGACCCTGGGTGAGACATTGCGCATGCAGACTCATTTTGGGAAAGTCTGAAATCCCCGGCAGCCGGCAGCCGGTGGAACTCCGCAGCGGCTCTCTCTCAGAGGTGCTGGCGGCCATTGCCCCCAGCACAGAGTCCCTGGGGCCGCATAGGGCGGAGCTAACACTGTCTGCTTGGCCCGGAGACTCCGCCCCCCCAACCTGAGCACAGCTGAGCTTCACAGACAATTGGCCTGGAGGTCAACCCTCCAAGTGCTAACAACGATTAACTGAGCTTAACTTCAGCAAGACTGTGCAGCCCATATCTACCTCAGGTAACCGGGGAGGCTGAGCCACTATCCCTAGTAGGAAGTCTGCCACAAAAAGCTAATTGACCAACTCAGGGAAGCAGCCACCATGCAGCAACATGGAAAGAAATCAGATGTGAAAGAAATGGAGGAAAAAAAATGACTGGACATGGAATTCAGAACCACGGTTATAGGGTTTTTTAAGAGGCTCCAACAAAAGATCGAGGCCTATAAGGAAATAAGCAAGACCACAAAGGAAATGAATGAGTCCTACAAGAAAATGAACAACACCCTCAAGGATATAAATGAGAGCTGCAAAGAAATGATCAAGACCAACGTGGAAATGAATGAGTCCTACAAGGAAATTAAAGAAACCCTCAAGGATATAAAGCAGACTCTCAAGGATATGAAAAAGGACCAACCAGAAGTTAAGCATACACTGACTGAAACAAAAAATATTATACAAAGACCTAAAAGTGCTCTGGACCACCCCAAGAACCAAGTTAAAGATTTGAAATACAAAGAGGTAAAATCCACTCAGCTGAAAAAGCAAGAAACCAAAAGAATCCAAAAAATTGAAGATAGTATAAGGGGCCTCTGGGACAACCTCAAGCATACCAACATCCGAATTACAGGGGTGCCAGAAAAAGCGAGAGGCCAAGACAATGAAAACCTATTTGAAGAAATAGTATCCGAAAACTTCCCACACCTGGTGAAAGAAATTGACTTAGGAGTCCAAGAAGTGCACCGAACCCCACTATATAGGAACCCTAAGAGGACTACACCGAGGCACATCATAATTAAACTGCCAAGAGCAAAAGACAGAGAATATTAAAAGCAGCAAGAGAGAAACAGTTGGTTACCTATAAGGGAGCACCCATTCGACTGTCAGCAGATTTCTCAACAGAAACGATGCAGGCCAGACAGGAGTGGCAAGAAATATTCAAAGTGATGAACAGCAAGAATCTACAACCAAGATTACTCTATCCAGCAAATCTCTCATTCAGAATTGAAGGTCAGATGAAGTGCTTCACAGATAAGAAAAAGCTAAAGGAGTTCATCACCACCAAACCAACATTATATGAAATGCTGAAAGATATTCTTTAAGAAGAGGAAGAAGAAAAAGGTAAAGATGAAAATTATGAACAACAAATACACATCTATCAACAAATGAACATAAAAATCAAGTGAATTGATAGGCTGTTGAACAGGATAGACTGGTGAATATAACAGAAACATGGACATAGAGAGGGAATGGACTGACAATTCTTGGGGAGAAAAGAGTTGTGGGAAGTGCAGCAAGAGACTGGACAAAAATCTAGCAACAATGGGAGAGGACAGTGGGGAGGGGGAGGTGAGGGTGGAGGGTGGGATAGGTACAGGGTGGAGGGGAGCTATAGGGGGATAAAAAGGGGAAACAATGTAATTAATAAACTGAACAATAAAGATTTAAAAAAAAGAAAAAAAAAATAAGTGTGGGCTGATTGCAAAGGGCTATCATTAAAATAATGAATATTAACAAAAAGCATGGAGCAAAACAATCTGCAAATTAAAAATAAGAAATAAAATAGCTCTGTATTTTTGTCTATCTTTAAAAAAAAGATTCTTATTTGGTTATTGATGTTTGCCAATTTAATTATGATGTCTCTTGGTGTCAGTCTTTTTGAGTTAATGTTCATTGGGACTCTGTGTGCTTCTTGGACTGTGTGAGTTTTTCTTCCCCATATCAGGAAAGTATTTTTCCATTATTTCTTCAAAAAAGTTTTTTTATTCCTTGCTCAGTTTCCTCTCCTTCTGGAATTCTTATTGGTAGTTTATCTCTACCAAGCCAGCAATGCAAAAAATGCTAAAGGGAATGGTGTAAAAAGAAGAAATAGAAAGGCATTAAGTATAGAAATGGCTACAAACAAGTACCTGTCAATAATATCATTAAACATAAATGGATTAAATGCTCCAATCAAAAGACACCGAGTGACTGAATTGATAAGAAAACATGACCCATATATATGTTGTTTACAGGACACCCACTTCAGAACAAGGGACTCACACAGACTAAAAGTGAAGGGAAGGAAAAATATCTATCAGACAAATGGAAATGGAAAAAAAGGTGGAATAGCAACACTAATATCTTCCAAATAGACTTCAAAGTGAAGACCATAACAAGAGACAAGGAGGGCCACTTCATAATACTAAAGGGATTGTTACAACAAGAGGATATAAATCTGGCAAACATATATTAACTCAATGCAGGAACACCCAAATACATAGAAAAACTTTTGGAAGATATCAGGGGAGAGATTGAAAGCAATACAGTCATAGTAAGAGACTTTAATACTGCATTAACATCACTAGATAAATCCCATAGAAAAAAAATAGCAAAGAAACAGCAATCCTAAATGACTCAGTAGATTAGACGGACTTAATAGACATGTTTAGAACATTCGACCTCAAAATTATAGAATAGACATTCTTCTCAAGCACCAATGGGACATTCTCAAAGGTAGACCAAATATTGGGACACAGGCAAAGTCTCTAAAAAATCAAGAAGATTGAAATCCTACCAAGCATCTTCTCAAATCACAAAAGCTTAAATTAGAAAGCAACTACAATCAGTAAAATCATAAATATTTAAACAGTTGGAGGAAGAATACCATGCTATTAAACCCTGAGTAGGTTACCAAAGAGATCAAAGAAGAAATAAAAAAAAACACCCTGGATACAAATGAGAATGAAAACACTATCCAAAATCTATGGGGGACCATGAAAGCAGTCCTGTGAGGTAAGTTCATAGCATTACAAGCCTACCTCAAAAAACAGAACAACAACAACAAAAAAAAACCCCAAGAAAAACTAATAATAAATAATCTAACTCTACAACTTGAAGAATTAGAAAGAGCAACAAGAAAAGTTCAGAGTGAGCAGAAGGAAGAAAATAATAAAGATTAGAGTGGAAATAAATGACATAAATATAAAAACACAATAAAAATTAATAAAACCAAAGGCTGGTTCTTTAAAAGGATAAATAATATTGTTGAAACTCTAGCCAGGCTCAGCAATAAACAAAGAGAGAGGACTCAAATAAACAAAATCTAATAAAAAGAGGTAAAATAACAACAGATCCCACAGAAATACTAAGAATTATATAAAAAATACTATGAACAACTCTATTCCAACAAACTGACCAATCTAGAGGAAATGGACATCTTCCTAGGAAAAGAAAAACCTTCTGAAACTCAACCAGGAGGAATCAGAAAATCTGAATAGGCCGATAACTATGGAGAAAATTGAAGCAGTAATCAAAAAACTTCCAACAAACAAAATACCAGAAGACTTCACAGGAGAGTTTTATCAAACATTCAAATAAGAAATAAAACCTATCATCCTCAGACTACTCCAAATATTAAAGAATATGAAACACTTCCAAGCTCTTTCTACAAAGCCAGCAATACCCTAATCCCAAATCAAGATTAAGATAATACAAAGAAAGAGGATTACAGGCCAATATCACTCCTGAACATAGATACCAAAATTCTCAACAAAATTCTAGCAAATCAGATCCAGCATGACCAAGTGTAATTTATCCCAGGGATGCTAGGATGGTACAATATCCACAAATCAATAATTGTGATACATCACATAAACAAACTGAGAGATAAAAACCATATAATCATATCCATTGTTGAAGAAAAAGCATTTGACAAAATCCAACACCGTGTCTGGATAAAAAAATCCCAGCAAGTTGGGAATAGAAGGATTATACCTCAACATAATAAAAGTTTTATATTACAAACCCACAGCCTTCATAATTCTCAATGGGCAAAAACTAAACCCATTTCCCCTGAGAACAGGACCAAGATAGGGATGGCCATTCTCACCAATCCTTTTCCACATAGTAATGGAAGTGTTAGCCATAGTTGTCAGACAAGAAGAAGAAGTAAAAGCCATCCGAATTGGAAAAGAAGAAGTCCTTATTTGCAGATTACATGATATTGTACATAGAAAACCCAAAAAGACTCCATCAAAAGACTACCAGACTTAAGTTAATTCAGCCACGTAGCAGGATACAAAATTATTCAGCAATAATAAATTCACAGAAATAGAAACCAAAAAAGCAATCCTATTTATCACTGTAACAAAAAAATTAAAATACATCCATATAAATTTAACCAAGTAGATAAAGGAATTGTACTAAGAAAGAGATAGGGGAAGACAAAAAAATTTGAAGAATATACCATGTTCATGGATTGGTAGACCCAACATCATTAAAATGTCCATAATACCCAAAGCAATCTATAAATTCAGTGCAATCCCCATTAAAATACCAATGGCATACTTCAAAGACCTAGAACAAATTCTCCAGAAATTCATCTGGAGTAAAAAAAAGACCCCAAATAGCTGCAGAAATATCAAGAAAGAGCAATGTTGGAGTAATCATAATTACCAGATATCAACCTCTATTACAAAGCCACTGTCCTCAACACTGCTTGGTACTGGCACAAGAATAGAGATACTGACCAGTGAAACAGAACAGAGAACCCAGAAATTAACACAAGCCATTATGCTCAATTAATATTTGACTAAGGAGGCAACAGTATACAATGGAGTTACAACAGCCTCCTCAATAAATGGTGTTGGGAAAAATGGACAGATACTTTAAAAAAAATGAAACTAGTCCACCAATTTACACCATGCACAAAATAAACTCAAAATGGATAAAGGACTTAAAAATAAGATTGGGAACCATAAAAATTTTAAAAGCGATAGGCAACAAAATAGCAGACATTTGTCATAGCAATACAGCTCCCAGGGCAATGGAGACTAAGGATAAAATAAACAAATAGGACTACATCAAAATAAAAAGTTTCTGCCTAGCAAAACAAATCATCAAAAGAACAAGAAAAACCACTGCATGGGAGAACATATTTGCCAATGTTATCTCCAGTAAGGGCTTAATCTCCAACATTTGAGTGAACTCATATAGGTTAACAAAAGTAAGATAAACAAACCAATAAAAAAAATGGGCAAAGGACCTAAATAGACACTTTTCAAAAGAGGGCATACAGAAAACCAAGAGACATATGAAAGCATATTCAAAGTCATTAATCACCTGAGAGATGCAAATCACAACAATGAGGTACCATCTCACACTCGCTAAAATGGCTATCATCAACAAATCAACAAATGACAAGTGCTGGAGAGGATGTGGAGAAAAAGGAAACAACTTCCACTGGTTTTGCAAATGCAGAATGGTGCAGCCACTGTGGAAAACAATATGGCCTTTTCTCAAAAAACTAAAAATGAAACTGCCATTTGACCCAGTAATACCACTTTTAGGAATATATACCAAGTAAACAGAAACAGCAGTCAGAAAGAACATATGCACCCCTGTGTTCATAGCAGCACAATTTACAATAGCTAAGATTTGGAAATAGCCTAAATGCCCATCAACAGATGAGTGGATTAGAAAACTATGGTACATCTACACAATGGAATATTACACTGCTATACAAAAGAAGGAATTCTTACCATTTGCAACAGCAATGGATGGAACTGGAAAGAATTATGCTAAGTGAAATAAGCCAGTCAGTGAAAGATAAATACAACATAATATCACTCACTTGTGGAATATAAAGAACATTATAAACTAATGAACAAAAATAGATACAGATGCAAAGAAGCATCAAACAGACTGTTAAACTACAATGGGAAAGCAGAGGATGTTTGGTGGGGGATAAGAGATTAAACAAAGGACTATGCATGAATATAAGTTTAACCAAATGGATGCAAGGCAATGGGTGGGGCAGGTGCTAGGGGTAGGGGAGGACACAGGGAGATCAATGGGAAAAAAGGATACACATGTACTATTAACTTAAACAATAAAATAAATAAAAAAATAAATGAAAGAGGAAAACTAAATCAGGTACTGGAGAAGAAAAAAACACGATAAAAAGGGGAGAAGGGGAAAAAGAAAAAGTTGAAAAAAGATAAAATAACAATAAAAACAAAAATAATCAAGAAAAAATAACATAAAAGTAAGAAATAAAAAATAAAGAAAATGTCAAAACCGGTTTGGCTCAGTGGATAGAGAGTTGGCCTGTGGACTGAAGGGTCCCGGGTTCGATTCCAGTCAAGAGCATGTACCTTGGCTGTGGGCACATCCCCAGTAGGGGGTATGCAAGAGGCAGGTCATCAATGTTTCTCTTTCATCGATGTTTCTGATTTTCTATCCCTCTCCCTTTCTCTCTGTAAAAAATCAATAATATATATTTTAAATAAAGAAAATAATATTTTAAATATTTATATTTATAATAGGGTAATATGCAAATTGGTCAGGATGCTGTCATATAATGACTGATCAGCAGGATGGCTGGGCAGCAAGCTACAAGCAGCAGTGAGCTACATGTGGGCATGGCAGTGAGCTACGTGCTGTGGAGAGCTACAAGCGGCCAGCTGAGGCAAGTGGTAGTGAGCTACTCAAGTATGGATTAATGCTCAGGGCCACTAGTATATCTATAATAATAATAGCATAATATGCAAATCAACTGAATGGTCGATCAGTGGAACAACCATCTGGACTACCATGCTATGACACCCATTGGCGCCAGGCCAGCAAAGGCAGGTGTGATGTAAAGTCAGGGGACCCTGCCATCTCCCCATGATCACCCCACAGAGGGAGGCCCAGGTCATTGGCTAGTAGGGTGGTCAATTGGGGCTCCACAATTAGCAGGCTGTGGTGGGTGGTTGGTGCCCCCCTCTGTGGGGTGATCAATCGTGGGGTTTCAGGACTGTGAGAGGGTGCAGGCTGGGCTGAGGGCTCCCCCAAGTGTATGAGTTTTGTGCACCAGGCCTCTAATCCTATATAATAAAAGGCTAATATGTAAATCAACCAATTGTGGAACAACCAGTCGCTCTCACATGCACTGACCAGCAGGGAGCAGACACTCAATGCAGGAGCTGCACCCTGGTTGTCAGTGCGCTCCCACAGCAGGGTGCACTCAGCCAGAAGCCAGGCTCAAGGCTGGCAAACACAGTGGTAGTGGCAGGAGCCTCTCCCATCTCTGCAGCACACATCCCCTGAGGGGAGCAGATGTAAGTCATCAGTTAAACAACCCCTGAGGGCTCCCAGACTGTGAAAGGGTGCAGGCCAGGCTGAGGGACCCCTCTCCCCAAGTGCACAAATTTTCTGCACTGGGCCTCTAGTATCAAATAAAAAAGTGAACTGTTGCTCACTTCAACTGAGTTTTAACACCACTTGGGGTTGGTTTGAGACCCCACAATTCTATTCAGTCTTCCACTTTTTGGTTTCCTGTTAGGTAGTCAGCACTGTGTTGAAATTCCAAGCAATCCACTGCTCTTCTGTTTGTGTCTGTCTCCACAGGCCTTGGCTCCAAGCAGGTGAGACCAGTTTCCCCATTTTGCCTGACTCCCTGCTGTCAATCTTAATCACTCAAACTTCTGTTTCTGATGGGGCTTTAGGTGGAGGTGGTGCTGTATTCTTTCTTGGACTGATCAGCTCCTCTTCAATCCAGTCCTTGAGTGCTCTTTGGGGCTATTTAGGGTCTTTGTGTCCTTTGTAAAGTTCAAGGCATAGGCTGGGTGTGGCTGTATTAGTGGGCTTTAGATGCTGGGAGGGGCTGGCTTTTCAAGAGAAAAATGGCTGCCTAGGTTTGAAGGGTCAGGAATGTGTCAGTGCTGGATTCCTGGTCACCTCTCCCTGCTCTGCTCTCCTTCACAGCCTCTCCTCAGACCACATAAATCTGCACCTCTACCTGCACCATAGTCCCAGATGAGTGTTAGTAATTGAAAAGTCCTATGAACTGGTTTCAGCAAATAAAAGCAAAGGCAAAACAACCACTCAACTGTGAATTTATCTTCCCTTGGCACCACACTACTTGGCAGCTCTTCAGGCCACCTTTCTTGGTGCCACCTCTCTTGGCTGTGGACTTATATCTAGATTCCCCAGCTGCCAGCAAGTCTATGGACTTCCTTTCCCAAGGGACATGGAATTGGTGCAGTAAAACTTCCTCCTGACCCTCTTGGCCTGTCTCTCTCTAGCTCAGCTCCCTGATCCTACTGTTCTACAAGTGTTCTCTGCCCTTCCTGGCTGCAATTGTCTCACCAGCTGTTTCTAATTAACCAATTCCAGGTAGATGCTATTAGATTTAGTTGCTTATTCTATTTACTCCAGGACAAGGTGCAGGACAAGTCTGCCTATTTGGCTGCCATTTTCTCCTCCCAGATTTTCCCTTAACACAGATTTATCCTCTACCTCTTGACCTGCCAGCCTTCCACCACCTGCCTCAACCTCGAAGTCCTTCCTAGTGACCTCCAGGTATTTTCTGCCCTTCCTTGCTATAAGCCACCTCCTCATCTGGGCCTCATTTGTTTTCCAATTTATTTGTATTTTCAGTTTGAGCTTGGTATGAGGTGCATGGCAGGTCTATCTATTTGGCTGCCATTTTCTCACTTCCCTCTATTTTTTATCCTTATTGTTGAGAATATTACAGATACTTTTACCCCCACCCCCTTTTTTTCCCCTCCACCTGGTTCCCACAATGCCATAGGCCTTCACCACCTATTGTTTTTATCCATGGACAATGTATATAGGCCTATATGTTCTTTGTTTAATCTATTCCCTCTCCCCCTTCCCTCTGAGATCTGTAGACTGTTCCATGTTTCCATGTATTTGGTTCTATTTTATTCATCACTTTATTTTGTTCGTTAGATTCCAGATATGAGATCATGTGTTATTTGTCTTTATCTGACTGGCTTATTTTGCTTAGTATAATAATCTTCATGTCTATCCATGCTGTCTCAGAGGGTAAAATATCCTTTTTTTTTTTTAGTTGCATGGTATTCCATTGTGTAAATATACCACATCTTTTTTGACACCCTTATACTGATTGTCATTTGGGCTGTCTCCAGATCTTAGCTATTATAAATTATGCTGCTATGAATATAAGGATGCATATATTCTTTCGAATTAGTGTTTTAGGTTTCTTCAGATATATTCCAAAATGTGGAGTCTCTGGGTTATAAGGCAGTTGCACTTTTAAATTTTTTACTGACAACATTACTAATGTGAACATTCTGGTATAGTATCTTTAACTTGAGTAGATAAGAGTAAACTCTTCCTTGTGGTATACTTTTTTTCCCTTATACAAAGATATACTTATTGATTTGAGAGAGCGATATATTCATCTGTTGCCTCTGGTATGTTCCCCACACCAGAAATTGGACCTGCAACTTAGGTATGTGCCCTAACAGGGAATCATACCTAAAACCTTTTGGTTCATAGGATGATACTCCAGCTAATTGGGCCACCAGGCCAGGGAAGTGCTGTGTACTTTTTATAATCCCATGATGAGTGTTCTCAGATACTGCAAATTCCTTTGGTATTATAGACTTTTAAAAATTTGACATATGATAGAGTAGTTGTATTTTATTGAACTTTTAGTTGACATTTTCCAAACTTTTAATCTGATTATAAACTTTTTGGTATATTTTATTGTCTGTTTGGATGTATTTTTATTGAGGAGATTCTGTTCTCTTATACTCATTTTTAAAAATTAGTTATCCCTTTCTTATTGGTAGGTAGTATTCTAAGCCTTTGTTTGTTTGTTTTTTATTGTGTTGCAAATATTTTTCTCCCTCTAAAATATATTTCACCTTAATTACATTTTCAGATGAGCAGAAGATATTCATCTTAATAAAGTCAACTTTATTAATCTTTCCCTTTATGGATAGTGTTTTGCTCAAGAAACTATTTTCTACACAGAGGTCATGAAAATGTTCTCTTACACTATGTTTTAATTTTATTTTTTAAAGTTAGATCTTTTAACCACTTGGAATTTATTTTGAATGTAGTGTGATTCATGGTTTCAATTTTATTTGTTTGCAAACATGGACATTCAATATTTCTACCAATGATTGCTAACAAGACCCCCTTTCACCACTTCTCTGCTGCAACACCTACATCATAGATGAAATGTGTATATATGTGTGATTCTGTTCTGAGCTTTCTGTTCTATTCCACTTTTAATTTGTCTATCCCTGCATAAACACAACACAGTTCTAAATACTATAGTTTTATAATGAATCCTGATATATAAGAAAATCCTCACAACTGGTTGTTCAAGTGTATAATGATTATTGTTTGCCCTTTGCATGTTTATATGTTTTAGAATAAATTTGTCAAGGTCCACCATAACCAAAAACAAACAACCTATGTTGTAATTTCTATTAGGATTTCATTTAATTTATAATTAAATTAGGAAAATTTGCCATCTACCTACCTTATATAGAGTTTTTAGACTGAATAAATGTTAGTAACTGAGAAATTCTTAATAAAGTATTTTATGTGTATTTCAGATTGTCATTATTATTAATTAATATTATTATTATTAATAGGGTCATTTTATGGTTTAGTACTCTAATTTTTAAATTTTTTCTTTGAAAAGTTTGATAAATTTAAAACATTTTATAGAGGTTTTGCACAACTTTTGTTTGATATATTTCTAGGTATATGATATATTAAACTCTGTTTAAAATGGAAATATTTATGTATTTTATTTTATATCTATTTTTGCTGGTATGTGAAAATAAATTTATTTTGGAATATTGATTGAAATCTAATATCCTTATTAAAGTCAGTAAGTGGATTTCTGTACATTTAATTTTATCATCTGCTAACAATGTCAACTTGTTTTTTCTTTGAAACCTAACACTTACTATTTCGTTTCCCTTTTGTACTAACAGGCTAAGATTTCTTTAAAACATTGACTAGATGTTCTGACAGCAGACATTTTTACCTTTTTCTTCAACTCAAAGAGAAAGCTTTCAATGCTTCACCACTTAATACAATGTTTGTTATATGTATGTTGTAATTACTTCTGATAAGCTTGAGAAACTCACTTTTGTTTCTAATCTGGTGTAAATTCTTATCATCAATTGATTTTAAATTTTATCAGTGTGTTCACTGAATCTACCAACTAATAATATGTTTATCTCCTTTTATTTGTTGATATAGTGGTGAGTTATATTAACTGATTTTTAAAATGTTAAGCCAACCTTTTTATTATGGGATAAAACCAAGTTGGGCATAATATATTATTCTTTTTAATATTACTATATTTAGTTTGATAGCCTCTTAAAATAATATTTTACTCAAAGTAAAACTTGAGACTGACTTAATTTTCCTCCTTTCCTATGCTGTCCTTCATGTTTGGTAAAGAGCTGATTATAAAAAACATTGAAGAGTATAGCATGTTTCTCTATGCTGTGAAATAACATATAAATTGTGCTCCATCTGCCATAACATCTGTTCGAATTGCTTAAACAATAGAAATGTATTTTTTTCTCAGTTCTTGAGGCTGGACATTTGAAATCAGATTGCAGCATTGTTGGGTTATGATGAGGAATCTCTTCTTGGTTTGCAGAGCACTGCCTTCTCACTGTGTTCTCATTCTAATGAGAGAGAAAGAAATGGAAGAGAGAGAGGAGAGAAAGGGAGAGAGGGAGAGAAGGAAAGGGGTAGAGGAGAGGAGAAAGAGAGAGAGAGAGAGAGAGAGAGAGAGAGAGAGAGAGAGAGAGAGAGAGAGAAACAAGCTCACCATAATACAATGTTTTGCAATGTCATCATTAGGGCCCTACACTTATGACCTCATCTAAACCTAATTACCTCTCAAAGGCTCCATCTCCAGATGCCACCACTTTGGGGACTATAGCTTCAACATATAATTCTGGGGAGTACACAACTCAGTCCATAACATTCTGAAATGCTTTCTTCATTGAGTGCTTAGAAAACACATTTCAATTACTTATTGTTTTCCTTATGTGAAGAATTTTTTTTACATTTGATTAAAGTTCTTTAAAAGATTTTTTTGGTTTTCCTTTTTTTGAGTCAAATTTTTGTTCAAATACACTTGGCTAAGAATTTTCAAATTTGTTCACAATACCTCCTATTTTATGTCTGCAGTGATTTCTCCTGGTCTTTTACAACATTCTCCCTTCCTCCTTTCTTCCCGCCCTTTGTCCCTCATCAATCTTACCACAGTATTTATCTATTCAAATATACAAGTTTAGCTTTATTGGTCTTCTATATTTTGTTTTAAAACAATTTATTAAATTTGTACATTTACAGTTTTCTTCTTTTCCCATATGTTTTCCTTTTATTTTTTGATAATTTTTAAGTACTTTAGCTATTTAATATACTTATTTATTTTCAACATTTCTCCTTTTTATTATATGCATTTCTGCTAATAATATTTACATCTCAATTTAGATTATTCCTATAAGCTTTGCTATATAGCATTTGGTATGATACAGCTCAAAATATTTCCTAATTTCCTGTATAGTGTTTCTTTGACCCAGGTGATATTGAGATTATTGGATTTCTGAAATTATGAGACATTTTCTAGCTATCCATTTCTGAATAATTTCTGACATAAATGTATTGTAGTCATAGAGTACACTTTGAAATATGAATCATAGTACAAAACATAGCTATATAGCTTAACAGATTGTTATAAAGTGAATGTTCGTTACTACCATCCAGGATAAGCTAGAAAGTAGCCAGATTCACAGAAATTACCTTGTACCTTTTTATTTTTTTTCTGCGATTCTAATCCTTTGATATTTGTTAATAGATATACTATGACACAATATAAATAATTTTTAATGTTCCATATACACTTTCAAAATATGTATTCTAAAATTGTAATGTATTACAGCCATAGATCAACTTCTTACGTCATATTTTTAAAATCTTACATAACCTTACTTATTTTTTGGTATGTTAATTATACAGTTAATTAAGGGAGGTATATCACAATTTCCCACTATAATTATAGATTTGTCTTTTCTTTTGCTATTATCAATATTTGCTTATTTTGGGGGTCTATGTAATTAGGTACATACAAATTAAAAATATAATTTTCTTCTGGAATTTTTTACTAAACCCTCTTGTCTTTCAGATTATTTTCTATTCTCCCTATTTTTATCTCTATTTGCAGTTTTTTAGATTTTTAAAACCTATTTTTCAGTTTTCTACTTTTTTTCTACTATTCTAATATTTCTGTTTTACTGCCAAACATGTATCCTGAGCATATTTTTAAATTTTATTTTTACATCTTATTTAATTGTGTTTAATTTTATAAGTATTTTATATTTTTGCCTTTTTATTGCATTACATTTTTGTAATTTTTTTACTTCTTCAAACTGTATTTGGTTATATTTCAAGTCTGTTTTGTCACTTTTTCTAGTCTCTGCAGTTATTTGTGAATTTTATGAATATTTCTTCATGCACACTAAGCATAGTCACATTGTAATCTGGAGTAAAGTCAATATGTAAACAATATTTATTTATTTATTTATTTATTTATTTATTTATTTATTTTGTGATAGCAGATCAATTTTAATTCCAGCACCTGAAACTATACAAGGGAATGCTTTAAAACCTCTTGGGACTGTGGTACACATTCAATAAAGTGACAACTGTGCAATACCACTTAGTATTTCAAAATCAGGAACAGACTTTTAAATTGTTTAAACACAATCCACAGAATTAAAATCGAAATCAGAAGCTACCCACTGTTAGAGTAATTGGCCATTTAAAGGTTTAAGGTACTAACGGATGCACAGTCAATATCTAGGGGGTCCGTGAGGGCGATTTCAGATCCTCATCCTGCCGTACTCTGCTGGGCAGGTTTCTCGCGTAGCTGAGTGACTGGCCAAAGATTGCCACAACCAAGACCAGAAGAGCAAGTCAAGTTCCACCACAGTTCCTGTAGTTTTCACTTTATTTTCTTTGTCAGTTAAAATTTAAAAGTGAGAATTAAATACTTATCTTTACAAATACACAAGGTATGGTGTGAAAGCATAGTTGCTTACGAACATAAAAATACCTGTTACCTAATTTGATAAGAAAATAATGTATAAAAGTATATAGCAAAAACATGAATAATCTCTGACCCTGGAAAGATCAATTCCTTATTTTATATTACAAAAAAGAAAACAACAATTTTAGGAGTTTTTTTTGACCCCCCCCCCCCCACAACACACACACACACCTTATCCAGAAATACTTGCAAAGGAAGGCACAAATAAATTATTTATTTTTACTCTGCACATAGTTGTGAAAAGAGTGAAATTGAAGACCAAGACCATTGAAATGGCTAACTCCAGAATGAGTCCAAATATTTGGCCACACAGAATATTATCATTTTTAAGAGCAAGAGTAGTAATAAAGGCTTTTAAAGTAGTTTTTAATTTATAAATACAATAGGCATTTTTGTATTTTGGCCAATGGAAAACAAAGGCTGTAGCAGTAGTAAAGGTTTGAGATGTTTCACTTTTGAGGATTCGATTCAGTGTATTTAAGGTAATTAAAGATGACATAAAAATTTTAGAGATAGGCAAAAATTCACATTTAAACAAACAAACAAACTCCCTATGTTTCTATTTAGATTAGCAGGAGGCAATATGACTCCAGATGTTAAAAGTTATTTCAAAACCTATGATTTCAGATTTGCAAACAGCTTAGGTTCCAAATCTGATTCATCCTATCTAATAAAAGAGAAGCATGGAAATTGACCGTACCTTCACTATGCTACTAGCCAACAGGAGCAATATGCAAATTAACCCCAAACCAAGATGGCAGGCGGGCCCCCTCTGCCCAGAGCTGGCAATGGCAGCACTGGGCAGCTAGGGTCCCCAATCCCAGCCCCAGACCCAGCAGGGGATCTGGCCCCCTGCCGTCTGAAGCCCAGCCATGATGGCACTGCAGGCCATGAAGGTCACGATTGTAGCCACAAACCCAGCCCCAAGCCCCGCCATGGTGGAGCTGGGGGCTGTGGGGTTGTGATCGCAGCCACAAAGCCAGCAGGGAGGCCAGCCCCCAACATTCCCAAGTCCTTCCATGGTAAACCTGGGTCTGGGGTTTTGGGGGGTTGATTGGAGACACAAACCCACAGGCCTGGCACCCAGCAGCCCCAAGGCCTGAGGCAGAGGCGCATGGGCTGCTAAAAGGCATGGGTTGGGGCAGTGAAGACACAAACCCACAAGAAACCTGTGGAAAGAGAAATAAACTATCATAACTTTATCTCCCTTTCCACAAGATGAGAAAACTGCCCCTGGATTATTTAGTGCTGTGGCCAACACCTTTCTACAAACAGGGGGTAATGTTATGATCACTCCCAGGAAGGTCCTATCAGAATACCGTCTCCAGGGAATAATGCTACTGTGGCAAATCATCTAAGAGAGGAAACAAGCTATTGTTGGGTTTATTCTGAAGGTCAGAGAACATGCCACTCCAAAATATGCTGTGTTGTTATATTGATGATCTTAAGCTGCAGATGCTTGAAAAACAGCAAATGCATGCAGAGGATTTCAACGAAGTCTCCTGATCTCCCTAAAATCAGACCCCTCTAAAGGAGCTTAAATGTCATAGGTCCCATGGATGTGAGAAGTGTCATCAGACAGAGAACACTGACTCCTGTCACAGGATAGGAGAGTAGAAGTTGACATCACACCCAAACTTTGTTACAAACAATTTCCCCCCACCCCATTCATCTTTCCTAAATATCATTTATTCTCTTATAAGAGGCCTATATCTCCCATCCCCTTTCCCTAGGAAGAAGGTATTTAAATCTGCATTCTAAGCCACCTTGGGGAGTTACTCATTTTTCCCTGGAATCTCCCACATATACACAATGTATACATGTTAATGAACTTTTGTTTTTTTCTTGGTGATCTCTCTTTCATTACAAGGGCCTCCACTAAGAACTCAGAAAGGTAGAGGAAAACTATTTTTCCTCCTACAATGGAGGGGGGAGGGAGAAAGGAAAACAGATGTACTACTATTAAATCTAAGTTATACTGCAAAACAAATTAAAAATAAAATAAAATAAAATAAAGAAGTCCTGGTTGATGGGAGGGAAGCTTCTATGGATAAATCAATGATATTGGCATCAAAGTGGGATGGAGGGCATCCCACATCCATGGTTGCTGGTAGGAGTTTAAAGTGCTTGAACATTTTTGGAGGATGATTTGGCAAATTCGATAGAAATGTTCAAGGTATGTCCAAGAGTCTTGCAGGAATCACATCTGCTGAGATAAAACACAAGTGCATAAGCCCTGGTCAGAACCCACGATGCTACTGCATGCTCCCCTTCCACCATAGGAAAACCTGGGAACAACCTGCATTTTTAGGACAAGGTGGCATTCTATATAATAAAAGAGAAACATGCAAAGTAGACTGAACATCTTCCAGACAACCTTTCAGATGTCCTTCTGGACATCCTTCCCAACAAAGTCATGTTGGAGCTAAGGCAGAGGAGGTTAGAGGCAATCAGGTAGGCAGAGGAGAGAAGTTTCGGGGACCAGGCCAGCAGGAGAGAGGAGTTAGGGCAAACACGCTATCAGAGGAGAGCAGTTAGGGGATCAGGCTGACACACAGGTGAGTGGTTAGAAGCCAGAGGTCCCAGATTGGAGAGAAGTGCAGGCCAAGCTGAGGCAACCCCCTTCCTGTGCACGAATTTCATGCACCGGGCCTCACAGTTAAAATATAAGCCCTTAAAAAAGAATGTATCTATTTACACAGTTATATCTTTTGAAATAATCAGAAAACTTTTGAAGCAGCCTTAGTGTTTCCATCTGTCTTGAAATGGCCAGGGGGTCGGCCTCACAGAAGTAGTCAGCCAGCTTCTTGGTCACCACCATGACCACTTGTCTAAGGCTAGAAAGGTACCACCATGATGTCGCTGTAAGGATAGAAGTTGAGGGCTTTTCTGGAAGTTGGTAGCTAAAACTCAAGGGATTCTTAGAAAATGACACAATGACAGCCTTTCTTGTCTTTTCCTTTCTGTGTTGGTTCTGGTGAAGAAGGACATTCCTGCTTTTGAAATTTTCTTATAACCTGGACAAGTTCATGGAATGATTGATCTACATTCATCCTAATCTTTGCATATGCCTCCATATAAGTAACCTTCAGTTGTCGTGCTAACTGCTGTCCTTCTTCCTGTGTTTCCTATCTCTGATGATCCAGATCTGCTTTGTTACCGATTAAAATCATTGGAAACTCATCATAATCCTTTACTCTGAGAATCTGTCTTTGAAACTTATAGATTTCTTCAAAAGTGCCTCTATCTGTGACTGAAAAGACCAACAGGAAACCCTCGCCACTTCGCATATACTGTTCTCTCATAGCTCCAAACTCTTCTTGTCCTGCTGTATCTAAACTATCTAGCCAGGCCGCTCTGTCATCTATCAAGCAATTTGTGTAGGAATTCTCAATGGTTGGGTCATAATCTGTCACAACATAGGGCTGGATGAACTGGATGGTGACTTGCCCATGCTGCCTCCACTGACCACCACGAGCCAGTACTTCTCCTGGCCAGAGCTGTCCCACCAGCCAGCCTGTAGCCATAGGGACACTGCAGAGCCCATGCTGGCCGCCCTAAGCCTGGCTCGTGGGGCTTGTGCAGCCTGTAAGCTGCAGGTGAGCTGGCAGGTGGATGTCCCTGGCATCCAGAGCTGCTAGGAAGGCTGGTGTGGACGGCAGGGCGATGCCCTAGCTAGTGGAGTCCTGCCCAAAGCACGGAGAAGCAGAGTGACCGCAGGGGCTAGGGGCAGCAGCAACCAAGGAGCACGTGGGTCCACATGTCTCTGAAGCTCCTGCTGAACCAGCCTCCAGCACCGCTACAAAATCAATATGTAAAGAATTCTTAAATAACTCTAGTTTGTACTCATATATATTTCCCTTTTCTTAGTGTGATTATTTTTGAGTCTTGCTGCTTTTGAAAAATTATTTTTGAGATTTCCCAAAGCTTTGAGTCTAGATACTTTTAAAAAAGTTTGTCTGTGTGTGAGATGATTAACTTATATTCCAATAGGTATTAAATATCTAAGATAGGGGATTCTGAAGATGGCAACTGGCAGAAAGGTAAGGAGGGAGAGAGTATGAGAGAGTGATGGAGCAAAAGAGGAGTATGTGAACATGTGTGGTGTGTGTGTTTATGGGCTAGGGACAATTAGATCCTGCAGGTCTTCCTAGGGGCTGTCAAACCGGACAGTCTTAGATGGCAGAGATCTGCTACCACTGCGAACACTTAGGGGGCAGCCAGCGCGAGCACAGAGACCATGCCATTGTAAAAAACAGAGCTGCTTGACACTAGTATCCTGGCCTCAGCACCATCCAGTCTGGTCTCAGATGCAAACAGGAGCCATGCAACCACTTGGGGACAGACACCTGTGACCACAGTTGCAGTCCCACAGGCTCCAATTAAAAACAAAATCAGATTTTAAAAAATTGAGATAGGAATTAAAAAAAATTGAGGTAGGAATTAAAAAAAAATTGAGGTAGGAATTAAAAAAAAATAAAAATAAAAACAAAATCAGAAGCCACCCACAGTTATAGTCATTGTCCATTCGAGAATCCAGACATTTGTACTGCAGACTTCTGTGAGTCACAGAGCCCATCCCCCTCCCTGTAGGGGGATGGGAACTGCTAGACTTGCCCCTGGAACATGGCCGCAGTGCCACTACAGAAATTTGAGCCTAGACATGTCTGAACACTAGAAATCTGTTCCTCGCAACACAATCGGGCAACCAAACTCCATACCCAGACAGGGTGGCAGTGCCACCTGACTTCAATTCTGGGCAAGGGCACATGGAAGTCTGTTTTCTGCAGCACAGGAGTGGACCTCCTGCCGACACAGTGCTACTGTGCAACCTGGTCCCTCAAGAGGACTGTGGGCCCTGATTCTCTACAGGAGAGGCAGCATTGAGCAACAGTGATTTGACTCTGTTTCTATTCGCATGCTACTGGGATTCCTGATTCCCAGTACATTAACACTAAGAGCCAGTGACTCCAATTCTTTTATGCATGCACACAAAGGGATCCTGATTTTTCAGCGTGAGGCCACACCAAGCAACAGAGACTCTGATACTCAATTCTTGGTGTGGGCACAAGGGAACTCTGACTCCTGGCATGTGCTAGGGGACTCTGAATTTTGCCACACACCAGCAGGTTCTATGTTTCAGCATGGCACAGGCAGAGGCTCTGATTGTAGGTGAGTGAACGAGGCAACACCGAGTGCTAGTCACTCTGATCCTGGTTGAGTGTGGCTCCCACCAACCCATGGCAGGCACACATCTTGGTGTTGGAGCTCTTCAGTGACACTCAGGTGGTGTGAAGCTCCCACTGCACATGGCCCAGGCCCATGTAACTCAATGTTTGAACCTTCTGGTGATAGTCAGAATGGGGAGACAATGAGGAAAGAAAATGAGGAGAAACCAAGAAAGGAAATAAGTGAAACAGAGTCATGCAACATTACAGAAAAAGAATTCAGAATAATGGTTTTACAGTTCATACACTGGATGGATGAGAAAATCAACAACCTATGAAAAAATCAGGAAGAAATGAAAAGTGATATAGCTACAATCAAAAACACCATGGAAGGTTTCAACAGTATACTAGAAGAAGCAGAAGACTGAATTAGTGAGTTAGAAGATAAGGTAGAGAAACAAGTTCAATCTGAACAGCAACTGGAGAAAGAATTAAAAAGCAGGAGGAGAGCCTAAGGGAGCTTTGGACAACATGACATGAAGTATTGTACATATAATAAGGTTTCCAGAAGGACAAGAAGAGCATCAAGGATTAGAGAGTCTGAACAAATAATGACATAAAACTTCCCAGATATGGAAAAGGAAAAAGTTACACAAGTACAGAGAGTCCCAAGCAAGATGAATATCAAAAGACTCACACCAAGACAAGTCATAATTGCAATGGCAAATGTTAATGACAAAGAGACAATCTGAAAGGCTGTAAGAGAGAGAGAGAGAGAGCCAGACAGTTACCTACAAACAGGACCCATCAGATGTTCAAATAATTTCCCAACAGAAACACATAAAGCTAGATGGGAATGGAAGGAGGTATATAAAGTGATGCAAAGCAAAGGACTGAATCCAAGAATACTCTATCCAACAAGATTATCAATAAAAATTGAAGAGAAATAAGGAGTTTGCAGATAAAATAAAGGCTAAGGAAATTTATCACTTCCGAGCCAGCAATGCAAGAAATGCTAAAAGGAATGCTGTAAAAAGGAAAAAAAGGAGGAAGGAACACAGGCACAAAGTACAGGACTGACTATCAACAAAGTACAGAAATGACTATACCTATCAATAATAACATTAAACATAAATGGATGAAATGCTCCAATCAAAAGACATTGAGTGAGTGAATAGATAAGAAAACATGTCTACAGGAGACCCATCTCAGAACAAGGGTCTCACACAGACTGAAAGTGAAAGAATGGAAAAATATTTATCAAGGAAATGGAAATGAAGATAAAAACCGGGATAGCAATACTTATATATGACAAAATAGACCTCAAAGTGAAGACCATAACAAGAGACAATAAAGGCCACTTCATAATTCTAAAGGTATAAATACAACAAGAGGCTATAACTCTGGTAAACATTTACATACCCAATGCAGGAACACCAAAATACATAAAAAAGACATCTAGAAGATATCAGGGGAGAGACTGACAGCAACAGAATCATAGTAGAAGAATTTAATACCTCATAACATCACTGAATAAATCCTCTAGACAAAATATTAGCAAAGAAACATCAATCTCAAATGACTCACTAGATCAGATGGACTTTATTGATACATTTAGAGCATTCCACCCCAAAACTACAGAATATACATTCTTCTCAAGCACACATGATACATTTTCAAAGTTATACCACATATTGGAACACAGGTAAAGTCCAAATTCAAGAATATTGAAATCATATCAGATGATAATGGCATAAAATTAGAAATCAACTACAGTAAAAATAATCACAAATTTAAAACACTTTCAGGCTGAGTAGCACACTATTAAACAATGAGTGGGTTACCAAAGAGATCAAAGAAGAAATAAAACACATTCTGGAAACAAATGACAGTGAAAACAGAACAATCAAAATCTTTGGGACACAGTGAAAGCAGTCCTGAGAGGGATGTTCATAGCATTACAGGCCTACCTCAAAAAAATAAGAAAAACTGGTAATAAACCATCTAACTCTGCAAATTGAAGAATTAGAAAGAAAGCAACAAGAAAAGCTCAGTGTTATCAGAAGAAAGAAAATAATAAAGATCAAAGTGGAAATAAATGACATAGAGACAAAAAAACAAACAAAAGATCAATGAAGCCAAGCTGGTTCTTTGAAAGGGTAAACAAGATTGATAACCTTCTTGCCAGGCTTACCAATAAGCAAAGAGAGAGGACCCAAATAAACAAAATAAAAAATGAAAGAGGTGAAATAAGAACAGACCTCACAGAAGTATGAAGAATCATAAAAAAATTACTATGAGCAACTGGTCAAACTAGAAGAAATGGACATATTCCTAAAAAAAAATGACCTTCCAAAACTCAACGAGGAAGAACAAAAAAATCTGAATATGCCAATAACTATGGAGAAAATTGAAGGAATAATAAAAAAACTTCCAAAAAACAAAAGCCCTGGACCAGATGGCTTCACAGAGAAGTTTTATCAAACATTCAAAGAAGAAATAAAACCTATCTTCCTCAGACTATTCAAAAAAATTCAAGAGGAAGGAGCACTTCCAAGCTCTTTCTACAAAGCCAACATTGCCCTAATCCCAAAACCAAATAAAAACAACACAAAGAAAGAGAATTACAAGCAACATTCCTCATGAACATAGACACCAAAATCCTCAACAAAATTCTAGAAAATCAAATCCAGCATATACACTAATAAAGGAGAAACATGCAAATAAACCATCACTCCACTATGCTAAGCCATGCCCACCAGCCAATCAGACTAAGTATACAAATTAACCCATCAAAGATGGTGGGTAAATTTGCATACATAGGCTGGGCAGGCAGGTCCATCAGGGGTGTGGGAGGCCTGGTGGGCAGCGCCAGTCACCCCTGGCAAGATAGCAGTCCATTGGGGCTCTGGGAGGTGGGGTGGGCAGCACCAGATGCCACTCATAAGGTCTGGGTCCATTGCAGGTCCCAGGAGGGGCAGTGGCCTGCCTAGCATGCCTGTGGGCCCTGAGAAAATTGCTGCCCTTGGGAGAAGTAGCTGGGCCTGTTTAGCCACTCTCATGGGGCCCTGTGAACATTGCCACCCCGGGGAGGAAAGACCAGCCTGCCTAGTCACTCCTGTGCTGCCCTGGGAACATCGCTGCCCCAGGGAAGCATGGCTGGGACTGCTTAGCCACTCTCATGGGGCCCATGAACATCACAGGCATAAGGATGCTGAGACCCAGACAGGGCCTCTGGCCCCAGATTCACAGCTTCATGGAGACCGACTCTACCAGGCCACCCAGTGGCCATGTGGCTGGGCCACAGGATGTCTGTTCAAGATGTGACTGTTATGCCGGATTTCACGATCCCCCAAAACCTCCAGGGAGCCAATCCAATGCAATAGCATAGAACCTTTATTACAAGCCCGGGCTTGGCCCTCTGGCCCTGCTGCTGTGGTGCCAGGAAGCCAAAGAGAGGGAATTTCCCACACATGGTGATTTTATTGGGAGGTGGGGCCAGACATGAACCAATGAGTTGGCCGATTCCAATTGGTTGGGTGATGGCTGGGGCTAGAGACGCAAATAATCCCTAAGGCACGTGACCTGTCCAGTCCTTTGCTCTTGATTGGAGCTCGAGCACACAATTTTTCCTGATTGGCTAATTCAAAGGGAGGGGTAGGTCTTTGTGATTTTAAGATGGCAGCCCCCAGGTAAGTTTCACGTGGCCAACATGGTGGCTGCCAAGTCACACAGTCCAAAATGGTCTTTGCAGTCCCACTCTGCCCTTTCATGTCACAGAGAGGAGGTAGGGGAGGAAATCCAGAGAATGGGATGTGGGGATTCATGGCTCACTTCCATTGGGTTTTTTCCTTCATAATCTTGGTTCTTTTCTTTTGGGCCTGGAGCCCAAGCACTTCAGGAGAGAGGTATGGATGAAGGGTGAATGTGGAAGAAGAGGCATGAGGCCCAATGGTGGGGCTGCCTGAGGGGCAGCTCTAGGGCAAGTGCCACAACTTTGGCAAAGCAGCTGGCCTGGGTGTTCCAAGGGGTGCAGAGCAGCACCTCACCATCCCTCCATGAGGACACCCAGCACAGGCACTGCCTTCGCCAGCATGCTCTTGGGGACATCAGGAAACGCTACTGCAACCTCTGACTTTCTGGGCAAAGAACTGACCCTGTGCCCCTCTGGGTACCAAGCTTGCTAGGAGTGTGCTGTTACCAATGCCATAGATCAAAGGCAAAAACCTGGTGAGGCGGGGTGCATCAGACGGGGCTTGGGCTGGGGCAGGAGGCTGGCAGGCAGGAATCTGCCTTGCCTGCAGAGAGAGAAGTTCTGCAGTGGCCCCAAGATGTGGGTGGCCCCAGTCAGGGATCAAGGGGCATGAAAGGACATTGGGATGCAGGGGCAAGTACCCACAGCCATGAGGCAGGGGTTGAGGAGCAGTGCCATCTCAGTGGAGGGGTGTGGTACTGCAGGGTACTGAACTGACTGATGTGATTCAGAGAAGCTCCCAGGGCTAACCAGCATGTCCCAGTGCCTTCACTGAGCTTTGATGACCAATTGATATACTATATAAGGAAAGTGATGGAAGAAGTAAGAAAGAAAAGGAAAGGTGAACAACACAAAAGGAAGACTGGAAGGAACCTGTAAACCCATTGTCACTTTAATAGGGAATACAGTCAATAGTGTTGTAATGATGGTATGATGCCAGGTGGGTACTGGAAATATCAGGGAACACTTTGTAAAGTATATGATTGTCTAACCACTATTCTGTAACTAATATAAAGCCTGAAACCAACACAAAATAATATTGAATGTAAAGAAATGAAATTTGGAGTGATTTTTTTTAATAAATTTCAAAGTTTAAATAAAAGCTATAAAGGAAGGAAGGGGGAGAATAAAATAGTGTTTTTCATTTGACCACTTTATTGTCTTTTCAGTACATGAAAAAGACAGTTGTCCTTATATGGTGCTTTTATACTTTTCTAAGTCATTATCTTATTTTAATTTCAGGGCAATTTAAAGACAAGATAATTATTCTCTCCACTATTAAAAGAAAGGAAATATTGGTGTCTGGTACCAATGTAAAGCAGGTTTAATAAAATTTTCTGTGAAGGGTTATATCTATACTGATAAAAGCCTTGGGGTGATAAGGCCCCAGGAGAGGATAGTTGGGGGCAATCATACTGGCAGAGGAACAGAAAGATGTCAATCAGGCTGACAAGGGAGCAGTTAGGAAGCAATCAGGCAGGCAGGCAAGCAGTTAGGATCCAGCAGTCCTAGACTCTGAGAGGGATGTCTGATTGCAGGTTTAGGCCCAATCTCTATCAGAGAGGGTGCAGTTTGGGCTGAGGGACACCGTCTCCAATGCACAAATTTTATGCACAAGGCCTCTAGTTTATACATATAAAGTGGTAATATGCTAATTTGTCCCTTAAGTTGTCTCAATCATGACCAGGCAGGAACTGGAAAGTGGGAATGGGGGCGGGGACTTTTTAACTCCCAGTGCAGGCATGCACAGGCCTGCCCAGTGCTAACTACAGGCTGCCTAGGAGGCAGAGGCTGCTCCCAACTGACAGGTGGGAACAGGAGCTGCTGGTCAAATCCAAGTTTGGCTTTTGCAGGGCCAGCAGAAGCCCAAAGCCTACCAGTCCCTGCAAGTCCCCAGCTGGATATGGCTCATCAGTAGGCAGGCAATGTCTCCATGCACAGCACCCAGGAACGGCTTTGAGGGGTGCTGGGGCACACCACAGGCTGCTGTGCAGGCACTACTTGGAAAGAACCTAGTGGTCTGGAGCCATATTGGGTGTGTACAACTGCCTTGGCCCCCAGTTCTCCCCTGCCCAAGCCCCATGCCTGCCTCTGCGGCCATCCACAGAACCCACCCAGGGCTTCAGGCAGGGGGAAAAGGCTCACAGCTGTCAGCACTTTAGGCCACACTGCCTATACCACTGCCTGCCTGGCTGGCAGGGACAAGAGTGTCCCAGGCAAGCTGCTCCCACCTATGGTGGTAGAATGGGTAGGAGGGCATTGGGTGGAGGGAGGAGACCTCAGCCAGGTTCCTTGTGGTGTAGGCAAGGTGCTCGGTGTGGGCCCAGTGGGGAGCTTAGGAAGTTTGGCTTAGCAGGCACCCATTAATGCAATCTGTTACTCTGACATCTGCCTCCAGCCCTCCAAGCCAACCTCTGCCCTGGGAATGGGCTCTGGGTGACCTTCTTGAATGCAGATAATGGTCCTGGAAACTTGAGACAGGGCCTAGACAGAGCCAGTGCAGAACTACCAGTGAAGATCTGCTTTGGTGTCTTGGTAAACTTTGCAACTGACCCTAGTAGGAAACCAAGAGGGGAGAAGCTGGGAGCTGTGAATTCTCAGCACTTTAGTCACTTGAAAAGAGCCTTACTTAGAATGTGAAGTGGCTGTAAGTCCAGCTGAGGAGTGAGGGGGCTGAACCCCACTGTTGCTGGGCTCTGGTTGGTCTGAGGCCTGAGCGTCCACCACAAGAAGGAAAAAATGGAGGGAGGATACTGGAGGAAGAGAGGACAATGAAAGGAAATGTGTCTAGACTTTCTCCAGGCCTCTTCCTCTTTCTGATGCCTACAAAAGCCCCAGGCCTGGACACAGTTCTGTCTCTACCTTTTAGTCCCCTGTTCTCCAACCACAGAGTAAAAAAATAAGGAAGGAGTCTGTGCTGCTTTCAGAAAGTATCTATATACCTGATTGCCAGTCACCTTCTGCAGAGGTAAGCCAGACTGTGGCTTAGGCCTGCTCCCCATCAGTAGAACATCTTGTGAGGGCTCCCTAACTATCAGGAAGGGAAGGCTGGGCTGAGAGAACCTCATGCACAAATTTTTATGCACCAGACCTCTAGTTACATTAGAAAGATCATACACCATGACCAAGTGCAATTTATTTGGGGATGCAAATCAATAAATGTGATATACAAGTACTAGCCATAGCAATCAGACAAGAAGAAGAAATAAAAGGCATCCAGTTTGGAAAAGAAGAAGTAAAACTGTCCTTATTCACAGATGACATGATATTGTTCATAGAAAACACCAAAGACTCCATCAAAAAACTACTAGACTTGATAAATGAATTCGGCAATATAGCAGGATACAAAATTAATACCCAGAAGTCTATGGTTTTTCTATACACCAATAATGAACACACAGAGAGAGAAATTAAAAAACAACCCCATTTACAATTGCAACAAAAAAATTAAGATACCTAGAAATAAACTTCACCAAAGAGACAAAGGACCTGTACTCAGAAAATTTCAGAACACTACAGAAAGAGATAGAGGAAGACACGAACAAATGGAAGAATATACCATGTTCTTAGATTGGTAGAATCAACATCATTAAAATGCTCATACTACCCAAAGCAATCTATAAATTCAATGCAATATCCATTAAAATACCAATAACATAATTCAAAGACCTAGAACAAATTCTCCAAAAATTCATCTGGAATAAAAAAAGACCCGAGGTTTCCCGGTGGCCCGTCAGCAACAAAATGGTTCAAAAAATTCCAGAAAACATCAATTTTTCTGCTGAAGAAGAGAAAATCTTGCAGTTCTGGTCCGAATTTAATTGTTTTCAGGAATGCCTGAAGCAGTCAAAACATAGGCCAAAATTCGCTTTCTATGGTGGACCTCCTTTTGCAACTGGACTGCCTCACTAAGGACATATACTTGCAGGGACAATTAAAGATATAGTTACCAGATATGCTCACCAGAGTGGGTTTCATGTTGACAGAAGATTTGGATGGGATTGTCATGGCTTACCTGTGGAATATGAAATAGATAAGATACTAGGAATCAGAGGACCAGAGGATGTAGCCAAAATGGGGATTGTGGAATACAACAATGAGTGCCAAGCAATTGTGATGAGATATTCTACTGAGTGGAAGTCTACGGTTACTAGACTTGGCCGATAGATTGACTTTGACAATGACTATAAGACACTCTACCCAGAATTCATGGAATCTGTCTGGTGGGTCTTCAAACAACTTTATGATAAAGGCTTTGTTTATAGAGGTATGAAAGTCATGCCTTTTTCCACTGCATGCAACACTCCACTTTCCAACTTCAAATCTCACCAGAATTACAAGGATGTTCAAGATCCTACAATATTTGTTACCTTTTCTTTGGAGGAAGATGAAAATATATCTTTGGTTGCTTGGACAACTACTCCCTGGACTCTGCCTAGTAACCTTGCCCTCTGTGTTAATCTGGACATGCAGTATGTAAAGATTAAAGATGTTGTCAGAGGAAAATCATTCATTTTAATGGAAGCCAGATTACCAGCACTCCTCAAATTGGAGAGTAACTATGAGATCCTTGAAAGATTTCCAGGTTCCTCTCTCCAAGGCAAGAAATACAGGCCTCTGTTTGACTATTTTGTGAAGTGGAAAGAGCATGGTGCTTTTACAGTGCTTGTTGACAACTACGTGAAGGAGGAAGAAGGCACTGGGGTGGTGCATCAAGCTCCTTACTTTGGTGCTGATGACTATTGGGTCTGTATGGACTTCAACATCATTCGGAAAGATTCTGTCCCTGTGTGCCCTGTGGATGCTTCAGGCTGTTTCACAGCAGAAGTGACGGATTTCATGGGACAGTATGTGAAGAATGCTGACAAAAATATCATCAGTATGCTAAAGGAACAAGGCCGACTTCTTTTTGCCAGCACCTTCACTCATAGCTACCCTTTCTGCTGGAGGTCAGATACTCCCCTCATTTACAAAGCGGTGCCCAGTTGGTTTGTGCGGGTTGAGCACATGGTGGACCAACTGATGAGGAACAATGACCTGTGTTACTGGGTCCCAGAGTTTGTGAGAGAAAAGCGGTTTGGAAATTGGCTGAAAGACGCGCATGACTGGGCAATTTCCAGAAACAGACACTGGGGCACCCCCATCCCACTGTGGGTCAGCGAGGACTTCGAGGAGATAGTATGCATTGGGTCAACGGCAGAACCTGAAGAACTGTCAGGATCAAAGATCTCACATCTTCACAGAGAGCATTGGCCATCTGACCGTTCCTTCACGCTGTGGGAAGGGGTTGCTGTGTAGCATATCTGAAGTGTTTGACTGGTGGTTTGAGAGTGGCAGCATGCCCTATGCCCAAGTTCCTTACCCATTTGAAAATAAGAAGGAGTTTGATAATGCATATCCTGCAGACTTCATTGCTGAAGGCATTGACCAAACCAGAGGATGGTTTTATACTCTGCTGGTGCTGGCCACAGCTCTCTTCGGACAACCACCTTTCAGGAATGTGATCGTGAATGGGCTCGTCCTTGCGAGTGATGGCCAGAAAATGAGCAAACGAAAAAAGAATTATCCAGATCCACTTTCCATCATCTATAAATATGGTGCTGACGCCCTCAGATTGTATCTGATTAACTCACCTGTGGTGAGAGCAGAAAACCTCGCTTTAAGGAAGAAGGTGTTCGCGATATTCTGAAGGATGTATTACTCCCTTGGTACAATGCCTATCACTTCTTCATCCAGAATGTCCTGAGGCTGCAGAAGGAGGAAGAAATGGAAACAATGAGAACATGGTTAAAGAAAGCACCAACATCACAGACTGGTGGGTCCTGTCCTTCATGCAGTCACTCATTGCCTTCTTTGAGACCGAGATGGCAGCTTATAGGCTCTATACTGTGGTGCCCCGCCTGGTCAAGTTTGTCGATGTTCTGACCAATTGGTGTGTCAGAATGAACTGCCAAAGATTAAAGGGCTCGAATAGCTGCAGCAATTTTGAGAAAGAATAACAATTTTGGAGGGATCACAATACTAGATATCAAGCTATACTACAAAGCCACTGTTCTCAAAACTGCCTGATACTGACACAAGAATAGACATAAACACCAGTGGAACAGAACAGAGAACCCAGAGATTAATACAAGCCAGTACACTCAATAATATTTGACAGAGGAGGAGAGAGCATACAATGGAGACAAGACAGTCTCTTCAATAAATAGTGTTGGGAAAACTTGACAGATATTTGCCAAAAAATCAAACTAGACCACCACATGGTATATGTACACCATATACAAAAATAAATTCAAAATAGATAAAGTACTTAAATGTAAGATGGGTAACCATAAAAATCTTGGAAACCATAGGAAACAAAGGAGCAGGCATTTGTCATAGCAATATATTTTCCAATACAGCTCCTAGGGCAATGGAAACTAAAGAGAAAATAAACAAATGGGACTACATCAAAATAAGCTTTTGCAGAGCAAAAGAAACCATGAACAAAACAACAAGAAAGTCCACTGCATGGGAGAACATATTTGCCAATCTTATCTCCAATAAGGGTTCAATCTCCAACATTTACAAGAAAATCCTACAACATAACCAAAGGAAGATAATCTAATAAAAAAATGGCCAGGAGAGAACCAAGATGGCAGCATAGGTAAAACACCTATCTTGCCGTCATACTCAGCAATTTTAAAACTACAACTTAACGAAAGAACAAACATCTTCCAGAATCACTAGAAAGCTGGCCAAGTGAAAATTCCACAAATAAAAGTGAAGATAAGACACTGTGACTCGGAGGAGCAGCTGAGGACAGCGTTGAAAAGATGCGCAGAGAGAGGTTTGGAGCGCGAGCGCCAGCGGAGAGGGCGGGCGGCTGAAAACCGGCCAGTTTTCTCTAATGGGGAGACAAAGACATCCCACTGGACTGATTCTCCAGCTCTGGGCGAAGTCCAGGGAACCCACTATCATATGGGGTAAAAACTGGACATTGGGAGGGCACGCCGAAGCTCGAGTGCTGCAGGGGTCTGCTGGCTCGTCGAGAAGGCAAGCTTGTGTGGATTTTGCATGAACTTGGGAACAGCGTGGCTGCGTGACCCTGACTGCGTAGAGAGCGCTCGCGACTTGCTCTCTCATTCGGGAAACAGTCAGACTGCTTTGTGTTACGATCCTGGGTGAGACCTTGGGTGTGCAGACTCATTTGGGGAGACTCTGAATTACCAGCAGCCAGTGGAGCTCTGCAGCGGCTCTCTCTCAGAAGTGCTGGCAGCCATTGCCCCCAGCACAGAATCCCTGAGGCCACATAGGGTGGAGATAACACTGTCTGCTTGGCCCAGAGACTCCGCCCATCCAACCTGAGCACAGCTGAACTTCACAGACAATTGGCCTGGAGGTCAACCCCTCCAAGTGCTAACAACAATTAACCTGGGCTTAACTTCAACAAGACTGTGCAACTCATATACACCTCAGGTAACTGGGGAGGCTGAGCCACTGTCTCTTGTAGGACATCTTCCACACAAAGCTAATTGACCAACTCAGGGAAGCAGCCACCATGCAGAGACATGGAAAGAAATCAGATGTGAAAGAAATGGAGGAAATAAAAACCAACTGTACATGGAATTGAAAACCACTGTTATAGGGCTTTTCAAGAGGCTCCTAGAAAAGGTCGAGACCTATAAGGAAATAAGCAAGACCAGCAAGGAAATGAATGAGACCCTCAAGGATATGATCAAGACCAACGTGGAAATGAATGAGTCCTACAAGGAAATGAATGAGACCCTCAAGGATATGAAGGAGACTCTCAAGGATATGAAAAAGGACCAACCAGAAATTAAGCATACACTGACTGAAATAAAAAATATTATACAAAGACCTAAAAGCAATCTAGAGGACCACAAGAACCAAGTTAAAGATTTGAAATACAAAGAGGTAAAATCCACTCAGCTGAAAAAGCAAAAAACCAAAAGATTCCAAAAAATTGAAGATAGTGTAAGGGGCCTCTGGGCCAACCTCAAGCATACCAACATCCAAATTATAGGGGTGCCAGAAAAAAAGAGAGAGCAAGACAACGAAAACCTATTTGAAGAAATAGTGACGGAAAACTTCCCATACCTGGTGAAAGAAATGGACTTAGGAGTCCAAGAAGTGCACCGAACCCCAATATATAGGAATCCTAAGAGGACCACACCAAGGCACATCATAATTAAAATGCCAAGAGCAAAAGATAAAGAGAGAATATTAAAAGCAGCAAGAGAAAAACAGTTAGTTACCTATAAGGGAGCACCCATACGATTTTAACAGATTTCTCAACAGAAACGATGCAGGTCAGATGGGAGTGGCAAGAAATATTCAAAGTGATGAATAGCCAGAATCTACAACCAAGATTACTCTATCTAGCAAAGCTATCATTCAGAATTGAAGGTCAGATAAAGTGCTTCGCAGATAAGAAAAAGCTAAAGGAGTTCATCACCATCAAACCAATATTATATGAAATGCTGAAAGATACTCTTTAAGAAGAGGAAGAAGAAAAAGATAAAAGTGTAAATTATGAACAACAAATACACATCTATCAACAAATGAATCTAAAAAGCAAGTGAATTAATAAGCTGATGAACAGGATAAACTGGTGAATGTACCAAAATCATGGACATAGAGAGGGAATGGACTGACAATTCTTGGGGAGAAAAGGGGTGTGGGAAGTGCAGCAAGAGACTGGACAAAAATCATGCAACTATGGGAGAGAACAGTGGGGGAGGGGGGAGGGTGGAGGGTGGAATGGGTACCGGGTGGAGGGGAGCTATAGGGGGAAAAAAGGGAACAATGTAATTAATAAACTGAACAATAAAGATAATTTTTAAAAAAATGGCCAAAGGACCTAAATAGACAGTTTTTGAAATAGGACATTCAGAAAGCCAAGAGACATATGAAAACATGCTCAAAGTCACTAATCATCTGAGAGATGCAAATCAAAACAACAATGAGGTACCATCTCACACGTGTTAGAATGGCTATTGTCAACCAATCAACAAACGACAAGTGCTGGAGAGGATATGGAGAAATAGGAACCCTCATACACTGCTGGTGGGAATGCAGACTGGTGCAACCACTGTGGAAAACAGCCGCATTTCCTCAAAAAATGAAAAATAGAACTGCCATTTGACCCAGTAATACAACTTCTAAGAATATATCCCAATAAACTAGAAACACCAATCAGAAAGGATATATGCACCCCTATGTTCATAGCAGCACAATTCACCATAGCTAAGATATGGAAACAGCCTAAGTACCCATGAGCAGATGAGTGGATTGTGTAGATAGTGTACTATGCTGCTGTGAAAAAGAAGGAATTCTTACCATTTGCAACAGTATGGATGGAACTGGAGAGCATTATGCTAAGTGAAACAAGCTAGTCAGTGAAAGATAAATACCACATGATCTCGCTCATTTATGGATAATAAAGAACATTACAAATTGTTGAACAAAAATAGAGGCAAAGAAGCATCAAACAGACTGTTAAACTACAGTGAGAAAGCAGGGGAGGGTTCGGGGGGCGGATAAGAGATCAACTGAAGGACTTGTATGCATACATCTAAGCACAACGAACAGACACAAGACACTGGGGGCAGGGGGACAGGCAAGTGCCAAGGGTTAGAGGAGATTGGGGGGAGGTAAGTGGGAAAAAGGAAAAGAGACATATGTTCTACTATTTATAATACATTAAACAATAAAATTAAAAGTAAAATATAAAACATTGTTAAAAAGTAAAAAAAATATCTAAAATAAGCTAAAACTGACTTTGGAGCTTAAAGTTGCAAATATGGACAAAAACTAATGAGAAGACTTTAGGGTAATAGATTTCTTAATCACTATGACATAGTGTGCCCTTAAACATAATTTTAAAAAATGAAATGACGGGTTGACTGAAGTTTTGTATTAAACAGAATATCTTCCCTACATGAGAGACTTTATTACCAAGTATGCAGAAAAAAATAAGTAAAGATCTTTTAATAATAGAAATATTAATTACAGTAATAGTTGTATACATTATTATGCCAGTCATTGCTAAACCATTAATGTAGAATAAATTACTTAATCCTTAACATATATTATCTTAATTTTGCTATTAAAGCAACAGAATGTGTGAGCTGAAGCAACTTACAAAATCTCACAATTGGCTAATAATAGAACTAAATTTCATTTACAGGTTCCTCAAAAATCTACAGTATCACCCTGTATGACAAAGCTGTCTCTACTTTTCTGAGGCAAAGAGAGTTATTCTATATGTTTATGCAGTGTAACTATTTTTTTTTAGAGACCAAAAAGGAGGGAAAAAAGGTTCATAGTATCATCTTTGGCATTTTCCCCACAAGTACATTAGCATGCTAACATAGAAACATTTGTTGTTTATGAAAATATCTAATTTCTACCTTGCCTTGCTGGCTTACTTAGGCAGTTAATTATTTTATCAAGGCTTGAATAAATCCTCATGGCGTACTCAGCTATTTTTATGGGTGAAAGGTAATATACCTTTAATACTTTTGAATTTTTTTAAAATAAGATACTCTTTACTATTTGATTAATGTTGCTGCTACTTAAAATATTATTGATAACATTTGAAATTAATACAAGTGTTATTTTTGAAAGAAATAAGAAAGAGCAATTGAGAAAGAAAAATGTAATTATTTTTGTCAGTTTTGATGTGAAGACTTTGATTAGGTGATTCTCAGTTTTAATGGAGGGGGATAAGGATGAATATAAAAATATAAAAACCAGAAACTACATACAATTTGTTAAAATAAACTGCCAATTTGTGAATCATAAAGTCTTTTTTCTTTTCTTTTGCGAGGCAGGGAGATAGTTGTTTTGAAATCCTGAAAAATCATTTGTTGCTACATTTAATTATATAGCTAACACCTCAGTACAACTTTTAATGTACAAAATCAGCTGTGGAATTATGTGCCCCTGGGTTTGGAAACTCAGCACTACTGTGCTCTCCTGTGTTTCATAACTTCTCATGAAAATTGTATTGTTTACCTGGATAATTTGTGGCAATACATTCAGAAATAATGTTCCAAATCTAAATGTGAACACAGAATTCTCTTGACTTAAGTCCTTTAGCAAGTTTGCTTATGTGAAAAACAGAGATAATACAGCTAGTACACAATGTATTTCCTCTTTAACTTTGGGTTACTCTCCAAACTTATTCTAGACTCCCTCCATACTGCTTCTTCCCTGCAGCTGCTCCACATCATTTGCTCCTCAAATGGGTCATGCTGTGTCAGGTCTGTGTACTTACACATTCTGTCTCTTTCTCTGTCATGTCCTTTCCTCTTCACTTCCAAGTACTGTTCATCCTTGACAACTCCATTCACCTATCCTTCACTGTGTGAAGCTCTCAGGCCCACCCAACAGAATCCTGCTACATTCTCAGTCTTTTAAAGCATCCTGTGACATTATTCTGGCTTCCACATTAGTATTTTCCCACTGTATTATAAAAATGTACAACAGTGAAAGCAAAATACGTTTTGTTAAACAAAAAAGTCAGTGGATGATACTTAACTCACTAAGTTGAAAACAATGAATATGGAACCCTTAGTAAGCTATTAGACACTATAGAATTGCTATTTATGTATTAATTGAACTTCTAGACAAATAATCAGCATGCAAATCAGATCAGATCACTCCATAAAGACATTTTATGAAGGTTGGAAATTATGCATTTTAATGATTGAGTTGGTAAGATGTGTAAAACTGAATATAATTAGGAATTTAAAGAGCACTTTCTGGCATCACAAAGTCTATTATTTACATTATGGGACAAGACATGAAAAAACCAAATCCTATCTAATAAAGAGTAATAAGCAAATTGATCATCATTTCAACACACAAGATGGCCACATCCATGTGGTCAAAGATGGCCAGCCCCATGTGGACACAAGATGGCCACCATAAGTTGGCCAGCAGGGAAGGGCAATTGTGAGTGATCAGGCCAGCAGGGGAGGGCAGTTGAGAGGGACCAGGCTATCAAGGGAGGGCAATTAGGTGTGACTGAGCCAGCAGGGGAGGGCATTTGGGGGCAACTAGGCTGGCAGGGGAGCAGTTAAGCATCAATCAGGCTGGCAGGGTAGTGGTTAGGGGGTGATCAGGCAGACAGGCAGGCGAGCAGTTGCGAGTCAGCAGTTCTGGATTATGAGAGGGATCCCAGATTGGAGAGGGTGCAGTGTGGACTAAGGATCACCCCCTCACCCTGTGCATGAATTTCGTGCAGTGGGCCTTGTCTTTTAATAAAAGATGGTACTGGTGACCAGGAATTTATTCTTATAATAAATGATGGTGGTGGTGAGTGGGCTTTTGATTCTGTAGGAACTACTATGGAATTTCCCATGGGAAGGCCATGATAGGAAGCTGATTTTGAACTAAGTCGTATCCCAGAATGGGTCATGTTTTGAATATCATTGCGTGCCAAAAAACAAATCTTACTCAATTCCCATGGTCGTCTCATCAACCCTCAACCTCTTTCCCTTTTTTCTCACAGAGTTGCGAAGACTATTGAGGGAAAGCAGTGTTTTTCACACTGTTTGGCTTCAGAAACCATTTACACTCTTAAAAATAATATGCTCTGGCTGGTTTGGTTCAGTGGATAGAGCATCGGCCTGCAGACTGAGAGGTCCCAAGTTCTACTCCTGTCAAGGGCATGTACCTTGGTTGCAGGCACATCCCCAGTAGGAGGTGTGCAGGAGGCACTGGTTGATGTTTCTCTCATCGATGTTTCTAACTCTCTAGCTCTCTCCCTTTCTCTCTGTAAAAAAAATAAATTATATATATATATATATATATATATATATATATATATATGGAGAAAACTTTTGTTTTATTGGATACTACCTAGGAATATTTAAAATATTAGAAATTAACCCTGAGATGTTTGGAAAATATTTTCATATTAATTCATTTTTAAATGTTAATAAGTCCTTATATATTGAAATAAATATCTATAAGAAATCATTTATATTATTCAAAAATTTAATTAAAATTATGATATTTTCATTGTTTTACATCTCTGTGATTTCTTTAAATATCTGTCAAAACAGAAGAACTGGACTCACATATCTGATGCACATCTATCTTCTGAGGTATTTTATCTAAGTTGAAGTATACGCAGGAAATCTGGCTTTATAAGGATATGTCATTGGAAAAGGGAGGACCCCTTAGAAAAATAGCTTAGGAACCACTTAAGGGTCCTCTGAGAATGGTTGAGATGAAGTAGCATGTAGATAACGACAAAGTGTTAAAACTAACAAAGGGAAATAGTATTCTTTTTATTGTGAAGGAAACAAAATATTTGTATAAATAAACACATTATTACCTGTTTTGAAGTCTCAATTTCATCAGTATATAGAGCATATTTTGTTTTACTGGCACCTATATCCTTCTGTTTAAAATTATGCCCATAATGCAAATTTTACTTATATAATTCTCACAAACATTTTACATAAATCTATTAAACACCTACTGCTTCATTTAAGTAAAGAAAATGCTTTTACTCATATAGAGTGGTGATTACCAGTGGAAGAGAAATAGAGGAAATGAAGAGATGTTGGGAAAAGGATATAAACTTTCGGTTATAAAATGAAGAAATTCTAAGCATATAATGTACAGATTGGTGATTATAGTTAATAATACCTGCTGTATTATTTTTGATATGTTTCTATTGATTTTAGAGAGAGAGGAAGGGACAGAGAGAGATAGAAACATCAATAAGAGAGAAATATTGATCGACTGCCTCCTACATGCCTCCTACTGGGATCAAGCCCATAACTTATGCATGTGCCCTGATTAGGGGCAAACTGTGACCTCCCGGTTCCTGGGATGATGCTCAACCACTGAGCCACACCAGCAGGGCTGAATTATTTATTTGAAATCTTCTACAAGAATAGATTTTAAGTGTTAGATATCCTAAAAATATAAGATACCAATGCTCTACATCCTTCTTCTGTTGTGGCTTTGAAAGTGAAACAAAGGATCAGGAGTCAAGGAATGTAGGTGTTCCAGAATCTGGAACAAATAAGAAAGGAGTATCATTTGCCAGACTCTGTTACAAGCCACAGTAAGCATCCTTCAACTGCATAAACTACACTGCATCACAATTAAATGTCCAAGCCTTATGCCTATCTTTTTTAAACATAGACTTTGAATATATATATATTCACACACACACACACACACACACACACACACACACACACACACACATATATATAATCTAATAAAAGAGTAATATGGAAATTGACCATACCTCTGCTACACCCATGAGTCACGCCCACCAGCCAACCGGGAGCAAGTATGAAAATTAATTCCAACCAAGATGATTATGGCCACAGAGAGAGCAGGTGGGAGGCTTGGGTTTTCCTGGTGATGGAGGAAGTGAAGCTTTCCACACACCCCGGCCACCCCAGGCCTCCACTCAATGCTACAAAATTTCAATTATAGAAGATAAATAAATTCTAACAAAAATGGTGGCAGGCACGAAGGTGGAGAGAGCAGGAGGCTAGGGTTTCTTTTAGCAATGGCGGAAGCAAAGCTTTCCGCAGCCCTAGCCTGCCTTGGCCTCCTCTTAAGGCTACAAAGTTTCAATTATGGAAGATAAATAAATCCCAACAGAAATAGCTGTGGCATGGAGAAAGCAGGAAACTTGGCTCTATTCCAGGCTACAAAGTTTCAATTGTAGAAGATAAATAAATCCCAGATACCAAGGTCTCCACGTAGGTTGCTGGAGGGCATGGCTGGCCTGCAAACCACTACAGGTCTCTCGCCTAGGCTGACCCACACCCCAAGGGAACCCCCACCCTGATCTGGGACACACTTCAGGGCAAACTAGTGACTCCCACCCATGTACCAGACTTCTATCCTTTCTAATAAAAGAGTAATATGCAGATTGACCATCACTCCAACACAAAAAATGGCTGCCCCCATGTGGCCAAAGATCCTGCCCCCATGTGGACACAAGATGGCCACCTCAAGATGGCCAACAAGGAAGGGCAGTTAGGAGGGACCAGGCTGGCAGAGGAGGGAAGTTGGGGGTTACTGTGCTTGCAGGAAAGAGCAGTTGGGGGGACCTAGGCTTACAGGAGAGAGCAATTAGGGTGGGCCTGGCCTTTAGGGCAGGGCAGTTAGGGGTGACCAGGCCTGCAGTGGAGGGGAAGTTAGGGGCAAACAAGTTGTCAAGAGAGAAGTTAGGCATCAATCAGGCTGGCAGGCAGAATCAGTTAGGGGCAATGAGAAAGACAGGCAGGTGAGCAGTTGGGAGCCAGTAGTCCTGGATTGTGAGAAGGATGTACAACTTCCCGTTTAGGCCTGATCTTACCTGCAGAATCAGGCCTAATCAGGCTGTCGGACATCCCTCGAGGGGTCCCAGATGGGAGAGGGAGCAGGCTGGGCTGAGGGACACCCCCCACCCACCATGCACAATTTCATGCACTGTGCCTCTAATACACACACACACACACACACACACACACACACACACACACACACACTCAAGAAACATTTTATTCTTTTAATTTAAATTATTTATTGTTTAAAGTAAGAGATCAACCAAAGGACTTGTATGTATGCATATAAGCATAACCAATGGATACAAGACAATGGGGAAGGCAGGTGAGGGCATGTGATTGGGGGGTAGGGGAGGGAGGGGGGAGGTCAATGGGAGGAAAAGAAAGCATATGTACTACTATTTGTAATACTTTAAAGAACAAAAATTTTAAAAAGTACTATATAGTCTCTTTTTCCCCCATTGACCTTTCCCCGACCACCTTCACCACCCAGCACATACCCTCACCCCTTCCTGTCTGTGTCCATTGGTTGTGCTCATATGCATGCATACAAGTCCTTTAATTTTCTCTTACCTTTTCACCCCCACCTTACCTCATAGGTTGCACAGTCAGTTTTATGTTTCTATGACTCTGTTTCTATTTTTCTTTATAGTTTATGTTGTTTATTATATTCAACAAATGAATGAGAACATGTGATATTTATATTTCTCTGGCTGGCTTATTTCACTTGACATAATACTCTCCAGGTCCATCCATGATGTTTCAAATGGTAACAATTCCTTTTTTTTAGAGCAGCATGGTATTCCATTGTGTAGATATACCACAGTTTTCTAATCCACTCAACTGCTGATGGACACTTAAACTGTTTCCAGATCTTTGCTATTGTAAACTGTGCTGCAATGCAAATAAAAGTGCATATATCATGCCTGATTGGTATTTATGTTTTATTGGGACATATTTCTAGAAGTGAGATTACTGGATCAAATGGAAAGGAAACCATACAAATCCCAAAATGACATCAAAATGTCAGACATTTGTTGTAGCAATATCTTTACCAATACAGCTCCTAAGACAATGGAAACTAAGGAGAAAATATCAAATGGCACTACATCAAAATAAAAAGCTTGTGCACAGCAAAAGAAAGCACCAAAAAAACAACAAGAAAGCCCATTGCATGGGAGAACATATTTACCAATATTATCTCTGATAAGGGTTTAATCTCCAACATGTATAGGGAACTCATACAATGTAACAAAAGGAAGATAAACAATCCCATCAAAAAATGGGGAAAGGACCTAAATAAACACTTTACAAAAGAAGATATACAAAAGGCCAAGAAACATGAAAACATGCTCAAAGTTACTAATCATATGAGAGACACAAATAAAAATGACAATGAGATACCACCTCACACTAGTCAGGATGGCTATCATCAAGAAATCAACAAATGAGAAGTGCTGGTGAGAATGCAGAGATAAAGGAACCCTCTTGCACTGCTGGTTGGAATGAAGACTGGTGCAGCCACTGTGAAAACAGTATGGCATTTCCTCAGAAAATTAAAAATGGAAAATACATATATTTTTAAGAAAAAGGGAAACCTCTCCTCAGAATATTATTTTTCTTTCTAAAGGGCCTTATTCTGAATGGCTGTCAGAAGAAAGGCATCAGCATTGACATCTTGATTTTAGTCCACTGAGACCCTGGTTAAACTTCTGATTTGTTGAAGTATAAAATGATAAATCTATATTATTTAAGCAACTAAAGTATGGCTTTGTAGTAGTTTGTAATGGCATCAGTCAGAGGCTAATAAACTATATGTAACATTGTGTGACTTTATTAAAAACTGTTAACAAAAGGGAGAGTAAGAGCCCCACAATCTCTAATTTCTACTAAAGAGAATGCAATTTAAAATATCTAGGCAAAGCACATGTATCTTCAAAATGGTTATGGCATCAACCATAGAATTACCAGGCTACCACCAGCATCCAAGAGCCTTGGAGTATATTTGAAGAGATTCATGAAATGTTGTGAAGTATAGCTTATACTCAAAAATGTATAAATATAGAAAGGTAGATTGGAGGAAAAATGGTGGCCCAATTAGCAGACCTGCCATGGACCTTATCCCAGGGTCAGACTGGAAATACAAGTTAATTGGAGAATATTAATTTGGAATTACCAACTGAGGTCCAGTTGAGGATAAGACATAACAAGGAAGGACATAAAATACTTGGAGACAGATTGGAAGGGTGAGGTCCAGAATGGGGTTGACCAAGCTCCGAGGGTGTCAGGTGGGCAAGCTAAGAGAAGAGAGAACTCCCAACTATGGAGTGTCTGATCCCTCAGACAATAAAGGCCTGCTACATGTCCTGACACCTGGCTCACAGGGAATTATTGGGATGCTGAACACTCCTGCCAATCCACTGCCATGGCCACAGGCTCTCTGTGTCCCAGCGCTTGGGAACTCCCATGATTATCAGGGTCCATGACCTTAACACCTAGCTCTCTGTTTCAGCCACATGCCCTGCACACCTTGGTGCCTGTAGCCTGTAGCAAAAAAGGGAGGCAAAGAAACAGGCCCCAAAGAAAGAAAAAGCGGACTTGCCAGAAAAGGAACTAAGTGAAAATGAAGCATGCAATATGTCGGAAAAGAATTAGGGTTAAGTGTCACACAATAAATGAGATGGATGAGAAATCAACAACTTATGTAAGAATCCAGGGGAAATAAAAATAAAAATGATGTAGCTACAACAAAAAACACAATGGAACGTTTCAATAGTTGACTAGAAGAAGCAACGGACCAAGTTAGTGAGTTAGAAGTCAGGACAGAAAACACACCCAATCTGAACAGCAACTGGAGAAAAATATCAGAAAATAAGAGAGCCTAAGAGAGCCTTGGGATAACATGAAATGAAATAACATCCACATAATAGGGGTGACAGGAGGACAAGAAGAGGAGCGAGGGTTAGAAAACATATTTAACAAAATAATGACAGAAAACTTCTCTAATTTGGGGAAGAAAAAAGTCACACAAGCACAAAGAGCCCCAAACAAGATGAACCTAAAAGATCCACACTAAGACACATGGTAATTAAAATGGCAATGTTAATGACAAAGAAAATCTTAAAAACTGCAATAGACAGAGTGTTACCTACAAAAGATATCTTATTAGATTATCAAATGATTTCATAATAGAAACACACTAAGATAGAAGGGAATGGAATGAAGTATACAAAATGATGCAAAACAAGAGACTGAATCCAAGAATACTCTATCCAGCAAGGCTATCATTCAAAACTGAAGGGAAAATCAGGAGCTTCACAGACAAAAAAGGTGAAGGGACTTTATCACTACCAAGCCAGCAATGCAAGAAATGCTAAAAGGACTGGTACAAAACAAAGAACTAGAAAGGGAAGAAAGAACACAGGCATAAGAAGAAAAATGGCTACTAATAAGTACCTATCAATAATAAGCTTAAATGTACGTGGACTAAATGCTCCTATAAAAACATGTAGAGTAGGTGAATGGATAAGAAAACATGACCCATAAATATGCTGTCTACAAGAGACCCACCTCAAATGAAGGACTCACACAGACTAAAAGTGAAGGGATAAAAAATATTTTTTTTAGACAAATGGAAATGAAAAATGATCTTGTAGCAATAGTTATATCTGTCAAAATAGACCGCAAAGTGAAGCCATAAAAAGAGATAAGGAAGATCATTTCATAATACTAAAGGAAGCAATTGAATAAGAGCATTTAACTCTGGTAAACATATATGCACCTAATGCAGGTGCTCACAAATAAATAATAAAACTTCTGGAAAATATCAAAGGAAAGATTTACAGGAATACAATCATATTAGGAAATTTTAATACTCCATTGACATCACTGGATAAATCCTTTAGATAATAAATCAGCAAAGAAACAGCAATCATAAATGTCATACTAGATCAGATGAACTTAATCGATATCTTCATAAAATTTCAACCCAAAGCTAATGAATACACATTCTTCTCAGTTTACATGGGACATTCTCAAAGATAGACCACATATTAGGAAACAAACTAAGTCTCTTCAAATTCAAGTAGATTGAAATAATATCAAGCATCTTCTCAGATCACAATGGCATATTAGATATAAGCTACAATAAAAACAACCCAGAGAAATCAAACCCATGGAGGCTAAATATCATGTTATTAAACAATAATTGCATTATCAAAGAGATAAAAGAATTAATTAAAAAAACTCCCAGAAACACATTACAATGAAAATAAAATAATCCAAAATCTAAGGGACACAGTGAAAGCAGTCCTGAGAGGGAAATACATAGCATTATAAAGGTTTACCTCAAAAAAACAAGATAAACTGGTAATAAATTATCTAACTCTACAACTTGAACTAGAAATAGAGCAACAAGAAAAGCCCAGAGTAAGCAAAAGGAAGGAAATAATAAAGATCAGAGCAGAAATAAATGACATAGAGACTAACAAAACAATACAAATAATCAATAAAGAGTTGGTTCTTTGTTTATTTTTTATATTTTATTTTATTCTTTAAAGTATTACATATATCAGTACATATATCTTCTTTTTCCCCCAATTGACCTTTCCCCAGCCTCCCTTACCTTCTATCACATGCCCCCACTTCTTTGAAAGGATAAACAAGATTGATGAACCTCTAGCCAGGCTCACCAAAAAGCAACAAGAGAGGAACCAAATAAAAATAAATCAGAAATGAAAGATGTTAAATAACAATAGACCCCACAGAAATACAAAAGATGGTTTTAAAAAAGTACTACAAACAACTCTGTTCCAACAAACTGGTCGATCTAGAAGAAATGGACATATTCTTAGAAAAATATGACCTTCCAAAATTCAATCAGGAAGAATAAAATTATATGAATAGTCTGATAATTATGGAGTAAATTCAAGCAGTAATTTAAAAACTTCAAGCAAACAAAAGCCCTGGACCAAATGGCTTCACAGATTTTTACCAAAGATTCAAAGAACTAAAACCTATCCTCCTCAGACTATTTTTATAAAAATTTAAGAGAAAGGAACATTTCCAAGCTCTATATATGAAGCCAGCATTACCCTAATTCCAAAATCAGATAAAGGCACTACAAAGAATGAGAATTATAGGCTAATATTTCTGATGAACATAGAAAATCCTCAAAACAATTATAGCAAATCACATCCAGCATTATATTAGAGCAATCATACACCATGATGAAGTGGGATTTAATCAGGGGATATAATAATGGTACAACATCCACAAATCAATAAACGTGACACACCACATAAACAATTTAAGAGATAAAAATAACATAAACATATCAATTGATACAGAGAAAGCATTTGACAAAATCAAACACCCTTTCTTGATAAAAACCCTCAGCAAAGTCCAAATAGAGGGATCATACCTTAAAATAATAAAAGCCTTATAGTATAAGGGTTATATGATAAACCTACAGCCAACATCATATTCTATGGGTAAAAATTAAAGCTATTTCCCCTAAGAACAGATACAAGACAGGGATGTCCACTTTCACCACTCTTGTTCAACATAGTACTGGAAGTGCTAGCCATATCAATCAGACAAGAAGTAGAACTAAAAGGCATCCAAATTGGAAAGAAGAGAAACTCTAATTGTTCACAGATGACATGATATTGTACATAGAAAACCCTAAAGACTCCATCAAAAATCTACTTGATTTACTAAATGAATTTGGCAATGTTGCAGGATAAAGTATTAACACCCAAAAATCCATCGCTTTTTAATACACCAACTAGAGGCCCAGTACACAAAATTCATGCATGTCCCTTAGCCTGGCCTTCACCCTCTCCAATCCAGGACCCCTGATTTTGGCAATCTGGGACTGCTGGTTCCTAACCACTCACCTGCCTATCTGATCACCCATTACACCTCTGTTTGCCTGCCTGATTGCCCCTAACCACCTCTGCCTGCCTTCTGGATTTCCCCTAACTACTCTGCTACTGGACAGATCACCCCTAACTGCTGCTCCCCTGTTGGCCTGATTGCTGCTGCTGTCTCTGCCCTGCCCCACACCCAGTACCCAGAAGTCTCTGGCACCCAACATCTGGGCTTCCCTCCCTCTGGCTGGCTTCAGGCAATCAGGATCCAGGCCAACTTTTTCTGGGCTGTCTGTAACCACAGGGGACCGTGGATGGGTGGCTTGTCCCTCTCCTGGGCTGCAGCCACAGGCGCTGGTGTCCAGAACCATGGGGTGGGCAGCTTGTTCCTCTCCTGGGCCACAGGCTCAGGTGCTGGCTCCTGGAACTGTGGGTCATGTGGCTTGTCCTTCCCCTGGGCCCATAGGAACAGGTGCAGCCACTGGCACTTGCAACTGTGGCTCAGGCAGCTTGTGCCTCTCCTGGGCCACAGCCTGGCTGGTCCCCATTCCTCCCTCATGAGCTCATTTGTTCCTTAATGGTCCCAATTTCTTTCTTGTGAGCTCATTTGTGCCTGGCTGGTCCTCATTACTCTCTCATGAGCTCATTTGTGCCTGGTTGGTCCCCATTCCTCCCTTCCCAGTGTTGAGTGTCTGAGCAGTTCCAGCCTTAGGGCTCAAGTGTGCAAAGGTTTGAGAGCATGACAACCATTTGCATATTAGCTCTTCATTATATAGTATAATGAATTCATGGAAAGAGAAACAAACAAAAAATTCCATTGACAATTACACACAAAAAAATAAGTTACATAGGAATAAACTTAATTAGGGAGGTAAAAGACCTGTACTTGGAAAACTATAGGACATTAGAAAAAAGACATAGAGGAAGACATAAACAAATGTAAGAATATACCATGTTCATGGATTGATAGAATCAACATCATTAGTATGTCCATACTACCCAAAGCAACCTATAGAGTTAATGCAATCCTCATTAAAATACCAATGGCATATTTCACAGACCAGAATAAACACTCCAAAAATTTATATGGAATAATAAAAAGTTCCTGAATAGTCACAGCAATATTGACAAGAACAAAGTTGGAGGGATCACAATATCAGATATCAAGCTATAGTGGCTATAGTACAAAGCCATTGGCTATAGTACAAAGCCACTGTTCTCACAACTGTGGTACTGGCACAAGAACAGACATTTAGGCAAATGGAACAGAACAGAGAACCCAGAAATTAAGCTAAGACATTATGCTCAATTATTATTTGACAAAGGAGGCAAGAGCATACAACGGAGTCAAGACAGTCTCTGCATTACAATATATGGTGTTGTAAAAATAGTATCCATACATGCAAAAAATGAAAATAGACCAGCAACTGACCCCATACACATTATTAAACTCAAAATGGATAAAGGATTTAAAGGTAAGACTGGAACCATAAAAATCTTAGTAGAACCCTCTGGAACCAAAATATCAGACATGTTATAGCAGTATCTTTTCTGATTCAGTTCCTAGGGCAATGAAAACTAAGGAGAAAATATTGAATGGGACTATATCAAAATAGAAATCTTCTGCACAGGAGAAGAAGCAATTAAAAAAAACAAACAAGAAAGCCCACTGCATGGGATAACACAGTGATTGGCAAACTGCAACTCGTGAGCCACATACAGCTTGTGAGCCGCGGTTTGCCACACTGTTGACTAATGAGTTTGCTGACACTGGGATAACATGTTTGCCAATATTATACATGACCAGAGGCCTGGTGCATGAAATTCTTGCACTGGGGTTGTATTCCTCAGCCCAGCCTCCACCCTCTCCACATCAAGGGATATCTGACTGTCTATTTAGGTGTGATCCCACCAGGCAGTCTAACATCCCTCTCACAATCCAAGACTGCTGGATTCAACCATTCGCCTGCCTGCCTGCCTGCCTGATTGCCCCTAACCACTTCTGCCTGCCAGCTTAATCACTCCCTAACCACGACCCTGCCATCCTGATTGATGCCTAACTGCTCCCCTGCTGGCCAATTGCCCCTAACTGTCCTCCCCTGCCAGCCTGATTACCCCTAAATGTCCTCCCCTGCAAGCCTGATAATCCCTAACTGTCCTCCCCAGCTGCCCTAGTAACCTCTAACTGTCCTTCCTTGCCAGCCTGGTTGCCCCTAATTGCCCACCCCTGCTGGCCTGGTCTCTCTCACCAGCTGCCCTCTCCTGCAGGCCCAGTCCCCTCCAACTTCCCTCCCCTGCAAGCTATCATGTGGTGGGCCATCTTGTGTCCACATGGGAGCAGTCATCTTTGACCATAAGAGGCAACCATATTGTGTGTTGGAGTGGTGGTCAATTTGCATATTACTCTTTTATTAGATATAGTAAGGATAGGATAGATAGGATAAATCTCTAAAATTTATAGGGAACTCATACATCTTAACAAAAAGAAGATAAATAATCTAATGAAAAAATGGGCAAAGAACCTAAATAGACACTTTTTGAAAGTGAACTTACTGCAGGCCAAGAGACATATTAAAAAATTCTCAAAGTCACAAATCATCAAGAGGTGCTAATAAAAAAATTAATGAGATAGTATCTCAGACCTGTCAGAATGTCTATCATCAACCAATGCTGACAAGGATATGGAGAAAAAGGAACCTTCTTGCACTGCTGGTAGGAATGCAGACTGGTGTAACCACTGTGGAAAACATTATGGAGTATTCTAAAAAAATTAAAAATGGAATTCCCATTTGACCCAGTAATCCCACTTCTAGGAATATATTCTAAGGAATCAGTAACACCGATCAGAAAGTATAGATGCACCTCTATGTTCATAGGAGCACAATTTACAATAGCTAAGATTTGGAAACACTCTGAGAACCCATCAGCAGAAAAATGGATTAAAGAATTTTGGTACATCTACACAATGACATACTACCCTGCTGTAAAGAAGAAAGAACTCTTACCATTTGCAACAACATGAATGGAAATGGAGAGAATTATGCTGAGTAAAATAAGCCAGTCCAAGAAAGATAAATATCACATGATTAACAAAAATAGATCCAGAGACAGGAAAGCATCTAACAGACCATCAATCTTTAATAGTGAGAATGGGCAAGCGGGGAAGGGATCAACCAAAGGACTTGTATGCATACATAAAACAAAACTAATGTACACAGACATTTGGGGTGGCTGGGGAGAACTCAATGTGGGAAAAAGAAGACATTTGTAATATTGTGCCTAACACTTTAAACAATAAAGAATTTAAAATAATAAAAAGAATATAAATTCCTGGAGTCCAAGGTGGGCTATACAGTCCTGAGACCCATGGTCCATAAAACAGCAGCCATGAAAGTGGCAGCCTGCTGGCTGCAGTGGCATTGGGAGTTCATAGAGTGGGCCAGTTAGAGAGAAAGCAACTATTTCATTTCTCTTCTTCTTTTTTATTGAATTCTAAAATGAGAGCACAGGACTTTTCATCTGAGGCTTTGGGCCAGGAATGCATGTACTTTAGGTACATAAGGAGAGGCTGGGGAGGAGACATGAAAAAGCAGCAGCCAGGAGGCGCATTTGCTTATTCATATGCACCTAAACTGAAATGGACATTTTTCCTGAGAGGAGCTAGCTGCTCCCAGCAGCCACAATGCATGTTAAGAAAAGACCCCTGCCCTAGGTAATACAACCTGATTCATGTTGCCTGCCACACCCTGCATTTTGTCCTTTTCAGAGGAAACAAAAGCAGAGGCAAGGTCTACATGTTTGAACAATCTCAAGAGTGCTCAGTAACTGAACTGGGTGAGGGGCCTTCCACACCACCATCCTGAGAATGGACTGGAACCATATATGGGAGAGCTGATAGAAACCCCATATTCACAGCTGACTACACTGGATTGCATACAAAAATCTCTGCCTAGTCAAAGGCAGAGGAGTAGCTCCGGGAGGAGGAAACACACCAATTTTATTTCCTGAAAGCTAAGCCGTGTCTCCGCTTTCAGAAACAGACTTTTGAGTGACTAAGATGGAGAGCTGGCTAATAGGCAAAGGCAGGTAGAGATGGAGCCCAGAGAACCAGGGGAAGTTTGATGAACCATTCCTGGGCCCCATGCTGCTCACAAACCTTTTTAAAAAATCTTTATTGTTCTGATTATTAGAGTTGTTCCTCTTTTTTCTTTTTTCCCTTCCACCTGGTTCCCACTTCATCCTCTACCCTTACCCCTCTATCCCACTGTCCTCATCCATATTTGTACAATTTTTGTCCAGTCTCTTCCCGCACCTCTTTCTCCCTGAGAATTGTCAGTTCACTTCTTTTCTATGCCCCTGATTCTATCATACTCACCAGTTTATTCTGTTTATTTTCTTACTCAATTTATTTTTACTCAATTTATTTTTAGATTCACTTTTTGATAGATATGTATTTGTTGTCACTTTGTTGTTCATAATTTTTATCTTTACCTTTTTTTTTCTTCCTCTTCTTAAAGAATACCCTTCAGAATTTCATATAATACTTGTTTGGCGGTGATGAACTTCTTGAGCTTTTTCTCATCTGTGAAGCTGTTTATCTGACCATCAATTCTAAATAATAGCTTTGCTGGATAGAGTAATCTTTGTGGTAGGTTCTTGCTATTCATCACTTTGAATATTTCTTGCCACTCCATTCTGGCCTACAGTTTCTGTTGAGAAATCAGCTGACAATCATATAGGTACTCCCTTGTAGGTAACTGTTTTTCTCTTGCTGTTTTTAATATCCTCTCTTCATCTTTTGCTCTTGGCATTTTAATTATGATGTGTCTTGGTGTGGTCCTCTTTATATTCCTTTTGTTTGGGGTTCTCTGTGCTTCCTGTACTTATAAGTCTATTTTATTTTTTTCACCAGGTAGGGGAAGTTTTTGGTCATTTATTTCATCAAATGGGTTTTCAATATCTTGCTTTCCCTTCTTCTGGCATCTCCATAATTTGAAAGTTGGTTTATTTGAAGTTGTCCTAGAGACTCCTTACACTATCTCCATATTTGTTTATTCTTTTTTTCTTTTCTGCTAGGGTGTTTTTTGCTTCTTTGTATTTCAAATCTTTGACTTGATTCTTGGGATCCTATAGTCAGCTGTTAGATCTCTGTATATTATTCTTTATTTTATTCAGTGTATGTTTAATTTCCAGTTGGTCATTTTTAATATCTTTAAGGGTCACTAAATTCCTTGTAGGTTTTTATTTTTATTTTTTAAATTTTTTAATCTTTATTGTTCAGTTTATTAATTACATTGTTCCCCCTTTTTTATCCCCCTATAGCTCCCCCCACCCTGTACCCATCCCATCCTCCACCCTCACCTCCACCTCCCCACTGTCTGCTCGCATTGTTGCAAGATTTTTGTCCAGTCTCTTGCTGTACTTCCCACACCCCTTTTCTCCCTAAAAATTGTCAGTCCATTCCCTATGTCCATGATTCTGTTATATTTACCAGTTTATCCTGTTCATCAGATTATTAATTCACTTGATGTTTAGATTCATTTGTTGATAGATGTGTATTTGTTGTTCATAATTTTTATTTTTACCTTTTTCTTCTTTCTCTTCTTAAAGAATATCTTTCAGCATTTCATATAATATTGGTTTGGTGGTGATGAACTCCTTTAGCTTTTTCTTGTCTGCGAAGCACTTTATCTGATCTTCAATTCTGAATGATAGCTTTGCTGGATAGAGTAATCTTGGTTGTAGATTCTGGCTATTCATCACTTTGAATATTTCTTGCCACTCCCGTCTGGCCTGCATCGTTTCTATTGAGAAATCTGCTGACAATCGTATGGGTGCTCCCTTATAGGTAACTAAATGTTTTTCTCTTGCTGCTTTTAATATTCTCTCTTTATCTTTTGCTCTTGGCATTTTAATTATGATGTGCCTTGGTGTGGTCCTCTTAGGCTTCCTATATATTGGGGTTTGGTCCGCTTCTTGGATTCCTAAGTCAATTTTTTTCACCAGGTGTGGGAAGTTTTCGGTCACTATTCCTTCAAATAGGTTTTCATTGTCTTGCTCTCTCTCTTTTTCTGGCACCCCTATAATTCGGATGTTGGTATACTTGAAGGTGTCCTGGAGGCCCCTTACACTATCATCAATTTTTTGGATTCTTTTGGTTTCTGGCTTTTTCAGCTGAGTGGATTTTACCTCTTTGTATTTCAAATCTTTAACTTGGTTCTTGGGATGCTCTAGAGTACTTTTAGGCCTTTGTATAATATTTTTTATTTCAGTCAATGTATGCTTAATTTCTGGTTGGTCCTTTTTCATATCCTTGAGAGTCTCCTTCATATCCTTGAGTGTCTCGTTCATTTCTACGTTGGTCTTGTTCATTTCCTTGCAGGTCTCATTCATTTCCTTGTAGGTCTTGCTTATTTCCTTATAGGTCTCCACCTTTTCTAGGAGCCTCTTGAAAAGCCTTATAATCGTGGTTTTGAACTCTATGTCTAGTCGTCTTTTTTCCTCCATTTCTTTCACTCTGACTTCTTTCCATGTCTCTGCATGGTGGCTGCTTTATGTGGTAAATGACCTCTAAGGGACAGTGGTTCAGCCTCCCCAGTTACCTGAGGTGGGTACTCTTACTGCAATCCTTTATGGGTTGTACAGTATTTTCAAATTTAAGCCCAGCTTGTTGTTGCTAGCCCTAAGAGGGTTTGACCTCCAGGCCAATTGGCTGTAAAGGGAGACTGTGTTCAGGTTGGATGGGCGGAGTCTCCAAGCTGAGCAGGCAGCCTCAGCGTCAGCTACGTCCTATGTGGCGCTCGTGCGTGCCAGTCTCTGTTGGGTGGCAATTGTTGCAGGCACCTCCAAGAGAAAGCCGCTAGCCTCTACCCTTTGCCAGACAACTCTGCCTCTCCCCAAATCAGTCTGCACACCCAAAGTCTCGCCCAGGGTTGTAAAACAAAGCAGTCCTGTGGTTTCCAGGACCAGGGGCAAGTTGCCAGGGAGCAAGTCACGCGTCTGTGCTGTCGCACACTTTACACGGCTAAGTGCTTTTCCAAACAACCCGGTTTCTCCTCAGACTAGGAGACCTCTGCCACGCCCGACTTCCAGGGTGCGTCCCCTGGACCTCGGACCTCGTCTGGCACTGGGGAATCCGTGCAGTGGGACGTCTCCATCCTCCCCGTTGGAGAAATCCAGCCGGGGTTGTTCCTGCCAGCCCTACAGCCCTTGGGCATGGCCACGGCTCCTAACCTCTGTTTTTAAGCGTATCTTCAAGGCTGCGCTCTGCCATTCTTCTGAGTCTCAGTGTCCCACTTTTACTTTTATTTGTGGAGTTTTCACTCAGCCAGCTGTCCAGTGATTCTGGGTGATGTTCGTTTTGTTGTTTTGTTGTAGTTTTTGAATTGTTGTGCGGGGCAAAACAATAGGTGTTTACCTACACCGCCATCTTGGTTGCTCTCCCTTGTAGGTTTTTAGAAGATTCTTGAGTAACCTTATAATCATGGTTTTGAATTCTATATCCAGTAGTTTGCTTTTCTACATTTCTTTCAATTGTGACATGTTTCTTTGTCTCCACATTTTGGTGACTTGCCTGCGTTGACAGAGTGGCTTTGTGTGCTAGGTGTCCTATAGCGCCCAGTGGTTCAGCCTCCCCAGTTACCCAAGGTGGACACTCGTGTTGCACCCCTTTGTGGGCTGTGTGCAGTCTTGTTGTAGTTAAACCTTGATTGCTGCTGGTGTCACTGGGAGGATTTGACCTCCCCACCAATTGGCTGTGAGGATCAGTTGTGTCTACGATGGGAGAACTTCTGTGCTGGAAACACCCTTATAGGGCAAGACTTGCTTCAGTGGGGCTTTGGAACTCACTGAGTCTGCCCCATGAGTGTGTTTCTTATGGATCTGAAGAGTTGTAATCCAGATGGTCTCACTCTGACCACTGGGTACACTGGCTCTTTGGTTTCCAAGGAGGTGTAAAGTCAGCCACTTGCTAAGGCTACCCAACATGAGCTACAGAGAGATCTTCAGATTTCTTTTCTTTGTTTGGTGTTTGGAGGTGCCCAGATGAGGCCCAGATGTGAAGCAATGCAAGCTGCTCTCCAGCATTAGGCCTTTTGGAGGCTCTGGGGCTCTCTGACCCAGCTGCCATATGGTAGGTTTTAGTTGTAAAAAAGCAGGCCATTCATGTGCAAAAGCCTCTGTGCACAGCTTGGGTGAGATTGTAAATTGAGTTGGTCGGGGTCTTAGGGAATCACCAGGGTGGAGCAAACAGAAATGGCTGGCCATCATCTCTGCCTCAAGAGGTCCCTATCCAATCCTCCTAGTGCTAACAACAATAATCTAGGCTTAACTTCAACAAGACTGTGCAACCCATAAAGGGCTGCACCAAGAGTGTTCAGCTCAGGCAATTGGGGAGGCTGAGCCATTGTCCCCTCGAGGACACCTACCACACAAAGCCAAAATGCAAAGACAAGGTAACAAATTACATGTGAAAGAAATGGAGGAAAAAAGACGACTGGACATAGAGTTTGAAACTACAGTAATAAGGTTTTACAAGAGGCTCCTAGAAAAGGCCAATAAATTTAATGAGACCCTTGAGGATATGAGCGAGTCTCTCAAGGATATGAACAAGACTCTGGAGAATATGAAAAAGGACCAACTAGAAATTAAGCATACACTGACTTATACAGAGACCCAAAAGCAGACTAGAGGACCGCAAGAATCAAGTCAAAGATTTGAAATACAAAGAAGCAAAAATCACTAAGCCTGAAAAGCAAGAAGCAGAGAAAGTCCAAAAAATTGAAGATAGTGTAAAGAGCCTCTGGAACAACCTCAAGCATACCAACATCCGAATTATGGGGTGCAAGAAAAAGAGAGAGAACAAGATACTGAAAACCTATTTGAATAAATAGCGACCAAAAACTTCCCCCACCTGGCGAAGGAAATAGACTTACAAGTCCAGGAAGTGCACCAAACCCCAAACAAAAGGAATCAAAAGAGGACCACACCAAGACACATCATAATTAAAATGCCAAGAGCAAAAGATAAAGAAAGAACATTAAAAGCAGCAAGAAAGAAACAGTTAGCTACCTACAAGGGAGCACCCATGTGATTATCAGCGGATTTCTTAACAGAAACTATGCAGGCTAGATGGGAGTGGCAAGAAATATTCGAAGTGATGAATAACAAGAACCTACAACCAAGATTACTCTATCCAGCAAAGCTAACATTCAGATTTAAAGGTCAGATAAAGTGCTTCACAGATAAGAAAAAGCTAAAGAAATTCATCAACACCAAACCAGTATTATATGAAATGCTGAAAGGTGTTTTTTAAGAAGAGGAAGAAGAAAAAGGTAAAGATAAAATTTATGAACAACAAATACACATCTATAAATAAGTGAATCTAAAAATCAAGTGAATTAAAAATCTGATGAACAGAATAAACTGGTGAATATAATAGAATCAGGGGCATAGAAAAGGAGTGGACTAAAGCTTCTCATGGGAAAGGGGTGTGGGAGGGTGGAAAGAGACTGGACAAAAAGCATACACCTATGGACGAGGATGGTGGGGGGAGGTGAGGGCAGAGGATGGGATGGATACCAGGGGAAGGGGAGCTATGGGAGGGAAAAAAGACCAACATTGCAATAATCTGAACAATAAAGATTTATTAAATTAAATAAATTAAATAAAATTAAAAGGGAAAAAAAGTAAAAGAGTAATATGCAAACTGACCGTACCTCCAAGCGAGCCATGCCCACAGCCACCCCCACCAGCTAATCAGAAGCAAATTATGCAAATAAATCCCAACCAAGATGGCTGTCACCACTGAGAGCAGGAGGGAGGCTTGGGTTTCCCCGGCAACAGAGGAAGCCAAGTTTTCTTCCTGCAGTTGCCAGCCTAGGCCTCAACTCAATGCTACAAAGTTTCAATTATAGAAGATAGATAAATCCCAACTGAAATGGCAGCAGCCACAGAGCTGGAGAGAGAAGAGGCTAGGGTTGCTGGGGCAATGGAGGAAGCCAAACTTCTGTAGCCCTAGCCTAGGCCTCCACTCTTTGCTACAAAGTTTCAAACAGAAATGGCTATTGCCACAGAGTGAGCTGTAGGGTTGGCTCTGCTCCAGGCTACAAAGTCTCAATTGTAGAGCATAAATTCATCCCAGATCCCAGGGCCTCTTCTTGGGTCATTGGGGGGCATGGCCAGCCTGCAAACCACCATAGGCACCTTGTCCATGCCACCCCACTTCCCAAGGGAACCCCCACTCTGATCCAGAACACCCTTCAGGGCAAATGAGTCAGTCCCCATGCATGCAGCAGGCCTCTTTCCTATCTAATAGAAGATTAATACACAGATTGACCATCACTTCCACACACAAGAGGGCTGCCCCCATGTGGTCAAAGATCCTTCCCCTATGTGGACACAAGATGGCCACCACAAGATGGCTAGCAGGGGAGGGCCATTGGGAGGTTCCAGGCCTATAAGGATGGGCTATTGTGGGCCATGAGGCCACCAGAGGAGGGCATTTGGGAGGGACCAGGCCTGCAAGGTAGGGCAGTTGTGGGCAATTAAGCCTGCAGCGGAGGGCAGTTAGGGGTGACTAGGCTGCAGAGGAGGGAAGTTGGGGCAAACAGCCTGGTAGGGGAGCAGTTAGACATCAATTAGGCTGGCCGGGTATTGGTTAGCAGGTGATCAGGCTGACAGGCAGAAGCAGTTAGAGGCAATCAGGGAGACAGGCAGGCAAGCAGTTTGGAGCTAGCAGTCCTGGATTGTGAGAAGGATGTCCAGTTGCCCTTCTGGGATCAGGCCTAAATGGGCAGTCAGACATCCCTTGAGTGTTCCCAGATTGTAGAAAGTGCAGGCTGGGCTGAGGGACACCCTTCTCCTACCCTCCCTCCCCATGCACAAATTTCATGCACTGGGCTTCTAGTACTTTATAATAAAGAGGTAATATGCAAATTGACCCTCATGCCCTCCCAAGATGACCACCTACAACCAGGCCAGCAGGGGGGTCAGTGAAGGACAACCAATGATTGAACAAGCAGGCTGTGTGGGGCAACCAGGCTGGGAGGGGTTTTATTGAGGGACAACCAAACGATTGAACAATCAGGTTGTTTAGGGTGACCAGGCTGGCAGGGGGTGGCAGTTGAGGGCAACAAGGCCAGCAGGGAGGGGGCAGTAAGAGGCAACCAGGTCGCTGGGCAGGGGCAGTTAGGAGTGACTTGGCTGGTGGGAGGAATGCAGTTGGGAGTGAGCAGGCTGGTAGAGGGGCAGTTGGCGGCAGGTTGGGGGGCAGTTAGGGACAACCAGACCAGCAGGGAGGAATAGTTGGAGGCCAGGAAAGAAGCGGGGAAGGGCAGTTAGGGGTGAGAAGGCTGACAGGGGAGGCAGTTAGGGGCGATCAGGCAGGCAGGGAGGTGAGCAATTAAGAGCTAGCAGTCCAGGATTGTGAGAGGGATATCCAACTGCTGGTTTGACCTGGTCCCCAGGATCAGGGCTAAAATGGCAGTCGGACATCCCCCAAGGAGTTCCAGATTGGAGAGGGCACAGGCTGGGCTCAGGGGACCTCCCCATGCACAAATCTTGTACACCAGGCCTCTAGTATAATCATAAAAATCTTAGAAGAAACTATAGGCAGCAAAATCTTAGACATTTTTCATAGCAATATATTTACTGATACATCTCCGAGGGCAAAAGAAACTGAAAGGGAAATAAGCAAATGGAACTACATCAAAATAATATGCTTCTGCAGAGAAAAGAAACCATCAACAAAACAAGAGAGCCCACTGTGTGGGAGAACATAAAAATAAAATGCTTCTGCACAGCAAAACAAACCATCAACAAAACAGAATTAGAGCCCACTTTGTGGGAGAACATATTTGCCAATGTTATCACCAATAAGGGTTTTATATCCAACATTTACAGGGAACTCATACAACTTAACTAAAGAAAGACAAATAATCCAATTAAAAATGGGCAAAGGATCTACATAAACACTTCAGCAAAATGGACATACAGATGTCTGAGAGACATATGGAAAAATGCTCACAGTCACTAACTATCTGAGAAATCCAAACTAAAATGACAATGAGGTATCACTTCACATCTGTCAAAATGGCTATGCTCAACAAATCAACCAATGACAAGGGTTGCCAAGGATTTGGAGAAATGGGGATCCTAGTCCACTGCTGGTGAAAATGCGAACTGGTGCAGCCACTGTGGAAAACAGTATGGAATTGCCTCAAAAAATTAAAAATGGGATTCCCACTTGATCCAATGTTCCCACTTTTAGGAACACTGAAACACCAATCAAAGAACCTGAAACACCAATCAGAAAGAATATATGCATCCCTATGTTCATAGTAGCACAATTTACAATAGCTAAGATTTGGAAATGGCCTAAGTGCCCATCAGCAGATGAGTAGATAAAAAAAGCTGTGGTACATTCACAGTATGAAATACTGTGCAATGTTAAACAAAAGAACTTTTGCCATTTGCAATAGCATGAGTGGACCTGGAGAGTTAATTATGCTGTTTGAAATAAGCCAGATGGAGAGAGATAAGTATCACATGATCTCACTCAAATGTAGAATCTAATAAACAAAATAAACTGATGAACAGAATAGACTCAGAGACATGGAACTATAGAACAGACAGATGAGTCTCAGAGGGAAGATTGGCTGGGGAACTTAGGTACATATTTTCATAGCTCATGTACACAGACAATAGTGCAGTGAAGGCTTGGGAGAGGTGGTTTGGGGAAGGAAGAAGTCAATGGGAAAACAAAACAAACAAAAAACCAAAGGAGACATCTGTAGTACTTTCAATAATAAAGATAAATTTTAAAATAAAAACATACATACATACATAAGAAAAAGTAAAAAATATAGAACATAAAAAAGTAAAATAAATCCATTATCCTACATAATAAAAGGATAATATGTAAATCAACCAAAGGATGGAATAACTGGTTGCTTTGATGTGCACTGACCACCACGGGGTAGACACTCATTGCAGGAGCTGCCCCCTGGTGGTCAGTGTGCCAGAAGCCAGGTTCAGGGCTGACAAGTGCAGCAGCAGTGGTGGGAGCCTCTCGCTCCTTCATGGCAATGCTGAGGATGTCCAACTGATGGCTCCCAGACTGTGAAAGGATACAGGCTGGGTTGAGGCACCCCTCCCGCTGACTCCTGCGAGTGAATGAATTTTGTGCACCTGGCCTCCCTCTAGTATATACAGTATATATACACACACACATATATATATATATATACTAAAAGTCCAGTGAATAAAATTCATGCACTAGGGGTGGGTGTTCCTCAGCCCAGCCTGCACCCTCTCCAATCAGAGACCTCTTGAGAGATGTCCAACTGATAGGGCTTAAACTGGCAGCTGGACATCTCTCTCAGTCCAAGACTGCTGGCTCCCAACTGCTCGCCTGCCTGACTGCCTGATTGCCCCTAATCAATTCTGCTTGCTAATCTGACCACCCCTTAAGCACTCCCCTGCCAGCCTGATTGATGCCTAACTGCTCCCCTGCTGGCCTGTGTTGCCCCCAACTGCCCTCTGCTGCCAGCCATCTTAATGGTGGCCATCTTGTGACCACATGGAGGTGGCCATCTTGTACAAGGGTGTGATGTCAATTTGCATATTACCTCTTTATTATATAGGATACACATATACATATCAACTAATCAGGTACAACACTATTTTTTTTTATATTACAGAAGCTACTTATATGTCATATATATTATTGCTTTTGGAGAGGAAGAGAGAGACAGCAACATCAACGACAAAAGGGAATCATTAGTCAGCTTCCTTGATCACACAACCAGGGCATATGCCCTGTCAGGGAATCAAACTGTGACCTCCTGCTTCATAGGTTGATGCTTAACAACTGAGCTACCCAAGCCAGGCTTTATGTCACTTCTTGATCATCATTAAACTTTTATTAATTCCTACACTGAACTTTTTTCCCTTAGTTTTCAAGATTATACATGAATATTAGACAAAATATTTTCAGTTTTATATGATCTTGTTTCCAAACTGTATGTGAATTAAGTAACAGTGTAAATAGCCTTTGATTCTTTTCATCTCTCATCCTGCATTAGATTTGTAAGATTCATCTGTGTTGTTGTGAGTACATTTAAAATATTTATTTTCACTATTATACAAGGAAGGTCCATTTTATGACTATAACAACATTTATTTATTCATATTATTCTTGATGGACTTGAGTTGATTTAGGTTTACATACTTTTTTTTTCAGAATTGACATTAGATTTCAATTGCTGTGTTACAATGTATAGAATGATTCTTATATTTAACTACATAACTACATGATGCCAAATTGTTTGCTGAAGTGTTTGTGTTGACTGCACTCATATTAGTCATGTTTGGTAGTTCCTATTCACTTACATACTTGCTAATATTTGGTATTGTAGGTCTTATAATCTAACTAGAGGCTAGGTGCATGAATTCATGCATAGGTGCAGTCTGGCCAGCCAGTGCCAATTTGGGCCAGGGGGAGGTGCCATGGACAGTTGGCAGGCTAGCCCTGCCCCTGATGGGGTGGGGGCGCAATCAAGGGTGGTGCTCGCCTGGGGGAGGGACCACAGGTGGTTAGCAGGCTGAACTCACCACCTGGTCGAACTCCCAGTTGAACTCCTGTTCAAATGAACAATTTGCATATTAGTTTTTTATTATGTAGAACTAGATGCCCAGTACATGAAATTTGTGCGTGGGTGGTGGTGTCCTTCAGCCTGCACCCTCTCCAATCTCAGATCCCTTGAACAATATCCAACTGCCTATTTAGGCCAGATCTTTACCAATGGCATATGTCACAGACTTAGAACAAACTCTCCAAAAATTCCAATTTGGATACATTTTATTTCTTCTCTTGTCTAATTGCTATGGCTAATACTTTCAGAACTATGTCAAACAGGAGTGGTGAAAGAGGGTATCCCTGCCTCATTCCTGTTCTTAGGGGGAAATGATTTTAGTTTTTGCCCGTTGAGTATGATGTTGGCTGTGGGTTTATCATATGTGGTTTTTCTTATGTTGAGGTATGGTCCTTCTATTCCCACCTTGCTGAGAGTTTTTATCAATAAAGGGTATTGGATTTTGTAAAATGCTTTTTCTGCATCAATTGATATGACTATGTGATTTTTATCTCTCAATTTGTTTATGTGATGTATCACATTTACTAATTTGCAGATATTGTACCACACTTGCATCCCTGGGATAAATCCTACTTGGTCATGGTATATGATCTTTCTGATATATTGTTGGATCCAATTTGCTAGAATTTTGTTGAGTATTTTGGCATCTATGTTCATGAGGGATATTGGCCTGTAATTCTCTTTCATTGTGATTTTTTATCTGGTTTTGGTATCACAGTAATGCTGGCTTGATAGAATGTACATGAAGGGCTCCTTCCTCTTGAATTTTTTGGAATAATCTGAGGAGGATATGTTTTATTTCTTCCTTAAATGTTTGTTAAAACTCCCTGGTGAGGCCATCTGGCCACAGGCTTTTGTTTGCTGGAGCTTTTTGATTACTGCTTCAATTTCTTTCATATGTATCACCCTGTTGAGATTTTCAGGTTCTTCCAAATTGGGTTTTGGGAGTTCTTTTTTTAGGAATATGTCCATTTCCTCCAGGTTGTCTAGTTTGTTGGAATAGAGTTGTTCATAGTATTTTATAACAATCCTTTGTATTTCTGTGGGGTCTGTTATTTCATCTCTTTCATTTTTGATTTTGTTTATTTTGGTCCTCTCTCTTTGCTTCTTGGTGAGCCTAGATTGAGGTTCATAAATCTTGTTTATCCTTTCAAAGAACCAGTTCTTGGTTTCATTGATCTTTTTCATTGTTTTTTTTATCTCTATGTCATTTATTTCTGGTCTGATCTTTATTATCTCCTTCCTTCTGCTCACTCTAGACTCTTCTTGTTGCTCTCTTTCTAACACTTTAAGTTGTAGAGTTAGAGAGTTTACTACCATTTTTTCTTGTGTGTGTGTGTGTGTGTGTGTGTGTGTGTGTGTGTGAATGTGTGTGTGTGTGTGTGTTTTATAGGCCTGTACAGCTATAAATTTCCCTCTCACGACTGCTTTCAGTGTGTTCCATAGATTTTAGATTGCTGTGTTTATATTATTATTTGTTTCCAGGATATTTTAAATTTCTTCTTAAATCTCTTTGGTAACCCAATTATTGTTTAATAGCATGTCTTTCAGCTTTCATGTGCTTCAATTTTTTATTGTTTTTATTATATTTGCTTTCTAATATTATGCCATTGTGGTATGAGAAGATGCTTGATATGATTTCAATCCTCTTGTATTTGGAGAAACTTTGTCTGTGACCTAATATGTAGTCTATCTTTGAAAATGTCTCATGTGCTCTTGAGTAGAATGTATATTTTGTGGCTTTTGAGTGAAATGTTCTGAAGTTGTCAATTAAGTCAATCTGCTCTAGTGACTCATTTGGGATTGTTGTTTCTTTACTGATTTTTTGTCTAGAGAATTTATCCTGTGATGTTAGTGAGGTATTAAACTCCTCTACTGTGATTGTATTGTTGTTTATCCCTCCCTTGGTATCTTCAGGAGCTTCTTTATGTATTTGGATGCACTTGCATTGGGTGCATATATATATTTATCCATGTTATATCCTTTTGTTTTATTGATCCCTTTAGTATTATGAAGTGGCCTTTCTTTTTTATTGTTATGGCCTTCACTTTGAGGTTTATTTTCTCAGGTATAAATACTGCTACCTCAGTTTGTTATTCACTTCCATTTGCCTGAAAGATATTTTTATATCTCTTCACTTTCAGTCTTTCTGAGTCTCTTTTTCTAAAGTGGGTCTCTTGTAGACAGTATATATATATGGGTCATGTTTTTTTAATTAATTCATCCACTCAATATGTTTTGATTGGAGCATTTAACTTTACTTTTAAAGCTATTATTGACAGGTACTTGTTTGTAGCCATTTTTATTTTTTGTGTCTGTGTTCCTTCTTCCCTTTTTATTTCTTCTTTTTAAAGCAGTCCATTTAGCATTTCTTGCATTGCTTACTTGGTAGTGATAAACTCCCTTATCCTTTATTTTTTGTCTGTGCAGCTTCTTATTTCCACCTTCAATTTTGAATGATAGCCTTGCTGGATATAGTATTCTTGGATTCAGTCCCTTGCTTTTCATACATTTGTAAATTTTATTCCATTCTTTTCTGGCCTGATATATTTCTGTTGAGAAATAATTTTGTAATATAATGACAGATCCCTTTCTGCCAAGCTCATGCAGCCTTTAAGATCCTCTCTTTGTCCTGAAAGTTTGCCACTGTAATTACAATGAGTCTTGGTGTGGGTGTTTTGGGGTTAATCTTATTTGGGACTCTCTGTGCTAGTGTGACTTTTTTTTCCCACATCAGAAAAGTTTTCTGACATTATTTATTAAATAGGATTTTAACCCTGTTTCTCTAGAATTTTGTTGAGGATTTTAGCATCTATGTTCATCAAGAATATTGGCCTGTAGTTCTCTTTCTCTTTCTTTCTTTCTTTCTTTCTTTCTTTCTTTCTTTCTTTCTTTCTTTCTTTCTTTCTCTTTCTTTCTTTCTTTCTTTCTTTCTTTCCTTCCTTCCTTCCTTCCTTCTTTCCTTCCTTCCTTCCTTCCTTCCTTCCTTCCTTCCTTCCTTCCTTCCTTCCTTCCTTCCTTCCTTCCTTCCTTCTTTTTTTTTTGTGGTGTCTTTATCTGGTTTTGGAATTAGGGTAATATTGACTTAGAAAGAGCTTGAAATTGTGCTGTACTCCTGAATTTTTTGGAATAGTCTGAGGAGGATAGGTTTTAGTTCTTCTTTCAATGCGTGGTAGACGTCCCCTGTAAACCATCCAGACCAGGGCTTTTATGTGCTAGAATATTTTTGATCGCTGTTTCAAGATTTTCAGTACTTATTGGCCTGTTCCGTTTTTTTATTCTTCTTGGTTGAATTTTCAGAGCTTATATTTTTCTAAGAATATGTCCATTTTCTAGGTTGTCCATCATGTTGAAATAGAGTTGTTTATAGTATTTTTTCATAATCATTTGTATTTCCATGGGATCTGTTGTTACATCGCCTCTTTCATTTCTAATTTTGTTTATTTGGGTCCTCTCTCTTTGCTTCTTGGTGAGCCTGGCTAGAGGTTCATCAATCTTGTTTATCATTTCAAAGAACCAGCTCCTGCTTTTGTTGATCTTTTTTATTTTTTGTCTCTATGTCATTTATCTCTGCTCTGATGATTATTATTATTTCTTTCCTTCTGCTTACCCTGGAGTTTTCTTCTTGCTTTCTTTCTAACTCTTTGAGTTGTATGGTTAGATAGTTTATTACCATTGTTTTTTTGTTTTTTGAGCTAGTCTTATAGAGCTATGAATCTACCTCTCAATACTGTTTTCACAGTGTCCCATAGATTTTAAATTGTTGTGTTTTCATTGTTGTTTGTTGGGATGATGATTTTTATTTATTCTTTGATCTCTTTGGTAACCCATTCATTTTTTTTAATTTTTTAATTTTTTTTATTTTGTTGCAGTATAACTTATATTTAATAGTAGTACATATGTTTTCCTTTCCCCCCCATTAGTCTCCCCCCAGCCTCCCTTACCACCCAGCACATGTCCCCACCCAACCACCCTTCCCGCCCCAGTGTCTTTCATTCATTGGTTATGCTCATATGTATGCATACAAGTCCTTTGGTTGATCTCCCCCAGCATCTGCCTCCCCTCCACTCCAGCCTTCCCCCTGTAGCTTGACAGCCTGTTCGAGGCCACCCTGTCTCTATATCAATCACTCTCCCCTGTTTCTTTTCTTCAAAAATATCTTGCCTCTGCATACTAGAAATAAATGTATAAGAATAAAAAAAATGTTTGAGTCTCAGTTTCAATGTCCAACTGTTCTGAGTCCCAGTTTCAGTGTCAAATACTTCTTTATGTGTACATGTCAGCAATGGTATCCAGATGGTGGACACATCGTGGCAATACAAGATCCATCCTCTCTGCTTTGGTCCTGGGCCTCCTGCAGCCCCACACAGCTGCCGACTGCTAGCATGGGAAGGTTTAGTCAGTGTCCCAAATCTCTGGACCATCCTCGTGATTGGAACAGATCTGTCAGTTCCTCACTGTTACAGGAACCCACATGGTCTTGGAGTTGTTCTCTGAAAACACACAAACATATTCTCGACCAAAAGTTAACATAGGGATCCTCTCTGCAAAATAGACTTGGAATTCTTTTTATTTTTGCCTAAATGATTACCCTTTGACTTATTTTGACACCAGGGGTGTTTTTTCATGCGTGTCCTGCTGTTGGCTTTACAAATGGAATTTGCTTAACTAGAGTAAGAATTTTCTAGATGAATTTTACTTACAAGATATTTTGCTTACATGATATTATCCCAATGTCTCCCCACCTTTTTGATTAATGGGGGCTTTTGGAAGTTTTATCTTGCAGTTTTGGTAATTTTAAATTTTAATTTTTGCACACAAATCTGACTGCTTCAGGTTCTTTGGAGGTTAGCCAATTTTATAGTGAGATGAACTACTAATAGATATTTAAGTTAATGTTTTAGGAAAAGCTTTTTGTCCAGTGCACTAAAATTTTTTTGAGTATTCACTTATTTCACTTGGCCAATTTAAATTAATCTGAAAACTTGCTTACTATTTTACTGTCAATTTTAATAGTCAAGCAGAAATCTTAGTTTACCCTGTAAATATTAGTGAAAAGGCATATTTGCATTTTTGAGTAGGTCCTGAGCATTCCTGGTAATAGACTAAATTTAGAGCAGCTATTCCTGGCCGAGTTTCTGTCTGCCACCTGGGTCCCAGTCTGAGTTGTGCTTGGGAGGCAAAGCAGCCGTGGGGGTAGGAGACCTCCCTCAGGAGGGGTGAGAATTCAAGCCTCTGCAAGGATTGTGGGTGAGGGTCTGTGCCCCACCTCTGTTGACCTTTTAGTTCTCTCCTGTTGGCCGCTCTGCGAATTTGCCTGTCTTAGGTTGTTCCTTCCCTGAGGAATCTTACCCATCTCTGGCTAACCAGCCATCCTCTGGGGCCAAACAGGGTGATGTGAGGTTCAGTTCTGTCTCCTTTGTAGTCTATGCCCCCATGGCCTCCACGTCCAGCACTTGACTTTGGGTCCCCTCACTTGCTAGCGGGGTCCCGGTACTGATCACATATCTCAGGGGACCCAGGTTTCTTCTCCAGAGAGGGCCCAGCTCACACCATTGGTCGAGAGACAGCTTGAACTGAAAGTTCAGGCAACAGCTGTGTGTATTTGCATAGTAAAAAGAGGGTCCTTCTTGGCAAAAAGGGCCAATATAGAATGCTCGGATGCCTTGCCAGTGCCTTAATACCTTCTGAAAGGGATTAATTCCTTTCCTATCCTTTTTAAATTGCTGCCAAACATTCAAAGAATTAGTTTGCAAGTTTATTTGGGATAATTGTATAATATGCTGTTGTCAAATATCAAAAATTATAATGACATTGTAAAATAATATCATGTAAGAGTATAATGGTGTCACGGGAGGTTAAGGAGGGCTGAGCCTAAGGACTGGTGTCCATAGGATATGACAAGCTATAGGCCATGTCAATTCAATCTCAAACTAGCTGCCAATTTTTTTAATAACTTTATATAAACTTTGTCAGGGATGTAAAAACACAAATTACTTACCTCAGTTCAAGAGTTCAAATATATGGACTTTCCCCCTTACTCCCACCACCTGCCACTAACCCAGAGTTTTGACAATCTGATGGACTTTTCTCAGTCTCTGGATCGATTCTTGATCATTAGTCTATGTCATTCATTATATTCCTCAAATGAGTGAGATCATGTGACATTTATCTTTCTCTGCCTGGCTAATTTCACTTAGCATAATGCTCTCCAAATCCATCCATGTTGTTACAAATGGTAGCAGCTCCTTCTTTTTTACTGCAGCATACTATTCCATTGTGTATATGTACGATGGTTTTTTAATCCACTTATCTGCTGATGGGCACTTAGGTTGTTTCCAAATCTCAGCTATGGTAAATTGTGCTGCTATGAACATAGGGGTACATATACCCTTTCTAATTCGCGTTTCTAGTTCCTTGGGGTATATTCCTAGAAGTGAGATCACTGGGTCGAATGGGAGCTCCATTTTTAGTTTTTTGAGGAATCTCCATACTGTTCTCCACAGTGGCTGCAAAAGTCTACAATCCCACCAGCAGTGTAGGAGAGTTCCTTTTTCTCCACATCCTCGCCAGCACTTGTCGTTTGTTGATTTGCTGATGTAAGCCATTCTGACAGGTGTGAGATGGTACCGCATAGTCGTTTTGATTTGCATCTCTCGGATAATTAGTGACTTTGAGCAAGTTTTCATCTGTCTCTGGGCCTTCCTTTTGTTTTCATTCTAAAAGATTCTATTTAGGTCTGTTGCTCATTTTTTATTGGATTATTTTTCCTCCTTTTATTGAGTTGTGTGAGTTGCCCATAAAGTGGGTTTTCTTGATGTTTTGTTGATGGTTTCTTTAGCTGTGAAAAAGCTTTTTATTTTGATGTAGTCACATTTGTTTATTTTGTCTTTAGATTTCATTGCCCTAGTAGCAGTATCATCAAAGAAGTTCTTTTGGCATATGTCTGAGATTTTTCTTCCTGTGGACTCCTCTAATGTTTTATGGTTTCCTGTGTTACGATTAAGTCCTGTATACATTTTTAGTTTATTTTTGTGTATGGTGTAAGTTGGTGGTCAAGTTTCATTTTTTGCATGTATCTGTACAATTTTCCCAACACCATTTATTGAAGAGACTGTCTTGACGCCATTTTATGTTCATGCCTCCTTTGTAAAATATTAATTGAGCATAGTGGTTTGGGTTGATATCTGGATTCTCTATTCTATTCCATTGATCTATATGTCTGTTCTTGTGCCAGTACCAGGCTGTTTTGGGAACAATAGCTTTGTAATATAGCTTGAAATCCCACTGAATTTGTGCTTCTTTCTCAGGATTGCTTTGGCTATTCGGAGCCTTTTGTTATTCCAGATGAATTTTGGAGTTTTATCTAGGTCTGTGAAATATGCCATTGGTATTTTAATGGGGAGTGCATTAAATTTATAGATTGCTTTGGGTAGTATGGACATTGTAATTATGTTGATTCTCCCTATCCATGAACATGGTATATTCTTCCACCTGTTTACATCTTCCTATATCTCTTTTTTTAGTGTCCTGTAGTTTTCGGCGAATAGGTCTTTTACCTCCTTAGTTAAGTTTATTCCTAGGTATCTTAATGTTTTTGGTGTGATGGTAAATGGGATTGCTTTTTTAGTCTCTCTTTCTGTAAGTTCACTATTAGTGTATAGAAATGCCATAGATTTCTTTTTTTTTTTTTTTGAAATTTCTTTTTTTTTTTTAATTATTTTTTATTGATTTTTTGCAGTATAATAGTAGTACATGTTTTCCTTTCCCCCTCCCCCTTATCCTCCCCCCAGCCTCCCCCACCCCCCAGCACATATCCCCAGCTTCCCCCCTCCCCGCCCCAGTGTCTTTCATTCATTGGTTATGTTCATATGCATGCATACAAGTCCTTCCGTTGATCTCCCCCCGCATCTGCCTCCCATCCACCCAAGCCTCCCCCTGTAGCTTGACAGCCTGTTCAAGGCCATCCTGCCTCTATATCAATCACTCTCCCCTGTTTCTTTTCTTCAAAAATATCTTGCCTCTGCATACTAGAAATAAATGTATAAGAACAAAAAGTGTTTCATTCTCGGTTTCAATGACCAACTTTTCTGAGTCCCAGTTTCAGTGTCAAATAATTCATTATGTGTATAAGTCAGCAATGGTATCCAGATGGTGGACATATCGTGTCAATGCATGATCCATCCTCTCTGGTTTGGTCCTGGGCTGCCTGCAGACATGCACAGCTGCTGACTGCTAGTATGGCAAGGTGTCGTCAGTGTCCCCCATCTCTGGACCATCCTCATGGCTGGAACAGATCCATCAGTTCCTCACCGTCGCAGGAACCCACATGGTCTTGGAGTTGTTCTCTGAAAACACACAAACACATTCTCGACCAAAAGTTAACAAAGGGATCCTCTATGCAAAATAGACTTGGGATTCTTTTTAATTTTTGCCTAAATGATTTTCCTTTGGCTTATTTTGACACCATGTGTGTTTTTTCATGGGTGTCCTGCAATTGTTTTTACAAATGGAATTTACTTTACTGGAGTAAGAATTTTCTAGATGTATTTTACTTACTCAATATTTTTTTTTGTCCCTTTCATGATATTACCCCGCTGTCCCCTCCCCTTTTTTGATTAATGGGGACTTTTGGAAATTTTCTATTGCAGTCTTGATAATTTTAAATTTTAATTTTTGTACACAAAGTGACTGCTTTAGGTTCTTTGGATGTTAGGCAATTTTACAGAGAGATGAACTACTGATAGATTTTTCAGTTAATGTTTTAGGAAAAGCTTTTTGTCCAGTACACTATAATTTTCTTGAGTATTCTCGTATTTCACTTGGCCAATTTAAATTAATCTGAAAACTTGATTACTATTTTCCTGTCAATTTTAATACTCAAGCAGAAATCTTAGTTTACCCTGTGAATACTAGTGGAAAGGAATATTTGCAATTTTGAGTAGGTCCCGAGCATTCCTGGTAATAGACTGAATTTAGATATAGAGCAGCTATTGCTGGCCGAGTCTCTGTCTGCCACCTGGGTCCCCGTATGAGTTGTGTGTGGGAGGCGAAGCAGCCGTGGGGGTAGGAGACCTCCCTTAGGAGGGTTGAGAATTCAAACCCCTGCAAGGTTTGTGGATGAGGGTCTGTGCCCCACCTCTGTTGACCTTTTAGTTCTCTTCTGTTGGCCCCTCTGCGACTGTGCCTGTCTTAGGTTGTTCCTTCCCTGAGGAATCTTACCCATCTCTGGCTAACCAGCCATCCTCCGGGGCCAAACAGGGTGATGTGAGGTTCAGTTCTGTCTCCTTTGTAGTCTATGCCCCCCTGTGGCCTCCACGTCCAGTACCTGCCTTGGGGTCCCCTAGCCTGCTGGCGGGGTCCCGGTACTGATCACATATCTCGGGGGACCCAGGTTTCTTCTCCAGAGAGGGCCCAGCTCAAACCATTGGTCGAGATACAGATCCATGGTGCCAGCTGCCCAAAGTCTTCAGCCACACCTCGAACTGAAAACTCTGGCATCAGCTGTGTGTATTTGGATAGTAACAAGAAGGTCCCTCTTGGCAGAAAGGGCAAGAAGGGCCAATATAGAATGCTCGGATGCCTTCCCAGTGCCTTAATTCCTTCTGAAAGGGATTAATTTCTTTCCTATTCTTTTTTAAGTTGCTGCCCAACATTCAAAGAATTAGTTTGTAAGTTTATTTGGGATAATTGTATAATATGCTGTTGTCAAATATCAAATATTATAATGACATTGTAGAATAATATCATGTAAGGGTATTATGGTGTCATGGGAGATTAAGCAGGGCCTAGCCTAAGGACTGGTCTCCATAGGATATGACAAGCTCTAGGCCATGTCAATTCAATGTCAGACTAGCTGCCATTTTTTTATAATTTTATATAAACTTTGTCAGGGATGTAAAAACACAAATCACTTACCTCAGTTCAAGAGTTCAAGTATATTGACTTTTCCACTTACTCTCGCCACCTGCCACTTACCCTGAGGTTTGACATTCTGATGACTTTTCTCAGTCTCTGGATCTATTCTTGTTCATCAGTCTATGTCATTGATTGTATTCCTCAAATGAGTGAGATCATGTGATATTTGTCTTTCTCTGCCTGGCTAATTTCACTTAGCATAATGCTCTCCAAATCCATCCATGTTGTTACAAATGGTAGGAGCTCCTTCTTTCTTTCCGCGGCGTAGTATTCCATTGTGTAAATGTACCATAGTTTTTTGATCCACTCATCTGCTGATGAGCACTTCGGCTGTTTCCAAATCTTAGCTATGGTAAATTGTGCTGCTATGAACATAGGGGTACATATATCCTTTCTAATTCGCCTTTCTAATTTCTTGGGGTATATTCCTAGAAGTGGGATCACTGGGTCGAATGGGAGCTCCATTTTTAGTTTTTTGAGGAATCTCCATACTGTTCTCCACAGTGGCTGTACTAGTCTACAATCCCACCAGCAGTGCACAAGAGTTCCTTTTTCTCCGCATCCTGGCCAGCACTTGTCATTTGTTGATTTGTTGATGTAAGCCATTCTGATAGGTGTGAGATGGTACCGCATAGTCGTTTTGATTTGCATCTCTCGGATAATTAGTGACTTTGAGCAAGTTTTCATGTGTCTCTGGGCCTTCCTTTTGTCTTCTTTCGTGAAGATTCTATTTAGGTCTGTTGCCCATTTTTTTATTGGATCATTTGTCCTCCTTTTATTGAGTTGGGTGAGTTGCCTGTAGATGCTTGAGATTAAACCTTTATCACTAATAACATTTGCAAATATGTTCTCCCATACAGTGGGTTTTCTTGTTGTTTTGTTGATGGTTTCTTTAGCTGTGCAAAAGCTTTTGATTTTGATGTAGTCCCATTTGTTTATTTTCTCTTTAGCTTCCATTGCCCTCGGAGCGGTATCATCAAAGAAGTTCTTTTGGCATATGTCTGAGATTTTTCTTCCTGTAGATTCCTCTAATATTTTTATGGTTTCCTGTCTTACGTTTAAGTCCTGTATCCATTTTGAGTTTATTTTTGTGTATGGTGTAAGTTGGTGCTCTAGTTTCATTTTTTTGCATGTATCTGTCCAATTTTCCCAACACCATTTATTGAAGAGACTGTCTTGACTCCATTTTATGTTCCTGCCTCCTTTGTCAAATATTAATTGAGCATAGTGGATTGGGTTGATATCCGGATTCTCTATTCTATTCCATTGATCTATATGTCTGTTCTTGTGCCAGTACCAGGCTGTTTTAAGAACAGTAGCCTTGTAATACAGCTTGAAATCTGGTATGGAAATCCCACCGACGTTGTGCTTCTTTCTCAGGATTGCTGTGGCTATTCGGGGCCTTTTTTTGTTCCAGATGAATTTTTGGAGAGTTCTTTCTAGGTCTGTGAAATATGCCATTGGTATTTTAATGGGGAGTGCATTAAATTTATAGATAGCTTTGGGTAGTATGGACATTTTAATTATGTTGATTCTCCCAATCCATGAACATGGAATGTTCTTCCACCTGTTTACATCTTCCTCTATCTCTTTTTTCAGTGTCCTGTAGTTTTCCACAAATAGATCTTTTACCTCCTTAGTTAAGTTTATTCCTAGGTATCTTAATTTTTTTGGTGTGATGGTAAATGGGATTGCTTTTTTAGTCTCTCTTTCTGTAAGTTCACTATTAGTGTATAGAAATGCCATAGATTTCTTGGCATTAATTTTGTAGCCTGCTATATTGCTGAACTCATTTATTAAATCTACTAACTTTTTTATGGAGTCTTTCGGGTTTTTTATGTACAATATCATGTCATCTGCAAATAAGGATAGCTTAACTTCTTCTTTTCCAATTTGGATGCCTTTTATTTCTTCTTCTTGTCTAATTGCAATGGCTAATACTTCCAGTACTATGTTGAACAGGAGTGGTGAAAGTGGGCAACCCTGTCTTGTTCCTGTTCTTAGGGGAAATGGTTGTAGTTTTTGCCCATTGAGTATGATGTATGCTGTGGGTTTATCGTATATGGCTTTTATTATGTTGAGGTATGATCCTTCTATTCCTACCTTATTGAGAGTTTTTATTAAGAAAGGATGTTGGATTTTGTCAAATGCTTTTTCTGCATCAATTGATATGACTATGTGATTTTTATCTCTCAATTTGTTTATGTGATGTATCACATTTATTGATTTGCGGATATTGTACCATCCTTGCATTCCTGGGATAAATCCTACTTGGTCGTAGTGTATGATCTTTCTGATGTACTGCTGGATCCGATTTGCTAGAATTTTATTGAGGATTTTGGCATCTATATTCATGAGGGATATTGGCCTGTAATTCTCTTTCATTGTGTCGTCTTTATCTGGTTTTGGTATTAGGGTGATGCTAGCTTCATAGAAGGAGTTTGGAAGTTTTCCATCCTCTTGAATTTTCTGGAATAGTCTGAGGAGTATAGGTTTTAGTTCTTCCTTGAATGTTCGGTAAAACTCCCCTGTGAAGCCGTCTGGCCCTGGGCTTTTGTTTGCTGGAAGCTTTATGATGACTGCTTCAATTTCTTCCACAGTTATTGGTCTATTGAGTTGTTTAGATTCTTCTTGATTGAGTTTTGGGAGGTTATATTTTTCTAGAAACATATCCATTTCCTCCAGGTTGTCCAGTTTGTTGGAGTAGAGTTGTTCATAGTATTTTTTAACAATCCTTTGTATTTCAATGGGGTCTGTTGTTATTTCACCTCTTTCATTTCTGATTTTATTTATTAGGGTCCTCTCTCTTTGCTTCTCGGTGAGTCTGGCTAGAGGTTCATCAATCTTGTTTATCCTTTCAAAGAACCAGCTCTTGGTTTCGTTGATTTTCTGTATTGTTTCTTTGGTCTCTATGTCATTTATTTCTGCTCTGATCTTTACTATTTCCTTCCTTCTGCTTACACTGGGCTTTTCTTGTTGCTTTCTTTCTAACTCTTTGAGTTGTTGGGTTAGATAATTTATTGCCGCTGTTCCTAGTTTTTTGCCGTAGGATTGTAGAGCTATGAACTTCCCTCTCAGAACTGCTTTCACTGTGTCCCATAGATTTTGGATTGTTGTGCTATCATTGTCATTTGTTTCCATGATGTTTTCTATCTCTTCCTTAATCTCTCTAGTAACCCAGTCATAGTTTAATAGCATGCTGTTTAGTCTCCATGTGTTCGATTTCTTTGGATTGTTTCTATTGTAGTTGATTTCCAGCTTTATGCCACTGTGATCTGAGAATATACTTGATATGATTTCTATCTTCTTGAATTTGGAGAGACTTTGCCTATGACCTAATACATGGTCTATCTTTGAGAATGACCCATGGGCACTTGAAAAGAATGTATATTCTGTGGCTTTGGGGTGAAATGATCTGAAGATGTCAATTAATTCCATCTGGTCCAGTGAGTCATTGAGAATTGATGTTTCTTTACTGATTTTTTGTTTAGAGGATCTGTCCAATGGTGATAATGGGGTATTAAAGTCTCCTACTATGATTGTATTGCTGTCTATCTCTCCCTTGATGTCCTCTAGGAGTTTTTGTATATATTTGGGTGCTCCTGTATTGGGTGCGTATATGTTTACAAGAGTTATTTCTTCTTGTTGAATTGCTCCCTTTAGTATTATGAAGTGGCCTTCTTTATCTCTTGTTATGTCCTTCACTTTGAGATCTAATTTGTCAGATATAAGTATGGCTACCCCAGCTTTTTTTTCATTTCCATTCGCCTGAATAACTTTTTTCCAACCTTTCATCCTCAGTCTGTGTGCGTCTTTTTTTCGGAGGTGGGTTTCTTGTAGACAGCAGATACATGGGTTGTGTTTTCTTATCCAGTCTATTACCCTATGTCTTTTTATTGGAGCATTTAACCCGTTTACATTTAAAGTTATTATTGATAGGTGCTTATATGTTGCCATTTTTGTTCTTTGCCCCTGTGATCCTTCTTCGCTTCCTATTTCTTTTTACAGCAGATCCTTTAGCATTTCTTGCATTGCTGGTTTGGTGGTGACGAATTCCCTTAGTCCTTTTTTATCTGTGAAGCTCCTGATTTGACCTTCAATTTTGATTGAGAGCCTTGCTGGGTACAGTATTCTAGGATTCAGACCCTTCCTTTGCATGACTTCGTAGATTTCATTCCACTGCCTTCTGGCCTGATAGGTTTCTGTTGAGAGATCACTTGTTAGTCTGATGGGTGTTCCTTTGTAGGTGACTTTTTGTCTCTCTCTGGCAGCTTTTAAGATTCTTACTTTGTCATTGGTGTTTGCCAATTTAATTATAATGTGCCTTGGCGTAGGTCTTTTGGGGTTTATTTTGCTTGGGACTCTGTGAGCTTCTTGGATTTGTGTGGGTTTTTCCTTTCCTATACCAGGAAAGTTTTCTGTCATTATTTCTTCTAACAGGTTTTCTATTCCTTGCTCAGTTTCCTGTCCTTCTGGAAGCCCAATTATACGGATGTTGTTTTGTTTCATGTTGTCCCAAAGTTCTCTTAGGCTCTCCTCCTGCTTTTTAATTTTTTTTTCTAGTAGCTGCTCTACTTGGTTATTTTTTCCTACCTGGTCTTCTAGCTCACTGATGCGATCCTCTGCTTCTTCTAGTCTACTCTTAATACTTTCTATTGAGTTCTTTACTTCAGCAGTGTCACTTTTCATTTCTTCATGGCTCTTCATCATTTCTTCCTGGGTCTTCCTCATTTCCTCTTGGGTCTTACTCATATTATCAAATTTGTCTTCCATTCTTTTCAGCCACCTTATGACCATTTCTCTGAATTCTTTCTCTGACAGGTTGTTAACTTCCATTTCGTTTACCTCCTTTTCTGGTGAGCCTTGCTTTTCTTTCATATGTGGGCTATTTCTTTGTCTTCCCATGGTCTCTCTTCTCTGTGTATGTGGTTGTGTAGTTCTCACTCTCCTGCGTTGATTTAAAGGCACAATATACAACACAACCAGGTGCAACGCACCAGGCACTGAACCGGAATGTAGTCAAAGTAATTGTAATTCCAAATAAAGGTGACCGCCAGAGAAAGGCAAATTTGGTGATAGGTGGGAAAAAAGAAAGAGAACCTCCCCCAGACCCACACAGACACTCACACACCCACACTCACACAAAAAAGAAAGAGACCCCCCCAAACACATACACTCACAAAAAAGAAAGACAGGAATGCCAAAATGCTAATGGGAAAAGGGGGAGAAGAAAAAAAGAAATAAAAGGAGTAAATTATAAATGTGGGGTGAAAACTCCTATAGGATAGCCCCTAATCCGAACCAAAACCTGCAACAAGTACTTGGAGATCGATACAAATTACATACAACTACTAATATCAAGAGAGGTGAGGGAACACAGAAGCAAAAATCTATCTCAAAAACAATGCAGATGAGGACAACAAAACAAGAAACAACACCAAAAATAAAAATAACCCCTCCTACAAGACAAACCAAAATAACAGAATAAGCAAATCAATCTCATAAACCTGCTTAAAAAATCAATATAATCAACAGTCAAGTAAACAACAACAACAGGACAGGGCTAAAAACACTTTAAGATAGTGAAGTCAGAGAAGCTAGAGGTATATATGCACTTGGATTAGGTGGTTAGAGATTAGATATATCAGTGGGGTGAAATTTTAACAGGGGGTAAGGGGAAAGAATTAGGTAAATCTAAAGCGGGAAAAGTGTAAGGGAAACAAGGCACTAAATAGGGAAAGGTTAGCCAGAGAGTGGTGGTATAAAGGTGAAGTTGAGGTAGAGTAAAAGATACTAAAGTGTAGATGAAAATAGACTGTATTCCCAAGGTCGAAGAAAAGATATAATCAATTCCCTGTCACATAAGAATCAATTTGTGATTTGGCCCCTGGGTGGCAGTGTTTCTAGATTGACTTCTGCGTCTATTGGTCCTCTCTATCCTGAACTAAACAATACTGCCTCTCTAATGGTGACTGCTGTTTTAGCAGCCAGAACCCTCCAAAATCTTCCGGGCTTCCCCCCTCTGTCAGGTCCAAACTGATTGCGCTCCAGGGATCAACTCTGCCACCAGCTCCAAGGGCCCTCTCCCAAGTTCACCAGCTTCAAAAGCCACAGATTCTATTTCAGGTGCAGATCTCCAGGTTTTGAGTTCCGAGGTGCAGATCTCCCAGACTGCCAGCCCCCTCAGTTTCGCGCCCAAAGTACCCCCAGGGAAATCTGACCTTTCCTGGCTGGAGTTTAGAGCTCCCTGGGCTCTGCGCACCACCTGGTCGCCTGTGCTCCGGGAGCCCCAGAGGTCCCGCAGGTACCGCGAACAGCAGCTGTATGTTTTCCGGCTCCTCTCCTTCAAGATGTCGTGGTCCGCCTCCGCGCGCCTCCTCGCGCAGTTGGCTCAGGGAGAGAACCCAGCAGTACTGGGGCCTCTCAGGCTGGGGAGGCCAGTGCAGCAGTCCTCTATCTTCTCCTGGAGCACAGCTGTCCCCCTAGTCGCCGACAAATGCTCCCTGCGCGACTCTCAGCTGCTCCCTCCCTCTACCCTGTGAGCAGATTCAGATCGAATCCCTCAGTTCCGCCGCCATTTTTTTTTCTCGAATGCCATAGATTTCTTGGCATTTATTTTGTAGCCTGCTATGTTGCTGAACTCATTTATTAATTCTATTAGTTTTTGTATGGAGTTTTTCATGTTTTTTTATGTACAATATCATGTCATCTGCAAATAAGGATAGCTTTACTTCTTCTTTTCTGATTTGGATGCCTTTTATTTCTTCTTCTTGTCTAATTGCAATAGCTAATACTTCCAGTACTAGGTTGAACAGGAGTGGTGAGAATGGGCAACCCTGTCTTGTTCCCGTTCTTAGGGGAATTGGTTGTAGTTTCTGCTCATTGAGTATGATGTTTGCTGTGGGTTTATCATATATGGCTTTTATTATGTTGAGGTATGATCCTTCTATTCCTACCTTGTTGAGAGTTTTTTTCAAGAAAGGGTGTTGGCCTTGCCATGCTAGCATTCGGCAGCTGTGCGTTGCTGCAGGCGGCCCAGGACCATACCAGAGAGGATGGATCTTGCATTGCCACGATGTGTCCACCATCTGGATACCATTGCTGACATATACACATGAAGAACTATTTGACATTGAAACTGAGACTCAGAACAGTTGGACATTGAAACTGACACTCAAAACTTTTTTGCTCTTATACGTTTGTTTTCAGTATGCAGAGGCAAGATATTTTTGAAGAAAAGAAACAGGGGAGAGTGATTGATATAGAGGCAGGGTGGCCTCGAACAGGCTGTCAAGCTACAGGGGGAAGGCTGGAGTGGAGGGGAGGCAGATGCTGGGGGAGATCAACCAAAGGACTTGTATGCATACATATGAGCATAACCAATGAATGAAAGACACTGGGGCGGGGAGGGGGGCAGGTGGGGACATGTGCTGGGGGGTAAGGGAGGCTGGGGGGAGGATATTGGGGGGGAGGAAAACATATGTACTACTCTGAAATATAAGTTATATTGTAAATAAAATCAAAAAATAAAAAAGAAAGGGTGTTGGATTTTGTCAAATGCTTTTTCTGCATCTATTGATAAGACTATGTGATTTTTATCTCTCAATTTGTTTATGTGATGTATCACATTTATTGATTTGAGGATATTGTACCATCCTTGCATTCCTAGAATAAATCCGACTTGGTCATGGTGTATGATCTTTCTGATTGATGTACTGTTGGATCCGATTTGCTAGAATTTTATTGAGGATTTTGGCATCTTTATTCATGAGGGATATTGGCCTGTAATTCCCTGTCATTGTGTCGTCTTTATCTGGTTTTGGTATTAGGGTGATGCTAACTTCATTAAAGGAGTTTGGGAGTGTTCCATCCTCTTGAATTTTCTGGAATAGTTTGAGGAGGATAGGTTTTAGTTCTTCCTTGAATGTTTGGTGAAACTCCCCTGTGAAGCCATCTGGCCCTGAGCTTTTGTTTGCTGGAAGTTTATTGATGACTGCTTCAATTTCCACCACAGTTATTGGTCTATTGAGTTGTGTCGAATCTTTCTGATTGAGTTTTGGGAGGTTATATTTTTCTAGAAATCCTCCAGGTTGTCCAGTTTGTTGGAGTAGGGTTGTTCATAGTATTTTTTAACAATCCTTTGTATTTCGATGGGGTCTGTTGTTATTTCACCTCTTTCATTTCTGATTTTATTTATTAGGGTCCTCTCTCTTTGCTTCTTGGTGAGCCTGGCTATTGGTTCACCAATCTATTTTATTCTTTCAAAGAACAATCTCTTGGTTTTGTTGATCTTCTGTATTATTTTCTTGGTCTCTATGTCATTTATTTCTGCTCTGATCTTTACTATTTCCTTCCTTCTGCTTACACTGGGGTTTTCTTGTTGCTTCCTTTCTAACGCTTTGAGTTGTTGGTTTAGATAATTTATTGCCTCTGTTTCTTATTTTTTGTAGTAGGATTGTAGAGCTATGAACTTCCCTCTCAAAACTGCTTTCACTGTGTCCCATAGATTTCGGATTGTTTTGCTATCATTGTCATTTGTTTCCATGATGTTTTCTATGTCTTCCTTGATCTCTCTAGCAACCCAGTCATAGTTTAATAGCAGGCTGTTTAGACTCCAGGTGTTTGATTTCTTCGGATTGTTTTCATTATAGTTGATTTCCAGCTTTATGCCACTGTGATCTGAGAATATGGTTGATATTATTTCTATCTTCTTGAATTTGGAGAGACTTTGCCTATGACCCAATACATGGTCTATCTTTGAGAATGACCCATGGGCACTTGAAAAGAGTGTATATTCTGTGTCTTTGGGTTGAAATGATCTGAAGATGTCAATTAATTCCATCTGGTCTAGTGAGTCATTGAGGATTGATGTTTCTTTACTGATTTTTTGTTTGGAGGATTTGTCCAATGATGATAGTGGGGTATTAAAGTCTCCTACTATGATTGTATTGCTGTCTATCGTTCCCTTGATATACTCTAGGAGTTTTTGTATGTATTTGGGTGCTCCTGTATTGGGTGCGTATATGTTTACCAGAGTTATTTCTTCTTGTTGGATTGCTCCCTTTCGTATTATGAACTGGCCTTCTTTATCTCTTGTTATGTCCTTCACTTTGAGATCTAATTTGTCAGACATAAGTATGGCTACCCCAGCTTTTTTTTCATTTCCATTCGCCTGAATAACTTTTTTCCAACCTTTCATCCTCAGTCTGTGTGTGTCTTTTTTTGGAGGTGGGTTTCTTGTAGACAGCAGATACATGGGTCATGTTTTATTATCTAGTCTATTACCCTATGTCTTTTGATTGGAGCATTTAAATCATTTACATTTAAAGTTGTTATTGATAGGTACTTATATGTTGCCATTTTTGTTCTTTACCCCTGTGTTCCTTCTTCGCTTCCTATTTCTTTTTACAGCAGATCTTTTAGCCTTTCTTGCATTGCTGGTTTGGTGGTAATGAATTCCTTTCGTCCTTTTTTATCTGTGAAGCTCTTGATTTCCCCTTCAATTTTGATTGATACTCTTTCTGGTTATAGTATTCTAGGATTCAGACCCTTCCTTTGTCTGACTTTGTAAATTTCATTCCATTGCCTTCTGGCCTGATACGTTTCTGTTTAGAGATCACTTGTTAGTCTGATGGGGGTTCCTTTGTTGGTGACTTTCCCTCTCTGTCTGGCAGCTTTTAAGATTCTTACATTGTCATTGGTGTTTGCCAATTTAATTATTATGTGCCTTGGCATAGTCTTTTGTGGTTTACTTTGCTTGGGACTCTGTGAGCTTCTTGGATTTGTTTGGTTTTTTTCTTTCCTATATCAGGGAAGTTTTCTGTCATTATTTCATCCAAGAGGTTTTCAATTGTTGCTCAGTTTCCTGTTCTTCTGGAAGCACAATTATATGGATGTTGTTTTGTTTCATGTTGTCCAAAAGTTACCTTAGGCTCTCCTCCAGCTTTTTAATTTTTTTTCTAGAATCTGCTCTACTTGGTTATTTTTTCCTTCCTTGTCTTCTAGCTCACTGATGCGGTCCTCTGCTTCTTCTAGTCTACTCTTAATACTTTCTATTGAGTTCTTTACTTCAGCAATGTCACTTTTCATTTCTTCTTGGCTATTCTTCATTTCTTCTTTGGTCTTGTTCATGTCTTCTTGGGTCTTCCTCATTTTCTCTTGGTTCTTCTTCAATTCCCCTTGGTTCTTACTCATATTATCAGATTTGTCTTCCATTCTTTTCAGCCCCCTTATGACCATTTCTCTGAATTCTTTCTCTGACAGGTTGTTAACTTCCATATCTTTTACCTCCTTTTCTGATGAGGCTTGTTTTTCTGTCATATGTGGGCTGTTTCTTTGTCTTCCCATGGTCTCTCTTCTCTGTGTATCTGGTTATGTAGTTCTCACTCTCCTGCATTGATTTAAAGGTACCAAGTACAACACAACCAGGTGCAATGCACCAGGCACTGAACCGGAATGTAGTCACAGTAATGGTAGTTCCAAATAAATGTGTTCACCAGAGAAAGGCAAATTTGGTGATAGGTGAGAAAAAAGAAAGGGACCCCCCCACACACACACACAAAGAAAGACAGTAATGCCAAAATGATACTGGGAAAAGGGGAAGAAAAAATGGAGTAAATTATAAATGTGGGGTGAAAACTCCTATAGGACAGCCCGTAATCCGAACCCAAACCAGCAATAAGTACCTGGAGATTGATACAAATTACATACAACTACTAATATCAAGGGAGGTGACGGAACACAGAAGCAAAAATCTATCTAAAAAACAATGCAAATGAGGACAACAAAACAAGAAACAATACCAATAAAAAGAATCCCCTACAAAACAAACCAAAATAAAAGAATAAGCAGATCAATCTCATAAACCTGCATAAAAATTAATATAATCAACAGTCAAGTAAACAACAACAACAACAGGACAGGGAAAAAAACAATTTAGGATAGTGAAGTCTGAGAAGCTAGAGGTATATATGGAGTTGGAGTAGGTGGCTGGAAATTAGATATAAGTGAGGTGAAATTTTGACAGGGGGTAAAATGAAAGAATTAAGGTAAATCTAAAGCGGGAAAAGTATGAGGGAAACAAGGCACTGAATAGGGAAAGGTTAGCAAGAGAGTGGTGGTATAAAGGTGAAGTTGAGGTAGAGTAAAAGATACTAAAGTGTAGATGAAAATAGACTGTATTCCCAAAGTCAAATAAAGAGAAAATAAAGTCAATTCCTTGTGTTACACAAGAGTCAATTTGTGATTCTGCCCCTGTGTTTCAGTGTTTCTAGGTTGACCTCTGGGCCTATTGGTCCTCTCTAGCCTGAACTAAAATCTTGTTGTCCCTGTGGTATTCAATACTGCCTCTCTAATGGTGACTGTTGTTTTAGCAGCCAGGACCCTCCCAAAATCTTCCGGGTTTCTCTCTTCTGTCAGGTCCAAATTGGTTGTGCTCCAGGGATTCACTCTGCCACCTGCTTCCAACGGCCCTCTCCCATGTTGACCAGCTTCAACAGCCACAGAAATTTATTTCAGGTGCAGATCTCCTAGATTTGAGTTCCAAGGCACAGATCTCCCAGTCCGGCAGCCTGTGGAAAGTACCCCCAGGGAAATCTGACCTTTCAGTGCTGGAGTGCAAAGCTCCTTAGTCCCTTTGTGTAGGTGCCAATTGGGCGCGGATGTTCTGGGAGTCTCAGCAGTCCAGCCGGTAATGCAGTTGTATATTTTCAGATCCTTCCCCTACAAGATGTCATGGTCCGCCTTCGCGCAGTTGGCTTAGAGAGAGAATCCAGCAGTACTGGGGTTGCTCAGGCTGGGGAGGCCAGTCCAGCAGTCCGCTATCTTCTACTGAAGCACAGCTGTCCCCCTAGTCGCCAACAACCGCTCCCTGCATGACCTTCAGCTGCTCCCTCCTTCTGCCCTGGGAACAGATTCAGATCTCATCCCTCTGTCCTGCCGCCATTTTCTCACCATGACCTCATCCTATTCTTTTTTTAATAGCATGCTATTTAGCTTCGAAGTGTTTGATTTTTTAAGTTGTTTTTATTGTTGTTGACGTCTAGTGTTATGCCATTGTCATCTGAAAAGATGCTTGATAAGATTTCTATCTTCTTGAATTTGAAGAGACTTTTGCCTGTGTCCCAACATATGGTCTATCTTTGAAAATGACCCATGTGCCCATGCGAAGAATGTATATTCTGTGGCTTTGGGGTGAAATGATCTAAAGATGTCAATTAATTCCATATGGTCTAGTGAGTCATTGAGAAATGATGTTTCTTTACTGATTTTTTGTTTAGAGGATTTGTCCAATGATGATAGTAGGGTATTAAAGTCTCCTACTATGATTATATTGCTGTCTATCTCTCCCTTGGTATCCTCCAGGAGTTTTTTTATGCATTTAGGTGCTCCTGTATTGGGTACATATATGTTTACCAGAGTTATTTCTTCTTGTTGGATTCCTCCCTTTAGTATTATGAAGTGGCCTTTCTTATCTCTTGTTATGCCCTTCACTTTGAGATCTAATTTGTCAGATATAAGTATTGCTACTCCAGCTTTTTATTCATTTTCATCCACCTGAAATACCTTTTTCTATCCCTTCACAATCATTCTGTTAGTACTTTTTTTCTGAGGTGGGTTTCCTATAGACAGCAGATATATAGGTCATGTTTTTGTTGTTGTTGTTGTTGTTGTTTTGTTTTGTTTTGTTGTGTTTTCCTCCCAGATGCTCTATGTCTTTTGATTATGGCATTAAATCCATTTACATTATTTTTGATAGATACTTGTTTGTTACCATTTTTATTCTTTATGTCTGTATTCCTTCTTCACTTCTTATTTCTTCTTTATACAGTAAACGATTTAGCATTTCTTGCATTACTTGTTTGGTGTGATAAACCCCCTTTGTACTTTTTTGTCTGTGAAGCTTCTGATTTCACCATCAATTTTGATTGATAGCCCTGCTGGGTACAATATTCTTGAATTTAGTCTCTTGTTTTGCATGTCTTTGTATATTTCATTCCATACCCTTTTGGCCTGATGTGTTTATTTTTTTTTATCTTTACTGTTCAGTATTAATTACATTGTTCCCTATTTTTCCCCTTACAGCTCTCCTCCACCCAGTACCCATCCCACCCACCAACCTCATGCCCCACCCCACTGTCCTGTCCCATGGTTGCAGAATTTTTGTCCAGTCTCTTGTCGCACTTCCCACACCCTTTTTCTCTCCAAGAATTGTCAGTCCATTCTCTCTCTATGTCCGTAATTCTGTTGCATTCACCAGTTTATCTTGTTCATCAGATTATCAATTCACTGGATTTTTAGATTCATTTGTTAATAGATGTGTATTTGTTGTTCATAATTTACACTTTCATCTTTTTCTTCTTCCTTTTCTTAAAGAATATCTTTCAGCATTTCATATAATATTGGTTTGGCGGTGATGAACTCCTTTAGCTTTTTCTTATCTGCGAAGCACTTTATCTGACCTTCAATTCTGAATGATAGCTTTGCTGGATAGAGTAATCTTGGTTGTAGATTCTTGCTATTCATCACTTTGAATATTTCTTGCCACTCCCGTCTGGCCTGCATCGTTTCTGTTGAGAAATCTGCTGACAATCATATCATATGCTCCCTAGTAGGTAGGTAACTGTTTTTCCCTTGCTGCTTTTAATATTCTCTCTTTGTCTTTTGCTCTTGGCATTTTAATTGTGATGTGCCTTGGTGTGGTCCTCTTAGGTTTCCTATATATTGGGGTTCTGTGCACTTCTTGTAATCCTAAGTCAATTTCTTTCACCAGGTGTGGGAAGTTTTCGATCACTATTTCTATAAATAGGTTTTCATTGTCTTGCTCTCTCTCTTTTTCTGGCACCCCTATAATTCGGATGTTGGTATGCTTGATGTTGTCCCAGAGGCCCCTTACACTATCTTCAATTTTTTGGATTCTTTTGGTTTCTTGCTTTTCCAGCTGAGTGGATTTTACCTCTTTGTATTTCAAATCTTTAACTTGGTTCTTGGGGTGCTCTAGAGTATTTTTAGGTCTTTGTATAATATTTTTTATTTCAGTCAGTGTATGCTTAATTTCTGGTTCATCCTTTTTCATATCCTTGAGGATCTCATTCATATCCTTGTAGGTCTCATTCATTTCCTTGTAGGTATTATTCATTTCCTCGCAGGTCTTGTTCATTTCCTTGCAGGTCTTGTTCAATTCCTCATAGGTCTTGTTCATTTCCTCATAGGTCTTGTTTATTTCCTTATAGGTCTCGGCCTTTTCTAGGAGCCTCTTGAAAAGCCCTATAACCGTGGTTTTCAATTCCATGTCCAGTCGTTTTTATTCCTCCATTTCTTTCACATCTGATTTCTTTCCATGTCTCTGCATGGTGGCTGCTTCCCTGAGTTGGTCAATTAGCTTTGTGTGGTAGATGTCCTACAAGGGACAGTAGCTCAGCCTCCCCAGTTACCTGCGGTGGATATGGGTTGCACAGTCTTGCTGAAGTTAGGCTCAGGTTAATCGTTGTTAGCACTTGGAGGGGTTGACCTCCAGGTCAATTGTCTGTGATGTTCAGCTGTGCTCAGGTTGGATGGGCTGAGTCTCCGGGCCAAGCAAATAGTGTCGGCTCCGCCCTATGCGGTCCCAGGATCTCTGAGAGAGAGCTGCTGCCGAGCTCCACCAGTTGCTAGAGAATTCAGCCTCTCCCCAAATGAGTCTGCACACCCAACGTCTTACCCAGGGTCGCAAAACAATGCAGTTTGTCGGTTTCCCGAATGAAAAAGCAAGTCACGAGTGCTCTCTGCGCAGTCATGCAGCTGCACTGTTCCCAAGTTCATGTGCACTAAGCACAAGCTTGCCTTCTCCGCAAGCCCTGCAGTACCCAAGCTTTGTCGTGCTCTCCCACTGTCCAGTTTTTACCCCGTATGATAGTAGGTTCCCTGGACTTTGCCCAGAGCTGGAGAATCAGTCCAGTGGGACGTCTTTGTCTTCCTTGTTCAGGAAAACTGGCTGGTTTTCAGCCACTCGCCCCATCCGCTGGCGGGTGGACTCCTCCAAACCTCTGACTCTGAGGGTATCTTCAATGCTGTCTGCCGCCACTCCTCCGAGTCACAGTGTCTTATCTTTACTTTTATTTGTGGAATTTTCACTCAGCCAGCTTTCCGGTGTTTCTAGAAGGTGTTTTGTTCTTTCGTTAAGTTGTAGTTTTGAAATTGCTGTCGATGGCATCAAGATAGGTGTTTACCTGTGCCACCATCTTGGTTCTCTCTGGCCTGATGTGTTTCTATTGAGATATCAGTCACTAGTCTGATGGGGGATCCTTTAAAAGTAACTTTCTGTCTCTCTCTTGCCACTTCTAAGATTCTTACTTTGTCATTTGTGTTTGCCAATTTAATTATAATGTGCTTTGGCATTGTTTTTTTTTTTGGATTTCATTTTCTTTGGGACTTTGTGAGCTTCTTAGTCTTGTGTAAGTTTTTCTCTTCCCTACATCAGGGAAGTTTTCTGTCATTATTTCTTCCAACAAGTTTCCCATTCCATGCTCAGTTTTCTCTCCTTTTGGCACCCTATTGTTTTCATTTTGTACTGTCCCAAAGTTCCCTTAGGCTCTCCTGTTGTTTTTTTAAGATTTTTTTCTAGGTGCTCTCAGTTTGGGTATTTTTTCTACCTTATCTTCTAGCTCAGTGAGGCAATCCTCCACTTCTTCTAGTATACTGCTGATGCTTTGTATTGAGTTCTTTATGGCAGTCATGTTATTTTTCATTTCTTCTTGGTTCTTCTTCATTTCCTCTTGGTTCTTACACATATAGTTGAATTTGCCTTCTATCTTCTTCAGTGATCTTATGACCACTGCTCTAAATTTTTCTCTGACATAATGCTTGCCTCCATTTTGTTTACTTCCTTCTCTGGTGATGCCTCCTTTTATTTCATATGCAGGCTGTTTCTTTGCCTCCCATTATCTCTCCTCTCCAGGTGTCTGGTTATGTAGTTCTCTCTCTCCTGCACTGACATTCTCTTGGTGAAATCTGACCTGTCTGTGAAAAGGTGCAGAGCTTGGCTGAGTCTGCATATTCACACTGCCTGAAACCTGACATTTGTGTGTTTGCTGTTGGGCCCTGGGTGTAGTGTTTGTAGGGTCTCAGGAGTTATCTGATTCTTTCTGCTTGAAGGTAAGGTTAGGCTTCTGACACAGCCACTATCCCCTTCAAAATGGCATGGTCTCTGTGGCAATGCCAGTAACTTGGTGAGAGATTTCAGAAGCAATGAAGGCTGCCAGGTCAGGGGATCTCAGTCTGGTAATCCTTAACAGTCCCTTGAAATATAACTGTCCTTCACTCAAAAATAAATACTCCCCGTAAGTCCATACATTCTCCTTTTTTTTCTCTCACTCACATACAGCCTGCATTCCCTTTGGCAGCCATCTTCTTCTCTCCTAATATTATTTCTTTGTCTTTAATCTTTGTCATTTTTATTACAATGTGTCTTGGTATAGCCTGTTTGGATTAATCTGTTTTGTTACTCTCTATGCTTCCTGAACTTGTGTGTCTTTCCATTCATCATGTTAATAAAATTTTGAACTTCTATTTTTTTAACAGGTTAGCAATATCTTGCTCTCTCTCTTCTTTTTCTAGTACCCATGTGATGTGGCTGTTGCTGTCCTTCATGATGAACCAAAGGTCCTCTAAAGTGTCCTCATTTTTTATATTCTTTTATCTTTTTGTTGCTCTAATTGTGTGATTTCTGCTACCTTGTCTTCCAAATCATATTCAGCTCTTTGCCTCATCTAATCTACTGTTTATTTCATTTTGTGTATTCTTCATTTCAGATATTGCATTCTTCATTTCTGATTGTTTTTTTTTACATGGTTTCTGTGTCATTCTTCATACTCACTAAGTTTCACGAAGTTCTTTCTGAGTTTCTGAGTATTTTTATAACTGTCTTTGAACTTTGTATCTGGCCAATTGCTTGTTCCATTTTAATTTGCTCTTTTTCTATAGTTTTTTTTCCTGGTATTCTATTTGTGGCATGCTTCTTTATCTTCTCGTTTTAGCTCAATATTCATGTTTATTTCTATGTGTTCAGTTCATATTCTATGTCTCCCCAACTTTTTGGGATGGCGTTCTGAGGTTGGTGTTCTGTTGGACCCAATGGCACAGTCTATTTTATCACCTGAGCTGTATGCTCTAGGCATGTTCATTGTTGAGTTATGTGAGCCTTCCTGTTATATTCGAGTTTTAATTGTTATTGTCCCTTTCATTTATGAAGTCAACACTCAGACCGTGAGGATGACCCCTATCACAGTGTATGAGCTGCCATGCAGGTGCTAACCACATGAAGATGAATTCATTGCAGTATGGTCTGAGGCTTGACAAGATCTCCCTTTGGATATGCTGCTTGTGAAGCTAATTGGATCTTCCTCTGATGTTATATGAAGCTGACCACTGGGTGTGTTGGTTGTGGGAAAGACTCTGGTACAGGTCAATGTCAGATGCTGCATATGACTGGCCCTGGGAAACAAAGCAATCCAGTTTATTACTGTCTTTTCTGTTCTTTGGTGTGCATGGGAACAACCAATATTTCCACCAAGCCTAGATTTCCTCAGCACTGAGCCCATGGTAGGTTAGCAAAATATGAATGCACCCCAACATTTGACATTGGCTCCCTTTGCTTGTCAACTGCCTGTGGGCTCAGTCATTCAAAGAGCACCTGGCAGTACTTGAGTTGTCTGAGGTAGGTTCTCAGTGTGTCACCAGATAGGGGCAAGTGGTGTTCACTAGATTGTTACAGGTTTAAATTCAGTGCCAGTGTTGGGTTTTAGGTCACTCTGCATAAGTATCTGGGTATATCAATTGTAGCTTCCACCTGACAGGTTCCCATAGACCCTTATAATAAGATAGTGTCTCATAAGTCATCAGGGTGAGGACATTGGAATTTATTAGGCCCAAACTAATCAAGATTTGGTTTTGTGAAGAAAATGCTCTGCACCAGTTGGGCATATAAAGTAAATATGATCCCAGTCCTAGAGCCACACAACTCAGTCTAACCCATATTCTTCTAGTAGCCTGAGCTTGGTAGGGTGGGACCACTGGGAGTTAGGAGCATGGGTTTTGGGTTTCTTGTAAGGGATAGGTACCAGTTTGGTCTATAGAAATGTGAGGGGATGGCCTCTGCTCCAAATCCACACAAATCAGTCACTGACATTCCCTGAGTGTGCCTGGACCTCTGCACCCTGGCCCAAGTAGCTGATTCCTCAGCATGCTGCAGGCTCCACAGGGGAGTGTGTCAGGAAGTGCAAGGAATTGGGATGCTGTCTTTCCCCAGGCTGATGCCAAAAAGCAGTGACTGCTCCATCCAGAGAATATGGCATCTGCAATAATGGGAAAGAGATTTTGTATAGGGATCCTGGCTGCTGTTTCTTCAGCTCTCTCTACAGAGTCACAAACCCAGTCTTCCTCATATGATTCTCATCTTCTACAAATTCCCCTTTGCCATAGCCCAGGGTGAATGGCTGTGAAAGAGATTTTGTGTGTCAAGAAGGCATCTGTGTCTCTAGCAGACTCTAGTCTCTTCCTGATGGACAGAATCCTAATGATTTCCACCACCAACTGTTATGAGGATGCCTCTTCTTGGCCTTGAAGCGCTGAGCTGGGTAGCCCCACATGGGTTTGAGACAATTTACTCATCAGAGGAATCCTTTGCAGCTGTGATAGCCCTTCAGAATCTCAGCTTCCACCCATGCACCAGCCTTTTACCTATCTCTGCTCTTCCTACCAGTCTTGATGTGGCTTCTTCTGTAAATCCTTGTTTATAAGACTTCTGTTCAGCTACTCTTCAATTGGTTATTTGGGTTGATTTTAAAGAGTTATATTTTACTTGTAATTCCATTTTGGTTCTGAGAGGAGGTGAATGCAATATCCATCTATAATGCCATCATCTTGTATTCCTCCTCTATGTTGCTTAAATTTTTTTAACCACTTTCTTACTGTACTGCTGGCACTTTTTTTCAGCTATAGACAGTATCGTATTGGTGCATGTATTTTGAGTTATTTCTTAAGATTAAAAATGTAGTAATGTGGTCAAAATTATAATGATTTGTATATTATTTGGATTTGAATGTTTCATGTATTCGTCTACATATCTACAAATGTATGAATGAATGACTATTTCAAAACATGCTTCATGGGCAGTGTGTTACTTGGGAACAGTAACATCCAGTGAAGAAGAGCAGGGATTCTGTAGGAGTGGGAAAATATCAATTTCTTCAATTTATGTGTGACTTTGGGCAATGACCTAACTTCTACAACTATTTTAATTTTTTTCTATAAACATGAAGATAATAATAATAACTTTATTAATGGTTTATTGTTTAAATAAATCATAATAAATACAGTGTCTAATATGTAGTAAATTTTAACTTTAAGTTTCTACGTACTGCAATAGCAAGTTATAGATTAAGCTACTATATCAAATAGATTCTTTTAATATGAGAGAAATTCCCAACTTAATGTGATAGAAGTTTGTTTCTTATATAACACTCTAGAGAAAGAAAAATACATAGAAGAGGTTAATGTCTTTGATTTTATATATAGAGTCATCTTGGGATCCCTGCTGTTCCATGAGGTGTTATGTTCACCTAAATGGTCAGAGGTGGCCAAAACAGTAAAACAGTATCATTGAGAGAGAATAAATGAATGGGGGATGATCATTTTCATTTTTAAGAGTACTCAGGAGTTCCATAAAATACTTTGATGATCCTCCTTGATTTCTGTCATTTTATTACTATTGTTATTATTATTGTTATTATTATTATCATTAAAATTGCTAGGATGTAGTGATTGTAAAAGTAGTCAAGCATTTCTGCTTTCTCTTGGTGAGTGAATACTTTGGGGAAATACTTGGTGTTATTCTTTAGTTTGTGACTTCACTTAGCTTCTATTGTTCTTTTTTCATAATATGTTTTTATTAATTTCAGAGAGGGAGAGAACAATAGAAACATCATTTATGAGAGAGAATTATTGATTGGCTGGCTCCTGCAGGCCCCACACTGGGGATCGGGCCTGTAACCCTCGCATGTGCCCTAACTATGGTTTCTTGGTTCATAGGTCGACACTCAACCACTGAGTGTTGCCAGCTGAGTCTTCAATTTTTCTTTTAGCATTAGAACTTTAGTAGCAATTCCATGAAACAGGCAAGATACCCATCCAATAACATGTAGAGACTAGTTCCTTTTGGGTTACAGATTCTTCTTTTAAAAATAACCAAATCAATTACTAAAATACACAAATAACTTCATATAGAACTTAACCTGTAAAAGAGATTTGTTGTTATAGTGATGAGTAGCATAATACATTTTTGGGAGGCTAGTAATCTGAATTTGTTCCAGTAACCTGACTTCTACTGCACACTCTTGCTAGCCGATAACTGACTCCATTTGTGAAAGAATGTAGGAGACTGGCATCTGGACTCTGTACCTAGTTAATCAGTATCCCAAAAGCACATTCCTGATAGCCAATAATGAAGTCACTGCCCCTTCTTTAATTATCAGGTTTTGCAAGACCTATTAACCTAAATACTTCCAATTTACAAGGGCCATAAACCAAGGATATAACAGCTTAACTAGAGTGAGGTCACTGGCACCATCCAGGATGGATATTAGATATAATCTAGATTAACCATTCTAAGTGACTCGAGGGGGGCTGTGAGACTCCACTACAAAAGCTGGTAGTTACGAAACAATGAAACTCCAAAATATATAAGGAGAAAATCTAGTTATATAAGTTGTTCAGGATCTGAATCTTTGAGTCCCCTAAAACAGCAGTGCTGCTTTGAAAAAAGGCTATTTCTGAACCTCCTGAGTGTTCAACTGTCTTCTTCCATACTAATTCCATAACAATAGTATTATATGTATGTGCTCTAAATATATAACAACTAATCATTAGCCTAAATATATAAACAACTAATCATTAGCCTTACAATTTGCTTACAGTAAAATTCTCCTTTTTTGTTGTTTCAATGATTTTAAATATAGCTGCAGATATATATATATATATATATATATATATATATATATATATATATTTAGCCAATATCATCATAATAGAGTTACAGAACATTTCCTTCACCTATAGAAGTCTCCTCATGCTCCTTTATATTCAATATCCTTGTTTGTCCTCCAAACCCTACCAACTACTCCTATGTATTTTTCTCTTTGTCAGAATGCCAGATATATAGAATCACATAGTAGAAAAGATTTTTGTTTATGGATTTTTCACTAATCTTTTGATTCTGAGATCCTTCCATGTTGTTCCATTTATAAGTTGTTTGTTTCTTTTTAGTGCTGAGTAGGACTCCATTGTATGGATATCCCACAGTCTGAACAATCACTAATTGATGGATATTTGATATGGTTCTAATTTTTAGATATCTATACTAATAATAGACAAATATGTAAATTGGCCTTATCTCTGAGGTGCTCATAGCCAATCAAAGTGATTATGCAAATTAACCTGACAAAGATGGCGGGCCTGTGAGCAGTGCACATGCACACAGGCACCCAGCAGCCTAGGGTGGGGCAGGATGTCTGCAGCATTGCCGTAGCAATGCAGCGGGGATTCCTGTCCCCCTCCCGGCCACTTGGGTCCTATGAGTGCAGGTGCCAAGTGGCCAGGGGCAGGGTGGGCATTGCCCAGACCCCACCTTGTTTGAGCCTGTGGCCAGTACGCACACATGCCAGTGCCAAGTGGCTGGGGTCCCGAGGATGCCACTGGAGTGTCTAGTCCTGTCAGCCTGGCCTGGGGGCAGCTGGAGTTAGCATTCCTTTCCGTTTGTGCAGCCCCTGGACCAGAAGCAGAAACCAAGAGCGCAGGAAGCATGAGGAATGCTGAGAATCATAGTTCTGATGGCAGACACATTGTGGGATCTCCTAAACACTAAAACAAAGAGAGCCAGGAGCAAGTTATTGTTGCGGGTAGGGGATGGAGGGAAAGCAAAGGTGAAAGACATAAATAAAGTCACAGTGTCAAGAAAAAATTAAAGGGAAGATATCCTGCAACTTCTAGGAAATCTCCTCCGATGGAGAGAGAGAGGAAAAAAAAAAAAGACTTCTATTATTCTGTGAGCACCAAACCAAACTGGGTTGGGATCTCAGACAATTGGCTCATATGATTGCAAAGACAGACAGAAACTCCCGGATAGGAGAAGGTGCAGGTTGGGTTGAGGGAACCAAACCACATGCATGAATCTTTATGCACCGGGCCCCTCGTTATTAATAAAGCTGATATAAGTTTTACATATAAGTCTTTCTGTGGATATATACATTTTTTCACTGGAAAATAAATTATCCCAGTTAAAACTAAGATCAGTGGTTGTTTTTGTAATTCTATGTTTAACTTTTTTAAAAACTGTACCATGCTTTCCAGAGAGGCTGTGTAATTTTTCATTTCCATGAGCAGAGTATTAGAGCTTCAGTTGCTCTTTATCCTCACAAGTACTTGCATTGCCATATTGTCCCATCTTGTAGTTGTGTAGCAGTATCTCATTGTAGTGTTGTAGAGTGGGAATTTTTGAGCACTACTGAGGCCATGGACTATGCCCCAGATAGAGTAGTCAGTGCTGACACCAGGCCGGGCCTTGAGATATGGTCTCATGGCCCCTTCCCAGTATGTACGCCTTGCAAGATAAAACATTGTCAGCTTTCTGAAAAACAGGATGACCCTGTGGGTGGCATGACTCTGACGTTGCTTGGGAAAAACAGTTTTATCTTGGGTTGCTTGTTGTGCAAAAACAGGATGTGGTTAATGTGCTTAAAAGTGGTCTTACACAAAGGGTTGGGGCTGCTCTCCGGTCTCCCTGCGTCAGGATGGCAGAGCAGTCTCCGGGCCGGCTAATAAAGGCTCCCTAAATTTTAATTTGGTCTGGGCTCCAGTGGTCTTTCACTCGCATCTGCTCCACAACAGTAGTTTTTAAAAAAGATGTTTTTATTGATTTCAAAGAGAAAGGGAAATGGAGAGATAGATAGAAATATTAATTATGAGAGAGAATCATTGCTTGGCTGCTTCCTGCATGCTTCCCACTGCAACCCGAGCATGTGCCCTGACTGAGAACCAAAGCATGAACTCCTAGTCCACAGGCTGACACTCAGTCCCTGAGCCACCACAGCCAGGCACTAACTGTAGTTCTAGTTAGCTTTCCCTAATAACAATATTGTTGAGCATCATTTCTATAAATGTTTTATCTCCTTATGTATCTTGTTTGGTGAAGTGTCTTTTGTCCCCCTCACCTCCTCCTTTTTAAATTCTAAAGTTTCTTTACATCTTTTAAGTACAAAAATCATTATCAATATTTGTTTGAAAATATCTTAGTCTAGTATATTACCTATTTTTCCTTTTAAAGAATATCTTTGAAAACAGAAGTTTTTAAATACATTTTTCTTTTTTTTCTTTTTTTTTCTTAAATATATTTTATTGATTTTTTACAGAGCAGAAGGGAGAGGGATAGAAAGTCAGAAACATCGATGAGAGAGAGATATCGATCAGCTGCCTCTTGCACGCCCCCTACTGGGGATGTGCCCGCAGCTAAGGTACATGCCCTTGCCGGAATCGAACCCGGGACCCTTCAGTCCACAGTCCAACGCTCTATCCACTGAGCCAAACCGGTCTCGGCTGAAAACAGAAGTTTTAAATTGAAACTTAATTTTAATGAATTTCAATTTACATTTTTAAATGTTTCTTGCTTTTAGTATATTGTCTAAGAAATGTTTCCTTAATCTAATGACTTAGTGATTTTCTCCTATATTTTATTTAAAGTTTTTGAAAATAGTTTTAGGTTTTACCTTTAAGTCTACTATTCACTCATATACCACAAACATGCAAATTTCTGTTCTGTTATCCTCAATTTCTGACTTATTGGGTAGTGTTCATATTACTATTTTATTAGTAAATAATTAACAAGGAGAGGAATAGTTGTCCAAGGACATAAATTTTAAATATGAAAACAGTATTAGAATCAAGAAATCTGTAAAATAGTACCTCTCTTCTCAAAGGCAGTTTTGGAGACCTAGATAATGAAAACAATATGGATGTTTGTATTTTAGCTTGTGGTACAATTAATACTGACTCGAGTCTTACTCATTAGCTATGTACGAGCTTGATTCTTTTGGATTGATTTGTATTATTCTGATAGGGACTTTCTCATTAAATTATCTTATACTCTGAGCCCATTGAAGATTTAACTTCTGTTATCCATTCTCTTGTAGGAATTAAGGAGTACTGCAAGACTAGAAAACAAATTTCAGAGAGTTGAGATTTTGTGGGCAATGTGAAGAAGACCAACAATCTACAACTTACCACAGAGTTTCCTTCTTCAGATATATAGTATTTAATACTGTATTATAAAAATTCCTAAGTTCTTAAGAAAAATAATGATAACAACAATAGCAGCAGCAAGCTCTGCCTTGGTAATTTTTTAATTAAAATACATGTGTGTTTTATCCCCTCAATTTCTCCCTCTCTCATTCATGCCCTCACCCCCCTGATGTCTGTGTCCTTTGGTTATGCTTATATGCATGCATACAAGTCCTTTGGTTGATGTCTCCCCTTTACCCCCAGAGGTTTGAACATCTGATCGATGCTTCTCTGTCTCTGGATCTTTTTTGTTCATCAGTTTATGTTTTTCATTATAATCTACAAATTATTGAGATCATGTGATATTTATCTTTCTCTGACTGAATTATTTCACTTAACAAAATGCTCTCCAGCAGTTTGGCAAAAAATAAAAATAAAAATAAAATAAGTGAATATATTTTTCATTTGTTGGGTGGGTGCTCTGTTAACTTTTAACTAAAATGAGATTTACAGATTAATTTTAGGTTTTAAACTTTTAATTTCCTTAAATATTAAACAACGACAATGGAGATTTAATTCTAGCAGGAGAGATGTAAAGAGAAGAAAGCCTAGGAGATAAAGGATATATCTATAGTTGATCAATTACTTTATATTAACACTGCAGTAAATGTTTTATATATGTTAGCTTATATAGGTCAGTGAGGGTTGACTTTGAAATAATACTATAAGTGCTGATTAGTTTATATTATTATTTATAAATTATTAATTAAGCATTACATTTGTGTATAAAAATATACCAGAAGATAAAATAGAGCTAAAAATAATCGTAAATATACATCTTTTCTCTAGTTATTGAAGAAATTTAATTATCCTGTATCATCTTTGAAAGAGAATGAGTGTATGATGAGATTTTTCTGGAGTCACTTCTAATTCCATCATTCAATGTAAGTCTTATTGCATTACCAATAGAGGAATAAATAACCACAATAAAGTGCTATTAGATGAATAGTTTTCAAGTACACTCTTCTAAAAGGAATGCTATGCAACACTTTTTCTTCAGTAATGATTTTATTTAGGACTTTGGTCCTGCATCCATTTAAAACATTTGTGGACTTATTTCTTCATGTCTAAAATACTGCTGGATAGAACTATAAAATTTAATAAGGTGCAATTCCTATTTTCAAGGAGTCACAGTCTAAGGAAAAGCAGAGAGGCAGACACTATTTATACTACAATTTGATAAATCTTAAATTAGAGCTGTATAAAGATAAAGAAAAAGACTCTAACTCCTAAGGAGTCAGGAAAGGTCTCGCTTCAAAGAGGAAAGTAAGCTGAAATGAGGAACTTGCCAGGGAAATTCCCAGGGGGATGTGCGAATGCACAACCAAGACAGGGAAAACAACATATGCAAACATAAGAGAATCTCAGAAACTCTAGGTCAGCCAGCTCGACTAAGGATACAGGTTGGGTCTAAAAGATGAGCTGAAAATAAGGCTGGGAGGAATATCAGAGACAAGTAATAAGGGGCTTGGCTTTGATTTTTCCTTAGATGAAAGATTCTGAAACTTCAGTGTGTATCTGATTCATTTTGGAGATCTTATTAAAATGCAGATTCTATTCAGTGGTTCTGAGGTGAAATCACAAATCAGCCTTTCTAATGGGCTCCTAGTCATCCCACTGGTCCCCAAACTTCAATTTGAGTAGCAAGGAGTGGGTGTGTGGTAAAATTCTGAAGCAAGGTAGAAGTTCAATTATTTTTACTTTGGAAAGAGAGGTCTGAACATAGTGTGGGATACAAATATATAATTGAGATGCTTTATTCCAATGGAAGTGTAAAAATATATGTATGACCCACCAGCATCAACATATGAACCAGGAGGTATGATTGGATTCCTGTTCAGGGCACATGCCTGAGCTGCAGGCTAGATCCCCAGTGTAGAGCATGCAGAAGGCTGCTGATCAATGATTCTCTCATCATTGATGTTTCTACCGCTCTGAAATTAATAAAAATATACATATTAAAATATATGTATGAAAAAATTTAATAACAATATAGATGACATCTGAAAATAAGTTTAATCAAATCAGGCTATTTCAAATAAAGTTCTCTGATCATTGACATACCATAATCTAAACAATTAAATGATTTTTTTTCTTATATTTTCTCCATTTGAAATGACATAGAGAGACATGAAATTAGCCTCTTTCTTATGCTATTCTGAGTTTTTTTCCCCCTTCCTCTTACTTTTATTTTTCATAGATGACAAAGCAACATCAAAATAGTGGTATTGTTGCCAGTGGAAATGGTATTTTTCACAGATTCACAATGAAAAGATTCCAGAGACCCCTATATGGGAGGGTGTGGCTTAGTAAGCTCTATTAAAGTTGAAGTAAATGCAAAGGGTTGTCCTAGGTTTAGCTTCATCCCCTGTAGAAAAAGCTCGCCTTTGTCTTCATCAGGCCCTAAAATAGGGCCAGTGTCCAGAGATTCTGTTCCATTGGTTTGGTCTAGTTCAGTCTCTGTCCTGATAATATAGGCTGCTCTCCTGGTTGAGGTCTGTCTGTTGCTAGTGCTTCGGATTAGGATGACTGCTATGGAGAAAATGAGCTAGTGAATGTCCAGGCAAGTGTGTGTTTCTGAGAGCGAGAGAGAGAGAGGGGGGGGGCGAACTTTATCAAGCTTGGGTTATATTATGTCAGACTTGGGAAATACCAGGTACCCGTCTAAACTTACTTTCCAATTTTTATTGGGCTTCTTATGGGTCCATCTCTTAACCAATCTCCTAGGTTTCTGTGTCCCTTATCCAATCTGTCCTTTTCCCAGGCTAGACAATCCCTCTTATGTCCTTATCTTAGTTATTACTACATATGTCTGAAAGTGAAAGCACCTCCCTCTTGACTTATACTGGTCATGCACCCAGCAGAGAAATTTCCCTTTCATTGTTCATTCCCTCCCTCCATAGTTTGGGGGAGGTCTGGTGGACCTGTTGTATCCTGGGCAGATGGGAAAGCCAGCCCTTCCTCCTTACACAGGGAAGGAGAGCAGCAATCCCTTCAGTAGAACAATGCTGTAATACCCTGGGGAGCCTATGAATGCTGCAACTTTCCAGCTCCTCAGCCCATTAGGCTCAACAATGTCTGCTTCATTTGCTCCCTTTCTTTATTAATATCTAGCTATTTACACTAACACTATGATGAATATTTATTGAAAAAAGTGAATTAGTTCCTAGTCTCAAGTAGCACACAATCAGAAGGGAAGAATGCTAGTTTTATAAGGCTATTATGCTATATAATAAAGAGGAAATATGCAAATTAATCATCACTCCAACACAATAAAATGGCCACCTCCAGTGCTCAAAGATGGCCACCACAAGATTGCCAGCAAGGAAGGGCACTTGTGGCTGAATAGACAAGCAGGGGAGGGAAGTTGAGAAGGACGAGGCCTGAAAGGAAGGATAGTTAAGGGCGACCAGGCCTGCAGGGGAGGGCAGTTGGGACCTGCAGGGGAGGGCATTTAGGGGTGACCAGGACTGCAGGGGAGGACATTTAGGAGCAAACAAGCTGTGAGCAGGTAGGCATCAATCAGGCTGGTAGGGAAGTGTTCAGGAGGTGGTCAGGCTGGCAGGCAGAAGCGGTTAGGGGAAATCAGGCAGGCAGGCAGGCAGGTGAGCAGATGGGAGACAGCAGTCCTGGATTGTTAGAGGGATGTCTGACTGCGCATTTAGGCCCCATCCCACTAAACAGGCAGTCGGACATCCCTTGAGGGGTCCCAGATTGAAGAGGACGCAGGCTGGGCTGAGTCACACACACACACACACACACACACACACACACACACACACACACACACACTATGCACAAATTTCATGCACTAGGCCTCTAGTAACAAATATAAAGTATAGCTACTGTAATAACATCAACACCACAGACATGACCACATTTTAGAAATGAGTATTCTCAAGAAAAGCTGATCAGCTCTGAAATATGCAGTGATTATAAATCATAGGTACATGACCTAAAGAAAAATCAAACATAAAACTTTTTAGGAGAATATTTATGGTTAAGGGTTTTATAGCTTTTATTGTCCATTCACATTTAGTTATCTCAGTAGTAATTATTCCTTTAAAAAGAAGAAAATTTCTCAAGATACTTCTCAAAATCAGTTGTTGCAGAAATTACCAGGTAACTGGAGGACACACAATCAGGCACTTGGAAGATTCAGAAAAGGCACTTTATTGCAGGAGCACCAGTGCATGGCTCAGGGGAATTGGTTCTGAAAACTGAGCAGCCCAGTGCACTGGGGGTCTGTTTATATAGCCCTAAGTTTCTTTTACTGCTTTTCACAGGCCTTTACAGCCCCTGACAGTTGTTCACTGGGGGATTTTATGGTCCCTGAAAGATAAGCATTCAGAGAAACAGGTTTTGCAAGGCCAGAACCCAAGTAGGAAGGGGATTGGGGCTTAATTATAAGCTAGTAAGCATATGCATCAGAATGCAGGTTGAGAGGGCACCTGGTCCCAGGGTGTTTGCCCAAGTTGCCTTCACACAGTGACTGAAAGTTAGAATTGTTTGAGAAACTTTAATTTTATTTATTGTCTAAAGTTTTACATATGTCTTCTTTTTCCTCTATTGACTATCCCCCCTCCCCCATTCATTCCCATCCTGGGCAAGCCCCCACCATCCTAGTGCCTGTGTCCATTGGATACGCTCATATGCATGCATGCAAGTCATTTGGTTGCTCTCCACCATTTGTCTCTATTCTTGTTCATCAAATTATGTTGATCATTATATCCCACATATGAGTGAGACCATGTGATATTTATATTTCTCTGACTAGCTTATTTCACTTAGCATAATGCTCTCCAGTTCCTGTTTGAAGGACTCTTAAAAAATAACAATGACTGCCGAGACCGGTTTGGCTCAGTGGATAGAGCGTCAGCCTGCGGACTGAAGGGTCCTGGGTTAGATTACGGCAAGGGCATGTACCTTGGCTTGGGGCACATCCCCGGTAGGGGGCGTGCAAGAGGAATCGATGTCTCTCTCATCGATGTTTCTGACTTTCTATCCCTCTCCCTTCTGCTCTGTAAAAAATTAATAAAATATATTTAAAAAAAAATAACAATGACCAAAGTTCCATCCCCAGAAATTCTGACTTAAATTTATTTGGAATTAAATCACTGCACTGATATTTTTTAAATGCTGCTTATTGAATATAGCATATGCATTTAGAAACATATACACAAGAATACAGTTTAATACATTTTGTGAACTGAAACACTCATTAATGATATTGAAATAAAAAAATAATAATATATAAAAAGTTCCTTAGTAGCAACCAAAACTATCTAAGACCACTAATCCGGCTGATGAGCATACAAGTTATGATGTTTCAGAGAAAGGAGACATTCTTGCAGGATGGGGTAGGAAAATAAAGAGAAAATGTTTGCTCATTCCATGGAGAATGCAAAATCTAAAATTGAACTTGAGAGATGATAGAATTTGGAGATGTGAATTTTGGATAAGCCTATAAATAGACTTATCTCAATGAAGAAGACTGGCAGGAAATGAATGTTAAGTTTGGGAAATAAGAAATGGTTGAATTTGATTGCACAGGAGAATGTTTGAGGTAAAGTAAATAAGGAATGGAAAGTTGAGTATTTTTATGTAGGGCTCTGTCAACATGGCAAAGAATATCAGGACGTAGCACTAATTTGTTTCACTTATAGAAGAAAACGTAAACTGCATTCTAGCATATTTATAAATTTAAAAATTTGTATTTATAAGCCTGTATTTAATCCTATAAGAAGAAAACTATAATTAGCATAAAATATACATGTAATCTGACACATTAATTTGATGAATTTTGTTTGGTTTTAAAGTTTTTACTCTTTTAGCAGGTACTCATTCTGAATAATTTATATCATGAAATTTTTTAAAAATTATAAAGCTACTTAATTTTAACGTTTTTCAAATAAAAAGATCCTTCAATGCTTACCTTAGTGCAATATTTTTAGATCTTCCAATTGCATAAGGAGTAAGTGAAAATCATTATCATAAGCAAAGATAACCGTTTATTTCAGGTATATATGTACTCCAAATACAAAATTCATCATAATGTAAATAATTAGTCTTGTCATTTAAAAATGGTAATTATCTTATTTACATATCTATGACTTTTAAAATGACTCATACTATTAAATAAATTACATTCTGGATCATATCAGTATCTCTTCAAGAAAATGAAGTTAGATCTTTGCAGCAACCAGAAGCTTAATTTTCATTAATCCTAACTATTTGATAATTAGTTATGCACCATAAATAAAATCCCCAAGTCTTCTGGTTTCTTAATGGAAAATTATTTGTTTTTTGGCTCTTGGTTGAAAGTGTAGCAAGTGTGAATGTGATCGATGTGGAATCTGGCAAAAACAATTTGAGACAGTCAGGACTTGAGAGATCATTGCCCTGAAGGAGCTGCAATGGTGGGTGGGCAGAAAACTCCAAATTAAAATTTTACCTTTAAAATTTCAAGTGCAAAGAAAGCTCTGGTATACCAAATCCATCTTGACATTTTGGTCACCTTCCTTTTTTCTTTTTTGTCTCTTCCTTCCTTTCTCTCTCCCTCCTTCCCTCCTTCTCTTCCTCTAAACTATTCCTTCTTTTCTTTCAAATCAGTTAGAATCTATTATTTGTACCAGTGACACTACAGATATACAATTATGATAAATTCAACATTTTGTTTAGGATAAAACTATAAAAACAATTCTCATTGTCATAAACAAATATTGAATTTGTTGGTACTTTAAAGTAATTTTAAACATTGACTAAAAATATTCTACTCATCTGACAACTAATATGAAAGAACAGTTGGCTATCCAAATATTTCCTCCAGTCAAATATGATACTATTGAGGCTAAATAATAATATTACAAGTTATAAGAAAAAATATTGCTTCATTGAATGGCTGCAGTTTGTTGCCATTTTTTTCTTTTGACAATCTAGTAGGATTTGCAGGAACTTTGGTTATGTTTGTAGTTCTTTAGTTAAGAACAGATACGAGTTTTCCAGCATTCATTTATTGTTTCCTAGTGGTGTGGCAGCCAGGACCTGATGAGGTCCACAGGAGGGAGCACTGTGAAATGCACCATAAATTTCAATGAGTAAAGTGAAAGACTTAAAAAAAGCATCTGGCCACAAGAACCGAAGTTAAGTTTTGGAAATTACCAGGGCAAATGTCCCTTGAAATAAATTTAGCATTTTACTAGTTGCAGGTATATAGTGGGTGGTTAAGAATAGTTGTCTTGCCAATAGTTCATAAAGATTAATGATAAGGAATAATCAAACTATTGTTATGTGTTTTAGTTCTATAAAACCTTTTGGATGGCATATTAAAATAATTTTGGTTAGGGAGAGAGAGGAACCAAGATGGCAGTATAGGTAAACATCTATCTTTCTGCCATACACAGCAATTTCAAAACTACAAATTAGTGAAAGAACAAACACAATCCAGAATCACTGGAAAGCTGGCTGAGTGAAAATTCCACAAATAAAAGTGAATATAGGACACTGTGACTCAGAGGAGCAGCATAGGGCAGAGTTGAAGATATGCACGGTGTCGGAGGTTTGGAGCTGTGTGCGCGCTAGCGTGCGTGAGCAGATACGTTGGGCGGCTGCAAACCTGGCCGGTTTTCTCGAACAGGAGAGATAAAGACATCACACTGCACTGATTCCCCAGCTCTGGGCAAAATCCAGGGAACCCACAATCATACGGGGTAAAACTAAACAGTGGGGAGGCATGCTGAAACTCAGGGGCTGCAAGGGTCTGCAAGCTTGTGGAGAGGGTGAGCTTGTGCAGAGTGCGTGTAAATTTGGGAACAACAGAGCTGCGTGACCGTGCAGAGAGGTCTTGTGACTTACTCTCTTGTTCGGAAAACCACCAGACTGCATTGTTTTACAACCCTGGGTGAGACTTTGGGTGTGCACTCATTTGGGGAGAGGCTATATTGTCCAGCAGTGGGTGGAACTCGGCAGCAGCTCTCTCTCAGAGGTGCTTGCAGCCATTGCCACCCGGCAGAGTCCCAGGTGCTGCATAGGGCAGAGCTGATGCTGCCTGCTGGGCCCAGAGACTCTAACCTGAGCACAGCAGAACCTCACAGCCAATTGGCCTGGAGATCAAACCTTCATAGTTCTGGCAACAATAAGCTAGGCTTAACTTCAACAAGACTGTGCTTCCCATATCCACCTCATGTAACTGGGGAGGCTGAGCCACTGTTCCTTAGAGGACATCTACCACACAAAGCTAATCGACCAACTCAGGAAAGCCGCCACCATGCAGAGACATGGAAAGAAATCAGATGTGAAAGAAATAGAGGGGAAAAAACAACAACAACGGGACATAGAGTTCAAAACCACAGTTATAAGGCTTTTCAAGAAGCTCCTAGAAAAGGCCAAGACCTATGAGGAAATGAATAAGACCTATGAGGAAATGACAAAACCTACAAGGATATGAGAAAGGACCAACTAGAAATTAAGCATACACTGACTGAAATAAAAAATATTATACAAAGACCTAAAAGCAATCTAGAGGACCACAAGAACCAAGTTAAAGATTTGAAATACAAAGAGGTAAAATCCACTCAGCTAGAAAAGCAAGAAGCCAAAAGATTCCAAAAAATTGAAGATAGTGTAAGGGGCTTCTGGGACAACCTCAAGCATATCAACATCCAAATTATTGGGGTGCCAGAAAAAGAGAGAGAGCAAGATAATGAAAACCTATTTGAAGAAATAGTGACTGAAAACTTCCCACACCTGGTGAAAGAAATTAACTTAGGAGTCCAAGAAGTGCACCGAACCCCAATATATAGGAACCATAAGAGGTCCACACCAAGGCACATAATAATTAAAATGCCAAGAGCAAAAGACAAAGAGAGAATATTAAAAGCAGCAAGAGAGAAACAGTTGGTTACCTATAAGGGAGCACCCATACGATTGTCAGCGGATTTCTCAACAGAAACGATGCAGGCCAGACGCGAGTGGCAAGAAATATTCAAAGTGATGAATAGCAAGAATCTACAACCAAGATTACTCTATCCAGCAAAGCTATCATTCAGAATTGAAGGTCAGATAAAGTGCTTTGCAGATAAGAAAAAGCTAAAGGAGTTCATCACCGCCAAACCAATATTATATGAAATGCTGAAAGATATTCTTTAAGAAGAGGAAGAAGAAAAAGGTAAAAATAAAAATTATGAACACATACACATCTATCAACAAATGAATAAAAAATCAAGTGAATTAAAATGTGATGAACAGGATAAACTGGTGAATATAATATAATCATGGGCATAGAGAGGGAATGGACTGACAATTCTTGGGGGGAAAAGGGTGTGGGCAGGTGCAGCAAAAGAATGGACAAAAATCATGCACCTATGGGATAGGACAATGTGGGGGGAGGTGAGGGCGAAGGGTGGGATGGGTAATTGGTGGTGGGGCACTATAGGGGGAAAAAAGGGAACAATGCAATTAATAAACTGAACAATAAAGATTAAAATATTTAAAAAATAATTTTGGTTAGTTTTATGGGGAGAATTTAAATAAAGTTGATTTTAATAAGTTACAATTTATATTAAAATAAGAATTAGCTAGAATACCTGTGGAGATATGATACCTCATCATGAATTATGTCTTAGAATTTAAAGAATCTTACCATCTTTCAAAGAAAATCCTAAAATAATTACCTACATATATTTTACTATCTTTAAAACTTTAAATAAGGTGTTAAACCTCTTTATACATAAGCTATTTCATCTATAAAGTAATGGTGTTGTGATATATACAAGTCAATGTTTTTTAAAAAAGTGTATTTTTATTGATTTTAGAGAGGAAGGGAGAGGGACAGATAGAAACTTCAATGATGAGAAAGAATCATTGATCAGCTCCCTCCTGTGTTTCCCCCTACTGGGGATTTTACCCACAATCTGGTCATATGCCCTGACCAGCAATTGAGCTTCAACCTCCTAGTTCAGAGGTCCACACTTAACATATTATGGACCAGTAGTTTTATTGCTAGCTTTACCCAGTATCCAGATATGTTTCTATTGAACAAGCAGAAAAAAAATGTTTTACATAGATGTTAAAGGCACACTTTAAATTAAATACCAATTGCAGTTTCAATGTCAAATAGTTCTTCATGTGTACATGTCAGCAATGGTATCCAGATGGTGGACACATCGTGGCAATGCAAGATCCATCCTCTCTGGTATGGTCCTGGGCCGCCTGCAGCCATGCACAGCTGCCGACTGCTAGCATGGCAAGGTGTCATCAGCGTCCGCCATCTCTGGACCGTCCTCGTGGCTGGAACAGACCCGTCAGTTCCTCACTGTCGCAGGAACTCACATGGTCTTGGAGTTGTTCTCTGCAAACACACAAACACTTTCTCGACCAAAGGTTAACAAAGGGATCCTCTCTGCAAAATAGACTTGAGATTCTTTTTATTTTTGCCTAAATGATTTTCCTTTGGCTTATTTTGACACTATGTGTGTTTTTCATGGGTGTCCTGCAGTTGGTTTTACAAATTGAATTTCCTTTTCTGGAGTAAGAATTTTCTACATGTATTTTACTTAAGGATATTTTTCCTTACATGATATTACCTCACTGTCCCCCCCCTTCCCTTTTTTGGACATTGAAACTGACACTCAAACTTTTTTTGCTCTTATACGTTTGTTTTCAGTATGCAGAGGCAAGATATTTTTGAAGAAAAGAAACAGGGGGAAGTGATGGATGTAGAGGCAGGGTGGCCTCGAACAGACTGTCAAGCTACAGGGGGAAGGCTGGAGTGGATGGGTGGCAGATGCTGGGGGAGATCAACCGAAGGACTTGTATGCATACATATAAGCATAACCAATGAATGAAAGACACTGGGGCGGGGAAGGGGGCAGGTGGGGACATCTGCTGGGGGGTAAGGGAGGCTGGGAGGAGGATATTGGGGGGGAGGAAAATATATGTACTACTATTAAATATAAGTTATATTGTAAATAAAATTAAAAAATAAATAAATAAAAATAAAAAAGAAAAAGAAAAAAATAAATACCAATTGCATTTTTAAGTTATTAAATGGTCTTACAAGCTACTATCTTTTTAAAGTATGATACTTTGTAAAACACTGGGTAATATGAAGTGAGAATTCTCGTGATCTGTCTGCAGTGTAACAACTGAGCAACATTGGACAGCCTCACTTGCCTATCTATCCTAAATAATAAAGATGGACTATGCAAATTTATAATCACTCCCTCACAAATATGGCACTGCCCATATCCACAATATGATAGCGCACAGTCCCCTCAGCCCCATTGGAGTTGCCCTTTAGTCTTCACCACCATGAGGGGCAAGCAAGCCCCCACAGAGAGCAGATAATAGGGCCCCTGCAGACATCAGGGTCCTGATTACCTTGGCCACAGTGGCTAGTGGCAAGCAGGCCATTGCAGAAAGCAGACACAAGGGCCTATGGCAGTGATAAGCAGGCAGGTCCACAGAGAGCAGAGAACCATGGGGATCAGGCCTAAGCCATCAGTAGGACATCCCCTGAGGGCTCCCAGATTGGAGAGGGTGCAGGTCGGGCTGAGGGACCCACTAACCACTCCCCACCCCCTATGCACAAATTTAGTGCACCAGACCTCTAGTACTAATAAAAGGATAATATGCTAATTAGACTGGGAAACCTTATGGGAGACCTTCCAGACATCCTTCTGGACAAACCCATGGTGGTAGGGCCAAGGTAGAGGTGGTTAGGTGCAAGCAGGCTGGTGGGGGGAAAGTTGGAGGTGAGTAGGCCAGCAAAGAGGGACAGGTGGGGCAAGTAGGCTGGCGGGGGTGGGGGCAGTTGGGGGAAGTAGGCCGTTAGGCAGGTGAGTGGTTAGGAGCCAGAGGTCCCAGATTGTGAGAGGGATGTCCGACTGCCAGTTTAGGCCTAATCCCTGTGTGAATGGGCCTAAACTGGCAGTTGGACATCCCCCAAGGGGTCCCAGATTAGAGACAGTACAGGCTGGGCTGAGGGACACAAATTTTGTGCACCAGGCCACTAGTATAATAAAGTAATAATAGATGTTCTTCAGTTAAACACAGTAAACTGTACACACATATTAAACACCAGTATCTTCTCAACTGCAATAATCCTATATAATAAAAGGATAATATACAAATCAATCGAAGAGCAGAATAATTGGTCACTATGACATGCGTTGACCAACAAGGGGAAGACACTGCAGGAGCTGCCCTTGGTGATGAGTGCACTCCCACAGGGGGAGCACTGCTCAATCAGAAGCCCTGTGCCAGGCTCAAGCCTGACAAGCACAGCAGTGGTGGCAGGAGCCTCTCCCACCTCTGGGCAGCTTTCGGATGCCCAAATGATAGCTTAGGCCCTCTCCCTATGGCTTCCTAGACTGTGAGATAGCATAGGTTGAGCTGAGGGACCCCTCCAAATTTTGTGCACCAGGCATCTAGTAGATACATAAAACTTATAAACTTGTAAGGTCAGATGTGAGGGAGAAAAAAATAAGAAAGGGTTTCAACATATTTTTAGATAGTGAAAAATAGGTGGACAAATAATAATTGACTCAGCAGAGTGGAAGGAGTAGAAGCCTAAATGCGTGCAGAGGGAGGTAACTATGAACAGTATGGCCAAATTTCTGTTTGCCATGTAGAAATTTTGGAAAAGCTCAGCATTTGGAGATTTCAGACACCACAAAGAAGAGAAGGGACTCCTTAAAGATGTTAGGGTTTCTTGCAACAACAAAAAGGTAATTTTACTAATCTTCAAGCTCTTCCTGCTAAAGCAGAGCTTCTAATCAAATTATTGATTTAATAAAGGACTAATTTAATAAAGGACTAATATGCAAATAGACTGAACATTGGAACAAGTGAAACAACCAAACAACCAAACAACTGATCACTATGATATGAACTGACCACCATGGGGTGTGCATGGAACATGATGGGCATTGGCCATAGAAGAATGGTGGAGCAGGTGAGCAGGGGCGCCAAAGCAAGGCCCAGCACCAGTCGCTATCATAGGGCTGAGCCTCTGGTGATTACTGAAAATTCTTTGCATCCACAAGACATTTTTCCACCCAGCGCTTGTGCTTGCCACTGGCACTGGCCCCACTTACACCTGCAGTCAGTGCCAGAGCTGCTGCTCACACCCACTGCTGGTGCTGACCCTGCTCACACTTGCAGCCAGTGCTGGAACTTCCACTAGCACCCACTGCCAGCACCTGGCACTGGTCCCAATCACTTGGCACCATCAGCAGCTGTGAGCAGTGGGTGCAGACCCCGATTGCCCCTGAGGTCTTCTCTACCTCCCCCTGCTCCTGAAGGGTGATTGGGGGAGCAGCCACCATTTATACCCACTTACAGCATCAGCCCTGCTTGCACCCACTGCTGGGGCCAAACCTAATCACTCTGCACCGTTAGAGGGTACTAGCAGGGCTGGCACTGTCATAGTGTGGGAATAGTGGCAGAGGGAGCAGGACTGCTAGCAGAGAAGAGCTGTGGTGGGAAGGGCCAGATGGGGGCTCAGAGGATGGGCTGAGACCCACACCTGTGCCCTCTCAGCCTCAGAGCCCACAGTACCTTTCAAGGTGCACGAATTTGTACACTGAGCCCCTAGTTCTTAAATACAAATGAACTCAAAAATTACAGACATTTGAAAAAGAAACCTAAATTAATGTAATATAACAAAAAGATAAAAAGTAAATTATAAAGAAATAGAGACAGAAGGGGAAAAAATGGCAGTGGAACAGAGGGATGCGATCTGAATCTGGTCCCAGGGCAGAAGGAGGGAGCAGCTGAAGGTCATGCAGGGAGTGTTTGTTGGCGAGTAGGACAGCTGTGCTTCGGGAGAAAATAGGGGACTGCTAGACTGGCCTCCCCAGCCTGAGCGGCCTCAGTACCGCTGGGTTCTCTCACTGAGCCAACTGCGAGGAGGTGGACCACGCCATCTTGAAGGGGAAGGATCTGAAAATATACAGCTGCAGTACCAGCTGGAAGGCTGAGACCCCCAGAAAACCGTTGCCCAGTTGGCGCAGACCTGCAGAGTCCAAGGAGCTTTGCACTCCAGCACCGAAAGATCAGATTTCCCTGGGGTACTTTGGGCAGGCTGGCAGACTGGGAGATATGCGCCTTGGAACTCAAAGCCTGGAGATCTGGGCCTGAAATAAAATCTGTGGCTGTTGGAGCTGGTAAACATGGGAGTGGGTCCTCGGAGCTGGTGGCAGAGGGAATCCCTGGAGGGCAACCAAATTGGACCTGACAGAGGAGGGAGACCTGGAAGATTTTGGGAGGGTCCTGGCTGCTAAAACAGCAGTCACCATTAGAGAGGCAGTATTGGATACCACAGGGACAGCGAGATTTTAGTTCAGGCTGGAGAGGACCAATAGACCCAGAGGTCAATCTAGAAACACTGCCACCCAGGGGCCGAATCACAAATTGACTCTTGTGTAACACAAGGAATTAATTTTATTTTTTCTTTATTTTACTTTGGGAATACAATCTATTTTCATTTACCCTTTAGTATATTTTATCTACCTCAACTTCACCTTTATACCACCAATCTCTTGCTAACCTTTCCCTATTTAGTTCCTTGTTTCCCTTACACTTTTCCCACTTTAGATTTACCTTAATTATTTCTTTTTACTCCCTGTTAAAATTTCACCCCACTTATATATCTAATCTCCAACCACCTACTCCAAGTCCATATATAACTCTAGCTTCTCTGACTTCACTATCCTAAATTGTTTTTATCCCTGTCCTGTTGTTGATATTTACTTGAATTTTGGTTATATTGATTTTTATGCAGGATTGTGAGATTGATTTGCTTATTCTTTTATTTTGGTTTGTTTTGTAGGGTTTTTTTTTTCTGGTGTTGTTTTTTGTTTTGTTGCCCTCATTTGCATTGTTTTTAGATACATTTTTGCTTCTGTGTTCCCTCATCTCCCTTGATATTAGTAGTTGTATGTAGTTTGTATCAATCTCCAGGTACTTGTTGCTGTTTTTGTTCGGATTAGAGGCTGTCCTATAGGAGTTTCCACCCCACATTTATAGTTTACTCCCTTTTTTTTGTTAACTTCTTCCCCTTTTCCCATTATTATTTTGGCATTCCTGTCTTTCTTTTTGTGAGTGTGTGTGGGGGGGCATTTCTTTCTTTTTGTGTGAGTGTGGGTGTGTGAGTGTCTCTGTGTGTGTCTGGGGGGGGGGGTTCTTTACTTTTTCTCACCTATCACCGAATTTGCCTTTCTCTGGCGATCACCTTTATTTGGAATCACTATTAATGTGACTATATTCCGGTTCAGTGCCTGGTGCATTGCATCTGGTTGTATTGTATTTTGTGCCTTTAAATCAATGCAGGAGAGTGAGAACTACATAACCAGATACACAGAGAAGAGAGGCCATGGGGAAACAAAGAAGCAGCCCACATATGAAAAAAAGCATGCCTCACCAGAAAAGGAGATAAACGAAATGGAAGTTAACAACCTGTCAGAGAAAGAATTCAGAGAAATGGTCATAAGGTGGCTGAAAAGAATGGAAGACAAATTTGACAATATGAGTAAAATCCAAGAGGAAATGAGGAAGACCCAGGAAGAAGTGAAGAAGAGCCAAGAAGAAATGAAAAGTGACATTGCTGAGTAAAGAACTAAATAGAAAGTATTAAGAGTAGACTAGAAGAAGCAGAGTACTGCATCAGTGAGCTAGAAGACAAGGTAGGAAAAAATAACCAAGTAGAGCAGATTCTAGAAAAAAAAATAAAAAAGCAGGAGGAAAGCCTAAGGTAACTTTTGGACAACATGAAACAAAACAAAATCCTTATAATTGGGCTTCCAGAAGGACAGGAAACTGAGCAAAGAATTATAAAGCTGTTGGATGAAATAAGGACAGAAAACTTCACTGAGATAGGAAAGAAAAAACCCACACAATTCCAAGAAGCTTACAGAGTCCCTAGCAAAGTGAACCCCAAAAGATTTTGCCAAGGCAAATTATAATTAAATTGGCAAACACCAACAACAAAGTAAAAACCTTAAAAGCTGCCAGAAAGAGACAGAAAGTCACCTACAAAGGAAGCCCCATCAGACTAACTAGTGATCTCTCAACAGAAATGTATCAGGCCAGAAGGAAATGGAATGAAATATACAAAGTCATGCAAAGGAACGGTCTGAATCCTAGAATACTATAACAAGCAAGGGTATCAATCAAAATTGAAGGTGAAATCAAGAGCTTCACAGATAAAAAAGGACGAAGGGAATTCATTACAACCAAACCAGCAATGCAAGAAATGCTAAAGGGTCTGCTGTAAAAAGAAGTAGGAAGCAAAGAAGGAACACAGGGGTGAAGAACAAAAATTGCAACATATCATTACCTATCAAAAATAAATTTAAATGCAAATGGTTTAAATGCTCCAATCAAAAGAGATAAGGTAATAGACTGGATAATAAAACATGACCCATGTATCTGCTGTCTATAAGAAACCTACATCTGAAAAAGAGCTGCACACAGACTGAGGATGGAAGGATGGAAAAAAAGTTATTCAGGCGAATGGAAACGGAAAAAAAAAAGCTGGAGTAACAATACTTATATCTGACAAATTAGATTTCAAAGTGAAAGACATAAAAAGAGATAAAGAAGGCCACTTCATAAGACTAAAGGGAGCAAGCAAACAAGAAGAAATAACTCTGGTAAACATATACGCACCCAATACAGAGCACCCAAATACATACAAAAACTCCTAGAGGATATCCAAGGAGAGATAGACATCAATACAATCATAGTAGGAGACTTTAATACCCAATTATCACCATTGGACAAATCCTCTAAACAAAAAATCAGTAAAGAAACATCAATCCTCAATGACTCACTAGACCAGATGGAATTAATTGACATCTCCAGATCATTCCACGCCAAAGTCACAGAATATACACTCCTTTCAAGTGCCCATGGGTCATTCTCAAAGATAGACCATGTGTTGGGTCATAGGCAAAGTCTCTCCAAATTCAAGAAGATAGATCATATCAAGCATATTCTCAGAGTGGCATAAAGCTGGAAATCAACTACAATAAAAACAATCCAAAGTAACCAAATACATGGAGACTAAGCAGCATATATTAAATAATGCCTTGGTTACTAGAAAGATCAATGAAGAAATAGAAAACATCATGGAAACAAATGACAATGATAGCACAAAAATCTAAAATATATGGGACACAGTGAAAGTAGTTCTGAGAGGGAGGTTAATAGCTCTACAATCCTACTGCAAAAAAACCAAGAAACAGTGACAATAAATTATCTAACCCAACAACTCAAAGGGTTAGAAAGAAAGCAACAAGAAAAGCCCATTGTAAGCAGAAGGAAGGAAATAGTAAAGATCAGAGCAGAAATAAATGACATAGAGACCAAAGAAACAATACAGAAGCTCAACAACCCAAGAGCTGGCTCTTTGAAAGGATAAACAAGATTGATGAACCTCTAGCCAGAATCACCAAGAAGAAAAGAGAGAGGACCCTACTAAATAAAATCAGAAATGAAAGAGGAGAAATAACAACAGATTCCATCATAATACAAAAGATTGTTAAAAAATACTGTGAACAACTCTACTCCAACAAACTGGTCAACCTGGAGAAAATGGACATATTTCTGGAAAAATATAACCTCCAAAAACTCAATCAGGAATAATCTAAACAAATCAACAGACCAATAACTGTGGAAGAAATTGAAGCAGTCATCAAAAAGCTTCCAGCAAACAAAAGCCCAGGGCCAGAAGGCTTCACAGGGGAGTTTTACCAAACATTTAAGGAAGAAATAAAACTTATCCTCCTAAGACTATTCCAGAAAATGCAAGAGGATGGAACACTTCCAAACTCCTTCTATGACGCTAGCATCAACCTAATACCAAAACCATATAAAGATGACACAATGAAAGATAATTACAGGCCAATATTTCTCATGAATATACATGCCCAAATCCTCAATAAAATTCTAGCAAATCGGATCCAGCAGTACATCAGAAAGATCATACACCATGACCAAGTAGGATTTATCCCAGGAATCCAAGGATGGTACAATATCCACAAATCAATAAATGTGATACATCATGTAAACAAATTGAGAGACAAAAATCACATAGTCATATCAATTGATACAGAAAAAGCATTTGACAAAATCCAACACACTTTCTTGATAAAAACTTTCAACAAGGTAGGAATAGAAGGATCATACCTCAACATAATAAAAGCCATATATGATAAAGCCACAGCAAACATCATACTCAATGGGCAAAAACTGTAACCATTTCCCCTAAAAACAGGAACAAGACAGGGTTGCCCACTCTCACCACTCCTGTTCGACATAGTACTGGAAGTATCAGCCACTGCAATTAGACAAGAGGATGAAATAAAAGGAATCCAAACTGAAAAAAAAGAAGTAAAGCTATCCTTATTTGCATTTGACATGATATTGTACATAAAAAACTCGATAAAAATAAAAAAAAAAACTAATAGACTTAATAAATGTATTCAGCAATGTAGCAGGCTACAAAATTAATGCCAAGAAATCTATGGCATTTCTATACACTAATAGTGAACTTACAGAAAGAGAGACTAAAAAAGCAATCCCATTTACCATCACACCAAAAACATTAAGATACCTAGGAATAAACTGAACTAAGGAGGTAAAAGACCTATTTGCAGAAAACTACAGGACACTAAAAAAAGAGATAGAGGAAGAGGTAAACAGGTGAAAACAGATATTCATGGATTGGGAGAATCAACATAATTAAAATGTTCATACTACCCAAAGCAATCTATAAATTTAATGCACTCCCCATTAAAATAACAATGACATATTTCACAGATCTAGATAAAACTCTCCAAAAATTCATCTAGGATAAAAATAGGCCCTGAATAGCCACAACAATCCTGAGAAAGAAGCACAGACTTGGTGGGATTTCAATACCAGATTTCAAGCTGTATTACAAAACCACTGTTCTCAAAATAGCCTGGTACTGACACAAGAACAGACATATAGCCCAATGGAATAGAATAGAGAATTGAGATATCAACCTAGAACACTATGCTCAATTAATATTTGACAAAGGAGGCATGAACATAAAATGCAGTCGAGACAGTCTCTTCAATAAATGGTGTTGGGGAAATTGGACAGATATATGTAAAAAAATGAAACTAGAGCACCAACTTACACCATACACAAAAATAAACTCAAAATGGATACAGGACTTAAACATAAGACGGTAATCCAGAAATATATTAGAGGAATCCACAGGAAGAAATATGTCAGACGTACGCCGAAAAAACTTCTTCGATGATACTGCTCCTAGGGCAATGGAAGCTAAAGACAAAATAAACAAATGGGACTACATCAAAATCAAAAGCTTTTGCACAGCTAAAGAAACCATCGACAAAACAACAAGAAAACCCACTGTATTGTAGAACATATTTGCAAATGTTATCAGTGATAAAGGTTTAATCTCAAGCATCTACAGGCAACTCACACAACTCAATAAAAGGAAGATAAATGATCCAATAAAAAAATAGGCAACAGACCCAAATAGAATCTTTTTGAAAGAAAACAAAAGGAAGGTCCAGAGACACTTGCTGAAAGTCACTAATTATCCGAGAGATGGAAATCAAAACGACTATGCGGTACCATATCACATCTGTCAGAATGGCTTACATCAACAAATAAACAAATGACAAGTGCTAGCGAGGATGCGGAGAAAAAGGAACTCTGCTGCACTGCTGGTGGGATTGCAGACTGGTACAGCCACTGTGGAGAACAGTATGGAGTTTCTCAAAAAACTAAAAATGGAGTTCCCATTTGGCCCAGTGATCCCACTTCTAGGAATATACCCAAGAAACTAGAAACGCGAATTAGAAAGGGTATATGTACCCCTATGTTCATAGCAGCACAATTTATCATAGCTAAGACTTGGAAACAGCCTAAGTGCCCATCAGCAGATGAGTGGATCAAAAAACCATGGTACATTTACACAATGGAATACTACGCTGCGGTAAAAAAGAAAGAGCTCCTACATTTGTAACAACATGGATGGATTTGGAGAGCATTATGCTAAGTGAAATTAGCCAGGCAGAGAAAGATAAATATCACATGATCTAATTCATTTGAGGAATATAATCAATGACATAGACTGATGAACAAGAATGGATCCAGAGACTGAGAAAAGTCCATTAGAATGTCAAACTGGTGGGAGTAAGGGAGAAAGTCAATATATTTGAACTCTTGAACTAATGTAAGTAATTTGTGTTTTTACATCCCTGACAAAGTTTATATAAAGTTATAAAAAAATTGGCAGCTAGTTTGAGATTGAATTGACATGACGTAGAGCTTGTCATCTCCTATGGATACCAGTCCTTTGGCTAGGCCCTCCTTAATGTCCCGTGACAACATAATACCCTTACGTGATATTATTCTACAATGTCATTATATTTTTTGATATTTGACAACAGCATATTATACAATTATCCCAAATAAACTTACAAACTAATTCTTTGAATGTTGGGCAGCAATTTTAAAAAGGACAGGAAATGAATTAATCCCTTTTAGAAGGGATTAAGGCACTGGGAAGGCATCTGAGCATTCTATATTGGCCCCTCTTGTCGTTTTTGCCAAGTGGGACCCTCTTCTTACTATCCAAATACACACAGCTGTTGTCTGAACTTTCAGTTCAATCTGTGGCTGAAGCCTCTGGGCAGCTGGCACCATGGATCTGTCTCTCGACCAATGGTGTGAGCTGAGCCCTCTCTGGAGAAGAAACCTGGGTCCCCCGAGATATGTGATCAGTACCGAGACCCCGCCAGCAGGCAGGGGCACCAAAAGGCAACTGCTGAACGTGGAGGCCACAGGGGCATAGACTACAATGGAGACAGAACTGAACCTCACATCACCCTGTTTGGCCCCGGAGGATGGCTGGTTAGCCAGACAGGTAAGATTCCTCAGGGAAGGAATCACCTAAGACAGGCACAGTCGCAGAGGGGCCAACAGGAGAGAACTAAAAGGTCAACAGAGGTGGGGCACAGACCCTCACTCACAAACCTTGCAAGGGCTTGAATTCTCATCCTTCCTGAGGAAGGTCTCCTGCTACCACAGCTGCTTCGCCTCCCATGCACAATTCAGACTGGCACCCAGGTGGCAGACAAAGACTTGGCCAGCAATAGCTGCTGTATATCTAAATTTAGTCTATTACCTGGAATGTTCAGGACCTACTCAAAAATGCAAATATTCCTTTCCACTAATATTTACAGGGTAAACCAAGATTTCTGCTTGAGTATTAAAATTGGCAGTAAAATAGTAATCAAGTTTTCAGATTAATTTAAATTGACCAAGTGAAATAAGTAAATACTCAAGAAAATTTAAGTGTACTGGACAAAAAGCTTTTCCTAAAACATTAACTAAAATATCTATTAGTAGTTCATCTCACTGTAAAATTGCCTGACATCCAAAGAACCTAAAGCAGTCATATTTGTGTGCAAAAATTAAAATTTAAAATCACCAAGACTGCAATATAAAAATTCCAAAAGCCCCCATTAATCAAAAAGTGGTTGGAGGGGACAGTAGGGTAATATCATGTAAGGAAAAATATCCTATAAGTAAAATACCTGTAGAAATTTCTTACTCCAGAAAAGTAACTTCCATTTGTAAAGGCAACAGCAGGACACCCATGAAAAAACACACATGGTGTCAAAATAAGCCAAAGGAAAATCATTTAGGCAAAAATAAAAAGAATCCCAAGTCTATTTTGCAGAGAGGACCCCTTTGTTAACCTTTGGTCGAGAATGTGTTTGTGTGTTTTCAGAGAACAGCTCCTAGACCATGTGGGTTCCTGCGACAGTGAGGAACTGACAGGTCTGTTACAGCCATGAGTGTGGTCTAGAGATGGGGGACACTGATGACACCTCGCCATGCTAACAGTCGGCAGCTGTGCATGGCTGCAGGAGGCCTAGGACCAAACCAGATAGAATGGATCTTGCATTGCCACGATGTGTCCACCATCTGGATACCATTGCTGACATGTACACATGAGGAACTATTTGACATTGAAACTGGGACTCAAACATTTTTTGTTCTTATACATTTATTTCTAGTATGCAGAGGCAAGATATTTTTGAGGAAAAGATACTGGAGAGAGTGATTGATATAGAGGCAGGGTGGCATTGAACACGCTCTCAGGCTACAGGGGGATGGCTGGGGTGGATGGGAGGTGGATGCTGTGGGAGATCAACCGAAGGACTTGTATGCATGCATATGAACATAACCAATGAATGAAAGACACTGGGGCGGGGAGGGGGGCAGGCGGGGACATTTGCTGGGGGATAAGGGAGGCAGAGGGGAGGATATTGGGAGGGAAAAGGAAAACATATGTACTACTATATGTCCTACTGCAAAAAAATCAATAAAAACTAATTTAAAAAAAAAGAAATAGAGGAATCAGGAAATAAGAAAAAGAAACAGTTCATATAATGAAACAAGAACAGAATTTTAGTAAAAAGAAAAAAATAACCAGGGAACAAAAGGCACTCTTAGGAATTAAAAACAAAATTAAAAAATAAACATAAGGAATGAAAAACAAGATAAAGTATATCTTTGAGAAAGTATTATAAAAAGATAAAAAATTATCATTAGGAAGTAAAATAAAAAGAAGAGATTTTCCAGGATGTCCAACTTCCAGATGAATAGGAGTTCTAAACAAAGAGAAAGAGAAACTGGAAATGTAATACAAGAAAATCCCCAGAACTGAAAGAATTAAAGAAACTGAGTCAACAATTTGTAAGATCTATAAGTACTTAGAGCATAAAATTTGATGAAAACAATTTCAACTTTAAAATCTTTATGGAGTCATACTCTGTTCACATGAAAATAAAGATATTTTAGACATATAATGATTCAGCAAATTATCTTCCATTTACTTATTCTCAATCAGGTACTGTTATTCTATTAAAATAGAAGTAAGCCAAGACAGAGAAATATGTGGTTTCTATCACAGAGGAGAGGAAAACAAATTCTAAGATAACAGTCTGCAAAATCCCTGAACATGTTTCACAAGAAACCACAGTCCAAGCAGGAGAACTTATAGGAGAAAATATTTTTATTCATTTTGACCATGTGAAAAATAGTATTGAGATAAATACTGCAGTTTTGTTTAAAAATTCAGGAGTTAAATATAATAGTACAACCAGCAAAACTAAAAAGGTAAATGTTGAGTTTCAAAACACAGTAAGTAATACATAAAAGGAAAAATAAGGAGAGAACATTTGGCAATCCTTATTTAACATGGAACAATATTTATATCCCAAAATATAAAACTTAGAAGGTATGTAATAAAAAAAGATGAGACATGGGAAGTGTTTGTGTAAGATGACACCATAATAGGAAGTCAATACATCATGTTTTAATTTGTTGAATCATGAAATATGAGTGCAATGCATATATTTATAAATACAGAGGCAAATAGGTAGGTAAAAAAAGTGTTGTTCTTGTGCAAAAGAGTCTCTAATAGGTTAGGAGACATGAGTTAGAAGATTGCTTCTGTTTTTGTTGTTTTAAGACTTTCAAGATTAAACATATTGATTTGGTAAGAATTAAAGCATTTAAAAAATGGATAGAAATTTAAACAGAATAAAAATTCCACTTCTACTAATAGTCTAAATAATCTCAAATATATAAATATGCATGTATATATTTTTCCATGAGTATTGGTAAACTGTTTACTCTCTTCTGCAACTTAAAAAAATTAACAGTCTACTTTAAAGATTGCTATGTATCTAATTTCTTTCTTTTCAGTAGCTGCCCACTATTCTACTTTGTGAATGTACACTAATGTTTTTGACATTGAAGGACTCCTTTTAAAGTGAATATGTTCTTATGTGGTGAATATATATATTGAGTACAAATTAATTTTGCATGACATAAAATTTCAGTACTGTTGAATGTTGAGTTAATATATATAAAACACCAATCATGTTCATTTAAATTGTTAATGCTGAATAAAAATAATTTTAAGTGAATATTTATATCTTACTTTACCTTTTTTTGTAACTTAGTTTCTGCAAAATGGGCTTGCTTATAAGGGAATATTGTATGGTCAAATGTTCAACAGTATCTGTAGTGTGTTGGATAAATATGCAGAGCTCTGAGGGTGAGATGAGGGAATAATGATTAATTTACTTTTGAGAATAGTTAAAGGGATGGAGAAGCATCTCTTATTTGAAAATTTTAGTAATTTGTACTTTCAAGATATTTTTACTGAAAAATATATTCAAAAATTAACAATTCTTAATATTATATATTTAAAATATCTCAATGCAGATATCTAGTAGGCAAATGTTTCTTTAAAAAACTTTTTATATGGAGAGCAAGGGGTAATAGTTATACTCTAGTATTTTTTGTTTCTTTTCCTTTCAATTATTTTATTTCAGATAATAGGTTCTGCAAGTACAATATAAGATTTTTATGGAAGGTAATTATTTTGTTGTTAATGATAGTAAAGTATAACTTTCTGACTATATGTGTATTTTATAGCCATAATATTTAAATTGGAAAAAGGTCTAAAACAATTCATATGGGCTAATGCAGATATGAAGATTTAGGGGGAAATAAAAATTTCTTGATTACAAATTCTAGAGAAGATAAAAAAGAAACACAATGCCAGTACATATAAATGGGACAATAGTTTAAATGAAGTGAAGGGAATTATCACAAACAAAACACATTAACCAAGTACCTATAACTAGTTTCAATCCAATTCAACAAAATTTATTAATTGTTTATCATGTGAACACAAAGTTATGGTCTTTGTACTTACTGGCATAATACAATAATACCTTATTTTAAAAGTATGTATTAAGTAAAATGGGAACATAAATTTGAGTCCACATTTAAGAGGTCTTTAGAACATAAATATAAGCTTTAAAATTGCCTAAGGTCTTGCTTCACAGCTGGGCCTCACATGGGCACTTTCAAGCCCAATTATAAAAGCAAATAGCAGTCATCTGTAGATCCCTCTGTAGCTCCTGCTCGGAAGCCCTAAGCAGTAGCTGATTTTCCATCTCCCTAGAGGCCTTGGAGCCAGTGCACCTGATAGACAGCTTTAGACCATAGCAGCTTACAAATCTACACATCGTTAAGAGACACATGCAAGGGGAAGACTCAGTGAGCACCAATGCCCCACTGAAGCAAGTCCTGCTTCATAGGGATTTAGTTCTCACACTGAAGTTGAAGCTGATCCTCACAGCCAATTGGCCTGGAGGTCAATTCCTCTCAGTGACACTACAGCAATCAAGTCTCAACTACAACAAGACTGTGATCACAGCCTACACAGGGGTGTACCTAGAGTTCCCAGTTCAGGTGACTGGGGAGGCTGAGCCACTGAGCCCTCCAGGATACCTATTACACAAGGCCACTCTACCAATTCCAGGAGACATGGCAGCTCACTCCTGATACATAGAAACAAACACAGAGAAACAGCAAAAGTGTGGAGACAAAGAAACAGATCACAAATGAAAGACATGGAAGAAAGCAAACTACTGGATATAGAGTTCAAAATCACAGTTATAATGTTACTCAAGAATCTAGAAACCTCCAGGGATTTAGCAAGACTTTCAAAGTTCTTGGCAAGAATGCCCCCAAAATGGAATAGGATCAGTCAAAAGTTAAGCATAGATTGACTGAAATAAGGAATAATATATAGGTATTCAGCAGTAGAGGATTCTGAGAATCAAATAAACAATTTGAAATAGGAAGAGAAAAAACACACAACCAGAAGAGCAAAAAGAAATATGAATAAAAAAATATGAAGAGAGTGTAAGGGTCCCAACATTCACATTTTAAGGGGTGCCGGAAGAAAAGAGAGAGCAAGATACTGAAATCCTATTTGAAGAAATAATGACAGAAAACTTACCCCACCTGGTGAAAGAAATAGACTTACAAGTCCAGGAAGTGCAAAGAACCCCAAACAAAAGGAATTCCAAGAGGACCACATCACAACACATCATAATTAAAATTCCAAGGGCAAAAGACAATCTTTTAAGAGAATCTTAAAAACAGCAAGAGAAGTATAGTTAGTTACCACTGGGAATGCCCATAGAACTGTCAGCTGATTTCTCAACAGAAATGATGCAGGCCAGAAGGGAAGGGCAAGAAATATTCAAACTGATGAATAGCAAGAACCTACAACCAAGATTACTTTACCCAGTAAAGCTATAATTCAGAATTGAAGGTCAGATAAAGAGCTTTACAGACAAGAAAATGCTAAAGGAGTTTATCGCCATCAAACTAGTATTATCTGAAATGTTGAAGGTTATTCTTTAAAAACAGGAGGAAGAAGAAAAAGAAAAAGTAACAAATATGAACAAAAAAAGTGGCAGCAAATATATACCTATCAACAACTGACTCTAACAATCAAAATAAATGAATAAGAAATCTAATCAACAGAATAAACTGGTGAATAAAATAGAATCATAGGCATGGAAATTGAACAGACTGACAATTCTCAGAGGGAAGGGTGGTGCGGGAGAGATTAAACAAAGATCTTATAAGCCTTTCCTTCGAACACAGACAATAGGGTGGCAATGGCCTTGGGGTGGGATGGAAACCAGGTGGAAGGGATAATGGCAGGGGGTTGGGGAAGAAGAACATCTGTAATAATCTCAACAATAAAGATTAAAAAATATTCAAAGTGATAAATAGCACAGTACTATAATCAAGATTATTCTACCCATCAAGGGTCTCATTTCCAGTTGAGGGTCAAAGAGCTTCACAAACAAGTAAAAGGTAAAGTGGTTCATCACTACCAAACCAGTATTACATGAAATGTTGAAAGTTGTTCTTTAAGAAAAGGAGGAGGAAGAGGAGAAAGAGGAGGAGGAGGAGAAAGAGGAAGAAGAAAAAGAACAAGAAGAAAAACAACAACAACAACTAAATAAATGAACAATAAAATGGCAACAAATACCTATCTACCAACAATTGAATCTAAAAATCAAAATAAATGAACTAGAAATCTAATGAACAAAATAAACTGGTGAATAAAATAGAATCAGAGACATGGAAGCATGAAACAGATTAATGAATCTCAGGGGAAAATGGGAAGGAGAGGCGGGAAGAAATTAACCAAATACCTTACCTATGGACACAGACAGTAATGTGGTGAAGGGCTGGGATGGGCTGGGAGTGGAGTGGAGGGTGGCAATCTATAATACTCTCAACTGTAAAGATTTAAAAAATCATAACAAAAAAGAGATATTTTAGTTTATTTTGTTCATTAAATTCCAAATATAAAGGAAATCACATAGCACTTTTATTTCACTGACTGGCTTATTTCTTAGCATAATAATCTCTAAGTATATCATGTCATCCAAAAACATAAGATATCCTTCTTTTTTAAAGACCAGAAGCATTCCATTGTGTAAATGGACCACAGCTCTTTTTTAAAAAAATATTTTATTGATTTTTCACAGAGAGGAAGGGAGAGGGATAGAAAGTCAGAAACATCGATGAGAGAGAAACATCAATCAGCTGCCTCTTGCACAACCCCTACTGGGGATGTGCCCGCAGCCAAGGTACATGCCCTTGACTGGAATCGAACCCGGGACCTTTCAGTCCGCAGGCTGACGCTCTATCCATTGAACCAAACCAGTCTTGGCATGGACCACAGCTCTTTTATGCACTCATCTAATGATGGACGTTTAGGTTGCTTTTAAATCTTGGCTATTATAAATAGCACTGCCATGAACATAGGGGAGCATATATTCCTTCAAATTACTGTTTTGGGTTTCCAAGAAATGGACTTTCTGGATCATAAAGCAGTAAGAAAACTGCCTAAGATAGAAAAAAAAGTAAATTCAATTGACATAAAACTACGCATATGTGAAAGAGAAAAATACAAATTATTTTTAAATAACTTTACCTTTATATAACTACTAGAGGCCTGGTGCACAAAATGTTTGCACTTGGGGGAAGGGTCCCTCAGTCTAACCTGCACCCTCTCACAGTCCAGGAGCCCTCAGGGGATGTCCCACATCTCCTGTGGGTAGCGGATCAAAGCCAGCAGTTAGACATCCTTAGCATTGACGTGGAGGAAGAGGGTCCCGCCACTGCCACTGCACTCACCAGCCATGATCTCAGCTTCTAGTTGAGCAGTGCTCCCCCCATGGGAGTGCACTGACCTCCCAGGAACAACTTCTGCAGTAAGCATCTGTCCCCTGGTAGTCAGTGTGCATCATTGCAACCAGTTGTTCCGTTGTTTGGTTGATTTGTGTATTAGTCTTTTATTATATAGGATTTCTGTAACCACATGTATATCTATCTCCTTAATTATATTTATAGTAGAGGCCCAGTGCATGGATTCATGCACCAGTGGGGTCCCTTGGCGTGACCTATGGTGATTGGGCCTAAACTGGCATTTCAACACTGCCTGTTACTCCTGCCTGCTGCTCCTGCTCATTCCAGACCTGCTGTGCCTGCTCTTGCTCGGTAGTCTCACTGCACCACTCATCTGTCACCCATGAGTCAACTGAGCAGTGTCCCCACTGTGGGAGCACAGTGACAACCATGGGGAAGCTTCGGCATTGAGTGTCTACCCCCTTGTGGGCAGTGCCCATTATAGTCACTGGTCGACTAATTGACTGGTTGCATAGGCTTTTACATATATAGATTACATTTTTTCCAATTTATAATACACTATGTGCCCAGTGCATGAATTCGTTCACCTTGAAAGGAACTGTAGGCCACAAGGCTGTGTTGGGCATAGGGGTGGGTCTAGGCCCATCCTCTGCATCCCTGCCCAGCCCCTCCCACCATGGCACCCATCCCCTGCCTGTAGGCAGCCCCTGGCACTGCCGCTACCACATGCTGATGGCACTGGCCCCTCTCGCACCCACTGATGGCACCGAGTGATTGGGCCAGCACCAGCAGTAGGTGTGAGCAGGGCAGATGCCCTGATTGCCTCTCAGAATCAGGGGGAGATGGAGAAGCCCTCAGGGGCAGTCAGGGTTAGCATCTACCACTCACACCTGTTGATGGAGGTGCCAGCAGCCGGTGCAAGTGGTAGCATCTGTGGGTATGAGTGGGCATCACCAGAAGTTGGTGCAATAGGCAGCTGCCAGCTCCAATCTCCCCTCAGGAGTAGGGAGAGGAGGAAAAGCCATGAGGGGCAATTGGGGCTGGCAGCTGCCACTTGTACCCACTGAGAGTGCTAAGCGATCAGGGCTGGCACCAGGTACCAGCAGTAGGTGTGAGTGGTGGCTCTGGTGGCAGCAGCAGTTGTGACTGGGGCTGGTGCCATCAGCATGTGCAGGCACTAGCAGCAGGTGCAAGTGGCCAGCAGGACCACATCATGCAGGAGCAAAGATTTTTCAGTACCATCAGGGACTTGCCCAGATGACAGCAACTGGCACCTCACCTCAGTCTGGCACCCCTACTCACCTGTTCCACCATTCCACTGTGGGCAATGCCCACCATGTTCAGTGCTCTGCTGCCTGATGCTAACACCCACCATGTTCTGTGGACACACCCCTGGTGGTCAGTGCATGTCACAGTGACTGGTTGTTCAGTTGTTTGCTTGTTTTGCTATTGTCTATTTACATATTAGCATTTTGTATATATAGTTGTTCTTTGTACATAACATGCTCTAGAACAGCATTGTGAAATAGAACTTTCTGCAATGGTGGGATTGTTTTGTATTTGAGCAGCCACTAGCCACATGTGACTATTGAGCACTTTGAATGTGTCTGGTGGAATCAATTTTTTTAATTTTAATTTAAATAGCTATAAGTGTTGGCAAACAGAAGGGGAAAGGGAGAACTGAAAGACTGAAGTTCTGAAGATAGTGGAGAAGATGGTGCTTAAACCTATGATGAAAAAATTGCACTTAATGAAGACAAAGTACCTTTTCCATTGTTAGAGGAGGCAAAAGAAAAAGATCGATGCAAATGGAGTAGGTTAGTGGATGGATGGGAAAATGAGTGAAAATGAAGTATAAGGAAAATGTAAGAGTGAAGACAGAAGACATATGGATATTTCAGGTAATCAGCTATTACGGCTCATTGTACTTCTTGTGTATCCATAAGAAACCACGAAAAGGCACATAACAATTACATAGTTTACCTGACTGAAGAGAGGGCAAATTTCAGCTTTATAAAAAATAGTAACCAAATGTTTTATTTCTTTTTACAAGAAACAAAATATTTTCTAGGGCATAGTACTATAGAAAATACTGATTTCTGCCGAGACCGGTTTGGCTCAGTGGATAGAGCGTCGGACTGTGGACTGAAGGGTCCCGGGTTCGATTCCGGCAAGGGCATGTACCTTGGCTGCGGGCACATCCCCAGTGGAGGGCATGCAAGAGGCAGCTGATCGATGTCTCTCTCTCATCGATGTTTCTGACTTTCTATCCCTCTCCCTTCTGCTCTGTAAAAAATCAATAAAATATATTTTAAAAAAAAGAAAATACTGATTTCATATGAACAACACCAAGAACAAGTTTAACCTGATGAGATTTTTTTAAATTTTTCGTTTAATATATTGGGATGACATAAGTTAATAGCATTATATAAGTTTCAAGTCTATAATTCTATAACATAACATTGTATTCTCACCACCTACACTCTAGTTTCCTTTTGTCAGCATATCTCTGACCCTTACCTCTTCATCCTCTTTCCTCTCTGACAGCTACCTTTCTGGGGAGGGGGGCTTGTTGGTTTTTTAAAATATATTTTTATTGATTTTTCCACTGAGAGGAAGGGAGAGGGATAGAAAGTTAGAAACATCGATGAGAGAGAAACATCAATCAGCCGCCTCCTGCACACCCTCTATTGTGGATGTGCCCACAACCAACATACATGCCCTTGACCGGAATTGAACCTGGAACCCTTCAGTCCGCAAGCCGACGCTCTATCCACTGAGCCAAACCGGTTTCAGCTACCTTTCTGTTGTTTTTTCATTCACTTGTTGCTTTCTGATTTATATCCCATATATGAGTAAAATTATATGGTTCTTATTCTTTATTGTATGATTCATTTCACTTAGCATGATACTTTGAGGATCTTCTATGTTGTCACAAATGGCAGTATTTAATTCTTTAATATGGGTGAATGATATTATATTGTATATACTGTATATACCTCTTCTTCTTTATCCAACCATCCATTAAAGAATACTTAGGGTTTTTTCATGTCTTGGTTACCATGAATAATGCTGAAATGAACACAGGAGTAGGTATATCTTTACAATTAAGTGTTTTCAAATTTTCCAGGTAAATACCCAGAAGAGGGATTATGGGGTCATATGGTAGTTCTATTCTTAAAATTTTAAAATATAATTTATTGATTTTTTACAGCAAGAAAGAAAGAGGGAGAGTCAGAAACATTGATGAGAGAGAAACATCAATCAGCTGCCTCCTGCACAACCCCTACTGGGGATGTGCCCGCAACCAAGGTACATGCCCTTGACTGGAATTGAGCCTGGGACTCCTGAGTTCACAGGCCAATATTCTATCCATTGAGCCAAACCAGTTAGGGCCATTATTAATTTTTTGAGGAAACTTCATACTGGTTTTCACAGTGGCTTCACCATTTTACATTCCCACCAGCAATTTATGGAAGTTCTTTTACTCCCAGATCCTCTCTGCTTGTTATTTCTTGTCTTATTGATAATCACCATTCTAACAGGTGTGAGGTGATATCTCACTTTGATTTGCATTTTCTTTATAGTTATTTAAGCTGAATATCCTATATAATATAAAAACCTAATATGCTGTGTCTGTTCAATCAAAGCATAATTCTATATAATAAAAGTCTAATACGCAAATAGACTGAATAGTGGAACAACCAGAACAATGGAATAACAGAACCATCAGTCTCTATTACATGTGCTGACCACCAGGGGGTATGTGCAGAACAGGGCAGGTGTTGGCTGTGGCAGGATAGTGGAGCAGATGAGTGGGGGCACCAGACCAAGGTGGGGCACTAGTTGCCATAATCAAGGTGAGCCTCTGAAAATTCTTTGCTCCCGCATGCCACGGTCCTACCCGGACCTTGCACCTGCTTCCAGTACTGACCCCACTCACACCCACAACTGGCACCAGAGCTGCTGCCCACACCCTGCCAGTCCCCAGTGCTGGTTCCTATTGCTTGGTGCCATAAGCGAGTGTGAGCAGCAACTGCTGACCCTGATCTCCCCTGAGGACTTCTCCACCTTCTTCTGCTCCTGAGGGGTGATCAGAGCAGCAGCCACTGCTCACACCCACTGCTGGTCCCAGCCCCAATTGCTCTGTACATTCAGTGGGTGTGAGCAGGGCCAGTGGGAGTGGCAGTGGTGGCAGGAGGGACTTGGCAGGGGCTCAGAGGATGGGCCAAGACCCGCCCTCATGCCTACCAAAGCCTTGCAGCCTACAGTTCCTTTCAAGGTGCACAAATTCATGCACTGGGCCCCTACTATGTGAATGAAATGCTACAGCTGCTTAACCACTTACTATGATGTGCACTGACCATGAGGGAGTAGACAGTTGGCTGATCAACCAGTTGCTATGACATGAACTGACCACCAGAAGGCAGACACTCTAACCAGTAGGTTAGCTTGCTGCTGGGGTCTGGCCAATTGAGATTGAGTAAAATGGTCCAGACACACCCTGGAACCTTTCTGCGGTCCCTTCCCACCTGCCTAACCTCCTATGTTCTTCCTCAACTTCAGTCATGCACTGGTGAGGTCCCCCAGCCTGGGCTATGCCCTCTTACAATCCAGGACCCCTTGGGGATGGCAGAGAGCCAGCTGGAGCCCAATCCCACAGGCCAGCCAGAGGGATCACACTGGTGCAAAAATTCATGCACCAGGCCCCTAGTCTTTTCATAAATCTGTTGGCTGTTTGTATGCCTTTCTTGAAAAGTGTTTATTCAGGTCCTCTGCCATTTTTAAAAAAAATATGATTGCTTATTTCTTTTAGTTGAGTTGTATGAGTTCTTTATATATTTTGGTTATTATCCTCTTATCACAGTTATGTTTGCAAATATTTTCCCCCATTCAGTTGGTTGCCTTTTTGTTTTGCTGATTATTTATTTTGCTGTGCAGAAGCTTTTCAGTTTGGTATAGTAACTTTTGCCTTGCATTTGGGTCAAGTTCATAAATTCCTCTCCAAAACCAATAATCATAAATTTAGTATCTATGTTTTCTTCTATGTATTTTATTATTTCACGTCTTATCCCAGTACATAAAAACGTAGGGTCTGTAACATCCAAAAGGCTTGACCTATCGGAAGTCAGTTCTATAGTCAGTGGCAACCCAGCTCTGACTGCCACCATTGAGGGCAAGGAGACCCACCATTGACTGCAGAGGGCGCTGTGGATCAGGCCTGGAAAGAGGCCCAAAGAGAGAGGCAGGGTCTAATCTGCAGCCTCCATGGCAGCTGTTGATCAGCCATTGCCTCTCTCATTCTCTGGGCTTCACCAGCAGCTGCACCTCTGTTACTCTCCAGGCCTCCACAGGGGCTGCTGATCAGCCTCATCTCTCTGATCAGGCCCAAAGATAGGTCCAGAGATGCTGACTGGCATAGAAACCAACCAATCAGAACCAAATTGGCTGGCAGGGGAGGGCATTTAGGGGCAAGATCAGACTGGCAGGGGAAGGCACTTAGGGTTGACCAAGCAGGCAGATGCCATTAGGGGTGAGATCAGGCTGGAAGGAGGGGTGCTATTGGGTGTGAGTTCAGGCCAGCAGGAGATGATAGTTGGGGGCAAGATCAGGCCACTAAGGGAAGGGCAGTTAGTGGTGATCAGGCAGGCAAAGGCAGTTGAGGTTGAGATCAAGCTGGTAGGGGAGGGCAGTTGGTGGGTGAGATCAGCCTGGAAGAGGAGGGCAGTTAGGGGCGAGATCAGGCTGGCAAGGGAAGGGTAGTTAGGGGAGATCAGGCAGGCTGGCAGATGAGCAGTTAGGAGCCAGCAGTCCCAACTGAGAGGGATGTCCAACTGCTGGTTTAGGCTTAAACTCACAGGGACTGGGCCTACACTTGCAGTTGGACATTCCCCAAGGGATCCCTGATTGGAGAGGATTAGAGAGGGAACCACTGTTTGTGCACAAATTTTGTGCACCAGGTCACTAGTCTACATTATAAATGGCCTGTGGCCGTAACACCATAACATCTTAATGACCAAGACTGAACTCACCAGGAAGTGCATTGATGGATTGCATGGTGGCTGTGACAGGTGGGACTCTGGGATCTTGCAGCAGTGGCAGGAAGGAGTCTGGGGTCCTGCAGCATGGGAGGTCTGGATCTTGCATGATTTTACACACTGGGCTTCTAGTATTTAATATTTTGATCCATTTAGAATTAAATTTTGTGTGTGGTGTCAAATAGTAGTCTTGTTTCATTCTTTTGCATGAGGCTTTCTAATTTTTGCAACACCATTTATTGTGAGGTATTCTTTTCTCCATTGTATGTTTTTTCTTCTTTGTCAAAAATTACTTGCCCATGCACATATGGGTTTATTTCTGGGCTCTCAGTTCTCTCCGTTTCTATCTTTCTGTTTTTTCTTCCAATGCCATGTGTTGTAATTACTGTAATTCTGAACTATAATTTGAAGTCAGAGAATGTAATAGCTTTAGCTTTGTTGTTGTTGTTTTTTTCCGTCAAGATTGAATTGGCTATTTGGGATATTTTGTGGTTTTATATAAATTTTGTGTTCTATTTCTTTGAAAAATGTTATTAGGATTTTATTTATTTATTTATTTATTTATTTTCTTAAATATATTTTATTGATTTTTCACAGAGAGGAAGGGAGAGGGATAGAAAGTCAGAAACATCGATGAGAGAGAAACATTGATCAGCTGCCTCTTGCACACCCCCTGCTGGGGATTGTGCCCCCAGCCACGGTACATACCCTTGACCGGAATCGAACCTGGGGCCCTTCAGTCCGCAGGCCCGATGCTCTATCTACTGAGCCAAATCGGTTTCGGCTGTTATTAGGATTTTAATGGAGATTACATTAAATTTGTATATTACATCAGGTAATATGGAAATTTTAATTATGTTGATTCTTTCAATCTATGGTTGCAGAGTATCTATTTCCTTGTCTAACAATATATTTTGACAAAGTAATGCCATTAAGTAGATTCTATTTAATACATTTGTAGATTTGTTATAAATCTGTTTTTATGGTTATATATTTATATAAATCTATAAATTTATAGCTGTAGGTCATTAAAAGCCATTAACAGGGTGGAGATAGGATAGTGATTATGGGTGGGTCTAGTAACAATAAAGTTATGGTCCTTTAGAACTAGCTTTAAATAGTTCGGACCTAACAGTTGGGTCCAACTGATAACTAAATACATCATATGAATATTTCATGATATGCTTTGTATATGTAGATATTGCCCAAATCCCCAAATTTGGATAATGATAGTGTATTATCAGATTATTTTTTTGTTTTTTGTTTTTTGTTTTTTTTTTTTAAAGAACACATTCAGATGCATTCTTTAACAGCAGGTTTTCTTCTGCATTCTTGTTTCTTTTTACTGGCTGAAGAATTTTTTTTTCCTGAACCATCTTTCCTCCACTCACAAGGACTTTGTTGTTTAATGACAAAATCCTCTATGTTGTTACAAATGGCATTTCATGATAGCTTTGTGATACTTGAGTTAGGATCTGGGAATCATACTTCTTCAACAGTGAGTTGGCAAAATGGAAAGTGAAAACTTGATTCTGCTTAATTTCACATACATTTTGCCTGTATTCTCAACAGAATGAGTCTTATAAACTTCACTTTGCTTTTTCTTAGATAGTTAATTCATCATTTAACATTTTCTTTCCAACTTTCTGTGGAACTAAATAGAATTTCAGGCCACTCACTGTGAGTGCCAGATCAAGGCAATATGAAAAGTAAAATATCTTAAATGCAAGAAGAATATTGAAAATCAAATGCCTATGTAGTTGTAAATCTATATTTATGTGTGGGATCCAGGGATGAATTTATATATGACTAGTGGCCTAGTGCACAAAATTTGTGCATGGGAAGGGGGCGGGGTTGTCCTTTAGCCTGGCCTGCATCCTCTCTAATCTGGGACCCTTGTGGGATCAGGCCTAAACTGGCAGTTAGACAACTCCCTCGCAATATGGAACTAATGGCTCCTAATTGCTCACCTGCCTGCCTGCTTGACCTCTCCTAACCACACTGCCTTATGGCCTGCTTGCCCCCAACTGCACCCCCTGCCAGACTGATCACCCCAACTGCTCTCCCCTTCTGGCCTGATTATCTCTAACCGCCTCTGCCTCGGCTCCACCACCATGGCTTTGTCCCAAAGGACATCTAGAAGGTATCATAGTCTAATTAGCATATCACCCTTTTATTAATATAGATAAGATATGACATACTACCATAACTATAACATATCTACCAGTATTACTCTATGAGAATACATACTTCATGCAATAGGAAGGCATCTAATACAGTACATTGTATATGTTGTAAGTAGTAGGAAATACTGTATTTGTAGCAATGATATATACTCTGTGACTTCCCTTCCTGATCTGGGAATGGTTCCCCAGTTCTTTGAATGTTTCCTGGCCCTTAATGTATTTTTTTTTGTCATTCAGTGTAACTTTATTTACTGTTTATTGCACATGAGGTCTTAAATTTCTAACCACCAAAGAATCAAAGGAGTATTTTTTCTATGAATTTTAAGCTTAATATTAGTGAACTCGTGTATTCATATGTTTTATTGTAAACATCTGAATTATTCACACTGTCATAGATCCTGAACTCATAAGCATGGACCATGCACAGGCTGGCAGCAAGCCAGGAAGTCACTCTGCAAGAAAACTGATACCCTGCATAAGGAGAAAAGTCATAGCATAACATTTAATGTCCAACCTAAGTCACCTCAGAATGCTATATATATTGACTTCTTAATTTATATAGTATTGGGAACTCAACTGCTTGGTTGGTGAAAGGGTTCATTATTGGGAGGATTGTTTCTGAAATAATTAAGGAAAGGTGGGTACAATCTTTCTTCTTGGTTGCTTGCTCCTACCCAGGACCTTTATTGTTTTAGGCAGCTTCTTGGGCAACTTTTACTTCACCTTCACCTTCTTCCTCCTTTACATCCTCAAATTCTTCTTTGGCACCTTCTTCCTCTTCCTCTCCTTCCTCTTCCTCAGCCTCTTTCTTTTCCTTCTTCTCCTCCTCAACTTCTCCTTCAGAGGGTGTTCATCCTTAGTTTTCTTGGCTTTTCCAGCCTCAATGGTCTCCTCCACCTCGATCTGCTCCTCCTGGACATGGCTGGGGTATTAAGAAGGGAAGAAGCAAGTGAACCTCAAGTAGGAGCTAGTCTGTAAATGACCACAGGCAGATCACCAAAGACCTAGGAACTCTGGGAGTAGCTGCTGGCTATGCTTCCCATGCTGGTGAAACTGAGCAGGGTCTCCTCACCTTCCAAGAATTTCCTGTAAGCTACAATGTCAATGTCCAAAGCCATCTTCACATTGAGGAGGTCCTGGTATTCTTTTAAATATAGTTCCATTTCATTCTTTGTAGTTCTCATCTCATTTTCTAATTTGTTGATAGCACTAATATCAGAGTTCTGTTATCCTCCAGCTCTCTCAGCTACTTTCCAGTGCTTCGTTCATGCCACTGCATGCTTCATTCTCCAGGGTCTTGGCCTTGAGCAGTCCCTGGCCTGCACCATGTAGGTGTTCTTGGTAGCGCTCTTGGTCAGCTTGGTGATTTGGCTCTTGTACCATCCTTCGGCATTCTGCTTGTTCTTGGCAGCTAGCCTCTCGTACTGAGCACGGATGTCCTTGAGCATAGCAGAGAGGTCGGACTTGGAGAACATGTCCATCTCCATGGAGATCTGAGCACATTGGATCTGCACCTGCAGCTTGGCTATCTTCTCTTCGCGCACCTTCTTCAGAAAGGCGATTTTGTCCATCAGGCTGTCGATGCACTTTTCCACCTCAGAGCCTGCAAGAGCCGCTTCATCTGTACCTTTGCTCACCTCCATAAGCCAGACCTCTGCATCCTCATGGTTCAGCACCTCTTCCCGGTAGCATGCCTGCAGATTGTTCCCAGCCACTTTGGAGCCCTGGTGCCTCTTAACTGCCCACTTTCTTCTCCTCTCCAGGGACAGGGCTGCTCCACCAGTGTTCTCAGGCAGCCCAGGGGCAGAAAGTGATCCCAGAGACCCTGGCCACTCCCGTCTATAGAACCCCCAGCAACTTCAGGTGCTGTACATGCCTCCTGCCTAGTCCAGATTGCCACCTGGACCCCAAGAGCAGTGTCAGGTGCTGGCTAATGGAACTGCTCAGTCCTGATTGGCTCATGGACTCCGCGGGGGGCATCAAGCACTGTCCATGCCACCTGCCCAGGTCCCTGATAGCTGCCTGGAACCTGAGCGTGACATTAGGAGCTACCTGCTAAAACTGCCTGGTTTGATCGCCACCTGGACCCTGCGGGCAATATCAGAAGCTGCCTGCTGGAACTGCCCGGTCCCAATCAACTCCTGGACTCCATGAGCAATGTCAGATGCAGTCCAACGGGCCTTCCCACTCCCGATGGACATCCCAGATGACATCAGGCACTGTCCATGATGCCTGCCCCATCCCGATTGTCCCTGGGCCCCTTGGGCAGCTTCAGGCACTGCCTGCGGGGCTACCTGGATCCCTATCCCAATCACCACCTTGACTCCTCAGGGGCGTCAAGTGATGCCTTTCAGGCCTGCTGGGTCCATGGCAGCCTGGACTCTGAGGGCCCTATCAGGTGCTGCCTGCACATCCTGTATATGCAAATTTACACACCATCTTAGTTGAGTTTATTTGCATATCACTTCTCATTGGCTGTGGATGTAGCAGAGGTACAGTCAATTAGCATCTTTCTCTTTTATTAGTGTAGACTAGAGGCCCAGTGCACAAAATTTGTGCATGGGAGGTGAGGGATGTCCCTCAGCCCAGTCTACACCCTCTCCAATCTGGGACCCCTCGAGGGATGTCTGACTGCCCATTTAGGCCACTGCTTCTGCCTGCCAACTTGATCATCCCCTAACCACTCCCCTGCCAACCTAATTGATGTCTAACTGCTCCCCTGCCAGCCTGTTTGCCCCCAACTTCCCTCCTTTGCTGGCCTGATCGCCCCTAATTGCCCTCCCTGCCTTCTTTTGTGGGCCTGGTCCCTCCAACGGCCCTCCCCTGCTGGCCATTTTGTGGTGGCCATCTTGTGTCCACATGGGGGCAGGATCTTTGACCACATGGGGGCAGCCCTTTTGTGTGTTGGAGTGATGGTCAATCTGTGTATTACTCTTTTATTAGATAGGATAGAGGCCTGGTGCATGGGTGAGAGCCAGCTAATTTGCCCTGAAGGTTATCCCGACTCAGGTTGGGGCTTCTCTTGGAGTGTGGGGAGGCCTAGGGGAGGGGCCTGTAGTGGTTTGCAGGCCAGCCATGCCCTCCAGTGACCCATGCAGAGGCCCTGGGATCTGGAATTAATTTATGTTCTACAATTGAAACTTTGTAGCCTGGAGCACAGCCAAGCCTTCTGCTCACTCCCTGGCAATAGCCATTTCTGTTTGGGTTCATTTAAATTCTATAATTGAAACTTTGTAGCCTGGAGTGGAGACCTAGGTAGGCTGCAGAAGCTTGGCTTCCTCCATCACACAGGCAACCCTGGCCTCTGCTTTCTCCAGCTCCATGGCTGCTCCCATTTCTGTTGGGATATATCTTCTATAATTGAAACTTTGTAGCATTGAGTGGAGAGGCTTAGGCTGGCAAGGGCTGGCAGAAAGCTTGGCTTTCTCCATTTCAGGGGAAACCCAAGCCTCCCTCCTGCTTTCAGTGGACTCAGCCATCTTGGTTGGGGTTTATTTGCTCCTGATTGGCTGGTGGGTGTGGCTTGATCAGAGGTATGGTCTTTTATTAGATAAGATATCACGAGGCTACTACATTTTAAATTTTTGTTAATATTAGATTTTATAGTAATCATTCTTTAAGCATCTTCTACACAGAATGTCTGTACTGAGCAATAACTATGCTTATTAATGAATCACATTGCTTAGGCTGTCATGATGGAGAGATACTCTGTATGTACTTTTTGCATGGATTTCCCTTTGACTCAGTAAGAAAATGTGTAAAGAAACATGAAGCAAATGCTGTGTAAGATGTTGATAGACAGATTGCTTAGTTGTTCTGGGAGGTCTGCCTATTCCAAGGAGGAATTTTCCCCAAACTCTGTGAGAGATTCTCTTAATTTTTTCACAAGTCCTAAAATAGATGACACAATACCTCTCCACCTTTAGACCCAAAAAAGCATATCATGTTGAAATAGTAAATCTCATAGTAATTCTGAATAACTTCTATTATGAAAGTGTGGTTGCTTTGCCATTTAATATTTAACTTCAAACATACCAGGGTATTAAGTAAAAATAACTGGTATTTTAAGAACTTGCATTCTACAGTAACACAGTGTCAGAGGGAGAATACTCTCCACTTCAGGCTATTAGCTAAGGGCACTTAAAATAAGATTGAGAGTTAAAATGAAAACTAACACTAGTGTCTCTTCTGACCACACTGCATAATCTAATGTACTTAAACTCTTCCTGCAAAATCCTGCTGCTTTTCCATTGTTTGATATTCTGACCATGTTTGAACTCTTGAACTCTGACAGAGAGGAGGGACTTAGAAAATCTGTCATCTGATCTGTGTTATAAGGTAAATGAAATAGCTTTCTTTTTGATAGCATGCCTTTCTGCCTAACAGTTGGTGGGAAATTAAAATTATCTGGATGGGGAAGACTGGTGAAAGGTCTAAGGACATCAGTTTTTTGGGAGGACTTTTCTGGAAAAAAAATAGGCAGGGTTTATTCTCCCCCTCTTATTTCCTGCCACATATTAATAATATTTCACTGTTTATTTATTCATTTTTATGATTTACTGCAAATCTTGGAGGAGAAGGAATTCCTGTTATGCTACTGGCCAGCGAGGCTGGTGGTTAGATGCTGACATTTTGAATTCCAGCCATATTAATTGCTGGGTAAAAGCTATAATCTTTCTCTATTTGAAGCCCAAAGCTGATTTTTAGGCAACACTTCAAAAGCAATGCACAACTGATGAGGCATATTTCCTACCAGCTCTGAATTACCATGATTGACTCAGCTTGTGTTATTCTACATGTGCCTTACATATTTGGCTACCTAATCAAACAATTTGATTTTGATATTAGAGAGCAAAAGAAAATACCTTTTGCTATCTCCATGGTGATCTACAACTCCTTGTGAGGTATTTCAGTGGTTAGTTAAACCACCTTAGGAATAGAAATACCTAAATCATTTGTTTCTTACACTAGAAAACATGGCTCTTAAACATTTTCTTCCTCTCCTCCTTTCCCTCCCCCTTCTCCTCTTCTGGTACAACAAAACATAAATCATCAGTCTCAGTTCACTATAATTAATAACAAAAGTCTATGAAATAAGGCATTTCATACGTTCTCAAATTATTAGAACTCTTCGAGGTTTTTTCAAAATAATTTTTAATATATTTTTATTGATTTCAGAGAGGAAGGAAGAGGGTGAGAGAGATAGAAATATCCATGATGAGAGAGAATGCCTCTTGCAAGTCCCCCATTGGGGATCAAGTCCACAACCTGGGCATGTGCCCTTGACTGGAATTGAACCTGGGACTTTTCAGTTCACAGGCTGATGATCTATCCACTGAGCCAAACCAGCTAGGGCTCAAAATAGTTTTTAACATCAGCTATTTAAAATTCAACTCAATATATATGAAGCAAATGTAACCAAGATTTTAAAATAATTAAGTATACAGTATGAACATTCTATAAAAGACTAAATGAAAATGACAGCTACCAAAACAACAGTAACACAAAATTAGAAAAAGATAAAAAATGGAAATCCATGACCAATATGAAACTTTTTATTGGTATGTCTTTCACTTGCAGCTTGTTTATCTTTAGATCTGCACTAAAAGGACTTTCTTATATAGGATTTACCAAGGGTACTTAGTGTGCAATGTATGAGAAAGATTAACACTATTTCAGATCAAAGGAAGACCCTGCTGCATGGTCTTAGAGATGTCATTCACTCCCATTATGGTTCATTTGCACAAGATTTTCATGTAATATGAGCCATTGTTCTGATGGCAGTGATTTGACATAAAGACAGGGTTGAACTGCATCTAAGTCCTGGGCAGTCAGGCTGGGGGGTATCTTGGTCCCAAAGAACTTGCCAATCATTAAAGGACACTGTTACTCAGTTAGGGATCATCCCTCCCCCTACCCCAATCTCCTTGTTTTTAAGGTAGAAAACTTCTTGAATGTTTATGAATACCATAAAAATCAGGCAATGCCTATCTGTGCTAGATTAGATTGCACTTGAACCAGACAAAGTTTCAGATACCTTATTCAAAAGGCAAGTGCTGAGCAATTTTGTCAACTGATTTTTTATCTCATGTTTTCTGCTATGATTATTTTAATTTTAAAATACTTGCAGTAGTAATGTTATGCCTGAGATAAATGAAATCTTTTATTTAAGCTATATTTGTGCTTTCCTAGTTTCATGGCTATGCATAGATTATACGTTTACAATATGAGTCACTAACATTCTCTTTCTTTCTGCAAGTTAGAGTTAAAAGAAAAAGAGAGAGATAGTATTGCTGTTTCAATGGTGCCTGCCTTATAAATGAAAAAGAAATATTCTGTCAAAACCTGGGTGATCTCAAATATAATTTTATTTAACTAGAGAGAACATAATCCTATTAACTATATTCAACATATATCACAATATAAAAATACATTTAGGTGTATTAAATATACACAGAACTAAAGTTTTTGAAGTGGTTTATTCTAACTATTAAATTAAATGTGAAGAATTAAAGATAAAAACTACATTAGAATATAATCTCATTTTAGTGTCTGGTTTGAGTTTCTAATGCATTTTAAGTGTAGAATTGTGGCACTCACGCAGCATTTATCATTTCTGGCAGGGTGATGGCTAGTTTTATGCAGTGTTTATTCAGTGTTTTCAGTATAGAGATGCACTAAAATTTTTAGATTTTAAAATTTTATTTTATAAAATATCTTACCTGAATTTTGCATTTAGAACAAGATCGACTATAATTTTTTTAGCTTTTTTACTCTATTTAATTTTTTATACATTAACCATAATGTCAAAGAACAAAAGAAGTGAACTCATATAATTCTATCATATTGGAAACATGTTTAAAAAACATAGAATTCACTATTATGTAATAATCTTTAAATGTTTTATAAAGATAAGAGTGGATACAAATTTTTATTTAGAAAAATTTTTCCTGTTCAATTCCAATTAAAATAAATAGTGCATTTGAGGATAACCATAAAAAAGCTAGCATGCACAGTAAAATATTGATTAAAATATATATTCACCTAGAAAATGAAAATAACCATGGAAATTTAAAATGTATTATTAACAGAATACTCCCAGTTTTTAATTTGATAAATTTCACAAATAAAAAAAGTTCAAAACACAATATAAAAAAAACACTTGCATGTCCCTCACCCAGAATCAACAATTAACATTTTGCCATATTTACCTTATGTTCTTTCCATTTGAAAATGACACCCCTACATTTTTCAGTCTGCATTTCCTAAATACAAGAATGATGTCCTTACATAACTATAGTGCTAGAAAATTGAAATAGTTTTATAAAATCTAGTCATTAGAATGTTTAAAATGAATTAAAGATAAATTAGAACTCAGGAAGAATAACACACACACACACATAGTTAATAAAAATACAACTTTAATGATCTATTACATAGGCAGATTATCACTTACTTTAAATTCAAGATTTACATGGAACTATTTCTATTATAATTTATAGGCAGGTTTTTAAGAACAAATAATAAACTATTAGTGTATGTCTTTTTCATTATGAAACACTTTCAAAATATATGAACAATAGCGCCCTCTAAATTTGGATAACATGAGAAAAAGGTATTACTGGTTGAGAAAGGGAGCATTTTAACAATAATCACTGTGGGTTTGGGAACAAATGATGTAATTGTGATCCATTACAAAATTACACAGTATTTTCTCATATGATTTTATATTTTAAACCATTACTTTAGTATGAGAAATCAAAATTGAAAAACTCAATATTGTACCACTCAGCAAATAGAATGACAGAAATAATAGTGAAAAGGAAACAGAAATCTCTCTAGGAAAATACATAAGCCTATTTTAAAAATAAACAATCATATAATTTAGTGGATTTTCAGAAATCAGTTATAAGTAGTTAACATTATATTATTTTTCTTTCTTATATAAATAGGACATTGAGATGTTTTCAATTTCAGAAATGGATTCAATGCTATGCAAAAAAGTTTTATAAATCTTGGTATTTGAATAAAAATGCAAACTTAAAATATTACATATTAATTATGTGTTCAAGAAATTAAATAAAATTGTTTAAGTTCTTTTGAAAATGTTTTTAGATTAAGCCATAATTAAGTTAAAAATATAAAAGCATATTAAATACAATCTATTTTCTCATATGTGGATCTTCATGTCTATAATTAACTAGCAAAACTATCCCAAATACAATTAAAATGGTGTCCCCATCTAATTAAGAAGCAAAAAAATTATACACATTATACATTTTTAAATATTGTGACATTTGTACAACATAGAATAAAATATTTAAATATATATTTGCAAGTTCTTTTTCTAATTATAAATACTTTGTTTTATGACATCTGAGGTTTAATTTTTCTTAATAATCAAGTTGGTAAAAAATGTGTTTGATCATAAAATTAATCCAATGTACGGCATTTAAAAGGTTTAGTTTTCTGTTTAGTTTCATGCTTTTTTGTCCAATGGAACTTTTTGAATTAAAAATAATGCTTATTTCACAACTGATATTCTTTAAATATATTCTTTTATACACAAGTTTGATGAAGCCTAAACTAAAAACCTTGTATTAAATTATCTGTGAGTTGTTAGTTGGCAAGGAAATTAAGATAGCTAAAAACAGGAAAAGTGTTACTCTTAATTTAATGCAAATGTTTCAATGTCTAAGTCATTTTATTTAAATAAAAAACAATAACAGAAAAATTAGAAATCAAACATACTTTGTTTGAAAAATAGTCAACTAAAATATACAAAACAAACTCCTCAAGACTGCTTTGTACATTTTAAGTTATAGCAAACCTGAATAATATAACTCATGAGAAAAAAAGAATGCCCTTTAAAATGATTCCTTTAGTTTCTCCTTTGCTTACAGTGGCATGAAAAATCCTATAGCATTCTCGCATTTGTAAACAAAATGCCAGTGACTCTGGAAATCATCTTATGAGCAAATTAAAACAGTGAAAGAATGGTGCGAATAATTGTTTCATATGTACTTTGCTTGTGACTGCTGTAATCATCAGGCCTGATTTACAAATGTAGACTTGAAGGTTTCTCAGCTTCCTGCAGGGCAGAAGACTGTTACTTTGGCACTCACCCTTTCGTCCTTGTAATCACCACTTAAAACTGTGTCCTGGTACTTCCAATTTTCAGCCTCCTGATTGAACACCTCATTCTGTGCTAACAAGGTGTCCAAGGTATTTGAACAGGGGCTCCAGTTGGAAAATTTTTAATGGTTTTCCTCATTAAGTGTTGCTATGCTAGTTTTGGTAATTGTCTAAATTTCAAGTTGGTTTCTTCCCCCTTTAGCTTAAAGAAGGATGCTATGTTTAAGACAGTAACAGTAACACTGGTTTCAAAATTGACAAGGGAAGTTGCCTGATTCTGTGTTATACAATAGTTTTCACAGAATTAATAAAATTATCTTGAATGCCTAGGTTTATTCTCCTGTTATTTTCAATAAATGACTAAAGAGAAACCATATAAAGTTGAAGGTAAAAAATTTTCATAGGATGCAGCTATGAAGTAGCTAAGATTACCTCAAAGTTTACCAGATAAAAAACAAGCAACAAAAATGATTTATTTAAAAACGTGTGAAACAATAGAGTTATGACAGTGTTTTAAAATATTTTTGTGAAAATAAAATTGATTAATCCTATTATTGACATCTAGTCTATTTCAATAATTTATACATGTGTATTTAAAAAACAAATATAGCCTAATTTATTTAAAAAAATTTTAATTATAAGTAATGCTAATTTACTTTATTTACTATTACAATGACTTCTCATGATCATTAATTACAAAGTCTATTTTTAATCAAAGATAGATAATTTTAATAGATTTATTTTTCTACTAACTTTTTAAAAAATATAATTTCAGATGTTATCTGAATGCTTAAAATTGGCTTTTATAAGTGTACATAAAAATCCTCAGAACATTTTTTATGAATCGAATGCATTAACTTCCGGAAATGCCCCTAACAATGCCAAATTATTTTCTTTGTATAATATATTGCTTTATATTTCTATACTTTATAAAAATATATTTCTCAAGAAAAATTAAGAGAAAACAATTTTATATATCCTTTCATTTAGTTTAAAAACATCTGATTTACTTTATCAATTCAGACTTAAAAGGGAGACCATTTCAAAAAGAGTTTTTCTTACACATTCTGTATTTATTTTCTTCTTAATCACGAAAGGCTTTGCTAAGTTTGGCAGCAGTGTCTCCAGGGATTTATTTTAAATTACTTTCAGTGATTTGGACAGTTGCCATTTTATCATAGAGATGAAAAGGTGGGAGATGAGATTCAGCTGAGTATAGAAGTTACTCCCCTATACTTAGCAAAGGGCTATTTTAAAGTGATTTATGTGGCAGTTTTCTCCTCTGTCACTATTATATCCCTGCTGCCTGAGTGTGACAATGTGGTGCTTGCTAACATTTTGGCAATAATTCATTGGGATGAGATTTTTTTTGCCTAGAGTTCAGCCTGCAATCCTTTTAACACTCTGCTAACAGGCCCAAGTTCTCTACAGGCTTATTTATTTCTCACTTTGGAACTGTGCCCTCACAAAAAATCTGACTCTGTAAATCTGCAACTTTTCTTTTTGAATTGGAAGTTGAATACAGACCATGAATTGTGCATATAAAAAAATGCCCCCTTACTGTATAAGTATTTTTTGTATTTCGTGAATCACGCCTGAAGTTATTTAGATTACTGCTAGTGTCATCAAGGAAAAAGGATATCATTATTTTGCCTTGTAAAAATACTAATGCATGGATGTAATTTTACTGTTTATTTGACCAAGTTTTTCAAGCATATTAAAATTCTGCAACACAAAGAAAAAACTGATGGCTACAGTTTCATGTTAACAGGCTTAAATCAATCAATACAAAGAAACAATTTTTGATGTTTATAAACCATTATATTTTTGTCTTTAAAAATCTAGAAAAATGTTTATATATTTATATTGAAAGTTCTGCAATTAATTAATTAATCATGGAATCTCTGAAATCTTTCTGTTTGAAATTAGGAAATATGATTTAATTTTTTTATTTTTTATACATATATATAAATTATATGTATATATTTTAATTTACTTATTGATAACGGTGTTACATGTGTGTCTTTATTCCCCTATTACCCTCCCATCCCCCTCATGCCCCCTCCCCCTTTGTCTGTGTCCATTGGTTAAGCTTATATGCGTGGATATAAGTCCTTTGGTTGATCTCTTCCCCTTGCCCCCACCCTCTCCTACCTTCCCTCTGAGGTTTAATGGTCTGATCAAAGTTTCTCTGTCTTTGGGTCTATTTTTTTAAATATATTTTATTGATTTTTTTTTTTTTTTTACAGAAAGGAAAGGAAAGGGATAGAAAGTTAGAAACATCGATGAGAGAGAAACATGGATCAGCTGACTGCTGCACACCCCCTACTGGAGATGTGCCCACAACCAAGGTACATGCCCTTGACAGGAATCGAACCTGGGACCCTTCAGTCTGCAGGCCAACATCTACCAACTGAGTTAAACCAGTTTCAGCCTGGATCTATTTTTGTTCATTAGTTTATGTTGTTCATTATATTTCATAAATGAGTGAGATCATGTGATATTTATCTTTCTCTACCTGCCTTATTTCACTTAGCATCCTCTGCAGTTCAATCCAAGCTGTTGCAAATGGTAAGAAGTTCTTTTTTTACTTCAGCGTAGTATTCCATTGTGTAGATGTACGACCGTTTTTCAATCCACTCATCTGCTGATTGGCACTTAGGCTGTTTCCAAATCTTAGCTATGGTAATTGTGCTGCTATGAACACAGGGGTGCATACATCCTTTCTAATTGGTGTTTCTAGTTTCTTGGGATATATTCCTAGAAGTGGGATCACTGGGTCAAATGGGAGTTCCATTTTTAGTTGTTTTTTGTTGTTGTTGTTTTGTTTTGAGGAAACTCCATACTGTTCTCCACAGTGGCTGCACCAGTCTGCATTCCCAACAGCAGTCCACGAGGGTTCCATTTTCTCCGCATCCTCACCAGCACATCTCCTTTGTTGATTTGTTGACGATAGCCATTCTGACTGGTATGAAATGCTACCTCATTGCCATTTTGATTTGCATATCTCAGATGATTAGTGACTTTGAGCATATTTTCATATGCCTCATGGCATTCCTTCTGTCTTCTTTCAAAAGCTGTCTATTTAGATCTGTTGCCCATTTTTTGTTTTGGTTGTTTATCTTTCTTTTGTTGAGTTGTATGAGTTCCCTGTAGATGTTGGAGATTAAGCCCTTATCAGTGATAACATTGATAAATCTGTTTTCCCATAAAGTGGGCTTTCTTGTTGTTTCGTTGATGGTTTCTTTTGCTGTGAAAAAGCTTTTTATTTTTACATAGTCTCATTTGTTTATTTTCTCTTTAGTTTCTATTGCCCTAAGAGCAGTATCCTAAGAGCAGAAGAAATTGCTTCGGCATATGTTTGAGATTTTGCTGCCTGTGGATTCCTCTAGTATTTGTATGGTTTCCCATCTTAAGTCCTTTATCCATTTTGAGTTTATTTTTGTGTATGGTGTAAGTTGGTGGTCTAATTTCATTTTTTTTGCATGTATCTGTCCAATTTTTCCAACACCATTTACTGAAGAGACTGTCTTGACTTTATTATATGTTCATGACTACTTTGTCAAATGTTAATTGAGCATAATGGCTTGGATTCATTTCAGGGTCCCCTATTCTATTCCATTGATCTATCTGTCTGTTCTCATGTCAGTACCAGGCTGTTTTGAGAACAGTAGCCTTGTAATACAGCTTGAAATCTGATATTGAAATCCCACTGACTTTGTGCTTCTTTCTCAGGATTGCTGTGGCTATTTGGGGCCTTTTTTTATTCCAGATGAATTTTTGGAAAGTTTATTCTAGGTCTGTGAAACATGCCATTGGTATTTTAATGGGGAGTGCATTGAATCTATAGATTGTTTTGTGTAGTATGGACATTTTAATGATGTTGATTCTAGCAATCCATGAACACGGTATGTTCTTCCATCTGTTTATCTTTTCCTGTATCTCTTTTTCCAAGGGTCCTATAGTTTTCCCTGTATAGGTGTTTTACCTCCTTAGTTAGGTTTATTCCCAGGTATCTTAAATTTTTGGTGTGATAGTAAATGGGATTGCATTTTTAGTCTCTCTTTCTGTAAGTTTACTATTGGTGTATAGAAATGCCATAGATTTCTTGGCATTAATTTTGTATTCTGCTATGTTTCTAAATTTATTTATTAAGTCTAATAATTTTTGATGGAGTCTTTAGGGTTTTCTATGTACAGTATCATGTCATCTGCAAATAAGGACATATTTACTTCTTTTCCAATTTGGATGCCTTTTATTTCTCCATCTTGTCTAATTGCAATGGCTAGTAATTCCATTACTATGTGGAACAGGAGTGATGAGAGTGGGCATCCCGTCCTGTTCTTGTTCTTAGGGGAAATGGTTGTAGTTTTTGCCCATTGCGTATGATATCGGCTGTGGGTTTGTTATATATGGCTTTTATTTTGTTGAGGTATGATTCTTCTATTCCCACCTTGCTGAGAGTTTTTATCAAGAAAGGGTGTTGGATTTTGTCAAATGCTTTTTCTGCATCAATTGATATGACTATGTGGTTCTTATCTCTCAATTTGTTTATGTGATGTATTACATTTGTTGATTTGCAAATATTGTGCCATCCTTGCATCCCCAGGATAAATCCTACTTCATTATGTTGTAGGATTTTTCTGATGTACGGCTGGTTCTTATTTGCTAGATTTTTGTTGAGGATTTTGGCATCTAAGTTCTTGAGGGATATTGGCCAGTAACTCTCTTTCATTGTGTTGTTTTTATCTGGTTTTGGTATTAGGGTGTTGCTGGCTTCATAATATGAGCTTGGAAGTGTTCCTTCCTCTTCAATATTTTTTGAATACTCTGAAGAGGATAACATTTATTTTTTTCTGGAATGTTTGGTAAAACTCCCCTGTGAAGCCATTTGGTCCCAGGCTTTTGTTTGCTGGAAGCTTTTTTGATGACTGCTTCAGTTTCTTCCATAGTTTTTGGCCTCCTAAGATTTTTACAATCTCCCTGATTGAGTTTTGGAAGATTGTATTTTCCTAGAAATATGTCCATTTTTTCCAGGTTGCCCAGTTTGTTGAAATAAGAGTTGTTCACTGTATTTTTTTTTTAACAATACTTTGTATTTATGTGGGGTCTGTTGTTATTTCACCTCTTTCATTTCTGATTTTGTTTATTCAGGTCCTGTCTCTTTGCTTCTTGGTGAGCCTAGCTAGAGGCCCATCAATCTTGTTTATCCTTTCAAAGAACCAGCTCTTGGTTTCATTGATCTTTTGCTTTTTTTTTTTTTTTGTCTCTATGTCATTTATTTCTGCTCTGATCTTTATTATCTTTTTTCTTCTACTCACTCTGGGCTTTTCTTATTGCTTTCCTTTGAGTTGTAGAGTTAGATTATTTATTACAATTTTTTCTTGCTTTCTGAGGTAGGACTGTAATGCTATAAACTTCCTTCTTAGGACCACTTTCATTGTGTCCCATAGATTTTTGATTGTTCTGTTTTTATTGTCATTAGTTTCTTCTTTGATCTCTTTGGTAACCCAATCACTGTTTAATAGCATGCTATTCAGCTTCCAAGTGTTTGAATTTATGGGTCTGTTTTAATTGTAGTTTATTTCTAATATTCTGCCATTGTGGTATGAGAAAATGCTTGATATGATTTCAATCTTCTTGAATTTTGGGAGACTTTGCTTGTGACCCAGTATGTAGTCTATTTTTGAAAATGCCCCATGTGCACTTGAGAAGAATGTATATTCTGTGGGTTTGGGGTGAAAGTTTCTGAAGATGTCAATTAAGTCCATCTGATCTAGTGAGTCATTTAGGATTTATGTTTCTTTGCTGATTTTTTTATCTAGAGGTTTTATCCAGTGATGTCAGTGGTGTATTAAAGTCTCCTACTATTATTACATTGTTGTTGACCTCTCCCTTGATAAAAAAAAACAAAAAAAAAAAACAAGAGGGTTTTTGTTTGTTTGTTTGTGTTTTTTGTTTGTTTTATGTATTTGGGTGCTCCTGCATTGTGTCATATAGGTTTATCAGGGTTATATCCTCCTGTTGTATCAGACCCTTTAGTATTATGAAACAGCTTTTCGTATCTCTTATTATGACCTTCACTTTGAGGTCTATTTTATCAGATATAAGTATTGCTACCCCAGCTTTTTTTTTTTTTTTTTAATTTCCATTTGCCTGAGAGATATGTTTCCATCCCTTCACTTTCAGTCTGTGTGAGTCCCTTGTTCTAAGGTGGGGTCTCTTGTAGACAGCATATGTATGGGTCTTGTTTTTATATCCATTCACTCACTCAATGTCTTTTGATTGGATCATTTAGTCTATTTACATTTAAAGTTATTATTGAAAGGTAATTGTTTGTAGCCATTTTTATTTTTTTGTGTGTGTTTGTGTTCTTTCTTACTTTTTTATTTCTTCTTTTTACCCCAGTCCCTTTAGCATTTCTTGCATTGATGGCTTAGTAGTGATAAATTCCCTTAGACTTTTTTTTTTTTTTTTTTTTTTTTTGTCAGTGAAGCTCCTTATTTCCCCTTCCATTTTGAGTGGTAGTGTTGCTGGATAGAGTATTCTTGGATTCAGTTCCTTGCTTTGCATCACTTTGTAAATTTCCTTCCATTCTTTTTTGGCTTGATATGTTTCTGTTGAGAAATCATTTGATAATATAATGGGAACTCTCTTTTATGTAACTTTCTGTCTCTCTTGCAGCCCTTAGGACTCTCTCTTTGTCCTGGACATTTGCCTTTGTAATTATGATGTTTCTTGTTGTGGGTCTTTTCAGATTCATCTTGTTTGGGACTCTCTGCGCTTGTGTTACTTTTTTCTTCCCCACATCATGAAAGTTTTGACATTATTTCTTCAAACAGGTTTTCTAATCCTTGTTTTTTTTCCTGTTGTTATGGCACCCCTATTATTCATATGTTGCTTCATTTTATGTTGTCCCATAGCTCCCTTAGGCTCTCCTCTTGTATTTTAATAATTTTCTCCAATTATAGTTCAGTTTGGGTGTGTTTTGCTTCCCTGTCTTCTAATTTGCTAACTGGGTCCTCTGCTTCTCCTAGTCTACTTTTGAAACTTGCCATGCCATTTTTTTTTTCAGTTCTGCTATATCACTCTTCATCTTCTCTTGATTCTTACATAAGTTGTTGATTTTTCCCTCCATCCAGTTTATGAAATGTATGGCCCTTATTCTGAATTCTTTTTCTGACATATTGCTTGTCTCTCTTTCACTTAGCTGCTTTTCTGGTGATCCCTCCTTTTCTTTCCTTTGTGGGTTTCTTTGTCTACCCATTTTTGTTCTCTACTGATTGATCTAGATGCAGAGTCTTGCAGGGGCTGCTCCTTGGGTGGCAGTGTTCCTAGGGCTGCGGTTTCTCCTCAGGCGGTCATTGAACTGGCTGCTCCATAGTTGGCAGCAGCTCCTTCTGTGGGTGCTGTTCACAGCAGTGGTGTCTCCTCTGGCTAGTGGGAAAGGCTGCTCACATAGCTGCTGTTCCAATGATGGGGGGTGGGCTGCTCACATGTCTGCTGCTCCTTGGGCACAGGTGGACTGCTCACATGGCTGCTGCTCCACAGATGAGGGTTGGCTGCATGTTGATGCTGTTCCTCAGATGGGGCAGGCTGTTCATGAGGCTGCCACTTCTTGGACAGGAGCAGGTTGCTTTCTGGACAGGTGCTACTCATATGGGTGCAGGCTCCTCATGCAGCTGCTGCTCCTCGGATGGGTGATGGGCTGCTTGCTTGGTTGTTACTCCTCAGGTGGAAGTGATCTGCATGTGTGGTTGCTGCTCCTCGGATGAGGGCAGGCTGCTTACTCAGCTGGTGCTCATTGGATGAGTGCAGGTTGTATGTGGCTGCTGCTCCTTGGACCAGTGTGGTCTGCACAGGACTGTGACTCTTTGGATGAGGGTTGTCTGCTGGTTTGGCTGCTACTCCTTGGTCTGGGGTGGGCTTCTGCACCTCAAATGGGTTCAGGCTGTTTGTGACCACATACTCCTCTGCTGCTGTTGCTCATACAGGTCTGGGCTGCTCAAACAGCTGTTACTCCTAGGACAGAGGATGGGCTGCTTGCGTGGCTGCTGCTCCTCAGGTGGGAGTGAGCTGCACATGCAGCTGCTGATCCTTGGCTGGGATGGGCCACTCAGCCAGCTTCTGCTCATCAGAGTGGTGCAGGCTGTGTGTGACTACTGCTCCTTGGACCAGTGCAGCTGAGCAGGACTGCTGCTCCTTGGATGTGGACGGGTTGATGCTCCTTGAATGGATGCGGGTTGCTCATACTGCTGCTGCTCTTGAGATGGGGGCGGGGTGTGTGGGGCTGGTGCTCCTCAAATGTGGACAGGTTGCTCTTGTACCTGCTGCTTCTCAGATGGGGTGGGCTGCTTGCATTGTTGCTGCTCCTCAGATAGGGGAATGAGCCATTTATAAAGCCGCTGCTCCTTGGTGCAGGCCACTTGAGGCTGTTGCTCTTAGGCCTGGTGCCGGCTGCTTGCAGGGTTGCTGCTCATGAGGTTGCAGTGCCCCAAGCTAAAGTGTTGGGCTGGTTAGAGCTGTCCATGCTTCAGAACTCACAAGAGCCTGCGCCCGTTGTAGCTGGATACTCATTGACTGTGGGACCACAGCTGAGCTAACAGGACCCTGGCAGGGGTGGCTATGGAGTCCCAGGTGTTCTCTGAGGGCACCTTGGGTGAAGCCTGGGATCCCAGTTACAGCAGCTCTCCCCTTCAAAAAGGCTAGACCTGTGAGGACAAGCTGGCCTCCCAGTACTGTTTGCAATGGTAGCAGATACTGCCTAGATAGGTGAGCCCAGTTAGCCTGCCCCAGAAGATCCTGTAGGATCTAACTGTGCCTTACTCACATACACACACACACATCCCACATGACCACATACTCCTCTTTTGTTCCCACCCTCACTCATCCTCTCTCCTTTACTGCCACCCTCTTTCTGCCTCTGTAGCTGCCTCTGAAGTGTTATTGACTAGTTCGTGGATAGAGTTTGCTCTCCAGGTGTCTGGTTAATGTGGCTCACTCTCTAGCTCCTGGCCAGACAAGATAAAATTCACCTTGACAAGGCACAACACAAAGGGAACAAAGCACGAATATACTCACAACATCAATGACCTCACTATAAGTAACCACCTGAGAATAAAATTAGGGGAGAGAAAAGAAGGCACAGATGATATCAAATAAAGAGAAAAAGATAAGGGAGAAAAGAAAAAGGAGCCACAAAACCAATAGATAAATAATATATATATTTATATATCACCCAGCAAAGAGGGTGGGGACAGAATCTGTAGAGGTTGAGCTTATATACAGAAAATAAGGTTAAGAACTGGATGAATATAGAGATGTCCTCAGTTCAGTGTAGAGTAAGTGGAAAGGGGATGGGTGGATAAGAAGAAAAATAATGAGAAAAAAATAATAATGATAATAAATTTACAAAAAAAATTGATTTCAAAATTGGTATAAAATAGTAAATCAAAATAAAATAACAGAGTGATTGGAAAATAATGCAAAAATAAATAGAAAATAAAGCAAAAAATGGAAAATAAAAACAGGGAAACAGAAAAAAAATAAGGAAAAAGAGATAAAATACTAATAAAAATAAATTAAATAAAAAAGTGTAGTGTTGTTCTTTTGGCTGGCTTAAGATCCCAGTCTTCTGTTCTGTCGTTAGGCCAGTCCCTTTGGGATCTCAGGGACTATCTGGATTTTTTTCTTCTCAAATCCTTTTTGCTATTCCGGGTGGCACCTGGGTGGCTGTATTGGTTGCCTGGAAACTGGAGGGAGGGGCTATCTCTCAGGACAAAGAGGCTGTCCAGGTCCTGGGCTCAGGTGTGACTCAGCGCCAGACACGCTGGCACTTCTGGGCCGCCCGCTCCCCCGGTGTCCAAGGTCTGCCCCTTCTCCCTCCCCTCAGCCGTGGGTGTGGCTGTGTCTGAAGGGTCCTGTGAGCTGGGCTGAGTGGAGAGAGGCTCAGCCCACAGAGAGGGGAGACCGGGTCTCCGTGCGCTCCGCTCCGGTGCTGCGGGTCTGCCAGCCCTGCAGGCTGCACCCTCTGGCTTCAGCCTTTGGTGACTGTGGACCCAGTTCTGGAGTCCGCTGCGGTCCAGCAGTCCTGTGGTCCTCCGTGTCCCCGGGGACATGGGTTGTGCTGTGGGGGTTCCCTCAGGGGTCTGGCAGACTCGCCTGCCCAGCTCCTTGATTTCACCCTTTTCCAGGGACCCTGTGCCCTTCCCGGCTGCAAACTGTCTCGCCCACTGAGTCCTTCATCCAGTCGGGTCGGATGTTAATCGTTTCAGCTGTTCTTTCTATCTGCTCTGGGACAAGGCTCGGGACACGTCTGTCTGTTCCACCCCAATTTTGTCTGTTGATTTAAAACTTTTATCACATATCTAAGCTGGACACATTCATTTAAAAATAAGTTTTAACTTCCCTATATGTTTTGGAAATAAAAGTTTTTACTTCACTGTAAAGCACTGTCAGATTAAAAGGATAGTTTATTGTGCTAGATCTAGCTTTGGTGATGAGTGGGGGGAAAAAGTAGTATTTTTTTAAGTGTTTGAATCTTCAGCACCTAATTTGAGACTTAAATATGCCCAAGAATGTCTTGAGGTAATTTTTGTTCATACTAGTGGCAAGTAGTTGGAATTATTCTTAAATCTTGGATGGGGAATATTAAACAGATTTGTGCTTGGAAAATATCATTGACTTTCCTTGTCAAGTATCTGTAATTAGGATATGATCAAGCCATAAAATAAAGAGATAACTATTTACTAATAATGATACCACATTTCTAAGTTACTTTAAAGTATTCTATTAGCACTGTGATTTTCTTTCTTTTTTTTTTATCAAATATATTGTTTAATGAGTATTTTTTAAAATAATGTAGACTGTATCACTCTATGCCTCTTCCTCTTTCTCTCAAACCAATAAAAAATATTTTTAAAAATTATCTTTATTTCTCAAAACACATCTTTTTATTTTAAAAGCAGAACATTTAATTATAAAAATTCATAGAAAATAATTAAAATAAAACTATTAATAAAACTGTGTTTCTCAAAGTGTGGGTCGTCAAAGTGTGTGGACCACATACAATAGAATCACCTAATGGTACATGCTAAAAATGGGCCTTCCGGGCCTGTGTGTCTGAGTGGTTGAACATCCACCCATAACCCAGGAGACCACAGTTCAGTTCCCAGTCAGGATACATGCGAGGCTTTAGGCACAATCACTCCCCAGTAGGGGGTGTGCAGGAAGCAGCCAATCAATGACTCTCTCATCATTGATGTTTCTATCCCTCTTTCCCTACCTCTCTGAAATATATGTATTAATGAGCCTTATCATGGATTTTGTATAAGAATCTTTGAGAATATAATAGGCTTTGATGGGGGCTCATTTAGTTTAACCGGATCTTGACTGAATTTGCCTTTTCTTACTGGGAAACTCCCTTTTAGAAATAGACTGTATCAGTGTTTCCTAAGAGTCCAACACTGAAAACGAATTTCTACTATTGTCACATCCTGTATCCCTACCCGGTGCCCTGGGTCAGTGCTATTCTAAAGCTCTATCTGCTGCTTCCAACTAACACTGCCCCCTTCTTTGGCTCACTTTCAGTCTCTTCCTATTCTCTGGTGCCTTCTGAGATTGTCTGGGAAGCTCTCTATTTGACCATATATTTCTCTGGATATAGTAATCTTGGTTTTAGATCCTTGCTTTCCATTACCTTGAGTATTTTATGCCCTTCCCTTCTGGCCTGTAAAGTTTCTGATGAGAAGAAATCAGGTGTCAGCTTTATGGGAACTCCTTTGTAGCTAACAGTTTGCTTTTCTCTTGCTGCCTTTAATTAAGATTCTCTCTTTGTCTCTAATTTTTGGAATTTAAATATGATGTGTCTGGGCATGGATCTGTTTGGGTTCTTCTTGTATGAGGTTCTCTGTGCCTCCTGAACTTATGTGACTTTTTCCTTTACCGGGTTAGGGAAGTTTTCTACCATTATTTCTTCAAACACCTTCTCTATTCCTTTCTCCCTTCCTGCCTCTTCTGGCACACCTGCTATTCTAATATTGTTACATTTCACATTGCCCCACAGCTTCCTTAGACTGTCCTCCTTTTTTTATTTTATTTTTTTCTTTTTGGTTCTCTAATTGAGTGATATTTTCAACTCTGTCTTCTAATTCACTGATTCAATCCTCAGCTCTCCCTAATCTGCTGTGTACAACTTCAACTGTGTTTTTTGTGTTGTAATTCTTTATCTCAGACTGTTCTTTTTTCATAGTACTACATAATTTTTCATATTGTTGAGCATTTGTAACATCATTACTCTGAACTCCATAAATTTCTTATCTCTGCTTCATTTATCTATTCTTCTGAAGAATTCACTAGTTTTTTTCATTTGGGGGTTGTTTCTTTGTTTCTTTATTTTGGTTGTCTGTTTGGATTTGTGACTAGGCATTCCGTAGATCCTCAAAACTCTCAGTCTCTAGTGCAGGACAGTGTTAAAGGCTGTTTCTGAGTAATTGGACCAGGAAAAGACTCAAAGCCTCCAGAGACCACTTCTGTCTCCAGTCTAATAGGATTCTGACTTGAATTTCCATCTAGACAATTATCCTTAGGTGTGGTGAAATAATTTTTTTCAACAGGGTGAGGCAGTGGCTTCTGCCTGGAGGCTAATTGTTACTTTTAATCTCTTAATGGCCTCAGGGCAAGGTGTTTTCCAATAGGGTGTGTCGACTGTCTTTCCCCCAGGCAAGGCAGATGTCTCTGTGGGAAAGATGTCCTCCACTGTGTGAGAGAATGACTCAGCCCAGGAAACTTGGGGTGTCTGCCTTCTGAGCTCTATCCCCAAGTCCCCAGTCCTGGGTTCTGCTCTCATAGCTCCAGTCCACTTCACCCTCCCTCTGCCAGACCACAAGGTGGGTGGCTCCACAGGGAATTTTTGTGTGTTGGCCCTTAAAGAGAGTTCCCAAACTTACAGCTGCCACTCCATGCCAGACAGCACCCCACTGGTTTTCACAGGTAGCCAGTGTGGATACCCTCCTTGTTTGGTGCTGTCTGATGGGGAGCCCAGCTTTGGGATTAGATCCCAGAGATCTCAGTGGCACCCTCTACTTCTCCCAACACACAGCTGAAATATCTCTCTGGGACTTCAGTTGCTGTCTGTGAGTGCCTAGCCAGCCCTTTCATGCCTCTGCCTCTCCTACTAGTCTTTCTGTGGTCTTCACCTTTGGTCCTTAAGTATCAGGGCTCTCTCTTGTGAGTTTTCTGTTGATTATTCAGGAAGCCTTTCCATATTTCAGTTGTAATTCCAGCTTGTTCTTGGAAGCATGTCCCTGCAACATCCTCCTGAGACATTTTTAAATCTCTCAGCAATTTGACTTTCTTAAAAAACAAGTACTTCTACTTCAAAAAAGATAAAATTGTTTTCTAATCTTTGCCGAAATTATATCAATGTGTGTAGTCAATTTAGGTAATTGGTTTCTATACCTTGTCCTCAAACTTTATATGTCTCACATGGATTAAAGTATTTGGAATATTGTAGGAGAAACTATTATTTTGCTAGTTTTTAAATAATATTTTTACTATTTTAGTATTTGTTGTGACTTTATATTATGTTGAATTTATTTTCATCATTTGAATTCCTGTAAAATATGTATTCCTATAAAAAATATGAATTCCTGTAAAAAACAGACCTGGCTCATAAAGGGAAGGTCAGCATTGTTTGTTTGTTTTTTGATTGGGGAATGTGGGAACCTATCTTCGAATATGATTCAGTGATTAATGTTTTATATGGTTTTAATAATTGCTGAAGTACAGCTCATAGTTCACACACTGATTTATCTAAGAAGGTAGTTCATTTATTACCTGAAAGCTAGTATCTAAGTAAAATGTCAATGAATATTTAGATATTGTTATCAGCTTTGTTTACATTATTGCAAATAATATTACAATAATTGCTCAGATGTCTTATGTGTAGTTCATGATTATAATAAGAAATCTAATGATGTAGCTCACTAATCTAGTCTAGAGAGAAGACAAAACTTCCACTATAATATAATAAGACATCTTTTAAGTGACTAAAATGTGATGCATTTCTAGACCTATAAACATTTTGTCTTAAGTAAATTTTTTCTAGTATTTGAGAAAGGTGGCTTCATATCAATATTTAGCAGTATTCACATTTGCTTTATCTCATCTGTCACAGTTAATAACATGTAAAAGTTGATGGCCACATTGGAAGGGATGTTAAAGGTCAACTTGCAAATGGGCAAAATGAGATACAGAGTTAAGGTAAACTTGCAAAGAATTGTTAGTTATAGAGCTTGAATCTCAGAGTCAGAGGAACTTGTTAAATAAATTAATCAAAGAGCTACATTTTTGAGATGAGGAAGTTGAAAGCAGGAGAAGCTCAGGACCTTTCTGAAAGTCCCACCACTAGGTAGAAATATCAGGACTAGAATCTGAGTTCCTACTTCCCAGGACAGCAATCTTTCCATCCTCTAAGTCCAATAATATCAAAATTAATATCTGCTTAACAGTTGTATGGAATAGAAAAAAATATCGGTTGTACTGACTTGGAGTCAATGAACTATTGAAGATGATTTGATCCTACTCATTGCATATTTTGTTCTGGCACAAGGACACTGCCACGACAGACCCTGGCCATGAAAAGCTGGGCCTCGCAGGTGGCTCACAGCCAGAAGTGTGGTTTGATATGCTTTAGCCAAGCATAACTCCTACCCTTCTTCTTTACAATGACCCCTTTAGCCTACCCTGCCTAAGGTAACTGCAAGGCTGCACAAACAGAATTGCTTCAAGCTAACTTTATGTACCCACCTTTGATTTTGTAACCTATTGTTTAACTGAAATTTTCCATAGCTGCAAGTAATGTAATTGAGTTTTTGTTAAGAGCTGAATCAATCACAAACTGCCAAGTCCCCTGTGTTGGGGATAAAAAGTGCTTGCTGTAAGGGCTCGGGGCTCCTGCTGCTCGCTGCTGTGACAGTGGAGACTGGAGCCCGGACTCGAGTTCAAAATAAAGGCTTCCTAAATTCCCAGTTGGACGGTCTGGTGGTCGTCATTCGCGGGTTGCCCCACAACAATTTGTTATGTGTTCAAACACATTTAAGTCTTTATTATGCATTAATTCAAGTTGCAAATATGAGAAATAGAATCATAAAATGAAGTTTTGCTAAAATAACTAACAAATTTAGAAAGCAGATAATTTGTATTTTTTAATGAAGTTATCTTGAATGTGGAAAATATTGAAAGAAGGAAAACAGTTTTCCTAGGCCTGATTCTGGTTTTGTTTCCATGGTCCTTTTATATTACTGAAAGTGATACATATTTTACAGGAAAGATCTAAGTGTGAGTGTATGGGTTTGGGTAAGAGATATAGTGTTAATTGTTGATTATCTAAACTACTATCTAGAAACAACCCATTCAGCCCATGAGTATGGAGGAAAGCAAATAGTTGTAGAAAACAAATGTGTGTGATCCAGCCAGGCACTGAGGCTACTATATGAATATATTATGTGGTGGCATAGTCCAAGTGTAAGGAAATAGAGACAGGAGAGATGTGACATATTCAGAGATGGCCATGGGCACAGGTGGTGAATTTTTAGAAAAACCTTGAAGGATATATAGGAATCATGCTAGCAAGGGATATAGAGAAGGAGAACTCAACACATTCTCTAGTCTTTGGAATATTCTGTTTTAAATATGCAATGTGCTTTTACATATCTATGGATTTTCTCATGCTTCTCCACCAACCTAAATACACTTTTTCCCTTACCTACCTGGAAAATGCCCATTTCACCCTTCAAAATCTTACTGGAGTGATATTACAGATCATTAGTTCATCTGGACTTTTTATGCCTCAAAAAAATTAAAACTTCTCTAATGTGCTGCCTACTACATTGCATTTTAAATTACAATAGTAATTAGTGCTAATTTAGAAAATAAGCATTCAGGATCCTACCACAGGAGAAACCATGTTGCCATTTTTAAAAATTATTTTTTATTATTTTTTAAAATTTATCTTTATTGTTGAAAGTATTACAGATATTCCCTATTTCCCCACCCCACCCCCCATTGACTCCCTCTACTTTGCACTAGCCCCTCCCAGGCTTTCACCACTTCATTGTCTATGTCCACAGGCTATGTATATATTCATATAAGTTCCCCAGTTAATCACTCCTCATCCACCCACACCCACCCCCATCTATTTTGGTATCATTTTTTTTCTCACAAATACACACAGCTGCACATTTATAATAACAATGTATAGATTGTATAACAATCTATTGATGCAATGTCAAACTTTGTATTTTGTTTTTTTACTTAATATCATATTGTAAGCATTTGCCCTTAATATCACATATTTTGGAATCTTAGAATTAAGGATTTACAAAAGAAGCCACATCAAGTCTGGTAGAAAGGACAGAGATGTGAAAAGGGCTGGTGCCACTCCCATGGGTGGTATTTGAGGTTCCAAAGGGACACATCAGCTGAGGGTGGGGTGGGAGGAGAGAAGTTTCCCCATGAGAAGCATGGAGTCTAAACCAGAAGCCAGGCTCTATACCCCAGATCTCCAGAACCAGGAACTGCACTTACATAACACCTGGCTATGAAAACAACATGTTTCTGTCCATTAAAAAGAGACAGAATGTGCTATATACATAGGCACCCTCTTAAAAATTTCATTTGCAAGAACTAAACCAGAGCTCCTGACTGCCCTGTGACTGCCTGAGGAGCAGCTGCTGCCAACTACCAAGCAACCAGCAACCAAGCCCATTGTTGCAGACATAGGCACTATGCAACTCGATACCTAGATCCTTCCATGAGAGCAAAAATGGGTAGACGGAAGAACAACCCCACAAAGGAAAGGGAAGAAGGAATCCTCAGAAAAGGAACAAAATTAAAATGGAGGAATGAAATATGTCAGAAAAATAATTTAGATTAATGATCATACAGTTCATAAACTGGGTGGATGAGAAAAATCAACAACTTTTGTAAGAATTAGTAAGAAACAAAGAGTGGTATAGCTACAATAAAAAATAACATGGATCAGAAACCAAGATGGTGGCATAGATAAACACCCGAACTTGCTGCCTCACACAACTACTTCACAACTACAACTAAAAGACAAAATGGATATTATCATTAACATGGGAAGGCTGGCTAAGTGGAAATTAGACAACTGGAAGGAAAGAGAAAAGCATACTGAGATGGGGAGGAGGTGTGGAGGTACAGAAGTGAAGTGCAGAGGTACAGAGGCACATATGGAAAGGGGTTGGCAACTGACTACACTATAGTTTTGTGTTTTTTTTCCAATCTGGAGGGAGACACAAGCTCATGATTGCTCTGAACTCCAGTTCCAGGTGAGACTCTGGAGACCCAGAATCACATAAGGAGAAATTAGACTGTCTGGCATAGGGCTAGAACACAAGGGCGGCTTTCTCTCAGAGGTGCTTGCAATGATCATTGCTCCTGCACAGTGCTGAGGAAAACAGAGACCTGGGGAACTCTTTGGGGAAGGGCTGATGGTTAGACATTGCTGTTTGCTTCACCCTTGTGATTCCCCAAAACCCCAGCCTAACCAATTTACAACTCAACCCAAGTTGTGTGCAGAGGATTTTGCATATGAATGGCCTGGCCCTTTGCGATATAAAATCTAACATATTGCAGCTGGGTCAGAGATGTCCAGAGCTTCTAAAAGAAGGCCCAAGACTGGACATCAGCTTTCATTGCTTCACAGCTGGGCCTCATCTGGACATCTCCAAACACCAAACAAAGAGGAAGGAATCTGAAGATCTCTCTGTAGCTTCTGCTGGTGGCTTCGGGGCAGTGGTTGACTTTGCAACCAACTTGGATATCCAACAGCCAGTGTACCAAGTGGTCAGAGTGAGACCATCCAGATTACAACTCTTCAGATCCAAAAGAGACACACTCAGAAGGCAGACTCAGTGAGCACCAAAGCCCAAACTGAATCAAGTCTTGACCCATAAGGGTGTCTCCAGCACAGATGTTCTCCAATTGAAGACAAAATTAATCCTCACAACCAATTGGCCTGGCGGTCAATTCCCTCCAGTGATACCAAGGCTTAACTACCACAAGACTGTGAACACATCCCACAAAGGGATGCAGCAAGAGTGTCCACATCAGGTAATTAGGGAGGCTGAGCCACTGGGCCCTGTAGGACACCTAGCAAACAAAGCCATTGTAGCAATCCAAGGAAGCAGCCAAAATGCAGAGACAAAGAAACAGGTAACAAATGACAGAAAATGAGGAAATCAAACTACTGAATGTGGAGATCAAAACACAGTTATAAGGTTACTCAGGAATGTTCTAGAAACCTCTGAGAAATTTAGTAAGACCCTCAAGGAAATGAAAAAGAATCAACTAGAAAGTAAGCATACATTGACTGCTATAAAAAGTAATATACAGAGATCCAACAGCAGACTAGAGGATCCCAAGCATCAAGTCAAAGAGTTGAAATACAAAGAAGCAAAAAACACCCAACTGTAAAAGGAAAAAAAAAACCTTCAAAAATATGAAGATGAAGATGGTGTTAGGAGTTTCTGGGACAACTTCAGGTGTACCAATATCTGAATTATTGGGGTGCCAGAAGAAGAGAGAGAGCAAGATATTGAAAACATATCTGAAGAAATAATGACAAAAAAACTTTCCCTACCTGGTGAGAGAAATAAACTAACAAGTCCAGGTAGTGCAGAGAACCACAAATAAAAGGAATCCAAAGAGAACCACAGCAAGAAACATCATAATTAAAATGCCAAAGGTGAAAGACAGAGAATCTTAAAAGCAGCAAGAGAAAAAGCAGTCAGTTACTTACAAGGTAGTACCCATATGACTGTTAGCTGATTTCTCAACAGAAACTATGCAGGCTTAAAGGGACTGGCAAGAAATATTCAGAGTGATGAATAGCAATAACCTACAACCAAGATTATTCTACCAAGCAAAGCTATCATTTAGAATTGAAGGTCAGATAAATAGCTTCACAGATAAGAAAAAGCTAAAGGAGTTCATCACCACCAAACCAGGATTATATGAAACGCTGAATATTATTCTTTAAGAAGAGGAAAAAGAAGAAATAGATAAAGATAAAAATTATGAACAACAAAGTGACAACAAACACAAATGAATTAACAAGTGAATCTAATAATCAAGTGAATAAAAAGTATGATGAACAGAGAGGAACCAAGCTGGCAGCATAGGTAAATACCTATTTGTTGCTCCACACAACAATTTCAAAATTACAACTTAACGACAGAACAAACATCATCCAGAATCGCCAGAAAGCTGGCTGAGTGGAAATTCCACAAATGAAAGTTAAGACAGGACACTGTGACTCAGAGGCGCAGTGGAGGGCAGGGTTGAGGATATGTGCAGAGTCAGAGGTTGCGAGCAATGTGAGCGCTAGCGGATAGGGCAGACGGCTGGATACCTGGCTGGTTTTCTCACATGGGGAGGGAGACAAATGTGTCCCACTGCACTGATTCAACAGTTCCGGGTGAGGTCCTGGGAACCCACACACATATGGGGTGAAACTGGAGGAAGCATGCTGAAACTCGGGTGCTGCAGAGGTCCGTGAGTTTGCGAAGAAGGCGCGTAAACTTGGGAACTCCAGAGGCATGAGAGCACGAAGAGAGGACTTGTGACTTGCTCTCTCATTGAGGAGAAAAAGAAAGAAAGAAGGGAAACCACTGGACTGCATTGTTTTACAACCCTGGGTGAGACTTTGGGTATGCAAACTCATTTGGGAAGAGGCTGAATTGTCTGGCAGCAGGTAGAGCTCAGCGGCAGCTTTTTCTCAGAGGTGCGTGGAGCCATTACCACCAGGCACAGAGACCCAGGTGCCACATAGGGCAGAGCTGATGGGAAATCAAGGCTGCCTGCTCAGCCAGGAGACTCCAGCACAGCTGATCCTCACAGCCAATTGGCCTGGAGGTCAAACCCTCCTAGTGCTAACAACAATAATCCAGTCTTAACTACACCAAGTCCATGCAACCCATAAAGGGCTGCACCAAGAGTATCCACCTAAGGTAACTGGGGAGGCTGAGCCACTGTCCCTTAGAGGGCATCTACCACACAAAGCTAATTGACCTACTCAGGGAAGCAGCCAAAATGCAGAGACATGGAAAGAAATCAGATGTGAACTAAATGAAGAAAAAAACAACAACAACTGGACGTAGAGTTAAAAAAAACCACAGTTGTAAAGTTTTTCAAGAGGCTCCTAGAAAAGGCCTATGAACTTAATAAGACCTTCAAGGATGTGAATGAGATTTTCGAGGATATGAACAAAGCCTTTGAGGATAAGAAAAAAGACCAATCAGAAATTAAGCATACACTGACTGAAATAAAAAATATTATACAAAGACCTCAAAGCAATCTAAAGGACTGCAAGAACCAAGTCAAAGATTTGAAATACAAAGAAGCAAGATCCACTCGGCTGGAAAAGCAAGAAGCAAATAGAATCCAAAAAATTGAAGATTGTGTAAGGAGCCTCTGGGACAACCTCAAGCATACCAACATCCGAATTATAGGGGTTCCAGAAAAAGAGAGAGAGCAAGATAATGAAAATCTATTTGAAGAAATAGTGACTGAAAACTTCCCCCACCTGGTGAAAGAAATTGACTTAAAAATCCAAGAAGCACACCAAACCCAAACTATAGGAATCCAAAGAGGACCACACCAAGACACATCATAATTAAAATGCCAAGAGCAAAAGACAAAGAGAGAATATTAAAAGCAGCAAGAGAAAAACAGTTAGTTACCTATAAGGGAGCACCCATATGATTGTCAGCGATTTCTCAACAGAAACTATGCAGACAGATGGGAGAGGCAAGAAATATTCAAAGTGATAAATAGCAAGAATCTACAACCAAGATTACTCTATCCAGCAAAGCTATTATTCAGAATTGAAGGTCAGATAAAATGCTTCGCAGATAAGAAAAAGCTAAAGGAGTTCATCACCACCAAACCAATATTATATGAAATGCTGAAAAGTATTCTTTAAAAAGAGGAAGAAGAAAAAGGTAAAAATAAAAATTATGAACAATAAATACACATCTATCAACAAATGGATCTAAAAATCAAGTGAATTAAAAATCTGTTGAACAGGATAAACTGGTGAATATAACAGAATCATGGGCATAGAAAGGGAATGGACTGACAATTCTTGAGTAGAAAAGGGATGTGGGAGGTACAGCAAGAGACTGGACAAAAATCGTACACCTATGGAAGAGGACAGTGGTGGGGGGAGGTGAGGGTGGAGAGTAGGATGAGTACCAGGTGGAGGTGAGGCATAGGGGGGAAAATGGGGAACAATGTAATTAATAAACTGAACAATAAAGATTAAAATATTTAAAAATAAAAAAAAATCTGATGAACAGAACAAACTTTCTGAATATAATAGAATCAGGGGCATAGAAAGGGAGTGGACTGACAATTACAGGGAGAAATGGGGTTTGGGAGGTGCACGAAGAGCCTGGACAACAATCATCTATGGATGAGGACAGTGGTGCAGGGTAAGGGCAGAGGGTGTTGTGGGAAGCGGGTGGAGGTTAGATCTGGTAGGGGGGGGGCAGGAGAGGAACTACTGTAATAATCTGAATAATAAAGTTTGATTTAAAAATTTGGAAGCTTTAAACAGTAGACGAGGAGAAGCCGAGGGCCAAATTAGCAAATTGGAAGACACAGAAGCAAAACACACCAAATCTGAACTATAAATGGAGAAAAAAATCAAAAGATTGGAGGAGACCGTGAGAAGTTTTGGGAAACCATGAAATGAAGCAACATATGTATAATAGGTGTTCAAGAATGACAAGAAGAGGAGGAAGAATTACAAATCTATTTGAAGAAACAATGTCAGAAAATGACATTGTTTGGGTAAGAAATGGTCACACAATCAAGATGAACATGAAAAGATCCACAGTATGATATGTCATAATTATGATGACAAACATTAATAACAAGGACTAAATCTTAAAGGCTGAAATAGAGGGACAGAAACTTACCTACAAGGGATCTCCCATTATCAAATGATTTCTCAACAGAAACACATCAGGCCAAAACGAAATGGAAGGAAATATACAAAGTGATGCAAAAAAAGGGACAAAATGCAAGAATATTTTATCCAGCAAGGTTATAATTCAAAATGCAAGGGGAAATAAGGAGATTTACAGACAAAAAAAAAAAGGCTAAGGGAGTATTTCATTACCAAGCCAGCAATGCAAGATATGTTAAAGGGACTGTTATAAATAAAGAATTTAAAAAAGGGAAGAAGGAACAAAGTTGCAAAAAAATAAAAATGCTTACAAACAAGGACCTGTCAATAACAACTTTAAATATAAATGGTCTATATGCCCCAATCAAAAGGCACTCAGTGGCTGAATGGATAAGAAAAATATTAACTATATATTTTCTGTCTGCAAGAGATCCATCTAAGAACAAAGGATTCACACAGACTGATAGTGAAAGGATGGAAAAATAACTTTCAGGCAAATGAAAATGAAAACAAACACACACACACACACACACACACACACACACACACACAGCCTTCTGGAAGATATCAAGGGAGAGAAAGACAGCAATATGATCATAGTAGGGTACTTGAATACCCCACTGACATAACTGAATAAATTCTCTAGACAAAAATTCAGCAAAGAAACAACAATCCCAGATGACTCACTAGATCAGATAAACTTAATTGACATATTCAGAAGATTTTACCCAAAGCTACAGAATATTCATTCTTCTCAAGTGTACATGGGACATATTCAAAGATAGACCACATATTAGGTCACAGGCAAAGTCTCTCCAATTCAAGAGGATTGAAATCATATGAAGCATCTTCTCAGACTACCATGACATTAGAATCTATCACAAAATTCAAACACTTGGAGGCTGAATGGCATGCTATTAAACAATGATTAGGTTACCAAAGAAATAAAACAAAATCTGTATAATAGGGGGGGCAGAAGAAGAAGAAACTGAGCAAGAAATAGAAAACTTGTTTGAAGAAATAATGACAGAAAAGTTCCCTGTTATAAAGAAGAAAACCCCACACAAATCCAAGAAGCTCACAGAGTCCTAAACAAGATGAACCTCAAAAGACAGATACCATGGCACATTATAATTAAATTGGCAAACACGAATGACAAAGTAAAAATCTTAAAAGTGACCAGAGAAAGACAGAAAGTTACCTACAAAGAATCCCCATAAGGCTAGTGACTGATTTCTCAACAGAAACACATCAGGCAAGAAGGGAATGGAATGAAATATACAAAGTCACTCAAAGGAAGAGTCTGAATCCAAGAATACTGTACCCAGCAAGGCTATCAATCAAAATGGAGGATGAAATCAGGACCTTCACAGACAAAAAAGGACTAAGGGATTTTATCATCACCAAACCAGCAAGGCAACAAATATTAAATGGACTGCTGTAAAAAGAAGAAATAGGAAGTGAGGAAGGAACACAGGGGTAAAGAATAAAAATGGTGACAAACAAGTACCTATCAATAATAACTTTAAACGTAAATAGATTAAATGCCCCAATCAAAAGACATAAGGTAATGGACTGGATAATAAAATATGACCCATATATCTGCTGTCTACAAGAAACCTGCCTCAGGAAAAAAAAAAAAAAAAAAAAAGAAAGAAAAAGAAAAAAAAAAGCACTGAGGGTGAAGAAATGCTAAAAGGTTTTTCAGGTGAATGGAAATGAAAAACAAAGCTGTGGCAGCAATACTTAAATCTGACAAATTAGATCTCAAAGTGAAGGATATAACAAGAGACAATGAAGGCCACTTCATAATACTAAAGGGAGCAATCCAACAAGAAGAAATAACTCTGGTGAACATATATTCACCCAATACAGTAGCACCCAAATACATAAAAAAAAGACTCCTGGACTTGAAACCATAAAAATCCTGGAAGAAATCATAGGCAGTAAAATGTTTGACTTGTTTTTAAAATATATTTTTGTTAATTTCAGAGAGGAAGAAGGAGAGAGAGAGATAGAAACATCAATGAGAAAGAATCATCCATCGGTTGCCTCCTACACTCCCACAATGGGGATTGAGCCTGCAACCCAGGTATGTGACTTGACTAGGAATTGACAAAGATCTCTTGGTTCATAGGTTGATGCTCAACCACTGAGCCATGCCAGCTGGGTGTCTCTGACATTTTTTGTAGCAATGTTTTATTCTGATATATCTTCTCTAGCAAGGGAAATAGCATAAAAATTAAAAAAAATAGAACTACATCAAACTAAAAAGCTTTTAAACAGCAAAAGATACCATCACTAAAATGAGAAGACAACAGACTCAATGGAGAACATATTTGTTCATATACATCTGATCAAAGATTAATATCCAAAATTTTTAAGGAACTTACAAACTGAACACCAAAAATCAAATAATCCAATTACAAAATAGGCAAAGTCCTGGCTGGTGTTGCTCAGTGGTTGAGCATCGACCTATGAATCAAGAGGTCATGGTTAATTCCAGGTCAAAGCACATGCCTGGTTGTGGCCTCAATCTCCAGTAGAGGGCATACAAGAGGCAGCCAATGGATAATTCCCTCTTATCATTGATATTTCTGTCTCTCCCTCTCCCTCTTTCTCTGAAATCAATTAAAAATATATTTTAAAAAGTAGGCAACCTGAATATACATTTCTCCAAACAAAAAACAAAAAAAAAACATATGGATGGCCAATAGAAATATTAAAGGATGCTCAATGTCACTTATCATGAGAGAAATGAAAATTTAAACCACAATGAGGTAGGTATCATATCATACTGCCAGAATAGCTATCATCATGAATAAATCAGCAAACAACAAGTGTTGGCAAGAATCTAAAAGGAAACTCTCATGCACTGTTGGGACTGCACAAGGATTATTGCAGCCACTGTGAGAAGCAGGTTAGAGTACCTAAAAAAATTGAAAATGGAACTGCTTTATGAGCCAGTGATTTTACTTCTGGAAATATATCCTATGAAACCTGAAACACTAATTTGAAAGAATATATTCACCCCTATGTTTATAGTAGCTTTATTTACAATAGCCATGATTTAGAAGCAGTCCAAGTGCCCCTCACTAGGCTAGTTTATTAAAAGTTGTGCTATATTTAAACATTGGAATATTACTACTCAGCCATGAAAAAGAAAGAAATCCTACCTTTTGTAACAGCCTGAATAGACTGAAGAGTATTATGCTAAGTGAAATAAACTTGTTAGAGGAAAAATGTACCATATGATTTCACTTATATGTGGAATATAATGAACAAAATAAACTAACAAGTGGAGATAGACTCATGGATACAGAGAATGGACTGACAGCTGTCAGAGGGATGGGTATTGGGGGCTGGGTAAGAAGGTTTAAGGGATTAAGTAAAGAAAAAGAAAAAAAAGAAAAATTCAGACAACAGTATGGTAATTGCCAGAGAAAAAGGGGTGTGGGAAGATAGAAAAGGGTGAGGGAGAGATAAATGGTGATGGTGATGGAAGGATAATTGACTTGGTGTGGTAAATAATACAATATACAGTTGATGCATTGTAAAATCATACTAGTATACCTGAAACTTATATAGTTTCATTAATCAATGCAACACCAAAAATTCAATAAAAAAGAATTACATCTTTTATATTTTGAATTGAACTGATGTGGTTTTACAAAACAAAAAAACAAACAAATAAACAAAACCTAGAGGTGATGGGAAAGACAGATTGAAGGGAAACCCAGAAAGAGCCCATAAAGGATGAAGCCAGGGCAATAGGAGAGGCTGGCAAAGAAGAGTAGATGCTCAACATTGTGAATGTACTAGAGAGAAGTCAAGTGGGATGAAGATATTAAAGATGCACCTGAATTTGGCAATTAGTAAATTGTTAGTGATGTTGGGAGAAGTAAAAGGGCAGGAGCAAGCCATAGCCTGGATAAAGGAGTAAATAAAAAATGAAAACTTTGACATTGCAATATAAATTCTTCTCTAAGAATTCTGGTGGAAGGGAGAGAGACAGGAAAGGCACTTGAGATAGGAGGCAGAGATCAGAAAAATATTTGTTATTGTTGGTCTTTAAGAAAACAATAAATACATTTGGGGTCAAAGTGGAAGAAATCAATGGAGAGGGAAGAAATTGAAGATACGAACAAAATAGAAGGTAATTTGCAGAATGATAATGAAAGGAAATAGGAGAAATAAACACAGAGAAAGTCTGCTTGTTTGTAATCCAAGACTTTTTAAAATTGATTTGAGAGAGAGAAAGAGAAAGAAACATCGACGTGAGAGAAAAACATTCATTGGTTGCCTTCCACATGCCACTGCTGATCCATAACAGGGTCTGGTTACAGACCCTGACTGGAAATAGAATCCGCCACCTTTTGGTGCACTGCATGATACTCCAACCAACTGAGCCACACAGTTCAGGGCTATCATCCAAATCTTCTGTTTGTAGATAGATACCTCAGCATTTTAAAATTAAACATATGACAGAGATGTTGGTCATTAAAAAAGTATTTTATTTGATTATGAATAAGGACAATGAGATTTGATTAAAAAGTTAACAAGGAGGGGTTCTAGTAAAAAAAACTCTGAGGCTTGACCAGGCCTGGCATGTTGGAGGAAGAACAAGGCCTCCAGGGTGACTGAAGAATAGTGAGTGAGAAGGAAATAGAAAGAGACAAATAATTAAGAAAGAGATAGAAAATTAACAGGTGGCCACATCTGGTGGTACAGTGGGGAAATTTTCTCATGAAGGTCACAATTAGGAGATGTCATCTACTTTGGCCTGGCCTGCATTTGAACATAACTGAGATGACTAATGACTGGAGTGAGGCAGAAACTTTCACTTGGAAGAGAACACCCTGAAACAGTGGTTCTCAACTTTTCTAATGCTGCGACCCTTTAATATAGTTCTTCATGTTGTGGTGACCCCCAACCATAAAGTTATTTTTGTTGCTACTTCATAACTGTAATTTTGCTACTGTTAATGAATTGTAATGTAAATATCTGTTTTCTGATGGTCTTATGCTTTACCGCAGTGGGTCATGACCCACAGGTTGAGAACCGCTAGCAGGGTCGCCTAAGACCATTGGAAAACACAGATATTTACATTATGATTCATAACGGTAGCAAAGTTACAGTTATGAAGTAGCAACGAAAATAATTTTATGGTTGGGGGTCACCACAATCTGCGGAACTGTATTAAAGGGTCACAGAATTAGAAAGGTTGTGAACCACTACAAAGACAAAATCACCATGGAGGGAGGCAGAGAAGAAAGGGGGAAAGGCTGAGAGTCCTAAATGTCATGTTGTGCCTCTGATTAACCTACACTAAAAAATGCTGCCTCTTTGTCTCTTGAGCTAATAATATATTTTCCTTAGTTAATAACACCTAAAGAGAGAGAGATGTCATCTAAAGCTTTACAACAGGAAATAGAGCTTATTATATTATTCAAAGTTTACTTACCAATTATATTATGTAAATAACAGTTATAAAATCTAACAATAGAGAATTAAAATTAGTGTGACAAGTATTACTAAGAGAAGAAAGTAAGCTATAACTAAGAGACTTATTTTTTCCAAGCAGTCTATAAATATGTATAAAATAAAAAATAAAATATTATAGGCATTTTATTTTGATTCATGGTATTAAACAACCAAATAATAAATTTTAAAGTATTTAATTTAGTATGATAAAATGAGGGTAGTAAAATATACCTTTTTATTTTATTTAATACTTTTCTTTACTATTTGAATTAATTTTTCAAGTGTATATATAACATATATAATAAAAATTCATAGAACAAATAAATGAGTTGAGCATGGGTAACAGAAATAAGAGCATGTTTTGGCTTTCAAACTCTGTTCTTCAGAGTTCTGGTTCAGGTGTACCAAAGACTATTTCACTAAACAATTGTGCCTTTTTCTCTCTCTCTCTCTCTCTCTCTCTCTCTCTCTCTCTCTCTCTCTCTCTCTCTCTCTTTCTCTCCCTCCCTCTCATGTGTTTACCTCTCTCTTGTTCTCCCATTTAAATCCAGAACATGTTTACATTCTTTCAGTTGCTTAATAGCTATGAGCTTTGTATGTAACTCTGAATTTCTCAGTGACTCCTTTGTAAGTTGTGTTAATATCGATCTTTTAGAACTGTTTTAAAGTATAATGTGAGGTAATTCATATTAATTACTCAAAGAAAAAAAACCTTATAACCATCTCCATAGATTTTTAAAAGACATGATTATAAAATTTAATAATCATCCTTGATAATAATACCTTAGTATAATAGAAGTAAATGTATACTTTTTTTATATGATAAAACTAGTGGTCCAGAGCATGAAATTCATGCACGTGGGGAGGGGGGGAGTTTGTCCCTCTGCCCGGCCTGTACCCTCTCCAAACTGAGACCCCTCCAGAGATGTCCAACTACCGGTTTAGGCCCGATTCCACAGGGATATCCCTCTCGCAATCCTGGATTGCTGGCTCCTAACTGCTCACCTATTTGCCTGCCTGATTGCCTCTAATGACTCTGCCTGCTGGCCTGCTCACCTCCAAGTGCCCCACCTGATGGTCTTCTTGCCCCCACCAGACCTCCCTGCTGGCCTGTTCATCCCCAACTGCTCCCCTCCAGGCTAATCACTCCCAACTGATCCCCACTGACAACTTGCTTGCCCCCAACTGCACCCCACTGCTGGCCTGCTCACCCCCAACTGTCCCTCCTGCCAGCCTGATCACCCCCAATGGTCAGTCCCCCCACTGACCTGATCACCCACAACTGATGCCCCATCCTGGCCTGATTACCCACAACTGCCCTCCCCTCTTGGCCCCTAACCACCTCTACCTCAGCCCTGCCACCATGGCTTTGTCCAGAAGAACATTCAGAAGGTATCCTGGAACGTTCACTCTAATTAGCATATTATCCTTTTATTAGTATAGCTAGAGGCCAGGTGCATGGGTGGGGGCTGGCTGGTTTGCTCTGAAGGATATCCCAGATCAGGGTGGGGGTTCCCTTGGGAGTCAAGGCAGCCTGGGAAAGGATCCCCACTGGGGACAGTTTTCAGGTTAGCCATGCCCCTATTGGGTGAGGGTCCATGCTGGGAGGGTGTGGCCAGCCTGGGTGAGAGGCTGAGGGACATTTTCAGGCTCCTCCCTCAGCAGCCAGCCTGAGCAATAACAATGCAAGCTTCTTGCCCGCTCAGGCTTGCTCTATGGCCACTGCCCACAGACCCCTCCTTTGGCAGCCAGCCCAGGGTGGGTGGGAAGCTTGGCTTCCTCCATTGCCAAGGGCAACCCAAGCCTCCTGCCTGATCTGGCTGACTCCATGGCCACTGCCATCTTTGTCCCGCTAATTTGCATACTCACTCCTGATTGGCTGGTGAACATAGAGATGTGATGATCAATTTACATATTTCTATTTTATTAGTGTAGATATTTATATTTTAGGACTAATGCTTAATGGTAAGACACAATATCATTACTTTTACCATTATTCCTCAAAGTTTTCTGGAATTGATGGTCAGTGTGACTAAAGAGATAAGAAGTTAAATTTTGGCAAGGAAATGGAAAAATTATTTCTTACAGGTAATATGATGATATACTAAAATGAAAACATCTAAATATAGGAGAATGTCATACCATTGTTTTTATTATTTACATATACTTAGGTTCTAGAATCTTTTTCTTTGTTAATGTTTATTTCTACCAAGAGTGTAATTAATACTCATCCATTTAAAATAGCATTTTCATAAAATAAGAAAATGTGTAGCCCCAGTGCATAAGAAAGTGAAGAAATAGTCACATAAGTAGGTTAAAAAAATCAATAAAAGAGGGGGAAAGGAGCAATCAGAGGAATGGAAATAGATTCATAGAATTTAGGGCTATGGAAACATGAGTGAGAGTTTGAAGAAAGAAAGTATGGAAAATAGAGAAAAATAGAGTAAAGAAGGTGAACATAAAAGAAGACTGGAGTGAGTGTTTGATGTGCCAGTAATCATGTCTAACAGAATAATTTCAATTGAGTGAAGAGGCTGAAATTAGAATGACATGAGTTATTGTGTACTAGAAAACTGAGGGAGAAAGAAAAAATCTGGCAACTTAAACATGTGAAGTTAGTGGACTGTTATTATTTAAATTTTTCAAAATTTGAAATTTTTCTAGGTATAAAGTAGAATGAGAGTTTTAAAATGATACAATATCTTGAAGAAAGTGAAGTAAAAGCAATCCATATTTAAAATAGTGGTGTTAGTCTTGGTACCCACTGAGAACAATTCTCTCTCAGAGACTGGCATCAAAAAGAGATGATGATAAAATTGAAAATGTTTAAGGTGGGGGATTTTAGTCAGATGGCTGCAATCATGCACAAGGGGAGGGAGGAGGAAGTGTCCCTCAGCCTGGCCTGTACCCTTTCCAAACTGGGACCTCTCCAGGGCTCCAGGGATGTCCAACTACCAAATAAGAGAAAAGGTCATCTGAAGAGTGTGCTGGAACAACATGAAATTAGACACTTAAGAAGAGTGGAATTAATGACCAACCTAAACTGATGAAAAGAGATATAGAAACATCAGATTGTCAAACCTCAGAGGAAAGGCAGAAGAGGGTAGAAGAAGGAAGGGATCAACCAATGAACTCATATGTATATATGCATAAACCAAGGACACAGACAGTGGTTGTGAAGGGTTGGGGGTCTTGGAGGAAGGTGAGAGAGGGCAATGGGGAAAAGAAGGGACATATATAATACTTTCAACAATAAGGATTTATTTTTTTTAAAAAGAGGAGCACAGGAAGTGTGGTAAACTTTTACAAGTAAAGTCATAGAATGACAAATATAAGAAAGATTAAAAAGACTTTAAGCAGGTGAGGAGGTACAGAGGTACAGAACCTGCCAACAACCATTTGGATATTTATAACATCATTCAAGGGCCATAAAAATTATCAACTTGAAAATTTCTTGCTATATTTGGTTAAACATTTCATTAACTATCCACTAATGTCTTCCCAGGGCTAGACCAAATGATTTCACAGGTATTATACAGCCTGTGGGCCAGATATTACCCACCCCTGTAGTAGAGGCTAACATAATATGGAAGGAACCTACATTAGCTCCTCACTGGACTTCAAATAAGTTACTAAAACTTATTATCTGTACTTTTTGTCCAATCATATTTATATGGACATCAAAAAGTATGTCTCAAATCACCATTATAAATTTTCTTCTGCTTTTCAGCCAGTTACAATTTTGTTAAAATAAAGTAGGAAAATAGTTCATTTTAAAATAATTTTCACGATCTCTCTTAGAAAGTCTCTTCATGCCAAAACCGGTTTGGCACAGTGGATAGAACATCAGCTTGAAGACTGAAGGGTCCTGGGTTCAATTCCGGTCAAAGGCATGTACCTTAGTTGTGGGCACATCCCCAGTAGAAGGTGAGCAGGAGGCAGCTGATCGATGTTTCTCTCTCATCGAGGTTTCTGACTTTCTATCCCTTTCCCTTCCTTTCTGTAAAAAATCAAGAAAGAAAGTCTCTTCAAATTCCTGCCAGATTAAATTATATATGCTTAGGCTCTAGAATATTTTTTTCATTAATGTTTATTTATACCACTCTACTTACCAAAGTTGTAATATGGCTCATCCATTTGAAATTGCATATTACATAAAAACTTATTTATACTGAAAATGTCATTGTGTGTGACTGCCTGTTTTCAGTTGGATCTTGTCTCATCCAAGAACTGCTCCAGTATAAAACAGTAGTTCAACATTTTTGGTGTTTGGTCTGAGATTTTGGTGTTAGTCTGGGATTCCTTTATAGCTATGGTTCTCAACCTTTTTAATGCCGTGACCCTTTAATACAGTTCCTTATGTTATGGCGATCCCCAACCATAAAATTATTTTTGTTGCTACTGCATAACTGAAATTTTGCTACTGTTATGAATCGTAATGTAAATATCTGTGTTTTCTGATGGTCTTAGGCGACCCTGCTAGCGGTTTTCAACCTGTGGGTCATGACCTGTAGAGCCGTGAGGGAAATATCTGTTTCTATTTTTTAGTTCATCTGTATAATGAATCATTTCTCTAAAAATGCCAACATGCAAGGTTTCTGTTACTCTGCTTGAAGACTAATTAACAGGGACGTTCTTTTTATTTCATTAGACTTTCACAGGTTTTGTCAACCAATAACTACCCTGTGGAAGTGCTGATTCTTTCCCACAGCAGCACCTTACTCTTATTAACTCTGTGTGACTTTATGCTAACCAAAAGGTTAGAGGTTATAATTATTTATACTAATCACGTTTTGCTTTTCCTGGTGCTGGAGTTGGGGGGAGTATCCTGAGGTGCCTAGCCCAGCACCAGGATGGGGAACACACCTTGATGTCTCCCGTGAAGCCCCACCAGGCGGAGGGCATGGCCTCAGGTTTCCTGTCAAGCCCTATTGGGGCGGGGGAGGACATAACCTCATGTCCCTGCGAATTGCTCATTAAGGCTCCTTATGGGAACTTGGCTTGAGCTGTGGGTACAGCCATCTTTGTGATGAAGTGATGGTCAATTAGCATATTCCTTCTTTATTAGATAGGATGTGTTTCACCTGATGATATAACCTTAAAGTATGTAGAATTATAAGGTAAAATGAACAAATGCACAATCACAGTGTTTTTTAACATATATCAGAAATCAATCATAACTAAAATATTTTTAAAATCCTAATACTATATTTGATTTTTTAAATCAAAGATTACCTTAAAAATTAGTAGCATCATAAGGTACATCATTTTTGCATGTAGTTGTCATTGATTAGATTGTCAGACCATCTGACAATTCAAAATCTTCTCCTGATGCTGAAATCGAAATCCTGTGTTGATTTGGCTAGAAAACTCAACAGACCTACTATCTGCCTTCATGTGTCCCTTGCTTTTCCAGTGAAAGGTTATTAGAAGTATTAAATGTCACCCCTTAAAGAAAGGAGATCATGAATGATAAAGTATCTACTTACTAAAAAATTCCATTATAAATGAAGGAAACAACACTATGATGTCCAATTCTGTAGGACATAGATATTGTTTGTATAATTTAACACACCCAGATTGCCTAAATAGATGTGAATTTATATAAAAAGTCGTAAATTCCACAACTATGCATTCTGGTTGCTAAGAAAAAAATTACAATATGTGGTCATTTAAAATTTATTTTGGTAAGTAATCTTTATGAGAAAATCTTGTTAATAAAATGAGATGCAATTGGGAAAAGTAATGATATTCAAAACTGTATTTGGTTGTTTAAATTGGGCTACATTATTTTGTTCTGAAACTTAGTGGATAATATGGTACTATGTCATGTGGATTTCTTTTCAGTGAAACACAGGTTGGCTATTTAAACACAAAGATGCTTACAATACCTAGTTATATATCCCTGTCCCCCGACAAAGGAGTAAATATTATTTTAAGATGTGATAACTAGTAAGCACAATCAGCTTATATTATTATTTTTTTATTTTTTTTTAATTTTTATTTTTTTAATTGATTTTTTACAGAGTGGAAGGGAGAGGGACAGTAAGTCAGATACATCGATGAGAGAGAAACATCGATCAGCTGCCTCTTGCACGCCCTCTACTGGGGATGTGACCGCAGCCAAGGTACATGCCCTTGACTGGAATCGCACCCGGGACCCTTCAATCCTCAGTGTGATGCTCTATCCACTGAGCCAAACCGGTCTCGGCCAATCAGCTTATATTATAACTAGGGGCCTGGTGCACGAAATTCGTGCACTGGGGGTGGGTGGTCCCTCAACCCAACCTGCCCCCTCTCACATACTGGGAGCCCTCAGAGGATGTCCAACTGATAGCTCACCCCCTGCCTGCCCAAGGCCTAAAGCTGCGAGGCTTTAGGCCTTGGGCACCCAGCCATCACCCGGCTCAGCTCAGCTCTGGCTGCCTTAGACCACCTGGCCCCGGGGGCTGGGCGCTCGCTGTCACTTCTGTTCACAGTGCCTGGGGGCCGGCTGTTCCCTGCCGCTGCTTCCCCTAACAGTGCCCGGGGGCTGGGTGCTCTCTGCCATGGCTGTTTCATCTCCACCCCGGGGCTTGGTGCTTGTGCCACTTGGCCCCGCCCCTGCTCCTGATTGGCTGGTAGCATAGCCAATCAGGAGCCAAGGTATGGTCAAATTTGCATCTTTCTCGTCAATATAAATCAAAAGATAATATCCCTCTTACCGATGAGCAAAATTAAACTGAGTAGATCAATCAAAAAAGACAAAACTATGAAATTAAGATTTTAAATTTCTCTATATTTCTCTTTAAAAACAGAGTGGAAGAACTTGTGTATAAAAATTTATCTTGACCAACTGTACTATAATAATATTACTTCCATATTACAGATGAATACACTGAGATGAAGTGAAGTTCAACAACTTGCCTAGTCACAAAACTGGTGAGTCTTGGAACTGGACATTTTAAGTTAAATGGATCTGACACTTGAGTCTGGGATCTTAATGGATGCATTCTATTGCCAATTTATAAAAATAAAAATGTCAAATAACCAATTTAACCTGAAATCTGTAGAGAAGTATTTCATTTAAAGAAAAATAAAATAACTTGAAATTTATTTTTAAATTTTTTATTTTTATTTATTTATTTATTTATTATTTTATTATTATTAAATTTTAGTGTTGAAAGTATTACATTTGTCTTCATTTCCCCCATTGACCTCTTCCAGGTGGCTCCCACCTTTCAGCACAGGCCTTCACCACCCTATTGTCTGTGTCTATTGCTTATGCTTATATGTCTGGATACAAGTCTTTTAGTTGATCTCTTATCCACCCCTCCCATTCTGCTCTGCCTTCCCTCTGAAGTTTGACCATTTCTTTGATGTTTCTCTGTCTCTATATCTATTTTTGTTCATCAGTTTATATTGTTCCTTATATCCACAAATGAGTGAGATCATCTAATACTTACCTTTCTCTGACTGGATATTTCATTTAGTATAATGCTCTCCAGGTCCATTCATGCTGTTTTAAATGTTAAGAGTTGTTTCTTTTTTATAGCACGGTAGTATTCCATTGTGTAGATGTTCTATAGGTTTTTAATCCACTCATCTGCTGATGGGCACTTAGGCTGTTTCCAAATCTTAGCTATTGTAAATCGTGCTGCTATGAACATAGGGGTGAGTATATTATTTCTGATTGGTGTTTCTGATTTCTTGGAATATATTCCTAGGAGTGAAATTATGGGTCAAACGGAAGTTCCATTTTTAATTTTTTAAAGAAACTCCGTACTGCTTTCCACAATGGCTACACCAATCTGCATTCCCACCAGCAGTGTATGAGGATATCTTTTCCTCCTCATCCTCTTTAGCACTTGTCATTTCCTGATATGCTGACAATAGTCATTCTGAGAGGTGTGAGATTGTATCTCCTTTTTGTTTTGGTCATTTACATCTCTTGGATAATTAGTGACTTTGAGCATTTTTTCATATATCTGTTGGCCTTCTGTATGTCTTCTTTTGAAAAGAGTCTATTTAGGTCCTTTGTGCATTTTTTGTTTTTACTGGATTGTTTATCTTTCTTTTGTTAAGTTGTATGAGTTCCCTATATATTTTGGAGATTAAACACTTCGTGGATGTATGATTGACAAATATACAGTTCTCCCATGCAGTGAGCTATCTTGTTGTTTTCTTGATGGATTCTTTTTCTGTGAAGTAGGTTTTTATTTTGACGTAGTCCCATTTATTTATGTTCTCCTTAGTTTCAATGATCCTAGGAGATGTGTGGGTATACATATTGCTACAAGATATGTCTGATATTTTGTTGTCAGAGTCTTCTAAGATTTTTAGGGTTTCTTGTCTTATGTTTAATTCTTTTATTCATTTTGAATTTATTATTTTGTATGGTGTAAGTTGGTGGTCTAATTTTACTTGTTTGCATGTATCTGTCCAATTTTCCCAACACCATTTATTGAAGAGACTGTCTTGACTCCATTGTATGCTCTTGCCTCTTACGTCAAATATTAATTGAGCATAGTGGATTGGGTCAATTTGTGGGTTTTCTGTTCTATTCTATATGCTTTTCTTGTGTCAGTACCAGGTAGTTCTGAGAATGGTGGCTTTGTAGTGTGAGTTTATATCTGGTATTTTGATCCCACCAACTTTGTTCTTTCTCAGGACTGCTGTGGATATTCGAGGGCTTTTTTTTTGTCTTATATAAGTTTTTTGAAAGTTTATTCTAGGTCTGTGAAATATGGCATTGGTATTTTAATGAGGATTGCATTGAATCTATAGATTGCTTTGAGTAGTATGGACATTTAATGATGCTGATTCCATTAATCCATGAACACGATATATTCCTCCACTTGTTTATATCTTCCTCTTTCTCTTTTCAATGTCATGTTGTTTTTGGAGTATAGATCTTTTATTTTTATTTTTTTAAATATATTTTTTATTTATTTTTTTACAGAGAAGAAAGGAGAGGGATAGAAAGTCTGAAACATTGATGAGAGAGAAATATCAATCAGCTGCCTCTTGCACACTGTCCACTGGGAATGTGCCCTTGACTGGAATCAAACCTGGGACTCTTCAGACTGCAGGCCGATGCTCTATCCACTGAGGCAAACCAGTTTTGGCTGCAGTATAGATCTTTTACCTCCTTAGTTAAGTTTATTCCCAGGTATCTTAATTTTTTGTTGTTGCAATGGTAAATAAGATTGTTTTTGTTTGTTTGTTTCTTTCTTTTTCTGTGAGTTCATTATCGGTGTATAAAAATGCCATAGATTTTTTATTATTAATTTGGTATTCTTCTAAGTTGCTGAATTCATTTATCAATTCTAGTAGTTTTTTATGAAATATTTAGGGTTATCTATGTATCATATCATGCCCTCTGTGAATAATGACAGTGTTACTTCTTCCTTTCCAACTTGGATACCTTTTTATTTCTTCTTCTTATCTGATGGACTAGCAATTCCAATACTATGTTGAACAGGAGTGATAGAACAGGTTGTCTTGTTCCTGTTCTTAGGGAAAATGGTTTTAATATTTTCCCATTGAGTATAATATTGGCTGTAGGTTTGTCATATAAGGCTTTTGTTATGTTGAGTTATGGACCTCCAGTTCCCCTTTGCTGAGAGTTTTTATCAAAAAAGGGTGTTGGATTCTGTCAAATGCTTTTTCTGAATCAATTGATATGATCATATGGTTTTGTCTCTCAATTTGCTTATGTGATGTAGGATATTTCTTGATTTGTGGATATTATATTAGCCTTGCATCCCTCCAAAAAATTCCACTTGGTCATGGCATATGATCTTTTTAATGTATTGCTGGATGCGATTTGCTAATATTGCATTGTGGATTTTAGTATTTACATTTATATTTATACTTATTGACCTGTAATTTTCCTTCTTTATAGTGTCTTTATCTGGTTTTGGGTTTTGAGTAATTCTAACTTCATAGAAAAAGGTTGGAAGTGTTCCCTCTTAAATTTTTTGGAACATTCTGAAGAGGATCAGTGTTAGTTTTTTAAATGTTTATTAAAACTCCCCCATGAAGCTTTTGGGATCAGGGCTTTTGTTTGCTAGAAGTTTTTTGAATAATGCCTCAATTTCATCAGTAGTTACAAGCCTATTTAGGTTTTCTGATTCTTCCTGATTGAGTTATGAGTTATGGAAGATTGTAATTTTCTAGGAATATGTTCATTTCATCTAGGTTATCCAGTTTGTTGGAATAGATTTATTCATAGTATTTTTTTTTTTTTACAATCCTTTATATTTCTGTGAGGTCAGTTCCTACTTCACCTCTTTCATTTCTGATTTTGTTTATTTGGGTCCTCTCTCTTTGTTTCTTGGTGAGCCTGGCTAGAGATTCTCAATTTTCTGTATCCTTTTAAAGAACCAGGTCTTAGATCTATTGATTTTTTTGTCTCTACGGCATTTATTTTAACTCTAATCTTTATTATTTCTATCCTTCTACTTTGGGCTTTTTATGTTGCTCTCTTTCAAGTTCTTTAAGTTGTCAGGTTAGATAACTTATTACCAGTTTTTTTTTGGGGGGGGGTGGGATAATTAGGCCTGTAGTGCTATGAACTTCCCTCTTAGGACTGCTTTCACACTGTCCCATAGATTTTGGATTGTTGTGTGTTCATTTTTTCCAATAATGTATTTTAATTATTTTTAATTGTTTTTTTTAATTGTTTAAAGTCTTACAAATACTAGTACATATGTTTTTCTTTTTTTCCCCATTGACCTCCCACCACCTCCCCTACCCACTAGCACATGCCCTCACTCGCCCCGCGCTACTCAGTGTCTTGTATCCATTGGTTATGCTTATATGCATGCATACAAATCCTTGGGTTGTTCTCTTACAGCCCCTGCCTCCCACCCTCCCCAACCTTCCCCCTGCAGTTTGACAGTCTGTCTGTTCAATGCTTCATTGCCTCTGTATCTATTTCCCCCCCCTTTCATTTCTTTAAAAAATCTTGCATCTCCATGTATTTTATTTCTTATTTGATCTCTTTTGTATCCCATTCATTCTTTAATAGATGATATTTAGCCTCCATCAGTTTGATTGGGTTTTTTATGTTTTTATTGTAGTTTATTTCTAATTTTATGTCACTGTGATCTAAGAAGATGTTTGATATGATTTCAATCCTCTTGAATTTGGAGAGACTTAGCCTGTGTCCTAATATGTGGCCTATCTTTGAAAATATACCATATGCATTTGAGAAAAATGTGCATTCTGTAGCTTTAGGGTAGAATGTTCTGAAGAAGTCAATTATTTTAATCTAATCTAGTGAGTCATTTAGAATTGCTTTCTTTGCTGATTTTTTTTTTTTGTCTTGAGCATTTATTCATTGACATCAATGGGGTACTAAAGTTCCCAACCACTATTGTATTGTTGTCAATCTCTTCCTTGAAATCTTCCAGAAGTTTTTTATTTTTATGTATTTGGTTGCTTCATTTTTGGAAGTATATATGTTTATCAGAGTTATATCCTATTGTTTTATTGATTTCTTTAGTATTATGAAGTGACCTTCATTATGACTTTTTAAAAATATATTTTTTATTGATTTTAAGAGAGGAAGGGAGAGATAGAAACATCAATGATGAGAGAGAATCATTGATTGATTGCTTCCTGCACCCCCCTCCCCCCCCCCCAGTGGGCATCGAGCCTATAACCTAGGTATGTGCCATTGCCAAGAATAGAATCTGAGACCCTTCAGTCAATAAGCCAGTGCTCTATCCACTGATCCATACCACCTAGGGCCTTTATTATGTCTTTTTATGTCCTTCACTTTGAGGTCAATTTTGTCAGATATAAGTATTGCTACTCCAGCTTTGTTTTTCATTTCCATTTGACTGAAACATTTTTTTCAACCTTTCACTTTCAGTCTGTGGGAATCCTTTGTTCTGGTGTGGATCTTTTGTAGACAGCATAAATATATATGGGAAATGTTTTCTTATCCATTCAACCACCATATGTCTTTTTGGGGAGCATTTAATTCATTTATATTTAAGGTTATTATTGATGGGTACTAGTTGGTTTCCCTTTTTGTTTAGGGGCCTGGTGCACAAAATTTGTGCACTGGGGGTGGGTGGTCCCTCAGCCCAACCTGACCCCTTACACATACTGGGAGCCTTCGGGGTATGTCCTACTGACCACTCACCCCCAGCCTTCCAAGGCCTAAAGCCTCTAACTGAGGCTTTAGCCTTGGGCACCCAGCCATCGTCCTGCAATGGGGCCAACGGCTGACTCCATTCCAGTCACGCCTCTTTCCTCAACCCCATGGCCCAGGCCCCAGCTAGCTCGCACCTGGCTAGTATGGGCCTCGACCCCGACCCCCATGGCCCTAGCCACCTTGGCCCTGTCCCTGGTGGCCCTGGCTGCCTCAGTCCTGCCCCCCAAGGCACCAGCTGCCTTGCCCCCCCACAGCCTGGCCGTCTTGGCCCAGCCCAAGCTCCTGATTGGCAGGTGGGCAAGGCTGATGGGCATGGCTTCTGAGTATAGCAAAGGTATGGTCAATTTGCATATTACTCTTTTATGATAGGATGCTCCTGTATCTTCTTCCTTTTCTATGTATTCTTTTTTAGAGCAGCCCCTTTAGCATGTCTTGCATTGCTGGTTTAGTGGTAATAAGCTCTTTTAGCTTTTTGTTTGTTTGTTTGTTTGTTTGTTTGCATAGCTCCTGGTTTTACCTTCAATTTTGCTGGATAGAGTATTATTGGATTCAGTCCTTTACTTTGCATTATTTTATTTATTTCATTCTAATCTCTTCTGGCCTGATGTTTTTCTGTTAAGGAGTCAATTGATAGTCTAGTGGGAAATCCTTTGTAGGTAACTTTCTGTTTATCTCTGTCAGCTTTTAAGATTTTTACTTTATTGTTGACATTTTCTAGTTTAATTATGATGTGTGTTTGTGTTGATCTCTTTTGGTTCATCTTGTTTGGGACTCTCTTTGTTTTTTGGACTTGTGTGACTTTTTCTTCCCAAATTCTGCCAAGTTTTCTGACATTATTTCTTCAAACAAATTTTCTATTCCTTGATCAGCTTCATCTCTTTCCAGCACCCTATATTGAGGATGTTGTTTCATTTTGTGTTGTCCCAGAGCTCCCTGAGACTCTCTTGCTCTTTAATTGTTTTTTTTTCTTGTTACTACTCTGATTGGATGTGTTTTTCTAACTCAGTGATTTGGTCCTCAGCTTCTTCTAGCTAATGTTGAAATTTTCCCTTGTTGTCTCTATTGCAGCAATGCTATCCTTCATTTCCTCTTGATTCTTATTCATGTTGGTGAAATTCTGATTCAGCTCTTTATAATTCTCATTGAATTGTGTGTATTTGTCATCCAGATGTTTGAACATCCTTATAACAATTACTCTGAATTCTTTCTCTGAAAAATTGCTTTTTTCTATTTTATTTAGTTCCTTTTCTAGTGATTCCTCCTTTTCTTTGATTTAGGGTGTAGAACAAAAGGGCCACATGGTATCCTGGCAACCTCAGGGAAGGCCTGCTTGGAAGCCTTGCAAATTCAAAGACATAAAGCAACCCCAAAGACTGGTCTTTAATTAAATTTTAACGAAAAGCAATTATGGTGCATAGTCACCTCCTAGGCTGATATCTTCCCTGAGGAGGTCAACCTTTACTTTAACTGAGCTAATCTATCTTTTTGCAACTATGATAACATATCCTTGAAACTTCAGGGTAACTTGTAACTTCCCTTTTTTCCAGACCCCTTAGGGATAACCAAATGTGTCTGGGCGCCAGGACAGAGGCCATAAATTCCTTCAATGTTATTATTATTTATTTATTTATTTATTTATTTATTTATTTATTTATTTATTTATTTTTATCTTTATTGTTCAGTTTATTAATTACATTGTTTCCCCTTTTTTATCCCCCTATATCTCCCCTCCACCCTATACCTATCTCACCCTCCACCCTCACCTCCCCCTCCCCAATGTCCTCTCCCATTGTTGCAAGATTTTTGTCCAATCTCTTGCTGTACTTCCACTAAACCTTTTCTCCCCAAGAATTGTCAGTCCATTCCCTCTCTATGTCCATGTTTCTGTTATATTCACCAGTTTATCTTGTTCATCAGCCTATCAATTCACTTGATTTTTATGTTCATTTGTTGATAGATGTGTATTTGTTGTTCATAATTTATATTTTTACCTTTTTCTTCTTCCTCTTCTTAAAGAATATCTTTCAGCATTTCATATAATATTGGTTTGGTGGTGATGAACTCCTTTAGCTTTTTCTTATCTGTGAAGCTCTTTATCTGATCTTCAATTCTGAATGATAGCTTTGCTGGATAGAGTAATCTTGGTTGTAGACTCTTGCTACTCATTATTTTGAGTATTTCTTGCCACTCGTGTCTGGCCTGCATCGTTTCTGTTGAGAAATCCGCTGACAATCGTATGGGTGCTCCCCTGTAGGTAACCAACTGTTTTTCTCTTGCTGCTTTTAATATTCTCTCTTTATCTTTTGCTCTTGGCATTTTAATTATGATATGTCTTGGTGTGGTCCTCTTTAGATTCCTATATTTTGGGGTTCTGTGTACTTCTTGGGCTTTTAAGTCAGTTTCTTTCACCAGGTGGGGGAAGTTTTCAGTCACTATTTCTTCAAGTAGGTTTTCATTAACTTGCTCCCTCTCTTTTTCTGGCACCCCAATAATTCGGATGTTGGCATGCTTGAGGTTGTCCCAGAGGCCCCTTACGCTTTCTTCAATTATCTGAATTCTTTTTGTTTCTTGCTTTTCCAGCCTAGTGGATTTTGCTCCTTTGTATTTCAAATCTTTGACTTGGTCCTTGTGGCCCTCTGGACTGCTTTTAGGACTTTGTGTAATATTTTTTTATTTCAGTCTGTGTATGCTTGATTTCTAGTTGGTCCTTTTTCATATCCGTGAGGGTCTGGTTCATATCCTCAGAGGTCTTGTTCATTTCCTTGAGGGTGTCATTCATTTCCTTGTAAGTCTCATTCATTTCCTTGTAAGTCTCATTCATTTCCTGGTTGGTATTGTTTATTTCCTCGTAATTCTCATTAAGTTCATCGGCCTTTTCTAGGAGCCTCTTGAAAAGCCTTATAACCGTGGTTTTGAATTCTATGTCTTGTCGTCTTTTCTCCTCCATTTCTTTCACACCTGATTTCTTCCCATATCTCTGCATGGTGGCTGCTTTATGTGGTAGATATCCTCAAAGGGACAGTGGCTCAGCCTCCTGAGTTACCTGAGGTGGGTACTCTTACTGCAATCCTTTATGGGTTGTACAGTATTTTTGAATTTAAACCCAGCTTGTTGTTGTTAGCCCTAGGAGGGTTTGACCTCCAGGCCAATTGGGTGTGAAGGGAGACTGTGTTCAGGTTGGATGGGCGGAGTCTCTGGGCTGCGCAGGCAGCCTCAGTGTCAGCTACGTCCTGTCCTATGTGGCGCTCGCGCGCGGGGGTCTCTGTTGGATGGGGATGGCTGCAGGCACCTACAAGAGAAAGCCGCTAGTCTCTTTCCCTTGCCAGACAACTCTGCCTCTCCCCAAATGTACCTGCACACCCAAAGTCTATCGCAGGGTTGTAAAATAGATGGTTTCCGGGCCCAGGAGACAAGTTTCCAGGGGGCAAGTAGCGGGTTTGTGCAACACTTGCACGCAAACTTCTTTTCCCAGGCTCCGGGTTTCTCTGCAGACTAGGAGACCTCTGCCGCGTTCTGCTTCCAGGGTGCATCCCCCGGACCTCGGACCTCGCCTGGCACTGGGAAAACTGTACAGTGGGACGTCTCCACGTACCCCGGATCTCGGACCTCGCCTGGCGCTGGGGAATCCGTGTAGTGGGAAGTCTCCACCCTCCCCATTGGCGAAATCCAGCCGGGGTTGCTGCTCCAGCCCTACAGCCCGCGTGCGCGACCAGGACGGATCCTAACCTGTTTCCATCTTCAAGGCTGCGCTCCCGCCGCTCCTCTGAGTCTCAGTGTCCTACCTTTACTCCTATTAGTGGAGTTTTCACTCAGCCAGCTTTCTGGCGATTCTGGGTGATGTCTATTCTGCTGTTATGTTGTAGTTCTTAAATTGTTGCGCGGGGCAGAACAATAGGTGTTTACCTATGCCACCATCTTGGTGTTCCTCCTCCAATGTTATTATTTTAATTGTTGACTGTTAACTATCCTCTACCTACCTATGTGAAAGAAGTATGTGACTATCATTTTACTCTTTATCCAATCCTAGAAGTTTCTTCACTTTATTTTCTCCCACCTCTTAAATCTATCAACAATGGATTTCAGGTAACACACTTACATCTCCTCCTTTGACCAAAATGGAAAAACTGCCATTCTCTGGAACATTGTCTCAATTCACTGAGATTCTGCTTCCTGGCAATTGTCAAATTTGGGCTCAGATAAACTCCCCAAAATTCTTTACAGGTTTGAATGCTTCTACATTAACATTACTTGGTATAGTCATGGCAAGATTCCAAAGAAGCTCATCCAGGACTACCCTGCAGCCCCCGACCCGGTGTAGGATCCAGCAGGGCACCATTAAGTTTAATGCTATCTTGCCTGCAACTAGACCTGTTTTCCCAGGGAAGTGAATGGAGAATGGGGCTTTCTTAAGTCAATGTATCTTTTCCAGACATGCAAGCCTTTTTGAGTCAGAAATGGCAACTATATATCTCTGTAATTGCTACAGAGCCTCAAAGAAAATATACTCAAATAGAAAGAAACTTTTTCAAATGAGTGAATTAGTCCTTTTGCCAACATTTGCCAATCCTTGAGGAATTAAAGTACTGTCCTTGTTTTACTATGCAGTCTCTGCAGGGGCAGAGGTGTGTGGCCTCAGAATATAAAAGCCCACTAAATCCTTTTACATTCCATAAACCTCCACTATTCAGCTCAAAATGTTCATACATAATTGGCTTTCTAAAACCAAAGTCCCAAAACCACTGAGATGCAAATACCAAGAACTCTGGTCAGGGCCATTTTTAAAATTACAAATCTCTAAAAGATAGCCACCTAAACAGATCACTTTTTCAACAATTCCTTTCTAAATCAGTAAATTTTAATTAAGGTTATTGAATTTATAGATATTTTGAAATAACATGAAATACTGAAACATTGATTTCCAAACATGTTTTTAAATTCACCTGCTTTTGTCTTTATTGCCCAAAGTCTGTAAAATGTATATGCTATTGACAGAATGTCTGGTGCTTGTAGGTGTGTTTCTTGAAAGCAAGAGTGTGTTTAATATGTGTTCAGCCCTATCCAGTTTGGCTCAGTGGATAGAGTGTCAGCCTATAAACCAAAGGGCCCCAGGTTCAAGTCAGATTAAGGGCATGTACCTTGGTTGCGGGCACATCCCCAGTAGGAGGTATGCAGGAAGCAGCTTATCAATGTTTCTCTCTCATTGATGTTTCTAACTCTCTATCCCTTTCCCTTCCTCTCTGTAAAAAGTCAACAAAACATATTTTAAAAATAAAAAATAAATAAAATGTGTTCATAAATGTCAATCTAAGGAATGCTGGTCACATTTTATTTTATATTATTTTGGTTATATTGAAAATTGAAATTTCTAAGAATTAAAACTTTAAATTAAGTTAGAAGAAATTATATGGATGTGATAATAGAATGCATGAGGTATGGAGATTAATTTTTGAGGAAAATATTCTTGTGTTTTCTCTGCAAAAATTAGTAGTTGAAATTTTGTTAAGATCTCTATGTGTGAGAGAATAAACAAGTAATCTTTTCTGTCAAAGAAGGGAGTTTAGGCAGCCACCATTTTGGTTTACATGATTTGCAGCTCACCTGGGGGCTACCATTTTGAAACGGAAAATGTCAACCTCTTCATTTAAATTATCCAGTCACAAAAGAGTGTGAGCCTAAGCTCTTCCAATCAAGAGTGAAGGACAGATCACATGCATTAGGAATGACTTCCTGCTCAGTGTACCTACTGCCAAATACTGTGTTGGTACACACCCTTCTGCAGAAGTGAAGATACTTGCCTTGCTGCTTGGCTCCCCAGTATTCTTTGTGTCTTTCCAGGACCCCTGATTTGGGGGGCTTGCCTTATTTCTAACACATGTATGCTCTGTATGTGGAATGTGTTTATCTGTGTAATATGTGTGATAAATTTTCAGCCACCGGATGGCATTACTAGAATATAATCTTTTATTGGCCCAATTTTTAAAAAAGGATTAAATACTTACATAAACTAAGTAGAATTCTGTGGTCTGGATAAAATTTTTAATATTAAAACATTTTAAATTTGATTAATGTCTCTTAGAATTATTACCATAAAATATATTTTTCCGAGATTTACAAAGAGTTTATCATATAATCTCTAGTTAGGTATATTTGACAATCTTTTAAAGCTTAAATTTTAAGACTTTAACCGAGAGATGACTGAGTCATTCCTGTGGACTCTGGAGTAACTCAAGAATTTATTCTCTTCTTAAAATAAATATTTTTAAACTAAATTAGGCTGATTTAATATACTTGGAATTAAATTGGAAGCTTTGTCAAATAAAAATTAATAACAAGTATATTCTATTTATGTACATATGTTTTATGTTTTGTTAAAATGAATGTGGTAGAAATTTCAGTCTGCTTCAAAAAGGTAAAGATTCAGAGTCAAGTTCAAACAGGACAGGACAAAACTAAAAGTAGTGATAAATCATCATCATTAGGATCTTTCTTGAAACTTTTATACACCTCTGCCTTTTTTTCTTTCTATTTCTGAGATTATAAAATCATTTAAAATAATACAGAATTGTGCTAGCAGTACAAATATATACAACATAGCTTTTTCTTAATTTCCATTCCTAAAAATTAACTAAATTTAACAATCCTAAAAATCATTTAAGTTTTCAGTTTCTTTGTTTGTTTTGTTTTTTATAACTGCTATTATTGAAGAAAATAGTTTCACCTTAGCAGGGAAATTTTTAAAGACAAACGTGTCCAAAACACCTACGAAGATTGCTAGAAGCTAAATTAAATATAATATTTAAGAGGTAAGGAACACATATAATGATTCATTTTTAAGTAATTTTATTTCTTCTAATCACATAATGATTCATTTTAAGTAATTTTATTTCTTCTAATCATATAATGATTCATTTTTAAGTAATTTTATTTCTTCTAACAAATGATAATCAAATGTTTTTCAACTTTTAACTTCCCTACATACTGGGAGGTTTGATAATTGCAAAGTACTATAGAGTGTGGTATAATAGAAAAAACATTGAATTTGGATTTATATCTTCACTCTATTATAGTCCCTTAAGACCTCAGAACTTAGTTTTTCATCTCAAAAATCAACATCACAACAGCTACCTTAAAGTATTGTTGGAAAGAATAAATGAAATACTGTATGTCAAAGCTCTTGCAAATATACATGCAAACTTATTTTGAGAGAATGTTTTTATCACCAAAACATATAAAATCAAATGTAAATATTCTTAAATAGTTGAAAGTGGAAGTTAACCTAAATCTCCATACTTCTTGCTTAAATATATTCTTATTTCTAGGAGAAGTGTGTTTCTGGGGAAATTTTTTTTTTTTTTTTTAGTTTTAAAGTCCTATAAATGGGTTCTCACTTCTCTCTAGAAACAGTTCTGGAACCAGTTAAATTAAGCTTTTAAATATATGCATTAATCCACTATAATAAAGGTGAATAGTATTTGATATTGTTAAAAAACAAACAAACAAGAAAAAAAAAAACCCAGGAAATTCTCAGGCGTCCAGTCAGAGACACCAGGCAAGCCATGAGTTATGATTCCCTATTGAGGCATCCAGCAGTGATACTCTGGTTATCTGTGTTTCATATATTTGGCAGTTTATGGATTATTTTCTATGCTCAGTACACTCTTTCAATAAACCACATGCTGTGTTTTAAAATCTTACATATTATTTGTTGTTTATATGCTGAAATTATATATTGAATCTAAATATATACAAAGTTTATATTATTCTATATGTAATTTTCAGTAATGATTATTTACCAAGAAATAGTTGTGTTGGAATGTTAAATCTTAATAGAAAAGCAAATATTTTTATCAATTGCATTATAATCAAATCTATAATCATGGCACTTTTAAGTTTGGTCATTCATGGACAGATATTGATTTACTCTGATGGATGTGCAGGTATATTATATTTTTAGGAAAATCTATGGAAAGGACTCTGACTTGTCTAAATTACAGGCTTCTAAATAGGTCATATCTTTGAACTGAGTGAAGATTTATAGAACTTCAAGGAATAACTGAATTCAAAAATTACTGGCAAATAATCAGGATAAACAAAAATACTTACGAGACTAATTGAATTGAGAATAATTATTCTTATGACTCTGTCTAAAATATTGTTGATTTTTAAATCTTTTGTTTCCCAAATATAAGGAAAAACTAAAAAGCAGACATTCTGCAATATAGGGACTAATAAATTACTAATATTCATTTCACAGTACTCTCAAGAGACAAAGATTCAAAGAGCACGACAACTCGGATAATTTAGTCCATTAGGAAATACATTAATGAAAGACTCTCTTTAATAATGTTAAAGGGACCTTACCAAATCCAGGACATAACCATGAATGGACACTTACCCCTGTCTCTGACACCCGCCTTCATCTAAAGGATGAGAAGCTGCCTACTATGGGAGAGGTAGGCAGCCATCCCAAGACATCACCATGGCCTTTATGCTCACAAATTTATGCGCTTAAAATTTGTCCTTATATCACCTAATTGCTATTAATTGAATGTATAGGAAATTAATTTTTATATTGTTATTATCCTCCTTATAGTCTCCAAATGGAAGCAATGTGTTTCCAGACCTATCTCCTTACTAGACATGAAAAATTTAACTTGGTTACCTAATAATTTTTCCAACTTATTAGACAATAATATTCTGATTATCAGCTATGATATTGAAGTTCATGTTTTGTTGGCCACACACTGGTTGTCTTCTACTCTATATAAGCTTTATTACAACTTCTTAGGCTATAAAAGACCTATCTTGGACAACCCCTCCAAGAACACCTCCCTAATAATTCTCCTGGTAGAATTATATATATTCTAGATGAATATTTTAGATGAATATTATCTAAATATAGGAATAGATTAAAATAACTGCTTAGAAGAAAAAAAATAGAACTTCTGGATAATAGTAGATACTTGTGTCCCCTCAGATCTTTTCTGTCTAATATTAGACAGTGTTACTGGTTTAATATTGTTAAATATTAAATCAGTGTTACTGGTTTAATATTGTTACTTTTGTTCCTGGTATGTAAATGTTATATTAGATGCAAAAAAACCACAAAACTTAAGGCAGAAAACAAAAAAGACCTGGATCATAGTGGCTCAAAAATTAGAAATGATCCAGAATATCTTAACAAGGACATAAAGGATCTTACTGCCTCCTATTTACCTGTCATTTTTTTAATTTTTTGAATAATAATAATTTGACTTTGAATGCCATCTAAGTTTGTGGTCTTGCCCCATTCCTAGTGGTCCACCCTATTCAGCAAGACGAATGCTGACACTGAGACATCCTAAGAATGAGCCTTCCAAGGAAATTGGACTCTGGAATCCATTGTCCAACCAAAAGGTAGTTCATCAATCCATCCTTTGGATTGATTTATGACCAAAGGTGGATGTGTGGAAGAAAGGGACCACATGATAACCTGACAAGCTCAGGGAAGGCCTATATGGCAATCTTGCAAACTCAAAGACCTAAAGTAACCACAAAGGATGGTCTAAAATTAAAACTTTAACTAAAAGCAGTTATGGTGCATAGTCACTTCCTAGGCTGGTATCTTCCTTAACAAGATCAACCTTTACTTTAACTGTTTGTTTTCATATGCTAACATATCCTTGAAATGTCAGGGTAACTTGTAACTTACCCTTTTTCTAGACCCCTCAGGATGCAATCACATGTGTCTGGGCTCCAGGATAGAGGCCATAAATACTGTCATTGTTATTGTTATTTAATTGTTGACTGTTAACTATTCTGTACTCACCTAAGTAAAAGAAGTGTGTGTCTATCATTTTATTTTGTATCAAATCCTAGTGATTACCCTACTTTGCTTTCTCCTACCTGTCTAATCTATCAACAGTAGATTTCATGTAACCCACCTACAACTCCTCCTTTGATCACAATATCTATACTAATAGTAGCCTAGGTGGTATCACGCCCCCATGTCATCACAAGATGGCTCTCACAAGGTGTCTGTCACAAGATGGCCAATCACAAAATGGCTGTCACAAGATGCCCACACGCACAGCAGAGGCAGGGCCTGGCAGCTGCTCTATGCGATAAGGCCTGAGGATCCTGTGGCTCTACGCAGCATGGAGAAGGCTGGTCCTGGCACCTCAGTCCCCTCAAGCAGAGAAGGCAAGTCCTTGTTGAGGAGGCGGCTCATGGCAGGACAGGGCAGTTTTGGGCAATCAGGCAGGCAGGCAGGTGAGTGGTTAGGAGCCAGTGGTCACAGATCATGAGAGGGATGTCCAAGTGGTTTCAGATTGGAGAGGGTTCCAGCCTGGCTGAGGGACACCCCAGCCCCTAGTGCACAGATTTCATGCACTGGGCCACTAGTATAAAAATAAATGATAAGCCTCCAGTCTCTGGAGCATTATCCCAATCCATTGTTTGACACAAATAAACTAAAAAAATTCTTTGCAGGTTTAAATATTTGTTATGTTAACAGGGGGTTGTTTCTTTGACTCCCATTTATTTGTAATTGTTTCTATGCATTAGATTCAACTACAATGTCACCCATATATATTTTTTAAATGCAGGATTTTTATTTTATTTTATTATTTAAATTATTTTTTATTGTTTAAACTATTACATATGTCTCTTTTTCCATGACTAACCTTCACCCCAGACACTCCCTTGCCCCAGGTCAAGCCCCCAATGCTCCAGCCTCTGTGTCCATTGGTTTATCTTAATATGCATGCATTCAAGTCCTTTGTTTGATCTATAATGCTCCTCTCCTCTGCCTTTTCTCTGGGGTTAGATGGTTTGTTCAGTGTTAGCTTGTCTCTGGATCTATTTTTACTCATCAGTTTATATTGTTCATTATATCCCACATATGAGTTTGACTGGCTTATTTTGCTTAGCATAATGCTCTCCAGTTCCATCCAATTGTTGCAAATGGTAAAAGTTCCTTCTTTTTTATAGCAAGGTAGTGTTCTATTGTGTAGATGTACTGCAGTTTTTTAATCAACTCATCTACTAATGGGTACTTAGGCTGTTTCCAAATATTAGCTATTGTAAAGTGTGTTGTTATGAACATAGGTATGCATAATTTTTTTTTCCTGATAGATGTTTCTGGTTGCTTGAAATCTATTCCTAGAAGTGGGATTACTGGGTCAAATGAGAGATGCATTTTTAAATTTTTGAGGAAACTTCACACTGTATTTCACAGTGGCTGCACCAGATGGCATTCACAACAGCAGTGCACGAGAGTTCCTTTTTCTCCACAGTCCTTTGTTGATTTACTGATGGTAACCTTTCTGACAGGTGTGAGATGGTATCTCATTGTCATTTTAATTTGCATCTTTCCAATGACTAGTGACTTTTAGTATGTTTTCATATGCCTCTCAGCCTTCTGTATGTCATCTTTCAAAATGTGTAAGTTAGGTCCTTTACCCAATGTTTGATTGGATTGTTTATCTTCCTTTTGATAAGTTGTATGAGTTTATGGTAAATTGTGGAGATTAAACCTTTATCTAAGATACCATTGACAAATATGTTCTCCCATTGAGTGGGCTTTTTGTTGATGGTTTCTTTTGTTGCTCAGAAGCTTTTTATTTTTATGTAGTCCTATTTGTTTATTTTCTCCTTAGTTTTCATTGCCATAGGAGCTATATCAGTAAAGATATTGCTAAGAGAAATGTCTGATATTTTGCTGCCTATGGCTTCCTCTATGATTTTTATGGTTTCCTGATTTACATTTAAGGGGTTTATCCATTTGAGGTTTTTTTGTTTGTTTGTTTGTGTTTGTGTGTGTGTGTGTGTGTGTGTGTGTGTGTGTGTGTGTGTGTGTGTATGGTGTAAGTTGTTGGTCTAGGTGCATTTTTTTGCATGTATCTATCCAATTTTTAAAGCACTATTAATTGAAGAGCTGTTTTGACTCCATTGTATGCTTTTTCCTCCTCTGTCAAATATTAATTGAGCATAATTGTTTGGGTCAATTTCTGGGTTATCTATTCTATTCCATTGATCTATAGGTCTGTTCTTGTGCTAGTACCAGGCAGTTTTGAGAACTGTGGCTTCACAATATAGCTTAATAGCTGGTATTGTGATCCCTTCAAGTTTGTTCTTAATTTCTAGTATTGCTGTGGCTATTTAGGGGTCTTTTGTTTTATTCCTGATGAATTTTTGGAGTGTTTGTTCTAGGTCTGTGAAATATGCCATTGGTATTTTAATGGGGAGTGCACTGAATCTATGGATTGCTTTGGATAGTATGGACATTTTAATGATGTTGATTCTACCAATTCATGAACATAGTATGTTCTTCTATCTGTTTATGTCTTCTTCTATCTCTTTTCAATGTCCTGTAGTTTTTGTAGTACAGATCTTTTACCTCCTTAGTTAAGTTTATTCCTAGGTATCTTAATTTTTTTGGTGCAGTGGTATATGTTATTTATTTATTTATTTAGTTAGTTAGTTAGTTAGTTTCTCTTTCAGTGAGATCATTATTGGCATATAAAAATGCCATAGATTTATGGATGTTAATTTTGTATCCTGCTACATTGTTGAATTCATTTATTAAGTCTATCAGTTTTTAAAGGAGTTTTGGAGGTTTTCTCTGTACAGTATAATGTCATCCTTGAATAATGACAGTTTTAGTTCTTTTCCAATTTGGATGCCTTTTATTTCTTCTTCTTGTCTGATTGATATGGCTAGCACTTCCAGTATTATGTGAAACAGAAGTGGTAAAAGTGAGCATCCTTGTCTTCTTCCTGTTATTAAGGGAAATGGTTTTAGTTTTTGCTCATTGAGTATGACGTTTGCTATAGGTTTGTCATATAAGGCTTTTGTTGAAGTATAATCTTTGTATTCTCACTTTGCTGAGAGGATTTTTTTTTAAATCAAGAAAGGGTGTTAAATATTGTCAAATGCCTTTTCTGTATCAACTGATATTATGTGATTTTTGTCTCTCAATTTGTTTATGTGGTGTATCACATTTTTTGATTTGCATATATTGTACCAGCCTTGCATCCCTACAATAAATCCCACATGGTCATGGTGTATGATCGTTCTAATGTAATGTTGGATCTGATATGCTAGAGTTTTGTTGAGGATTTTAACATCTATGCTCAGCAGAGATAATGGCCTGTATTTATCTTTCTTTGTTATGTCTTTATCTGATTTATGAATTAGGGTTATGTTGGGTTCATAGAAAGAGCTTGGAAGTGTGCCTTCCTCGTGAATTTTTTGGAATAGTTTGAGCAGGAGAGATTTTAGTTCTTTTTTGAATGTTTGGTAGAATTACCATATGAAGCCATCCAAACCAGGGCTTTCGTTTTTTAGAAGATTTTTGATTACTGCTTCAATTTAGTCAGTAACCATAGGACTATTCAGGTTTTTTTTATTCTTCCTGATTGAGCTTTGGAAGCTTGTATTTTTCTAGGAATATGACAATTTCATTGAGGTTGTCCAGTTTGTTGGAGTAGAGTTGTTCATAGTAGTTTTGTTTTACAATCCATTGTATGTTGGAGGGGTCAGTTGTTACTTAACCTCTTTCCTGTCTGTTTATATTTATTTGGGTCCTCTCTCTTTGCTTCTTGGTGAGCCTGGCCAGAGGTTCATCAATTTTGTTTATCCTTCAAAGAACCAGCTCTTTGTTTTATTGATCTTTTGTACTTTTTTTGGTATTTTTATGCTGTTTGTTTCTGCTCTGATCTTTATTATTTCCTTCCTTCTGCTCACTCTGGGCTATTCTTGTGGCTATCTTCCTAATTCTTTGAGTTTTGGGATTAGATAAATTATTACCATTTTTTTTTTTTAGGTAGGCCTGTAGAGCCATGAACTTGCCTATCAAGACTGCTTTCACTGTTTCCCAGATTTTGGGTTATTGTGTTTTCTTTTTTTAAAAATATATTTTATTGCTTTTTTTTACAGAGTGGAAGGGAGAGGGATAGAAAGTCAGAAACATCGATGAGAGAGAGACATTGATCAGCTGCCTCTTGTACATCCCCCACTGGGGATGTGCCCACAACCAAGGTATATGCCCTTGACCAGAATCGAACCTGGGACCTTTCAATCCGCAGACCGACGCTCTATACACTGAGCCAAACCAGTTTCGGCTGGATTATTGTGTTTTCATTGGCATTTGTTACCAAGATGATTTTTATTTCGTCTTTTATCTTTTCAGTAACCCAATCATTATTTAATAGTATGCTATTAAATAGTATGCTATTAAATTGTTTGATTTTTTCATTGTTTTATTGTAACCCAATCATTATTTAATAGTATGCTATTTAATAGTATGCTATTAAATTGTTTTTCTTCATTGTTTTATTGTAGTTGATTTATAATTTTATGTTATTGTGATCTGAGAAGATGCATGATATGATTTCTTTTACTTGAATTTTAAGACACTTTGTCTGTGTCCAAATATGTGTTGTTTTTTTGAAAATTTCCCATGTGCACTTGAGAATATGTATATTCTTTAGCTTTGAGATGAAATGCTCTAAAGATGGCAATTAATTTTATCTGATCTAGTGAGTCAATAGAATTGATGTTTCTTTGCTGGTTTGTTGTTTAGAGGATTAATACAGTGTTGTCAATTGGGTATTAAAATCCCGTACTATGACTGTATTGCTGTTGATCTCTCCCTTAATACTTTCCAGAAGGTTTTTTTTATGTATTTGGGTGCTCCTGTTTTGGTCGCATATAGTATGTTTGTTTATCAGAGTTGTATCTCTTGTTGTATTGATTCCTTTAGTATTATGAGGTAGTCTTTTTTTATATCTTGTTATAGCCTTTACTTTGAGGTCTAATTTTTCAGGTATAAGTATTTCTACCCCAGCTTGTTTTTTCATTTCCATGACCTGAAAAAATTTTTTCCATCCCTTCACTATCAGTCTGTGGGAGTCCTTTATTCTGATGTGGGTTGGTCTCCTGTAGACAGCAGATATATGGGTCATGTTTTTTTACTCGTTCAGCTACCCTATGTATTTTGATTGGAGCATTTAACCCATTTACATTTAAGGTTATTATTGATAGCTACTTGTTTTTCATCATTTTTTATGCCTGTGTTCCTTCTTCCCTTCCTATTTCTAATTTTTACAGTCGTCCCTTTAGCATTTCTTCCATTGCCAGTTTGGTGGTAATAAACTCCCTTAATTCTTTTTGTGTCTCTGAAGCTCCTGATTTCACCTTCAATTTTGAATGAGAGCCTAGCTGGGTATAGTGTTCTGGATTCAGCCCTTGCTTTGCATCACTTTTTATATTTAATTCCATTCCCTTCTGGCCTGATGTGTTTCTAATAAGAAATCAGTTGATAGTCTAACGGGAGGTTCCTCATAAGTAACTTTCTGTTTCTTGCTCCTTTTAGGATTCTTACTTTGTCATTGGTATTTGCCAACTTAATTATGATGTGTCTTGGTGTCAGATATTTTGAATTCAACTTTTGGGGGATTCTGTGAGCTTCTTGACTTGTGTTTTTTGTTCTCAATATCAAGAAAGCTTTCTATCATTATTTCTTTGAACAAGTTTTTTATTCTTTGCTCAATTTTCTCTCCTTCCGGTACCCTTATTATGTGGATGTTGTTTCATTTAATGTTGTCTGAATGCTCCCTTAGGTTCTCCTTCTACTTTTTAAGTTTTCTCTTTTTTTTTTTCAGTTGCTGCTATGCTAGTGTCTTCTAGATCTCTTTTTTAGTCTATTGTTGATGTTTTTTATTGTGTTCTTTAGTTCAGCTATGTCAGTATTCATTTCTTTTTTGTTCTTCTTCATTTCCTCTTGATTCTTTTGCATCATGCTGAATTTGTCTTCCATCCTTTTCAGCGTCCTTATGACCATTGCTTTGAGTTCTTTCTCTGACAAATTGCTCTCATCCATTTCATTTACATCCTTTTCTGGTAATGCCTCTTTTCCTTTTGTATGCGGGCTGTTTCTTTGTCTCCTCTTTTTTTCCTCTTCTCAGGGTGTCTGGTTATGTGGCTCACTCTCTACCTCATTGACCAAACAGTACAAAATACAACTCGATGAGACATGATGCATGAATGATAACTCAAAATTATGGTTGTCAGTAGAGAAAAGAAAATTAGGGGAGAGAAAAGAGCACAAAGTTAATATTGAAAAAAGGAAAAGAGGTAAGAGAAAGAAGAAAAAAACGCAGGGAAATATATGTATATGGGGAGCAAAATCCACAAATGACCAACAAAATGCAAGTAACACTCAGAAAAATACGGGAGGTAGGGAGGACAGAATCCGAAGAGGCAGAGATTATTTCTAAATGGTAAGGTGAAAAAATTGAATGAATGGGGAAATGGCCATGACTCAGTATAGAGGAGGTAGAAAGAAAGTTAATATATAAGAAAAAAAGAAAATACTCAATAAAATAAAAATAAATATTAATTTAAAATAATTTTAAAAATATATATTAATATGTATTATACATGAAAATTTTTCTTCTTTCTTTAGTCTATCTCTATATTTACCTATTTTTGGAAAAGGAGAATAGAATAGAGAGCATAGATGCCTGAGTTTGGTGAGTGAAACTAATTAAGATTTTGTAAGAGAAGAGAGCAAGCAAGTAGATAAAAAACAAAAGCATAAAACAAAAACAAACAAATGTGGGAACCTCTTTTCATGTCCCACACGATTCAGGGTCTCCAGTTCAGGGTTTGGGTTTCTGGAGGAGGCCGCATACAAATGAATAAAGAGACTCAGAAAAATATTAATTTGGAAAATGGAGGCCAGGTGTTAGTTCAACTCTAGTGGCAGAACTCCCACTTGCTCTGGCTTCACCACTCCTTTTATTAAGATTAAAATCATAAGATATAGCTGTATCCCCCAGGCCAGAAACACCAGTTGAAGTCAATCAGTAGATCTTCTTAGTACTAACAGGTGGGGGCTGCTTCAACTACCAACATCCCATTAACCAGCTCCAACCCCTCAGAGCAATCAAGGTTGCCCAGCCCTCTTAACTCCTTGTCTGCAGATCTCTATTATTAAAGCACTGATTGGCTTCCGGCATCTCTCCCATTTCTTTCCTTTAAAAAATACACAAATTTCAAAATAAATATATAAGAATAAAATGCTTAAGTCCCATTTTTGATGTCCAACAATTATTCATGTATACACGTCAGCAGTAATATCTAGATGGTGGACAAATGATGACAATGCTGGTTCGACCCTCTTCAGTCAGATCCTGAGCCACCTGCAGCAATGCACAGCTGCTGACTGCTAGCATGGCAAGGCATCATCAGTGTCTTCCATCTCTGGGCTGTTTTTAATCCACATGGTCTTAAAGTTGTCCCCTGAAAACACACAAACACACTCTCGAAAAGTTAACAAAAAAATCCTTTTCACAAATTTGACTCAGAGTTCTTTTCATCCTTGCCTAAATAATTTTCCTTTGATCTATTTTGACACGGTGTGTTTTTCATAGGTGTCTTGCTTTTATCATTATAAATAGAAATTAATCTTTTTAAGTAAAACATTTTTCTAGATGTAATTTACTTACAGAATAATTTTCATTACATCATATTACTCCATTATCCCCCCTCTTTTGAATTAATGGGGGCTTTTGGAAATTTTTATAATGTAGTCTTGATAACTTTAAATTTTATTGATTTTGCACAAATATATGACTGCTTTAGGTTCATTGCATGTTAAGCAATATTACCATGAAATGAACTGCTGATAGAAGTTTTAGTTAATACTTTAAGAACAGCTTTTTATCTAGCACAATTAAACCGTCCTAAATATTTACTTATTTCAATTATTCAATTAAATTAATATGAAAACATAATTACTATTTTCCTATCAAATTTAAGTCTAATAACAAATTTAATTTGCTCTATTAATATTAGTAGAAAGGATTATTTGCATTCTTGAGTAGGCCCTGAGCTTTCCTGGTGCTAGGATTGATTTAGATATAGAGCAGCTGCTCTCAGTAAAGTTTCTGTTGCCTAAGCCCCAATATGAGCTTGGCCAAATCTCTGTTTTGATACTCGGCTTCCAACCTGAGTTGGGTGTGGGAAGCAAAGCAGCCATTGGGCAGGAGACCTCCATCAGAAGGGATTAAAGTTCAGGCCCCTGCACAGTTGTGGGGGGTGAGGGTCTATGCCCATCTCTGGGATCCCCAAGTTCTCTCCTCATGGCCCCTTTGCAACTGTGCCTGTCTTAGGTTGTTTCTTCCCTGAGGAATCTTACCCGTCTCTGGCTAACCAGCCATCCTCTGGGGCCAAGCAGGATAATATGAGGTTCATTTCGGTCTTGTTAATCTATCCCCCTGTGACTTCCACGCTTAGCACCTGCCTTGGGATCCACCTCAGCTACTGGCAGGACCCCAGCACTGATCACAGATCTTGGGAAAACCAAGTTTCTTCTCCAGAGAGGGCCCAGCTCATACCATTGGGTGAGAGACAGATCCATGGTATCAGCCACTACAAGGTTTCAACCTCAGGATGAACAGAAAGCTCAAGAAACAGCAATAGGCAATTAGATTGTAAGAAAAGGATCCCTCTTGGCAAAAAGGCAAGAGAGGCCAATATACAATGCTCAGGTGCCTTCCCCAGGAGCCTTCCACACAGTGGAAGAAATTAAACCCTTTCATATCCCTTTTAAATTTGCTACCAACCATTCAAAAATTTAGTTTGTAACTTTTTTGGAATAATTGTACAATATGCTCTAATAAAGGATCAAAAATTATAATGACATTGCAGAGTAATATCATGTAAGGATATTCTTTTCTCTAGGCCATGACAATTCAATTTTAAACTGGCTGTCAATTTCTTTTTGTATAAAGACAGGTATTAAATTTTTTCTTTCTTTTTCACTTTCTGAAGCAGCAACTAACACACAATTTGGCCAAGATTTGCATTTCCATTGGAAGTTCTTTTATAATTTTTATTATTTTTTTCTTTTTTTTCTCTTTACTGTTCAGTTTATTAATTACATTGTTTCCCCTTTTATCCCCCTATAGCTCCCCTCTACCCTGTACCTATCCCAACCTCCACCCTCACCTCCCCCTCCCCACTGTCCTCTCCCATTGTTGCAAGATTTTTGTCCAGTCTCTTGCTGCACTTCCCACAACCCTTTTCTCCCCAAGAATTGGCAGTCCATTCCCTCTCTATGTCCATGTCTCTGTTATCTTCACCAGTCTATCCTGTTCAACAGCCTATCAATTCACTTGATTTTTATGTTCATTTGTTGATAGATGTGTATTTGTTGTTCATAATTTTCATCTTTACCTTTTTCTTCTTCCTCTTCTTAAAGAATATCTTTCAGCATTTCATATAATGTTGGTTTGGTGGTGATGAACTCCTTTAGCTTTTTCTTATCTGTGAAGCACTTCATCTGACCTTCAATTCTGAATGATAGCTTTGCTGGATAGAGTAATCTTGGTTGTAGATTCTTGCTGTTCATCACTTTGAATGTTTCTTGCCACTCCCATTTAGCCTGCATCGTTTCTGTTGAGAAATCTGCTGACAATCGTATGGGTGCTCCCTTATAGGTAACCAACTGTTTCTCTCTTGCTGCTTTTATTATTCTCTCTTTGTCTTTTGCTCTTGGCATTTTAATTATGATGTGCCTTGGTGTGGTCCTCTTAGGATTCCTATATATTGGGGTTCGGTGCACTTCTTGGACTCCTAAGTCAATTTCTTTCACCAGGTGTGGGAAGTTTTCAGTTCCTATTTCTTCAAATAGGTTTTCATTGTCTTGGCCTCTCTCTTTTTCTGGCATCCCTATAATTCGGATGTTTGTATGCTTGAGGTTGTCCCAGAGGCCCCTTACACTATCTTCAATTTTTTGGATTCTTTTGGTTTCTTGCTTTTTCAGCTGAGTGGATTTTACCTCTTTGTATTTCAAATCTTGAACTTGGTTCTTGGGGTGCTCCAGAGCACTTTTAGGTCTTTGTATAATATTTTTTGTTTCAGTCAGTGTATGCTTAATTTCTGGTTGGTCCTTTTTCATATCCTTGAGAGTCTCCTTTATATCCTTGAGGGTCTCCTTCATTTCCTTGTAGGACTCATTCATTTCCACGTTGGTCTTGATCATTTCCTTGCAGGTCTCATTTATATCCTTGAGGGTCTTGTTCATTTCCTTGTGGGACTCATTCATCTCCTTTGCGGTCTTGCTTAATTCCTTATAGGCCTCGACCTTTTGTTGGAGCCTCTTGAAAAACCCTATAACCGTGGTTTTGAATTCCATGTCCAGTCTTTTTTTTCCCTCCATTTCTTTCACATCTGATTTCTTTCCATGTCGCTGCATGGTGGCTGCTTCCCTGAGTTGGTCAATTAGCTTTGTGTGGTAGACTTCCTACTAGGGACAGTGGCTCAGCCTCCCCGGTTACCTGAGTTGGATATGGGCTGCACAGTCTTGCTGAAGTTAAGCTCAGTTAATCGTTGTTAGCACTTGGAGGGCTGACCTCCAGGCCAATTGTCTGTGAAGCTCAGCTGTGCTCAGGTTGGATGGGCGGAGTCTCCGGGCCAAGCAGACAGTGTTAGCTCCGCCCTATGTGGCCCTGGGGACTCTGTGCCGGGGGCAATGGCTGCCAGCACCTCTGAGAGAGAGCCGCTGTGGAGCTCCACCGGCTGCCGGGGAATTCAGACTCTCCCCAATGACTTTGCATGTGCAATGTCTCACCCAGGGTTGTAAAACAAAGCAGTCTGACAGTTTTCCTAATGAGGGACAAGTCGCAGAGCACTCTCTGTGCTGTCACGCAGCCGAGCTGTTCCCGCGCAAGCTGCCTTCTCCACAAGCCAGCAGACCCGGCAGCACCCGAGCTTCAGCGTGCCTTCCCACTGTCCAGTTTTCACCCCGTATGATAGTGGGTTCTCTGGACTTCACCCAGAGCTGGAGAATCAGTCCAGTGGGATGTCTTTGTCTCCCCGTTCGAAGAAAACTGGCCGGTTTTCAGCCGCCCGCCCTCTCCACTGGCGCGCGCTCCAAACCTCTCTCCGCGCGAATCTTTCAACGCTGTTCGCCGCTGTTCCTCCGAGTCACAGTGTCTTATTTTCACTTTTATTTGTGGAATTTTCACTCGGCGAGCTTTCTGGTGATTCTGGAAGGTGTTTGTTCTTTCGTTAAGTTGTAGTATTAAAATTGCTGATTATGACGGCAAGATAGGTGTTTTACCTTTGCCGCCATCTTAGTTCTCCCTCTTTTATAATTTTTAAACAACACCTTAAGTAGTCTCGTTTCAAGAAAACAGATAGCCTTGCCTTCTCCTGCCACCTTTGAAATTTCTCCGCACCAGAGATGGTTTCATCATTGGAGATTCACTTATTACTGATTTTAAATTCCAAATATCATTTAAGATTTTAATTTGGACAAGAAACCACATTCTTTAAGCATACAAACCACAAGTCTATAATAAAATTTACTTTATAGCCCCATTAGCCTGGCTGAAAAAGACACATTCCCACCTTACTTACAGAGCACAATTTTGCAGTTAGTTTGTGGGCTTTGCATGCAGTTAACCTCCCTCACCTTTCTTTCTGTGAATCCTTCCTCCTTCACTCTAGGCAAAAAATATAATCTCCTCCAGACATCCCATGGTCAGATGCCAAAATGTGGGAACCCCTTTTCACATCCCATGCAATTCAGGGTCCCCAGTTCAGTGTTTGGGTTTTTGGAGGAGGCCGCATACTAATGAATAAAGAGACTCAGAAAAATATTAATTTGGAAAATGGAGGCCAGGCGATAGTTCAACTCTAGTGACAGAACTCCCACTCGCTCTGGCTTCACCACTCCTTTTATTAAGATTAAAATCATAAGATACAGCTGTATCTCCCAGACTAGAAAAACCAGTAAAAGTCAATCAGTAGATCTTCTTAGGACTAACAGGTGGGGGCTGCTTCAACCACCAACATCCCATTAACCAGCTCCAACCCCTCAGAGCAATCAAGATTGACCAGCCCTCCTAACTCCTTGTCTGCAGATCTCTATTATTAAAGCACTGATTGGCTTTCAGAAAACAAATAAACAAACAAAAACAAGAAAAAATATTGGCTAGTGAAGAAAAAGAGTAGAATGCATAGACTTGGAGCATGGGTGAGGAAATTAGATATATGAGTAAGCCAACAGAGACTACTTATGCATCAATAAAGCAGATAATGTAGTTCAATTTTTAACAAGGAGGAACAAGAAAGAAGAGAGAAAAACTAAAGCAGGAACATCAGAAGAGAAACACAATGGAAAAAGGGAGAAGTGAGGAAGAAAAGACTGGCAAAATGAAAAAATGAGATAAAGTAAAATAATGGTTAAAAAATAAAAATACAATGTAGATCACTAATCTTAAAAATGAAGGGTTATAATAATAATAATAATAAATAAATAAAGTAAAACAATGCTACTGTGCAACTCTCTCCCCCTGGCACTGTGCTGTCAGTTCAGAACTTCCGGCTGCCTTTCTGGGCTCAGCCTTCCATGGCTGTGAAGTTTTATCTAGTGTCCCTGGCTGCCAGCATCCCTGTGGACCATCTTCCACAGTCAAGTGTTATGCATGTCCCTAAGGGATCAGACTTGGTGCAGTACAGTTTCCTTCTGACCCTCTAGTCTCAGTTTTGTGTGTGTCTCTCTCCAGCCCAGATCCTCAATCTTACCATTTTCTAGGCATGCCATAAATTTTCTCACTAGCTGTCTTTTATTCACCAATACTGTGTGGATGTTATTCTATTCAGCTATTTCTTCTATCTGCTCCATGAGAAGGCACAGGACATGTCCACCTATTTGGCCGCTACCTTGTCTCCCCCGGACAAACTTTTTAGGAGCCCATGGACGGGGAGGGTGAAGTCTCAGTGTTCATGGGTTTGCAGCCAAAGAAGCAGGTCTCTGACTGGTGTGACTGTAGGCTCCCACGTGGTGACTGAGGTTTCCCTGGATGGAGGTGAGGCTGGGCTCTCAGTCACAGCTGCTCTACCCCTCAGGATCACCTGTTCTCTGTGGCAGAGCTGGCACTACAAGAGAGACTGCACTGGTGGTTGAGGCTGCCCGGCTAGGAGAGCCTTGTCTACCAGCCCCCTACAGTCCTGCCTAATACAATTGTCCCTCACTAACACACACACATGCTCCAAACATCCATGCATTCCCCTTTCACTCCTTCACTTACTCACACTCTCTCCCTCGCTGCCATCCTGTCAGTCGCCATCTTGGGTCTGCCACTCAGATTTTTTAAATTGGTCTTATGTAGTAGATATTTTGTGAGTCCCAGTGGTGCAGCCTCTCAGGTCTCCTAGGCTGGGAGTTCTAGGAAGCCCTCCCCCCACTACTTGAGATGTTTGGATTCTCCTACTATACTATTGGTTCTTGAATGTTATTGTCCCATTTCTGAATGCAGTTTCTTTTCAGGGTATCTGATTATGTGGCTTGCTCTTTACCATGTCGTGCCAACTGTTGTGGAGACACTGACCAAACTGCATAAAATATAACAGGACAAGACATGACACAGAAGGAATAGACCACAAAAGTACATAATATACCTAAAATCCCAATAAAGGTGACCACCCAAGAAATGAGAATTAGGAAAGAGAAAAGAAAACAAAAAAGTTATTGAGAAAAAAGAAAGACTATGGGGAGGAAACACAGCAAATCAAACAAATAAACCAAAAAGCACAAACTAAAAATACCCTGAAAAAAAAGGGAGGAGGAGGCAGAACCTAGAGATGCAAAGTTTAAATAAAGAAAATTAGGTTGAGGAATTGGATGAATAGTGGAAGGACCATGGTTTTAGAATAGAGTAGGGAGAAAAGAAATGAGAAGACAAGAAAAAATAAAAATATTAAAATTTTTTTCAAAAAAAATTAAAGGAGAGTAGAGGAGATAGCAGATAGGCCTAAATTTAGGAAGTGAAACAAGTTAAAAAATTAGGAGAAGAAAAAAGCAAGAAGAGATAGAAAAATAAATTGAGTAATGAAGAGAAAGGAAAGAGAAGGGAAAATGGGATAGGATCAGGGAAGAGGAAATTAGATATATGAATAAATCAACAGAGATTAGAATAACACGTAAGTAAAGCAGACAAAAAGATCCATTTTTAAAAGGGGGAAATAAAGCAAATAGAAAAATAGATGGTGAAAGGAGAAGAAAAATGGGTGGAAAGAAAGAGAAGTGAGGGAGAAAAAATGCAAGAAAAGTTCAAAATAATATAAAATGAAAAATAAAATAATAATAATAAATTAAAAATAATAAACATTTAAAAAAATCAAGTGTGGTTCACTTTAGCTGAGTTTTAATACCCCATGGGAGCTGGTTTAGGACCCCACTCTTCTATTCTGTCTGCTAATTCTGGGTTTCCTGTTAGGTACTTAGGTGCTGACTACTGTTAGGGGTTGCATTTTGATTTACCTCCCTACTTGAAGCTCCAAATGATCCATAGGTCCTCTTCTTGCATCTGTCTCCACAGGCCTTGGCTGCAAGCTGGAGGGGCCAATCTGCCCTCTTTGCCTATCTGCCAGCTGTCACTGACAGGGTTTTAGGTAGGGTTAGTTCTATTTCACTTTCAGGAGGTAAGATAGTTGTTGTTTTTCTGACCCAGAGCTACTCCTTCATAAGCTGCCCAAAATATTACTTTGGTCTTGGTTGGTCAGAGATCCTTGTATGGAGACCCATAGGGTTGGCTGGCTACCTGGAGTTTTTATCAGTCTGGCTCCCAGAATAGTGAAGCAGACTGGCCCCTCTTTCAAACCAGTCACTGGGGACTCTGGGCCAATTCAGAGTCATAAACTTGGCCTCTCCTTTTGTTTCTTTTGTATAGCTCAAAATACAGTCAGGGTGTGGTAGGCTGTGTTACCTGACTAGAAGTTGTTAGGAAGGGCTAGCTTTTCAGGGAAGAAATAGCAGCTTATTTGGAATTTTAAGAATGTCCCAATGCAGGAATCCTGGCTAGTCTCCCTAACCTTCTTCCCTTCCCAGCCTCTCCTCAAGCATCCCAAGTCTGCACTCTCTCCCTTCGCCAAAGTCTTGGGCTAGTATTTGCAATTGAAAATCCTATGTTCTGGGTTTAGTGAACCAAAGCAAAGACAAAACAACCATGAAACTGTGGTTTCTCTACCCTGAACACCGAACACCATGCAGCTTGGGCTGCCTTTCTGGCTGTCTTTCATGGTTGCAGCCTTTCTCTGCTGTGGTTTTAGGTACAGATTCCCTGGCTACCAGCAGTCCTGTGGCTTTTCTTTTCCACAGTTGGATGTTATGCCTGTAGCCAAGGGATAGGAGTTTGGTGTAATGCAGCTTCCTCCTCACTCCCTTGGCCCACTGGCCGGTTGTCACTCTTAAGCCCAGATCTCTGTCACTACTATTCTCCAGGTGTCATCTGTCCTTCCTTGCTGCAAATTGTCTCCCAGCTGTGTCTAACTTGTTAATTCCTGGTGGATGTTCTTTTATTTAGTTGATTTTCTAGCCTGGCCCTGGGACAAGGTGCATGACCCATCTGCCTATTCGGCTGCCATTTTCTGAATTCCTTGAAATTTCTTATGTCAAAATTTTGGAGGACATGATGCTAGTGAAATAGACAATTCCATTTTCTTCTGAAACAATTACTGCTATCCTAATTTATTGGGACTTACAAAGAAAGACCCAGGGATTGTATATGCATTTTGATGTATTATTTCACTTAGTCCTTAAAAGACTCTTGTAGGGTAGGTACAAATATCTCTGTTTTGCAGATGAAGCTGAGGTCCAAAATCATACTCAAGAAAATGAAAAATGCTGTATTACCTAGAACAACTATATTTTATTCATTCAGTTTAATCATTTATTCTATAGAGAGTCTCTTATCTCTTATCTAGAAGTTTCTCTAAATGTAAAATGTGACATCCTCGAATCAGGATCATAGAGACTCATTTTTTAACAACTATTTAAAAACAAAGAAATTCCTATAGTCTGTGGAGAATAGTCTCTCAATCATCAATTACTGAATTAGTCAGTAATCAATGTGCTAGACACTGGGGGATATAATATTATCTGCAGCAAAGGAGTTTACAGCCTAGTTGAGGAATCAGGAAATACAGACATAAATACTTAACAATAAAGGAATATTAAGTGATTTCTGCAAACAGTAAAATGTTTTATAGTGACAGAAAATATGTTATGGTAGACAGTGAGTGCTCAGGAAATCTTCATGGGATTTATTCTGTGTGTAGATAAATGACTGATTCAGAGGAATAAAGAGGATCAGAGAGAGCATCTAACATAAAAAAAGGAACAGAATGAGAATTGACATTTTGTGATATATATATATATTTCAAGCTCTAATGACAAGTCCAGGGAGTTTTTGGTTTATTTGATTAATTATTATTTCATATGAGTACTTTATTTTAGGATTGGTTATTTTAAAATTCCCTTTAAAATGTCCAATTATCAATAGCAATAGATTCTGATTAGGAAGCATGGTATGAGATAAAGGTTAACTTATTCAAGAGTGATTATCTATAGGTTAGCCTCCAGATAAAAAATTGTCTCCCAAAGATCAATAAAATGTGGCTATTTCACTGTGGTTAAGTCACTGATTTGTAGTCCTGTCATTTACAAATGTGCCCAAATCTTTGACATTGTCCCATCAGGGTGTTAGGCCTAGGTCCCAACTTCAGTGTTTCCATGATTGTTTTTACCAATAGAATAGAATAGACATGACATCATGTGACTTCTAAGGCAGTTTTTGTTCTTATTTCCTGGAATACCTACTGTCGAAGCCCTGAGCCACCATGTGAAATGTCTGTCTACTCTGAGGCTGCTATGTTCTCATAGAGAGAACATATTTGGGTGTCCTGATGGACATAATGAGCCTGTCCCTGCTTTCCAGCTATTCTTGCCAAGGAACTAGATAGGTGAGATAAGTCACATTAGATTATGCAGATCAGCCCATCTGCCCACTGCGTAAAACTTGAACTGTCAATGTCACATTAAACAGAAGAATAACATAGCTGAGACTTGCCTGAATTTCTAATCTATGAAGTTATGAAATATATACACAATAGTTACTAGACATTAAGTTTGAGAGTTGTTTGTTATGCCATAATAGATAACTAGAACACCTGGTCAACTGAATTTCAGCCCCTGACCACTGAATCCTGTCAACATGCTTCCCTACTTAGGAATCCTGATATGGCAGATACCTTCACTATCCTGTACTGATATAGAATGCAATAAACACTAAGGGGAGTGCATCTCTACTATTGCTCCTGTCTTTATGATTTTTCCTGGTGAGCATTGCTGAAATGGACCTAGCACAGAGAGCACCGACTGCTCAAACACCACCCCTAGTTTGCACAACACATGAGTTTTAAACATTCCATGAGGCACTATGGTATTGCATAAGATAATCTGGGAGTAAGTTGGGTTTCAAAATACTGGAGAAAAAGTACAGACCACATTCTACTAACCTTGACTTTAAAAAATTTATCTCTATCACCAAAAATTAGTGAAACATTTTAGAATTTTCTATTTTTTTGTGACTGGCATTTATTCCAAATCTCTTATTTAACTGGGAGATGCACAGAACCTTTTGTCAAATTGTATGTCCCAGTTTTGTGTTCAGAAAATAGGCCAATGTACTATTATCTCAAAGTTACAGATCAACAAATTTGTTATCTCACATCAGGGTAGAAGCTGAAGGCATGTGGAACACTATAAAAGGAGAAAGTAGAAGCAAACAGTTTCTATAAAGTCTATATTTAGTTTATATATACAAATATTTCAAAAAATTAATAATTTAGCCTAGTTGTTAAGAGTTGAAATAGTCATTATAAGTCTCTCTGGTAGGTATCATTTCTCAACAATATTCTTGTGGATTTTTAAAGAAGGTGGTACAGAAAAATAAGTTGGAAGCCTTCCTCAAGATTGGCCCTGGCTGGGTTGCTCAGTTGGTTGGAGTGTCATCTGGTACACCAAAAGGTTGGGGGCATATACTTAGGTTGGAGGTCTGATCCCTAGGTGGGGATCATACAAGAGACAACCTCACTGTTTCTTTACCACATTGATGTTTTCCTCTTTCTCTGTCTTTCTTCCTCTCTCTAAAAACCAATAAAAACATATCCTTGAGTGAGTATTAAATAATAATAATAATAATAATAATAATAATAATAATAAAAAGGTTAGCAAGTTACACTTTCTTAAGAGCTTCAATGAAAGGATTGAAGAAATTTAGTTATTAGTGATTCTACATTAAAACACCCAACTGAATGGGTGAATTCTTGTTTTCTAGCACCTTAATAGTTCCAATCACCAACATAAAATTTTAAAATAATTATTTGAACTACATCAGACTCTGAGTCTGATTTTACATTTAGTACAGTAAAATTATGATGTAACCTTGATCAAATTAAGCCCATCATAAAGGAAGGATGCTGATACTATTCCTACCTTTAAATGCTCTTGTAAAGCATTGCATAAAGTAATAAAACTGTATGTGCATGCATATATTTTCAATAATATTCATACACACTTAAAAGGAACTCTTCAGAATGTACTTAAAAATCTTGATGATGGGAGAACCAAGATGGCGGCATAGGTAAAAAACCTAGCTAGCCGCCATACACAACAATTTTAAAACTACAACTTAACGAAAGAATAAACACCATCCAGAATCAGCAGAAAGCTGGCTGAGTGAAAATTCCACATATAAAAGTGAAGATAAGACACTGTGACTAGGAGGATTAGCAGCAGACAGCGTGGAAGATACGTGCGGAGTCAGAGGTTTGGAGGAGCGCGTGTGCCAGCAGATAGGGCGGGTGGCTGAAAACCGGTCAGTTTTCTTGAACAGGGGAGACAAAGACGTCACACTGGACTGATTCTCCAGCTCTGGGCGAAGTCCAGGGAACCCACTATCATATGGAATAAAAACTGGACAGTGGGAGGGCACGCCGAAGCTCGGGTGCTGCAGGGGTCTGCGGGCTTGTGGAGAAGGCGAGCTTGTGTGGAGTGCTCATAAGCTTGGGAACAGTGCAGCTGCCTGACGGCGCAGAGAGCACTTGTGACTTGTTCTTTCATTCGGGAAACTGTCAGACTGCATTGTTTTGCAACCCTGGATGAGACGTTGGGTCTGCAGACTCATTTGGGGAGAGGCTGAATTCTCCAGCAGCTGGTGGAGCTCAGCAGCGGCTCTCTCTCAAAGACCCTGGGGCTGCATAGGGTGGAGCTGACACTGTCTGCTTGGCCCGGAGACTCCGCCCATCCAACCTGAGCACAGCTGAGCTTCACAGACAATTGGCATGGAGGTCAACCCCTCCAAGTGCTAACAACGATTAACCTGAGCTTAACTTCAACAAGACTGTGCAACCCATATCCACCTCAGGTAACTGGGGAGGCTGAGCCACTGTCCCTTGTAGGACGTCTACCACACAAAGCTAATTGACCAACTCAGGGAAGCAGCCACCATGCAGAGACATGGAAAGAAATCAGATGTGAAAAAAATGGAGGGAAAAAAAACAACACGACTGGACATCGAATTCAAAACCACAGTTATAGGGCTTCACAAGAGGCTCCTAGAAAATGTCGAGACCTATAAGGAAATAAGCAAGATCTAAAGGAAATGAACGAGACCCTTAAGGATATGAACGAGACCTGTAAGGAAATGAACAAGACCAAGGTGGAAATGAATGAGTCCTACAAAGAAATGAATGAGACCTACAAGGATATGAAGGAGACTCTCAAGGATATGAAAAAGGACCAACCACAAATTAAGCATACACTGACTGAAATAAAAAAATATTATACAAACATCTAAAAGTACTCTAGAGAACCCCAAGAACCAAGTTAAAGATTTGAAATACAAAGAGGTAAAATCCACTCAGCCGAAAAAGCAAGAAACCAAAAGAATCCAAAAAATTGAAGATAGTGTAAGGGGCCTCTGGGACAACCTCAAGCAAACCAACATCCGAATTATAGGGGTGCCAGAAAAAGAGAGAGAGCAAGATAATGAAAACCTACTTGAAGAAATAGTGATCGAAAACTTCCCACACCTGGTGAAAGAAATTGACTTAGAAGTCCAAGAAGCACACCGAACCCCAATATATAGGAATCCTAAGAGGACCACACTAAGGCACATTATAATTAAATTCCCAAGAGCAAAAGACAATGAGAGAATATTAAAAGCAGCAAGAGAAAAACAGTTAGTTACCTATATAAGGGAGCACCCATATGATTGTCAGTGGATTTCTCAACACAAACAATGCAGGCCAGACGGGAGTGGCAAGAAATATTCAAAGTGATGAATAGCAAGAATCTACAACCAAGATTACTCTATCCTGCAAAGCTATCACTTAGAATTGAAGGTCAGATATAGTGCTTCATAGATAAGAAAAAGCTAAAGGAGTTCATCACCACCAAACCGATATTATATGAATTGCTGAAAGATATTCTTTAAGAAGAGGAAGAAGAAAAAGGTAAAAATAAAATTATGAACAACAAATACCCATCTATCAACAAATGAATCTAAAAACCAAGTGAATTAATAAGCTGATGAACAGGATAAACTGGTGAATGTAACAGAATCACAGACATAGAGAGGGAATGGACTGACAATTCTTGGGTAGAAAAGGGGTGTGGGAAGTGCAGCAAGAGACTGGACAAAAATCATGCAGCTATGGGAGAGGACAGTGGAGGGGGGTGAGGGTGGAGGGTGGGATGGGTACCAGGTGGAGGGGAGCTATAAGGGGAAAAAAAGGGAACAATGTAATTAATAAACTGAACAATAAAGATTAAAAAATAAAATACCAGTAAAAAAGAAATTATTGGGGTAACATTAAAAAAAATATTGATGATGTATGTTCCTAAACTAGTTCCTAGTTCTCCCATTAAAACTATTTAAATGAATAAAAATCTATATTTAGTTTGATATCAGAGAATTCCAAATATTGCAGTAATCCGTCCCAACAACTTGCATTCCTTAACTCATCAGACTTTAATTTATTCATATCCTTAAGTGAGGATTAAATAATAATAATAATAATGAATTGTATTGATCTCTTATTAAATTTCAGACCTTCTTCTTCGGTATGTTTTATAGGTATGTTTCAGATATAAAGCAATAAACAAAACAGATGAACATCCATTCTCTCTCTAGTAGGGAATGTGAAGGTAAATATAAATAAGCAAATAACCATACAAGTAAACATATAAGTAAAAAAATAAATGAATGGAAGAATGATTAGTACTAGAGAAAAACAGAAATCAGGGAAGGGTGTTACAAATTGTTCGTTGGCTGGAGGATATTTAAATATGAATTTAAATGATCAATGAAGGCTTTATGGGAGAGATAAGACTTAAGAAGTGACATAAGGTTAATATGGTATAGAGCAGTGAGTACATCTGGGAAATTAATGTTATAAGTGGAGGTAATAGTCAGATGGGAAAGCAGTGAGGTAGGAGTGTGCCTGGAGTATTCAAGGAGCAGAAAGGATTCCTGGAGGACAGAGCAAGCAAAGTGGAGAGGAGAAAGAAATGAAGTTAGAAAGAAAATGGAGGCCCAGATTGCTAGGGTTGTGGGGGCATTTTGAGGACTTTAGTTTTCTGCTTTGAGTAGACCATTGAAGATATTTGAATGATATGATCTGCCATGTTTTAACAGGATCTCTCTGGATGCCATGTTGATTAGAGACTGTAAGAAAGTAAAGACAAGATCAGGAAGACCAAAAATCAAATCCAGTAGGACACCCATGAAAAACACACAAGGTGTCAAAATATGCCAAAGGAAAATCATTTGGACAAAAATAAAAAGAATCTCAAGTCTAATTTAGAGAAAAGATTCCTTTATTAACTTTTGATTAAGACTATGTTTGTATATTTTCAGAAAACAACTCCAAGACCATATGGATTCCTGCAACAAAGAGGAACTGACAGGTCTGTTCCAACTGCAAAGACAGTCCAGAGATAGAAGGCACTGAGGACACCTTGCCATGCTAGCAGTCAGCAGCTGTGCGTCACTGCAGGTGACCCAGGAGCAAACCAGAGAAGGTGGAACCTGCATTGCCACCATTTGTCCACCATCCAGACACCATTGCTGACATGTACATATAAGGAACTATTTGACATTGAAAATGGGACTCAGAACTGTTGGGCACTGAAACTGAGACTCAAACATTTTTAGTTCTTAAAAGTTAATTTCTCTTATGCAGATGCAAGTATTTTTTTAAGAAAAGAAACGGGGGGGAAATAGATACAAAGGCAAAGAAGCATTGAAAAGACTCAAACTACAGTGGGAAGGCAGGGGAGGGTGGTTAGCAGGGGCTGTAAGAGATCAACTGAAGGACTTGCATGCATGCATATAAGCATAACCAATGGATACAAGACACTGGGTGGGGGGCAGGTAAGGGCATGTGCTGGGGGGTAAGGGAGGCCGGGGGGAGGTTAATGGGGAGAAAAAAGGAAACATATGTACTATTGTTTGTAATACTTTAAAGAATAAAAAATATATACATATTGAAAAAAATCAAATAAATAATTAACTAAAAATGTGCCTGTATTTATTGCAGATGTAGAGCAGAGATTGGCAAATAATGGCCCCCAGATCAGAGTAGTCCCTTGGCTTGCTTTTGTATGAACCTGTGATCTAATAATGGTTCTTACATTTTGAAAGGTTCTGGAAGGAGAATGTAAAGGAGAAGCCACCAAAACTGTATCTAGTCCACAAAGACTAAAGTATTTATTTGTTTATTATTCTTTTTTAATTTCTTTATTGATTGAGGTATTTCATATGTGTCTTCATCCCTCCATTAAGCCCCCAACCCCCCCTCTCACTCACCCCACTGGTGTTCGTGTTCATTGGTTAGGCTTATATGCATGTATACAAATCCTTTGGTTGATCTCTCCTCCTTACTCCCACCCTCCCCTACCTTCCCTCTGAGGTTTGACAGTCTGATCTATGCTTCTCTGTCTCTGGATCTGTCCTTGTTCATCAGTTAATGTTGTTCATTATATTACATAATTGAGTTATTTAAAATATATAAAATGTTTTCCAATACGTAATGTCAGGAATCTGGCTGGTAGAAGGTCCTCAATGAAACTAAGAAAGAATAATACATTAGTAAATTAATTGCTAAAACTATTATAAAGTGATAGATATAAAATATCATTTACAGCTTCACCCTAACCTTCATAAACAATGTCATTTTTATTGAGCTATTGAAAAATATAGTCTGCTTTTCAAAACAGTAAACCAGAAGGCATTCTCACCCAAGCAATGCCATAAATAATAGTCAGATGAAGTTGAAAAAGCAGCAAATAAAATAATGATAAAATATTTTATAGACCTTTTAACTTTGCAAAGCATTTTGATGTCCATTATTGACTTTGATCCTTAAATCCTCTATGAGATAGGTATTTTTTTTAATTAGAGATGCCTATATCTGAAATCCTTAGTGATTGCTCAAGAAAAGTTGAATGTTACATCTGTTATTGCAAAAGTTGCTTTTTTCCTATGGCAATATTGGAAGCTAAAATCAACAGGTATTTTCAGTTTCAGATGACATAGTATTGAAACATTTATTTTCTGTTTTGCCTGAAATCATATTTAAATAAAAGTATATAAATATCAAAATTAATAAACTAATAAATGCCAAAAAACTATGAAAGTAATTGGTTGCAGAAAGGTTTTGATATATTGCTAGAAAGACAAGGAACTTAAAGAGACAAAAGTTAATTTAGGAAAAATATTAATGAGCTCAAGGGATTACTCAGTGTATTCCCACATTAATTCTGTATGAATTACAATGGATTATTGGCAAGCAAGATAAGAAAATAGAGACTGAGATAACTCAAACACAAGTCGTCAGCTACTGATTTATTGTCACTACATTAAATTCCATCCAATGCTGTCCACCCTATGTTCATTTAACATGACTGGAGATTGGTGCTTTAAAAAATTGTCAAATTAGACAAGAGGTTGTAGAGAAGGTCAGGGCTAGATCTTAAAGGGCTTATACATGAATAAGAGATGAATATCACTGTGGTACCTTCAGTTGGGAATGGTCAAATCTGACAAAAGAACTTAATAGTCATCAGCATGTAGGTGGTAGGGAAGCATAAGTGTATGTGATTGTTCAGGAATAACAAGTTGCAGGAAATTTAACTTTTGGGTGGATTCTTGATCCCTTTGACAACGTGATGAAAGTTCTGTCTCTCCAAAAAAATGTGCATGTTAGAAATCATACAAACATGTACACAAATTTCAGGGGCTCTCAGATTAAGAATATGCTATATTGAGGGGCAAGAGAAGAGACATGAGGAATAGGATATTTGAAGGATGGCAAGGGTGAGGAGAGCAGGAAAGGGGCAAAAGAAAAATGATCTAAGAGATACAGGAAGAACCAAGGGAATGAATTGCCTGTAAGCTGTGGAAGACTAGACATACAGAGGCATGATCAATAGTGTCAAAGGCTGTAGAGACTTGAATGAAGGTAAGGCCTGAAAAACGTCTTTTGCACTTACACAATTACTAGTAACTGAGAATATTTTCTTAGGAATGATGAGTAATAATAGTTTCAGATTTTTTGTTTTGTTTTTGTTTTCTTTGTTTATTTTGTCAAAGAAGTGTTCAGTGGTGGCATCTGGGCAGAAGTGAGAGAGGAGTTTTGTTGTGATGGTATGTTTGCATAGTATTAACAAAAGATTAAAAAATTACCAGTTGTCCATAGAAAGGATTGAGGGGCTTATGGCATAATGTTAATCTGTCTACTGGTGTCCTCATTAAGATGGAGTCAAAGGCCAGAGAACAGCAGTTGAAGAAATGATGTGAGTTGAGGAAATGGAGAAGCTTGGTTTGTTGGGTAGGGAAGAAATTAGGTAGAGGTAAAAAAAAATGTCAAATTAGAAATAATCTCACCTGGCAAATATTAATTGTTATCATGATTAAAATAAGTGGCCCGGTACACAAAATTCATGCACGGGGGTGGGGGTTGCCCCTCAAGCCAGCTTGCAACTTCTACAATCTGAGACCCCTCAAGGGATGTCCAACTACCCGGTTAGGCCCAATCATGGTGGGGTCAGGCCTAAATGGGCAGTAGGACATCTCTCTCACAATTCAGGACTGCTAGCTCCGAACTGCTCGGCTGCCAACCTGATTGATTTCTAACTACTCCCCTGCCAGCCTCCTTGCCCCCAACTTCCCTCCTCTGCTGGCCTGGTCACCTCTAACTGCCTTCCCCTGCAGTCTTGATCGCTCCCTACTGGCCTCCCTTGTAGGCCTGGTTCCTCCCAACTGCCATCCCATGTAGGCCTGGCTCCCCCCCCCCCACAACAGCCCTCCTCTGCATGCCTGGTTCCCCTCAACTACTCTTCCCTGTAGGCCTGGTTCCACCCCAACTGCCTTTCTCTGCAGGCCTGATCACCTCTAACTTCCCTCCTTTGCCAGCCTAGTCACCCCTAACTTCCCTCCCCTGCAGTCTTGATTACTCCCTACTGTCCTCCCTTGCAGGGCTGGTCCCTCCCCACCCAACTACCCTCCCCTGCTGGCCATCTTGTGGTGGCCATCTTGTGTCCACATGGGAGCAGGATCTTTAATCAAATGGGGTCAGCCATCTTGTGTGTTGGAGTGATGGTCAATTTGCAAATTATTATTTTTCTAGAGACCTGTTTCAGGAATATTCCTGCAGAAATAGGGCTTCCTGGGGCCAGAGCAAAGCTCCCTCTCATCTCTGCTGCCTCTCTCTGTTCTCTGCTGCCTTGCTCCCACCCATCTCTTCTGCCTCCCTTCTCTGCTGCCTTACTCCCTCCCATCTCCTCTGCCTTGCTCCCTCTCTTCTCCCCTGCCCCACTTGCTTGCTTCTCTGCAGCTTTGGTTCCTTCTGCAGTGCTTGGCTTCCTTCTATGCCATCTATACAAATTAACCGCCATCTTGGTTGGGTTAATTTGCATACTTGTTCTGATAGGCTTGTGGGTGTGGCTTGTAGGTGTAATAGAGGTGCAGTGGATTTGCATATTACTCTTTTATTAGATAGGATTATATAAGATAGAGGCCTGGTGCACTGGTGGGGGCTGGCTGGGTTGCCTGGAAGAGTGTCCCAGATCAGGTTGGGGATTCCCTTGGGTCATGGGGCAACCTGGGCGAGGGTCCTGTGGTGGTTTGCAGGCTGGCCACACCCCCCAGCAACCCAAGTAGAGGCCCTGGTATTAGGGATTAATACCAGGGCCACCACTTGGTGGTGGAAGCCCTTTCTGTTGGGATTTATTTATCTTCTATAATTGAAACTTTGTAGCATTGAGTGAAGGCCAGGGTGTGTGGAAAGCTTGGCTTCCTCTATTGCTGGAGAAACCCAAGCCTCCCTCTTGCTCTCAGTGGTCGCAACCATATTGATTGGGTTTATTGGCATATTCACTCCTGATTAGATTGTAGGTGTGGCTTGTGGGTGTAGCAGAGGTATAGTCAATTTGCATATTACTCTTTCATTATATAGGATGAACTATTTTTTTTATTGTTTAGAGTATTACAAATAGTAATACATTTGTTTCCTTTTTTTCCCCTTGACCTCCCCCCGGCTTTCCCAACCCCCCAGCACATGCCCTCACCTGCTTCCTCCCATGCCTTGTGACCTATAATTATGATTTTATGCATGCATACAAGTCCTTTGGTTGATCTCTTGCAGCATCCCCCCTCAACCTCCCCTGCCTTCCCGCTGTAGTCTGACAGTCTGTTCCATGCTTCTTTGGCTCTGTATCTATTTTTATTTCCCTTAATCAAGTAATTTACTAGTAAATAAATCTGTCTCAACAGGGTTGCTTCTGCCAAGCCAAATTATTTACTTACCATGTAATGTTATTTTTCCTATAAGAACAAGTAACATAACATTCTATGTCTTAAAAATAGCATCCTGTCCATTTATTCACATTTGAGAGAAAACATCAGGAAATGGATTTTCCTGAAATATCCTTGTCCAAATTCCCTTTTGTTGTCCTTAAGCCCCAATATAAATAATATGCTTAATAATTTTTTTCTTTTTGGGAAAAGTGATGGAAATAATATGATCATAATTTATTGTTTTCACATAAATCTGACATGTAATTATCTTTTTCAAACCTATAAGAAATCATTATCTCAGATTTGTACTGCTTGCTATTTTTGTTCAAACAAACAAATGAAATCAAGTGATTTTTCTTTAGTAACCTCTCCTCAAATAATATCAAAGAATTATGGTTAAATGTCACAACTGAAAATAATTTCTGCTGTAGCTGATGAAGCTGGCAGCAATGGAAACCATGGAGAAATTGTACCTGATTCCAGGCCTCACAGGAAACCTGGGAAGGTCCTAGAGGAGATGGAAAAGATCTTTTGAGCAGACTTTGGCCTCTGAGACCTCAGGAAGGTGCCCATGTAGGGTGAGTTCTGGAAGCTAGGGTCTCCTCATTTCAGAACATTCCCCATGTGGTGGCCCACTTGGTGTCAAATACCTGCAATCCACTGCAGGAAGTCCATAAGGGTTGTCCAGAGGTTGAGACCCTGCCTCTTGACTTTGACCTCCTCTCTTACTATGTTAGACTTGTGAGCCCACTTTTCTCTGTGACATGTTTAAAGAGATGTCCCAAGCATTTGACTGAGTTACTTCAGTGTGTCCTAGTCATTGAAAAGAGTCAGAGAAAAGAAGAAGTCCTTTCAGTTTTTACTTTTTTCTCAGATTCCTTTGGCACACAATTTGCTTTGTAAGTTTTGTCTGTCATCACTGCTGCTGTTACTTGTCTGGTAGATGTCACCTAGTGGTTTTCCCTGCCCCATGAAGATGCTCTGCCTGGCCAGGACCACTTATTCTCCTGCACCTGCCCTGTTTATAGGCTGTTTCACTGGCTCCTCTGCCTTTACTGTCTAGTTTTGACACCCAGCTGATGATGATATTGTATCCCATAGGCCTTGTGCTCTCTTCTGTGGATCCTGCCCGTAGTGAACTGAAAATACCCAATAAATAAGCCTGGGATATCTGCCCCTAATTTCATGATGTATGGAAACTCAAGAACTAGGGTGTAAATTTATTATCTTGAGTTCACCACCTGGTCAGGTAGTCAAGACTCTGAAGTAGATACCTTCTGATACCATCCACTCCTTGAAGGAGATGGAGATGAAGATCTAAGAAAAGCCCCAAAAGGGGTGTACAAGAACAAAAGATCATGTAGAGACCAATTGGCAAAATGACCAGATCAGCACCTATATCCACCACTGACATCTAGGCCCATAAGAGAGTCCTCACTTCTGGTAATAGCAGGCCTGCACCTCTGGACATCAATTCCAAGCACCTGCAAGATAGCTTGAGAGTGAATGCCCAGATGTTTCCTATGTTCCCCTCTTCTGAAGGACAGGTGGTCACCATCATGTAGCCCTGATGGATATGTCTTGGCTCCTCTAAAGATGGACTCAGACATATCAGTGCTATCTGACCCAATCCCATGCTGCTTCCTGGTGGGAGAGATCCATAGAGGAAGTGCTACATGACCATACATCCAGAGTTCCAAGACACTAATTTTGGGTAAGGAGATGCTCCTTCCATCAAGGAAAAATTCTCCACTGACCTCTACCAGTAGGAAGCCCTGCAAATGCAAAATGTCCATGCCACTTTTGCTATTGCTGCCACCATTGCTGTGGGATTGAGGTGAGCCACCCACACCTCCTAAGCTGCATTGCCTTGCTGTAGACAAAAACCTGAGCACCTTTGGAGAACACTGGGAATCAGCATAACAAGATCTTGGATAGTAAAACAGAGGTCATAGCTGACTGCAGTGCCACTTATCCTGTCCCTTCTTCCTCTCCTCATGACTTGGCAACTGCAGACACCCAGCCCCTGGCCACTCACACTGGGCAGGTCCCTGTTACTACTACCGATTTGGTCGACCTATTTGGGCCCAGAACCTATTTGTCCCTCCATCTTGACACCAAATATTGATCAGGAAAGAAGATACAGTACCTCCTTCTCCTCTTGCTTTACGCACTGATTTTCTTCTTCTTAATTCTAATCACATTGTGAAATTTCATTTATTACAATGGAAGCCTTCTTCATTTAATTATAAGTACATCTCCTATTTCTGACCTCCCCATACCTCCTAGGACTGCAGTCTACTTCTTCCAGCCACCCTTTTTCCAAAATGAATCCCCAATACCTATGTGTGCAGATTCTCCCCCTCCTTTTTTCTTACCCACCCCTCTCTTGCCCCTTCTACCAGTACTTTTGTTTTTGCTGCCAAACCTATCACCTCTACAGATGTCCCTTCCACCAGCACAGCCAAGGTATATGTGGATTTGATCTCTCAGCCCACTTTAGATTTTGATGTTATTGATATGGACTCTACTCTCCCTCCCCATGATGTCATATACACGTCTTCTCCCATGTTCATTGTAGTGTGGATCCACTTTCATTGAAGGATCGATTCCCTTACCCAAACCATGCCATTGCCTTCTTATCCCACAATAGGGACCCCTGAGAATCAGCAGAAGAGAACCTCTCTCTCTAGTGATGCTGTTAGCACTGAACTACCTACCTATGGTGGATTCTGCAGTGGCCAAGCTCCAGTAGACAGTATCTCTGCAAATTTCAACCCTGCCATTGACACCTGTGCCATGAACACCACTTTTCCTTCCCAGGTTTTGATTTTCCATTCTGCCCTGGTATCAACAGCGAGCTCTTCCCATTTTCCATAGCACTTCCTAATTCAGAGAACATTATTACCTGGTGACTCTGGGTAAGGAGATGCTTTGGGTAAGCATTCCTTTGGGTAAATGTCTCCACCCATTTACCTGGAAACAAAGTTTCAAGCCTTCCCTTGGATCCAGGAACCACCTTGCAGCCGACATCTTAGGCCAATAATTGGGGAGCAGCCTAAAAATGTTTTGCTTTTGGGAAAAGTGATAGCCCCAGCACAGACAATAGGCCTAACTTCTCCTGCAGCCAAGCCAGTCAGAGGCAGCATAATGTACTCAGGTAGTGCAGGTTCTCAATTGCCAGATTTCACATTTGACACCACTGTCAACACCCAGTTGGCATTTGGTGACAATATCAGTATTTTCCCTATAGACACATCCACTACTGCTGGAGTTGCCACCAGGATGCCTAACACTTGGAATTGTAGCTCACTGTTTGCCAGTACATCTGCAGGACCACTGGTCGTTATGGACTGTACAGCTCCTATGGGTAGGGGGAGCTGTGGGTTCAGAATGTCTATTCCAGGACCCACTCATTCACAGGCACCTAGAGCATCAACTGTAGAGATGGACTTAGGAAGGCACACTGTGCTGCTTTTTATATCACCTTGGCCAGATAACCAGGGATCCATCTTGCTGCTGCATGGCTACTGTAAGAGGAGGAATATGCTTAGATACACTGCTGGTTTCTCCTTATATCCAGTCACCTGGAACCCACCTTTCCATAACAAAAGTAGAAGAGTGATTGGAGAATATAAAACCATCCCATGATTGGAGGTTTAGTGTTCACACTTCCCTTCAGTGCACCTGTGGTCCACTGAGGAATTGAGTAATCAAGTGTCTAGCATCACTTGGAAAAGCCACTACCATGGAGAAGAAATGTATGTCAAGAGATGTCTGTTTTCACCTTTCATTGGACCACATGGAAGTCACCTGGCTACACTATATCCATTATAGATACAAATACCAACACAATACCTGAGTTTAGACATGCATCTAATTCTACCTTATTTCTAAGCACCTGGAAGCCACCTGTGCAGAATCCAGGTGATGCTATGGGAGGGTACAACATCACTCCAATGATTGGGACCCTGTTATTCTCACTTCCTACCAATATAGCTGGCCAAAACACAGGTGGTACACTCACAAAGAAAAATATCTCACTTGTGATGAGATTACACGGTGTCATCAGACCACCTGCAGCCCAATTATCCAAATCACAGGTAGAGTGATAGGGCCAGCACAAAATCGGCAATGACTGGATAGGCTTGTGAACTCCCATTTATACAGAGTCCCTGGGCACACCCTGACCAAAACAGCAGTGCTAGGAAGTGGGGATAGCACTAGATGTTTTTACAAAGAAGTGTCTGCTCTCAGTCAAAATTTCTGCCTTCATTCCCCAAGTTAGAGTACCTCTTTCACTTTGGAGAAATCAAGACTGTGTTTGGAGGCTCCTGCTCAGAGCAACCATTCCTGTGCTCTTGGCATGGAAAACTATAGGTTTGCATTTAGGGCACCTGCTCAGAGATTCATAAAAGCCACCAATCAATTCTATCACAAATCTCAGCAAATTCAGAACAGGTCTTTCTCTGCAAACGGTGTGTAACCATAAATGGACTTTGCTCCACTCGGAAGAAGCTTAACACCTTTAAATGAAATTTAACCTCCTGATGCCCTACAGCAAGTCAGAGGATCATACCTCAGGGGTTTTTGTGTTTGTGTGTGCAGAGATATTTGAGGGTGAGGGGCAAATGAGTCCATTTGAGAAGTGGGCTTGAGACATTCTAGTGTGTATAATAGATGATTATCAACTGTGTCATCATCCATGGCTGGACTATTAATTTGGACAACCTATGCTCTGGTCCAGTTTCCTCTATTCTTGAAATTTTCTTTCCCCCTATCCATTTACCTCAATGGGCACTCAACAAGAAATTACTGGTATAATATAGAATAACTTGTCCTAAGGGGTTTTGTACTTCAAGGTGCAGGTGGCTTGTTTAAAGTCATGAACAGGAGATAGTGATAAGATATTTCAACTCCTCAGAGTGCTGTATTGAAAACAAGACATACTAGTAATTAAAAGAAGTCTAATACTTTTAAAGTGAATCATTAATAGTTTAGTGAGGTATCACTTTATATGCATATATTTGTATTTATTTAACTTGATACTATGGTTTGCCTTAAATCCATTTATAATTGCATGATGTCATGAAAAACATGTGAGATCACAACTGATTAACCTTTGTAGAAATTCCAGTTCTGCTTTTTACTGGTTGTGATCCATACAATAAAGAGTATTAGCTTTTCTAAGAAATTCTTTATAGCTAGTATGAAATTATAACTTTTATTGTTTTATTAAAACATTAATATGGGGAAATTATCTTGTGTGTAGATCTATAGTCTCACTTATTCACACCAGAAAAGAAAGGATCAGGGAAGGCAATTAACATTTTTGAGTACCTATTGTGTGCCAGGAATGGTGCTAGACACTTGATTACTCAATTCCTGAGAAGTCTGTGAGTTGGTTAACTATGTCTTTATTTTAAAAAATTGAACTTCAGAGAGGTAATTTGCCCACGTTTTAATTGTTATGGTTTATGCAGTTTGGAAATCAAAATTATATTTTATTTATTTTTTTTTTTAAAATTATTTTTTATTGATTTTTTGCCGTATAATAGTAGTACATGTTTTCCTTTCCCCTCCCCCTTATCCTCCCCCCAGCCTCCCCCACCCCCCAGCACATATCCCCAGCTTCCCCCCCTCCCCGCCCCAGTGTCTTTCATTCATTGGTTATGTTCATATGCATACATACAAGTCCTTCAGTTGATCTCCCCCCGCATCTTCCTCCCATCCACCCAAGCCTCCCCCTGTAGCTTGACAGCCTGTTCAAGGCCATCCTGCCTCTATATCAATCACTCTCCCCTGTTTCTTTTCTTCAAAAATATCTTGCCTCTGCATACTAGAAATAAATGTATAAGAACAAAAAGTGTTTCAGTCTCGGTTTCAATGTCCAACTTTTCTGAGTCCCAGTTTCAGTGTCAAATAATTCATTATGTGTATAAGTCAGCAATGGTATCCAGATGGTGGACATATCGTGTCAATGCAAGATCCATCCTCTCTGGTTTGGTCCTGGGCTGCCTGCAGACATGCACAGCTGCTGACTGCTAGCATGGCAAGGTGTCGTCAGTGTCCCCCATCTCTGGACCATCCTCGTGACTGGAACAGATCCATCAGTTCCTCACCATCGCAGGAACCCACATGGTCTTGGAGTTGTTTTCTGAAAACACACAAACACATTCTCGACCAAAAGTTAACAAAGGGATCCTCCATGCAAAATCGACTTGGGATTCTTTTTAATTTTACATAAATGATTTTCCTTTGGCTTATTTTGACCCCATGTGTATTTTTTCATGGGTGTCCTGCAATTGTTTTTACAAATGGAATTTACTTTACTGGAGTAAGAATTTTCTAGATGTATTTTACTTACTCGATATTTTTTTCCCCTTACATGATATTACCCCGCTGTCCGTTCCCCTTTTTTGATTAATGGGGACTTTTGGAAATTTTATATTGCAGTCTTGATAATTTTAAATTTTAATTTTTGCACACAAACTGACTGCTTTAGGTTCTTTGGATGTTAGGCAATTTTACAGTGAGATGAACTACTAATAGATTTTTTAGTTAATGTTTTAGGAAAAGCTTTTTGTCCAGTACACTATAATTTTCTTGAGTATTCTCATATTTCACTTGGCCAATTTAAATTATTCTGAAAACTTGATTACTATTTTCCTGTCAATTTTAATACTCAAGCAGAAATCTTAGTTTACCCTGTGAATACTAGTGGAAAGGAATATTTGCAATTTTGAGTAGGTCCCGAGCATTCCTGGTAATAGACTGAATTTAGATATAGAGCAGCTATTGCTGGCCGAGTCTCTGTCTGCAACCTGGGTCCCCGTATGAGTTGTGCGTGGGAGGCGAAGCAGCTTTGGGGGTAGGAGACCTCCCTTAGGAGGGTTGAGAATTCAAACCCCTGCAAGGTTTGTGGATGAGGGTCTGTGCCCCACCACTGTTGACCTTTTAGTTCTCTCCTGTTGGCCCCTCTGCGACTGTGCCTGTCTTAGGTTGTTCCTTCCCTGAGGAATCGTACCCGTCTCTGGCTAACCAGCCATCCTCCAGGGCCTAACAGGGTGATGTGAGGTTCAGTTCTGTCTCCTTTGTAGTCTATGTCCCCCTGTGGCCTCCACGTCCAGTACCTGCCTTGGGGTCCCCTCGCCTGCTGGCGGGGTCCCGGTACTGATCACATATCTCGGGGGACCCAGGTTTCTTCTCCAGAGAGGGCCCAGCTCACACCATTGGTCGAGATACAGATCCATGGTGCCAGCTGCCCAAAGGCTTCAGCCACAGCTGGAACTGAAAACTAAGGCATCAGCTGTGTGTATTTGGATAGTAACAAGAAGGACCCTCTTGGGAGAAAGGGCAAGAAGGGCCAATATAGAATGCTCGGATGCCTTCCCAGTGCCTTAATTCCTTCTGAAAGGGATTAATTTCTTTCCTATCCTTTTTAAAGTTGCTGCCCAACATTCAAAGAATTAGTTTGTAAGTTTATTTGGGATAATTGTATAATATGCTGTTGTCAAATATCAAATATTATAATGACATTGTAGAATAATATCATGTAAGGGTATTATGGTGTCATGGGAGGTTAAGCAGGGCCTAGCCAAAGAACTGGTGTCCATAGGATATGATAAGCTCTAGGCCATGTCAATTCAATGTCAGACTAGCTGCCATTTTTTAAAATAATTTTATATAAACTTTGTCAGGGATGTAAAAACACAAATCACTTACCTCAGTTCAAGAGTTCAAGTATATTGACTTTTCCACTTACTCTCACCACCTGCCACTTACCCTGAGGTTTGACATTCTGATGGACTTTTCTCAGTCTCTGGATCCATTCTTGTTCATCGGTCTATGTCATTGATTGTATTCCTCAAATGAGTGAGATCATGTGATATTTGTCTTTCTCTGCCTGGCTAATTTCACTTAGCATAATGCTCTCCAAATCCATCCATGTTGTTACAAATGGTAGGAGCTCCCTCTTTTTTTCCGCGGCATAGTATTCCATTGTGTAAATGTACCATGGTTTTTTAATCCACTCTACTCCTGATGGGCACTTCGGCTGTTTCCAAATCTTAGCTATGGTAAATTGTGCTGCTATGAACATAGGGGTACATATATCCTTTCTAATTCGCCTTTCTAATTTCTTGGGGTATATTCCTAGAAGTGGGATCACTGGGTCGAATGGGAGCTCCATTTTTAGTTTTTTGAGGAATCTCCATACTGTTCTCCACAGTGGCTGTACTAGTCTACAATCCCATCAGCAGTGCACGAGAGCTCCTTTTTCTCCGCATCCTCGCCAGCACTTGTCGTTTGTTGATTTGTTGATGTAAGCCATTCTGATAGGTGTGAGATGGTACCGCATAGTCGTTTTGATTTGCATCTCTCGGATAATTAGTGACTTTGAGCAAGTTTTCATATGTCTCTGGGCCTTCCTTTTGTCTTCTTTCGTGAAGATTCTATTTAGGTCTGTTGCCCATTTTTTTATTGGATCATTTGTCCTCCTTTTATTGAGTTGGGTGAGTTGCCTGTAGATGCTTGAGATTAAACCTTTATCACTAATAACATTTGCAAATATGTTCTCCCATACAGTGGGTTTTCTTGTTGTTTTGTTGATGGTTTCTTTAGCTGTGCAAAAGCTTTTGATTTTGATGTAGTCCCATTTGTTTATTTTCTTTTTAGCTTCCATTGCCCTCCGAGCAGTATCATCAAAGAAGTTCTTTTGGCATATGTCTGAGATTTTTCTTCCTGTAGATTCCTCTAATATTTTTATGGTTTCCTGTCTTACGTTTAAGTCCTGTATCCATTTTAATTTTATTTTTGTGTATGGTGTAAGTTGGTGCTCTAGTTTCATTTTTTTGCATGTATCTGTCCAATTTTCCCAACACCATTTATTGAAGAGACTGTCTTAACTCCATTTTATGTTCCTGCCTCCTTTGTCAAATATTAATTGAGCATAGTGGATTGGGTTGATATCCGGATTCTCTATTCTATTCCATTGATCTATATGTCTGTTCTTGTGCCAGTACCAGGCTGTTTTGAGAACAGTAGCCTTGTAATACAGCTTGAAATCTGGTATGGAAATCCCACCGACTTTGTGCTTCTTTCTCAGGATTGCTGTGGCTATTCGGGGCCTTTTTTTGGCCAGATGAATTTTTGGAGAGTTCTTTCTAGGTCTGTGAAATATGCCATTGGTATTTTAATGGGGAGTGCATTAAATTTATAGATTGCTTTGAGTAGTATGGACATTTTAATTATGTTGATTCTCCCAATCCATGAACATGGAATGTTCTTCCACCTGTTTACATCTTCCTCTATCGCTTTTTTCAGTGTCCTGTAGTTTTCCACAAATAGATCTTTTACCTCCTTAGTTAAGTTTATTCCTAGGTACCTTAATTTTTTTGGTGTGATGGTAAATGGGATTGCTTTTTCAGTCTCTCTTTCTGTAAGTTCACTATTAGTGTATAGAAATGCCATAGATTTCTTGGCATTAATTTTGTAGCCTGCTACATTGCTGAAATCATTTATTAAGTCTACTAACTTTTTTGTGGAGTCTTTCGGAGTTTTTATGTACAATATTATGTCATCTGCAAATAAGGATAGCTTTACTTCTTCTTTTCCAATTTGGATGCCTTTTATTTCTTCTTCTTGTCTAATTGCAATGGCTAATACTTCCAGTACTATGTTGAACAGGAGTGGTGAAAGTGGGCAACCCTGTCTTGTTCCTGTTCTTAGGGGAAATGGTTGTAGTTTTTGCCCATTGAGTATGATGTATGCTGTGGGTTTATCATATATAGCTTTTATTATGTTCAGGTATGATCCTTCTATTCCTACCTTATTGAGAGTTTTTATTAAGAAAGGATGTTGGATTTTGTCAAACGCTTTCTCTGCATCAATTGATATGACTATGTGATTTTTATCTCTCAATTTGTTTATGTGATGTATCACATTTATTGATTTGCGGATATTGTACCATCCTTGCATTCCTGGGATAAATCCTACTTGGTCGTGGTGTATGATCTTTCTGATGTACTGCTGGATCCGATTTGCTAGAATTTTATTGAGGATTTTGGCATCTATATTCATGAGGGATATTGGCCTGTAATTCTCTTTATTTGTGTCGTCTTTATCTGGTTTTGGTATTAGAGTGATGCTAGCTTCATAGAAGGAGTTTGGAAGTGTTCCATCCTCTTGAATTTTCTGAAATAGTCTGAGGAGTATAGGTTTTAGTTCTTTCTTGAATGTTCGGTAAAACTTCCCTGTGAAGCCGTCTGGCCCTGGGCTTTTGTTTGCTGGAAGCTTTATGATGACTGCTTCAATTTCTTCCACAGTTATTGGTCTATTGAGATGTTTAAATTCTTCTTGATTGAGTTTTGGGAGGTTATATTTTTCTAGAAACATATCCATTTCCTCCAGGTTGTCCAGTTTGTTGGAGTAGAGTTGTTCATAGTATTTTTTAACAATCCTTTGTATTTCAATGGGATCTGTTGTTATTTCACCTCTTTCATTTCTGATTTTATTTATTAGGGTCCTCTCTCTTTGCTTCTTGGTGAGTCTGGCTAGAGGTTCATCAATCTTGTTTATCCTTTCAAAGAACCAGCTCTTGGTTTCGTTGATCTTCTGTATTGTTTATTTGGTCTCTATGTCATTTATTTCTGCTCTGATCTTTACTATTTCCTTCCTTCTGCTTACACTTGGCTTTTCTTGTTGCTTTCTTTCTAACTCTTTGAGTTGTTGGGTTAGATAATTTATTGCCGCTGTTCCTAGTTTTTTGCAGTAGGATTGTAGAGCTATGAACTTCCCTCTCAGAACTGCTTTCACTGTGTCCCATAGATTTCGGATTGTTGTGCTATCATTGTCATTTGTTTCCATGATATTTTCTATCTCTTCCTTATTCTCTCTAGTAACCCAGTCATAGTTTAATAGCATGCTGTTTAGTCTCCATGTGTTCGATTTCTTTGGATTGTTTCTATTGTAGTTGATTTCCAGCTTTATGCCACTGTGATCTGAGAATATACTTGATATGATTTCTATCTTCTTGAATTTGGAGAGACTTTGCCTATGACCCAATACATGGTCTGTCTTTGAGAATGACCCATGGGCACTTGAAAAGAATGTATATTCTGTGGCTTTGGGGTGAAATGATCTGAAGATGTCAATTAATTCCATCTGGTCCAGTGAGTCATTGAGAATTGATGTTTCTTTACTGATTTTTTGTTTAGAGGATCTGTCCAATGGTGATAATGGGGTATTAAAGTCTCCTATTATAATTGTATTGCTGTCTATCTCTCCCTTGATGTCCTCTAGGAGTTTTTGTATATATTTGGGTGCTCCTGTATTGGGTGCGTATATGTTTACCAGAGTTATTTCTTCTTGTTGAATTGCTCCCTTTAGTATTATGAAGTGGCCTTCTTTATCTCTTGTTATGTCCTTCACTTTGAGATCTAATTTGTCAGATATAAGTATGGCTACCCCAGCTTTTTTTTCATTTCCATTCGCCTGAATAACTTTTTTCCAACCTTTCATCCTCAGTCTGTGTGCGTCTGTGTAGACAGCAGATACATGGGTTGTGTTTTCTTATCCAGTCTATTACCCTATGTCTTTTGATTGGAGCATTTAAACCGTTTACATTTAAAGTTATTATTGATAGGTGCTTATATGTTGCCATTTTTGTTCTTTGCCCCTGTGTTCCTTCTTCGATTCCTATTTCTTTTTACAGCAGATCCTTTAGCATTTCTTGCATTGCTGGTTTGGTGGTGACGAATTCCCTTAGTCCTTTTTTATCTGTGAAGCTCCTGATTTGACCTTCAATTTTGATTGAGAGCCTTGCTGGGTATAGTATTCTAGGATTCAGACCCTTCCTTTGCATGACTTTGTAAATTTCATTGCACTGCCTTCTGGCCTGATAGGTTTCTGTTGAGAGATCACTTGTTAGTCTGATGGGGGTTCCTTTGTAGGTGACTTTCTGTCTCTCTCTGGCAGCTTTTAAGGTTCTTACTTTGTCATTGGTGTTTGCCAATTTAATTATAATGTGCCTTGGCATAGGTCTTTTGGGGTTTATTTTGCTTGGGACTCTGTGAGCTTCTTGGATTTGTGTGGGTTTTTTCTTTCCTATATCAGGGAAGTTTTCTGTCATTATTTCTTCCAACAGGTTTTCTGTTCCTTGCTCAGTTTCCTGTCCTTCTGGAAGCCCAATTATACAGATGTTCCAAAGTTCCCTTAGGCTCTCCCCCTGCGTTTTAATTTTTTTTTCTAGAAGCTGCTCTACTTGGTTATTTTTTCCTACCTGGTCTTCTAGCTCACTGATGCGATCCTCTGCTTCTTCTAATCTACTCTTAATACTTTCTATTGAGTTTTTACTTCAGCAATATCACTTTTCATTTCTTCTTGGCTCCTCTTCATTTCTTCGTGGCTCCTCTTCATTTCTTCATGGCTCTTCATCATTTCTTCCTGGGTCTTCCTCATTTCCTCTTGGTTCTTACTCATATTATCAAATTTGTCTTCCATTCTTTTCAGCCACCTTATGACCATTTCTCTGAATTCTTTCTCTGACAGGTTGCTAACTTCCATTTCGTTTACCTCCTTTTGTGTCGAGCCTTGCTTTTCTTTCATATGTGGGCTATTTCTTTGTCTTCCCATGGTCTCTCTTCTCTGTGTATGTGGTTATGTAGTTCTCACTCTCCTGCGTTGATTTAAAGGCACAAAATACAACACAACCAGGTGCAATGCACCAGGCACTGAACTGGAGTGTAGTTAAAGTAATTGTAATTCCAAATACAGGTGACCGCCAGAGAAAGGCAAATTCGGTGATAGGTGGGAAAAAAGAAAGAGAACCTCCCCCAGACCCACACAGATACTCACACACCCACACTCACACAAAAAAAAGAGACCCCCCCACACACATACACTCACAGAAAAGAAAGACAGGAATGCCCAAATGATAATGGGAAAAGGGAGAGAAGAAAAAAAAAGAAATAAAAGGAATAAATTATAAATGTGGGGTGAAAACTCCTATAGGACAGCCCCTAATCCGAACCAAAACCCGCAACAAGTACCTGGAGATTGATACAAATTACATACAACTACTAATATCAAGAGAGGTGAGGGAACACAGAAGCAAAAATCTATCTCAAAAACAATGCAGATGAGGACAACAAAGCAAGAAACAACACCAAAAATAAAAATAACCCCCCCACAAGACAAACCAAAATAACAGAATAAGCAAATCAGACTCATAAACCTGCTTCAAAAATCAATATAATCAACAGTCAAGTAAACAACAACAACAGGACAGGGCTAAAAACACTTTAAGATAGTTAAGTCAGAGAAGCTAGAGGTATATATGCACTTGGATTAGGTGGTTAGAGATTAGATATATCAGTGGGGTGAAATTTTAACAGGGGGTAAGCGGAAAGAATTAGGTAAATCTAAAGCGGGAAAAGTGTAAGGGAAACAAGGCACTAAATAGGGAAAGGTTAGCCAGAGAGTGGTGGTATAAAGGTGAAGTTGAGGTAGAGTAAAAGATACTAAAGTGTAGATGAAAATAGACTGTATTCCCAAGGTCGAAGAGAAAATATAATCAATTCCCTGTCACATAAGAGTCAATTTGTGATTTGGCCCCTGGGTGGCAGTGTTTCTAGATTGACTTCTGGGTCTATTGGTCCTCTTTATCCTGAACTAAACAATACTGCCTCTCTAATGGTGACTGCTGTTTTAGCAGCCAGTACCCTCCCACAATCTTCTGGGCTTCCCCCCTCTGTCAGGTCCAAACCGATTGCGCTCCAGGGATCAACTCTGCCACCAGCTCCAAGGGCCCTCTCCCACGTTCACCAGCTTCAACAGCCACAGATTCTATTTCAGGTGCAGATCTCCAGGTTTTGACTTCCAAGGTGCAGATCTCCCAGACTGCCAGCCCCCTCAGTTTCGTGCCCAAAGTACCCCTAGGGAAATCTGACCTTTCTGTGCTGGAGTTTAGAGCTCCCTGGGCTCTGCGCGCCTCCGCGCCACCTGGGCCCCGGTGCTCCGGGAGCCCCAGCGGTGCAGCCGGTACCGCATACGGCAGCTGTATGTTTTCCGGCTCCTCTCCTTCAAGATATCGTGGTCCGCCTCCGCGCGCCTCCTAGCGCAGTTGGCTCAGGGAGAGAACCCAGCAGTACTGGGGCTGCTCAGGCTAGGGAGGCCAGCCCAGCAGTCCTCTATCTTCTCCTGGAGCACAGCTGTCCCCCTAGTCGCCGACAAATGCTCCCTGCGTGACTTTCAGCTGCTCCCTCCCTCTGCCCTGTGAGCAGATTCAGATCGAATCCCTCCGTTCCGCCGCCATTTTTTTCCCTCCTCAAAATTATATTTTAAAGATCATTCTTTTTCTTTTGTATCAGCTTTCCAGTGAAAACAGATAATTTAACAGACTTCACTAATGTGTCTTGGAATTGTAGTTAGAGGGCCTGGGAGAGAAATAAAACTGTCCTTTGGTCATTAAAGAAAAAATATAGTAAGTGACAAGTAATAACACTCATATAGATTGGTCTTCAATTCCTTCCACATTTTTTTCATGTCTGATTCAGAGGCCAATATTCTCACTCCTTCTTGCTCTTCTATAGTTCCTAAATGTTTGATAATCATTAAACAGTGATTTAAATTTGAGTTGGTATGCTAACTCTTCTATCAAGATTTTTATTTTTCTCTATTATTTATGAATAGAGTCTGGTGCACAAAATTCATGCACAAGTAAGATCTCTAGGCTTGACTAGTGATCATGGCTGATTGGGGCCTTCTGACAGCCAGTTGGGGCTTCCCTTTTTTCCATGCTGCCCCCTGATGGTCAGCACACATCATAGCAAGTGATTGAAGTTCCAGTCTGTTGAACTCCCAATAGGTTGAACTCCTGGTTGGTCAAATTCCAGAGGGGAAACTTTGCATATTAGACTTTTATATAGATAGATCTGTTATCTAGTTAACAAAGTACAATATTTCTACAATAATAATTATAATGATGATGTTGAAAATTGCAACTGCCTGCTTTGTGATAGCTGGAGTCATTGTAAATTTTGTATAAATAGCAACTCATTTTAGTGTATACTATTACTGAACACTGGGCACTTGGCTTCCTTTCCATAATCCACCCGACCTGGTGACACTATGGGAGGTAGGCGATGTCTATAAATAAATAATTTACTTTGATGATGGTGGATAAAGGTTCTGAACCATGAGCTACCCTCATCAAGAATGGTAATGGTAACCTAACAATAAAAAGGTATCTTTATTTACCTTTTATCTTTTGCCATCTTTATTTCCAATGATAAATATTTTTGTAAGAAAAAAAATCTACTTAAGCTAAAAAAATATTTTCACTTTACTTAGATGAAGAAGTTGAAAGATAGGTTAGGCAGCCATCTTAGTCTTATCTTTTCTCCTCACCTCTCACCCTACTCCCAACCTTTCATATAATAATTAACATAGGACAAATAAGTTTTTCAGATTTAAGTCTTTATTTTCTTTTTTTTGCTTATAAGATGTTCACTTTTTCTCTTCCCTTCAGAATTTTGGAATTTTATTCAATGCATTCCCCAAGCCTCCTTCTCTCAGCTCAAATCTTGTACTGGAGCAGAGTTAAAGTTGCATAAGGACATGCCATATGACTAGTAAGAGGTGGTGGCTTAAGAAAGGGGTTGCCCTAAATCAGCTGCAAAGAGTGCGAAGTTCAGTCCTGCTGCCTTTCCCCTCCACTGGAAGGACCTACCACTCCATGTGCCTTAGAAAGCTTGATTTCCAAAACTGCACACTCCCACTCTACCACAACAAAGCTTTTTCAGGGCACACAACACAGCACCCCCTTCTCCAGTCCCTAGAAAAACAGCACTACCAGGGCAGCAGCTCCTCCCTGAACATGCCTCCTGCAACCCTAGGCCAGGATGGTTCAGACCCTTTGGGCCGCTCTGGGCACCCGAGTGCTTTAGTTTGGAAGTGGGAGAGTAGGTGAAGGGAGGATGAACGCAAGACAATTTTCAAAAGCCCAGTGGAGTCCAGACTGCTGGTAAGCTGAACCTTGCCCAATCACCACCTAAGTCCTGTAACACCACAGCCAGGCTGGCCACTTGAAGGGGTTGCAAGTATCAATGCCCCCTGCAATAGTGGGTGTTCCCTGCCCCCAGGCAATTGGGAAGGATTGGCAACCCCAGTCCTTGGGAAATGGTGTCCCTACTGCATTAGACATACCCACCTTGGGATTTCTGTTTCTTACACAAAGAGAGGGAGAAATAGAGGATGAGAGGGGGGGACTGTGAGAGAGAGGTGTGTGGTGATTTGTGGAGGGAATGGGTAAGGGTTGATTAAAGTCACTTCTCTGCCTGGGACAGAGCCAGGTTTAGAGGCAGTGGGCCTGCTCCTCACTTTGTTGTCAGCATCCCAGTTGCTGGCACACATGCTGCATCCAAACATGTCCCCCAAAATCTTCACAACCAGCCAAGATGCCCCTAACATCCTCTTAACAACCTCTTGGCAGAAAGAAGAAACTTGTACTCAGGCAGGCACTTCAGCGCCAGGTGCTGTGGTTTGCCTCTAAGAACCATTTTAAAAGCCAGAATAATGATGATCATTAAATAAAAGAACTAATAGTATTTTGCATTCTTCCAAGTCTTTGGGAAAAAGAAATTCAGGTTTTTTATCGATCTGCTAACATTTATAGTCCTCTATGGTGAGAAGGTTGTGTGTGTGTGAGGGCTGCAGGAAGATTGGTGCTCAAGGTGGGGAGCGCGAGGAAATGCAGAGGCACACTTCGAGGGGGAGGGGGCAGTCTAGCAATTGGGGTTCCTGATGCTATTTGCAAGGCTGTGGCCCCTGCCCACCCGCCTTACCTGTGGATGCAGTTTCCATGACAATGGGGGCGCCTGGGCAGGATTCAAGCCTAGTTCCTGGGATGCCACTTCCCTGGCCCCCTCACCCTGCCTGTGGCACCAGCCTCACCCTTTTCAGCATCAGTGGTTTGTCCTCCCCTTGCTCCAGATCTCCAAACCACTAGGACCTGTGGCCAGCCAGCAGCAGCAGCAGCTCTTCTTCGGTATCAGGCAGCAAGGCCATGGCTGGCAGTCCACAGGCAAGGTGACAGTAGCGGGGTAATGGAGGTGCGGTGGCTGGACTGGCTGGCACTCCCTGCTGCTGCTCCACCCCAGGACTTGGGGCTTAGGAGGCTGCAGTTTTCCAGTCTCCATCCTCACAACTCCGGCTGGTGCCTGCTGTGCTCCCCACTTTAGCTCCTCCTCTTGAGGGCCTATAAAGGTCAGGCCAGCCGGAGGGTAAGGGGATTATGAGGTGGGGTATAGGGGAGGGTGGGGAGCAATGGGGGCCCAGATCAGGCTGGTTGGCTGCTGCAGTGCATGTCATAGCCACCGATCATCACAGTCGTTCTAATCATTCTGCCATAATAGTCGCTGGCCTTTTATATATATTGACTAGAAGCCTGATGCACAAAAATTCATACACTCAGGGGTGTCCCTCAGCCTGGCCTGCACTCCTTTCACAGTCCAGGACCCCTTAAGGAATGTCCACCTGCCAGTTTTGGCCTGATCCCTGGGGTATCAGGCCTAAACTGTCAGTCAGACATCCTTAGTGTTGCCAAGAAGGCGGGCACCATTGCTGCACTCACAGCCATCAGCCCAGCTTGTGGCTGAGTGGAGCTCCCTCTGTGGGAGCGCATTGACCACCAGGGGGTAGCTCCTGCATTGAGCATCAGCCCCCTGGTGGTCAGTGCACATTATAGTGACTGGTCTTGGTCCTTCAGCCTTTAGAGTCAATTTGCACATTACCCTTTTACTATATAGGATAATTGTAATAATTTTAAAAAGCTAAAATGTATTAAAAGATGCCCAGTAAAAACAGTGTATGCCTGCTATATGTATTATTTTATTTAAATTTTATGATAATCCATGAGATAATTAACAATTGTCATATATGTTACAGATATTGAAATCAAGTTTTAAGAGATTGTCCACATTCATACAGTTAGTAAACAGTAGAGTTTGGATTTCTGATGCCAAAGCCCTTTGGCGTGTGCTGTTTATCAGATGCCTAGAGACAAATAGTACTCTTGTTAACATGACCACTAGTGCGTTTTTCAGGCATGGGGGAATGGGCACCTTCTTAGGGCTCTTGAAAATGTTTAGCTAATATTTATATGCAAGCAGTCACATAATGTGAATTCCCTCTCTCTCTCTCTTTCTCTTTCTCTCTCTCTCTCTCTCTCTCTCTCTCTCTCTCTCTCTCTCTCACACACACACACACACACACACACACACACACACACTACTCAATATCTAAAGAAAAAGCAGGTGAGCCAAGTGATTTATATAATACATTTTGTAAAATATTTTTCAGAACTGATTGTAACTTAAATATTCCATTTCCAGGTATATGTTTTTGAAACCATACTTTAAATCTAAATCTATCATCTGTTTCAGTGACCTAAAGACTACCTACCCTAAATGAATGGTTAAACAGAATTTATGGGTAAGAGACTTAGAATAATTTCTGTTGACTCACTTAGAATGAGACCATGTGTATTAGGGGGTATTTCTGAATTCAAAAGTCTGCATGATCTCTGAATTTTCTCACCAAAGTTTGGCTTTCGATATCTAATCATACTTTAGAAAGAACACAAATAATTGTTGTGCTGTTTTTAATAGAATCAGGCCTAAGGTATTTATTGGCAGAATGCATTAGAGATGGTTTTCTGTAAAACTGAAGCCAAAATTTGATAAAATATGAGCCCATCTTGTTTATGTTATTCTCTCTGTGCCAATTTCAAAGCCCAAATATTTCTTTTTATCGCCAGTGGCATCTGAAAGAATAATGACCACAGTCATAGGATTTTAGAGATTTCAGCTAAAGGTTATGCAAAGTATCAAGATGAAAAAATAGATTAATAATTTAGAAATAATTAAATATTATCTTGTTAAATTCATCTCTAAATACATATGAAAAGCAACTCCATAAAAATACATTTTGTTTCTGTTTTTGTATTCAGTATAGTTGGGAAGAGATATACTAATTTCATTTCTCAAAGCACAATCATATTCCCTCATAAAGCATATTTCTTCAACATACTGATTCATATAATAAAATGAAGACGAGATAGCTGGGAGAATCCTCCACCTTATGCTGTGAGAATTGGTGGTGAGAGCCCGTCTCGGGGCTGCAGTGCGGCTGAAGCTCTCTGAGAAGCTGTGGGCAGCAGTCTCAGCAGATCGTGTTAACGCGACTCCTGGTCAGGCCATGTTGTCTGAATCCCTTTACTGTCACCGCCACATGGCCTCTTATCGTGCCCACCTATTGTCCAGTGTCCCAGCCTGCTCTGTACCACTTCTACTCTCCTGAGAGAAAATTACTCAGTCTCTCTCTGTATGTTTCTCTCTCCCTCCCCTACCTCTCTCTCTCATCTCCCTCTGACCAATTATTTCTCCTACATATCACTTTTCCTCTCTACCAATGCTAACACTTTCCTTTTCTCCCTTCTCTAATAGCTATTTCTCCCTCACCTAATGTCTGGGTCCTTCCCCCCCTCCATTAACAGCATTTCTCACTGGTTTCCATACCATTGATGGAAGGAACTGCTTGAATATTTTAAATCATGAAACTAGATGTATTTCCTATTCCCCTGTGAGAGAGGCCCAACACAAAATTGGTTAAGAACACAGGCTTTGAAATTAGACTAGAACTTGACCTAGATTTCAGTTCTGACATGCTCTTTAATGCAGCACACATAACTTAATCTCCCTTAGCTCCCATTTCCACATCCATTAAATGAGGAGAATAGTATCTTCAGAAGTATTTGGATGAAAACAATCATTGTAACAAATGCACTTTACATAGTATTAGGAACCGAATAAGCAGGCAATAAGGCACAGCTTCTGCTATTTTTCATTCCATACCTGTTGATTAGAGAGCCTGGGCTCAAGTCTTTGGCTTTGCTAACTTCTGGAAGTCTTTCTTCTTGGTCCCTTCTGTTGAGCCTGTCCAACTCACTTATTTATAAATCTGTACATTCTCGAGCTTACTTAGAAGATTTTTCACGTTCTAGCATCACTTTGTCACTATGCCATGGTCACAAAAGTAATTCCTGTTAAATTATTGAAGGCATATTCCCTGCAGACATTTTTAATAATCCAGAGGTGGTAGAAAGGGATGGAAAAAATAGGGAATAAGTAGAAGGGGATGATAAGGAGTCCATTCTAAAAGGTCTTTTATTCCTACAGCACAATTTTTGGTAATGGACCAGTTGTGTAGGCATGAGAGATAATCTGGGCTAACGCCTTCTCTACCTGTTCACTGGCAAACATTTTCTAATATATAATTTGCTTCTTAACTGTAAATAAGGGTGTTTTTTGTTGTGTGTAGGGTATGAGAAAACTTAATATGATCTTGCCACCATGCTAAATAAATGTAAGTATTTGTGAAACTTTATAATCATTACATTTGATCCTCACAATGTTTCTGGTGAACAGTTTAATCACTTTTTTACAGGAGAACAAATTGCCTTTCAAGGAGGATAAACAGCTTGCTTTATGACACTTAGCTGGCCCATGACAGATGTCTTTCTGATGCCCCAATTTTGCCTTCACGGACTACATCTTACTCACATTGCCTACCAGTGAGAAGTGCTGAGACATGGCATCTTGCTTTATTTCTCCAATAGTGTCTCATTTGTGTTCAGAGATGGACACGTTTTAAAGTACAGATAGATTGTGACCCTCCTAAATAGTGACTAGGAACCACTGTTTCCTCAGGAGAAGGAGGAAAAGCTATAGGAGAGAGCTAGTACTCCCTGCATTAAATTACGATTCTTCTTTTTGTATATTTTATCTTTAAATTATAGTTGATGTATAAGATATACTATGCACCAAGTGTTTGGCTTTATGATTAGACACATATAACTTTCAAAGTGATTACCTCAATAAAACTGCTACTCATATGATACCATATATAATCATTACAATATTGTTGTCTACTAGAGGCCCAATCCACAAAATTCGTGCAAGTATAAGCCTTCCTTCCCCCAGCTACCGGCACTGGCTTCCCTCTGGCACCTGGGACCCTGGATTCCCTCTGGTGCTGGCTTCGTCTGAAAAGATGTCCGGAATGATGTCTGGTCTAATTAGCATTACCCCTTTATTATTATAGTTATTCCATAGGCTGTACTTTACATGTAACTAACACTTTGTACTTCTAAAGCCTTCACTTTTTTCACCCACCCCCGATCTGGCAACCATCAAAAGGTTCTCTGTATCTATGAGTCTGTTTCTGTTCTGCTTGTTTGGTTATTTTGAGATTCCAGATGTAAGAATTTGTCTTTCTCTGATTTATTTCACTTAGCATAATGTCTTCTAGATTCATCCATATGCTGCAGATATTAAAATATTCTTTTTCATGGCTGAGCCATATGCCATTGTATATATGCACCACTTTTTTTTTATCCATGCATCTTAGGTTGCTTCCATATCTTTGCTATTGTAAATAATGCAGCAATAAACATATCAATGTATGTGTCTTTTCTATTTAATGTTTTGGGTTTCTTCATTAAAACCCCAAAGTGGAATTGCTGGGTCTTTCTTGTCTCTTGGTATAAACTTTATTTTAAAGTCTATTTTGCCTGGTATAAGTATTGCTACCCCAGCTTTTTCTTTGTTTCCATTTTCATTAAATAATTTTCCTATCTCTTTACTTTTGGTCTGTGTGTCTTTTGATATGAAGTGAGTCTCATGTAGATAGCAGAGGTAAGGATTTTGTTTTGTTATCCATTCAGCCTCCATATGTCTTTTGATGAGCATTTTATTTATTTGTTTGTTTGTTTGTTTGTTTATTTAATGAGCAGAGATGCAAAGGTGATTTTTTTCTCCTGGGTTCTTGTTCAGATGGATTCGAAGTACAGTGAGAAGTACAGAAACTTTATTGCAAGCAGATACTACCTCTAAAACTCTAATCCTAATTTTCTAATTCTAGTGGTAGAGGGTTGCCCTAGGGAAAATGACCACTGCTCTCTTTATCTTGAGGTATTATATATGGTGGCCTTTCCCTTATTGTGTCTTTCCCACCATGGGACTTCAGCCTTATAATCAGTTCCCATGGCCCCTAAATCTGTATTTCTCCTTTTTGGTCATCTTATCTGTTCATATTTGAGTTGATTTTGATCCTCCTTATGGCTTCTCAACTGCTGGCATCAGGGCTGCTTCAGATCTAACTTGTGATTGCTTTACTTGCTCAGGCCAAAGATAGTCTGTCCTCGGATTATGACTATTTTAATTGTTCAGGCCAGAAATGCTTCTATTCTTCCTGGATCCCCCACCATTTCCTGTCTAATTAAGCTAGCCAGCTAACCCTTATCACATTTACCCCATTTGCATTTAAAGTTATAGTTGACATGCATTTATTGCCATTTTATTCACATCTCTATTTTCTTCTTCTTTTTTTTTTTTTTTGAGTCTTAGTTTCAATATGTTCTGAGTCCCAATTTTAATGTCAAATAGTTCATGTGTACATGTCAGCAATGGTATCCAGATGGTGGACACATTGTGGCAATGCAAGTTCCATCCTCTCTGGTTTGGTCCTTGGCCGCCTGCAGCCATGCACAGCTGCTAACTGCTAGCATGGCAAGATGTTGTCAGTGTCCCCCATCTCTGAATGGTCCTCGTGGCTGGAACAGACCTGTCAGTTCCTCACTGTCACAGGAACCCACATGGTCTTGGAGTTGTTCTCTAAAAACACACAAACACATTCTCCACCAAAAGTTAACAAAGGGATCCTCTCTGCAAATTAGGCTTGGGATTCTTTTTATTTTTGCCTAAATAATTTTCCTTTGGCTTATTTTGACACCATGTGTTTTTCATGGGTGTCCTGCTGTTGGTATTACAAATGGAAGTTACTTTTCTGGAGTAAGAATTTTCTAGATGTATTTTACTTACAGGATATTTTTCCTTACATGATATTACCCCACTATCCCCTCCCCATTTTTTTGATTAATGGGGGCTATTGGAAATTTTAGATTGCAGTCTTGGTAATTTTGATTTTTTTTTTCTTAAAAAAGTTTATTTAACATTTCTTGTAATGCCTGTTTGGTAGTGATGAACTCCTTTAACCTTTTCTTCTCTGAAAAGTTTTTTTATCTGTCCTTTGATTCTAAATGATAGTGTTGCTGAAGAGATTGGCCTTCGGTATAGGTATTTGCTTTTCATCACTTTGAATATTTCTTGCCAAACCCTTCTGGACTGCAAAGTTTCTGTTGAGAAATCAGCTAACAGTCTTATGGAAGTTATCTTGTAGGTAACTAATTGCTTTTTATGTTGCTTTCAAGAGTCTCTGTATTTAACTTTTGGTTTATTAATTATACTTTGTAAATTGATGTAGGCCTCTTTGAATTCATCTTGTTTGAAACTCTCCATGTTTCCTGCACTTGTATGTCTATTTTCTTCACCAGGGTAGGGAAGCTTTCCAACATTATTTTTTCAAATAGATTTTTAAATTTTTTAAAAATGTTTTTACTGATTTTTTTTTAGAGAGAGAGAGAGAGAGAGAGAGAGAGAGAGAGAGAGAGAGAGAGAGAGGAGGATGAAAGAGGGAGAGAGAAACACTGATGTGAAAGAGAAACATTGATTGATTGCCTCCCATATACAACCAGACCAGGGATTAAACTTGCAACCTGGGCATTTGTCCTAACTGGGAACCTTGACCTCTTGGTTTCTGGGTTGATGCTCAATCACTGAGCCATACCAGCCAGCTTCCTCAATACCAAATTGAGCTTACTTATAAACAGTTTCTAACTTTTCATCTGGCAGATTGCTTATTTACATCTTGTTTAGTTCTTTTCCTAGTTTTCTTTAGTTCTTTCATTTGGGACATGTTTCTTTCTCCTAATTTTGGCTGCCTCCCTGTGTTTATTCTATTTATTTAATAAAGCTGCTATATCTCCCAATCTGGGTAGAGTGGTCTTATATAATAGATGCCCTATAGGACCCAGTGGCACAGCCTTCTTGTTCACCCTAGCTGGGCACTGCAGGTGTACCGCCTATGTGGGCTGTGTGCACTCTACTGTTATAGTTGAACCTTGATTGCTATTAGGGAATATGTATTCCTAGACTGTTTGGCTGTGAGAAGTTGCTTTGCTGGGGCCCACCCCGGCAGAACTCACTCCAATGGGGCTCGGGTACTTGCTGAGTTCACCCCTTGAGTGTATTATTATATGTTGTGGGACTGAATTCCAGAGATGCACCTTAGGCAGCACATGGAGTTGCCAACATGTAAATCAATTTTTTTCTTTTCTTTATTGATTGAGGTATTACATATGTGTCCTTACCACCCATTCCCCCCTCCAGCGACTCATGCCCTCAACCCCTGGTGGGTGTGTATTGGTTATGGTGATATGCATGCATACAAGTCCTTTGGTTGATCTCTCCCCCTAATACCCACCCACCCCTACTTTCCCTCTGAGGTTTGAGCATCTGATCAATGCTTCTCAGTCTCTGGGTCTAATTTTTTTTTTCTCTCATCAGTTTATGCTGTTCATTATATTCCACAAATGAGTGAGATCATGTCATATTTATCTTTCTCTGACTGACTTATTTCGCTTAGCACAATACTCTGCAGTTCCATTCATGCTACTACAGATAGTAGGAGTTCCTTTCTTTTTTACAGCAGCATAGTATTCTAGTGTGTAGATGTACCACAGTTTTTTTAATCCACTCATCTGCTGATGGGTACTTAGGCTGTTTCCAAATCTTAGCTATTGTAAATTGTGCTGCTATGAACATAGGATTGCATATATATTTTCTTATTGGTATTTCTAATCTTTTGGGATATATTCCTAGAAGTGGAATCACTGGGTCAAATGGGAGTTCTATTTTTAGTTATTCGAGGAAACTCCATACTGTCTTCCACAGTGGCTGCACCAGTCTGCCATCCACCAGTAGTGCACGAGGATTCCTTTTTCTCCACATCTTTGCCAGCACTTGTCATTTGTTGATTTATTGGTAATGATTATGACAGTTGTAGGATGGTACATCATTGTTGTTTAATTTGCATTTCTCAGATAATCAGTGACTTTGAGAATATTTTCAAATATTCTTGGCCTTCCTTATATCTTTTTTCAAAAAGTATTTATTTAGGTCAATTACCCACTTTTATTGGGTTGTTTTTATTCCTTTTTATTAAGTTGTATGAGTTTTCTGTAAATGATGGAGATTAAAACCTTATCGGAGATAACATTGGTAAATATGTTCTCCCATGCAATGGGCTTTCTTGTTGTTTTGTTGATGGTTTCTTTTGCTGTGTAAAAGCTATTCATTCTGATGTAGTCCCATTTGTTTATTTTCTCTTCAGTTTCCATTGCCCTAGGAGCTATATTGGTAAAGATATTGCTATGATAAATGTCAGCTATTTTGCTGCCTATGGCGTCTTCTAATATTTTTATGGTCTCCCATCTTTCATTTAAGTCTTTTATCCGTTTTGAGTTTATTTTTGTGTATGGTGTAAGTTGGTGGTCTAGTTTCACTTTTTTTGCATGTATCTGTCCAATTTTCCCAACATCATGTCAAATATTAATTGAGCATAGTGGTTTGGGTTGATTTCTGGGTTCTCTATTCTATTTCATTGTTATATATGTCTGTTATTGTGCCAATATCAGACAGTTTTGAGAACAGTGAATTAGTAATACAGCTTAATATCTGGCAATGAGATCCCTCCTACTTTGTTCTTCTTTCTCAGGATTGCTCCACCTTTTGCAGTCTTTTTTCTTCTAGATGAATTTTTGAAGAGTTTATTCAAGGTCTATGAAATATGTCATTGGTAATGTAATGGGAAGTGCATTGAATCTATAGATTTTTTGGGGTAGTATGGGCATTTTAATGATGTCAATTCTACCAATCCATGAATACGGTATGTTCTTCCATCTGTTTATGTCTTTATCTCTTTTCTTCAGTGTCCAGTAGTTTTCTGCATATAGGTATTTTACCTCCTTAGTTTAGTTTATTCCTAGGTATCTTAATTATTTTGGTGGAATGGTAAATGGGATTTTTAAAAAATCCCTCTTTCTGTAATTTCACTATTGCTGTATAACAATGCCATAGATTGCTTGCCCTTAATTTTGTATTTTGCTGAAATCATTTATTTAGACTAATAAATTTTTGTTTTGATGGAGTTTTAAGGTTTTCTATGTACAATATCATTTCATCTGTGAATAATGACAAGTTTACTTCTTCTTTTTCAAGTTGGCTGCCTTTTATTTCTTCTTGTTGTCTGAGTGCTGTGGCTAGCACTTCCTGCACTGTGTCGAACAGGAGTGGGGAGAGTGGCATCCCTGTCTTGTTCCTGTTCTTAGTGGACATGGTTGTATATTTGACCATCGAGTATGATGTTGGCTGTACATTTGTCATATAAAGCTCTTATTGTGATATTTGTTTCTCAATTTGTTTATGTGATGTATCACATTTATTGATTGTGAAAATTGTACCAGCCTTGTATCCCTGGAATAAATCCCACTTGGTCATGGTATATGATCTTTCTAATGTAATGCTAGATTTGATATGCTAGAATTTTGTTGAGAATTTTGGTGTCTATGTTCAGGAGGCATATGGACTTGTAATTCTCTTTGTTTGTAGTATCTTTATCTGCTTTTGGGATTAAGGTAATGCTGGCTTCATGGAAAAAAACTTGGAAGTGTGCCTTCCATTTGAATTTTTTGGAATAGTCTGAGAAGGATTGGTTTTAATTATTCTTTGAATGTTTGGCAAAACTCCTTTGTGAAGCCATCCAGTCCAGAGCTTTCGTTTCTTGGAAACTTTTTGATTACTGTTTCAATTTTATCAATAGTTATTGGCCTATTCAGATTTTTTCTTCCTATTTCAGTTTTGGAAAGCTATATTTTTCTAGGAATATGTCCATTTTATCAAAGTTGTTCAATTTTTTGGAGTAGAGTTGGTTGTAGTATATTTTTACAATACTTTTTATATGAATGTCTTTTTTTCATACTTTTTATATGAGTGTCAGTTATTACTTCACATCTTTCATTTCTGATTTTGTTTATTTGGTTTCTCCCAATTATTTCTTGGTGAGTCTGGGTACAGGTTCATCAATCTTGTTTATATTTTCTAATACCCACCTCTTGCTTTCATTGATTTTTTATATTATTTTTTGTTGTTGTTTTTGTCTCTGTGTTTTTTATTTCTGCTCTGTTCTTTGTTACTTCCTTCCTTCTGGTTACTGTGGGCTTTTCTTATTGCTTTCTAATTCTTTAACCTGTATGGTTAGATAATTTATTACTTTTTTATGTAGGTTTGTAATGCTATGAACTTCCTTCTCAGGAAAGTTCATTGTGTTACATGGATTTTGGATTATTCTCTTTTCATTGTCATTTGTTACCAGGATATATTTTATTTTTTCCTTGATCTCTTTAGTAACCCAATCATTTTTTACTAGCATACTATTTAGCCTTCAAGTGTTTGATTTTTTCATTATTTTTATTGTAGTTTATTTCTAATTTTATGCCATTTTGATCTGAGAAGAAGTTTGTTATTATTTCTATCTTCTTGAATTGTAAGAGACTTTGCCTGAATCCTGATATGTGGTCTATCTTTGAAAATGTCCCATGTGCACTTGAGAAAAATGTATATTTTGTAGCTTGGGGGTGAAGTGTTCTGAAGATGTCAATTAAGTTCATCTGTTCTAGAGAGTCATTTAGGATTGATATTTCTTTGCTGATTTTTTGTTTAGAGGATTTAGTGGAAACTCCAGTGGTATCATTATGGTATTAACGTCTCCTAGTATGATTGTATTTCTGTCTATCTCTCCCTTGATATCTTCCAAAAGTTGTTTTATATATTTGTGTGCTCCTCTATTGGGTGCATATATGTTAGCCAGAGTTATATCCTCTCGTTGAATTGCTGCCTTTAGTATTATGAAGTGGCCCTCTTTCTCTCTTGTTATGGCCTTTACTTTGAGGTCTATTTTGTCAGATATATAGATAATAACACCAACTTTTTTCTCATTTCCTTTTCCCTGAAAATTTTTTTCAATCCCATCACTATTATTCTGTGTGAAACCTTTTTTTCTGAGGTAGGTCTTTTGCAGATAGCAAATATATGGGTCATGTTTTCTTATCCATTCAGCTACCCTATGTATTTTGATTGGAACATTTAATCCACTTATTTTTTAAAGTTATTATTGATAAGTACTTGTTTGTCTCCATTTTTATTCTTTATGTTTGTGTTCCTTCTTGCCTTTCTGTTTATTCTTTTTACAAAAGTCCCTTAAACATTTCTTTCATTGTGGGTTGGTGGTAATAAACTCTCTTAATCCTTTTTTGTCTGTGAAGCTCCTGATTCCACCTTAAATTTTGAATGTTAGCCTTGCTAGGTGTAATATTCTGGGATTCATTCCCTTGCTTTACTTTGTGTATTTCATTCCATTCCCTTCTGGCCTGATGTGTTTCTGTTGAGAAATCAGTTGATATTCTAATGGGAGATCCCTTGTAGTTAACTTTCTGTCTCTCTCTGGCAGCCTTTAAGTTTATTACTTTGTCATTTAATTTTGCCAATTTAATTATTATGTATCTTGGTGGTCAGTCTTTTTGGGTTTATCATGTTTGGGATCCTATATGATTCTTTGACTTGTTGAATTTTTTCTTCCCAACTGCAGTGAAGTTTTCTGTCATTATTTTTTAAACAGGTTTTCTATTCCTTGCTCTACTTCCTCTCCTTCTGGTGTAGATGTTGTTTCACTATATGTTGTCCCAAAGCTCTCTTAGGCTCTACTCTTGCTTTTTAAGTTTTCTTTCCATTTGCTGCTGTGTTTTTCTTTTCCCTACCTTGTCTTCTAATTCACTGACATGATCCTTAGAATCTTCTAGTTTACTGTTTAAGCCTTCCATTGTGTTCTTTATTGCAGCTATGTAACTCTTCATTTTCTCTTGTTATTTTTTTTCCAAGTTGATGACATTCTCATTTAGCTCATTATAATTCTCATTGAGTTGTGTGTATTTGTCATCAGCCATTGAGCATTCTTATAACCATTACTCTGAATTCTTTCTCTGACAAGTTGCCTTGATCCATTTCATTTAATGCCCTTTCTGGTGATTCCTCTTTTTCTTTTTTTTTGAGGATTGTTTTTTTTTGTCTCCCCATTTTTTGCTGTGCTGTTTCAATTGTTTCTGTGTCTAAGACCTACAGTTTTGCTATCCAGGCTCTTTTGGGGAGGTGCTATTGGTGTGATATCTAAGTTTTTCTTGGTTTAGTGATCTAGTGGAACTTCCTACTTGAGCTATTTGGGTTCTCTTGATGTACCTGAATCTTGAATGTTAGTTTCTTATTTGTGGATGAAGTCTCATCATGGATTGGCAATGTGACTCACCCCCAGCTTTTTTGTGCAAGCTGTTTTGGACTGATTGTAGTTCTGGCTCTTGTGGAAAAGGTTGTTGAGGTTTCACTGGTATGTGCTCACTGTGGGTTCCTAGAATCCATGGCATGGGAAGATGGAGTCTTGGAGCCTGAGTCTCGGGTACTGTGACTTTGGCTGGAGTGGTGTGACTCTTGCTGAAATAGCATCACTCTACAACTAACTATGAGTGTCCTTGAGCCTGTGACAGTAGGGGCAGGTGTCTCATAATCTCTGGTTAAAGCAATGGGACTCCGGCCAAAGTGATTTCCCTCTCTGAATCATGAAGGGGTTCAGAATCCAGCAGTTGTGGATGTGGGAATCTCAGAGACTGTGGCTGAAACAATGTGATCTTGTTCAGGGAGGCAAGTCCTCAGAAACTCACCAAGCTGTCCAGAGGTAGGTAGCTGGGAGAGGGATTTCATGGATCCTACTGAGGGAGTTATGCTTTTTTTGTTTGGAAAGGAACATACCCAGTGGAAACTCACAGAGGGGCCCAGGAGCCATCTGAAAGGGGTGTGCACTCATGAGGCCTGCCCACTGGATTGGAGCGATTGTGGTGTGCCTCCAACCCCATGGAGAGAGATTTCCCAATTTCTGCTTCAGGGGATGTGCATCCTTGGTTGGATACATGTACCCAGTGGCTGCTTAAGAGGCACCCAGGAGGTGTCTTTTGAGATTATGGTCTCAGGGGATCTGTGTGATAAAATAGTGCTACCATGGGGACTGGATGTTAGAAACCAAGGTTGTACCTTGCAGTGGATCAAGGAAGAACCCAGGGGATGCCTGCCAGGCAGCAGGCTCAGGGGCTTGTGTGCTGGATCTGTGCAACTGCAGTGACTGGAGGTTGGCAGCTGAGGAGGCAGAAATCTGAATTTCTGCTGCCAGGGTCTTGCAGCCTTGGTTGGATGTGAGTGTACCTAGTAGCTTCTCCCAGAGGCACCCAGGAGTCGCCTGTTGGGGCAGCAGCCTCAGCGAACCTGCATGCTGAAATCACTTGACCACAGTGTGTGGGTAGGCAGCCAGAAAGGGGAAAGTCCAAATTTATATTGTGAGGGCCAAGCACCTTTGTTTGGATATTAAGTGCCCAGTTGGGGCTCAAGCAGGCATCCAGGAACTATCTATAGAGGCAGCAATCTCAGTAGGCCTGCATGCTGGAAAGGAGGTCAGCAGCCAGGGAGGTGGAAGTCCCAATTTTTTTTTATTAAGGTATTGCATTTGTACATATCTTCTCATTGCCCTCCCAACCCCACTCACATACAAGCCCTCACCCCTCAGTGTCTTGTGTACATTGATTATGCTTATATGCATGACTATATGTCCTTCAGTTGATCTCTTATCTCCCTCCCCTCTCCTTAAACTTCCCACTGTAATTTGACAGTCTGTTTAATGCTTTACTGTCTGTATCTATCTTTTTGTTCATCAATTTATAACGTTCTTTATTAACACAAATGACTGAGATCATTTGGTATTTTTCTTTCCTTGACTGGCTTATTTCACTTAGCATAATGCTCTCCAGTTCCATCCCGGTTGCTGCAAATGGTAAGAATTTCTTTTTTATGGCAAGCATAGTGTTCCACTGTGTAGATGTACCATAGTTTTCTGATACAGTCATTTGCTGACAGGCACTTTAGGCTGTTTCCAAATCTTAGCTATTATAAATTGTGCTGCTATGAACATAAGGGTGCATATATCCTTTCTGATTGGTGTTTCCAGTTTCTTAATATATATTCCTAGGAGTAGGAATACCGGGTCAAATGGCAGTTAGATTTTTAGTTTTTTGAGGAAACTCCATACTGTTCTCCACAGTCACTGTACCAATCTGCATTCCCACCAGCAGTGCATGAGGGTTTCTTTTTTCCGGCATCCTTGCCAGCACTTGTTGTTTGTTGATTTGTTGATGATAACCATTACGACAACTGTGAGATGCTATCGCGTTTTCATTTTCACTTGCATCTCTCAGATGATTAGTGACTTTGAGCATGTTGCCATATGTCTCTTGGCCTTCCTTTTGTCTTCTTTCAAAAAGATTCTGTTTAGGTCCTTCGTCCATTTTTTATTGGATAATTTATTTTCCTTTTATTAAGTGGTATGAGTTTTCTGTAGATGTTGGAGATTAAACCTTTATCAGTGATAACATTTGCAAATATGCTCTCCCATAAAGTGGGTTTTCTTGTTGTTTTGTTGATGCTTTCTTTTGCTATTCAAAAGCTTTTTATTTTGATGCAGTCCCATTTGTTTATTTTCTCTTTAGTTTCCATTGCCCTAAGAGTGGTATAAGTGAACATATTGTTTCAGAATATGTCTGAGATTTCTCTGCCTGTGGATTCTTCTAGTATTTTTATTGTTTCCCATCTTATGTTTAACTCCTTTATCCATTTTTAGTTTATTTTTGTGTATGGTATAAGTTGATTGTCTAGTTTCATTTTTTTGCATGTATCTGTCCAATTTTCCCATCACCATTTATTGAAGAGACTGTCTTGACTCCATTGTATGTTCATGCCTCCTTTGTCAAATATTAATTGAGCTTAGTGGTTTGGATTGATATCTGGGTTCTCTATTCTACTCCATTGGTCTATATGCATGTTCTTTTTAAAACATATATATTGTATTGATTTTTTACAGAGAGAAAGAGAGAGCAATAGAAAGTCAGAAACATCAATGAGAGAGAAACATCGATAAGCAGCCTCTGGAACACTCCCTACTGGGGATGTGCCCGCAGCCAAAGTACATACCCTTGACCAGAATTGAACCTGGGACCTTTCAGTCCGCAGGCCAACACTCTCTCCACTGAGCCGAACCGGTTTTGGATATATATATATATATATATATATATATATATATATATATATATTCTTATGCCAATACCAAATTGCTTTGAAAACAATGGCTTTTTAATACAGCTTGAAATCTGGCATTGAGATCCCACCTACTTTATTATTCTTTCTCAGGATTGTTGTGGCTATTTGCAGTCTTTTTTATCCCAGATGAATTTTTGGAGAGTTCTTTTAGGTATGTGAAATATGACATTGGTATTTTAATGGGGAGTGCATTGAATCTATAGATTGCTTTGGATAGTATGGACAGTTTAATGATGTTGATTCTACCAATCCATGAACACAATATGCTCTTTCATCTATTTATGTCTTCCCCTATCTCATTTTCATTGTCTTGTAGTTTTCTGAGTAGAGGACTTTTAGCTCCTTAGTGAAGTTTATTTGTAGGTATCTTAAATTTTTTGGTGCAGTGATAAATGGGATTGTTTTCTTAGTCTCTCTTTCTGTAAGTTCACTGTTGGTATATAGAAATGCCATAGATTTATTGGTATTAATTTTGTATCCTGCTACATTGCCAAATTCACTTAAATCTAATAATTTTTGATGGAGTCTTTAGGGTTTTATATGTACAGTATCATATCATCTGCAGATCAGTACAGTTTTACTTCTTCTTTTCCAATTTGGATACCTTTTCTTTCTTTCTTTGTTTTTTCTTTTCTTTTTTGTCTAATTGCAATGGCTAGTACTTCAGTACTATGTTGAACAGGAGTGGTAAAAGTGGGCATCCCTGTCTTGTTTCTGTTCTTCAGGGAAGTGGTTTTAGTTTTTGCCCATTGAGTATGATGTTTACTGTGGGTTTATCATATATGGCTTTTATTACATTGAAGTATGATCCTTCTATTCCAGCCTTGCTGAGTTTTTAACAAAAATGAGTGTTGGATTTTGTCAAATGCTTTTTCTGCATCAATTGATATGACAATATGATTTTTATCTTTCAATTTATTTATGTGATGTATCATGTTTATTGATTTACAGATATTATATCATCCTTGCTTCCCTAGGATAAATCCTACTTGGTCATAGTGTATATGATCTTTCTGATGTACTGCTGGATCCAATTTGCTAGAATTCTGTTGAGCATGTATCCATGTTCATAGGGGATATTGGCCTGTAATTCTCTTTCATTTTGTTGCCTTTATCTGGTTTTGGCATTAGGATGATGCTGGCTTCACATAATGAGCTTAGAGGTGTTCCTTCCTCTTCAACTTTTTGGAATAGTCTCAGGAGGATAAGTTTTATTTCTTGCTCGAATGTTTGGTAAAACTACCCTGTGTAGCCCTCTGGGCCTGGGCTTTTATTTGCTTGAAGTTTTTTTGATGATTACTTTAATTTCTTTCACAGTTATTGGCATATTGAGATATTTAGATTCTTCCTGATTGAGTTTTCGCTGGTTGTATTTTTCTAGGAATATATCCATTTTCTTTAGGTTGTCTAGTTTGTTTGAATAGAGTTGTTCAAAATTTTTTAACAATTCTTTGTATTTCTGTGGGGCCTGTTGTTATTTCTCCTCTTTTATTTCTGGTTTTATTTATTTGGATTCTCTGTCTTTGCTTCTTGGTGAGCCTGGGTAGAGGTTCATCAATTTTCTTTATCCTTTCAAAGAACCAGCTCTTGGTTTTGTTGGGCTTTTGCATTTTTTGTCTATATATCATTTATCTCTGCTCTGATCTTTATTATTTCCTTCCTCTGCTTACACTGGGCTATTCTTATTGCTGTCATTCTCTATATTTGAACTGTAGAGTTAGGTAATTTATTACCATTGTTTCTTGTTTTTTGCAGTAGGCATGTAGAGCTATGAACTTCCCTTTCAAGACTGCTTTATCTGTGTCCTGTAGATTTTGGATTGTTGTATTTTCATTGTTGCCATAATGTTTTTTATTTCTTCTTTGATCTCTCTGATAACCCAGTCATTGTTTAATAGCATGTTATTTAGTCTCCAAGCATTTGAGTTTTTTGGATTGTTTTTATTGTGGTTGATTTCCAGTTTTATGCCTCTGTGATCTGAGATGCTTGATATGATTTCTATCTTCTTGAATTTAGATAGACTTTACCTGTGTCCTAATATATGATCTATTCTTAAAAATGTTCCATGTGCATTGGAGAAGAGAGTTTATTCTGTATCTTTGGGGTGGAATGTTCTAAAGATGTCAATTAACTCCCTCTGATCTAGTGTGTCATTTAGGATTGCTATGTCTTTGGTAATTTTTTTTGTGTGGTTGATTTGTCCAATGGTGTCAGTGGGGTATTAAAGTCCCCTACTATTTCTGTATTCCTATCAATCTATCTCCTGATATCTTCCAGAAGTTTTTTTTTAATGTAATTGGATGCTCCTGTATTGGGTGCATATATGTTTACCCGAGTTATATCTTCTTGTTGAATTGTTCCCTTTAATATTCTGTAGTGGCCTTCTTTATCTCTTGTTATGGCCTTTACTTTGAGGTCTATTTTATTAGATATAAGTATCACAACCCCAGATTTTTTCCCATTTCCTTTTGCCTGAAAAATTTTTTTCCATCTCTTCACTCTCAGTCTGTGAGAATCCTTTTTTTCTGAGGTGGGTATCTTGCAGACAGAAAATACTGTATATGGGTCAGGTTTTCTTATCCATTCAGCTACCCTATGTCTTTTTATTGGTGAATTTAATCCTTTTACAGTTAATGTTATTATTGACAAGTATATGTTTGTTGTCATATTTTTCCTTAATGTTTGTCTTTTTCTTGCCTTTCTCTTTCTTCTTTTTACAGCAGTCCCTTCATCATTTCTTGCATTCCTGGCTTGGTAATGATAAACTCTCTTAGTCTTTTTTTTGTCTGTGAAGCTCCTGATTCCACCTTCAATTTTGAATGATGGTCTTGCTGTGTATCATATTTTTGGGTTCAGTCCCTTGTTTTGTATCACTTTGTAAATATCATTCTATTCCCTTCTGGCCTGATGTGTTTCAGTTGAGAAATCCATTGATATTATAATAGGAGAACCCTTGTAGGTAACTTTCTGTCTCTCTCTGGAAGCCTTTAAAATTCTTACTTTGTTATTGGTGTTTGCCTTTTTAATTACGATGTGTCTTGGTGTCAGTCTTTTGGGGTTCATCTTGTTTGGGAATATATGTGCTTCTTGGACTTGCATAGTTTTTTCTTGCTAGTATCAAGAAAGTTTTCTGTCATTATTTCTTCAAACAGGTTTTCTATTCCTTGCTTCTCTTCCTCTCTTTATGGTACCTTTATTATGCAAATATTGTTTCATTTTGTCTTGTCCCAAAGCTTCTTTAGGTTCTCCTCTTGCTTTTTAAATCTTCATTCCAGTTGATGCTGTGTTTGTGTGTTTTTTCCTACCTTGTCTTCTAATTCACTGATGTGGTCCCTAGCCTCTTCTAGTCTACTATTTAAGCCTTCCATTGTGTTCTTTATTTTAGCTATGTTGTTCTTCATCTCTTCTTGGTTCTTTTTCATATTCGTGCCATTGTCATCCAGCCATTTAAACTTCCTTATAACCATTTCTCTGAATTCTTTCTCTGTTAAGCTGCTAGCCTCAATTTTATTTAACTCCCTTTCTGCTGAATCCTCTTTTTCTTTTCTTTAGGGATTGCTTTTTTGTCTTCCCATATATTCCTGTAATATTTCAATTGTAGATCCAATTGCTTTGCTACCTAGATTCTTTGGGGGATGGTGTTACTGGTGTAATCTCTCAGTTCTCTTGGGCTTGTTAATCTAGTGTAGCTCCCTAAATGAGCTATTTGGATTCTCTTGATGTAGCCCTGCAAACTTGAGAGGCACAACTGTGGTGTCTAGAAGTTAGCAGCTGTGGTGGGGAGTGTCCCAGTTTTTGCTGACTTGCATCCTTAGTTGAAATCACACATGCCCAGCTAGGACTCACAGTGGCACTCAGGAACTGTCTTTTGGGGTGATGGGGTCCAAGGGACCTGCACTCTGGAAAGGTCTGACTGTGGTGTCCAGAGTTCTGTAGTTGTGGGGTGGGCAGACTCAGTTTTTGCTGTTGTACCTGGGTGGATAGGCGCTCACTCCCAGTGGCGGCTCACAGGGGCACCCACAATGTATTTGCCTGTGATACACACTGAAGCTCTCTGAAAGGCCCTTTCAATGTAGCCACTGTGTAACTGAGGTGCTAGTGGGCAGGTCTTCAGGATGAGTGAATTCAGAATTTCTACTGCTGGGGGAAGTGGAGTGTACTCCTCTTTGTCAAAGATCACACCCAGGGAGAGCTCACAGTGGCTCCTGCTAGTTCCCTGTGGATAGATGTGCTCAGGGGGCCTGCCTGTTGGAAATTTGTATCTGTGGAGGTATGTTTGCTGAGGCAGAACTCTGATGCACTCGGAGGGGTCCTGGCACCGAGGTTGATCCGCTGGGGTGAATGTGGGCAGTTACTCAGGAAGAGGGAGTTCAGAATTTCTACTTTGGGGCTGCATGTCCTTGTCTGTACAGAATCACACCCAGCAGGGGCTCACAGAAGCTCCCCAGAGGATCCTGTGGATATATGGGCTCAGGATGCCTTCCCTTGTCTAAGGCGGTGAGTCTGCCTGCGCTGAGCTCTGATGCACTCTGAGTTGCCCTGCCATTGAAGTTGCACAGCTGGGGTGTCCATGGGCAGTTATTCAGGAAGAGGGAGTTCATAATTTCTACTGCATGGCCGCACACCCTTGTCTGTACAAAATCACACCCACTGGGGCTCCCAGTGGCTCCTAGGCGCTGCCTAAGGAGTGGAGTGGCCTGGCTGACTGCATGCACTGAAAATGCGTGAATGTTTTCTATGGAGTTCTGCCGCTGGGAAGGGTGCGGTTGCACTTACTGCTGCTGAGCAGTGTACTTTTGGAAGTGGAGGTCCCAGGGTCTGCAGGTCTGTGGGTGTGACAGCAGGATTTTGGCTGGAGTGGCTGCTGGGTCGCAGGGCAGACAACACCTGTCTGGTTGGTGTTGTTGATGAGTTCCTAAAAAAGGCCATTCTTCCCTTCAAGATGGTATGGGCTCCATCCTGGAGTCCCACAGTCTGGGGAGTGCCCACAGTGGTGGTAGTTTCTCCTTGTCCAAGAGAGCCTATGTGCCATCCCCTGCTGCTCCTGCAAGATTTATCTGTCCCTTACTCTCTCTCTCTCTCTCTCTCTCTCTCTCTCTCTCACACACACACACACACACACACACACACACACACACACACCATATACATCCACACACTCTCCTTTCAGACCCTCACTCATTCACTTCCTCTCCCTCACCTCCGTCCTGCAGCTACCATTTTCCTCTCTCAGTCAGCACTAATTTTTCTAATGATCTTCAGAGAATGGCATAAATCCTGGACATACAGGTCATTGTTCTTCTGATGATGGAAACTTCATAACAGAGTTGCTTCTCAGATTCTTATTTCCTCTCTCTTTCTTTCCCTCCTTCTTTCTGATCTTTGTCAGCAGCCAGGTTTTTCTTTCTCTCCAGGCCTCCTCAGCCTCCGTTGGGGCTGTTGTTAGGCCCAAAAAAAGTGGAAGTCCCAATTTTGGATGTCTTACACCTTTGGTTGAATTTATGTGTACCTCTTGGGGGCTCACAGAGACACCCAAGATGCACCTTTAAGGCAGTGGGTTCAGGAGGCCTGCACACTGGAATTGTGACTCTGGTGTCTGGAGGTCAGCAGCTGTGGAGTGGGAAGACTCAGTTTTTATTGCCAGGGCCTTATACTCGTGGTTGGATTCACTTGTGCCCAGCGGTGGCTCACAAAGGCACCTGGGGGCCATTTGGCAGGGTGTGAACTCAGACCCTTGTGCTGAAGCTGTGTGACTGAGGTGTCTGTGGGCAGACAGACGGGATCGGCGGGAGGTCTGAATTTCTACTGCCCGGACTGCGTGCCCTTGTTTGGGTATGAGTGCATCCAGCAGGGGCTCACAGAGGCACTCAAGAGCCGCCTTTGGTGCGGTGGGCTCAGTAGGCCTGCAAGCTCAAAAAATGCGACTGTGATGTCCAGCGGTCAGTAGCTGTGAAGTGGGAAGTCTCAGTTTTTGCTGCCTGTGCCTCATGCTCTTGGTTGGATTCATGTGCGCCCAGGGACTGCTCACAGAGGCACCCTGGGGCTGTTTTCCAGGATGGTACACTCAGAGGGTCCCTTGTGGTGAAGCCACATGACTGCAGTATCTGGGCAGGCAGCCAGGAAGGGGGAATTCAGAATTTCTGCTGTTGGGGCTATGTGCCAATATTTGGATAACAGCGTGCTCAGTGGGGGCTTATAGTGGCACCCAAAAGCAGATTGTGGGGCAATGGGCTCAGGCCTGTACACTGGGAAGGCACAGTTAGTTGTCCAGAGGTCGGCTGCTGGGGAGGGAGAAGACACACTTACTGTTGTGGGAGCCATGACCCTTGGAGGTGGAAGTCCGTGGGTCTGCAGGTCTGTGGGTAAGACAGCAGGATTTTGACTGGAGTGGCTGCAGGGTCACAGGGAGTGTCTAAGGCCAGGCTGGGTGGTGGTGCTGATGACTTCCTAGAAGAGGCCGCTCTCCCCTTTAAGATGGTGTGGGCTCCGTCCCCGAGCCCTGTATCCCAGGGAGTGCCCATAGCAGTGGTAGGTGCTCCCTGTCTAGCTGAGTCTGGTCTGCCAGCCCCTGCTACACTGGATGGATTTAACTTTCCCTCACTCACTCACACCCTCTCCCTCACCTCCATCAGGATAGCCACCATCTTCCCTCCTCATTCACTTGGTTGCCAATCAGCCAGAGTTGTTTGGTGTAAATGAAAGATTTCACCCCCATGACTCTGTGAATAACATTAGGAGAAGCAATCTGAGACTCAGGAAGCTGGAAACTTCTCTTGGATTGGTAACTTATGTTTTGAACCTTGGTTTTCTATTTAAAAATAATTCCTACCTTATAAGCTTGGTGTGAGAATTAATTATAAGCTAGGTACCTAGAAAAAAAAACCCTACACTTTATGTATACTAAAACACTATACAAATGTCAAGTGATTTTTTAAAAATACATTTTTATTGATTGCAGAGAGGAATGGAGAGGGAGATAGATATAGAAACATCAGTGATGAGAATCATTGATTGGCTGCCTCCTGCACAGCCCCTCCTGGGGATTGAGTCCACAAGCCAGGTATGGGCCCTTGACAGAAATCAAACCGAGACCCCCATTAGTCCATAGGCTGATGCTCTATCCATTGAGCCAAACCGGCTAGGGCTCAAGTGACATACTATTTGCTTTGGGGAAAAGAGTCAATATCACATCTAGGTATGTATCTTTTCATGCTTTATAATAGTTAAAGACAAATCTTATTTTTTTTTTCCTTTTTCACTTTCCAAAGTAATTGCTAGCACCCAAGCTTATCTTAGACAAAATTTGGTTATCAGAAGATGTTCTATAATTGTTAAACAAAGCTTTTTTTTTTCTGGCAGGTTTCTTTTTTTTAATATTTTAAACTTTATTGTTCAGTTTATTAATTACATTATCCCCCCCTTTTTTTCCCCTATAGCTCTCCTCCACCCGGTACCCATCCCACCCTCTGCCCTCACCTCTCCCCTACTGTCCTCACCCATAGGTGCATGATTTTTGCTGTATCTCCCACACCCCTTTTCTCCCCAAGAATTGTCAGTCCATTCCCTCTCTATGCCCATGATTCTGTTATATTCATCAGTTTATCCTGTTCATCAGATTTTTAATTCATTTTATTTTTAGATTCATTTGTTCAGAGATGTGTATTTGTTGTTCATGATTTTATTTTTACCTTTTTCTTCTTCCTCTTCTTAAAGAATATCTTTCAGCATTTCATATAATATTGGTTTGGTGGTGATGAACTCCTTTAGCCTTTTCTTATCTGCAAAGCACTTTATCTGACCTTCAATTCTGAATGATAGCTTTGCTGGATAGAGTAATCTTGGTTGTAGGTTCTTGCTATTCATTATTTTGAATATTTCTTGCCACTCTCATCTGGCCTGCATAATTTCTGTTGAGAAATTCACTGACAATTGGATGGGTGCTCCCTTATAGGTAACTAACTTTTTTTCTCGCTGCTTTTAATATTCTCTCTTTGTTTTTTGCTCTTGGCATTTTAATTATGATGTGTCTTGGAGTGGTCCTCTTTAGATTCCTATATTTGGGGGTTCTGTGTGCTTCTTGGACTTTTAAGTCAATTTCTTTCACCAGGTGGGGGAAGTTTTCAGTCACTATTTCTTCAAGTAGGTTTTCATTATCTTGCTCTCTCTCTTTTTCTGGCATCCCTATAATTCAGATGTTGGTATGCTTGAGGTTGTCCCAGAGGCCCCTTACACTATTCTTCAATTTTTTTGATTCTTTTTGCTTCTTGCTTTTCTAGCTTGAGGATTTTGCCTCTTTGTATTTCAAATCTTTGACTTGGTTCTTGTGGTCCTCTAGACTGCTTTAAGGACTTTGTGTAATATTTTTTATTTCAGTCAGTGTGTGCTTAATTTCTAGTTGGTCCTTTTTCATATCCTCATAGGTCTGGTTCATTTCCTCGAGATCTCATTAAGTTCATTGGCCTTTTCTAGGAGCCTCTGGAAAAACCTTATAACTGGTTTTGAACTCCATGTCCAGTCGTCTTTTTTCCTCCATTTCTTTCACATCTGATTTATTTCCATGTCTCTGCATTGTGGCTGCTTTCCTGAGTTGGTGGATTAGTTTTGTGTGGTAGATGTCCTCTAACGGACAGTGGCTCAGCCTCCCCTGTTACCTGAAGTGGATACTCTTGCTGCAGCCTTTTATGGGTTGCACAGTCTTGTTGAAGTTAAACCTAGATTATTGTTGTTAGCACTAGGAGGGTTTGATCTCCAGGGCAATTGGCTGTGAGAGTCAGCTGTGCTCAGGTTGGATGGGTGGAGTCTCTGGGCTGAGCAGGAAGCCTTGATTTCCATCAGCTCTGCTCTGTGTGGCACCTGGGTCTCTGTGCCTGGTGGTAATGGTTGCATGCACCTCTGAGAGAAAGCTGCTGTCGAGCTTCACCTGCTGCCAGAAAATTCAGCCTCTCCTTAAATAAGTCTGACACACAGTCTCACACAGGGTTGCAAAACAATTAAGTCTGGTGGTTTCCCAAATGAGAGAGCAAGTCACGAGACCTCTCCATGGGCTTGAGCACTTCTGCTGTTCCCAAGTTTATGCACCCTCTCCACAAGCTTGCAGACCTCTGCAGCACCCGATCTTCAGCGTGCTTCCTTACTATCCAGTCTCATCTCGTATGAGTGTGGGTTCATAGTATCTCACCCAGAACTGGGCAATCAGTGCAGTGGGATGCCCTTGTCTCCCTCCAAGTTTGAGAAAACCAGCCAGGTTTGCAGCCACCCACCCTATCTGCTCGTGCACACACAGCTCCAAACCTCTGACTCTGTGCATATCTTCAATGCTGCCCTCTGCCACTCCCCTGAGTCACAGTGTCCTATCTACTTTTATTTGTGGAATTTCCACTCAGCCAGCTTTCCGGTGATTCTGGATGATGTTCGTTCTGTCGTTAAGTAGTAGTTTTGAAATTGTTGCGTGGGGCAGCAAGATAGGTGTTTACTTATGCCGCCATCTTGATTTCTCCTCTCTAAACAAAATTTTAAGTAATCTTATTGTGAGAGAGCCAATAGCTCTGTCCTCTCCTGTCATCTTTGAATTTCTCCACACCAGATGTTATTTAGGCAGTGGGGTTTCATTTCTTATTACAGATTTTGGATTCCAAATACAAATTAAGATATTAATTTGAACAAGAAACTACATTAAAGATGACCATTTTAGGAGGAGCCAAGATGGTGGCATAGGTAAACACCTATCTTGCTGCCCTACATAGCAATTTCAAAACTACAACTTAATGAAAGAACAAACATCATCCAGAGTCACCAGAAAGCTGGCTGAGTGAAAATTCCACAAATAAAAGTAAAGGTAGGACACTGTGACTCAGAGGAGCAGTGGAGGGTAGCATTGAAGATACACTCGGAATCAGAGATTTGGAGCCATGCACACGCGCCAGTGGATAGGGCGGGCAGCTGAAAACCTGGCCGGTTTTCTTGAATGGGGGAGACTAAGGCATCTCACTGCACTGATTCCCCAGCTCTGGGCAAAGTCCGGGGAACCTACAATTATACGGGCTAAAACTGGACAGTAGGGAATCACGCTGAAACTCGGGCACTGCATGGGTCTGTGAGCTTATGGAGGGGGCAAGCTTGTGGAGAGTGCATATAAACTAGGGAACCACAGAGCTATGTTACCGCGCAGAGAGGATTCTTGACTTACTCACATGTTTGGAAAACCACCAGTCTGCATTGTTTTACAACCATGGGTGAGATGTTGGGTGTGCAGACTCATTTGGGGAGAGGCTGAATTGTACGGCAGTGGGTGGAGCTTGGCGGCAGTTTTCTCTCAGAGGTGCTTGCAGCCATTACCACCAGGCACAGAGACCCAAGTACCACATAGGGCAGAGCTGATGGGAAATTAAGGCTGCCTGCTCAGCCGGGAGACTCCACCCATCCAACCTGAGCACAGCTGACGCTCACAGCCAATTGGCCTGTATGTCAAACCCTCCTACTGCTAACAATAATAATCTAGGCTTAACTTCAACAAGACTGTGCAACCCATAAAAGGCTGCAGCAAGAGTATACATGTCAGTTAACTGGAGAGGCAGAGCCTCAGTCTTTTAGAGGACATCTACCACATAAAGCTAATCAACCAACTCAGGAAAGCAGCCACCATGCAGAGACATGGAAATAAATCAGATGTGAAAGAAATGGAGGGAAAAAAACAACTGGACATAGAGTTCAAAACCATGGTTATAAGGTTTTTCAAGAGGCTCCTAGAAAAGGCTGAGACCTACAAGGAAATGAACAAGGCCTATGAGGAAATGAACAAGACCTACAAATATATGAGAAAGGACCAACTAGAAATTAAGCATACACTGACTGAAATAAAAAATATACAAAGACCTAAAAGCAATCTAGAGGACCACAAGAACCAAGTCAAAGATTTGAAATACAAAGAGGCAAAATCCACTGAGCCAAAAAAGCAAGAAGCCAAAAGAATCCAAATAATTGAGGATAGTGTAAGAGGCCTCTGGAATAACCTCAAGCATACCAACATCTGAATTATAGGGGTGCCAGAAAAAGAGAGAGAGCAAGATAATGAAAACCTATTTGAAGAAATAGTGACTGAAAACTTCCCCCACCTGGTGAAAGAAATTGACTTAAAAGTCCAAGAAGCACACCAAACTCCAAACTTTAGGAATCCAAAGAGGACCACTCCAAGACACATCATAATTAAAATGCCAAGAGGAAAAAACAAAGAGAGAATATTAAAAGCAGCGAGAAAAAAAGTTAGTTAACTATAAGGGAGCACCCATATGATTGTCAGCAGATTTCTAAACAGAAACGATGCAGGCCAGATGGGAGTGGCAAGAAATATTCAAAGTGATGAATAGCAAGAATCTACATCCAAGATTACTCTACACAGCAAAGCTATCATTCAGAATTGAAGGTCAGATAAAGTGCTTCACAGATAAGAAAAAGCTAAAGGAGTTCATCACCACCAAACCAATACTATATGAAATGCTAAAAGATAGTCTTTAAGAAGAGAAAGAAGAAAAAGGTAAAAATAAAAATTATGAACAACAAATACACATCTCTGAACAAATGAATCTAAAAATAAAGTGAATTAAAAATCTGATGAACAGGATAAACTGGTGAATATAACAGAATCATGGGCATAGAGAGGGAATGGACTGACAATTCTTGGGGAGAAAAGCGGTGTGGGAGGTGCAGCAAGAGACTGACAAAAGTCCTGCACCTATGGGAGAGGACAGTGAGGGGGAGTTGAGGGCAGAGGGTGGGATGGGTACCAGTTGTTGGGTAACTATAGGGGGGAAAAAAGGGGAACAATGTAATTAATAAACTGAACAATAAAGATGAAAATATTTTTTTGAAGATGACCATGATAATCTTTTTTTTATCCTGATTTAAAGAAGTACCTTTTGATTTTCCAATTTCTTTATAATTTTGCCTTTTGACCAATTTTTTCCCATTCAAGATCTAATGTATCTTTTTCAGGAAACCAACGGTTATGTTCTATAACATCAAGTAAAAACTGTAATAGAATGCCTTCTGAAACTTTAATTCCTTAATCATGCAAACCAAAAGTATATAATAAAGTTTACTTTATAACCTAATTCTGCCCCATTAGCCTGGCTGAGAAAGATGTTCCCACCCTACTTATAGATCTCAACTTCTGCAGCTGATCTGCAGGTTTTGAATTTCCCTCACCTATATGGTGAATTCTTCTTCACCTTTTCAGTGAAATCTTCCTTCCTTTGCTCTAGGCAAAATTGTCCCCTCCAGGGGTCCCTTGTTGAAGGCGCCAGTTGCAAGTATCCCCCCCCCCCATGTCCCATGTGGTTCAGGGTTCCAGCTATGGAGGAGGCTGCACACAAATGAAAGAGACAAGACAAGAAAAAAATAATTTGGGAACTGGGGACCAGGTGGAAGCCCAAGAGAGTATTCTGATTTGCTCTGGCCTTGGGATCCCTTTTATTCAGGTTTGGGACACACCCATACCTCTTAGGCAGGCAATTTCCAGTAGCAGGCAAACTATGTTATCAGTAAGGATTTACGTGAGACTAAAAGGTCGAAGTTGCTTCAGCTTCCTTTGTCTCCCCAGACAGTGGGTGTATGGCTCTGACCCTTGCCAGAGTCTCAAGATTGACCAGCCTTCCTGACTCCTTGTCCACCTCTTTCTGCTAGTGAAGGCAATGGGCAGCTTCCAATACCTCTTCACATGTATTCATCTGAAATTTATGTGCCCTGTTAACATAATTCCTTCCTGGGTGGGGGTAAATTAAGACTGTTTTTCAGTTATTACTTATCAATGGATTTTCTAACATGAAGAAATACTTAGAAGATACCTATTGAATGTTATTTACAGAGAAAAACACCATTCATCCATTCAGCACATGTTCTCTGAACATCTACTGTCTGCTAAATACTGTTCTGAGCATTAGGAAAACAACAGTGAATAAGTCAGACCCAAATCTCCACCTAATGGAAAGAAAAAAGAAAGAAAGAAGGAAAGCAAGATAAGAAAAAAAGGAAGAAATAAGAAAATAAATGTTTTATTTAAAGAAAAAAAGCAGTTTATTTTTTATTTTTTCACAAATCTTAGACTAAGTTTTCTTTCCCACAAACTTTTCTGTTCCCCTCCCTACTCTCTCACTTTAAAACATTTTTACAAACATAGCAGTAGAGGCAAAATTAAAATGTTTTCAAAAGGCTGGATTACAGGTCATGGCAAATATTTGGAACAGAGTTTTCATTCATACTTTCTAAAAGGAGTGAGAAGAGGCAGCCATTTTGTTAAGGGTAGTTAGGATACCAAACACAGAAGATCAAGTATGTTTCCACTATAAACATATATCTACCAAACTGTGTTTTGATCCAAGTAAGTTTTTTTTTTAAATGTGTTTTGCCAAATTATCCTTGTCTCCTCAATCAGAATGAACATATGTCAAAAGTGATGTTGAGGAGAAGAAAAAATGGCGGTGGAACAGAGGGATGCGATCTGAATCCACTCCCAGGGCAGAGGAGGGAACAGTTGAAGGTTGCAGAGGGAGCATTTGTTGGTGAGTAGGGGGACAGCTGTGCTCTGGGAGAAGATAGGGGACTGCTGGGTTGGCCTCCCCACCCTGAACAACCCCAGTACTGCCGGGTTCTCTCCCTGAGCCAACTGCGCACAGAGGCAGACCAGGAAATCTTGAAGGGGAGGGATCTGAAAATATATAGCTGCAGTACCAGCTGGGTGGCTGAGACTCCCAGAACACCGACGCCCAGTTGGCATGAACACATGCAGAGTCCAAGGAGCCCTTTGCTCCAGCACGGAAAGGTCAGGTTTCACTGGGGGTACTTTGGGCGTGAAACTGAGGGGGCTGGCAAAATGGGATATCTGCGCCTTGGAACTCAAAGCCTGGAGATCTGCACCTGAAATAAAATCTGTGGCTGTTGGAGCTGGTAAACGTGGGAGAGGGCCCTTGGAGATGGTGGCAGAGTTAATCCCTGGAGCACAACCAATTTGGACCTGACAGAGGAGGGAAACACGGAAGATTTGGGGAGGGTCCTTGCTGCTAAAATAGCAGTCACCATTAGAGAGGCAGTGTTAAATACCACAGGGTCAGCAAAATTTTAGTTCAGGATAGAGAGGACCAATAGACCCAGAAGTCAATCTAGAAACACTGCCACCCAGGGGCCGAATCACAAGTTGACTCGTGTGTGACACAAGGAATTGATTATATTTTCTCTTCGACCTTGGGAATACAGTCTATTTTCATCTAATCTTTAGTATCTTTTACTCTACCTCAACTTCAACTTTATACCACCACTCTCTTGCTAACCTTTCCCTATTTAGTGCCTTGTTTCCCTTACACTTTTCCCGCTTTAGATTTACCTTAATTCTTTCTTTTTACCCCCTGTTAAAATTTCATTCCACTTATATATCTAATCTCCAACCACCTACTCCAAGTCCATATATACCTCTAGCTTCTCTGACTTCACTATCTTAAAGTGTTTTTATCCCTGTCCTGTTGTTGTTGTTTACTTGACTGTTGATTATATCGATTTTTTATGCAGGTTTATGAGATTGATTTGCTTATTCTTTTATTTTGGTTTGTAGGGGGAGTTATTTTTATTTTTGGTGTTGTTTCTTGTTTTGTTGTCCTCATTTGCATTGTTTTTTAGATAGATTTTTGCTTCTGTGTTCCCTCACCTCCCTTGATATTAGTAGTTGTATGTAATTTGTGTCAATATTCACATACTTGTTGCGGGTTTTGGTTTGGATTAGGGGCTGTCCTATAGGATTTTTCACCCCGCATTTATAATTTACTCCTTTTTTTTTCTTCTTCCCCTTTTCCCATTATCATTTTGGCATTCCTGACTTTCTTTTTTTTGTGTGTGTGTGTGGGGGGGTCTGTTTCTTTTTGTGTGAGTGTGGGTATGTGAGTGTCTGTGTGAGTCTGTGTGTGGGGGGGGGGGTTGTCTTTCTCTTTTCTCACCTATCACCGAATTTGCCTTTCCTTGGTGATCACCTTTATCTGGAATTACCATTACTGTGACTAAATTCCAGTTCAGTGCCTGGTGCGTTGCACCTGGTTGTGTTGCATTTTGTGCCTTTAAATAAATGCAGGAGAGTGAGAACTAAATAACCAGATACACAGAGAAGAGAGACCAGGGGGAGACAAAGAAACAGCCCACATATGAAAGAAAAACAAGCCTCACCAGAAAAGGAGGTAAACGAAATGGAAATTAACAACCTGTCAGAGAAAGAATTCAGAGAAATGGTCATAAGGTGGCTGAAAAGAATGGAAGACAAATTTGACAATATGAGTAAGAACCAAGAGGAATTGAAGAAGAACCAAGAGGAAATGAGGAAGACCCAGGAAGCAATGATGAGGAGCCAAGAAGAAATGAAAAGTGACATTGCTGAAGTAAAGAACTCAATAGAAAGTATTAAGAGTAGACAAGAAGAAGCAGAGGATTGCATCAGTGACCTAGAAGACCAGGTAGAAAAAAATAAACAAGTAGAGCAGCTTCTAGAAAAAAAAATTAAAAAGCAGGAGGAGAGCCTAAGGGAACTTTGGGACAACATGAAACAAAACAACATCCATTTAATTGGGCTACCAGAAGGACAGGAAACTGAGCAAGGAATAGAAAACCTGTTGGAAGAAATAATGACAGAAAACTTCCCTGATATAAGAAAGAAAAACCCACACAAATCCAGGAAGCTCACAGAGTTCCAAGCAAAATGAACCCCAAAAGACCTACTCCAAGGCACATTATAATTAAATTGGCAAACATCAATGACAAAGTAAGAATCTGAAAAGCTGCCAGAGAGAGACAGAAAGTCACCTACAAAGGAACCCCCATCAGACTAACAAGTGATCTCTCATCAGAAACCTATCAGGCCAGAAGGCAGTGGAATGAAATTTACAAAGTCATACAAAGGAAGGGTCTGAATCCTAAAATACTATACCCAGCAAGGCTCTCAATTAAAATTGAAGGTCAAATCAGGAGCTTCACAGATAAAAAAAGGAGTAAGGGAATTTGTCACCACCAAACCAGCAAAGCAAGAAATGCTAAAGGATCTGCTGTAAAAAGAAATAGGAAATGAAGCAGGAATACAGGGGTAAAGAACAAAAATGGCAACATATAAGTACCTATCAATAATAACTTTAAACGTAAATAGTTTAAATGCTCCAATCAAAATACATAGGGTAATAGACTGGATAAGAAAACACAACCCATGTATCTGCTGTCTACAAGAAACCCACCTATGAAAAAAAAAGACTCACACAGACTGAGGATGAAAGGTTGGAAAAAAGTTATTCAGGCGAATGGAAATGAAAAAACGCTGGGGTAGCCATACTTATATCTGACAAATTAGATCTCAAAGTGAAGGACATAACAAGAGATAAAGAAGGCCACTTCATAATACTAAAGGGAGCAATACAATAAGAAGAAATAACTCTGATAAACATATAGGCACCCACTACAGGAGCACTCAAATACATAAAAAAAAAACTCCTAGAGGACATAAGGGAGAGATAGACAGCAATAAAATCATAGTAGGAGACTTTAATACCCCACTAGCACCATTGGACAGATCCTCTAAACAAAAAATCAGTAAAGAAACATCAATCCTCAATGACTCATTAGAGCAGATGGAATTAATTGACATCTTCAGATCATTTTATCCCAAAGCCACAGAATATACATTCTTTTCAAGTGCCCATGGGTCATTCTCAAAGATAAACCATGTTTTGGGTCATAGGCAAAGTCTCTCCAAATTCAAGAAGATAGAAATCATATCAAGTAAATTCTCAGATCACAGTGGCATAAAGCTGGAAATCAACTACAATAGAAACAATCCAAAGAAAGCAAACAAATGGAAAGTAAACAGCATGCTATTAAACTATGACTTGGTTACTAGAGAGATCAAGGAAGAGATAGAAAACATCATGGAAACAAATGACAATGATAGCACAACAATCCAAAATCTATGGGACACAGTGAAAGCAGTTCTGAGAGGGAAGTTCATAGCTCTATAATCCTACTGCAAAAAACTAGGAACAGCGGCAATAAATTATCTAACCCAACAACTCAAAGAGTTAGAAAGAAAGCAACAAGAAAAGCCCAGTGTAAGCAGAAGGAAGGAAATAGTAAAGATCAGAGCAGAAATAAATGACATAGAGACCAAAGAAACAATACAGAAGATCAACAAAACCAAGAGCTGCTTCTTTGAAAGGATAAACAAGATTGATGAACTTCTAGCCAGACTCACCAAGAACCAAAGAGAGAGGAACCTAATAAATAAAATCAGAAATGAAAGAGGTGAAATAACAACAGACCCCATTGAAATACAAAGGATTGTTAAAAAATACTATGAACAACTCTACTCCAACAAACTGGACAACCTGGAGGACATGGATATATTTCTAGAAAAATATAACCTCCCAAAACTCAATCAAGAAGAATTTAAACATCTCAATAGACCAATAACTGTGGAAGAAATTGAAGTAGTCATCATAAAGCTTCCAGCAAACAAAAGCCCAGGGCCAGACAGCTTCACAGGGGAGTTTTACCAAACATTCAAGGAAGAACCAAAACCTATACTCCTCAGACTATTCCAGAAAATTCAAGAGGATGGAACACTTCCAAACTCCTTCTCTGAAGCTAGCATCACCCTGATACCAAAACCAGATAAAGATGACACAATGAAAGAGAATTACAGGCCAATATCCCTCATGAATATAGATGCCAAAATCCTCAATAAAATTCTAGCAAATCAGATCCAGCAGTACATTAGAAAGATCATGCACCATGACCAAGTAGGATTTATCCCAGGAATGCAAGGATGGTACAATATCCGCAAATCAATAAATGTGATACATCACATAAACAAATTGAGAGATAAAAATCACATAGTCATATCAATTGATACAGAAAAAGCATTTGACAAAATCCAACACCATTTTTTGATAAAAACTCTCAACAATGTAGGAATAGAAGGATCATACCTGAACATAATAAAAGCCATATATGATAAACCCACTGCAAACATCATACTCAATGGGCAAAAATTACAACCATTTCCCCTAAGAACAGGAATAAGACAGGGTTGCCCACTCTCACCACTCCTGTTCAACATAGTACTGAAATTATTAGCCATTGCAATTAGATGAGAAGAAGAAATAAAAGACATCCAAATTGGAAAAGAAGAAGTAAAGCTATCTTTTTTGCAGATGACATGATATTGTACATAAAAACCCCGAAAGACTCCATAAAAAAGTTAGTAGACTTAATAAATGAGTTCAGCAATGTAGCAGGCTACAAAATTAATGCCAAGAAATCTATGACAATTCTATTCACTAATAGTGAAATCTCAGAAAGAGAGACTAAAAAAGCAATCCCATTTACCATCACACCAAAAAAATTAAGATACCTAGGAATAAACTTAAGTAAGGAGGTAAAAGACCTATTCGTGGAAAATTATAGGACACTAAAAAAAGAGATAGAGGAAGATGTATATACGTGGAAGAACATACCATGTTCATTGATTGGGAGAATCACTATAATTAAAATGTCCATACTACCCAAAGCAATCTATAAATTTAATGCACTCCCCATTAAAATACCACTGACATATTTTACAGACCAAGAAAGAACTCTCCAAAAATTCATCTGGAATAAAAAAAGGCCCCGAATAGCCACAGCAATCCTGAGAAAGAAGCGCAAAGTCGGTAGGATTTCCATACCAGATTTCAAGCTGTATTACAAAGCTACTGTTCTCAAAACAGCCTGGTACTGGCACAAGAACAGACATATAGATCAATGGAATAGAATAGAGAATCCAGATATCAACTCAAACCACTATGCTCAATTAATATTTGACAAAGGAGGCATGAACATAAAATGGAATCAAGACAGTCTCTTCAATTAATGGCGTTGGGAAAATTGGACAGATACATGCAAAAAAAAAAAAAAAAAAAAGAAACTAGACCACCAACTTACACCATACACAAAAATAAACTCAAAATGGATACAAGACTTAAACATAAGATGGGAAACCATAAAAACATTAGAGGAATCTACAGGAAGAAAAATCTCAGACATATGCTGAAAGAACTTCTTTGATGATACTGCTCCTAGGGCAATGGAAGCTAAAGACAAAATAAACAAATGGGACTACATCAAAATCAAAAGCTTTTGCACAGCTAAGGAAAACATCAACAAAACAACAAGAAAACCCACTGCCTGGGAGAACATATTTGCAAATGTTATCAGTAATAAAGGTTCAATCTCAAGCATCTACAGGCAACTCACACAACTCAATAAAAGGAGGACAAATGATCCAATAAAAAAATGGGCAACAGACCTAAATAGAATCTTCACAAAAGAAGACAAAAGGAAGGCCCAGAGGCATATTAAAACTTGCTCAAAGTCACTAATTATCCGAGAGATGCAAATCAAAACGACTATGTGGTATCATCTCACATCTGTCAGAATGGCTTACATCAACAAATCAACAAATGACAAGTGCTGGCGAGGATGCGGAGAAGAAGGAACTCTCCTGCACTGCTGGTGGGATTGTCGACTAGTGCAGCCACTGTGGAGAACAGTATGGAATTGCCTCAAAAAAGTAAAGTAGAGCTCCCATTCGACCCAGTGATCCCACTTCTAGGAATATACCCCAAGAAACTAGAAACGTGAATTAGAAAAGATATATGTACCCCTAGGTTCATAGCAGCACAATTTGCCATAGCTAAGATTTGGAAACAGCCTAAGTGCCCATCAGCAGATGATTGGATTAAAAAACTATGGTACATTTACACAATGGAATACTACACTGCGGTAAAAAAGAAGGAGCTCCTACCATTTGTAACAACATGGATGGATTTGGAGAGCATTATGCTAAGTGAAATTAGCCAGGCAGAGAAAGACAAATATCACATGATCTCACTCATTTGAGGAATACAATGAATGACATAAACTGATGAACAAGAATGGATCCAGAGACTGAGAAAAGTCCATCAGAATGTCAAACCTCAGGGTAAGTGGCAGGTGGTGGGAGTAAGCGGGAAAGTCAATATATTTGAACTCTTGAACTAAGGTAAGTAATTTGTGTTTTTACATCCCTGACAAGGTTTATATAAAGTTATAAAAAAATTGGCAGCTAGTTTGAGATTGAATTGACATGGCCTAGAGCTTATCATATCCTATGGACACCAGTTCTTTGGCTAGGCCCTGCTTAACCTCCTGTAACACCATAATACCCTTACATGATATTATTCTACAATGTCATTATAATATTTGATATTTGACAACAGCATATTATACAATTATCCCAAATAAACTTACAAACTAATTCTTTGAATGTTGGGCAGCAATTTAAAAAAAGGATAGGAAAGGAATTAATCCCTTTCAGAAGGAATTAAGGCACTGGGAAGGCATCTGAGCATTCTATATTGGCCCTTCTTGCCCTTTCTGCCAAGAGGGACGGACCTTCTTCTTACTATCCAAATACACACAGCTGATGCCTGAGTTTGCAGTTCTAGGTGTGTCTAAAGCCTCTGGGCAGCTGGCACCATGGATTTGTCTCTCGACCAATGGTGTGAGCTGGGCCCTCTCTGGAGAAGAAACCTGGGTCCCCCAGGATATGTGATCAGTACCGGAACCCTGCCAGTAAGCAAGGGGACCACAAGGCAGGTGCTGGACGTGGAGGCCACAGGGGCATAGACTGCAAAGGAGACAGAACTGAACCTCACATCACCCTGTTTGGCCCCGGAGGATGGCTGGTTAGCCAGACAGGTAAGATTCCTCAGGGAAGGAGCAACCTAAGACAGGCACAGTCGCAGAGGGGCCAACAGGAGAGAACTAAAAGGTCAACAGAGGTGGGGCACAAAGCCTCACCCACAAACCTTGCAGGGGCTTGAATTCTCACCCCTCCTGAGGGAGGTCTCCTACCCCCATGGCTGCTTTGCCTTCCACGCACAACTAGTACTGGGACCCAGGTGGCAGACAGAGACTTGGCCAGCAATAGCTGCTGTATATCTAAATTTAGTCTATTACCTGGAATGTTCAGGACCTACTCAAAAATGCAAATATTCCTTTCCACTAGTATTTACAGGGTAAACTAAGATTTCTGCTTGAGTATTAAAATTGACAATAGTAATCAAATTTTCAGATTAATTTAAATTGGCCAAGTAAAATATGTGAATACTCAAGAAAATTTTAGTGTACTGGACAAAAAGCTTTTCCTAAAACATTAACTAAAAAATCTATTAGTAGTTCATCTCACTGTAAAATTGCTTAACATCCAAAAAACCTAAAGCAGTCATATTTGTTTGAAAAAATTAAAATTACCAAGACTGTAATATAAAATTTCCAAAAGCCCCCATTAATTAAAAAACGGGAGGGTGCAGTGGGGTAATATCATGTAAGGACAAAAAATATCGAGTAAGTAAAATACATCTAGAAAATTCTTACTCCAGAAAAGTAAATTCCATTTGTAAAACCAATTGCAGGACACCCATGAAAAAAATACACATGGTGTCAAAATAAGCCAAAGGAAAATCATTTAGGCAAAAATTAAAAAGAATCCCAAGTCTATTTTGCAGAGAGGATCCCTTTGTTAACTTTTGGTCGAGAATGTGTTTGTGTGTTTTCAGAGAACAGTTCCTAGACCATGTGGGTTCCTGCGATTGTGAGGAACTGATGGATCTGTTCCAGTCACGAGGATGGTCCAGAGATGGGGGACACTGACGACACCTTGCCATGCTAGCAGTCGGCAGCTTTGCATGTCTGCAGGCAGCCCAGGACCAAACCAGAGAGGATGGATCTTGCATTCCCACGATGTGTCCACCATCTGGATATCATTGCTGACGTGTACACATAAAGAATTATTTAACACTGAACTGGGACTCAGAACAGTTGGACATTGATACTGAGACTAAAACATTTTTTTGTTCTTATACATTTATTTCTAGTATGCAGAAGCAAGATATTTTTGAAGAAAAGAAACAGGGGAGACTGATTGATATAGAGGCAGGGAGGCATTGAACAGTCTGTCAAGCTACAGGGGGAAGGCTTGGGTGGATGAGAGGTGGATGCTGGGGGAGATCAACTGAAGGACTTGTATGCATGCATATGAACATAATCAATGAATGAAAGACACTGGGGCGGGGAGGGGGGAGGGGGGACATGTGCTGGGGGTAGGGGAGGCTAGAGGGAGGATAAGGGGGTGGGGGAAAGGAAAACATGTACTACTATTAATTATAAGTCATACTCCAAACAAAATCAATAAAAATATATTAAATTTAAAAAAAAGTGATGTTGATCTGATATTTATACTGAATGAGTGTGGGCTTCAGTAATCTTTCACTTGAATGAATAGTAGGTAATATTTAGACATTCCAGGGTAGTAGTGACTTATATTCTCACATTTTTTTATTATTCTTTCAAAGCCCTTTGATGAATATGTATGTCATCTGACTATAACAACTATGTCTGCCCATTTTCCATCTTTTCAGTTGTACATAGTTTTGTTGCTTAATAATAAAGAGTTTAGAGTGCATAACCATATTGGAGAATGGAAACAGAAATTTCTTGGATGTTAAATGAGAAAATCAGCATACACTTAGAGGAAACAGGTCTACACTACACTGGAGTAATAATAGTACCAAGGGTATAAACCAACTCCTCCTTGACTGGAGGCAGTTTTTAATAGTGTATGTCAGGGACACAAAACTAAGTTTTCCATGTGCATTCACAGAGGAGTCTTACATTCTTGAAATAATGATTAATGAAGTTTATACAGAAGAATTTTAGTCATGTGGATTTGATTTTCTCCTTCATTTAATCATAGCTTTTCTTACTTCTTTTTATGGCTAGCTCTTGATTTTGGAAATTAACCATACACGCTTAGGCAAAAGCACAGGAACAATAATTCTGGAAAATATAAGACAGTGTTGCTGAGAGCCTTTGCCAGAAACTTTTAATTAAAGAAATCTATGTTAAAGCTATTCACTTTTCACCCTTCTACCCACCCTGAAGCACTATAGATGAAAGCAACTTATGGAGTTTGGAATTTAAGAGAGTTCTCTAAACTTTCTTTAACCATTTCATACCAAACTCAAAAATTATTCTAGGTCAAGGGTTGGTGACCTTTGGCATGCACACAAAGTGGACTAATATCAGGGGCAACATCTTGGGTACATTCCTTCTTTCTGACAAACTCCCCTTTCCTTCCATCACATACCCTTATCTCCAGGAAGGCTGCTTATCCACTAAAACCTTTAACCAGTTTATCTTTCTGTTTTAGTTAAATTTCTAAGGTTTTGACTGAAAGATAAAATTAGTCAATTAAGGGAAACCCCTCCCTAAATGATTTGCATTTAAGAAGAGAGGGTAGGAGGGTAGGAGCTGAAGATAATGTTAGTTCTGGAAGGAGAAACAAGGAGTGCTAGTTTTAGACCTGGGCAGATGAGTAAACTGTTCCCTGCACTCACAGCAATGATTATAAGTAGGTGCTTCCAAATAGCTATTTTGTGTCTATACTCTATTTTTAAAACAAATTTTTTTCTTTCATAGTTTCAAAAAAATCTTAGGTATATTTAAAAGTCTTACTATGCTCATGCATCCTGTTTTATATTTTGGACAATTTTAATTTCAGGGTTTGTTTCTGCAGTCATATAATTCTAATTCTTTGACCAGGGTCGCTACTGTCTTCCAAATTGTCTTAAGTTATTTTTTTGGTATTAATTATGCACTCAATAACAAAATATATTTCTACAGTAATATCTACCATGCAGAGACATTTGAAATCAAAATTCCTACAAGGAATAGTGCTTTTTTTTCTGTTTTAAATGTATTTCATTAATTTAAAGGGTGAAATTGTGTATGAATTTGAAACTATTCTTTGTATATGCCCAAGTTAGCCAGATTTAATGACTCTTTTAAGAGAAAGACCTAGGTTGAAATATAATTGTCTCTTGTTCAATTTGCAGTCCTAGTCTGAACAACAGATGCTTATAATTTATTTACAAACACACAATACATTGTTGACATTTAAATAATTTCATTTACTTTAAAATTGTATCATTCAATATTTATCTCTTGAGATTACTCAACCTTTTCCTGGTTGCTTTTCCAAATTACTTAGATTTCCTTGAATTTTGATAAAATTTAGGCAGTATCTCTTTCCAGGATGTTCTGCTTAAAATGAATAAATAGGATCCATTTTCATCATCCAAGTCATAGATAAAATTTGTAAAAGCCTTTAACTCAGTACTGTTTAGTGTGGAACACATAGTTTTACTTAGTGTCTCAAAATGTATAAATAAGAAATAATATTTCTCTAATGCATGACCACAGTCTCCAGAGTCTGGGAAATGAACATAATTTCCAACTTGTTTATCCAACCTGAACATTTTAAACTACTGAGGCAGACTTTGTTAAACTGGGCACAAATGAATGCCTTTGGCAATGCTATAATGAAATATTAGGAAGAGTTTTGGGGTGTCGAGGTGGCACAAGCATGGAATTGAGCAGAACACATCTCTGAAGGGCAAGAACTCTGCTCAGTATAAATTGAATTTAGAATAGCAGTGCATTAGTGCATGCTGTATTTGAAGAATTATTCCACATTAAATAGTAGATACTGTGTATCCTCTAGATGAAAGGTGGTAATTTATTCTTGATGACAAATATCAGACTTGATTGATTAAAAGAGAGAGTGAGAGAAAACTTAAGATTCAGCCAGATGATTGATTGACTCTTGGCTCAACTGATGTCTATTTTTTTTTTTTAAACCAGTGAGGAAACACAAATAGCCCAGTGTCACAATTGGTTAAAGGTGACCCACATTCATCAAATCCTAGGCCAGTGTTCTTTCCAACACATCATTGCTCACATAACAAATTTCCTAATAACTAGTTATCAGTATAGCAATTTCTTTCAGTATAGTTGATTTTACTATACTTGAAATTTATCTTTCTCAATTGTATCTCTTCTTAATAAATTACCACTTTTGCTATGATCTGATAAAAGTTTTATTAAAATTAACAATCGCTTAAACCAGTTTGGCTCAATGGGTAAAGCTTCGGCTTGCGGACTGAAGGATCCCAGGTTCAATTCCAGTCAAGGGCATGTACCTCTGTTGCGGTCACATCCCCAGTAGGGGGTGTGCAGGAGGCAGATGATTAATGTTTCTCTCTCATTGATGTTTCTAACTCTCTATCCTTCTCCCTTCCTCTCAGTAAAAATCAATAAAATATATTTTAAAACATAAAATAAAATTAGAAATCAACTTCTATTGATTTTGTTAAAACTTTATTATTTTACTTTTATCTGGCTTTTCTGTTTTCTTACAAAATAAATTTAAAGAAGGTTACCTTCATATATACCTAAATCATATAATTGCTATTTTTAATTGTTTTGTTGAAATGTTTTAAGACATTTTCAAATTGCAGTTAATTATTGAAATTTAGCTTTATCAAAAATGCCATTTCCATCAAGAAAGAAAAGGAAAGTAGGCTGAAGAGGTCTTCCTATAGAGCACTGCCCCACCTCATTTAAACCGTTATTTTCTAAATTAAATACTTATTTTTTAAAAAAGTATGAAGTATTATTTTAACCTTGAAAAATATTTGACTTGAACATAAATAAAATATCTTGACAATAAAAAATAAATAAAATAAAGTATGAAGTGTTTATAATTGTAAACTCTCAAATATCATGTATGTTTTTGACTGGAAAGAATCCTACATTTTACTAGGTGTCAAGGATATCCTAATTCTATGCTAATAATATCCATGGCTTATAACTGGAGAAATTTTCCACAGACTAACTTCTGGCTCTTGTTTCATGACTGGAACTCAAGTACTCTCTGTGCCTGGCATTATGGGGTATGTTCAGATCACAATATCTGGGCTGCACTTTTATGTAATTGTATTAAGTTAACAAGTGGGAAATTTAAATGTTTATAGAAGCCTGTCCTTCATGTGTATGGCTGATAATAACCTAATTATACATGTAGGTAACTGAAACTTCATGAATATATCTCCCTGAGTCAAAGTAAATGTATTTCCAACCAGTTTTCCCTCTTCTGTATATCAAAGATGTCTGTATGTCCTCAGTGTGTGCCAAATATTTAACTACTAGTTTTCTGGGACAAAAATGTGTGTGTGTGTGTGTGTGTGTGTGTGTGTGTGTATTATGTACATTAATTGCAGATTTTACTAATATAGATCATGTGTAACACCCAATTTACAAATAATAATAAAATATACATTAAGCTATTGTAAATTCCTTATATAACTAATTGATTCTGACAGAAATGTCTCTTGATTTTTGTTGAATTCTTTTACTGATGACCAACATGTGGTTTCAGCTCAACTATAATGTGACAAATGCAATTGCATCTTTTATTGTAAAGTATTAGAAGAAAATAAAAATGAAAACCTAAGCAAAAATAAAAAAACATTTTAGCAGAAAAGAGTGATAGTCGTGAAAGTGTTTATATTCTCCTTCCCCATTTCCAGTACCAGAAGTAGTACCTGTCATCAGTTTCCTTCTAGGCATTAAACTTTTTTTTTTACTTCTAAGTTATATGTTAATTAAAAAGTTAAATAATATTGTTACCTCTTCCACTCCCTCTCTGCTTTCTTTTTTTTCATTTTTAAAATTAAATTTATTGGAGTGACAGTGGTTAACAAGATTATATAAGTTTCAAGTGTACATTCCTATGATATATAATCTGTACTTATGACATTATTGTCTGTGTACCACTCAAAGTCAAATCATCTTCTGTCACTATATATTTGACACCCTTTACCATTTACTACCATCATACTGTTATCTGTGTCTATGAGTTCTTATTTATTTTTCTTTCTTGTTCACTTGTCCTTTCAGCTTTATATGCCACATATTAGTAAAATCATATGGTTCTTGACTTTTTCTTTCTGACTTATTTGACTTAGCATGATATTCTCAAGATTCATCTGTGCTTCAAATGGTATTATTTCATATTTTCTTATGGCTGATTAGTATTCTATAGTATATATGTACTACATCTTCTTTATCCAATCATCTAGTGAAAGACACTTTGGTTATTTCGATGTATTAGCCAACATGAATAATGCTGCAAGCAGCTGCAGTACCCACTGGATGGCTGAGACCCTCCAGAACACCGATGCCCAGTTGGCACAGATGCACGGAGTCTAAGGAGCTCTGCACTCCAGCACAGAAAGGTGAGATTTCCCCTGGGGTTACTTGGGGCAAGAGACCAAAGGAGCTGGCAGAACCGGGAGATCTGCACCTTGGAACTCAGAGCCGGGAGATCTGTGCCTGAAATAAAATCTGTGGCTGTTGGAGCTGGTAAATGTAAAAGAGAGCACTTGGAGCTGGTGACAGAGGGAATTCCTAGAGGGCAACCCATTTGGACCTGACAGAAGAGGGAAACCCAAAAGATTTTGGGAGGGTACTGGCTGCTAAACCAGCAGTCACCATTAGAGTGGCAGTTCTGGCGCATCCCACCACCATAAATCAGTATTGAATACCACAGGGATAGCGAGATTTTAGTTCAGGCTAGAGAGGACCAATAGACACAGAGGTCAATCTAGAAACACTGCCACCCGGGGCTGAATTACAAATTGACCCTTGTGTAACACAAGGAATTGATTTCATTTTCTCTTTATTCTACTTTGGGATTAGTGTTCTACAGTCTATTTTCATCTACCCTTTAGTATCTTTTACTCTACCTCAACTTCACCTTTATACCACCACGCTCTTGCTAACCTTTCTTTATTTAGTGCCTTGTTTCCCTTACACTTTTTCAGCTTTAGATTTACCTGAATTCTTTCTTTTTACCCCCTGTAAAAATTTCACCCCACTTATATATCTAATCTCCAACCACCTACTCCAAGTCCTTACATACCTCTTGCCTCTCTGACTTCACTATCATAAATTGTTTTTCTCTCTGTCCTGTTGTTGTTTACTTGACTGTTGATTATATCAAATTTTTTATGTAGGTTTGTGAGATTGGTTTGCTTATTCTTTTATTTTGGTTTGTTTTGTGGGGATATTTTTGGTGTTGTTTCTTGTTTTGTTGTCCTCATTTGCATTGTTTTTTGATAGATTTTTGTTTCTGTGTTCCCTCACCTCCCTTGATATCGGTAGTTGTATGTAGTTTGTATCAATCTCCAGGTACTTGTTGCTGGTTTTTGTTTGGATTAGTGACTGTCCTATAGGAGTTTTCACCCCACATTTATAGTTTATTCCCCTTATCTTTTTTTAAATTTCTTCCCCTTTTCCCAATATCATTTTGGCATTCCTGTGTTTCTTTGTGTGTGTGTGTGTGTGTGTGTGTGTGTGTGTGTGTGTGTGTGGAGGGGCTCTCTTTCTTTGAGTGTGTGTATGTGTGTGTGTGTGTGTGTGTCTCTGTGTGTGCAGGGGGTTCTCTATCTTCTTTCTCACCAATCTCCAAATTTGCCTTTCTCTGGCGATCACCTTTATTTGGAGTTACCAATACTGTGACTACATTCCTGTTCAGTGCCTGGTGCATTGAACCTGGTTGTGTTGTATTTTGTACCTTTAAATCAATGCAGGAGAGTGAGAACTACATAACCAGATACACAGAGAAGAGAGACCATGTGGAGACAAAGAAACAGCCCACATATGGAAGAAAAACAAGCCTCATCAGAAAAGGAGGTAAACGAAATGGAAGTTAGCAACCTGTCAGAGGAAGAATTCAGAGAAATGGTCATAAGGTGGCTGAAAAGAATGGAAGTCAACTTTGACAATATGAGTAAGAACCAAGAGGAATTGAAGAAGAACCAAGAGGAAATGAGGAAGAGCGAAGAAAAAATGAAAAGTGACATTGCTGAAGTAAAGAACTCTTTAGACAGTATTAAGTGTAGACTAGAAGACAAGGTAGGAAAAATACACAAGTAGAGCAGCTTCTAGAAAAAAAAAAAAGCAGGAGGAGAGCCGAAGCCAGTTTTGCTCAGTGGATAGAGCGTAGGCCTGCAGACTGAAAGGTCCCAGGTTCGATTCCCATCAAGGGTATGTACTGTGGCTGCAGGAATATCCTAAGTAGGGGGTGTGCAAGAGGCAGCTGATCAATGTTTCTCTCTCATCGATGTTTCTAACTCTCTATCCCTCTCTCTCTCTGTGAAAAATAAATAACATATATATTTTTTTTAAAAGCAGGAGGAGAGCCTAAGGGAACTTTGGGACAACATGAAAGAAAACAACATTCATTTAATTGGGCTTCCAGAAGGACAGGAAACTGAGCAAGGAATAGAAAACCCATTGGAAGAAATAATGACAGAAAACTTCCCTGATATAGGAAAGAAAAAATCCACACAAATCCAAGAATCTCACAGAGTCCCACGCAAAATGAACCACAAAAGAACTATGCCAAAGCACATTATAATTAAATTGGCAAACACCAATGACAAAGTAAGAATCTTAAAAGCCACCAGAGAGGGACAGGAAGTCACCTACAAAGGAACACCCATCAGACTAACAAGTGATCTCTCAACAGAAACATATCAGGCCAGAAGGAAATGGAATGAAATATACACAGTCATGCAAAGGAAGGGTCTGAATCCTAGAATACTGTACTCAGCAAGGCTATCAATCAAAATTGAAGGTCAAATCAGGAGCTTCACAGATAAAAAAGGACTAAGGGAATTCATTACCACCAAACCAGCAATGCAAGAAATGCTAAAGGGTCTCCTGTAAAAAGAAATAGGAAGCCAGGAAGGAACACAGGGGTAAGAACAAAAATGGTAACATATAAGTACCTACCAGTAATAACTTTAAATGTAAATGGATTAAATGCTCCAATCAAAAGACGTAGAATAATAGACTGGATAAGAAAACAAGACCCATGTATCTGCTCTCTACAAGAAATCCACCTCCAAAAAAAAGATGCACACAGACTGAGGGTGAAATGATGGAAAAAGGTTCCTCAGGTGAATTGAAATGAAAAAAAAAAGCTGGGGTAGAAATACTTATATCTGACAAATTAGATCTCAAAGTGAAGGACATAACAAGAGATAAAGAAGGCCACTTCATAATACTAAAGGGAGCAATCCAATAAGAAGAAATAACTCTGGTAAACATATATGCACCTAATACAGGAGCACCCAAATACATAAAAAACCTCTTGGAGGATATCAAGGGAGAGATAGACAGTAATACAATCATAGTAGGAGACTTTAATACCCCCCTATCACCATTGGACAAATCCTCTAAACAAAAAATCAGTAAAGAAACATCAATCCTCAATGACTCACTAGACCAGATGGAATTAATTGACATCTCCAGATCATTTCACTGCAAATCCACAGAATACACATTCTTTTCAAGTACCCATGGGTCATTCTCAAAGATAGACCATGTGTTGGGTCATAGGCAAAGTCTCTCCAAATTCAAGAATATAAAAATCATATCAAGCATATTCTCAGATTGCAGTGGAATAAAGGTGGAAATCAACTACAATAAAAACAATCCAAAGAAATCAAACACATAGAGACTAAACAGCATGCTATTAAATTATGACTGGGTTACTAGAGAGATCAAGGAAGAGATAGAAAACATCATGGAAACAAATGACAACGATAGGAAAACAATCGAATGGGACACAGTGAAAGCAGTTTTGAGAGGGAAGTTCATAGCTCTACATTCCTACTGCAAAAAGCAAGAAAGAGTAGCAATGAATTATCTAACCCAATAACTCAAAGAGTTAGGAAGAAAGCAACAAGAAAACCCCAGTGTAAGCAGAAGGAAGGAAATAGTAAAGATCAGAGCAGAAATAAATGACATAGAGACCAAAGAAACAATACAGAAGATCAACAAAACCAAGAGCTGGTTCTTTGAAAGGATAAACAAGATTGATGAACTTCTAGCCAGACTCACCAAGAACCAAAGAGAGAGGAACCTAATAAATAAAATCAGAAATGAAAGAGGTGAAATAACAACAGACCCCATTGAAATACAAAGGATTGTTAAAAAATACTATGAACAACTCTACTCCAACAAACTGGACAACCTGGAGGACATGGATATATTTCTAGAAAAATATAACCTCCCAAAACTCAATCAAGAAGAATTTAAACATCTCAATAGACCAATAACTGTGGAAGAAATTGAAGCAGTCATCATAAAGCTTCCAGCAAACAAAAGCCCAGGGCCAGACAGCTTCACATGGGAGTTTTACCAAACATTCAAGGAAGAACTAAAACCTATCCTCCTCAGACTATTCCAGAAAATTCAAGAGGATGGAACACGTCCAAAATCCTTCTATGAAGCTACCATCACCCTAATACCAGACCAGATAAAGATGACACAATGAAAGAGAATTACAGGCCAATATCCCTCATGAATATAGATGCTAAAATCCTCAATAAAATTCTAGCAAATCTGATCCAGCAGTACATCAGAAAGATTATACACCATGACCAAGTAGGATTCATCCCATGAATGCAAGGTTGGTACAATATCCGCAAATCAATAAATGTGATACATCACATAAACAAATTGAGAGATAAAAATCACATAGTCATATCAATTGATACAGAAAAAGCATTTGACAAAATCCAACACCCTTTCTTGATAAAAACTCTCAACAAGGTAGGAATAGAAGGATCATACCTGAACATAATAAAAGCCATATATGATAAATCCACAGCTAACATCATACTCAATCAGCAAAAACTACAACCATTTCCCTAAGAACAGGAACAAGACAGGGTTGCCCACTCTCACCACTCCTGTTCCTCATAGTACGGGAAGTATTCGCCATTGTAATTAGACAAGAAGAAGAACTAAAAGACATCCAAATTGAAAAAGAAGAAGTAAAGCTATCTTTATTTGCAGATGACATGATATTGTACATTAAAAAACCCGAAAGACTCCATAAAAAAGTAATAGACTTAATGAATGAGTTCAGCAACATAGCAGGCTACAAAATTAATGCCAAGAACTTTATGGCATTTCTATACACTAACAGTGAACTTAACAGAAAGATAGACTAAAAACGCAATCCTATTTACCATCACACCAAAAAAATTAAGATACCTAGGAATAAACTTAACAAAGGAGGTAAAAGTCCTATTTGTGGAAAACTACAGGACACTAAAAAAAGAGATAGAGGAAGAAGTAAACAGATGGAAGAACATACCATGTTCATGGATTGGGAGAACCAACATAATTAAAATGTCCATACTACCCAAAGCAATCTATAAATTTAATGTACTCCCCATTAAAATACCAATGGCATATTTCACAGACCAAGAAAGAACTCTCCAAAAATTCATCTGGAATAAAAAGAGGCCCCGAATAGCCACAGCAATCCTGAGAAATAAGCACAAAGTCGGTGGGAATTTCAATACCAGATTTCAAGCTGTATTACAAAGCTACTGTTCTCAAACCAGCCTGGTACTGGCACAAGTACAGACATATAGACCAATGGAATAGAATAGAGAATCCATATATCAACCAAAACCACTATGCTCAATTAATATTTGAAAAAGGATGCATGAACATAAAATGGAGTCAAGACAGTCTCTTCAATAAATTGTGCTGGAAAAATTGGACAGATATATGTAAAGAAATGAAACTAGAGCACCAACTTACACCATACACAAAAATAAACTCAAAATGGATACAGGACTTAAAAATAAGACCCTATACCACAAAAGTACTATAGGAATCCACAGGAAGAAAAATCTCAGACATGTGCTGAAAGGATTTCTTTGGTGATACCGCTCCTAGGGCAATGGAAGCTAAAGAGAAAATAAACAAATGGGACTATATCAAAATAAAAAGCTTCTGTGCAGCTAAAGAAACCATCAACAAAACAACAAGAAAACTCACTGTATGGGAGAACATATTTGCAAATGTTATCAGTGATAAAGATTTAATCTAAAGCATCTACAAGCAACTCATACAACCCAATAAAAGGAGGAAAAATGATCCAATAAAAAAATGGGCAACAGACCTAAATAGAATCTTTTAGAAAGAAGACAAAAGGAAGGCCCAGAGACATAGGAAAACTTGCTCAAAATCACTAATTATCCAAGAGATGCAAATTGAAATGACAAAGAGGTATCATCTCACACCTATTAGAATGGCTTACATCAACAAATCAAGAAACTTGACAAGTGCTGGCGAGGATGCGGAGAAAAAGGAACTTTCGTGCACTGCTGGTGGGATTGTAGACTAGTGCAGCCACTGTGGAGAACAGTATTGAATTTCCTCAAAAAAGTAAAAATGGAGCTCCCATTTGACCCAGTGATCTCACTTCTAGGAATATATCCCAAGAAACTAGAAACACGAATTAGAAAGGATATATGTACCCCTATGTTCATAGCAGCACAATTTACCATAGCTAAGATTTGGAAACAGCTTAAGAGCCCATCAGCAATTTAGTGGATTAAAAAATTATGTTAAAAAAAAGTAGCTCCTACCATTTGCAACAACATGGATGGATTTGGAGAGCATTATGCTACGTGAAATTAGCCAGGCAGAGAAAGTTAAATATCCCATGATCTTACTCAGTTGTGGAATATAATGAATGACATAGACTGATGAAAAAGAGTGGATCCAGAGACTGAGAAAAGTCTGTCAGAATGTCAAACCTCAGGGTAAGTGGGAGGTGGTGGGATTTAGGGGGAAAGTCAATATATTTGAACTCTTGAACTAAGGTAAGTAATTTGTGTTTTTACATCCCTGACAAAGTTTATATCAAGTTATAAAAATAATTGGCAGTTAGTTTGTGTTGAATTGACCAGGCCTAGAGGTTGTCATCTCCTGTGGATCCTAGTCCTTAGGCTAGCCCCCCTTAACTTCATGTGACACCATAATACCCCTGCATGATATTATTCTACAATGTCATTATAATTTTTGATATGTAACAATACCATATTGTACAATTATCCCAAATAAACTTACAAACTAATTCTTTGAATGGCAGCAATTTATAAAATGATAGGAAAGGAATTAATCCCTTTCAGAAGAAAGTAAGGCACTGGGAAGGCACTTGAGCATTCGAATTTGGCCCCTCTTGCCCTTTTTGCCAAGAGGGACCCCCTTCTTACAATCTAAGTGCGCACAGCTGTTGCCTGAGCTTTCAGTTCAAGCTGTGGTTGAAGCATCTGGGCAGCTGGCACCATGGATCTGCCTCTTGCCCAACCATGTGAGCTGGGCCCTCTCTGGAGAAGAAACCTGGGTCCCATGAGATATGCGATCAGTACTGGAAGCCCATCAGCAGGTGAGGGGATCCCAAGGCAGGTGCTGGGTCTGGAGGCCACAAGGGAATAGACTACAGAGGAGACAGATCTGAACCTCACATTACCCTGCTCGGCCTCAGAGGATGGCTGGTTAGCCAGAGACAGGTAAGATTTCTCAGGGAAGGAACAACCTAAGACAGGCACAGTCACAGAGGGGCCAACAGGAGAGAAATAAAAAAGGTGGGGGACAGACCTTCACCCACTAACCTTGCAGGCACCTGAACTCTCACCCCTTGTGATGTAGGTCTCTTGCCCCCATGGCTGCTTCGCCTCCCACGCACAGCTCAGTTTGGGACCCAGGTTGCAGACAGAGACTCGGCCAGCAATAGCTGCTCTATGTCTAAATGCAGTCTAGTACCAGGAATGCTCAGGGCCTACTCCAGAATGCAAATAATACTTTCCACTAATATTTATAGGGTAAACTAATATTTTCGCTTGAGTATTAAAATTGACAGTAAAATAGTAATCAAGTTTTCAGTTTAATTTAAATTGGCCAGTGAAATAAGTGAATACTCAAGAAAAATTAAGTCTACTGGACAAAAAGCTGTTCCTAAAACATTAACTAAAGTATCTATTAGTAGTTCAACTCACTGTAGAATTGCCTAACATCCAAAGAACCTAAAGTAGTCATATTTGTGTGCAAAAATTAAAATTTAAAATTATCAAGACTGCAATATAAAATATCCAAAAGCCCCCATTAATCAAAAAAGGGGGGTGATAGTTGGGTAATATCATGTAAGGAAAAATATTCTGTAAGTAAAATACATCTAGAAAATTCTTACTCCAGAAAAGTAACTTCCATTTGTAATGCCATCAGCAGGACACCCATGAAAAACACACATGATGTCAAAATAAGCCAAAAGAAAATCATTTGGGCAAAAATAAAAAGAATCCCAAGCCTAATTTGCAGAGAGGATCCCTTGGTTAACTTTTGGTCGAGAATGTTTTTGTGTGTTTTCAGAGAACAACTCCAAGACCGTGTGGGTTCCTGGGACAGTAAGGATCTGACAGGTCTGTTCCAGCCATGAGTATGGTCCAGAGATGGAGGACACTGATGACACCTTGCCATGCTTGCAGTCGGTAGCTGTGCGATGCTACAGGCAGCCCAGGACCAAATCAGAGAGGATGGAACTTGCATTGCCACCATGTTTCCACCATCTGGATACCATTGCTGACATGTACACATAAAGAACTATTTGACATTGAAACTGGGTCTCAGAACAGTTGGACATTGAAACTGAGACTCAAACATTTTTTTTTTTGTTTTCATACATTTATTTCTAGTATGCAGGTGCAAGATATTTTTGAAGAAAATAAACAGGGGAGAGTGATTGATATAGAGACAAGGAGGCATTCAACAGACGGTCAAGCTACAGGGGGAAGGCTGGGAAAGGTGGGGGGTGGGTGCTGTGGGAGATCAACTGAAGGACTTGTATGCATGAGTATGAGCATAACCAATGAATGAAAGATACTGGCGAGGGGGGGCAGGTGGGGACATGTGCTGGGGGGTAGGGGAGGCTGGCGGGAGAGTAATGGGGGGGGGAAACATATGTACTCCTATTAAATCTATACTGCAAAAATAGAATAAAAATAAAATAAAAAAACAAAGAAAAAATAAAAATCAAGTGCATTAAAAAAAAAAACAATGCTGCAATGAACACAGGATTGCATATATTTTTGTGAATAAATGTCTCCAATTTTCCTGGGAAGATAGCAGGAAAAGATGTTTCTGGGTCGTATAGTAATTCTATTCTTAATTTTTGAGGAGGATCGTACTGTTTTCCATAGTGGCTGTGCCAGTTTATATTCCTAATAGCAGTGAATCAGACTTTTCCTTTCTCCACAATATTTCCAACACGTGTTATTACTGGCTTTATCCTATCTAATAAAAGAGTAATATGCAAATTGACCATACCTCCACTATACCCACAAGCCACACCTACAATCCAGGTCCATCAGTTAATATAGAGCAATATGCAAATTTACCCCTAACCAAGATGGCTGCCACCACAGAGAACAGGAGGAAGGCTTGGGTTTCTCCGATGATGGGGGAAGCCAAGCTTTCTGCCTGCCCTGGCCTGCCTTGGCCTCTGTTTAAGGCTACAAAGTTTCTATTATAGAAGGTAAATATCCCAAGAGAAATGGCTGTGGCCACAGAGCAAGCAGGAGGCTTGGCTCTGCTCCACGCTACAAAGTTTTAATTGTAGAAGATACATAAATCCCAGATACAAAGGGCCTCTACCTGGGTCACTAGGGGGTGTGGCCAGGCTGGAAACCATCACAGGCCCCTCACTCAAGCGGCCCCACACCCCAAGTGAACCCCCACCCTAACCTGGGATACCCCTCAGGGCAAATCAGCTGCCCCCCACTCATGCACCAGGCCTCTATCCTATCTAATAAAAGAGTAATATGCAGATTGACCATCACTCCAACACACAAGACAGCTGCCTCCATGTAGTCAAAGATCCTGCCCCCATGTGGTCAAAGATGGTCAGCAAGGGAGGGCAGTTGGGGGGGGCAGGCATGAAGGGAAGGGCATTGCAGGGAGACTCAGGCCTGCAGGGAGAACACCTGGGGTGTCCAGGCTTGCAGGGGAGGGCAGTTAGGGGTGACCAGGCCTGCAGGGGAGGGCAGTTTGGGTCAAACAGGCTGGCAGGGGAGTGGTTAGGAGGTGATCAGGCTGGCTGGTAGAAGTAGTTAGGGGCAATCAGGAAGGCAGGCAGGCAAGCAGTTGGGAACCAGCAGTCCTGGATTATGAGAGGGATGTCCAGCTGCCTGTTTAGGCCAGTAGGATTGGGCCTAAATGGGCAGTCGGACATCCTTCGAGGGATGCCAGATTGGAGAGAGTGCAGGCTGGGCTGAGGGACACCTCTCCCCACCCCGTGCAAGAATTTTGTGCACAGGGCATCTAATCCATGATATTTATTATATAGCCATTTGACAATAGCCATTCTAACAGGTGTGAAGTGATATCTCACTGTAATTTTCATTTTCATTTCCCTAATAGCTAGTTAAGTTGAACATCCTTTCATACATCTGTTGGCCATTTGTATGTCTTCTTGGAAGAAGTGTCTGTGCAAGTCCTATGCTCATTTTTTACCCAATAACCCTTTATTTCCTCTATCCCCTCTTTCACCTGCACCTACCCACTTTCCCCACCCTCTACCTCCTGCAATTACCATATTGTTGTCCATGAGTTCTCTTTATTTTATTTTAATTTTATTTCTCAATACTCCTCAATACCCCTTCCCTACCAGAGCTGTATGCATGCTCTTTATGAATCTGCCTCTATTTTACTTGGTAGTTCATTTTGGTTCTCTACCCCTTTTTAAATGGATTGTTTGTCTGTTTGGTGTTGAGTTGTATGAGTTCTTTATATAATATGGATATTTTTCCCTTATCAGAGCTGTAGTTTTTAATAGAATCAGCATGATTTGGTGAAGAAGCCATTGCCTATGATTCAATTCTGATTCTGTCACCTGTTCTCTGTGTGTAAATTATAGGTAAGTATAATTAAGTCTCGGTTTCTTTACTTGCAATTGGGTAATAATAGCCCCTGCATCATAAGCTTTGTGTGAGGATTAAGTTAGTCATAATGCAGAATTTATGGCACTTAAAAGTTCATTAAGATTAAAATAATTAATCAATACATGTCAATAGTACCTAGAAGAAAGAGAGGGGGGCATACAAAGAAAAACAGACATAAGTTGTGTAGATAAATAAATTTAATAATTAAAAAAGAAAATAGTACAACTAATTTGGACTTTGGAAATATACTTCTAGAATTATGCTGTCTGTTATTTGAGGTCTATACCCTCCTTAAGCTTACATTCATTGACATTTAGCAAGTATTTATTTAGCAGATAATTGTGAGATATAATAAATATCATGGATATATATAATAAGTAATAATTGTACTATTTTCTCAAGAAGCTTAGAATTAGTAGTCAAAAGTGCAAATACACAAACACATACAAAAACTTAAAGAAATATGACATCCATTAAAAGTATGAACAGTGTGTCTTGACTGCTAAAATGGGAGAGACAGCTTCTAACCAGTATGGTTTAAATAAAAGATAACTGTGGATTTGGCTTAATCCATTAAAGCAGAAGGGAAAAACTGATAATTCAAAGGTTGAATTTGCCACCAGGCTAAAAAATAATTCACATTATTGCAAAGGATTTTTTGGATTATTCTAATATATAAAAACCCAGGGTCCATAATGACTGAACAGATGACCAGCCCATCCCCCCGGCCCTCAGGCCTCATTGATCAGGGAATGGCTAATGGAGGAACCAGGGTCCCTAAAGCTCCAATGAGTTTGTGGCAGCAGTGACCTATAAGTGGAAAGAAGGCAGTCCTCTTAGTTTTCTTCCAGCCTGCAGGCTCCCATTGATCGGGGGATGGTTAACAGGGGAGTGAACTGAGTTGTGCAGGGACTGGTGAGTAGCTGGAAGGCAGGTCTCTTGGTCCCTCCTCCTAGCCCTCAGGCTCCAATCAGTCAGTGGCAGAGGTGGGGTGGAACTGGGGACTGGCTTCCTTAGTAGTCCTGTAGGTTCAATCTCCAGAGGACAGGCCAGGCACCATAGGACCAGCGCCTCTGGCACAATTCCGACATTGCTGTCAGCCTCCTGGAACTCAGTTTTGGGCACTGTAGCTGTTTCCCCTTCCTAGACACTCCACAAGGAAGAAAGGATACCGCCAGCATCACCAAGGGTGACCAGTGGTGACTGACTGTTCTCCCTGTGTTTCCTCCAGGTCACTTGAACTAGCCCCCACCTACCTCACTCCAGATGAAGTATGATCACTGCACAGGGAAAGAATATAGTAAAGAAACAAAAACCTATAACCAAGAGAATGCCACAGTCAATGTCCAGAGTCTGGCTCAGGAGAACGGAGAGAAGGGAGAATTCCATAAGCAGGCCAATGCCAAGATATTTCTGAGTGACTGTCTGGTGTGTGGCAGTTTTGTGACCACAGAGGAAGGAGTCCAAGTTTCTCAGCAGAACACCAAGGACTTCTTCCGTGTTCTGAACCTTAATAAGAAATGTGATACTTCACAGCCCAAGGTGCTGGCAGTGTCTGTGTGTCCTTAGTCTCTGCCTTATTTTGCTGCTAAATTCAGCCTCAGTGTCACTTATGAATCCAGAAGACTCAGCAGCTTTCTCAAAAGTCTTAGGGCTCACTGTCATTGGCATGAAGATAGTTTCAGACTTCAGCGTCCTGGAGAGTCAGAAGGAATTTGTGTGTTGGAAACACCAGCACCATGAAGAAGAGCTCCGGCTACCCATGCTGACCTCTTCCTGTCCCGGCTGGGACCAATATGAAGAGCGTGTGCTGTGTCACCCCATCACTCCCACCTCTGCACAGCCAAGTCTCCCCAGTAGATCATGGGGTCTCTGGATTACTTCACCAGATGGCAGAACCTGTCCCCAGACAAAGTTTTCCATGTCATTGTGGCCCCAAGTTATGACAAGAAACTGTAGGCCCTTTGAGAAGATGTTCTCACAGCTTTGCATAGTTCCCGAGGTGCTGACTGCATGTTAACCTCAGGTAAAATTGTCCAGATAATGGAGCAAAGTGACCTCGCCTAGAATGACATTGCCGTGGACACACTGGAGACAAGAAGGAGAAGGAGGTGAAGCTCCGGGAGGATGCCAGCTCCGATGGGTACCTGGCACACATCTTCAGGCAAATGGCCAAGGAGCTGTTCAAAGAGGACGTGGGAGTGCTCACCTGCTGCACCCTGAGGAACAAAGACTTCCAGGAGGTCACCCTTGAAAGAGAGGTTCTGCCATGTTTTGAGGCTGCTTACGGTTTTGGAACATCCAGAAGTGGTCCTGAAGCTGTTGAGGGGCAAGGCTCCCTGGCACTTCGTGGATGTCTTGGTCCATGCTGGGGTGCCTAAGCGGCAGGGGTCAGGCCCAAGAGGAAGACAGGTGTGCAGACAGGGCACTGCTGCGGCAGAGGAAGGCATCTATGCTGCCATCCCAGTGTGGCCCCTGGAGACCAGTACCAGGAGTGGCTGGGGCAAGGGGAGGGGAAGACTTCCTCTGGGCCCAGGTGACCCTCACACCACCTAGCAGGGGCCAGGATAGCTTGCCAGGACATCAAGTGATAAAGGTCCAGCAGACATCCGGGCTGCAGATCGCCTGAAGAGGGGTGTCAGATGCATCTCTGTCATTGCTTTGGTTTTCAGAATTCCCTGCTCCCCGTCTATCAGCTCCCTCCCTCTGAGGGGCACTGTCGTCATCACATAGGTGGAACTGGAATATTGTATCTCAAGAGGATTGCCCCAATGTGTGTATCCTTTTATCCGATGATGAAAAAAATCCCAAAGAATAACAATGGAGACAAACTACTGTCCTTTAAGCTTAAAAACAAACAAACAAACAAAAAAACCAAAAGTGTCCTGCGAAGAGTTAAGACTTGGTTCTGTCCATGTGCCTCAGAGAGATTGGATGAGGAAATGGCCCAGTTTGGCCCTGACTTTACCCACTTATGTTACAATTGGAGGTGTCATTGACACAATGTGAATAAATTGTCACCTTTTGGAATAGGAGCTCATACAAAAGTCTGCATTCCCAACTTTTCTTGAAACAGATCTATGTTCTGCAGCCGTGGCCACTGTCCTGAGACCAAGTCCTATTGCTGGAAATCAGGGGGCACTGGAGTGGAGCCCCCCCTTGCTCTTTCACATTCAGGGATTGAGTTGAACTCACTTTGAGGGAGCCCTGGCAAGGGTGACAGCTGTCACAGATGAAAGGGTGGAGAATGGAGAAGTAGACACACTGCTCATTCTCTCCCTGGGTGGGGTCAGGCAGACGAAAGCCAGCCAGCCCACCCACAGTTGGGTGAGATAGCATCCTCTGTGCCCACCTCTCACCCCATGGGCCCAGCCATTCCCCTCAGCTCTGGGCAGCCCTCTGCGTTCCCAGACGGTGCTCTCTGCCCTCACATGCTGCTCACTCCAAGTGAGAAGGAAGAGAGCAGTTGGCCCACAGACAATACACAGAAAGATAGGGCTCACGGCTGGTGAGTGCAGTGGCAGTGGTGGGAGCCTCTCCTGACTCTGTGGCAGCCCTAAGGAGCAGCAAGCTGAGTGGTAAGGAGCAGTGAGCAGACAGGCAGTAAAGAGCAAGGAATCCCAGACTGTGAGAGGGATTTCCAAAAGCCAGCAGGCAGACATCCCCTGAGGGGTCCTGGATGGCGAGAGGGTGCAGGCCAGGTTGTGGTACACCCCCCACCCCCAGTGCATGAATTTCATGCACCGGGCCTCTAGTCTTATAATATTTAGACATTAAAACTGTATTTTGGGGTTTTTATTAAAAAAGTAGATGATCTGATGACAATACAACTTTTATTTCATACTGCTAAATCATTTAGAAGAGAGTTGTCTTTATTCATTCAAACTGCTATAACAAAATACTGCAGATTGGATGGCTTATGAACAACAGACTTTGTTTCTCAGCACCAGAGGCTGGAAAGTCCAAGATCAAGGCACAAACAGATTATGTCTGCTGTGAGCCCACTTCCTGGTTCATAAGTGACTGTCTTCTTACTCTGTCACCATGTGGCCAAAGCACAGAGAGGGAAGCTAACTCTCTTATGACTTCTTTAAGGAGTTCCAATCATGAGGGCTCCATCTTTATGACCTTATGTAATTCTAATTACCTCTAAAATGTCCCTCTTAATACCATCACACTAGGTATAAGATTTCAAAATATGAATTTTGGGAGGACACTAACATTTCAGCCCAGAGTATAAGTAATGATTGCCCCTCTAGAGGGAAATTTGCTCATTCCCTTGCTGTGGCAGCAGTAGTTATTTGTAAACTGGAGTTCAAACCTGCAGCCACTGCTACACAGTGATACACATAAATATTAATGATGATATTTAAGATTCTTCTATTCTAACATTTTTACAAACCTTACATTGTCCAAGTATTGGTTCAGCTTCCATTATAGTAGTTATGTATCATTTTACTACTACTGGACTATGATGGCTCAGTGACTTATCTCTGTGTTGTTTACATTTATTTACTCCAGTTAAATCTTTTCATATCCTATCATGTTTTTGTTCAATATTAGATTTTAATACAAGTTCATTTTCCTAAAACAGGATCGATTTAGTACTGCTTTATTTCACCACTTTCATTTGTCTGTTGTACTCTCTTTTTTAGAAAGTATTGTCCACCTAGTTTATTATAAAAGTTGAAAGTACCCTTGCTCAAAAGAGACAATTAATTTAGAAGTCTTCATAATACCTATTATCTAACCAGAGAATGTAACATTGGGAACAAAATATATTTTCCTCTTCAATCAGCAGTTCTATGTAGTGTTTTCACTCCATAAATGCACTGTATTTAAAAGCAGATTCGAACTGACAACAATGAGTCACATGTCTGAATTTTTGACATGAGAATAAAAATGAGTTCCTGTGCATAGGAAATCCAAAATACATCTCTCTTTCGCCTAAGGTTTTCTTTTCTCAATATAAGTTACCAGTTTAATATAATATTGTTGACTTAACCATGATGAATTTCAAGCTAAAGGCATAAATGAATTTTGCATTAATAAATTGTTTTGAGATGAATTCAGAGTATTTCATTATATAAGAAGGGCAGCTATAAAGGATGATGGTGGACTTTCATCATTACTACCTGTGGCCCAGTTGTGAATCTGACATTTATCAGTGTGACAGAGAATATTAAGCAAGTGATGGACAGTTATTAGCTGAAGTCCTGATATACTTACATCATGGGAAAATGCATTTGGTATTTTCTTGCTGGCAACTGGTCTGCTGTTCATAATTTGATGGAAAATTGATTAATCACACATTTAACTCAATGCAAGATCTTTTGCACTATAATAAATTATGGCCATTAATCAATAAGTACAAAGTAATTCCAAGAGTCTGGAGACATGCTGGTTTCTAATAGAAAAACTTGCACTTAGGCCTTTTTGCCAGTGACCACTTCATCTGAGGTATTTTGCACCTGCCTCAATCCAATTAGATGACATAATTAATGAACCTCAATGCTCCTGATAATTTGTTATAGAAAAAAAAGAGAATGTTTTGGCACATCCATTAAAACCTAATGTACAACACTTTGCAGAAAAAAGGAAAAATGGTGAATCAAAGCAACTGCAAGCTTATGCTGGGAATCTTGCCATTCAAGTGTAAGTATGGGAAGCCACATTCTTATTTCATGTTGGGTGAAGGTTCAGCTGCATTAATTTTTTTAAATCTAATGGGTTTCTTTTTTCCTTTAGAAAAATGAACTTGGCCTGTGCAAAGTTTCATGCCATCTTGTTTCTTTTATGACAAATTAAATGGTATGATTAGAATAAGTATTCAGGAAGTATTGTTTCAGAGTCAATCTAATAAATGTTTCATTGGTTAAGTATCAGTTACAGTTTTACATATCACAGTCATTCTGCACCTGTTTTATGCAGCTAACAATAGACCTCTCAATAGATTTTAATGAGAGAAAGCCTGGGAACATAAAAAGAAAACCAGTTTGTAGCTAATTCTGTCACTAAGAAATGTCAGGAGTTGAATGTGCTTAGAGACTTTGAAAAACAATTAGCTGTGGATCACAGGTCTGAAAGGCCTTACCTAACTGTACCTGGAAAATACTTTGCCCATTTAATGCCTTCTAAGCTGTCACTGAGCTTCAACTTAAGTCCCAGTGATTAATGAAAAGCTGCAGGGCACAGCTAGAAGCTAAAGTCTCAATTATGAAAAAGCAGTAACTAGTTTAATGTGCTGCTGCTTTTATACTTAAAGTGACAGCTATGAGAAATGGCAATATTTCCAATCATGCTTTAATAATTTATCATTCATTTATTGGCATGTCCAATGTACTTTACTCCTACTATTCTTTTTCTGGGCTCCTGGGGTTGTCACACTGAAGAACACAATATGGTCTGTTCCTTAAAAAGCAGACCTTTCTTTTTGGAAGCTGGGCTTTGTTACCATAAAGTTTCATGTCTGTCTGCATTTATCTATCTATCTATCTATCTATCTATCTACCTACCTACCTACCTATCATCTGTCTATCATCTATTATCTATCTTCTGATTAGTGCCATATTATAGCAATAGAGTTTTTGAAAAGAGCATAGCCCAGTGCCCTCTATCTACTTAAAGTTTACAAACTGCCATCTTAAATCCTTGTAGACACCTTGAATTATATACTTTTGGTCATAAGAGAAACTAGATAAGGATGAGTGGAGAAATCAGTGTAAGTATACCTGTGCCAAAAGGAATCAATCTAGATATGCAGACAGCAGACAAGTATAAGCAAACTAGAGGCCCAGTGCATGAAATCCGCGTGGTGCCTTAGCCCGGGCTGTAAGACCCATTTGGGGATGTCTGCCTGTTGGCTTAGGCCCAATTCCCTTGGCAGTCAGACATCCTCTCACAGTCTGGAACCCTTTGCTCTTTAACCACCTGCCTGCTCCCTGCTCCTTACCTCCCAGCTCACTGTTCCTTAGCACTGCTGCGGAGGTGGGACAGGCTACCACCACCACAACCGTATTTACCAGCGTGAGCCTGGCTTCTAGTTAAGTGGCACTCCCCCTGTGGGTGCACACTGACTACCAGAGGGCAGCTCCTGCTTTGAACATCTGCCCCCTGGTGGTCAGTGCACATAATAGGGACCGTTCATTCTGCTGGTCATCCCCCCATTCAGTCAATTTGCATCTTAGGATTTTATGATATAGGATTGTAGAACATTAAATGAGTTAGATGGAAGACAGATAAGATTGTTTTTCAAGTAGTGGTACCAAATATTTTACAAAATTATTAAGGTCTAATTTTATATTTTTAATTTCAGAAGTAAATTGTTTGATCAACAGCTGTAGTCATTCCTTTGATGTAGATTTTTAGATAATACGAGGCTGTTTCCTGTAGTGTTTGTGGGGCTTAAAACAGTACCAGACATAGCACCTGATGAGTGGATGAGAAAACAAGTGAATAGAGTCATAAATCTGGCAATTTGCTAATTTTAATTAATTAATCTTTTCAAGTATTGTTTAAGTATCCACTGTAAACTAAAACTTGAATGAAAATAAGTGAAATTTCAAGGGACTTGCAAATCACAATTATATTTATAAGTATTTTAAATTATGACATTATAACACAATATCATAAAGTTTTACATAAGATCTGCATTGATTGTGGCATAATATTTTCTGATCTTCTTAAATGAAACAAAGGAACAAATAAATATGATTAGTATTTCTCAAACTGTGACTGTGTAGGCTTTTTCTGAAGTTGACTTTAAAAAATAGAATAGGTTATTAGTGCTTATGATATACCAGTAAATAATATAGGTAATATGTTTAAGTTGACTTAGGTTAATTTGTTGTCTAGAGGTTTCCTTTTACTTCTTAATTTTTAAATCTGTATTTATAAAATACTTCATAGTGAAAAATATTTATACATCATAAGAGTATAAATAACTTCTCAAGAAACAAACTACAGGAACTATTTTCAGTGCATAGAAAAAAAACATACAACTAAAAAGTATCTTTCTTATAATTTGATAGTGACAAATGTATTTTGTTGTCTTTAGTTACCATCACCAATGGCACTAGGTAGCAGCTTTCAAGGCTTCAGACCACAAATCAGCAAATAAATGTAAGTGAGGTTGGAAAGCTCAAGTCACAAAGCAGATGACAGTTTGCTGGTAAAATGTTAAAGAGACCAATTTGAACTAAAATTGGCTCAAAGTACTTCCTACTTGTCTGTCCCAGTGAAAGGTCAATTTTGATTCAGATGGCAGTGGTCCTACAAACCAGAGCACATGGGTCTTGATGTTCGATGAACTTTTTGGAAGTTATTTGAGCCAGTGATAGGAGTGACACACCTTGCCATTTCTTTGGTAAATAAAGAAGTGTGTTTGATCTGTCACTGTAATCAAAACAGATAAATGACAAGTTGTTCACAGAACTGAACTAATCAAAACTATATAATACAACTGCAGATTGGGTTGAAGATTTAGTTTTAAATCCAATAGGATATAGATATCTATCTATATCTATATCTATATCTATATCTATATCTATATCTATATCTATATCTATATCTATCTTTAGATAAAAGACCAAAAGCAGAATTTATATTTGGGGCAAGAGCATTTAATATATTTTTAAAAATATATTTTATTGATTTTTTACAGAGAAGAAAGGAGAGGGATAGAGAGTTAGAAACATCAGTGAGAATCATTGATCAGCAAACTCCTGCACACCTCCTACTGGGGATGTACCCACAACCCAGGTACATGCCGTTGACCAGAAGTGAACCTGTGATCTTTCAGTCATCAGGCCGACGCTCTATCCACTGAGCCAAACCAGTTAGGGTTATTTAATGCATTTTGAAAAAATAATGCAACAATCCTATCTAATAAAAGAGTAATATGCAAATTGACCAAACCTCTGCTATACCCACCAACCATGCCCACCAGCCAATCAGGAGTGGGTATGCAAATTAATCCCAACAAATATGGCTGTGGCTACAGAGAGAGCAGGAGAGAGGCTTGGGTTTCTCCAACGATGGAGGAAGCCAAGCTTTTAGTACACCCTGGCCGGCCTAGGTCTCCACTCAATGCTACAAATTTTTAATTATAGAAGATAAATAAATTCCAACAAAATGGCAGCAGCCACAGAACTAGAGAGAGCAGGAGGCTAGCATTGCCCCCAGCAATGGAAGAAGCCAAGCTTTCCACACACTCTGGACAGCCCAGGCCTTCACTCAATGCTACAAAGTTGTAATATAGAAGATAAATAAATCCCAACAGAAATGGCTATGGCCACAGAGCGTGCAGGAGGCTTGGATCCTCTCCAGGCTACCAAGTTTCAATTGTAGAACATAAATAAGTCCCAGATACCAGGGCCTCCACTTGGGCCACTGAGGGACGTGGCTGGCCAGAAACCACCACAGGCCTCTCACCCAGGCCACCCCATGCCCCAAGGGAACCTGCACCCTGATCCCTTCAAGCAAACCAGCTGGCCCTCACCCATGAACCAGGCCTCTATCCTATCTAATAAAATAGTAATATGCAGATTGACCATCACTCTAACACACAAGAGGGCTGCCCCCATGTGGTTAAAGATCCTGGCCCCATTTGAACACAAGTTGGCCACCACAAGATGGCCAACAGGGGAGGGCAGTTGGGAGGGACCAGGCCTGCAGGGGAGGGCAGATAGAGGTGACCAGGCCAGCAGAGGAGGGAAGTTAAGGGTGACTGGGCCTGCAGGGAAGGGCAGTTGAGGGGGGACCTAGACCTATAAGTAAAGGCAGCTGGCGGCAAAAAAGCTGGCAGAGGAGCAGTTAAGCATCAATCAGGCTCACAGGGGAGTGGTTAGGGGGTGATTTGGCTGGCAGGAAGAAGTGGTTAGGGGCAATCAGGAAGGCAGGCAGGTGAGAAGTTAGGAGCCAGCAGTCCTGAATTGTGAGAGGGATGTCCGACTGCCCATTTAGGCCTGATCCCACTGGACGTCGCAGATTGGAGAGGGTGCAGGCTGGGCTGAGGGACATCTCCCCTCCCCCCATCCCTGTGCATGAATTTCGTGCACCAGGCCTCTAGTATAATTATAAATACAAACAATGTCTTTTTTAAGCACTTATATTTAGTCATATTAAGAAGTATGAGTCATTTTTAAATTTTATGTGGCATTGGTATGTGATTATTTTTCTCTATGATAGCTTAAATAAAAGAATATGAGCACACATTTATTCCATTGACTGTTACTCTAAGTCTATTGAAATAACTTATTAGTAAGGCTGTCTTGACTCTTACCCTGCACTAAACAGTACACTATCATGTTCTGTTTAGCTTTTCATGTCTAGGCATGCTTTTGTGGATTCTTCTTTTTTAATGGAATAATTTTCTTCTCATGCTATTTAACTTATTTAAAACTTTTTTCAAAATGCTTCAAATTACTTTCCAGAGTTATTCTCAAGTTTGAAGCTGATCATACCTTTATTATTATGTTTCAGATACATTCCTTCTGCAAAATTTGTCTGTGAAGTTGGATAAATCATAGTCCCCAAACATCTGAATTGGCTAGCACCTGTTGGAAGGTGTCATGGTGCTGCCCTGCTACTCTCTATAGACATTGATCCAGGCATCTGTCCACAGACATTTTCTTGCCTATGTGGGTACACACACAAACAAACACACACACCATTCAACACATAGATATACACACAAATTTGGACAGATATATACACAAACCTATACAACCTATATTTTGCATGTGAATATAATTTCAGTTCTTTAATATAGGCTTTCAAACCCTTTCCTTTCAATGTTGTCTTCCAATAGAGAATTTAACTTAAAAAATTAAAAGTGGCCATGGCTACCATCATCTTTGCAGTGGGAAGAGTTGGGGTCTTGGACAGCTGGAGACAGGGGTGGAGAATGGAGTAACTTCACAGAAGGGAAGATGTTTTGTGTCTGCCCTCTCTGCCAGAAACGGCCAATGTGCTCTGTAACAGAGACAGAGTGTTTTTTTTTAATCTCTCGGGATTTTACTCTTTAGTTAAAAGGGTTATCAATCCCAAAACCTTTTCAACTGTAGGATTTTCAGGTTATGATGAATTTCATGTGGCCACAGCACCTCCTTATATTTAGAAAGAAAGAGAAACACTCATCAGCAGCCTCTTGTAAGCTCCCCAACCTGGGACTGAACCCACAACTGAGGCTCTCAAACAATATGGCTGGATGAAATAATGGGACTATTTGGGCCTCAGGATCAGAGATTCCAGCTTCCTGGGAACATAGGTTTTGATTGACATCTCAATAGGACCATGCCACAAAAGAGAATCCAGGTTCATAAAACTTTACCTGATGTTTTAGCAGAACCTTTTTCAAGTGAAAGACATGAGTTTGTGATGGCATATATGAATGAATTTCAGGGTAAATGATCCACCTGTTGAATAAGAAATTAACAATGCAGAAATATACTTTGAAAGTGCCAAAGTGGAGTATGTAATCCAAACATGTCCAGACTTGCTACAAAGAGATTTTCAATCACTGTTTCCAGAAATGGCCACCAACAAACTAATGATTCTGACAGTAACACAGAAAACTAAGAATTTTATGATTATATGGAGTGCAGAGGTAGAAAATGAAAGAAAAATGCTCTTAGCCAATTTTATCAATGGTGCTAACAAAATATTAGAACAAAATATATGCTTTTCGAGCTGAATGCTATTGGGCTGACTTTACTGGCCCATCATTTGGTTTGGCATTATTTGGACCATATACAAACAACACTCTGAAACAAATGAATGCAATTGTCATTTAGGATTCTCTGTTGATGATCTTGGCTGCTCATAATCTCTGGGGTACCCATGTAGTTGTAGAAAGTATCTTCATGAACACAACACAAAATAGCAATATTATGAAGAAATTAAGTGGAATCTATCAATTAACTTACTATACTTCAGTTTTTAAAATTTACTTATTTCTAGGTATTTATTTCAACATTAGTAAATTTACAGCATTGACAAGGGATTTGTGATTTTGTTTTTTTTTAATAAATCTTTATTGTTCATATTATTACAGGTGTTCCTCTTTTTTCCCCCAAGAGCTCCCAATCCACCCGATCACCCACCCCACCCCATGCCCTTACCTTCCCACCACTGTGTTCATCCATAGGTGTAATATTTTTGTCCAATCTCTTCCCACACCACACACACCATCTTCCCTCTGAGAATTGTCAGTCCACTCCCTTTCTATGCCCCTGATTCTATTATATTCATTAATCCATTCTGATCATCAGATTGTTCATTCACTTGATTTTTAGATTCACTTGTTGGTAGGTATGCATTTGTTGTCATTTTGTTGTTCATAGTTTTTATCTTTACCTTTTTATTCTTCTTCCTCTTCTTAAAGAATACCCTTCAGCATTTCATATAATCCTGGTTTGGCGGTGATGAACTAACTCCTTTAGCTTTTTCTTGTCTGTGAAGTTCTTTATCTGACCTTCAATTCTGAATGACAGCCTTGCTGGGTAGAGTAATCTTGGTTGTAGGTTCTTGATGTTCATTACTTTGAATATTTCTTGCCACTCCCATCTGGCCTGCATAGTTTCTTTTGAGAAATCAGCTGACAGTCATATGGGTACTCCATTGTAGGTAACCAACTGTTTTTCTCTTGCTGCATTCAAGATTCTCTCTTTGTCTTTTGCCCTTGACATCTTAACTATGATATGTCTTGGTGTGGTCCTCTTTGGATTCCTCTTGTTTAGGGTTCTCTGCACTTCCTGGCCTTGTAAGTCTATTTCTTTCACCAGATAGGAAAATTTTTCTGTCATTATTTCTTCTAATAGGTTTTCAATATTTTGCTCTCTCTCTTCTTCTGGCACCTCAATAATTTGGATGTTGGTATGTTTAAAGTTGTCCCAGAGGCTCCTTACACTATCTTCATATTTGGGATTCTTTTTTTCTTTTTGTTTTTCTGGTTGGATGTTTTTTGTCTCCTCATATTTCAGATCTTTGGTTTGATTCTTGGAGTCCTTTGATCTACCACTGAATTTCTATATATTGTTTATTTAAGACAGTATATGCTTGATTTCTGACTGGTCCTTTTCTATTTTCTTGGCATTCTCATTAAGGTCCTTGCAGGTCTCATCAAGTTTCTCGGTGGTTTTTAGAAGATTCTTGAGTAACCTTATAAATGTGGTCCTGAACTCTATGTCCTCCATTTCTTTCATCCGTGACATGTTTCTTTGTCTCCACATTTTGCTGCTTTCCTGTGCTGATGGAGTGGAAGAACTGCTGTATAGGATACATGCCTATGGGACAGGATTTGTTTCATTGGGTCTTTGATGCTCACCGAGTCTGTCTCTTGAATGTATTATTCATGGATGTAAGCAGTTGAATTCTGGTGTTGTCTCACACTGATCTCTAGATATACTAGCTTCTGGATCTCCAACGGGGTTCAGATTAGCTACTGTCTGAGGTGACTCAGCAGGAGCTATAGTGAGGTCTGCAGATTTCTACTGGTCTGACTAGAGCTGCAGTTTAGGTTAAGCAGCAATAATGCAGGCAATTTATATGCAAATGCCGCTGCACACAGCTCCAGCAGGTTTGCAGATTGTATGGGGTGGGGTCTCAGGGAGTCACTAGACTAGGGCTTGGCAAACAGCATTGGATGCCAATCAGCCTGCTCTGTGTCTCCTATTTTCAAGTCCCTGTGTCCCGCACCCCTGTGCAGTTAACAATAATTGCTGCGTGCACCTCTGCAAGGGAGCCACCCTCACTTTCTGACCCGATGACAGAAAATCCAACTTCTCCCTGTAGGAGTCTGGGTCTCCCCAGAAACTGGAGTTCAGAATAATCAGGACCTTGTTTCCTTTTGGGTTGAAAAAAGCAGCACCCAAAGTCACCCCCCACCAGCCCAGTTCGCACATCTCCATACCTCAGCTTTTTAGTGCTTATGTAAGACACAATGCTCTTTTCTTTTTCCATCTAGTTGCAGAACTTCCACTCAGCCAGCTTTCCTGTGGTTCTGGGTGATAGATGTTTTGTCTTTTAGTTGCAGTTTTGAAATTGTTGTGCAATGCAGCATTTTAGATGTTTACTTATGCAGCCATAACAAAAGTTCATGTTGTCCTTGAATGCATGTTAAGCACATCCACATTGTATAGAATGTGGTAATTAAAATGTAACTATGGTATAATATCCTACTTTTAACTTAAAAAATTAAAAAAGTGGCCATTTCCCCCTTTTATTGGAAAAACCTTAGTTTTAATTATTTGCTCCAAAAATAAATTATACATTTGCTTATGGTACTTTTTTTCATTGAAATATTTTTAATGTGATTCTTAAGACTCCTAAGAAATTGTATTAATCTTTATAAAGTAGTTTTTTAATTAATGTGATTGAAAAGTCTAGATTTAACTTTTCATAATTTTCTTTTTTCTTGAACAAGTCTTGAGTATTGCTTTTAAATAATGTTCATATAGAAAAAGAAGAATATGAATAATACTACATTTCTTTGTATAATGGCATATGACTCTCATCTTTACACATACTAAAGGAATAATTCTTAACTTCTTGGTTGTAATAAATAAATGTGGATTATTTTGAGACAAAAATATGCTTCAAGCTGTAAAATCGCATCTCTCCAATTTTAGCAAAAGATGCAAATTGTGATACATTATAGCAATACCTCATTTGTGACAGAGTTAGCTTTCACAGCATTGTGAACTTTTTAGAAAAATCACACATTTTCATTGGAGGGACTTTGCCAGTAGGAATAGAGACAAATCTCAGGGGAACAAGTAACTTCTACCGAATGAAATATTTCATTTTTTTCACATTTGCAATTTTACTTCAGTGTACTTACATGAAATGCCATAGTAATTAAATATGCTTCCTTAAAATGAGAACAGGCTAGAAAGATGAGGTTGTGATGTTATAATCTACTTTGATCTTGTCGTACATAAAAATAAATTTTCTAATTACTTTAATTTTATTTTGCATAAGGTTATATTTAACTTATGACATCTTGCATATTCTGGCATAAAAGGCAATAATTCCTTTATTTAAAATGAGTGGCAATTTAATTATACAAAATAGGCATTTTTTGTAAATTATAACACAATTAATCAAAATTTTTAAAAAATTAAAAAGCGATAGTTCTTTCTTTCTTTATTTATTTTTTAATCTTTATTGTTCAGTATATTAATTACATTGTTCCCTTTTTTCCACCCTATAGTTCCCCTCCACCTGGTACCCATCCCACCTTCCACCCTCACCCCCCTCCACTGTCCTCTCCCATAGTTGCATGATTTTTGTCCAGTCTCTTGCTGCACTTCCCACACCCCCTTTTTCCCCAAGAGTTGTCAGTCCATTCCCTCTCTATGTCCGTGATTCTGTTACATTCACCAGTTTATCCTGTTCATCAGCTTATTAATTCACTTGATTTTTAGATTCATTTGTTGATAGATGTGTATTTGTTGTTCCTAATTTACACTTTTAACTTTTTCTTCTTCCTCTTCTTAAAGAATATCATTCAGCATTTCATAAAATATTGGTTTGGTGGTGATGAACTCCTTTAGCTTTTTCTTATCTGCGAAGCACTTCATCTGACCTTCAATTCTGCATGATAGCTTTGCTGTATAGAGTAATCTTGGTTGTAGATTCTTGCTATTCATCACTTTGAATATTTCTTGCCACTCCCATCTGGCCTGCATCATTTCTGTTGAGAAATCCGCTGACAATCATATGGGTGCTCCCTTATAGGTAACCAACTGTTTTTCTCTTGCTGCTTCTACTATTCTCTCTTTGTCTTTTGCTCTTGGCATTTTAATTATGATGTGCCTTGGTTTGGTCCTCTTAGGGTTCCTATATATTGGGGTTCGGTGTGCTTCTTGGACTCCTAAGTCAATTTCTTTCACCAGGTGTGGGAAGTTTTCAGTCACTATTTCTTCAAATAGGTTTTCATTGTCTTGCTCTCTCTCTTTTTCTGGCACCCCTATAATTCTGATGTTGGTATGCTTGAGGTTGTCCCAGAGGCCCCTTACACTATCTTCAATTTTTTGGATTTTTTTTTTTGGTTTCTTGTTTTTCAGCTGAGTGGATTTTACCTCCTTGTATTTCAAATCTTTAACTTGGTTCTTGGGGTGCTCCAGAGCACTTTTAGGTCTTTGTATAATATTTTTTTATTTCAGTCAGTGTATGCTTAATTTCTGGTTGGTCCTTTTTCATATCCTTGAGAGTCTCCTTTATATCCTTGAGAGTCTCCTTCATTTCCACGTTGGTCTTAATCATTTCCTTGTAGTTCTCGTTCATATCCTTGAGGGTCTCGTTCATTTCCTTGTAGGACTCATTCATTTCCTTTGCAGACTTGCTTAATTCCTTATAGGCCTCGACCTTTTGTTGGAGCCTCTTGAAAAACCCTATAACCGTGGTTTTGAATTCCATGTCCAGTCGTTTTTTTCCTCCATTTCTTTCACATCTGATTTCTTTCCATGTCTCTGCATGGTGGCTGCTTCCCTGAGTTGGTCAATTAGCTTTGTGTGGTAGACTTCCTATTAGGGACAGTGGCTCAGCCTCCCCAGTTGCCTGAGGTGGATATGGGTTGCACAATCTTGCTGAAGTTTAGCTCAGGTTAATTGTTGTTAGCACTTGGAGGGGTTGACCTCCAGGCCTATTGTCTGTGAAACTCAGCTGTGCTCAGGTTGGATGGGCAGAGTCTCCGGGCCAAGCAGACAGTGTTAGCTCCTCCCTGTGCAGCCCCAGGGACTCTGTGTCGGGGGCAATGGCTGCCAGTAGCTGAGAGAGAGAGCCGCTGCTCTGCTCCACTGGCTGCCGGGGAATTCAGACTCTCCCTAAATGACTCTGCACGCCCAATGTCTCACCCAGGGTCGTAAAACAAAGCAGACTGACGGTTTTCAGAATGAGAAAGCAAGTGGCAGATCGCTCTCTGTGCCGTCACGCAGCCGAGCTGTTTGCGCAAGCTGTCTTCTCCACAAGCCGGAATACCCTGCAGCACCCGAGCTTCTGCGTGCCCTCCCACTGTCCAGTTTTCATCTCGTATGATAGTGGGTTCCCTGGACTTCGCCCAGAGCTGGAGAATCAGTCCAGTGGGACGTCTTTGTCTCCCCGATCGAGAATACTGGCCGGTTTTCAGCTGCCCGCCCTCTCCTCTGGCCGGCGCTCCAAACCTCTCTCTGTGCGAATCTTTCAACGCTGTCTGCCGCCGCTCCTCCGAGTCACAGTGTCTTATTTTCACTTTTATTTGTGGAATTTTCACTCGGCCAGCTTTCTGGTGATTCTGGAAGGTGTTTGTTCTTTCGTTAAGTTGTAGTATTAAAATTGTTGAGTATGACGGCAAGATAGGTGTTTTACCTATGCTGCCATCTTGGTTCTCTCTCAAAAAAGCGACAGTTCTTAAATAGCTTATTTATTCTCCTTTGAGAAAAGAGAAGAAAACACAGTACAAGATAAATATCGCTTGGGTAGCATAAAACAGCTCTAGGTCTTTGGGGAAGAAAATAATGATCCTATCATAGAATTTTAAGTTTTAGAATTTTAAATTAAACTGTTCCACCTAGAGATAGTTTCCCCAAAGCTCTGGGAGCAGCTTGCCCAGTTTAGTTTCTTACCAGGTCACACAAGTTTAAGATATAGAAGCAATGTCAGCAGCTTGGGCTATTAGCCCCGCTATAAGATTTGCATCAGTCTTATAGGGGTCACTCCACCAATTCTTTATTTTGATAGATAGTTCCTAACATAGAAGTTTTCCTCGGGGGACTATCTGAACAATCATCATAAGCTTCAATTTTAGAACATTTTTAGTTGATACCCTCTCTACATTTTAGGTGGCCTATATATGTGAACTTATGGTCTTCTTATAACAATACAACCATAGTAATGATAATGATTATGATCATGATGAGCACTGACATTTATTAAGGACTGTTGTAATATATGTGAAAATATATCCTGGAATCAAATTCTAGCAGGTTATAATAAAACTAGTGGCCCAGTGCACCAAATTTGTGTTTTGGGTGGGGGGTCTCCCTCAGTCCAACCTGCAGCTCCACAATCTGGGATCCATTGAAGGATGTCCAACTGCCAGTTTATAGGGATCAGGCTTCAACCAGCAGTCAGACATACCTCTCAAAATCTGGGACTGCTGGCTGCTAACTGCTCACCTGCCTGCCTGCCCGATTGCCCCTAACCACTCTGCCTGCAGGCCTGCTTGCCCCCAACTAGCCCCCTGCTTGCCTGCTCATCTCCACCTGCCCCCCTGCTGGCCTGCTCCTCCAACAACCTCCCTCTCCACTGGCCTGCTCGCTCCCAGCTGCCCTCAAACTGGCCTGCTCACTCCAAACTGCCATGCCCACTGTCCTGATCACCCCAAAATGACCCCCACTGACAGCCTGCTTGCTCCCAACCTGGATTCCCTGCTGGTCTGCTCGCTCCCATCTGCGCCCCCTGCTGGCCTGATCACCCACAACTGCCCTCCCCTTTTGGCCTCTAACCATCTCTACCTCAACACCACCATCATGACTTTGTCCAGAAAAATGTTCGGAAGATCTCCTCTAAGGTTTCCCAGTCTAATTAGCATATTACCCTTTTATTAGTATAGACTAGAGGCCCGGTGCATGAAATTGATGCATTGGGGGAGGGGGGCAGGCAGGGGATGTCCTTTAGCCCAGCCTGCACCCTCTCCAATCTGGGACCCCTCGAGGGATGTCCGTCTGCCCATTTAAGCCTGATCCCAGTAGGATCAACCCTAAACGAGGAGTTGGACATCCTTCTCAAAATCCAGAACTGCTGGCTCCAAACTGCTCACCTGCCTGCCTCCCTGATTGCCCCTAACTGCTTCTGCCTGCCAACCTGATCACCCACTAACCACTACCCTGCCAGCCTAATTAATGTCTAACTGCTCCTCTTTCAGCCTGTTTGCCCCCAACTTCCCTCCTCTGCCGGCCTGGGTCACCCTTAACTGCCCTCCCCTGCAGGCTTGGTCACCCCCAACTGCCCTCCCTTGCAGGTCTGATACCTCCCAACTGCCATCCCCTGCTGGCCATCTTGTGGTGGCCACCTTGTGTCCACATGGGGGCAGGATCTTTGACCACATGGGGGCAGCCCTCTTGTGTGTTGGAGTGATGGTCAATCTGCAAATTACTCTTTTATTAGATAAGATAGCAGCCTGGTGAATGGGTCAGGACTGGCTGGTTTGCCTTGAAGGGTGTCCCAGATCAGGAGGGGGGGTTTCCCTTGGGGTGTGAAATGGCCTGGGTGAGGGGCCTGTGGTGGTTTTCAGGCTGGCCACACACCCATGGCGTGAGGGTCCCTGCTGGGAGAGGCATGTCAGCCTGAGTGAGAGGTGGGGATTCCCGCTGGGGTGCCTGGCCAGCCTGGGTGAGGGGTTGATGGCTGTTTGTAAGTTGGCCAAGTCCTCAGTGGGGACCGTCACCCCATGGGGACATGGCCAGCCTGAGTAAGGGGCTGATGGCTGTTTGCAGGCTGACCAACCCCCTCTCCCTCAGTGGGGACTCTTACTCTATGGGGGTGTGGCCAGCCTGGATAAGGGGCTGAGGGCCATTTGCAGGCTGTCCACGCTTTCTGGTGACCCAGGCTCCTAGCCCTCCTTTTTTTCCCCCAGCTACTTCTTCAGCAGTGGCCAGGGTGGGCTGGAAGCCCCTCCTTGAACAGAGGCCAGGGCAGGATAGAAGCTTAGCTTCTTACATCACTGGGAGCAACCCAAGCCTCCTGCTCCCTCCAGCTCTGTGGCTGCCACCATCTTTGTTGGTTAATTTGCATATTCACTCCTGATTGGCTGGTGGGCATAGTGGAGGCACAAATTTCATGCACTGAGGTGGGGGTCTCACAGCCTGCCTGTGCCCTCTCAAGGGATGTCCAAATGACAATTGGACATCCTTAGTGCTCCCATGGAGGTGGGAGAGGCTCCCACCACTGCTGCTGTGCTTGCCAGCCATGAGCCCAGCTGAGAGCTTCTGGTTGATCAGTGCTTCCCCTGAAGGAGCACACTGGCCACCAAAGGGCAGCTCCTGGATCGAGTGTCAACTTCCACAATAAACATTAACTGGGGTTAACTAAACGCTATGCTCAAGTGTTTTTTCAATTAAAAATAAATCAGAAACAATCATTAGAATTAATAGATATACTTAAGGTCTATGGTCAATCAACTAACAAGTGGCAAGTCAGCAAAAAATGCTGAGTTTTTTTACATTGACTGCAGTGGAGGACCATTGAAAACACTTTTATGTAAGTTTTCAAGTGAATTGCTTGGTTTTTTTTTAGGATATTTCTATTATATATAACAAAGAACTCATTCTGAAAAATTCCTCCCAAACTTAAAAGCCCAATAGGATTTGCTTTTTCTTAGCTATTGGACATTTTTTTTTAATCTCATAGAGATGGTGAATTTAGTCACTTATTATGTTTCCACCTTTATTTAGTTTGACAGTCATAAAGCTTTAAGACACATATGGAACTTCCTTTAACAACTTAGCATCACTGATCTGAATCTTTATGTGTCAACCTTAACACTGGCTTTATTTTGCTAATCTATCTTTATTTTCTATTCTGTCCAGTTTATTTTTTATAGTGGATATATAAGAAACTGAATGAATTGTATCCCTTAGGTGGAAATTTCCACTTCCCTACAGTATCACAGATCTACTTAACCTGACATAACCTCACTATTGGCCACAGATAATTGACCCATGACCTAACCTGAACCAAATGAATCTCTTTCCTTTGGTTTTGGCTGAGGGAGGAGAAAGCAAAGTCAATCTCTAACCAGGGAACTCCAGTGAAGTTAAAACCTAGTACTATTAATGACCCTTTTCTACCTTGTGGATCAGGAACAAAGGGAAGGTGTTAATTATTAGAGGGCAGTGTGGACTGAATGCTGGGCAAGACCACAATTAAGAAACACTTACAGAAATCCTGGCAGGTACTCAGTTGGTTAGAGAGACCACCAGATATTCTAAGGTTATGGGTTACATCACTGGGCAGAATGCATACAAGAATCAACCAATGAATACATAAATAAGAGGAACAAATCCATACTTACCTCTCTCTAAAAATCAATGAATAAAAATGTAAGAAAAACTTAAGGAATGTGCCAACCACATTTAGTTTGTTTTATTTTATTTTATTAAACTTTATTGTTGAAAGAATTAGATATGTCCCATTTTTCCACATTTCCCTTTTCCCCATTCTCTATACCCCCCACCCGGCTCCCAGGCCTTTACTACCTGTTGTCTGTGTCCATGGGTTATGAATATACTCATATAAGTTCATTGGTTGATCTCTTTCCCCTTTCCTCCCCATCCCCTGCCCTGCCCACCCTCTGAGGTTTGACAGTCTGTTCCATGTTTCTATGTCTCTGAGTCTATTTTTGTTCATCGGTTTAGGTTTATGTTGTTCATTAGATTCTACATATGAGTGAGATTATGTGATACTTATCTTTCTCTGACTAGCATATTTCCCTTAGCATAATGCTTGCTAAGTCCATCCATGCTGTTTCAAATGGTAGGAGTTCTTTCATTTTTACATCTGCATAGTATTCCATTGTATAGATGTACCACAGGTTTTTATTCCACTCATCTACTGATGGGCACTTTGGCTGTTTCCAAATCTTAGCTATTGTAAATTGTGCTGCTATGAACTTAGGGGTGCATATATCTTTTCTGATTGGTGTTTCTAGATTCTTGGAATATGTTCCTAGAAGTGGGATTACTGGGTCTAATGGAAGTCCCATTTTTAATTTTTTGAGGAAACTCCAATCTGTTTTCCACAGAGTCAGCATTGGTTTGCATTCCCACCTGCAGTTTATGAGGGTTCTCTTTTCTCTACATCCTCACCAGCACTTGTCATTTGTTGATTTGTTGATTCTGACAAATGTGAGGCGGTAGCTCCTTTTCATTTTGATTTGCATCTCTCAGATGATTAGTGACATTCAGCATTTTTTTCCTATGTCTTTTTGGCTTTCTGTATGTTGGTTTTGGAGAAGTGTCCATTTTGCACATTTTTTAAGTTGGATTATTTATCTTCCTTTTGTTAAGTTGTATGAGTTCCCTATAAATTTTGGAGGTTAACCCCTTATTGGAGATAACATTGACAAATATGTTCTCAGATGTAGTGGGCTCTCTTATTATTTTGTCAATGATTTCTTTTGTTGTGCAGCAGCTTTTTATTTTGATGTCTCATTTGTTGAGATATATGCATAAACTATTGCTACCAGAGATGTCTGAGATTTTGGAAACAATGGTTTCTTCTAGGATTTTTATGGTTTCTTACATTTACGTTTTTTATCCATTTTGAATTTCTTTTTGTATAGGGATAGTTTGGTGGTCTAATTTCATTTTTTGCATGTATCTGTCCAGTTTTTCCAGCACCATTTATTGAAGAGACTGTATTGATTCCATTGTATGCTCTTATATTCTTTATCATATTAATTAAACGTGATGGCTTGGGTTGATTTCTCGATTTTCTGTTCTGTTCCATTGGTCTGTCTGCCCGTTCTTGTGCCAGTAGCAGGTTGTTTTGAGAACAGTGGTTTTGTAGTATAACTGATATGTGGTATTGTGATTCTTCCAACTGTGTTCTTCTTTCTCAAGGTTTTTGGGGATTTTTTTTTAATATCTGGTATTGTGATCCCTCCAACTGTGTTCTTCTTTCTCAAGGTTTTTGGGGACTTTAAAAAAAATTGTTCTAGATCTGTGAAATAAGCCATTGGGATTTGGATAGAAATTGCTTTGAATCTATAGATTGCTTTGGGTGGTGTAGGCACTTTAATGATGTTGATTCTACCAATCTATGAGCATGGTATATTCTTCCACTTGTGTATATCTTCTTCTGTCTCTTTTTTCAACATCCAGTAGTTTTCTGAGTACAGATCTTTACCTCCTTGGTTAAGTTCATTCCTAAATATAGTAATTTCTTTTGTTGCAATGATAAATGGGATTGTTTGTATAGTTTCCCTTTCTGAGTGTTCATTGTTGCCTTTTATTTCTTCTACTTGTCTTATAGCTACCACTAGCATTTCTGGTACTATGTCAAATAGAAGTAGTGAAAGTGGACATCCCTGTCTTATTCCTGTTCTTATGAGAAATGATTTTAGTTTTTATCCATTGAGTATGATGTGAACTGTAAGTTTGTCATATAAGACTTCTATTATGTTGAGGAAAGATCTCTCTATTTCCATTTTGTTGAGAGTTTTTTATCGAAAAAGGTGTTGGATATTGTTAAATGTTTTGTCTGCATTTATTGATATGATCAGGTGGTTTTTATCTTTTAGTTCGTTTATGTGCTGTATCACATTTATTGATTTGTGGATATTGTACCAACCTTGTATTCCTGGGATAAATCCCACTTGATCATGGTCTATGATCTTTCTAATATATTTCTGGATCCGATTTGCTAAAATTCCGTTGAGGATTTTAGCATCTATGTCATGTCCATCGGGGATATTGGCCTGCAATTCTCTTTATTTGTAGTGTCTTTATCTGATTTGGAGATTAGGGTAATCCTGAAGCCATAGAAAGAGTTTGGAAGTGTTCCTTCTTTTTGAAAGTTTTTGAGTAATTTGAGGAGGTTAAGTGTTAGTTCTTCTTTGAATGTTTGGTAAAACTTTCCTGTGAAGCCATCTGGCCCAGGGCTTTTGTTTGCTGGAAGATTTTTTTAATTACTGGTTTGATTTATCAATAGTTGTTAATCTATTCAGGTTTTTTTATTCTTTCTGATTGAGTTTTGGATTATTGTATTTTTCTATAAATGTGTCCATTTGATGAAGGTTTTCCAGTTTATTGCAATAGAATTGTTCATAATATTTTTTATGATCCTTTGTATCTCTGTTGGGTCAATTATTACTTCACCTCTTTCATTTTTTATTTTATTTGGGTCCACTCTCTTTATTTCTTGATGAGCCTGGCCAGAGGTTCATCAATCTTGTTTATTCTTTCAAAGAAGCAGATTTTGGTTTTATTAATCTTTTGCATTTTTTTGTCTCTCTGTAATTTATTTCTACTTTGAGCTTTATTATTATGTTCCTTCTACTTAATCTAGGTTTCTTGTTACTCTCTAATTTTTTAAGTTGTAAGGTTAGATAACTTATTACAAGTTTTTTTCCTTAGGTAAACCTGTAGTGATCTGAACTTTCCTCTCAGGACTGCTTTCACTGTGTCCCATAGATTTGGGGTTGTTGTGTTTTCATTGCCATTTGTTTCCAGTAGTTTTTTTTTTAATTTCTTCTTTGATCTCTTTGGTAACCAATTCATTGTTTAATTGCATGCTGTTTAGCCTCCAGGTGTTTGATTGTTTATGATTGCTTTTATTTCTAATTTCAAGCCACTGTGATCTGCAAAGGTGCTTGATATAATTTCAGTCTAGTTGAATTTGTAGAGAGTTAGCCTATTTGATCTATCTTTGAAATGTTCAAATGTGCACTTGAGAAGAATGAATATTCTGTAGCTTTGGGTTGAAATGTTCTGAAGATGTCAATTAGTTGCATCTGATCTAGTAAGGCATTTCAGATTGCTCTTTCCTTGTTGATATTTTGTCTGGAAGATTTATCCAATGATATCAATGGGGTATAAAATCTACTTTGATTGGCTTGCTGTTGATCTCTCCCTTGATATCATCAAGAAAGTTTTTATGTATTTGATGTTCCTGTATTAGATGCATATATGTTAACCAGAGTTATATTATCTTGTTATATTGATTCCTTTAGTGTTATGCAGTGGCCTCTGTCATGTCTTGTTATGCCCTTCACTTTGAGGTCTATTTTGTCAGATATAAGTATTGCTACCCCATCTTTTTTTTTTTTTTTTCATTTCCACTTGCCTGAAGAATTTTGTCCATCCTTTCACTTTCAGTCTGTGGGAGTCCTTTGTTCTGAGATGGGCCTCTTGTAGACAGCATATATATGGAAAATGTTTTCTTATCCATTCAACTACCCTATGTCTTTTGATTGGAGCATTCAATCCATTTATATTTAAGGTTATTATTGATAGGCACCTGTTTGTTGCCATTCCTTATGCCTGTGTTCTTTCTTCCCTTCCCATATTTTCTTTTTACAGCAGTCCCTTTAGTGTTTCTTGCATTGCTAGATTGGAGGTAATAAGCTTCCTTAGCTTTTTTTTTTTCTGTGAAGCTTCTGATTTCACCTTCAATTTTGAATGATAGTCTTGCTGGGGAATGTATTATTGGATTCAGTCCCTTGCTTTGAATCACTTTGTATACTACATTCCATTCTCTCTGACCTGATGTGTTTCTGTTGAGAAATCAGTTGATAATCTAATGGGAGATCCATTATTGGTAACTTCTTGTCTTTTTCTTGCAGTCTTTAAGATTCTTTCTTAGTCTTTTGCATTAACCAATTTAATTATGATGTGTCTTGGCGTGGGTCTTTTTGGGTTCATCTTGTTTGGGACTCTGCTTCTTGAATTTGTGTCTTTTTTCTTCCCCAAGTCTGGGAAGTTTTCTGTCATTATTTCTTCAAACATGTTCTCCATTTGTTAGTCAGCTATCTCTTTTTCTGTCATCCTTATTATGCAGATGTAGTTTCATTTCAAGTTGTCCCAAAGCTTCCTTAGACTCTCCTCCTGCTTTTTATTTTTATTTTTATTTTTCCAGTTGCTGATCTGCTTAGTGTTTTTTCTATCTTCTCTTCTAACTTGCTGATTTGTTCCTCAGCTTCTTCAAGTCCATTGTTGAAACTTTCATTGTGTTCTTTATTCTAGCTTTTGACATTCATTTTCTCTTTATTCTTACTCATGTTGTTGAAGTTCTCATTCAGCTACTTATAATTCTCACTGAGTTTTGTGTATATTTGTCATCCAGACATTTGAGCATACTTATAACCCTTACTCTTAAGCCTTTCTCTGATAAATTACTTTGCTCAGTTTTATTTAGTTCTTTTTCTGGCGATTCTCTCTTTCTTTGTTTATTTTTCTCCTCATATTTTATTTCCTGTTTTAATTTTTTTAAGTCTTAGATCTAACTGCTATGCCACCCAGATTTTTTGGTGGTGGTCATATGTAGACAATTTGTAGGACTCAGTGTTGCAGTCTGTCAGATCTCATGAACTGGTGTTCTAGGGGAGCCTCCTAGATAAGATATTTGGGTTCTCCTGATATAGTTGGATCTTGAACATTAATTTCCCATTCATGGATGGAGTCTTCTCACAGGTTTTATGACAATGTGACTCATCCCTGGCTTTGTCATGCAAGCTGTTGTGGTTGTGCTCATAGTCCCAGTTCTGTGGCAAGGGTCACCTGATGTCTCACTGACATGCAACTTACTGTAGGGTCCCAGAGTTTATGGAAGACTGATGTGCACTTGTGGCTCCCTGTGGGATTCCTGGAGTCCACACCCTGGGTGGCAGGGGGCCCTGAGCCCAAGGCTAGGGTAGCGCAACTGGCTGGTATGGTATAGTGTGACTCTTGCCAGAATGGCCTCACTATGAATCACAGGTGGAAAAGTGGGATGCCATAACCAGCATCTGGGGAACCCAGAGTCCCAGAGTCTTTGGGTGAGGCAGTGAGGCTTTGGCCAGAGTGGCTCTGCAGTCCAGGACCAGACTGGGTAGTGGTGAGGCTGGGCTCATAGTCACAACTGCTCTCCCCTTCAAGATGGCATGATTTCAGTGCCAGCAGCTGTAGCAGGGGCTTCCAATGAACAGGGAAATGCTGTTTCAGTTTTGTTTTGTGACTCAAAATCAACTTCCACCTCAGTCCCTCCTCTCTGAACTCCCCCTCCTTCTCCTATATTCTCACTCAGTGTATTCATTTTGTTTTATTGCTGCCATAACAAAATCAGTGCAAAGTTGTTGTATTAAAACAACAGCATTTATTATTTTAAAGTTCTGTGGGCCAGAAGTCTGTTATGGATCACATCAGATTACAATAAAAGAGTTGGCAGTCTGTATTCCTTCTGGTGACCACAGGGAGAATCTGTTTCCTGATCATTCAGGTGTTTGGCAAAATTCAGTTCATTGCTAATATAGACCTAAGAACCCAGTTTCCTTGCAGGCTGTCAGCTGGGAAGTGATTCAAATTCAGGGAAGCTATCTACATTCTTCAGCTCATCACCCTCTTCGTCTTCCCTTCATCTTCAAAATCAGTGACTGAAACTTCTGCCACCTCTTCCATTTTTACAGACTTTTGTGAGTAGATGGGTTCCCTGGTATCTCAATACCTCAAAGTCCTTAACCTCACCATATTAGCAAAATATTTTGGCATGTAAGATAACATATTCACAGGTCCTGATGATTCAGTCATGGACATCTTTGGGACCACACTTGTCACTGTACTTCTACTTTTCTTTTCTTTTTTTTTCCTTGTTCTTCAATATGTTTTTATTGGTTTGTGTTTAGAGAGAAAGGGATAGGGAGAGGGAGAGACCAACATCAATGAGGCAGAACCATGGATTGCCGGGCTTCACGGCCTGCTGGGGCCCGAGCCGGAACCGCCAGCAGCACCGCGGTGCGTGCACAGGTGACATCCAGCCAGCGAAGCCCACTGGCTCCCTCCTCATTTCCCCAAACACAACCTCTCGCATTTCGCCTCTCGGGCGCTTCTGGAAGGTCCCGCATCCTGACGGGTCTGTACTTCTACTTTTCTATACCCTGTCATAATATGGACTTTTCTATTTCAGGCATATGTATACAAGAATCCCATTATACACACACCCGGTGGTCTCTTTGTTGTCGCTGTTGTTAATCCTCACCCCACTATATTTTTTCCACTGCTTGTCAGAGAGAGAGCTGAAAGAAGGGAGAGAGGGAAAGAGAGACAGAGGAGAAAGAAACATGATATGAGACATATCTATTGGCTGCCTCTCACATGAGCCCTGATCAGAGTGGAGGAACGAAGTCACCACCCAGGGGCATGCCTTGGCTGGGAAGTGAACCAGAAACCCTTCAGTGCACAGGCCAATGCTCTAACCACGGAGCAATAGTGGGCAGGGCGCCTGGTTGTCTTTTACTGACATAATGCATCATTATGCCCAAGAAAGCTAAATCTAGCAGTGTTATGATTCCTTTACCTTATCTACCCCTTCTGTATTTCCAGTAGTGGTTATTGTCACTAAAACCCACCCACTCATCCAACCTGGAGATTACCCTTACCACTGTTTAATAATTTGGAACTTGTCAAACCCTTTTTGCTTCTTTATTTAGCATCTTTTCAAATATGTTTCTTTCTTTTTGTATCATCTCAGCTGATACATGCAATTCTCCTTTAAATTAATGAAATATTGAGCTCGAGAAAATGGCGGCAGAACTGAGCGATTTGATCTGAATCTGCTCACAGGGCAGAGGGAGGGAGCAGCTGAAAGTCGCGCAGGGAGCGTTTGTCGGGAACTAGGGGGACAGCTGTGCTCCAGGAGAAGATAGAGGACTGCTGGGCTGGCCTCCCCAGCCTGAGCGGCCCCAGTACTGCGGGGTTCTCTCCCTGAGCCAACTGTGGGAGGCTGCGCGCGGAGGCAGACCACGACATCTTGAAGGAGAAGGGCCTGAAAATATACAGCTATGGTACCAGTATGTGCTAGACCTCTGAGACTCCCGGAGCACCGGCGCCCAGTTGGCGCGGAGGCGCACAGAGCACAGGGAGCTCTAAACTCCAGCACAGAAAGGTCAGATTTCCCTGGGGGTACTTTGGGCTCGAAACTGAGGGGGCTGGCAATCTGGGAGATCTGCACCTCGGAACTCAAAACCTGGAGATCTGCACCTGAAATAAAATCTGTTGCTGTTGGAACTGGTAAACGTGGGAGAGGGCCCTTTGAACTGGTGGCAGAGTTAATCCCTGGAGCGCAATCAGTTTGGACAGGACAGAGGAGGGAAACCCGGAAGATTTTGGGAGGGTTCTGGCTGCTAAAACAGCAGTCACCATTAGAGAGGCAGTATTGTTTAGTTCAGGATAGAGAGGACCAATAGACCCAGAAGTCAATCTAGAAACACTGCCACCCAGGGGCCAAATCGCAAATTGACTCTTATGTGACAGGGAATTGATTATATTTTCTCTTCGACCTTGGGAATACAGTCTATTTTCATCTAATCTTTAATATCTTTTACTCTACCTCAACTTCACCTTTATACCACCACTCTCTGGCTAACCTTTCCCTATTTAGTGCCTTGTTTCCCTTACACTTTTCCCGCTTTAGATTTACCTAATTCTTTCCCTTTACCCCCTGTTAAAATTTCACCCCACTGATATATCTAATCTCCAACCACCTACTCCAAGTGCATATATAACTCTAGCTTCTCTGACTTCACTATCTTAAAGTGTTTTTATCCCTGTCCTGTTGTTGTTGTTTACTTGACTGTTGATTATATTGATTTTTTAAGCAGGTTTATGAGATTGATTTGCTTATTCTGTTATTTTGGTTTGTCTTGTAGGGGGGGTTATTTTTATTTTTGGTGTTGTTTCTTGTTTTGTTGTCCTCATCTGCATTGTTTTTGAGATAGATTTTTGCTTCTGTGTTCCCTCACCTCTCTTGATATTAGTAGTTGTATGTAATTTGTATCAACCTCCAAGTACTTGTTGCAGGTTTTGGTTTGGATTAGGGGCTGTCCTTTAGGAGTTTTCACCCCATAAATATAATTTACTCCTTTTTTTTTCTTCTCCCCCGTTCCCATTATCATTTTGGCATTACTGTCTTTCTTTTTTGTGAGTTTGTGTATGGGAGGGGCCTCTTTCTTTTTGTGTGAGGGTGGGTGTGTGAGTGTCTGTGTGTGTCTGGGGGAGGTTCTTTTTCTTTTTTCCCACCTATCACTGAATTTGCCTTTCTCTGGCGGTCACCTTTATTTGGAATTACAATTACTTTGACTACATTCTGGTTCAGTGCCTGGTGCATTGCACCTGGTTGTGTTGTATTTTGTGCCTTTAAATCAACGCAGGAGAGTGAGAACTACATAACCAGATACACAGGGAAGAGAGACCATGGGAAGACAAAGAAACAGCCCACATATGAAAGAAAAGCAAGGCTCACCTGAAAAGGAGGTAAACGAAATGGAAGTTAACAACCTGTCAGAGAAAGAATTCAGAGAAATGGTCATAAGGTGGCTGAAAAGAATGGAAGACAAATTTGATAATATGAGTAAGAACCAAGAGGAAATGAGGAAGACCCAAGAAGAAATGGAGAAGAGCCATGAAGAAATGAAGAAGAGCCAAGAAGAAATGAAAAGTGACATTGCTGAAGTAAAGAACTCAATAGAAAGTATTAAGAGTAGACTAGAAGAAGCAGAGGATCGCATCAGTGAGCTAGAAGACCAGGTAGGAAAAAATAACCAAGTAGAGCAGCTTCTAGAAAAAAAATTAAAAAGCAGGAGGAGAGCCTAAGGGAACTTTGGGACAACAAGAAACAAAACAACATCCGTATAATTGGGCTTCCAGAAGGACAGGAAACTGAGCAAGGAATAGATAACCTGTTGGAACAAATAATGACAGAAAACTTTCCTGATATAAGAAAGGAAAAACCCACACAAATCCAAGAAGCTCACAGAGTCCCAAGCAAAATAAACCCCAAAAGACCTACGCCAAGACACATTATAATTAAATTGGCAAACACCAATGACAAAGTAAGAAACTTTAAACCTGCCAGAGAGAGACAGAAAGTCACCTACAAAGGAACCCCCATCAGACTAACAAGTGATCTCTCAACAGAAACCTATCAGGCCAGAAGGCAGTGGAATGAAATTTAAAAAGTCATGCAAAGGAAGGGTCTGAATCCTAGAATACTATACCCAGCAAGGCTCTCAATCAAAATTGAAGGTCAAATCAGGAGCTTCACAGATAAAAAAGGACTAAGGGAATTTGTCACCACCAAACCAGCAAAGCAAGAAATGTTGAAGGATCTGCTGTAAAAAGAAATAGGAAGCGAAGAAGGAACACAGGGGTAAAGAACAAAAATGGCAACATATAAGCACCTATCAATAATAACTTTAAATGTAAACGGTTTAAATGCTCCAATCAAAAGACATAGGGTAATAGGCTGGATAAGAAAACACAACCCATGTATCTGCTGTCTACAAGAAACCCACCTCCGAAAAAAAGACGCACACAGACTGAGGATGAAAGGTTGGAAAAAAGTTATTCAGGCGAATGAAATTGAAAAAAGAGCTGGGGTAGCCATACTTATATCTGAAAAATTAGATCAAAAAAGTGAAGGACATAACAAGAGATAAAGAAGGCCACTTCATAATACTAAATGGAGCAATCCAACAAGAAGAAATAACTCTGGTAAACATATACGCACCCAATACAGGAGCACCCAAATATATACAAAAACTCCTAGAGGACATCAAGGGAGAGATAGACAGCAATACAATCATAGTAGGAGACTTTAATACCCCTCTATCAACACTGGACAGATCCTCTAAACAAAAAATCAGTAAAGAAACATAAATCCTCAATGACTCACTGGACCAGATGGAATTAATTGACATCTTCAGATCATTTCACCCCAAAGCCACAGAATATACATTCTTTTCAAGTGCCCATGGGTCATTCTCAAAGATAAACCATGTTTTGGGTCATAGGAAAAGTCTCTCCAAATTCAAGAAGATAGAAATCATATCAAGTATATTCTCAGATCACAGTGGCATAAAGCTGGAAATCAACTACAATAGAAACAATCCAAAGAAATCGAACACATGGAGACTAAACAGCATGCTATTAAACTATGACTGGGTTACTAGAGAGATTAAGGAAGAGATAGAAAATATCATGGAAACAAATGACAATGATAGCACAACAATCCAAAATCTATGGGACACTGTGAAAGCAGTTTTGAGAGGGAAGTTCATAGCTCTACAATCCTACTGCAAAAAACTAGGAACAGCGGCAATAAATTATCTAACCCAACAACTCAAAGAGTTAGAAAGAAAGCAACAAGAAAACCCCAGTGTAAGCAGAAGGAAGGAAATAATAAAGATCAGAGCAGAAATAAATGACATAGAGACCAATGAAAGAATACAGAAGATCAACAAAACCAAGAGGTGGTTCTTTGAAAGGATAAACAAGATTGATGAACCTCTAGCCAGACTCACCAAGAAGCAAAGAGAGAGGACCCTAATAAATAAAATCAGAAATGAAAGAGGTGAAATAACAACAGACCCCATTGAAATACAAAGGATTGTTAAAAAAATACTATGAACAACTCTATTCCAACAAACTGGATAACCTGGAGGAAATGGATATGTTTCTAGAAAAATATAACCTCCCAAAACTCAATCAAGAAGAATCTAAACAACTCAATAGACCAATAACTGTGGAAGAAATTGAAGCAGTCATCATAAAGCTTCCAGCAAACAAAAGCCTAGGGCCAGACGGCTTCACAGGGAAGTTTTACCAAACATTCATGGAAGAACTAAAACCTATACTCCTCAGACTATACCAGAAAATTCAAGAGGATGGAATACTTCCAAACTCCTTCTATGAAGCTAACATCATCCTAATACCAAAACCAGATAAAGACAACACAATGAAAGAGAATTACAGGCCAATATCCCTCATGAATATAGATGCCAAAATCCTCAATAAAATTCTAGCAAATCAGATCCAGCAGTACATCAGAAAGATCATACACCATGACCAAGTCGGATTTATCCCAGGAATGCAAGGATGGTACAATATCCGCAAATCAATAAATGTGATACATCACATAAACAAATTGAGAGATAAAAATCACATAGTCATATCAATTGATGCAGAAAAAGCATTTGACAAAATCCAACATCCTTTCTTAATAAAAACTCTCAATAAGGTAGGAATAGAGGGATCATACCTCAACATAATAAAAGCCATATATGATAAACCCACAGCATACATCATACTCAATGGGCAAAAACTACAACCATTTCCCTTAAGAACAGGAACAAGACAGGGTTGCCCACTTTCACCACTCCTGTTCAACATAGTACTGGAAGTATTAGCTGTTGCAATTAGACAAGAAGAAGAACTAAAAGGCATCCAAATTGGAAAAGAAGAAGTTAAGCTATCCTTATTTGCAGATGACATGATATTGTATATCAAAAACCCGAAAGACTCCATAAAAAAGTTAGTAGACTTAATAAATGAGTTCAGCAATGTAGCAGGCTACAAAATTAATGCCATGAAATCTATGGCATTTCTATACACTAATACTGAACTTACAGAAAGAGAGACTAAAAAAGCAATCCCATTTACCATCACACCAAAAAAATTATGATAACTAGGAATAAATTTAACTAAGGAGGTAAAAGATCTATTCGTGGAAAACTACAGGACACTGAAAAAAGCGATAGAGGAAGATGTAAACAGGTGGAAGAACATTCCATATTCATGGATTGAGAGAATCAACATAAATAAAATGTCCATACTACCCAAAGCAATCTATAAATTTAATGCACTCCCCATTAAAATACCAATGGCATATTTCACAGACCTAGAAAGAACTCTCCAAAAATTCATCTGGAACAAAAAAGGCCCTGAAAAGCCACAGCAATCCTGAGAAAGAAGCACAAAGTCGGTGGGATTTCCATACCAGATTTCAAGCTGTATTACAAGGCTACTGTTCTCAAAACAGCCTGGTACTGGCACAAGAACAGACATATAGATCAATGGAATAGAATAGAGAATCCGGATATCAACCCAATCCACTATGCTCAATTAATATTTGACAAAGGAGGCATGAACATAAAATGGAGTCAAGACAGTCTCTTCAATAAATGGTGTTGGGAAAATTGGACAAATACATGCAAAAAAATGAAACTAGAGCACCAACTTACACCATACACAAAAATAAACTCAAAATGGATACAGGACTTAAACGTAAGACCGGAAACCATAAAAATATTAGAGGAATCTACAGGAAATAAAATCTCAGAGATATGCCAAAAGAACTTCTTTGATGATACTACTCCTAGGGCAATGGAAGCTAAAGAGAAAATAAACAAATGGGACTACATCAAAATCAAAAGCTTTTGCACAGCTAAAGAAACCATCAACAAAACAACACGAAAACCCACTGTATGGGAGAACATTTTTGCAAATGTTATTAGTGATAAAGGTTTAATCTCAAGCATCTACAGGCAACTTACCCAACTCAATAAAAGGAGGACAAATGATCCAATAAAAAAATGGGCAACAGACCTAAATAGAATCTTCACGAAAGAAGACAAAAGAAAGGCCCAGAGACATATGAAAACGTGCTCAAAGTAACTAATTATCCGAGAGATGCAAATCAAAACAACTATGCGGTACCATCTCACACCTGTCAGAATGTCTTATATCAACAAATCATCAAACGACAAGTGCTGGCGAGGATGCGGAGAAAAAGGAACTCTCGTGCACTGCTGGTGGGATTGTAGACTAGTACAGCCACTGTGGAGAACAGTATGGAGTTTCCTCAAAAAACTAAAAATGGAGCTCCCATTCGATCCAGTGATCCCACTTCTAGGAATATACCCCAAGAAATTAGAAAGGCGAATTAGAAAGGATATATATACCCCTATGTTCATAGCAGCACAATTTACCATAGCTAAGATTTGGAAACAGCCAAAGTGCCCATCGGCAGATGAGTGGATTAAAAAACTATGGTACATTTACACAATGGAATACTACGCTGGGGAAAAAAAGAAGGAGCTCCTACCATTTGTAACAACATGGATGGATTTGGAGAGCATTATGCTAAGTGAAATTAGCCAGGCAGAGAAAGACAAATATCACATGATCTCACTCATTTGAGGAATACAATCAATGACATAAAATGATGAACAAGAATGGATCCAGAGACTGAGAAAAGTCCATCAGGATGTCAAACCTCAGGGTAAGTGGCAGGTGGTGAGAGTAAGTGGAAAAGTCAATATACTTGAACTCTTGAACTGAGGTAAGTGATTTGTGTTTTTACATCCCTGACAAAGTTTATATAAAATTATAAAAAAATGGCAGCTAGTCTGACATTGAATTGACATGGCCTAGAGCTTGTCATATCCTATGGAGACCAGTCCTTAGGCTAGGCCCTGCTTAACCTACCGTGACACCATAATACCCTTACATGATATTATCCTACAATGTCATTATAATATTTGATATTTGACAACAGCATATTATACAATTATCCCAAATAAACTTACAAACTAATTCTTTTAATGGTGGGCAGCAACTTAAAAAAGGATAGGAAAGAAATTAATCCCTTTCAGAAGGAATTAAGGCACTGGGAAGGCATCCGAGCGTTCGATATTGGCCCTTCTTGCCCTTTCTGCCAAGAGGGACCTTCTTGTTACTATCTAAATACACACAGCTGATGCCAGAGTTTTCAGTTCCAGCTCTGGCTGAAGCCTTTGGGCAGCTGGCACCATGGATCTGTATCTCGAACAATGGTGTAAGCTGGGCCCTCTCTGGAGAAGAAACCTGGTTCCCCCGAGATATCTGATCAGTACCGGGACCCCGCCAGCAGGCGAGGGGACCCCAAGGCAGGTACTGGACGTGGAGGCCACAGGGGGCATAGGCTACAAAGGAGACAGAACTGAACCTCACATCACCCTGTTAGGCCCTGGAGGATGGCTGGTTAGCCAGAGACGGGTACGATTCCTCAGGGAAGGAACAACCTAAGACAGGCACAGTCGCAGAGGGGCCAACAGGAGAGAACTAAAAGGTCAACAGAGGTGGGGCACAGACCCTCATCCACAAACCTTGCAGGGGTTTGAATTCTCACCCCTCCTGAGGGAGGTCTCCTACCCCCACGGCTGCTTCGTCTCCCACGCACAACTCATACGGGGACCCAGGTTGTAGACAGAGACTCGGCCAGCAATAGCTGCTCTATATCTAAATTCAGTCTATTACCAGGAATGCTCAGGACCTACTCAAAATTGCAAATATTCCTTTCCACTAGTATTTACAGGGTAAACTAAGATTTCTGCTTGAGTATTAAAATTGACAGGAAAATAGTAATCAAGTTTTCAGATTAATTTAAATTAGCCAAGTGAAATAAGTGAATACTCAAGAAAATTATAGTGTACTAGACAAAAAGCTTTTCCTAAAACATTAACTAAAAAATATATTAGTAGTTCATCTCACTCTAAATTTGCCTAACATCCAAAGAACCTAAAGCAGTCATATTTGTGTGCAAAAATTAAAATTTAAAATTACCAAGACTGCAATATAAAATTTCCAAAAGTCCCTATTAATCAAAAAAGGGGAGGGGACAGCTGGATAATATCATGTAAGGAAAACAATATCGAGTAAGTAAAATACATCTAGAAATTTCTTACTCCAGTAAAGTAAATTCCATTTGTAAAAACAATTGCAGGACACCCATGAAAAAACACACATGGTGTCAAAATAAGCCAATGGAAAATCATTTAGGCAAAAATTAAAAAGAATCTCAAGTCTATTTTGCAGAGAGGATCCTTTTGTTAACTTTTGGTCGAGAATGTGTTTGTGTGTTTTCAGAGAACAACTCCAAGACCATGTGGGTTCCTGCGACTTTGAGGAACTGATGGATCTGTTCCAGTCACAAGGATGGTCCAGAGATGGGGGACACTGATGACACCTTCCCATGCTAGCAGTAGGCACCTGTGCATGTCTGCAGGCAGCTCAGGACCAAACCAGAGAGGATGGATCTTGCATTCCATCTTGAAAAAAATGTGATCTATTTTTTCCTTAAATTTCATTTCATTAAAGAGATCAAAAGGCAGCTTCATCCAGCCAGCTCCCAGGGTGACCAGGGACAGATGAAGTAAAAATCTGGGACTTGTTTTACCCAGCTTCGTGACACATTATTTAGATTACTATGTCACATAATAACATGTATGATGTAGTTCAATTATAACTGATGTAAGAAGAAAGCATGAAAATGATCTTGAAACAAGCTTGCCAACCGAGCTTCTTGAGAATATCTAATCCTTTACTGGTGGCAACTTAATAGAAAAAAAATTAAATCATCAGCAACCTTTACCTTATTTGGTACTTAAACTTTACTTTCAAAAATAGATCACATTTTTTTTCAATTTCTAACATTTTGCTGAAAATATGAACTTTTGGGCTGTTTGATTTTCTAGACTGATTTAAGTAGCTAAAAGTTTGGATTTGATGTGTGCATCCCTAAACTTTGCTTTTAACACCTGTTTGCTTTTTTAGGTCCATTCAGTCGGCACTATTGTGTGCCGTCTGTGTTCAGGGTACTATGCTAGACCTTCTCTACAATAGCAGAGCTGTTCAAATATATAAAATGCAAAAAGAGAATCACACATTGTTTAAAAAAGTAAAGTGTCTCAAGTATATAAAGAATGCTAAAAAGAAATACCTAAAAGGTACAGGAGAGTGCAGAAGAGACAAGCAAACTGTCAAGGGAGTACAGAGGAAGCTTAAGTCTTAGCAAATGAACAGCAGTTTAGCAGAGAATACAAAAGTTTCAGAAGGAGGGAGAATTAAAAATCATTTGAAGGGAAATACAACAGTATGTGCACAAATAAAAAGGGAACTGCAAGAAGGGGACATAAATAGACTGAGGATATAAGGAGGAGAACAAGAGGGATGAGGATAAACAAGTATATAGAAATCAAGTCATAGACAACTCTGACTGTTTATAAAGAGCCATCAAACTATATAAGAAAATAAGTGATAAGAGTTATATTAAATAAAAATAGGTGGGAATGTGTTGAAGAACAATGGGAAAGAACTATAAAGGGACAGAATGAGTATGAATATTTCATTAATTTATTTTATTTTTTTAATATATTTTTATTGATTTTTTGCAGTATAACTTATAATTAATAGTAGAACATATTTTCTTTCCCCCCCCCTTATCCTCCCCCAAGCCTCCCCTACCCCCCAGCACATATCCCCACCTTCCCCCCTCCCCGCCCCAGTGTCTTTCATTCATTGGTTATGCTCATATGCATGCATACAAGTCCTTCAGTTGATCTCTCCCCCGCCACCCGCATCCGCCTCCCATCCACAGAAGCCTTCCCCTGTAGCTTGACAGCCTGTTCAAGGCCACAATGCCTCTATATCAATCACTCTCCCCTGTTTCTTTTCTTCAAAAATATCTTGCCTCTGCATACTAGAAATAAATGTATAAGAACAAAAAGTGTTTCAGTCTCAGTTTCAATGTCCAACTTTTCTGAGTCCCAGTTTCAGTGTCAAATAATTCATTATGTGTATAAGTCAGCAATGGTATCCAGATGGTGGACACATCGTGGGAATGCAAGATCCATCCTCTCTGGTTTGGTCCTGAGCTGCCTGCAGACATGCACAGGTGCCTACTGCTAGCATGGCAAGGTGTCATCAGTGTCCCCCATCTCTGGACCATCCTTGTGACTGGAACAGATCCATCAGTTCCTCAAAGTCGCAGGAACCCACATGGTCTTGGAGTTGTTCTCTGAAAACACACAAACACATTCTCGACCAAAAGTTAACAAAGGGATCCTCTCTGCAAAATAGACTTGAGATTCTTTTTAATTTTTGCCTAAATGATTTTCCATTGGCTTATTTTGACACCATGTGTGTTTTTTCATGGGTGTCCTGCAATTGTTTTTACAAATGGAATTTACTTTACTGGAGTAAGAAATTTCTAGATGTATTTTACTTACTCGATATTGTTTTCCTTACATGATATTATTCCACTGTCCCCTCCCCTTTTTTGATTAATAGGGACTTTTGGAAATTTTATATTGCAGTCTTGGTAATTTTAAATTTTAATTTTTGCACTCAAATATGACTGCTTTAGGTTCTTTGGATGTTAGGCAAATTTAGAGTGAGATGAACTACTAATATATTTTTTAGTTAATGTTTTAGGAAAAGCTTTTTGTCTAGTACACTATAATTTTCTTGAGTATTCACTTATTTCACTTGGCCAATTTAAATTAATCTGAAAACTTGATTACTATTTTCCTGTCAATTTTAATACTCAAGCAGAAATCTTAGTTTACCCTGTAAATACTAGTGGAAAGGAATATTTGCAATTTTGAGTAGGTCCTGAGCATTCCTGGTAATAGACTGAATTTAGATATAGAGCAGCTATTGCTGGCCGAGTCTCTGTCTACTACCTGGGTCCCCGTATGAGTTGTGCGTGGGAGACGAAGCAGCCGTGGGGGTAGGAGACCTCCCTCAGGAGGGGTGAGAATTCAAACCCCTGCAAGGTTTGTAGATGAGGGTCTGTGCCCCACCTCTGTTGACCTTTTAGTTCTCTCCTGTTGGCCCCTCTGCGACTGTGCCTGTCTTAGGTTGTTCCTTCCCTGAGGAATCTTACCCGTCTCTGGCTAACCAGCCATCCTCCGGGGCCAAACAGGGTGATGTGAGGTTCAGTTCTGTCTCCTTTGTAGCCTATGCCCCTGTGGCCTCCACGTCCAGTACCTGCCTTGGGGTCCCCTCGCCTGCTGGCGGGGTCCCGGTACTGATCAGATATCTCGGGGGAACCAGATTTCTTCTCCAGAGAGGGCCCAGCTTACACCATTGGTTGAGATACAGATCCATGGTGCCAGCTGCCCAGAGGCTTCAGCCAGAGCTGGAACTGAAAACTCTGGCATCAGCTGTGTGTATTTGGATAGTAAGAAGAAGGTCCCTCTTGGCAGAAAGGGCAAGAAGGGCCAATATAGAATGCTCGGATGCCTTACCAGTGCCTTGATTCCTTCTGAAAGGGATTAATTTCTTTCCTATCCTTTTTTAAGTTGCTGCCCACCATTAAAAGAATTAGTTTGTAAGTTTATTTGGGATAATTGTATAATATGCTGTTGTCAAATATCAAATATTATAATGACATTGTAGGATAATATCATGTAAGGGTATTATGGTGTCACGGTAGGTTAAGCAGGGCCTAGCCTAAGGACTGGTCTCCATAGGATATGACAAGCTCTAGGCCATGTCAATTCAATGTCAGACTAGCTGCCATTTTTTTTATAATTTTATATAAACTTTGTCAGGGATGTAAAAACACAAATCACTTACCTTAGTTCAAGAGTTCAAATATATTGACTTTTCCACTTACTCCCACCAGCTGCCACTTACCGTGAGGTTTGACATTCTGATGGACTTTTCTCAGTCTCTGGATCCATTCTTGTTCATCATTTTATGTCATTGATTGTATTCCACAAATGAGTGAGATCATGTGATATTTGTCTTTCTCTGCCTGGCTAATTTCACTTAGCATAATGCTCTCCAAATCCATCCATGTTGTTACAAATGGTAGGAGCTCCTTCTTTTTTTCCCCAGCGTAGTATTCCATTGTGTAAATGTACCATAGTTTTTTAATCCACTCATCTGCTGATGGGCACTTTGGCTGTTTCCAAATCTTAGCTATGGTAAATTGTGCTGCTATGAACATAGGGGTATATATATCCTTTCTAATTCGCCTTTCTAATTTCTTGGGGTATATTCCTAGAAGTGGGATCACTGGATCGAATGGGAGCTCCATTTTTAGTTTTTTGAGGAAACTCCATACTGTTCTCCACAGTGGCTGGACTAGTCTACAATCCCACCAGCAGTGCACGAGAGTTCCTTTTTCTCCACATCCTCGCCAGCACTTGTCATTTGATGATTTGTTGATATAAGACATTCTGACAGGTGTGAGATGGTACCGCATAGTTGTTTTGATCTGCATCTCTCGGATAATTAGTTACTTTGAGCACGTTTTCATATGTCTCTGGGCCTTTCTTTTGTCTTCTTTCGTGAAGATTCTATTTAGGTCTGTTGCCCATTTTTTTATTGGATCATTTGTCCTCCTTTTATTGAGTTGGGTAAGTTGCCTGTAGATGCTTGAGATTAAACCTTTATCACTAATAACATTTGCAAAAATGTTCTCCCATACAGTGGGTTTTCGTGTTGTTTTGTTGATGGTTTCTTTAGCTGTGCAAAAGCTTTTGATTTTGATGTAGTCCCATTTGTTTATTTTCTCTTTAGCTTCCATTGCCCTAGGAGTAGTATCATCAAAGAAGTTCTTTTGGCATATCTCTGAGATTTTATTTCCTGTAGATTCCTCTAATATTTTTATGGTTTCCGGTCTTACGTTTAAGTCCTGTATCCATTTTGAGTTTATTTTTGTGTATGGTGTAAGTTGGTGCTCTAGTTTCATTTTTTTGCATGTATTTGTCCAATTTTCCCAACACCATTTATTGAAGAGACTGTCTTGACTCCATTTTATGTTCATGCCTCCTTTGTCAAATATTAATTGAGCATAGTGGATTGGGTTGATATCCGGATTCTCTATTCTATTCCATTGATCTATATGTCTGTTCTTGTGCCAGTACCAGGCTGTTTTGAGAACAGTAGCCTTGTAATACAGCTTGAAATCTGGTATGGAAATCCCACCGACTTTGTGCTTCTTTCTCAGGATTGCTGTGGCTTTTCAGGGCCTTTTTTGTTCCAGATGAATTTTTGGAGAGTTCTTTCTAGGTCTGTGAAATATGCCATTGGTATTTTAATGGGGAGTGCATTAAATTTATAGATTGCTTTGGGTAGTATGGACATTTTATTTATGTTGATTCTCTCAATCCATGAATATGGAATGTTCTTCCACCTGTTTACATCTTCCTCTATCGCTTTTTTCAGTGTCCTGTAGTTTTCCACGAATAGATCTTTTACCTCCTTAGTTAAATTTATTCCTAGTTATCATAATTTTTTTGGTGTGATGGTAAATGGGATTGCTTTTTTAGTCTCTCTTTCTGTAAGTTCAGTATTAGTGTATAGAAATGCCATAGATTTCATGGCATTAATTTTGTAGCCTGCTACATTGCTGAACTCATTTATTAAGTCTACTAACTTTTTTATGGAGTCTTTCGGGTTTTTGATATACAATATCATGTCATCTGCAAATAAGGATAGCTTAACTTCTTCTTTTCCAATTTGGATGCCTTTTATTTCTTCTTCTTGTCTAATTGCAACAGCTAATACTTCCAGTACTATGTTGAACAGGAGTGGTGAAAGTGGGCAACCCTGTCTTGTTCCTGTTCTTAGGGGAAATGTTTGTAGTTTTTGCCCATTGAGTATGATGTATGCTGTGGGTTTATCATATATGGCTTTTATTATGTTGAGGTATGATCCCTCTATTCCTACCTTATTGAGAGTTTTTATTAAGAAAGGATGTTGGATTTTGTCAAATGCTTTTTCTGCATCAATTGATATGACTATGTGATTTTTATCTCTCAATTTGTTTATGTGATGTATCACATTTATTGATTTGCGGATATTGTACCATCCTTGCATTCCTGGGATAAATCCTACTTGGTCGTGGTGTATGATCTTTCTGATGTACTGCTGGATCTGATTTGCTAGAATTTTATTGAGGATTTTGGCATCTATATTCATGAGGGATATTGGCCTGTAATTCTCTTTCATTGTGTCATCTTTATCTGGTTTTGGTATTAGGGTGATGCTAGCTTCATAGAAGGAGTTTGGAAGTGTTCCATCCTCTTGAATTTTCTGGAATAGTCTGAGGAGGATAGGTTTTAGTTCTTCCTTGAATGTTCGGTAAAACTCCCCTGTGAAGCTGTCTGGCCCTGGGCTTTTGTTTGCTGGAAGCTTTATGATGACTGCTTCAATTTCTTCCACAGTTATTGGTCTATTGAGTTGTTTAGATTCTTCTTGATTGAGTTTTGGGAGGTTATATTTTTCTAGAAACATATCCATTTCCTCCAGGTTGTCCAGTTTGTTGGAGTAGAGTTGTTCATAGTATTTTTTAACAATCCTTTGTATTTCAATGGGGTCTGTTGTTATTGCACCTCTTTCATTTCTGATTTTATTTATTAGGGTCCTCTCTCTTTGCTTCTTGGTGAGTCTGGCTAGAGGTTCATCAATCTTGTTTATCCTTTCAAAGAAGCAGCTCTTGGTTTCGTTGATCTTCTGTATTGTTTCTTTGGTCTCTATGTCATTTATTTCTGCTCTGATCTTTATTATTTCCTTCCTTCTGCTTACACTGGGGTTTTCTTGTTGCTTTCTTTCTAACTCTTTGAGTTGTTGGGTTAGATAATTTATTGCCGCTGTTCCTAGTTTTTTGCAGTAGGATTGTAGAGCTATGAACTTCCCTCTCAGAACTGCTTTCACTGTGTCCCGTAGATTTTGGATTGTTGTGCTATCATTGTCATTTGTTTCCATGATGTTTTCTATCTCTTCCTTAATCTCTCTAGTAACCCAGTCATAGTTTAATAGCATGCTGTTTAGTCTCCATGTGTTCGATTTCTTTGGATTGTTTCTATTGTAGTTGATTTCCAGCTTTATGCCACTGTGATCTGAGAATATACTTGATATGATTTCTATCTTCTTGAATTTGGAGAGACTTTGCCTATGACCCAATACACGGTCTATCTTTGAGAATGACCTATGGGCACTTGAAAAAAATGTATATTCTGTGGCTTTGGGGTGAAATGATCTGAAGATGTCAATTAATTCCATCTGGTCCAGTGAGTCATTGAGAATTGATGTTTCTTTACTGATTTTTTGTTTAGAGGATCTGTCCAATGGTGATAGTGGGGTATTAAAGTCTCCTACTATGATTGTATTGCTGTCTATCTCTCCCTTGATGTCCTCTAGGAGTTTTTGTATATATTTGGGTGCTCCTGTATTGGGTGCGTATATGTTTACCAGAGTTATTTCTTCTTGTTGATTGCTCCCTTTAGTATTATGAAGTGGCCTTCTTTATCTCTTGTTATGTCCTTCACTTTTTGATCTAATTTTTCAGATATAAGTATGGCTACCCCAGCTCTTTTTTCAATTTCATTCGCCTGAATAACTTTTTTCCAACCTTTCATCCTCAGTCTGTGTGCGTCTTTTTTTCGGAGGTGGGTTTCTTGTAGACAGCAGATACATGGGTTGTGTTTTCTTATCCAGCCTATTACCCTATGTCTTTTGATTGGAGCACTTAAACCGTTTACATTTAAAGTTAATATTGATAGGTGCTTATATGTTGCCATTTTTGTTCTTTGCCCCTGTGTTCCTTCTTCGCTTCCTATTTCTTTTTACAGCAGATCCTTTAGCATTTCTTGCATTGCTGGTTTGGTGGTGACAAATTCCCTTAGTCCTTTTTTATCTGTGAAGCTCCTGATTTGACCTTCAATTTTGATTGAGAGCCTTGCTGGGTACAGTATTCTAGGATTCAGACCCTTCCTTTGCATGACTTTGTAGATTTCATTCTACTGCCTTCTGGCCTGATAGGTTTCTGTTGAGAGATCACTTGTTAGTCTGATGGGTGTTCCTTTGTAGGTGACTTTCTGTCTCTCTCTGGCAGCTTTAAAGATTCTTACTTTGTCATTGGTGTTTGCCAATTTAATTATAATGTGCCTGGACGTAGGTCTTTTGGGGTTTATTTTGCTTGGGACTCTGTGAGCTTCTTGGATTTGTGTGGGTTTTTCCTTTCCTATACCAGGAAAGTTTTCTGTCATTATTTCTTCCAACAGGTTTTCTATTCCTTGCTCAGTTCCTGTCCTTCTGGAAGCCCAATTATACGGATGTTGTTTTGTTTCATGTTGTCCCAAAGTTCTCTTAGGCTCTCCTCCTGCTTTTTAATTTTTTTTTCTAGAAGCTGCTCTACTTGTTTATTTTTTCCTACCTGGTCTTCTAGCTCACTGATGCGATCCTCTGCTTCTTCTAGTCTACTCTTAATACTTTCTATTGAGTTCTTTACTTCAGCAATGTCACTTTTCATTTCTTCTTGGCTCCTCTTCATTTCTTCGTGGCTCCTCTTCATTTCTTCATGGCTCTTCATCATTTCTTCCTGGGTCTTCCTCATTTCCTCTTGGTTCTTACTCATATTATCAAATTTGTCTTCCATTCTTTTCAGCCACCTTATGACCATTTCTCTGAATTCTTTCTCTGACAGGTTGTTAACTTCCATTTCGTTTACCTCCTTTTCTGGCGAGCCTTGCTTTTCTTTCATATGTGGGCTATTTCTTTGTCTTCCCATGGTCTCTCTTCTCTTTGTATGTGGTTATGTAGTTCTCACTCTCCTGCGTTGATTTAAAGGCACAAAATACAACACAACCAGGTGCAATGAACCAGGCACTGAACCGGAATGTAGTCAAAGTAATTGTAATTCCAAATAAAGGTGACCGCCAGAGAAAGGCAAATTCGGTGATAGGTGGGAAAAAAGAAAGGGAACCTCCCCCAGACACACACAGACACTCACACACCCACACTCAGACAAAAAAGAAAGAGACCCCCCCACACACATACACTCACAAAAAGGAAAGACAGGAATGCAAAATGATAATGGGAAAAGGGGGAGAAGAAAAAAAAGAAATAAAAGGAGTAAATTATAAATGTGGGGTGAAAACTCCTATAGGACAGCCCGTAATTCAAACCAAAACCTGCAACAAGTACTTGGAGATTGATACAAATTACATACAACTACTAATATCAAGAGAGGTGAGGGAACTCAGAAGCAAAAATCTATCTCAAAAACAATGCAGATGAGGACAACAAAACAAGAAACAACACCAAAAATAAAAATAACCCCCCCTACAAGACAAACCAAAATAACAGAATAAGCAAATCAATCTCATAAACTTGCTTTAAAAATCAATATAATCAACAGTTAAGTAAACAATAACAACAGGACAGGGCTAAAAACACTTTAAGATAGTGAAGTCAGAGAAGCTAGAGGTATATATGCACTTGGATTAGGTGGTTAGAGATTAGATATATCAGTGGGGTGAAATTTTAACAGGGGGTAAGGGGAAAGAATTAGGTAAATCTAAAGCGGGAAAAGTGTAAGGGAAACAAGGCACTAAATAGGGAAAGGTTAGCCAGAGAGTGGTGGTATAAAGGTGAAGTTGAGGTAAAATAAAAGATACTAAAGATTAGATGAAAACAGACTGTATTCCCAAGGTCGAAGAGAAAATATAATCAATTCCCTGTGTCACACAAGAGTCAATTTGTGATTTGGCCCCTGGGTGGCAGTGTTTCTAGATTGACTTCTGGGTCTATTGGTCCTCTTTATCCTGAACTAAACAATACTGCCTCTCTAATGGTGACTGCTGTTTTAGCAGCCAGAACCCTCCCACAATCTTCCGGGCTTCCCCCCTCTGTCAGGTCCAAACCGATTGCGCTCCAGGGATCAACTCTGCCACCAGCTCCAAGGGCCCTCTCCCAAGTTCACCAGCTTCAACAGCCACAGATTCTATTTCAGGTGCAGATCTCCAGGTTTTGAGTTCCAAGGTGCAGATCTCCCAGACTGCCAGCCCCCTCAGTTTCCCGCCCAAAGTACCCCCAGGGAAATCTGACCTTTCTGTGCTGGAGTTTAGAGCTCCCTGGGCTCTTCGCGCCTCCGTGCTACCTGGGCGCCGGTGCTCCGGGAGCCCCAGCGGTCCCGCCAGTACCGCGTAAGGCAGCTGTATGTTTTCCGGCTCCTCTCCTTCAAGATGTCGTGGTCCGCCTCCGCGTGCCTCCTCGCGCAGTTGGCTCAGGGAGAGAACCCAGCAGTACTGGGGCCGCTCAGGCTGGGGAGGCCAGCCCAGCAGTCCTCTATCTTCTCCTGGAGCACAGCTGTCCCCCTAGTCGCCGACAAATGCTCCCTGCGTGACTTTCAGCTGCTCCCTCCCTCTGCCCTGTGAGCAGATTCAGATCGAATCCCTCCGTTCCGCCGCCATTTTTTTCTCTAACTGTTTTTCTCTTGCTGCTTTTAATTATTCTCTCTTTGTCTTTTGCTCTTGGCATTTTAATTATGATGTGCCTTGGTGTGGTCCTCTTAAGGTTCCTATATATTGGTTTTAAGGGAGCTTCTTGCACTCCTAAGTGAATTTTTTTCACCAGGTGTGGGGAGTTTTCGGTCACTATTTTTTCAAGTAGGTTTTCATTGTCTTGCTCTCTCTCTTTTTCTGGCACCCCTATAATTTGGATGTTGGTATGCTTGAGGTTGTCCCAGAGGCCCCTTACACTATCTTCAATTTTTTGGATTCTTTTGGTTTCTTGGTTTTTCAGCTGAGTGGAATTTACCTCTTTGTATTTCAAATCTTTAACTTGGTTCTTGCGGTGCTCTAGAATACTTTTAGGTCTTTGTATAATATTTTTTTGTTTCAGTCAGTTTATGCTTAATTTCTGGTTGGTCCTTTTTCATATCCTTGAGAGTCTCATTCATATCCTTGAGGGTCTCTTTCATTTCCTTGTAGGTCTTTCTTATTTCCTTATCATTCTCAACCTTTTCTGGGAGCCTCTTGAGAAGCCCTATAACCGTGGTTTTGAATTCCATGTCCAGTCGTATTTTTTTTCCCTCCATTTCTTTCACATCTGATTTCTCTACATGTCTCTGCATGGTGGCTGCTTCCCTGAGTTGGTCAATTAGCTTTTTGTGGTAGATGTCCTACAAGGGACAGTAGCTCAGCCTCCCCAGTTACCTGAGGTGGATATGGGTTGCACAGTCTTGCTGAAGTTAAGCTCAGGTTAATCGTTGTTAGCACTTGGAGGGGTTGACCTCCAGGCCAATTGTCTGTGAAGTTCAGCTGTGCTCAGGTTGGATGGGCGTAGTCTCTGGGCCAAGCAGACAGCATTAGCTCCACCCTATGCAGTCCCAGGGACTCTTTGCCAGGGGCAATGGCCTCCAGCACCTCTGAGAGAGAGCCGCTGCCGAGCTCCACTGGCTGCTGGTGAATTCAGACTCTCCCCAAATGAGTCTGCACACCCAACATCTCACCCAGGGTCGTAAAACAAAGCAGTCTGATGGTTTCTCGAATGAAAGAGCAAGTCACAAGTGCTCTCTGCGCAGTCAGGCAGCTGCACTGTTCCCAAGTTCACGCTCACTCCGCACAAGCTCGCCTTCTCTACAAGCCGGCAGACCCCTGCAGCACCCGAGCTTCAGCGTGCCCTCCTGCTGTCCAGTTATTACCCCGTATGATAGTGGGTTCCCTGGGCTTCACCCAGAGCTGGAGAATCAGTCCAGTGGGACATCTTTGTCTCCTCCATTCGAGAAAACTGGCAGGTTTTCAGCCACCCGCCCTCTCCGCTGGCGCACGCTCCAAACCTCTCTCCGAGCATATCTTCAACATTGTCCTCAGCCGCTCCTCTGAGTCACAGTGTCTTATCTTCACTTTTAGTTGTGGAATTTTCACTCAGCCAGCTTTCCAGTGATTCTGGATGGTGTTTGTTCTTTCGTTAAGTTGTAGTTTTAAAATTGCTGTGTATGGGGACTAGAGAGAACTTAAGATGGCGCCATAGGTGAGCACCTATCTAGCTGTCCACGCAACAATTCTGAAACTACAACTTAGCAACGAAACAGACAACACCCAGAAATTGCCGGAGAGCTGGCTGTGGGGAAAGTCCGCGCATGAGAGTAAAGGCGGTGACTCGGGAGCAGCGGTGTGCTGCTTTGAGGTTTGGAGCGCGAGAGAGCGGTGAGGGACGAGCGGCAGACAGCCGCCCGGCTGGTTTTCTCCTGCGAGGAGGGCGGAGGTCTCCCACAGCACCGACCCCCCAGTTCCAGGTGAGCTCCCAGGTCGGGGAAAGGAGGATCCCCGGCACGGCTGAGGTCTGTGTGTTTGGGGAGAGTGCACGAGTAAACTGGAGTGCGCAACCGGGCAGAGAACGTGGGCAGAGAACGCGTAACTACTTGCTTGGAGACCACCATACTGCTTTGTTTTACACCCCTGAGTGAGTCTTTGACTGTGCAGACTCAGTTAGGGAGAGGCAGAGTTGTCTGGCAACGGGGAGACTAGCGGTGGATTTACATAGCCACCCAACACCGAGACCCGTGAGCCGCACAGATAAGCACAGATAAGCTGACGCCGCGAGCCCCATAGACCTGAAACGGGGAGGGAGCCAGGAGGGACGAACGTAAGCCCGACGGAGCCTGCCCATTAGACGCAAACTCCACGCCAAGCAGGGCGGGCCCAAGCCCGACACTGCGCCCCCATAGACGCAAACTGCTTGCCAAGCAGGGCGGACCTAAGCTTGACACTGCGCGCCCTTTAGACGCAAACTGCTCGCCAAACAGGGCGGACCTAGGACTGAAGCTGCGCACTGCAAAGGAAGCTGAGCCACTGGTTCCTTAGAGGATACAGGATACCTATCACACACCGCTAAGGAACCAACTCAGGAAAACAGCAACAATGCAGAGAAAAGGAAAGAACTCAGCTGTGAAAGAAATGGAGGAAAAAAGACGATTAGACATAGAGTTTAAAACCACAGTAATTAGGTTTATGAAGAGACTACTAGATAAGGCGGATAAAATTAATGAGAACTATGCCAAAATAAATAACACTCACAAAGAAATGAACAATGCTTACAAGGATATGATAAAAGACCAACTAGAAATTAAGCATATACTGACTGAAACAAAAAATATTATACAAAGACCTAAAAGCAGTCCAGACGACCGCAAAAACCAAGTCAAAGATTTGAAATACAAAAAGGCAAAATCCACTCAGCTGGAAAAGCAGAAAGCCAAAAGAGTCCAAAAAATTGAAGATAGTATAAGGGGCCTCTGGGACAACCTCAAGCATACCAACATCAGAATTATAGGGGTGCCAGAAAAAGAGAGAGAGCAAGTTAATGAAAACCTACTAGAAAAAATAGTGACTGAAAACTTCCCCCACCTGGTGAAAGAAATTGACTTGAAAACCCAAGAAGTTCACAGAACCCCAAAATATAGGAATCTAAAGAGGACCACACCAAGGCACATCATAATTAAGATGCCAAGAGCAAAAGACAAAGAGAGAATATTAAAAGCAGCAAGAGAAAAACAGATGGTTACCTATGAAGGAGCACCCATACGACTGTCAGCGGACTTCTCAACAGAAACGATGCAGGCCAGACGGGAGTGGCAAGAAATATTCAAAGTGATGAACAGCAAGAATCTACAACCAAGATTGCTCTATCCAGCAAAGCTATCATTCAGAATTGAAGGTCAGATAAAGTGCTTCACAGATAAGAAAGAGCTGAAGGAGTTCATCACCGCCAAACCAACACTATATGAAATGCTGAAAGGTATTATTTGAGAAGAGGAAGAAGAAACAGGTAAAAATGTACACATCTATCAAATGAATCTAAAAATCAAGTGAATTGGCAACCAGAGGATCAGGATAAAATGAGGAATAGAACTGAATCATGGACATGGAGAGGGAATGGACTGATAATGCTTGGTGAGGGGAAGGGTGCGGGAAGTACAGCAAGAGACTGAACAGGGGTCATGCAACTATGGGAGAGGACAGAGGGTGGGGGAGGTGAGGGCGTAGAGTGGGATGGGTACTGGGCGGAGGGGAGCTATTGGGGAAAAATGTAAGTAATAAACTGAACAATAAAGCTATTAAAAAAATTAAAAAAATAAAAAAATAAAATAAAATAAAATTGCTGTGTATGGCGGCAAGATAGGTGTTTTTACCTATGCCGCCATCTTGGTTCTCCCCCTGTAGAAATTCTTTTCAGGCAAAAAGTTGATATGATGCTAAGGGAACAGTAAAGACCACAAGTGTTTTACATGACTTAAGGATCTGAACAAGGCAATCAGAGAAAGAATTGGGTCAAAGAACAAGCCAATCATTCAGAATATAAAAAAATAAATAGAAAAGATGAATTTTGAAGCAGAATATGAATGTACAGACATACTAAAGAGAAATGTAAATATCTAAACTAAGAAAAGATGACTGCAACATCAAGAAAATTTACACAAATATATTTCTCTTCCTCTCACTATATCTATCTATATATATATACCAGGGAGGTAGGCTTATGCAGGTGTGGGAATTAACAACAAATAAGGCTGAGAAAGAAATGAAGGCAGAGAGCAAGAGTAAGGAATATGAGAAGACAAAACTTTCTTAGATAAATATAAAGATAAAGATAAAAATTCTTATTGAACAAAAGAAGTTAAAACATTCAAAGAGTACAGCAGATAAGTTATTTGACCTACCTAAAAAAGGCTTTCAATTTTCTTTTTATAACTCACACACACACACACACACACACACACACACACACACAAGTTTATTTTAAAAATGTCTTCTATGTTTTGATTTTAAATGAATAAGTAATAATTTAATGTTTTTAATGTTAGATTTAATAACTGTATAAAATTTTAGAAATGTCTTAAAACACATTATAAAGTCTAATCTCTAATATTTATTCATTTATTTGGGATGACATTGATCAATAAAATTATATAGTCTTTATTTTTTAAATATATTTTTATTGATTTCAGAGAGAAAGAGAGGGGGAGAGAGAGATAGAAACATCAATGATGCATACCCCTAATGGGGAGTGAGTCCACAACCCAGGCATGTGTCCTTGACAAGAATTAAACCTGGGACCCTTCAATCTGCAGGCTGATGCTCTAGCCACTGAGTCAAATGGGCTAGGGCAATTAGGTAGTTTTTAGGTGTATGATTCTACAATACATCATCTGTATATTATTTTGTGTGTTCATCATACTAAGTCAAGTCTTATTCCATCACCATCACCACTTATCTCCCCCTTTTCCCTCTTCTACCTCCCCCCAAACCTCTTCCCTTCTGTCAATCATCACACTGTTATCTGCTTTCATGAATCTTTTTTTTCTGCTTTGCTTAATCCTTTCACCCTTCTCACTCAGACCCTCAGCCCTTCCCCTCTGACAGCTGTCAGTCTATTCTCTGTATCCATGAGTCTGTTTCCACTTTAATAGTTTATTTTGTTTATTAGATTCCACATATAAGTGACATTTAACAAACAAACTGTGCTACATTCACACAGTGGAATACTACTCAGCCATAAAAAGAAAGAAATCTTACCTTTTGTGACAACATGGATGGACCTAGAGAGTATTATGTTAAGTGAATTAAGCCAGTCAGGGAAAGACAAGTGCCATATGATTTCTAATCTGTAATATTTAAAATTGTGGAAAAAGAGAAAATAATTACTTATGGTTTTAACCTGCTAATTTAATTAAAATGGCATTAACATGTTAAATTAATTTATTTATAATGTTATTGACACATTATTTATTTTGTGTCAATTAAATGTTAGAGACCTCAATCATATGATCTAGGAATAACCAATGATATCATTATTCTATCTCAGGTATAGACATATACTAGAATTATCCATGTCACAAATTTAAAGATACATTTATGCTTTGACTTCTTGTGGCAGTAATCATACATAGAAGTTTCAAGTTAGGTTCTAAAGCATTGATTTGTTCAATGAGTTTGATAGATTAAAAAAGAATGGTAGAATGTTAAAAAATTCAGCACTTGTTTCACAGAGATGGCTCTTGCTAGCATTCTTTCTTTTGTATTATTTTTTTCAATGAATGCACATATATGTTAAAACAACCCCACATTACACAGTTGGTACTGTTTGGTAATTTATTTTTCTATAAAGTATGTCATGGACATCTTTCAACAGCAAATAAACAATGGCTGGTTCTCTTTTATACTTTTTAATGTATCATAATTACTATAGTATTGATGAGCATTCTGTTGTTGCTATCTTTCTTCTCTCTGACCTCCATCTTCTACATGTATGTATACACATCCTCAGACATTTTGGCCCTATACCATGTGTGTTTAAAATTTTGTTACATATTGCTAAAAGTTGCTTCAAAGATCGTATTATTTTATGTACTTACAATCAATATAGGAGTTTTATTTTTCTTAAACTCTGGACAATAGCAGATATTTTCATTGTTTTTAAACTTTGTCAATTTAATTTGGAAAAAAATGTCATTTTTCATTAAAGTTTCAAATTTTAATTTTTAACTAGTAGAAAGGTTGAGCGTTTTTTATATATTTATTGGTCCATTATATTCCTTCTTTTTTATGGACTTTCGATTCTAACTCCTTTTTTTTCCCCCTGAGGTGTCTTTGTAGTTTTTGTTGATGTGCCACAAACTGTATATATTAGCACTTTGGCTCTCAAATATTTCAAATATTTTTCCACATAAAAAATTAAAATTTTTGTTTTGCAGTGAACAAAAATAGTCTAGCCACAAGACAACAGGAAAGTTATTTTTCACTTTAAATTCATCTGGAAGGGAAAATGTTGGGGCAGCTGTTTTATGTGCTCTTTGAAATAGATTTCTGTAGCAATTTGAGTTAATTTATTATTTCAAGATGCATTATCATTTGAGGATAGTTGAAGCCCATTATTAATTTTTATGGCATTGATAAATAATACAGAATCTAAAATATTGGATACTTTAGAAAAATTTAGATACAAAGGGTATAACCAAAAGAACTTAATTTTCAGTCTCATGTTATGACTTATCTGATTTTGGACACAGAATGAAAACCTTGCTCCTTAGCAATCAAGGGCTGATGACATATGTAGAAATGCCCTCCAGTTGTCCTTTTTCTAGAACACCAACAATCCATAGCAATCAGATCAATGATATCTGTGTGGATCCTTTCAAAATTTTAGTTTACTTCTTCCCATGAATGGAGTCTTTCCATTTTGTTTTATTTGCTGATAGCAGAAAACATGACTCTAGTTTGTTCACATAACAAATGGGATGAGAAATTAATTTTCTTGGAACTAAGATTGGTTAGTTTGTTATGAGACATCATTGACATTTACAGCTTTTTCCCTTTTGTGCTATCCCAGAATAGTGTTAAAAGATTGTGCCATAAATCCGAAAGCATGTTTTGCAAAGTTCATATCTGCATTTGCTACCTTTAATATTAATAGGAGTGTATCTTTGAAGTGAGTAAATTGAGAAAGTGGCTGAAACTGTAGTTTATAAAAGAAGATTAGTGGGTTTAATATCCACTGGAGAGTAAAAGAAAAATCTTATTACTGTATGGAGAAATTACCTCATAAAGAAGCTAATACAGCAGGCTGGGGAGTAATTTTTAACAAGGTTTTTATGATGCTCAAGTGTTGGCGAGTTAATGAACTTATCTTTCTAGTTATTTTCAGACTGTAACGATGCTCTCCTTTTCTAGTTCTTGTACTTTAAAAAGCAAAATGCATTTAATCACTTATAATAAAACTAATTCATTACTTTAATAAATCAAATACAATCTTATACTGTATACTAAACTGGTGCTGCAATAATGCTAGCGACCAGTCAGGTGCTACTGTTTAGCACGGAACACAGAAAAGGTAACCATGGAGCTTATTTATTATTTAAATTAAAACATCTCATTTTGACAGTGCATAGTCATTTTGAGATTTGACTCCCTTTTCAGGTATTGTATCCAGGAAGTGGAGACAAAAGAATGAGAAATACTTTATTTTAATAATTGCATACCTTTCCTAGCAAGACCATTTCGTCTTTGAATTAAATACCACATGAACAATTCTGAATCATTCATTCAATAGCAAAATAACTTATGTTGAAAGTCAGTAAATCCAGGACGTCTGTTTGTCAAAACCTTCAGAGAATAGTTAAGAATTACTTAGGAAGAATGTATCTACATTGTTTTTCTTCCTTTCTTCTTCCTTCCTGCCTTCCTTTCTTCATTCCTTTCCTACTTTTCTTTTTTTTCCCTTTCTTTATTTTTTTCCTATTATAAATGGTACCATAATTGCTGCTTAGCAATATAATTGCTGAATCAAATTATATTTAGAAAACCAAAGACTTTCAAGAATATTCTTAAAGAAGGCCTGCACAAATATTCCACCAATTATATATGAGTTCTTATTCCTCTATTCCCTCACCTAAAATGGATATTATCACTTAACAATACTTTGGGCAATTTGATAGATTAATATGAGGAAAAGTACTCATCAAAACTCAATATTTCACACTGAGGAAGTGGGGGCTTGCCAGGGTTGGGAATGGCTGGAGGGGGAAAGAATTGGGGGAAAAGGAGACATATGTAAAACTTTAGACAATAAATAAATAGGAAAAAAATAAGATGGCTGCGTAAGGTATATACCTGTACGTGCTGCCTCTCACAACCACTCCAAAACTACAACTAAAAGACAAAACAGCCGAACCGGTTTGGCTCAGTGGATGGAGCATTGGCCTGCGGACTGAAAGGTCCCAGGTTCGATTCCGGTCAAGGGCATGTACCTTGGCTGCGGGCACATCCCCAGTTGGAGGTGTGCAGGAGGTGGCTGATGGATGTTTCTCTCCCATCGATGTTTCTGACTTTCTATCCCTCTCCTTTCCTCTCTGTGAAAAATCAATAAAATATATTTTAAAAAAATAAATAAAAGACAAAACGACTATCACCCATAACCACGGGAAAACTTGCTGAGTAGAAGTTATACAAGTGGAAGGAAAGAAAAAAGTATATTGAGACTGGGTAGGATGTGTAGAGGTGCAGAAGAGCAGAGGTACAGAGGTGCATGAATCTGATTGGCAACTGGGTGCTCTATTTTTTTCAATTGGAAGGGAGATGCAAGCTCCTGACTGCTCTGAACTCATTTCTGGAAAGACTCTGGGGACACAGAATTCTATGAGGAGAAACTAGACTCTCTGGCATCGGGTCAGAAAGGGAGGGTGGTTTGCTCACAGAGGTGCTCATGAGGGCTTGGAATGTGGGGATGTGGGGTCACAGAGATGCTGAGATACAGAGATGGCTGACTAGCATCCATCACACTTTGCTATGCCCTGGTAATTCTCTGAGACCCACCCACCTAATTTACAACTCCATCCAAGCTGTGTGCAACAGTTTTTGCATATGAATGGCCTGGCCTTTCACATCCTAACCTAACAAACTGCAGCTGGGTTAGAGAGCTTCAAAACTTCCAAACCCCAAACAAAGAGGATAAATCTGGAGATCTTGCTGTAACTCCTACTGGGTGGCCTCAGCCAGTAGCTCAATTTAAACCTCCTTGGAGATACAGGAGCCACTGTACCTGGTGTTCAGTGTGAGAAGAGGCCAGATTTCAACTCCTCACATCCATAAGTGACACACTCAAGAGGCAGACTCTGTGAGCACCAAAGCCCCACTGAAGGAAGTCCTGCCTCATAGGGTGTCTCCAGCAAAGCAGTTCTTCCATTATAGACACAGTGCTTCCTCACAGTCAATTGGCCTGGAGGTCAATTTTTCCAAGTTATACTAACAACAATCAAGGCTTAACTACAACAAGACTGCACACAACCCACAAAGGGATACACCAGGAGTGTTTACCTCAGGTGATTGAGGAAGCTGCAACTGGGCCCTATAGGACACCTATCACACAAAGCCACACCATCAACACAGAAGCAGCCAAAATGCAGAGACAAAGAAACATGTCACAAATTAAAGAAATGGAGGAAAGCAAACTACTGGATATAGAGTTCAAAACCACAGTTATAAGGTTACTCAAGAATCTTCTAGAAACCTGTGAGAAACTTAGTGAGACATCCAAGGAACTTAGTGAGACCTTAAAGGTTCTTAATGAGAATGCTAATAAATAAATAAATAAATAAATAAATAAATAAATAAATAAATGGGGGAAAAACAGTCATAAATTAAGCATACACTGTCTGAAATAAATAATAATATACAGAAATCCAACAGTAGACTAGAGGTTCCCAAGAATCCAAACAAAGACTTAAAAAACAAAGAAGCAAAAACACCCAATGAGGCCAAAAGACAAGAGAGAATCTTAAAAGCAGCAAAAGAAAAATCATTAGTTACTTACAAGGGAGTACCCATATGACTGTCAGCTGATTTCTCAAAAGAAACTATGCAGCCCAGATGGGAGTGGCAAGATTATTCAAAGTGATGAATAGCAAGAACCTACAAACAAGATTACTCTACCCAGCAAAGCTATCATTCAGAATTGAACGTCAGATAAATAGCTTCACAGACAAGAAAAAGCTAAAGGACATCACCACCAAACCAGGATTATATGAAGTGCTGAAAGGTATTCTTTAAGAAGAGGAAGAGGAAGAAAAAGGTAAAGATAAAAATTATGAACAACAAAGTGACAACAAATACATATCCATCAATAAGTGAATCTAAAAATCAAGTGAATAAAAAGTCTGAGGAACCAAATAAACTGGTGAATATAATTAAATCAGGGGCATATAAAGGGAATGGACTGACAATTCTCAGGGGCAAGGGGGCATAAGGGATACGGGAAGAGATTGGACAAAAATATTGCATCTATAAATGAGGACAGTGGTGGGAGTAAGGGCATGGGGTGGGGGTGGTATTGAGTGGAGGGGACTTATGGGGGGGAAGAAGAACATCTGTAATAATCTGAACAATAAAAAAATATTTATAATAAATAAGTAAATAAATAAATAAATAAATATGAATAAAGGTCACATAACCTAAAGGCATTTATATAAATGTGTTCACATAAATAAAGGTAAGATCTTGCCCACCACCCCCTCAAAAAAACTCAAAAAACAAATCCTCAATATTTCTCAGAAAATGTACTATAAATTTCCATAATGAGTTGCAAGAGGGGCAGTAATCTTTGTAAGAAATATTTCACATTCTATTCCCTTGAATTATCCTAGATTAGTTCAGCAAGATCTCCTATATCTTTGTGACAAAAAAATTTCCATATGATATTTTTTCTTTTTTCTTTGTCACATTTATCTTGTATTTTAAAATTATTATAAAGAAAATTAGGAGGGACGAAGATAGTGGCATAGGCAAACACCTGTACTTACTGCCTCCCACAACCACATCAAAATTGCAACTAAAATACGGAACAACCATCATCCAGAACCATGGGAAAGCTGGCTGAGTGGTGGTACTACAACTACAAAGATCAAGAAGAAAGCACACTGAGACTGATAGAAGGTGCAGAGGCATGGAATGGGCTGGTCTGGTACCTGGGTGTGCTGATTTTTTAATTGGGAGAGAAATTGCCTCTATGGAGGCTACCTGGAGGAGCAAGGAGTTCCAAGCCCACACCAAACCACCAAACCATGTTTCCAGAGCTGTGGAAAGAAGTTCCTATTGGCCATAAGAACTACAGACTAGAAAAACAAGTGCAGATTGGGTCTGAGTGACACACAGGCTGCTAGAGACTCAGCTGTTCCTCTTAAAAGGCTAGCACCATGAACTGAATTTACAAGCTCCTGCTTGCTCTGAGATCCAGAACCTAGTGAGGCTCTGGGGGGCCCAGACAGATATGGGGAGAAACTGTATTGTTTGGCATGAGGCAAGAAGGCAGGGGCAGTCTTTTTCCAGATGGAGGTGCTCACAGTGGTCATTATTCCCATGCTGGGTCCTTCCAGGTATAGGGCTGACTGGCAGACATTTCTCTTTACTCCGCCCTGGAGATTCCCTAATACCCTGCCCCACCTAATTTACAACCACAACCAAGCTGTGTGCAATAGTTTTGCATATGAATGGCCTGTCCTTTCTCAGCCTAAAACCTGTCAAACAAGCCTTAGCTGGGTCAGGGATCCCCATAAATAAAAGCTTCAAAGTAGGCACCAGCACCAGCCTGCCTTGCTTCACAGCTGGACCTTATCTAAGCACTTCCAAACCTGATACAAAGAGGAGGAATCTGCAGATCTCTCTGTAGCTCATGCTGGGTGGCCCCAGGCAGTATCTGACTTTGTATTTCCATGGAGATCCAAAAGCCAGTATACCCAGTAGTCAGTGTAAGACCATACCATGTTACAACTCTTCACATCCATAAGTGACACACTCAAGGGCAGACTCATTGAGCACCACAGACCCACTGAAGCAAACCCTGCTACATAAGGCTGTCTCCTGCACAGCAGCTCTCCCACTGTAGTCACAGTTAGTCCTTCCTTATAGCCAATTGACCTGGAGATTAATATCTCCCAGTGATACCAACAACAAACAAGGCTCAATTACAACAAGACTATACACACAGTGCACAAAGAGGTGCACCAAAAGTGTTCACCTCTGGTGACTGGGGAGGCTAAGCCACTGGGCCCTATAGGACACCTACTACACAAGGCCACTCTATCAACTCAAGAAGACTTAGCAACTACCCAATACATAGAAACAGAGAGAAGCAGCCAAAATGTGGAGACAAAAAAGCATGTCACAAATTAAAGAAATGGAGGAAAGCAAACTATTGGACATGGTGTTCAAAACCACAGTTATAAGGTTACTTAAAAATCTTCTAGAAACCTCTGAGGAACTTGGTAAGGCTTTCAAGGATCTTAGTCAGAATGTCAAAAAAAACAAAAAAACAACAATAAACAAACAAACAAAAAACCAAAACAAAACGGAAAAGGAACAGTCAGAAATTAAGCATACATTGTCTGAAATAAAGAATAATATACAGAGATTCAAAAGCAGTCTAGAGGACCCCAAGAATAAAGTCAATGATTTGAAATATGAAGAAACATTAAACACCCAAACAGAAAATAAAAAAGAAAATATAATTAAAAAATATGAAGATAGTGTAAGGAGACAACTTCAAGCATACCAACATCCAAATTTTGGGAGTGTCAGAAGAACAAAGAGATTACTATACTGAAATATTGACAGAAAACTTCTCCTACTTGGTAAGAGAAATAGACTTACAAGTCCAGAAAGTATATAGAACCCCAAACAAAAGAAATCCAATATGACCACACTAAGACACATCATAATTAAAATGCCAAGGGTAAAAGACAAAGAGAGAATCTTAAAAGCAGCAAAACAAAACAAAACAAAACAATTACCTACAAGGGAGTATCCATGGGACTGTCAGCTGATTTCTCAAAAGAAACTCTTCAGGCTATAAGGGAGTGGCAGTAAATACTCACAGTGATGAATAATAGAACCTAAAACCAAGAGTACTCTACCCAGAAAAGCTATCATTTAGAATTGAAGGTCAGATAAAGGACTTCACAGACAAGAAAAATTAATGAATTCATCACAACCAAACCAGTATTATATGAAATACTGAAGGGTATTCTTTAAGAAAAGGAAAAAGAAGAAAAGAATAAAGAAAAAAATACTAACAACCAAGTGACAATAAATACATATCTATCAACAATCGAATCTAAAGATCAAATGAATAAAAAATCTGATGATTTTTTATAATCATTAGAATAAACTGGTGAATGGAATAGAATCAGGGTTATGGAAACGGAACAGACTGATGATTCTCAGAGAGAAGGAAGTGTATGTGTGGGGGTGCAGGGAGAGATTAGACAAAGATCTTATATGCATGTATTCATTACCTATGGACACAGAAAATAGGGTGGCAAGGGTCTGAGGTGGGGCAGGTACTCCATGGAGAGAAGCTATGGGGGGAAAAAAAAGCAGAACATCTGTAATAATTTACTTATCAATAATAACATTAAACATTAATGGAGTAAATGCTCCAATTAAAATACATAGGATAGCTGGATGAATAAGAAAACATGACCCACATATTTACTGTTGCAAGGGACCCTTCTGAGAACAAAGGATTCATTCAGACTGATATTGAAGGGATGAAAAAAAATGTTTAGGCAAATGGAAATGAGAAAAGAGCTGGGGTTGCAATATTATATCTGACAAAATGAACTTCAAAGTAAAGGCCATAACAAGAAATAAGGAGGACCACTTCATAATGCTAAAGAGAGCAATTCAACAAGAGGATACAACTCTGGTAAACATATATGCACCCAATAGAGGATATAAAACAACTTCTGGAATATATCAAGGGAGAGATCGACAGCAATACAATCATTGTAGGGGACTTCAATACCTTACTGAATAAATACCTTAAATAAAAAATCAGCAAAGAAACATCAATCCTAAATAACTCACCAGATTAGATAGACTTAATTGACAACTTCAGAACACTTAACCCCAAAGCTATAGAATATATATTTGTCTCAGGTACACATGGAACATTTTTAAAGGTAGACCACATATTAGGATACAGGCAAAGTCTCTTCAAATTCAAGAACATGGAAAACATATCAAGCAGCTTCTCAGATCACAATGGCATAAAATTAGAAATCAACTACAATAAAAACAATAAAAAGGAATCAAACACTTGGAGGCCAAAAAGCATGCTATTAAACAAATAGAAGCTCATTGCATGAAGATTCATGCAAGAATAAGCCTTCTTTCCCCTGGCTGCTGGCACCAGTTTTCCTCTGGCACCCAGGACCCAGGCCTTCACTTCGGCCCCAACCTTTGGCCTTTGCTCTGGCCAAAGCTTTCAGTGTTCACTTTGGGTGGAACACCACACTCCTGTAGCTCCCTCTGCCCTCTCTCCTCCCCTTGGTAGCAGGTCTCCTGCCCCACCTGGCTGCTCTGTACCTGCATATGTAAATTAACCCATTATCTTCATTGGGGTAATTTGCATACTCAATTCTGATTGGCTGATGGGCATCATGGAAGTACGGCCAATTTGCATATTTCTCTTTTATTAGTATATATGCTTCAGTTACCAAAGAGATCAAAGGAGAAATGAAAAACATTCTGAAAACAAATGACAATGAAAACATATAGGACACAATATATATAGAACACAATGAAAGTAGTCCTGAAAGGGAAGTTCATAGCTCTACAGGCCTACGTCAAAAAAACAAGAAAAAAATGCTAATAAATTCTCTAACCTTACAACTTAAAGAATTAGAAAGAGAGCAACAAGAAAAGCCAACATATACCAGAAGGAAGGAAATAAGAAAGATCAGAGTAAAAATAAACAGCATAGAGACAAATAAAAATACAAAAGATCAATAAATCAATGAAACCAAGAGCTGGTTCTTTGAAAGACAAACAATATTGATAAAACTCTAGCCAGGCTCACCAAGAAATAATTGGGATAACCTAAATAAACAAAATCAGAAATCAAAGAGGTGAACTAACAACTGACCCCACAGGGGAGTTTTGCCAAACATTCAAAGAACTAAAACCAATAATTCTCAGATTGTTACAAAATTACAAGAGGAAAATACATTTACAAACTCTGTGATGCCACCATTACCCTAATCCCACAGGATTGTAAAAAAAAATATACTATGAAAAACTCTACTCCAATAAACTGGACAACCTTGACAAAATGGACATATTCCAAGAAAAATGCAAGCTTCCAAAACTCAATCAGGAAGAATAAAAATATCTATATATCCTGATAATTACCGATGAAATTGAAACAGTAATCAAAAAGCTTCCAGCAAACAAAAGCCCTCAGGGGAGTTTTACCAAACATTCAAAGTAATAAAACCAATCATTCTCAGATTGTTACAAAAATAAAAGAGGAAGATACATTTATAAGCTCTTTCTATGATGCCGCCATTACTCTAATCCCAAAACCAGATAAAGACACCACAAAGAAAGAGAATTACAGGTCAATATCCCTGATGAACACAATACCTCAAGAAAATTCTAGCAAAACAGATCCAGCATTACATTAGAAAGATCATACAGCATGACCAAGTGGGATTTATTCCAGGAATGCAAGGCTGGTACAATATACACAAATCAATGAACAAGACACATCACATAAACAGAGAGAAAAAAATCACATAATCATATCAACTCATACAGAAAAGGTATTTGACAAAGTCCACCACACGTTTCTGATAAAAATGCTCAGCAAAGTGGGAATAAATGGATCATACCTTAACATAATAAAAGCCTTATATATGAAAAATCTACAGCCAACATCAAACTCAATGGGCAAAAACTAAAACCATTTCCCCTAAGAACAGTGATGCCCACTTTTACCACTCCTGTCCCACACAGTACTGGCTGTGCTAGCCAGAGTTATCAGACAAGAAGAAAAAAATAAAAGTCTTCCAAGTTGGAAAAGAACAAAACTGTCCTTATTCACAGATGACAGGGTATTGTACAAATAAAACACTAAAGATACCATTAAAAAACTATTAGATTTAATAAATGAATTCTGAAATGTAGCAGGATAAAAATTAATGCCAATAAATCTATGGCATGTTTATAGACCACAGGTGAACTTATAGAAAGAGAGATTTAAAAAATAATCTGAGGAGGGAAGATGGCTGCCAATGGGAAGGCAGACTTCAAGGTAGTGTGTGAGAGAACAAAAGAGAGTGTGTGGTCACATGGGGAGTATTTGTTGGTGAGTTGGGGGACAGCTATATTCCAGGAGACTGTGGGGGACTGCAGGACGGGGTTTCCTTGACCAGGCAGCGCCACTGCTGCTGGGTTCCCTCCCGGAGCAACCGGCTCTGGCACAGAGACCGTGCCATCTTGAAGGGGAGAGTGGATGTTATCGGAAGCCTGAAAATTCCGGGAATTTACAACTATGGTACCAAGCGAACAGCCGCAAAACCCAGAACCCTGGTCCCTAAGTGACATGAGCATGTGGATTCGGAGGAGCTCTACAACCCCTCATGAAACGGCCAGATTTCGCCTGGGATAAGGTGAGGTCTGTGGTCAAGCAGGAGAGAGAAACGTGCACAGTGGGAGCTGGAGAACATGTGGAAGTTTGTGCACAAAAAAGTCCATGGTCTTTGGGGCTGGTGTGACCTGTGAATGTGGAAAGGGGTCAACAGAGCTGCTAACTGAAGGGAACTCTAAAAAGCAGCCCATAGCTGAACTTGGCACAAAAGGACAGCCTAAAATTTTTTTAAATGTGCCTGGTTCTTAGACCCAAGGGAAAAATACTGTGCAGTGCCAGATTCGCTCACTTCCTATGGCTCTTTTTTTCTTTCTCTCTTTAAATCCTTGATTTTGATTACTAAGCCTAATACATAGGATCACCCAATCTGGGAGACTCTAAGACAGCGGTCTGCAAACTCATTAATCATCAGAGCAGCAAACTGTGGTACGCTAGCTGCAGTTTCCCAACCACTGCTCTAAGAGACTGCAGCGAAAAGTTGTTTTTGTGGAATCTGGGGATCAGAGCAGGGAATAACAATCAGAGAACCAGCTCTGGGGAAACCAATTTCCCCAAACTGTGTTAAGTGCCAAAGGGAAATAAAAAACTAAACAGTAGCGAGAGAGGACCTATAGACCTGGAGGTCAATCCAGAAACACTGCCACCCAGGGGTTGAATCACAAGTCGACTCTTGTGTGAACACAATAAAGGAGTATAAGAAATAAAGAAGTGTTATCGGCTTGAAAATCAGGACTGGCCTACAACACTAGGGACCGATGGAACTCAGGGAGCTGCAATACTGTCCTGACTGGGAAACAGGCTGCCAAACAGAGCAGTAGAGGAAGTGAATGACCTTCACTGCTGCACTTTTTTTTCATCTTTTGCTTAAGAAACTAATTTTTTTCTTTTTTCCTCACTTGATTTTACCTTTTTAATCATTACATTTTTATTTTCAATCAGTATTATTATTACTACTATTTTACCTTTTTTAAAAAAGTGTCATTTTATTTTCTCTTATTTTACTTTTGGATTAGTGTTCTATATTCTATTTTCATCTTTCTTAAGTACAATTTTACTCTATATCAACTTTACCTTTTTGCCAACACTCTCTTTCTCACTTTTACCCTTTTGTTATTGTGTTTCTCTTACCCTATTCCTACTTTAGATTTTCCCTATTCTTTCCTTTTATGCCCTGTTAAAATTTCACCCTACTTATATATTTAATTTCTAATCATCTGCTCCAAGTCCATATATACTTCTCTCTTCCCTTTCTTCACTATCCAAAATTTTGTTTCCTTTCTTACCTTTTGTTGTTATTTGCTTGATTATTGATTATATCATTTTTATGCTTGTTTGTGAGATTGTTGTATTTTTTTCATTCTATTTTGTTTGTTTTTGCTTCTGTTTTCACTCGCCTCACTTGCTATTAGTTGTTGTTTGTAGTTTGTATTCATCTCCAGGAAGATGTTGCTGGCATTTGTTGGGATTAGTGGCTGTTCTATTGGAGTTTTTCCCCATATAAATACTTTTTTCTCCTCTTCTTCCTTATTCTCTTTCTTTTCTCTATTACTTTTTTTTTCATTTTCCCAACTTCATTTTTGCACTCCTTTTTTTTTCTCCTCTTTTTTCTTTCTTATCCTCTAATTCACCTTTCTCTGGTGGTCACCTATCTTTGGGGTTATTACTATCATGGATACATTTGTGATCAGTGCCTTGTGCATTGTGAATTGTTGTGTTGTATTTTCTGCCTTTAAATCAACACAGGAGAGTGAGAAATATATAACCAGACACCAGGAGAAGAAAGAGCATGAGGAGACAAAGAAAAAGCATGAATATAAAAGAAAAGCAGGCATCAACAGAAAAGGGAGTAAACAAAATGGAGCCAAGCAACCCATTAGAGAAAGAATTCAGAAAAAAATGATCATAAAGCAGATGAAAAGAATGGAAGACAAATTCACAATATGTGTAAGAACCAAGAGAAAATGAAGATGAGCCAAGAAGAAATGAAAAAATAACATCACTGCTGTAAAGAACTCAATATAAAGCATCAAAACTAGAATATAAGAAGTAGAGGACCACATCAATGAGCTAAAAGACAAGATAGGAAAAAATACCAAATAGAGCTGCTTCTCAAAAAAAAAATTAGAAGGCAGGAGAAGAGCCTAAGGGAACTGAGGGACAACACAAAACAAAACATCCACATAACAGGGAGGCAGAAGGAGAGGAAACTGAGCAAGGAATAGAAAACCTGTTTGAAGAAATAATGACAGAAAACTTCCCTGATATAGGGAAGAAAAAAACCCACACAAATCCAAGTAGCTCACAGAGTACCAAACAAACTGAACTCAAAAAGACCGATACTAAGGCACATTATAATTTAACTAGAGGCCCAGTGCATGAAATTTGTGCATGGGGGGGGGGCAGGGAATGTCCCTCAGCCCAGCCTGCACCCTCTCCAAACTGGGACTCCTCGAGGGATGTTTGACTGCCCGTTTAGGCCTAATCCTGGTAGGATTGGGTCTAAATGGGCAGTCGGACAGCCCTCTCACAATCCAGGACTGCTGGCTCCAAACTGCTCACCTTCCTGCCTTCCTGATTGCCCCTAACCACTTCTGCCTGCCAGCCTGATCACTCACCACTACCCTGCCAGCCTAATTGATGTCTAACCTCTCCCCTGCCAGCCTGTTTGCCTTCAACTTCCCTTCTCTGCCAGCTTGGTGATCCCTAACTTTCCTCCCCTGCAAGCTTGATTGCTCTCAACTGACCCTCCCTGCTGGCCTGATTGCCCACAACTGCCCTCCCTTGCAGGCCTGGAACCTCCTAACAGCCCTCCCCTGCTGGTCATCTTGTGGTGGCCACCTTGTCTCCATATGTGGCAGGATCTTTGACCACATGGGGGCTGCCCTCTATATTGGGGTGATGGTCAATCTGCAAATTACTCTTTTATTAGATAGGATAGAGGCCTGGTGCATGGATAGGGTCCAGCTGGTTTGCCCTGAAGAGTGTCCCTGATCAGGGTGGGGATTCACTTGAGGCATGGGGCAACCTGGGTGAGGTGCCTATGGTGGTTTGCAGGATGGTCATGCCCCCCAGTGACCCAAGTAGGTAACTTTCTGTCTCCCTCTTGCTGCTTTTAAGGTTCTTTCTTTGTCATTGGTGTTGGCCATCCTATTTAGTGAAAGAGTAATATGCAAATTGATTGACTGTACCTCAAATCAAGCCATGCCTATCAGCCAATCAGGAGCAAATAAACCCCAACCAAGATGGCTGGGGCCAAACAGAAATGGCTGTCACCAGGAAGTGAGCAGAAGGCTTGACTCTGCTCCAAGCTACAAAGTTTCAGTTGTAGAACATAAATTAATCCCTTTAATAAATGTAAAGTTATTACATTTAATAACTTTAAATGTAAATGGATTAAATGCCCCAATCGAAAGACATAGAGTAACTGACTGGATAAGAAAATATGACTCATATGTCTGCTATCTACAGGAAATCCACCTCAGACAAAAACATGCACAGATTGAGGTTGAAGAAATGGAAAAATATTTTTCAGCAAAAGGACTTGAAAAAAAGTGGGGGTAGCAATACTTATATCTGACAAATTAGATGTCAAAGTGAAGGACATAACAAGAGATAAGGAAGGCCACTCTCTAATACTAAAGGGAGCAATCCAACAAGAAGAAATAACTCTGGTAAACATATATGCACCCAATACATGAGCAAACAAATACATAAACTCCTGGAGGATAAAAAGGGACAGATTGACAACAATGCAATAACAGTAGGAGACTTTAATACCCAACAATCACCATTGGACAAATCCTCTAAACAAAAAGTCAGCAAAGAAATACCCATCCTAAATGACTCACTAGTTCAGATGGAATTATTTGACATCTTCAGAACATTTCACCCCAAACCCACAGAATATACATTCTTCTCAAGTGCACATAGGTCATTTTCAAAGATAGACCATATATTGGATCATAGGCAAAGTCTCTTCAAATTCAAGAAGATAGAAATCTTATCAAGCATCTTCTCAGATCACAATGATATATAACTGGAAATCAACTACGATAAAAACAATGAAAAAAGTCAAACAGAGTGAAACTAAATAACATGCTATTAAACAATGACTGGGTCACCAGAGAGATCAAAGAAGAAATAAAAAGTGCCTTGACAACCAATGACAATGAAAATACAACAATCCAAAATCTATGGGATACAGCAAAAGCAGTCCTGGGAAGGGAGTTCATAGCTCTAAAAACCTACTGCAAAAAAAAGAAAGAAAGAAAGAAAGAAAGAAAGAAAGAAAGAAAGAAAGAAAGAAAGAAAGAAAGAAAGGAAGAAAGAAGAAAGAAAGAAAGACAAGAAAGAAAGAAAGAAAGAAAGAAAGAAAGAAAGAAAGAAAAAGAAACAATGACAATAAATTACCTATCCTTACAACTCAAAGAAGTAGAAAGAGAACAATAAGAAAAGCCAAGTGTAAGCAGAAGAAAGGAAATAATAAAGATCAGAATGGGGATAAATGATATATAGACAAAAAATTTAAAAAATCAACAAAACCAAGAACTGGTTCTTTGAAAGAATAAGCAAGATTGATGAATTTCTAGCCAGGCTTATCAAGAAGCAAAGAGAGAAGACACAAATAAAATAACAACGACATATTTCACAGACCTTGAAAGAACGTTCCAAAAATTCGTCTGTAATAAAAGAGGATCTGGAATAGCCACTGTTTTTTTTTCCTGATTAAAATAAAGTAGGCAGGATCTCAATACCAAATTTCAAGCTGCATTACAAAGCCACTGTTCTCAAAACAGCTAGTTACTGAACAGACATATAAACCAATGGAATAGTATAGAGAACTCAGATATCAACACAAATGACTATGCTCAATTAATATTTGACAAAGGAGGCATGAACATACAATGGAGTCAAGGCAGCCTCTTTAATAAATAGTGTTGGGAAAATTGGACATATACATGCAAAAAAATGAAACTAGACCACCAACTTACACCACACAAAAAATAAACTCAAAATGAATAAAGGACTTAAAAATAAGACAGAAAACCATAAAAAATACTAGAGAAATCCACAGGCAGAGAAATCTCAGACATATGCCCAACCAATTTCTTCACAGATACTGTTCCTACTGCAATGGAAATTAAAGAGAAAATAAACAAATCGTACTACAAGAAAATTAAAAGCTTTTGCACAGAAAAACAAACAAACAAAACCATCAATAAAACAATAAGAAAGCTCACTGTATGGAAGAACATATTTGCAAATGTTATCACTAATAAAGGTTTAATCTCCAACATTCACAGGGAAATCATACAACTTAATAAAAGGAATATAAATGATCAAACAAAAAAATTGGCAACTGACCTAAATAGAATCTTTTTCATGGAAGACAGAAGGAAGTCCAAGAGACATATGAAAAATGCCCAAGAGACATTTTAAAAGTCACTAATTAAGAGATCCAAATCAAAACAGCAATGTGTTACCATCTCACACCTGTCAGAATGGTTATCATCAACAAATCCACAAATGACAAGTGCTGTCGAGGATTCGGAGAAAAAGGAACCCTCGTGCACTGCTGGTGGGATTGTAGACTAGTGCAGCCACTGAGGAGAACAGTATGGAGTTTCCTCCAAAAACTAAAAATGAATTTCCATTTAACCCAGTAATTCCACTTCTAGAAATATATTCCAAGAAACTAGAAACACCAATCAGAAAGAATATATCTACCCCTATGTTCATAGCAGTACAATTCACCATAGCTAAGATTTGGAAACAGCCTAAATACCCATCAGCAGATGAGTGGATTAGAAAACCTTGGTACATTTACACAGTGGAATATTACATTGCTATAAAAAAAGGAATTCCTACCATTTTCAGCAGCATGGATGGATGTTGAAAGAATTATGTTAAGTGAATTAACCCGGGTAATTAAAGAAAAATACCACATGATCTCACTCATTTATGAAAAATAAAGAGAATTATAACTTGATGAACAAAAAGATAGCTACAGAGGCAGTAAAACATCAAACATACAGTCAAATTACAGCGGGAAGCCTGGGGAGTGTTGGGGAGTGGGGGAAGAAGATTGCTGAGGGCTGGGGGATCAGGATATGCAACAAGGGGTAGGGGGGCTTGGGGAAGGTCAATGGGGAGAGAAAAGAGATATATGTACTACTATATGTAATACTTTGAACAATAAAAATGAAATCAAATAAAAATAAATAAAAAAATAATTCCATTTTCCATTACACTAAAAATAAATTAAGATAGCTAGAAATAAACTTAACTAAGGAGGTAAAAGACCTTTACTCAGAAAACTATGACATTGATAAAGAGATAGAGGAAGACATAAACAAATGGAAGGACATCCCAAGTTCATGGATTGGTAGAATCAGCATTATTAACATGTCTGTGCTACACAAAGCAATCTATAGATTCCATGCACTCCCCATTAAAATACCAATGGTATGTTTCACAGACCTAGAACAAACTCTCCAAAAATTCATCTGGAATAAAAAACAAACAAACCCTGAATAGCTACAGCAATCCTGAGAAAGAAAGACAAAGTAGGCAGATCTCATACCAGATATCAAGCATTATGCTAAGTGAAATAAGCCCATCCAAGAAAGATAAATATCACATAATCTCACTCATTTGTGGAATATAAGGAGCAACATAAACTGATGATGAAAAAGAGATCCAGAGATAGAAAAACATTAGTCAGATGTTCAAACCTCATAGGGAAGGTAGGGGAGGGTGGAGGCAAGGAGATCAAACAAAGAAATTGTATGCATGCATATAAGCATAACCAATAGACACAGAAACCAGGTAATAAGGGTATGAATGGAGATGGGGGGAGTAATGGAGGATATGGACACATATGTAATCAATAAAAATAAATAAAAACTATTTCAATTAAATATTATCTTGTATTAATTTCAGGTATGCAGATAGTGATTACACAATCATTGACTTTACAATCTGTTCCCCTTGATATTTCTAGTACCCAACTATGACCTTACATTGTTATTATAATATTATTGAATACTATAGGCCCAGTGCATGAAAGTTCATGCACTGGATGGGAAGGTCCCTCAGCCTGGCCTGCCTCCTCTCACAGTCTGTGAGCCCTCAGGAGTGGGAGGCGACCAGATGATCAGGGGAAGGTGACACCTCCATCACACCTCTTCTGCTGCCGCTGCCAGCAGCTCAAGTCTCAACTGGGTCTGTTTACCTGAGCCCTCAAGTGACCCTGGGCACCTGGGCAGCTGCCATTCGAGGCTTGCCTTCTTCTCCATCTGGTTCTGGATGGCTGGGTGCTGAGGGGACTGGCAGACTCTAAAGGCAGACACATGAAGCAGCTGGACCCGCCTGAGGGTGGTCCCAGCTGTTCCACGCTCCTGACACCCAGCAGGGCTGAGGAGACTGGGTGCTGACATCTGTAGCTGTGGGCGATGTCATGTTTGAGGGTGTGGCAGTCAATTAGCATATTCCCTCCTTATTGGCTGTGGGCATTCCCATCTTTGTGAGGGCATCAGGGTCAATTAACATATTTCCTCTGTATTAGAGAAGATATTTCCTATGCTGTATTTTATATCCCCATGATTATTTTGTTAATTTAGTAGCATTTTTCTTTATCTTCTTTTTTAGTTTTATGATACTTATTTATTTTTTAATCTTTAATGTGCTTGTCCTCAAGTCATTAAAATTTTTCTAATTTTGGCCTTAAAATGAACTAAGTGGTTTTAGCAATTCCCTTTTCTTTTATGCTTTGTTTTGTCATCTGTGTCATCAGAGGTCTCTGATTTTTTTTATTGTCTTGACTTTTCTAATAGTAAATGATACTCCATGAATAGGCAATTTAAGAGTTAGTGACAAGTGTAACTGGGTATAAGGACTATAGTCAGCTGATATGTTCATTGGTGACTATCCACAAAAACAACAATATCTCAGAGGCATTGGCATCAAAATGCATGCATGTATATATGTAAGTGTGTGTGTGTGTTTGGTAAAAGTAGTGGTGAAGGAATTTATGTCTATAAAAGCCATGTGACTGAAATGGTGGAACGACTGGAAAGACCAGCACAACCAGAATGACCAGTCGCTATGATGTGTGCTGTGGTGGCCAACTGGCCCAATAGATGCACCAATCAGTCCCTCCAACCTCTTGCAGCTCCTCTCCCAGCCAGCCCTGCCCCTGATCACTCCCCTCACCCAAATTGTGGGTGGGGCTGGCTGGCCAACCTCCTGCAGCCCCTCATCCCAGGCTGGCCCAGCCCCAATAGACTCCTCTATGCTGATCGGAGGTGGGCCACTGGCCAACCTCCTGCTTTCCCTTCCCCCACTGGCCCAGCCCTGATTAGCCCCTATCAGGGCTGGCTGGCCAGACCCCACCTGTGCACAAATTCATGCACCGAGCCTCTATTAGTGAATAAAAGTGAATAAACAATATAAATAAAACTCTATGTGAAGTATTTTTCTTGAAAAATAGAATGTGTTTTTACTTTGTAAGAAATATTTTTTTAAAAATTAAAAAATATAATCTGTGACATTTTTCCACTCACTGAAAATGTGATTTTCAGATTCCATTGCTTCATTAGCTAGTCCTGCTTAACCAATATGTCATTTCAGGCCCTGTCTTTCCAAATCTGCAAACTTCATGCTGTTCTCTCATTCTTCTTTGTCCAAAAGCTCAGTTAGGAGCCTGCTGAACATATCAACTCATGAGCATGTGGTATGTGTTACCTATATTGTTTTTGTTAATGTATTCCATATGCCCTTGGCCCATTTTATGAAATAGTTTCTTTTATCTAGTCTATTTGTCTCTATTTCCTACTGTTCTGAATATAGTCATTCTCTTTTATGTTATTTGCCACTGAGAATACTTAATATAAATGTTTTCCATTCATGAATTTACATTACATATGAATAATGATGCTTTCAATAAACTTCAAGATCACAGAGAGACAATCCTTCCTAAACCATATGGTATAACTATCTTAACTGTAAATAAAGGTTTTAAAAGCAGATATTTAATAAGCAGGGAAACAGTCTATTGTAAATCTGTTACTCATAAACACCAAGTAGAATCATGCATTATCATTTGCTATTAGCTGTTTGTGTGGAAACCTTTTACGTGGATAACCAACCATGTATGAATTGCAAAGCACTTTGCAAAATCATTTATTAAAGCAGATTTTCCTACAGTATCTCTGTACAGAAGACAAACAGGATGGATGTATTTATACACAAACACGGAGACACTGCCCCTTGACTATAATACAAACTGGAGATGAAAATTGATCATGTTTCCTCTGATAAATGAATGTCATGCTAATTTTTATGCACTCCTGATTTATTACCTGGTCTGCCAAATAATACACCCCGTTAAGATGTACAAAAGAGAGGAGGAAGAACTAAAAACTCTCCCTTTATACCTTTCTTGAACTCAGAGGTTTAGGTCTAATTAAGGCTCAGATTCCCTCAGCCAGAGCTGTCAGTCTCCATGGTCACTGACTGGAGCAGCTTCCCAAGCAGCTTTCAATGCTGCTGAGATATTTGTCATTGAAGATGCACCTGGAGAGAACCCACACATGGGCATGCTGGCCTTACCAAGCTCATGACTAGTCATGAAAGTGTGTTTGTATTTCTGAGAAATACCTGCTCCCTTTCAATATCCTCCCACCCCCACTCAATGGCCCACAGTATGGTATAGAAAGAGTTCTGGCCTGGGAATTTGATGAAGGTAACCTTGTAGCTGGCATATGATCTAAAGGAAATTCACTTCATTCTTTTATTTTTTACAACAATAATTCTTATATTGACTTATTCATAATGTAGAGATAATAATGGACATGAAATATTTTGAAACTGTCCTTCAACTTTGAGGTTTTCTCTGTTTACATTTTCTGCAATATATCCTATCTAATAAAAGAGTAATATGCAAATTGACCACGAATTTCATGCACCGGGCCTCTAGTATACTAATAAAAGTGTAATATGCTAATTAAACCAGGAGATCTTCTGGAGACCTTCCAGACATCATTCTGGACAAAGCCATGGTGGTGGAACTGAAGCTGAGGTGGTTAAGTGCAATCAGGAAGGCAGGAAGAATGATTAGAAACAATTAAGCAGGCACGTGAGTGCTTAGGAGCCAGTGGTCCCAGATTGTGAGAGGGATGTCTGACTGCAGCATTAGGCCTAAACCAGCAGCCAGACACCCCTCGAGGGGTCCCAGATTGGAGAGGGTGTAGGTCAGGCTGAGGGAATCACTTCACTGTGAATGAATTTGGTGCACCAAACCCCTAGTATATATTGTGGGATCTCTGTGGGATCAGGCCTAAACCGGTAGTTGGACATCCCACTCACAATCTGGGACCACTGGCTCCCAACTGCTCACTTGCCTACCTGATTGCTCCTAACCCCACTGCCTGCCTGCTTGATCTTGCCCCCAACTGTCCTCCTCTGTCAGACAATTTGGTTCTGATTGGTCGGTTTCTATATCAGTCAGCATCAAAAGCTCCACCTCCTAGGCAGCCATTTGCTCCTCACACTTCACCCATATTTTGTTCTGATTGGTCTGTTTCTATGAAAGTCATGTCTCTGGGCCTATAAATGGGGCCTGATCATACAGGCAGGGATAATTAGCAGTGGAGGTGCAGCTGCTGGCCCACTCATAGAAAAAAAGAGAGGCAAGTGCTGATCAATAGCTGCCACACAGGCTATGGATCAGACCTTGCTTCTCTCTTCAGGCCTCTCTCTGGGCCTGATTCTCAGCAGTCAGTGCTGGGTCACCACACCTGCAGCCACAGCAATCAGTGCTGGGATGCTATGGCAACCCAGTGCTGACTGCAGGACTGACTTCCTGTTGGTCAAGCCTCTGATCATGACAGACTCAGAGTTTTCATATATATTAGGATTATTTTTTTAGTATAAAGGAATGAATACACCCTATTTTTAGGTTGTTTTTAATCCCCACTTGAAAACATGTTTTTATTGATTATAGAAAGAAGGAGAGGAAAAGGGAAAGAGATTCAATTGGTTGACTTCCACACGTTGGTGCACAGGACAATTGAGTTACATTGGCCAAGGCAATGAGACAATTAGGAACTTAAGATCCTAAGGAGAAGTTTTACTCAGGCCTCCTTTGTTATATTTAGAGTAGTCCAGAAGGAGGAACATTTTGGTATTTTCTATGTTCATTATGATAAATGTTTAAAGTCAATTTAGCTTAATTTGGACAAATCCAGTATAGTTTTGGGTATTCAATACACATCACTTGTTGTAAATTATTAATAAAACAAATTGTGCTAATTGGGGAACTTATTCTTCAATTTAGTTATGCCATAATCTTTTTATTCTGTCTTAATACTGTCATTTTACCACCAGAATCAAGTGTCAAATATGTGCATACATTTTATGGAAGTATAATATTTATGTTTTAGTTGTTGTTGTTGAAAGTTTTGGTAGAGGTAAAGTGGAAAGAAGATAAAGAAATAAAATCCAAAAGTAAGTTGAGATGTTAGATGAATTCCTATTAAAATAGGTTTGGCCTTATAACTAAAATTAGGGAGATTATTTGAAAATTTTTTTGTTTTCTTTTCCACTCTAGTGGAAAATATAAGGATCTACTCTAGTCAGTTATGCATCCCTCTTTCTGAAACATCTATGTGCAGAGATTAGATATTTGATGACACTCAAATAAAATAACAAATGCAAATTTGAAATATGCATCAAGGCTGTTGCTTCATAAACTATTGCCTTGTGAGAATAATTTCTAGGTACCTTGTTCACCCATTTAGCATACCAAAATCTAAGCACTGCCCTGGCTGGTTTGGCTCAGTGGATAGAGCACTGGCCTGCAGACTGAAGGGACCCAAGTTATATTCCAGTCAGGGGCACATGCCCAAGTTGTGGGCTCAATTTGCAGTAGGGGTGTGCAAGAGGCAGCCAATCAGTGATTCTCATCATTGATGTTTCCATCTCTCTTTTTCTCTCCATTTCCTCTCTGAAATCAATAAAAATATATTTTTAAAAACTATTAAAAAACACACACCTCAGCACCTAATACGCAAATCAACTGAACAGCAGAACAACTGGTGAACGACCAGTCACTATGATGTGCACTGACCACCAAGGGAAGATGCTCAATGCAGGAGCTTCCCCCAGCCTGCAAGCACCAGGATAGCCGAGGTGGGTGTCAGCAGGGACCCCCCACAATCATCCTGCCAGTTGCCCCACAGAGGAAGAATACTGGTGGTGGAGGTGGTCATGGGTGGAGCTGGCCAGCAACTGGGTAGCAACAGGGGGTGGGACTGACCACTGAGTAGGCCAGCACTGCCCCCCCCACTATTGCTCCACTGGTCACCTCCAAGGTAGGTGTCAGGAGAGGCCACCTGATTTCCTCACTGGTCACACTTCAGATCAGCCCTGATTGCCAGCCAGGCCTAGAGACCCTACCTGTGCACAAAGTTCATGCACTGGACATCTAATGTTTAATAAGAGTTGTGAAAGGGTACATTCTTGTCTTATTTCTGTTCTTAAGGGAAACACTTTTAGTTGTTGACCATTAAGTATTTTCTTGGCTATAGATATGTCATATATGGCCTTTATTATGTTAAATATGGTACCTCTAATCTTACTTTCCTGAGAGCTTTCATTGAAAAGGGTGCTAGATTTTGTTAAATCCTTTTTCTCCATCGATTGATATGATCATGTGAATTTTATCTTTCAATTTGTTTATGTTATGTATCACATTTATTGATTTATGAATATTGAACCAGCCTGGAATGCCTGGAATAAATCCTACTTGATTATGGCGTATTATCTTTTAAATATATTGCTGAATCTGATTTGCTAAAATTTTGCTGAAGATTTTAGCATCTATGTTCATCAGGAATATTGGCCTATTATTTATCTTCTTTGTAGTGTCTTTACCTGGTTTTGGAATCAGGATAATGTTGGTTTTGTCAAAAAAATCTTAGAAGTGTTCCTCTTGGAACAGAGGAATAGTTTGGAATAGTTTGAGGAGGATGGTTGTTAGTTACTTTTTGAATGTTTGGTAAAATTCCCCTGTAAATTCATTCAGTCCAGGACTTTAGTTTGCTAGGAGTTTTTTAATTACTGCTCCAATTTTACCAGTTGTTATTACCCTACTCTGGTTTTCTGACAATTCCTGATTAAATTTTGGAAGATTATATGTTTCTAGGAATGTGTCCATTTCACTCAGGTTGCTCAGTTTGTTGGCATAAAGTTCTTCATAGCATTTGTTTATGCATTTTTATTTCTGTGGTGTTCATTGTTATATCACCACTTTCGTTTCTGGTTTTATTTATTTGGATCCTTTTTTTTATTTCTTGAGAAGTCTGGCTAGGGGTTCATCAGTCTTGTAACAATCAGACAAGAATAAGCAATAAAAGGCATCCAAATTGGAAAGGAGGAAATAATATTGTATATAGAACACTCTAATGACTCCACCAGAAAACTACTGACTTAGTAAATTAATTTGGTAAGGTAGCAGGATACAAAATCTACATCCACAAATCAATGGCATTTATATACACCAATAATGAACTCTCTGAATGAGAAAATTTAAAAAAATCCCATTTACTATTGGAACAAAAAATAAATAAAATACCTAAGAATAAACTTAAACAAGAAGGTAAAACACCTGTACTTTGAAAACTATAAGACATTGAAGAAAGAGAGTGGAAGACAAAAACAAATAAACAAAAAGGTATACCATATTCATGGATTGGAAGAGTTAATGTCACTAAAATGTCTATACTATTCAGAGCAATCTATAGATTCAAAAAAATTCCTATTAAAATAACAATGGCATACTTCACAGAACTAGGATAAATACTCCAAAAATTGATATGGAGCCATAAAGGACCCTGAATAGCTGTAGCAATCTTGAGAAAGAAGAAAAAAGTTGGAGGGATCACATTACCTGATATAAAACTATACTACAAACACATTATAACCCAAATGGCCTGATATTGGCACATAGACCAATGGATCAGAACAGAGGCTCCAGAAATTGACCTACACCATTACAGCCAATTAATATTTAACAAAGGAGGCAAAAACATACAATAGGATAAATACAGCCTCTTCAGCAAATGGTATTGGGAAAACTAGACAGACACATGCAAAAAGATGAAACTAGAACACCAACTTACACCATACATAAGAATAAACTCAAAATGGATAAAGGGCTTAAATTTAAGGCATGAAACCATGAAAATCTTAGAAGAAAATATAGGCAGTATAATTTCAGACATCTTATGTAGCAGAATTTTTGTTGATACATCTCGTAGGTCAAAGCAAACTGAGAAGAAAACAATGGGATTACATCAAAATTAAAAGCTGCTGGATAAAAAAATCAACATAAAATTTAAAAGGGAACCCACTATATGGGAGAACATATTTGCCAGTGATACATCTGATAAGGGGTTAATATCTAAGCTATATAAAGCATTCATACAACTCCACAAATCCTATTTGAAAACAGGCAGACTCAAATAGACACTTATCCAAAGAGGACATACAAATGGCCAAAAGACACATGAAAAAGTGCTCAGTCACTAATCAGCAGAGAAATGCAAGTTGAAACCACAACGTGATATCACTTCACACTGGTCAGAATAGCTATTATCAACAACTGAACAAACAACATTTGCTGTCAAGTATGTAAGGGAAAAGGGAACACTAGTTCACTGCTGATGGAAATGCAGATTGGTACAGCCATTCTGGTAAACAGTATGGAATTGACTAAAAAATTAAAAATTGAATTCCCATTTGACCTAGAGATTCTAGTTCTAGGAATATATCCTAAACACCCCAAAATACCAATCAGAAATAATATATGCTCCCCTGTTATTTACAATTGTGTTTTTTACAATAGCTAAGATTTGAAAACAGCCCAAGTGCCTATTAGTAGATAAGTTGATTTAAAAAAAAACGCTGTGGAACATTTATACAGTGGAATACTATGCAGGTATAAAAATGAGGGATCTTTTACCCTTTGGACAGTGTGGATGAAGCTGGAGAATATTATGCTCAGTAAAATAAGCCAATTGAGAAATACAAATATCATATGATCTCACTTATTTGTGGAATTTAATGAACAAAATGAATTGACCAATAAAATATAAACCAAAACATGGAGGCATGTAACAGACTGGCTTACCTTGATGTAGGGTTGGAGGGATGAGAAGAGATAAACCAAATAAATTATATATTTATATGCATTTACCATGGACAGGGCAATAGGGTGTTGAAGACTTGGGGGGTAGGGTAGGGGCTGGAGGAGGGAAGTAAAGATGAGGTGGTGGGAACAGGAGACATCTGTAATACCATCATGGAGATACATATATATATTTAAAGCTCAGCATTAAGGTGCTGGAATTTTTGGTATAGAAATGTTTTTCTTTAGGCTGCAGACAGAAAATCCAGGGAGCTTACTGCTGCTGATATATGAAAGCTAGGATTGGGAAAATTTAAAGAGCGTAACTACCTTGGAGGAAATGGGAATGAGAAGAGAGAGAAGAAAAGAAAGTCAAGCAGTCAAAAATCTGGGGGTGGGGCCCAGAGAGCAGAATTGGTAAAATAAGACAGGATAAACTCAATGTCAGAACTATGCTGGGAAGATGATCTGAAGAAACATCAATTATTTATATGAATATATATTCACAATTTTATGTCAATAGTACTGTTAATTGTGTAGAGATGTATATAAAATTTAGTACTTAGTACAGTCCCTAGTATATGATAGATACTAAAAAATTATAATAAAAATAAGAAATAATAAGATAATGTCACATGGGAGCACAACTCTTCTTATATAGTACCAGAACTTTTTCTAAGTGATTAAGTGATCAAAAAGAAAAATGTAATGTATCCCTTGTTATGTTGACTTGGTAATATTTGTTCTTGAAACAAAAAAAATATGTAGTATAAACCATATTTATACATCAGATTTGAATAATAAATGTGATGACAAGGCAAGTTTTATAGAAAATTTTGAAAATGAGGTTTTCAGAAAAGAGAGAATCTTTATCTTTTCAAAGACAGGAACATCTCATCTGGAATAAAAGGGAAAAAAAAAGACGCCAAATAGCCACAACAATCTTGAGAAAGAAGAACAAAGTTGGAGAGATCACAATACCAGATATCAAGCTACATTACCAAGCCACAGTTCTCAAAACTGCCTACTACTGGCACAAGAACAGACATAAACCAATGGAACAGAACAGAGAACCCATAAATAGACCCATGCCATTATGTTCAATTAATATTTGACAAAGGAGGCAAGAGCATATAATGGAGTCAAGAGAGTCTCTTCAATAAATGGTGCTGGGAAATTGGGTTAACTATATGCAAAAAAAAATGAAACTAGATAACCAACTTACACCATACATAAAAACAAACTCAAAATGGTTAAATGACTTAAATGTATGACAGGAAATCATAAAAATCCTACAAGACTTCATAGACAGCAAAATAGCAGACATGTCGTAGCAACATCTTTACCAACACAACTCCTAGGTTGATGTAGACTAAGGAGGAAATAAACAAATGGTACTACATCAAAATAAAAAGCTTCTGCACAGCAAAAGAAACCATCAACAAAACAATCAGAAAGCAAACTGCATGGGAGAACATATTTGCCAATGTTATCTCTGATAAGGGTTTAAGCTCCAAAATTTATAGAGAACTCATACAATGTAACAAAAGGAAGATAAACAACCCAATCAAAAAATTGGCAAAGGATCTAAATTGACACTTTTTTAAAGAGGACATATAGAAGACCAAGAGACATACTAAAACATGCTCCAAGTCACTAATCATGTGAGAAATGCAAATGAATGAGATACCATCTCACACCTGTCAGAATGGCAATCATCAACAAAGCAACAAATGACAAGTGCTAAGGAGGATGTGGAGAAAAAGGACCATTTGAGCACTGCTGGTGGGAATGCAGACTGGTGCAGCCCCTGTGCAAGACAGTTTCCTCAAAATTTAAAAACGGAATTCCCATTTGACCCAGTAATCCCACTTCTCAGACTATATCCCAAAAAATGAGAAACACCAATCAGGAAAAATATATGCACTCCTATGTTCATAGCAGCACAATTACAATAGCTAAGGTTTAAAACAGCCTAAGTTCCATCAGCAGATGAGTGGACTAAAAACTGTGGTACATCTACACAATGGAATATTATGCCACTATAAAAAAGAAGGAACTTTTACCATTTTCAACAACATAGATGGATCTAGAGAGCATTATGCTAAGCAAAATAAGCTAGTGGGAGAAAGGTAAATATCACATGGTCACACAAATAATTATTACGTAATTTGATGAACAAGAATAGATCCGGAGACAAATGGCAGGGAAGCGGGGGTTAGAGAGCAACTAAAGGACCTTTATGTATGCATATGAGTATAACCAATGGACCCAGACACTGGGGTGGTCGGGGCTTGCCAGGGGTGGAAATGGCTGGTGGGGGGGGGTGTCAATTGGGGAAAAATGAGACATATGTAAAACTTTAGACAATAAATATATTTTTTAAAAAGGCAGGAGCATCTACAGAAAAAAAATACAAATTTTTGTTTCTGTTCTCAGCTGATGCCAGTCTCCCAGCCTAGGCATTTATATAATTTCCAAGAACATGGAGGATTCCAGACTATGCAATGTACATTGCACAGGTGTCTCATGAACCCTTAATGACAACCAGTTTCCCGAGGTTCAGGAAGGGAAAATATCAGAGCAGAATTATAATGTGATTCAGTGGTGCATGTACTATAAGAATAAAATTTAAAAACAAACAAAAATATTATCAAGGTGATACTGAGGGGTTTTACTTAAATTATGATATGATACTGGCAATGGAAGTGCCCTCTGTCTACAAGTTTACTTTGTTTTCTTTCTTCTTCCCCCTGCTTCTTTCTTTTACCTAGTTCTGATGCAGCAAGTGACACTAGGGACTAACTGCAAAGTGAAGTAAGTCTGGAATGGAATGGAGTGTTAAAGATTTCCTTTTTAAAATTCATTAGACATGCACACCTTAAATCAATGACTAGTGAATGATGTACTTCAGTCATAGAAGTGAGGAAATGAATTAATGGGTATCAGAACACAGATTAAGAGGCCAACACCCCAGAGCCAACAGTCCAGCAAAATGGCAAAATCCAACTGTGAAAGAGTTCTTGAAGACTCATGAGGTCTGCTCCTGAACTCCTCTTTTTTTTTTTAATGACAAACTACCACATCAAATATTTGCCCTTCATGGCTGATTCTTTGTTTTATGACAAGAGGCCCAATTCATGAAGTTCGTGCAAGGTGCTCAGCCCTCGCAGCCCTGGATGCTTTGTTGGTCCCTTCCAGCCCCTCATAGCCTAGGCCGGCCCTCATAACCCTGACTTCTTCCAGAAGGTTGTCTGGAAGGATGTCTGGAAGGTCATTCAGCTGTTTGGTGTAATTAGTACATTAGCTCTTTATTATATAAGATATGATACTATTGTTATTTCATTATTATTACTACTAGAGACTTGGTGAACAAATTCTTGCACAAGTGAGGTCCCTCAGCCCAACCTGAGCCCTCTCACCACCCAGAACCCCTCAAGGGATGTCAGACATCCCTCTTGCAGTCCGGGCCCTCTCACTCCTTAACACCCGCCTGCAGTCGAGGCGGGAGAGGCTCCCGCCACTGTTGTTGCACTCGTCAGCTGTGAGCCCTGCTTCTGGCTGAGCAGTGCTCCCCTGTGTGAGCATACTGACCACCAGGGTCAGCTCCTGTGTTGAGCATCTGCCTCCTGGTGGTTGGTACACGTCATAGTGACTGGTTGACTGGTCAACTGTCTGTCCCCTGGTGGTCAGTGCTCGTCATAGTGAGCAGTTGAGCAGCCTTATCATATTAGGCTTTGATTGTTGAACTGCTGACTAGTCAACTGGACACGGCATATTTGGCTTTTATTATATAGGATTTTGTAACAAATCTAGAGATAGCTATTGAAGGTTTTGATTATTTTCACATCTTCTTTAATTGAAAGGAATAAATTATCATATATAAAAAAGGCAATATTCAAATTGACTGTCACACCCTCTCACAAGATGGCCACCCTCATGTGATCACAAGATGGCCACCCCCATGTGGCTGCCACAAGATGGCTGGCAGGGGAGGGTAGTTGTGGGTGATCAGGCCAGCAGGGGCAGTTGATTAGGGGTGCCCAGGCCAGCAGGTGAGGACAGTTGGGGGGACCAGGCCACCAGGGGAGGGGAGTTGGGGGCAACCAGGCTGGCAGAATAGGGCACTTAGGGGTGATCAGACTGGCAGGGGAGGGTAGTTAGGGATGACCAGGCCTGCAGGGGAGGGCAGAAAGGAGGACCAGGCCTGCAGGGGAGGGAAGTAGGGGCAATCAGGCCTGCAGGGGAGGGAAGGAAAGTTGGGGAGGAACAGGTTTGCAAGGGAGGGAAGTTGAGGGGGAGAAGACCTGTAGAGGCAGGTAGTTGACAGTGACCAGGCCACCAGGGAAGGGCAGTTGGGGGCAATGAGGCCTGCAGGGGAAGGCAGTAGGAGGGGAACCAGGCTGGAAGGGGGGGGCATTTGGTGGGGACTAGCCTGCAGAGGCAGTCAGTTGGCAGTGACCAGGCCAGCAGGTGAGGTCAGTTAGGAGCGACCAGGCTGGCAGGGGAAGGCAAATAGCAGTGACCAGGCCAGCAGGAGAGGGCAGTTGGGGGCAACAAGGCCTGAAGGGAAGGGCAGGTTGTGGGGGGACCATGCCTGCACAGGAGGGCAGTCAGTGGCAACTAGGCCAGCAGGAGAGGGCAGTTGTGGGGCACCAAGCCTGCAGAGTAGGGCAGTTGGGGGCAATTGGGGAGTAGTTAGTCATTGATCAACCTGGTAGGGGTATGGTTAGGAGGTGATCAGGCTGGCAAGCAGAAGCGGTTTGGTGCAAACAAGCAGGCAGGCAGGAGAGAGGTTGGGAGAAAGCAGTCACAGATTGTGAAAGGAATGTCTGATTGCTGGTTTAGGCCTGATCCCACATGGATTGGCAGATTGGAGAGGATGCAGGCTGGGTTGAAGGATACCACCCACCCCTAGTGCATGAATTTTGTGCACTGGTCCTCTAGTATTGGTATAATAGAATATATTTAGGGCAAGGAATGTCAAATTTAAAGTGTGCATAGGTTTTTCATACAGGAGAAAGAAGAGTTGGGGTTGTGGAAAGCTATGAGAATATTATAGACACTAAAAAATCCAGACTGTACAACAAAAATTGATGGTCTGTTCCCTTGGCCCTTTCTTTATCTCATCTCATCCATGTAAGCCTGTTTTCATGGGCCTATGCCATATAGGACCACATAATTGGTTAAAGCTCTATTGTTGCTATTCTGAAATTTTCAATTTCATGTTTGAGTTTTTGTGTTGTGAAGTCCAGTGAGACAATGAGCATGCTCACAAGCAAGAGAAATACATGCAACATATTAACCCACCATTCCTTGATGCTTGTTTCCTATAGCATATATACACAAAATTCCACTGCATTCATTATTATGTGGGAGTTTAGTGAGGCTCAAAATGAATACAAGTTAAGTGTGTTGTATCTATAACTGAGTAAGTAAAGAATGCTGACAATATCCAGAGGCCATATATATATATTTTTTACTTCCTTTGCAGAAAAGGCAATAACATTCTAAGAAACACAAAGGACCAAGGGACCCTATTATATCCTTTCTTACTCTTACTCCCCTATATTAGCCAATCACTTACATTGAAAGGAATGATATAGAGGGGAAGGGAAAGATAGTGCCACCTATAGTTCCTTTATACTTAGTTCTTCCCCCTTATCCATCAGTGAAAGCTGACGGCAAAGAGTATTGTAAAGATGTCTTTGTATCAAGAAGATTAATAAAAACGATTGAGTTAGTTTTGAACACCATTTACACTGTTTTGGTAAGCATAAAATGCATGTGTGTATGAACTATAAAATACCAGTTGTGTAATTTTGGTGCTTCTGCCCACAAGTAAATACTTTTATATTTGCATTTTTAAAAAGTGGCATTGTCCAATATAAAATAAATGGAAAGATTTATGGTAATGATTTAAAACTGTAACTTAAAAAATTAAATTAGAATGATCCAATATAATAAAGAGGTAATATGCAAATTTACCCTCACTCCATCACAAGCTGGCTGCACCCACAGCAGAGATGGGGTACCCATAACTAACGGTAACGAGAGATCAACAAGGACCTGAGGCAGTGTGGCACTGGGCTGGGGCAGGGGATCTGAGGCTGTGCTCCCCTGCCCAGTGGGGCTTGAAGGGAAACCTCAGGCCATGCCCCCCACCCTGGTGCTGGGCCAGAGGAACACAGGCTTCACACTGGCCTAGTGAGGCTTGATGGGGGAACCTTAGGCCTTGCCCCCTGCTTGGCTAGGCTTAAAGAGGGACCTCAAGCCATGTCCCCCACCCTGGAGCTTGACAGGGTACATTAGGCCATACCCCCACCCCAGGCCAGGGAACCTGATTTGCTCCCCCTGCCCCAGTGCCAGGCTGCAGGATCTCAGGGTGTGCCCCATGCCCCAGCACCAGGATGGGGCACCTGAAGGTGTGCTGAGGGACCTGAGGCTGTTTCCCCCACCTGGCAGGGCTTGATGGGGTTGGGGTCAGCCGGGTCTGGATTTCACTCAGTGGGGTGAGGCCAGCTGTGTCTGGGTTTTGCACAATTTTAAGGTGCGTGCAGGTGGGCGGGGACTTGACACTGGGTCCCACAGTGCACTCCAGACTCTGACAGAGGGAAGATTTTCATATACATTTTACAAAATTTCTTTTATTTCTGACACTTCTACTATAAAGGGCAAATAGTAATGTTAAAATATTTCCTCTAATTATTTCTCTTTTATATGCATGAATTTCATTCACCAGGCCACTAGTATTAAATAACAAGTAAAAAAAAAATCATAACAAATCAAAAGAGACAATGAAACAAAGGAAAAGTTCTTATCTGTTAGGACCTTTAATGACACCTTTTTTTGCCTTTTGAATTAGGAGCCACAATTTTATATTGCAGTAGACCTTACAAAATGACTCTGCCTCCTGTTTCCTCTCTCTCCTTTGATCACTACATGAAATCATATTTATTTATTTATTTAAATTAACTCCATAGTTCTCTCTAGCCTCTAGTCCTTTCACCACACCTTTTTATCTGCTGGGCCAGGTTTCTCACAGTCCTTCACCTGGGTCAGCTTCCTTCCCACTGAGTAAAGTTCACATTGTTCTCTATCACTATTAATTAAAAAAATCATCTCCCCTATTACATTGTAAACTCCTAGGGAAAAGTCCTATAATCTATTTTTTCACTAATGTGTACTCATATGGATATAGTAGGCCACCAATTAATATTTGTTGAATGAGTAAATTAATTAATGGAAGTGAATTGAAAGAATTTTGTACTCTAATAATGAGGGATATAGCATGATATACCAGAGAAATGTTATTTCACAAATTGATTGTCTTTCAGGAGGGATGCAAAAAAAAGTATAGGACACCTAATTAAACATAAATTTTTATTTGCTACATCCTATATCTCATTCTGTATTTTTATTAGTTTCCCTGGCAATCTTACCCTAAAAAAGCACTTTGGAAAAGGTTCGTTTCTTTATTTTTATTTCTTTAATTTTTTTATTGATGAGAGAGAGAGAGACAGAGAGGAAGGGAGAGGGAAGAGGAAAAAAGATTGATGAAGGAGAAAAACACCAATCAGCTGCCTAGTCCGTGCCCCCTATGGGGGGAGCTCACAACTGGGCGTGTGCACTGACAAGGACGACGCTCATCCAGCTGAGCCACGCCGGGCAGGGCAGGTTTGACTCTCCAGATAAAGTGTGAGCATAACACCAGCGGAGTGTGTTACTCAAACCTTGTTTTAGACATAACCTTACTTAGAGATCTGATGGAAGCTACACATTATTTCCCCCAGAAAAAATGTGTTTTCCTTTCTGGGGAAGGTTTACAGACTTTCTAAAATCCATTCTTGATTTCCACTACTTTCACAGTTCCATCTAATTGATTGTAAAATCTCCTGAATATTCCAGGACCACTTAGTTCAGGACATAATTACTAATTTAGATGAAAATAGTAGTTTGTTAGTCCTGATCCCCTTTGATTCACTTTCCCATAGCTTCCAGACTAGAAATTTCTCTCTAACAAGCATTGATAAGCCCTCTCCCCAATTTAATATCATCATATTACCCATAAAAATATTCACAATGCCATAGTAAATTTTAACTCTTGCCTCCTTCCTTTCTATTTCATTTGTGATAGATCATTTGCAATTCCCCAATTCTAACTCTATTTGGTCAATATACTCTTTGCTAAGCCTGGAATGTACTCTCACTACATTGGGTTTAGGAGAGAAATATGTTTTTCTTGATATTTTAGTGTTCCTGGCTTGGTCTGAAAATTGGACTGGCAAAGACAGATAAATTAACAGGACAAAGCATACAAATTTATTCAATGTCAATTTTAGCCCTAGAAAGTTTGGCTCAGTGGATAAAGTGTCAACCTGTAGACCAAAGGGTCCCGGGTTTGATCAAAGGCCATATCTTGGTTGCAGGCTATTATCCAGCCCAGGCTAGGGTCAAGGATCATGCAGGATGCAACAAATCAATGTGTTTCCTGCACATCAATATTTCTCTCTGTCTTTCCCTCTCTAAAAAAGAAAAATTAATGGAAAAATATTCTCGGATGAGAATTTACAAAAAATAAAAATAAATTTTACATGACATGGGAACCTTCATAAGGAAATAAGACCTGAAGTAAAAGGACTAACTGTTTTTATGCTAGGTTTGAGGATGAGTCAACTATGATAGAAACATGATAGGTTAAGGATTATGAGTCAGAGTTGTAAGCTGAAGAAATTTAGCAGACTTGTCATGATTACAGGAATGGCAAGAAATATTCAAAGTGATGAATAGCAAGAACCTACAACCAAGATTATTCTACCCAGTAAAGCTAGCATTTAGAATTGAAAGGCAGATAAAGACCTTCACAGATAAGAAAAAGCTAAAGGAGTCCATCACCACCAAGCCAGTATTATATGAAATGCTGAAAGGTATTCTTTAAGAAGAGGAAGAAGAAAAAGGTAAAAATATAAATTATGAACAACAAATACACATCTATCAACAAATGAATCTAAAAATCAAGTGAATTAAAAATCTGATGAACAGGATAAAGTGGTGAATATAATAGAATCAGGGTCATAGAAAGGGAATGGACTGACAATTCTCAGGGGATATAGGGGCATGGGAGGTGCAGAAAGAGACTGGACAAAAATCATACACCTATGGATGAGGACAGTGTCGGGGAGGTAAGGGCAGAGAGTGAGGTGGGAACTGGGTGGAGGGGCGCTATGGGGGGAAAAAGAGGAACAATTGTAATGATCTGAACAATAAAAATGTATTAATTATTTTTAAAAGGATGCTGTTTTTTTATGCGCTACAGAGCCTCTATCATGAAGTGTTTCAGGGAAGAAGGATGGGAAAATGTCAGAGTGGCCTTTCTGCTTTGACCATTTCCTCAAACTCCTTCAACTTAAAATGTTCACTGTGTCAATATGCCATATTTTGGGGTAGTATTTCTTGATCCCAATCATTCTGTCAATAAGCCATTTCTCTGTGAAGCTTTGCCTGAATCCCCTCCCGACCTTTCCCTCCAGGTAAACTAACTTGGTTAGTAAATGCACCAAACAATAGGGATTATTTACTCATCAGTGGTTTTCTGTAATCCCTGTATCACTTGGAGCAATGACTCTCTTCAGCTTTGTATCTGTATTACTTGTACAGTGGCTAACATAGTGTTAGTCAAAGTTTTGATAAATAAATAAATATTTACAGGTATTTACTGTCATTAGATACATCAAAGCCACACACATTTTACCTTTTTGTTAAATCAAAAAGCAATGGTTAAGAGAGCAAGACAACAGCAGAATAGGCAAACATGTCCCAAGCCTTATCCTGGAGCAGATATATGGAGCAACTAAATTGAATAACATCCACTCTGAATTGGTGAAGTAGACATTGCGGTGAGACAATTCACAGCCAGAAAGGGCAGAGGATGCCTGAAGAATGGTAAAATCAGGGATCTGGGCTAGAGAGAATTGTGAGATCTCCAAGCCCAAAGGGTCAATGGGAAGCTGCATGGCACCAAGACTTTGTCCCTTGGGGCAGGCGTAACATCTGACTGTGGAAAGGAAGTCCACAGGGTTGCTGGCAGCAGGGGATTCTAGATCTAAGCTCACAGCCAAGAGGGGAAAGCTTGAAAAACTGCCCAAGCCTGCCATGCTGGGGAGACAGAAAATTGCAGTGGTACCACTCTTTCCCCTCTTTTTGGTCTTTGCTTTATTTGCTAACCACAGTTCATAGGATCTTTCAAATATACTTACCCATGGCTGAGGGGCAGGTAGAGGTAAAGACTTGTAGAGTCTGGGAAAAGGCTGGGGAGAAGAGCAGGTCAGGGAGAGGTGGCCAGGAGTCTGGCACTGAGACATACCTGACAGGCTGGACTTAGGCAGCCATTTTCTCCTGAAGAGATAGTACCTCCTTGCAGTCTCCAGACAAGCAGTACAGCCACACCTAGGCTATACCCTGAGTGCTACAAAAGATACAAAAAAAATCTGAATAGTCCCTGAGAGCCAAGGACTGGCCTGAAGAGAGGCCATTCAATCCCAGCAAGCCATATGGGCAACTCCCCAACCATAGCCCTGTCAGAAACAGCTGCTTGAGAAATTAAGATCGAAAGTGGGCAGACAGGTCAAGTGAGTGGATTGGTCCCACCAGCTGACAGTCAAGGCAGTCAAGACAGTGGAGATAGACATAAATAGAGAGCAGTGAAACACTGGGGGCAATCTAACAGGAAACTGACAAGAGGCAGATATCACAGAAGAGTAGGATCTTAAACCCCCATGGGGCATTAAAACTTTCATTTTTATTTATTTTATTTTATTATTTTATTATCTTTATTTTTTGTTTATTTTTTATTTCTTTTCACATTATTTTTATTTTATGTATTTATCTTATTTTTAATTAGTTTTTTTTTCTTTCTCTTTCTTCTTATCCACTCATCCTCTTCCTTACTTCCTCTATACTGAACTGAGGTCCTCCCCATTTTCATCCAATTGCTTAATCTTACTTTCTGTACCAGGATATAAGCTCAGCCTCCACAGATTTTGCCCCTACCCTCTTTTCTGGGTGTTTGGTGTTTCCATTTTTTGGTTTATCTGTTTGTTCTATGATGTTTTCTCCCCATCTATACTAATAATAGTGTAGGGTCATCGTGACCAGATGGGACAACCAAACACCAAAAAGTGCATGGAGCACCTTTAGGTCCCTATCCCCCTCACTCTTACCCCCCACACCCAAGCTCCCATGGCTGGATGGCCAAAGGGGAACCAAGGGGAACCAGGCAGGTGGCAGTGGAGCAGGACTGGGGACTGGTGACCTGGCACAAGGCAGACCTCCCGGTCTCTCCCCACAGCTGGCAGGCTCCAATTGATTCTCAGTTTCTTCTGAAAGGAATGTGGTGCCTCCACTGCACAGCCTCCTGGGATATGGACTTATCACTATGAGAGGCTCAAGAGGGGAGGCTTCAACAAGGACTGAAGTGCTTGCAGCAACCCTCAGCCTTCACTGCTGGGAGGTGGACAGAGAGCATCAGTTTTAAAGCACAAACACCCTCCTCTGGAAAATCTGCCACCTCCCTACTCCACAGCTGCTTCCCTGTCTGCAAGAAACTGTGCATGCTCCTCCTTGCAGGATGGGTGGGGCCAGAGCCTGAGATGAGTGGCTCTGCGATGTGGGAGGAGCCAAGCCATGCTGCTGAGCCAGTGTAGGGATGGAGAAAGGGAGGATGGGGCAGGAGCATGGGGCAGCCCTGGTTTTAAACGATATCCTTATTTCCATTTTATAACTGGAACAACTAAACCACAAGGAGACAGAGAAGTGTCCCAGGAGAAAGGGGAGCAGCCCCACCCACGAACACCCTCGGACTCCACCAGCCAGGCACTCTCAGAACTTCCCTGGTGCAGACCGAGGTGCTCATGTGAAGCTGAACGAGCGTCCCTGGGATTGTAAACACTCACTGTACTGGGTGACATGGGAAGGGTGGCCTGCCAGGGGCCATCGGCCAGGAAGTCAGCTAGATGCAAGGAGGCAGCTAGATGCAAGGGCCCACCTAGATGCAAGGAGGCAGGTTCAGAGCCTCTCTCCACCCCAAGAACCGGACGATGTGGCTGACAGTCCAGGCTCCGCACCTCCAAAAAGCATCAGACCAGGACACCCACACCTCTGGGTAAAGGGCTACACACAGCAGCAATCAGCTGCCCACCTGGTGTATGCAAGGCTAGGAAGCAAAACGGATTGGATGTGAATGGATGGCCCTTCATCCCTAGCTGTCTCCTTCAGCACCCTGATTCAGCCCCTCAGAGTCTCCGTTTGTTTGAACCTAAACCTTGAATAATGATACCAGTATTGCAAGTTTGTGAGAAAGGTTAGAAAGGGACGCAAAGAACCCAGAACAACGCATGTCTCCTTGGAAGGAATGGAATACATGGAGCCCATGTACCCGAGCAAACAGCATAAACATCTGTAGTCCCCACACCATGTGTTGCTCCCTCTGAGTTCACATGGCCCTACCTCACCAGTGACTGGCTCCAGGGAGACCACCTGCTTTGCAGCCCAGCCGGCACCAACCACTGGGTGGGGTAGGCCAGTCCACTCTGTGCCTCACTGACTTACCTGCATAATCAGGTAGCAATGCCGGATGCAGACACTGAGAGCAGCTCCCACGTGGCAGGGAGAGCGCCCTCCTCATTCAGGGCCACATTCAAACCACTGCTAAGACCAGCTTGGTCCTCACTCCTTAGCCACACACTGAGCTGAGACCAGAGGGTAGCTGTGATCACAGCTGTGCTCTTCACACTTCCACCAAGTCCCAGAGACTGGCACCCACCATCCGGATACTGGCACCCAACACTCGGAGACTGCCACCTGCCACCCAGACACTGGCACCCAGGAAAGCCAAGCTGTTCTCCTGGCTCCCCCAGCATTGCATTAATTTGCCTGATATCCATTAAGAACTTAGAGGTTCATTCAGTAGAAAAGGAAAGCAACCCAAATTAAAGAAATAAAATAGTTACTGTAGCCCCAGAAAAGCATCCTTTTTAAACCTGTGCTCCCTTTCAGATCCTGCTTTCCCTGTGGAGTTAGGTAAAATGTTCTCAGTGCCCTTCTATTGACCCCCTTGGGAAACATTTCTGGAGCCCACAGGCCCTACAGAGAAACATGGGAAGGCTCACCCCAACGCTGAGGAGCTTTCCCTGTGGTCAGAGCAGAGCTGGATATGGGAAAATGTGTCTGTCCTGTGTGCACTGAGGTAAAAAGCAACTATTTGCAAACCATGGTTAATCTAAAACACACTCCTGCTGGGACACCCTACACTCTCATGGGAACACCCCACATGCTCCTACCAGGACACCCCATGCTCTCACAGGGGCACCCCATGCACTCTTGCTGGGACACCTATACTCCCACGGGGACACCCCATCTGCTCCTGACGGGACACCGCACATTCCCAAGGGGACACCCCATGAGCTGCCAATGGATTAAGTCAATAACCTTAGCAGCATGCACATGCCCCACTTCTGAGTCTAGAATTGGAAGGTTTTCAGCTCTCCAGACACCATGCATGATAACAAAAGCATTATATGCTAATTAGACCAGACAGCCGAACAATCTTTTGGACATCATTCTGTATTTCCTTCTAGACAAAGCTGCTGTGGCATGGACTGACACAGAGGCAGTTAGGGCCAATCAGGCAGGCAGGTGAGTGGTTAGGGGAGATCAGGCACTCAGGTGAATGGTTAGGGGCAAACAGGCAGCCAAGTGAGCAGTTAGAAACCAGTGGTCCTGGATTGTAAGAGGGATGTCCAACTGACAGCAGAGGGGTCCCAGATTATGAGAGGGTGCAGGCCAGGCTGAGAGATCCAAACCTGCCCCTACCCCCATGCATGAATTTCATGCACTGGATCTCTAGTCTATACTAATAATAGACTAGGGCTGTCACGACCAGATGGACGACTGGTCCAGGTGGTAGCTCTGCACAGGTACACTGGGCCCACCGCCAGGTGCAGGAAAACATTTTGGGAGGGAGCAGCCCAAGTGCATGTGGCCAGGTGGCCTTGAGGGCCATGCAGATGGACGGACCATGCTGAATAGCGCCAACAGACTGTGTGGAGGACAACAGAGGTGCAGAGCTGTTAGGGCAGTGGCCCATGGGGTCAGTGATACTGGGCTGCCAGGTAGTCCCCAGGTCCTCAGGCACTGCTGAGAGAGTGTGGCCTTCCAGAATGGGAGAAAAAGTCCTTTTTCCGGAAGAACACGGATGGTTTAAATGTGCATATAGAAACTGTGGTGGTACCAACATAGCTATGTCAGTCCCCTAAGCCACTTACTTGTCTGTGCCTGACAGCAGGCTTCACCTTGGGATGTAGGCCTGGATGCGGGCCAGGACATGGCCTTGGCAGCTGAACACACCCCCGGTGTCACCTCAACATCACAACTTCACGACATCACACACAAGTGGCCATCACTACTGGTCTGTGGGTCCCAGTGAGCTGGCACTGTGCATGCTCAGGCCAGTGCTCTCTGTGTTTCCACTGAAAGGATATTGTATGTGATGGGTGTGTTGATTCCTTAAGGTTGAAATGGGCCAGCCTGAACTTGCTTCCGATGCGATCTTTTCTCTGTATTTTACCACACAGTTTTCTTGGGCTCAGGGAACCGGCAGCCACTGGAGTGCCAGCTTGGCCGTACACACAGCCAGAAGTCATCAGGAAGCACAAAAATACCAAAGCCCCAATGAAACCCATCGCTAAACAGACCCTAGTTCACATTCTGGAATGGAAACAAGAAAACAGTGGCAACCTGTTGGACCTCAGCTGGGACTGTGCCGCGGGTCTGTCTGTAGGGTACCTGCACCCTGGCTATTGCCCAATGGCCAAGGAAGCTCTGCAAACTTTGATTTTGGAGTTATGGATCTTGGCAAGTAGGCAGATGCACAAAGGTGGAGTTGAAAATAGCAAGGTTATAGTGTGTGTGTGTGTGTGTGTGTGTGTGTGTGTGTGTGTGTGTGTCTGTGTGTGTGCATTTATACACATATATTCCCATTTCCCCCAGTCTTTTTCTGAGCTGTTTGAGAGCATACTCTACACGTGACAGGATGCCTGGATACTCCGTTGTGTATTTTCTAAAAGCAGACATTCCTACATAACAATTCTCCACCCAACCACTCAAGGAAGTCTCCATTTGATTGGTATCAAGGCTCAATCCACAGACCCCATTTGAATTCTGACAACTGTGTAAATAATGTCCCCCACCCCCTATCCCCAGGATCACATCCACCTAGGAAGGGTCCTCTGTCATTCCTGTCCCTGACAATTTTTCAGTTTTAATTAAAATTCATAGACTTTTGCCCTAAAATTTTTAAGTAAATATAAATAAAAAAAAGACCCACGGGCACTCTGAGTTAGGAGCCAGTGGTCCCAGATTGTGAGAGGGATCCAGATTGGAGACAGTGCAGGCTAGGCGGATGGATACCCACCCTCCAACCCCCATGCATAAATTTTGTGCACCGGGCCACTAGTATATATATATTTTTTTCTTTTACTTTTCTCTCTTTCCATTCTCTCTCTTTGATATCATTTGTGCTCTCTTTTCTTTCCCCTAATTCTCTTCTCTCTGTTGTTCACTTATATTGGGATTATCACTATTGTGAGTACATTTGTTGTTTGTTCCCTTTGTGTGTGTCTTGCTGTGTTGCATTTTGTCCTGTTTGGTCAACATGGTAGAGAGAGAGCCATATAACAAGACACCCGGAGAGGAGAATTCATCCACAAATGAGTCAATAACACTCCAGACAGAACTACAGAGGCAGGAAAATCTCAGTAGTAAGGGAGAGAGCATGAATGAGTAAGGGATAAAAATAGTCTGTGTGGGCCTGTGAGTGTGTGTGTATGTGAGTGAGGAGCAGTTAGATCCTCTAGGACCTTCTGGGACAGGCAAACCTTCTGGGTTTGCCTAGCCGAGCAGCCTCTGCTACCATTAAAAAGATCCCAGGTTGGCCAGTTCTACCACAGAGGCTATGCCTTCTTGAAAGGGAGAGCTCCTATTACTGGGAGTCCAGCCTCACCTCCACCCAGGGTGCCCTCAGCCAACCCTTACAGGGACCTGCTGCCTTGGCTGTTGTCCCATAGCCACCAATACTCCAGCCACCCTGGCCATGGGCTCTTGTGAGTTCTGAAGCACATTCGACTCTGACTGACCCAACTCTTTAGCCCAGGACACGGTGACCATGTGAGCAGCAGCTGCACAAACAGCCCTTCCCCATTTGAGGAGCAGCAGCCTCATGCAGCCTGCCCTGGTCTGAGGAGCAGCAACCTTGCAAGCAGCCAGCCCCCTTCAAAGGAACAACAGCCACAATATCAGCTCACCCCATTCAAGAAGCAGAAGCCATGTGCAGCCCACCCTCTTCTGAGGAGCAGCAACCACACAATCTACATGCTCCTGTCCAAGGAGCAACAGTCATGCACAGCCCAGCCCCATCCAAGGAATAGCAGCTGCATGAACAGCCCACCCCCACCAGCTAGAGGAGCCACCATTGCTGTGAGCAGCCCCCACCAGAGGAACGGGAATCAACTGAAGAGTGGCCACTGCTGTGACCACCAGAGGAGCAGCCACCACCTGAGTAGCTGCTGCTGTCCCAGGAGCAATCCCCACAAAACTTGACACCTTGTTCCTTTAGTGAGAGCAAAAATGGGGAGACAAAAAACCCCAAAGGAAATAAAAGGATGAATCACTAGAAAAGGAGCTAAGTAAAATGGAGTCATGCAATATGTGAGGAAAATAATTCACAATAGTGGACATACAGTTCTTAAACCAGGTGAATGAAAAAAAGCAACAAATTATGTAGGAATCAAGAGAAAATAAACAGTGATATAGCTATAATAAAAAAAACACTATGGAAAGTTTCAAAGGAGACTAGGAGACGTGGAGGACTGAATTAGCAAAATAGGAGACAGGGAAGCAAAACACACCCAAATTGAAATGCATTTGGAGAAATAAATTAAAAGACAGGAGGAGAGCCTAAGAGAGCATTGGGACAACATGAAACAAAGCAACAGATAAATAATAGGGGAAAATACACACACCAAGACACGTCATAATTACAATGGCAAATTTTCAGGACAAAGAGAGAATCTTAAAGGCTGGAAGAGAGAGATAGAAAGTTATGTACAAAGGATATCCCATCAGATTATCAATGATGTCTTAAAAGAAACACATCAGGGCATAAAGTACTGAAAGGAAGTTTACAAAGTGATGCAAAACAACAGGCTGAATTCAAGAACACTCTGTCCACCAAGGTTATCATTCAAAATTAAAAGGTTTCACAGATTTAAAAAAAGGCTAAGAGAGTTTATCATTACCAAGCCAGGAATGCAAGAAATGCTAAAGAGATTGGTGTAGAAAGAAGAAATAAAAAGGGAAGAAGAAACACAGGCACAAAAAAATATAAAATGGCTACAAACAAGTACTTATCAACAATAACTTTAAATGTAAGTGGACTAAATGGTCCAATAAAAAGACATTGAGGGTGTGAATGGATTAAAAAAATGACAGATATATATGCTGTCTGCAAGAGACCCATCTCAGAACAAGGAATTCATACAGACTGAAAGTAAAGGGGTGGAAAAATATCTCCCAGCAAATGTAAATGAAAAAAACAAACAAACAAAAGATGCTGAGGTAGCAATACTTATATGTGACTAAATAAACCTCAAAGGAAGGCCATAACAAAAGATAAGGAAGGCCACTTCATAATACTAAAGGGATTAATACAACAAGAGGATAGAGAACTGGTAAAAATATGTGCACCCAATGCAGGATTCCCCAAATAAAGAAACTCCTAGAAGATATCAAGGGAGATATCAACAGTAATTATATCTAATAAAAGAGAAACATGCAAGTTGAGCATACCTCAAGCCACATTCACCAGCCAATCAGGAGCAAATTAACCCAACCAAGATGGTGGTTAATTTGCATTTCCAAAGAGCAAAGAATGAAGACGGTGTAGAAGGAAACCAAGCACTGCAGAAGAGATGGAAGCTGTGAAGAAGCAAGCAAGTGGGCAGCGGAGAAGGGAGGAAAGCAGGTGGAGCAGTGGAGAAGGGAGGGAAGCAGGCAAGGCAGTGGAGACCACCCCAGGAAACCCTATTGCAGGAATCTTCCTGCAACGGGCCTCTAGGACAATCATAATAGGGGACCTTAATACCCCACTGACATCACTGGATAAATCATCTAGACAAAAAAAACAGCAAAGAAACAGTAATCTTAAATGACTTACTAGATTAGATGGACTTAATTGACATCTTCAGAACATTTCACCCCAAAGTTAGAGAATATATATTCTTCTTAAGTGCACAGGAGACATTTTCAAAAATAGACCACATGTTAGGTCACAGGCAAAGTCTGTCAAAATTTAAGAAGATTGAAATCATATCAAGCATCTTCTCAGACCACAATGACAATATTAGAAATAAACTACAGCAAAAACAATCAAACAAATTCAAACACTGAGAAGCTGAATAGCATGCTATTAAACAATGATTGGGTTACCAAAGAGATCAAAGAAGAAATTAAAAATATTCTGGAAATGAATGACAATATAAACACAACAATTCAAAATCTATGGGACACAGTAAAAGCCATCCTGACAAGGAAGATTATAGCTCTACAGGCAAACCTCAAAAAAACTAAGAAAAAAATGGTAATAAATTCTCTATCACTGAAACTTAAAGAATTAGAAAGATAGCAGCAAGAAAAGCCAAGAGTGAGCAGAAGGAAAGAGATACTAAGGATCTGAGCAGAAATAAATGACATAGAGACCAAAGAAACAATACAAGAGATCAATGAAACCAAGAGCTGATTCTTTGAAAAGATAAACAAGATTGATGAACCTCTAGCCAGACTCAGCAAGAAGTAAAGGGAGAGGACCCAAATAAACAAAATCAGAAATGAAAGAGAAATAACAACAGATCCTAGAAATACAAAAGATTCTAAAAAAAAAAATACTACGAAGAACTCTATTCTAACAAACTAGACAACTTAATGGAAATGGATATATTCCTGGAAAAATACAACCTTCCAAAACCCAATCAGGAAAATATAAAAATATCAATAGACCAATAACTAAGGAGGAAATTGAAGCAGTCATCCAAAAGCTTCCAGCAAACAAAAGCAAGGGGCCAGTTGGCTTTACAGGGGAGTTTTACCAAATATTCAAAAAAGACTATAACTTATACTCCTCAGACTATTTTGAAAAATTCAAGAGGAAGAAATACTTCCAAGCTCATTCTATGAAGCCAGGATTACCCTAATATTAAAATCAGATAAAGACAATACAAAGACAAATAATTACAGGCCAATATCTCTCATGAACATAGCTACCAAAATCCTCAAATAATTGGAGCTCCCTCACATCCTTAGTTGAAAATGCCCTCCTAAGAAATAAACATAGCTACCATTATGTTGCCTTACTTGAAACCCACTCTTGATCCTCCTACTCTCAGTCTTCTTTCGCATATTTATTTATATTTCTCTAACTATAGTTTTTCACACAAATAAAATTATATACTACACACTTATCAGGATAATTCTCAATGAAATTTGCAATGAACACTTGTGGGATCTCATTTTCTGGCTAAAAGCAATGCAATATCTATTGGAGAATGCACTTTTATTTCCTCCTCACCTTCCACCTCCCACACATTGTCTTTGTAACATTGTCCCACTTTTGATTCCTGAATGGATCTGATTGGTTTACCTTCTCCTTCCGACTGGAGGCACTGGTTTCTGGATGGGCTCCAACCCATCTGAGTCAATGAGAAAGGGTGATATGATTGAAAACTGTGAGAAGCTATGAAAATTGCTCTGCAAAGTCAGGGGATGATAGCTTTCTCTTCCCAGGAACTGATTTTTATTTCTTCACAAATAATCAATGAGGCAGAAATTTTAGGACATCATTGTTTCAGCAGATCAGTGAAAGTTGCCTGTTCAAAGTAATATTATACAACACTTAAAATATTATCCTCTTTTTTAGTATTTCTAAGCAGACCTGTCTACTTCTTGACCTCTAGTATACATGAATGCTTTTTGCAGGCAGCCTGGGTTTCTACTGCACAGGGAGGGGGTTATTCACCATATTTTATAAACCATTAAGGTAAAAATAATTGGCAGAAGTAACATATAACCAAAACTTCAATACCCAATTTGAGATGAGTTTCATGAGTTAGTTTCTTCTCTGGCCTTAATGACCAATATTGACCAGCAAGTAAAGACTTATTAGATGAACATTTACCATTGGAATTATATGTTTGATTTATTACAGACTTGTGAATTGATTTTTCTTTCAGTAACATATCCAAAGATTTTAGGTTGGCTTTCTTTTTTTATTTTTTATTTTTTTAGTCTTTATTGTTCAGTTTATTAATACATTGTTCGCTCCCCCCATAGCTCCCCTCCACCTCGTACCCATCCCACCCTCCGCCCTCACCCCCCTCCACTGTCCTCTCCCATAGTCGCATGATTTTTGTCCAGTCTCTTGTTGCACTTCCCACACCCCCTTTCTCCCCAAGAATTGTCAGTCCATTCCCTCTCTATGTCCGTGATTCTGTTACATTCACCAGTTTATCCTGTTCATCAGCTTATTAATTCATTTGATTTTTAGATTCATTTGTTGATACATGTATATTTGTTGTTCATAATTTACACTTTTATCTTTTTCTTCTTCCTCTTCTTAAAGAATATCTTTCAGCATTTCATATATTGGTTTGGTGGTGATGAACTCCTTTAGCTTTTTCTTATCTGCGAAGCACTTTATCTGACCTTCAATTCTGAATGATAGCTTTGCTGGATAGAGTAATCTTGGTTGTAGATTCTTGCTATTCATCACTTTGAATATTTCTTGCCACTCCGGTCTGACCTGCATCATTTCTGTTGAGAAATCCACTGACAATCATATGGGTGCTCCCTTATAGGTAACTAACTGTTTTTCTCTTGCTGCTTTTAATATTCTCTCTTTGTCTTTTGCTCTTGGCATTTTAATTATGATGTGCCTTGGTGTGGTCCTCTTAGGGTTCCTATATATTGGGGTTCAGGGAGCTTCTTGCACTCCTAAGTGAATTTTTTTCACCAGGTGTGGGAAGTTTTCGGTCACTATTTTTTCAAGTAGGTTTTCATTGTCTTGCTCTCTCTCTTTTTCTGGCACCCCTATAATTTGGATGTTGGTATGCTTGAGGTTGTCCCAGAGGCCCCTTACACTATCTTCAATTTTTTGGATTCTTTTGGTTTCTTGGTTTTTCAGCTGAGTGGAATTTTCCTCTTTGTATTTCAAATCTTTAACTTGGTTCTTGTGGTGCTCTAGAATACTTTTACGTCTTTGTATAATATTTTTTGTTTCAGTCAGTGTATGCTTAATTTCTGGTTGGTCCTTTTTCATATCCTTGAGAGTCTCATTCATATCCTTGAGGGTCTCTTTCATTTCCTTGTAGGTTTTTCTTATTTCCTTATAGGTATCAACCTTTTCTAGGAGCCTCTTGAGAAGCCCTATAACCGTGGTTTTGAATTCCATGTCCAGTCGTTTTTTTTTTTTCCTCCATTTCTTTCACATCTGATTTCTCTACATGTCTCTGCATGGTGGCTGCTTCCCTGAGTTGGTCAATTAGCTTTTTTGTGGTAGATGTCCTACAAGGGACAGTAGCTCAGCCTCCCCAGTTACCTGAGGTGGATATGGGTTGCACAGTCTTGCTGAAGTTAAGCTCAGGTTAATTGTTGTTAGCACTTGGAGGGGTTGACCTCCAGGCCAGTTGTCTGTGAAGTTCAGCTGTGCTCAGGTTGGATGGGCGGAGTCTCTGGGCCAAGCAGACAGTGTTAGCTCCACCGTATGCGGCCGCAGGGACTCTGTGCCAGGGGCATTGGCCGCCAGCACCTCTGAGAGAGAGCCGTTGCCGAGCTCCACCAGCTGTCGGTGAATTCAGACTCTCCCCAAATGAGTCTGCACACCCAACGTCTCACCCAGGGTCATAAAAGAAAGCAGTCTGACGGTTTTCCGAATGAAAGAGCAAGTCACAAGTTCTCTCTGCGTGGTCAGGCAGCTACGCTGTTCCCAAGTTCACGCACACTCTGCACAAGCTCGCCTTCTCCACAAGCTGGCAGACCCCTGCAGCACCTGAGCTTCGGCGTGCCCTCCCACTGTTCAGTTTTTACCCCATATGATAGTGGGTTCCCTGGACTTCACCCAGAGCTGGAGAATCAGTCCAGTGGGACTTCTTTGTCTCCCCCATTCAAGAAAACTGGCACGTTTTCAGCCACCCGCCCTATCCACTGGCGCATGCTCCTCCAAACCTCTCTCTGCACATATCTTCAACGCTGTCCTCAGCTGCTCCTCTGAGTCGCAGTGTCTTATCTTCACTTTTATTTGTGGAATTTTCACTCAGCCAGCTTTCCAGTGATTCTGGATGGTGTTTGTTCTTTCATTAAGTTGTAGTTTTAAAATTGCTGTGTATGACGGCTAGATAGGTGTTTTACCTATGCCGCAATCTTGGTTCTCTCGATCTAGGATGGCTTTCTTAATAAGCTAATTAATTATGAGTCATTTATTGTGTGGAGCCCAGAGGGAGGTGTCTCTTCCAAATCTCTTAGCCCCTCATACAGGAAGTTTCTTAAATTTATACCTTTTGAGCTTCTTTGCAGATATTACAAAGGACTCTGTGTGAGTTATTGTTATAGACAGTTGTAACCTTGAAAATATAATGAGTTTGTACTTGACATAAGACTTAGAATTATTATCAGTATTAGTCCATATTAGTCTATTACATTGGATGGCTAGCTTTCAAGGTTAGACAGTTAAGTCTATCTTTTTTTATTATTTGAACTAAAAACAGTCATTTTATAGAATAAGAGACTGTCTTAAAGTGACAGAGTTTATAATGACAGAGTTTATAAGACAAGGTATTATCTAAAATAGCAAAGAATTTCAAACAGCAGGTTTTTTTTAATACAAGATGGAGGTTACTATGCTTCATTACCGACTGGTTTTATGTAAATGGGTCAAATTTTTGACTCTTGTGGGTCGTTGGGCTGGAGCTCATATTGACGCTTGAGGACCATAAGTTTAACAGAATTAATTCTCGAATAAAGTTAATAAACCGGTTTATAAGGCCAGGGCCCAGAGCGAGGGCAACGTGTAGTAAGGCTAAAGATCATATAGTACAAATAGAAGGGTGGTCAGCCAGGGGGAACAACTCAATAGCTTCTGAAACCAATTTTGAGATTGTTCTAATTTTTTTCTGTATTCTATATTTTTTATAACTAGAGATAAGCTTTCTCGTATGATCCCTGTGTTATTGGCATAGAAACAGCTGTTTTCCTCTAATGCTACACAGAGTCCTTCCTCCTGTAGGAACAAAAGATCTAACCCTGACTATTTTGAAGGACCATTTCAGCTAGGAAATCAACCTGCTTGTTCAGTCAAGAGATGAAGCTTTCAAGGTGACTAATGTCAGTATCCACTTGTCTGGTGATCTCTCCGATGTTAATGTCTTCTTTCACTAGGGCAGCAGTCCCTATTGCTGCAGAACCTGCAATCCTTAGTCCAACTAATATAGGGACTAAGATAGGAGCCCTCTTCCATCGTGATGAAGATTGTGGAGGATAGATGAGGGTTCTGCCTTCATTCCCATTGTATAGAAATACTTGGAGAAGAACATGTATAAGAATTCAGACTTTGGGTTCCAAATTTTCCCTAAACCTGAGGGTAGAAGCACAGCAAGTGAGGCCTTCTGTACAGGCCAGCCAGGTATGGTTTGGTGCTTGATAGAAAGCCTCACTATTCTTTTTTATTAAAAGGGTGGTATTGCAGAGGTTTAAGTATGGGGGAGCCAGCAGGCTATAAGTGGTGGATACTATACAGGTGCCTTGCCCCCTGGATGTCCCCTAGAGTTAATCTCGATTGTCCCCAATGACATTTCTCAGGGTCAATGATAAGATAGAGAAGTTTAGGGACCCCTAGACCTCTGTAATATGGGGGTTTGGGAGTTTAAGCATAACCAAGAATCAGCCCCTAGTTCAGGTTCCAAAGCATTTATAAATAGATGCATGGCTGTAAGCATAATGAAACTCAGGGTGTAAAACTTAGGGTGATTTGGTCAGAGCAGGGCAGACTGCGATAGGTAAAGCTAGCTCTGTGAGAGGGCATAAGGGCCTCTAGTATGGAGAGTATGCTTTTCTTTGAATAGTTAGGAGGGTGCCTGGATTTTTACTAGTTATATGTAACCTTATTTCCTATGTTTTCTCTGTGTTCCAGGAACATTCCTGGCTCTTTTTCACCTTGAATTCTATGGGGTTGCAATTTTCTATTAAGCAAGAGGAAGGTGTGGAAAGTCCTTTAAAGCTAAGATAGTTATCCCGTCCCAGTGATACTTGTCAATAGTAGAGATGGTTTCACAACAACAGTGTGGATAGAAGAATTCATCTGATCTAAGACATTGGTAATTGACCTTTCCGGATCCCTGACACATGTATATATATATATAAATTTTGTAAAGCTTTTGCCTGGGGAATGGCTCAACATACTTTGCTATAAGTGGACTCATATTGGTAGTGTACCCCCTGGCTGGCCTCTGGCAGGTATGCTATTCCCTCCAGTTCTGAGTAAGGGAGGGATCCACTATCTTGAAATAGGGTGCACAAGTCTGTAGTGAGGAATATATCCCCCCGACCCCATCTGATTCAGTTACGTTAGTAAGGATTTCCCCAGTGATTCCATTCCTGAGTTCCCGAATCCACTTCTTAGATAGTTTATGGGGATTGCTAACCCATTCAATTAAAAATTGTCCTTCTGTCAGTCCTATAAAGAGAATTAATAACACGGCATGCATGAGCGTTTTACCTTTAGAGGATTTGAAGAGTCCTGGATTCTCCATGCTGCCTTAAGCCAGGTGTGATGAAGCCAAGTTGGGATCTCATTGATCTTGACTGCCATTGGGTGTCAGGATGACAGTGTGTGGTCCTTTCCAGGTAGGAGTTAGTCCTTGGGTGGTAAATTTCTTCACCCAAACAGAGTCACCAGGGCGAAAGGGATGGGCCAGATCAGAAGTTGCCATAGGCGGAGCATCTCAGAGGTGCTCCTGGATTGCTTCCTGGGTGGACTGTAAAGCCTGTAAAGACTTGAGTAAAGCTTGGTTATGGATTTCAGCTTTTATTTCTTTTCTAAGTTTGGGAGTTTTGGAGGGGTCTCTGAAACATAATTTCATATGGGGAGAACCCCACTTGGTATGGGGTACACCTTGCTCTGAGAAGAGCAAAGGGAAGTGGCCCAATTTTCACTGGTTTGTGAGGTAAATTTGGTAAGGACCTCCTTTAAGGTCCTATTCATGCACTCTACCTGCCCAGAGCTTTGGGACCAGTAGGCACAATGTAGTTTCTAATTAATATTTAATGCTTTTGCTATATCCTGTGAAATTTTGGCTATAAAGGTGGGCCCAGTGTCTGATCCTGAAGTTACAGGTAAACCATATCTGGGGACTATTTCCTGAGGTAACTTCCTAGCTACTTGTTTCTGTTTTAGTCAGGTAAGCTTCTATCCATCTTAAGAAGGTGTTTATAGAAACTAAGCAATATTTATACCCTGCTGCCAGGGGCCTGACTTCTGTGAAGTCTAATTCTCAATGTTCTCCCAGGGAATTTCCCCAGCCCTGATTCCTATTAGAGGTTTTTTGCTCTGTTTGACATTCACTTGGGCATAAGTGATGCATTGGGATATAACGCTGTCTATTATACTATCTAGGCTGAGTATATAGTATCTGTCCCTTAGGAGTTCAGTAAGATTAATATGGCCTAAGTGGGTGGACTGGTGCCACTGGTTAATTATTGTCCGACCTAGAGCCTCAGGAACTAAAAGTTGGCCTTCCGGTAAAGGCCGCCATCCTTCCAGGCTCCTATAAGCCTGTTTCTGTGTAGGTAGTTCCTCCTCGAGCCGCTTCACCCGTGGCTCTGTTCCCTCTTGCTTCTAGGGAGTCCCCTTTTTGTTGCCCCTTGCAATGGACTTTGAGTAGTCAGATGGCTTCCAGTAGTACCAGAATCTCCTTCTTATTTTTGATGTCCTTTCTGGCTGAAGTCAAAAGTCCCCATTCCTTGTAAATATCACTGTGTATGTGAGCCATTGGAAACAGTTACCTGCTATCAGTATAAATCGTTACTGACTTGTCCTTTGCCCACCACAGAGCCTGAATAAGGCAATCCATTAGTGACTGAGACCAGATGGTTTGATCTAAAGCAGCTATCCACTCCCCAACACACCTGATTCCTTCCTGGATAAAACTGCTCCCATCCGTGAACAGTACCTCATCTGGAGATGCCAGTGGGGTGTCAGTGAGGTCCGGGTGCGCTGTATATATTAAGTCAATGACCTCTTAACAGTCATGTGGAGGTCTTTCAGGGTCATTATCCATTCAAATGAATGGTTAATGACATGTAACGAGTTACCTCTTTCAATCCCCAATATTTTACCCAGACCTCTCTTCCACTCTCTCACCATGTCAAGTTTAGTTGATAAACAAGCCCCAAAAATTCTATCCCCTAAATATGTCCCTTTACCATAATTTATGCTTTTTATGTCTGAACTTTTGGTCTTTGTAAACAAAACGGCACAAGTTCATAGTTTTCTTTGGGTTCTGTTTTAATTTAATATTTTTCTGAATTGTGTTTATTGTTATCATCATTGCTATGTTATAATATTTTTTCTTCATCTATTTTGTACTTTGCTTTTATTTTATTAGACTTTAAAAATGAGTTCTCAGACATTTTAGCATTTCTGGTTCTTTTTTTACATATAGCTTCTCACCTTTTTCATAAAATATTTACCAATATATACTAAATATATACTACATAAGAATAGCTTAGGTTTTCTCAGCATTGTAAAATATTGACCTTTAACTTTGAAAAAGTGTTTCTCATCTGGAATTCCTTCTCACCTCTGCATTTGCATAATGAGTCAAGTAAGCTTATGAGATATTGGCTCTTTTGTGCAATAAGAACTTTTCCCTGTATTATAATTTATAGTATGGTTGAAATGAATGATATGTGATGAGTCATTTTACTGAGACATTTAAGAAAGTTATTTCTAAAGGTCTGCTTAAGAGGCTAAAATAAGTCTGAATTGAAAAGAATTACAGGCTACAATTATGACAATAAAATAAAAGTGCCCTATTATAATCAGAAAGTGAAAGAAACGAACCTTGTCTTGTGTGCAGAGGCAGAAGAAAAGATGAATACCTTAGGTAACTCATTCTGTGCAAAATCAATCTTTTGCTGTCAATTTTAAATGAGCTAATTTGTTCACAAATCTGCTCAGTCAGTTTGGAGCATATTCTAATCCTTCATATTAAAAAATTCTTTTATTTTGACTGGTCCATTGGGTAAGAAATCTAGGAATGTGTTAATATGGTTGAACATATTTAGTAGGATAAGAATTGACTGTTTTAATTAGTATCTGCTCAAGATGGAATCATTTTCTGGGCTGAATTATTGGCCCACTAATATATCAAGAGATTATTTTTTGACAAATATATATGCAAAGTTCAATTTAACTATCAGTCAATACTGCAATAAACTTTCTAGAGATCAAGTCTTTTGTTTTCAATGAATGTTTAACTTTAGACACTATAATAAGGAAAATATAAATGTATAAATATTTGAACATTAATTCTTTGAATCAGAACATATTTACCAATGATGCATTAATATTGTTATCACTGTTTGTTGAATGCAAATTATTTATAAATTTAGTTGTCATTTATTAAAATTAAAATATGGTATTATAGAATAACATGAAAGAGAAATCTAAGTACTGTGAAAATATAAAATTTTCTCAGGAGATGTGAAAATAAGACGTATATGGCTCTCTTTCTGTTATTTTACACATATTGTTAGTTACTGAATAGTCATGTGCATTTTCATTCAGAAAAGGAACAAATGGAAATTTTGTGTAAAATGAATGTCTATTACTTAAATACACTTAAAAATAAATGTATGCTTAAATGAATTATATCTGCCTATGTTAAAACTGAAATGGAAATATTGAAAACCATTTTATACATTCATACACACATTCCATAGTATTTTTAAAATATATATTTAAAATATTATCTATGACATTGCAGTCATGCTGAACCAGAAAGCAAGTCCCCCAAGCCCAGCACCCAGGCAGGCAGACCCTGCCATGTGTGTGAGCTACTGATAGATTCATGCATAGCCAACCAAGGGCACTTGGGCCCTGACCTCTGGACACCACAGTTACACCTGACAGGCAGTCCCAGGCATTTATGTGAGTCACTGCTAGATATTTATGTATCCAACTAAGGATGGATAATCCTGGCAGCAGAAACTCAGACTTCCAACACCCCAGCTGCCAAATTCTAGACACTGCCTATGTTACAACAAACTAGTGAGTGGGTTCCCTCACAGGCCATTCAGGCAGGTGACCCCCAGGCACCTCAGTGAGCCACTGCCAGGTGTGAGTGTACTCTCCCAAGGGCACACTGCTCCCACAGAAAAGATGGGACTTGCATCTCCCAAGCTGCCAGCATCTTGTCTCTGTGGTCACACCATTGCAATGTGTGGGCTCCATGAGCAAATAGCTCCTGCAGACAGCTTCTTGACCCCTCTGTGAGCTTCCACTAGGTATGTGCTTCTCCAATAAAGTGGCAACCACTCCCTCAGCAGGATCCATGACTTCTCCCTCCCAGCTGCCTGTTTCTAGACACCTTGGTGCCTTACAGAGGACTCGCCTCCCCAGACAGGTCACACTGCTTCATCACAGACTCAAAGACTCCCACATCCCCAGCTCCTGGATCCACTCATAATTCACAGAGAGAAATACTGTGGCCAGAGTCCCACTGTCTCAACTGAAGACTATGGGATAGCTGAACCCCACCATCACGGACTGCATGACCCTTGTAGTGAGTTTTCAGAGTTATGCTACCCTGGCAAGAGTCACACAACACCAGCCAAAGTCCCTGTATCAGAGCCTCAGGCTCTGAGACACCTTCCTCTGTGGGTATGGACTCCAGGAACTCAGAGTGAGCACATACCAGTGAGATCTCAGGCAACCCTTTTCACAAGAACCAAAACCACAATCACATCCACAATAGCTTGCATAATGAAGTCAGAGTGAGTCACATTGCCAGACAATCTGTGGCCAGACTTTATCCATGAATGAGAAACTAACATTCAAGACCCAACTACATCAGGAGAACCCAAATAGCCCAAATAGGGGTTCCACTAGATCAACAAGCCCAGGGGATTCAAGAGACTGCACCACCAAATCCCAGAAATCACCAACTACATAACACCACCCCCAAAAGAACCTGAGTAGCAAAGCAGTTGGATCTACAAAACAGGAACAATTAAAACATTATAGCAAAAAAAAAATGGAAAGACAAAAAAATAACCAAAGGAAAAAAAAGGAATCACCAGAAAATAAATTAAATGAAACAGAGGCAAGTAACTTGTCAGAGAAAGAATTCAGAGTAATGGTTATAATAATGCTCAAATGTCTGGATGACAAATATACATAATTCAATGAGAATTATAAGGATCTGAATAAGAATGTCACCAACATGAAAAGGAATCAAGATGCAATGAAGAATGACATGGCTGCAATAAAGAACACAATGGAAGGCTTAAATAGTAAACTAGAAGAAGATGAGGACCAAATCAGTGAATTAAAAAACAAGGTAGAAAAAAAAAACACAAACACAGCAGCAACTGAAAAGAAAACTTAACAAACAAGAGGAGAGCCTAAGAGAGATTTGGGATGACAAATCAAAGCAACATCTGCATAATAGGGGTACCAGAAAGAGAGGAAGCAGAGCAAGGAATAGAAAACTTGTTTGAAGAAATAATGACAGAAAACTTCCTTGATGTTGGGAAGAAAAAATCCACACAAGTCCAAGAATCAAATACAGTCCCAAATAAGATGTACTAAAAAAGACTGACACCAAGACACATCATAATTATATTGAGACATCAACAATGAAGTAAGAATCCTAAAGTCTGCCAGAGAGAGACAGAAATTTACCTACAAGAAATCTCCCATTAGAGTATCAACAGATTTCTCAACAGAAACATATCAGGCCCCAAGAGAATGGAATGAAATATACAAAGTGAAACAAAGCAAGTGACTAAGTTCCAGAATACTATACCCAGCAAGGTTATCAATTGAGGATGAAATCAGGAACTTCACAGACAAAAAGAGCTAAGAGAGTTTATTACCACCAAGCCACAAGGCAAGAAATACTAAAGGGACTACCGTATAAAGAAGAAATAGAAAGGCAAGAAGGAACACAAGTATCCTATCTAATAAAAGAGTAATATTCAAGTTGACTGTACCTTCGCTACACTCACAATCCATGCCCACCATCCACACCCACCATCCAATCAGGAGCAATATGCAAATTAACCCCCCAACCAAGATGGCTGCTGGCCACAGAGAGCAGGAGGGAGGCTTGGGTTTCCCCAGCAATGGAGGAAGCCAAGCTTTCCACCTGCCCTTGCCCACCTAGGCCTCCACTCAATGCTAGAAAGTTTTAATTATAGAAGATACATATATCCCAACAGAAATGGTGGCAGCCATGGAGCTGGAGAGAGCAGAGGCTAGGGTTGCCCCTGGTGATGGAGGAAGCCAAGTTTCTGCAGGTCTGGCCATCTTAGGCCTTCATTAAGGCTACAAAGTTTCAATTATATAAGGTAAATATCCCAAAAGAAATGGCTGCAGCCATGGAGCGAGTAGGAGGCTTGACTCCACTCCAGGCTACAAAGTTTCAATTGTAGAACATAAATAAATTCCAGATACCGGGGCCTCGACTTGGGTTGCAGGAGGGGTGTGGAAGGCCTGCAAACCACCACAGGCCCCTCACCCAAGTTGCCCCATGCGCCAAGGGAACCCCCACCCTGCTCCGGAACACCCTTCAAGGCAAACCAGCTGATCCCTACCCATGCACCAGGCCTCTATCCTATCTAATAAAAGAGTAATATGCAGATTGACCATCACTCCAATATACAAGATGGCTGCCTTCATGTGGTCAAATATCCTGCCCCCATGTGGGCACACAATAGCCACCACAAGATGGCCAGCAGGGGAGGGCAGTTGGGAGGGACCAGGCAAGCAGAAGAGGGAATCTGGGGGAAACCAGGCCTTCAGGGAAGAGCAGTTGGGGGTAGGGACCCAGGCCTGCAGGGGAGAGCAATTGTGGGGGTTCAGGCCTGCTGGGGAGAGAAGTTAGGGGTGACCAGGCCTGCAGGAGAGAGCATTTAGGGGCAAACAGGCTGGAAAGGGAGCAATTAGGCATCAATCAAGCTGGCATGGGAGTGGTTAGGGGGTGATCAGGCTGGCAGGCAGAAGCGGTTAAGGGCAATCAGGAAGGCAGGCAGGCGAGCAGTTGGGAGCCAACAGTTTTGGATTGTGAGAGGGATGTCTGACTGCATGTTTAGGGATGGGGCCTAAACAGGCAGTCAGGCATCCCTTGAGGGGTCCCAGATTGGAGAGGGTGCAGGTTGGGTAGAGAGACACAACCTACCTCTAGTAAAGAATAAAATGGCAAGAAAAAAGTACCTATCAATAATGTAAATGGGTTAAATGCTCCAATCAAAAAACACAGGGTAGCTGAATGGTTAGGAAAACATGGTGCACATATTTGCTGTTTACAAGAGACCCACTTCAGAACAAAGGAGTCACACAGACTGTGAAAATATCTGGCATAGCAATATTTATATCTGACAAAATAGACCAAAAAGTGAAGGCCATAATAAGAAATAAGTAGGGTAATTTTTATAATACTAAAAATGTAATTCAACAAGAGGATACAACTGGCAAACATATGTTCATCCAATACAGTAGCACCAAAATACCAAAAAAAATTCTGGAAAATATGAAGAGAGATTGACAGCAATGCAATCATTGTAGGGGACTTTAATACCCCACTGGCACCACTGGATAAATACTCTAAGCAAAAAATAAACAGCAATCCTAAATAACTCACTAAATCAGATGGACTTAATTGACATATTTGGAACATTTCACCCCAAAGATACAGAATATAAATTTTTGTCAAGTGCACATGGGACATTTTCAAAGACTGACCACATCTTAGGACACAGGCAAAGTCTCTTCAAATTCAAGAAAATAGAAATCATATCCAGCATCTCCTCAGATCACAATAGCATAAAATTAGAAATCAACTGTGATAAAGACAATGAAAAAAATTCAAACACTTTGATGTTAAATAAACAATTATTGGATTGCCAAAGAGATCAAAGAAGAAATAAAAAGCTCCAGAAAACAAATGACAATGAAAATACAACAATCCAAAACCATTTAAAGCAGTCCTGAGAGGGAAGTTTATAGCTCTACAGTCCTACCTCAAAAACAAGAAAACATGGTAATAAATTATCTAACCCTGAAACTTAGAGAATTACAAATAGAGCAAAAATAAAAGCCCAGAGTAAGCAGAAGGAAGGATATAATAAAAATAAGAGTGGAGATAAACCACATAGAGACTGGGGGGAAAAAAGACCAAGAAAACCAAGAGCTGGTTCTTTGAGAGGATAAAAGAAACTGATCAACCTCCAGCCAGGCTAACCAAGAAGCAAAGAGAGAGGACCCTAATTATCAAAATCAGATATGAAAGAGATGAAGTAACAACTGACCCTTCAGACATATAATGGATTGTAAAAACATACTACTAACAACTCTACTCCAACAAACTGTACAACCTGGACAAAATGGATATATTCCTAGAAAAATACAACTTTCCAAAACTCAATCAGGAAGAATAATAAAACCTGAATAGGCTTATAACTTGAAACAGTAATGATGAAATTAAACAGTAATAAAAAAATTTCCAGCAAACAAAAGCCCTTCACAGGGGAGTTTTACCAAATATTCAAAGAATAATTCAAACCTATTCCTCTAAGATTATCTCAAAAAATTCAAGAGAAAGGCACATTTCCATGCTCTTTCTATGAAGACAGTATTACCCTAATCCCAAAATCAGATAAAGTCACTACAAGGAAATATTAGTACAGTCATTGGCGTAGACGCTAAAATCCTCAACAAAATTCACGCAAATTGGATCTAGCATTACATTGGAAAGATCATATACCATGACCAAGTAGGATTTATTCCAGGAAGGCAAGGCTGATATAATATCCCCAAATACATCACATAAATTGAGAGACAAAAATCACATAATCATATCGATTGATGCAGAATAGACATTTGACAAAATCCAACACCCATTTTTAATAAATACTCTCAGCAAAGTGGTAATAGAAGGATCATATCTTAACATAATAAAAGCCTGATATGACAAAACTACTGTCAATATAATACTCAATGAGCAAAAACTAAAATCATTTTACCTAAGAACAGGAAGAAGACAAGGATACCCACTTTAACCACTCCTGTTCGACATAATACTGGAAGTGCTAGCCATAGTGATCAGACAAGAAGAAGAAGAAAAAAAAGCATCCAAATTGGCAAAGAAGAAGTAAAACAGTCCTTATTTGCAAATGACATGATACTGTACATAGAAAACCCTAAAGAATCCATTAAAAGCTACTAGAATTAATAAATGAATTCGGCAGTATAGCAGGATACAAAATTAACATCCAGAAATCTATAGCTTTTTATATACCAATAATGAAATCACAGAAAGCGAAACTAAAAAAAGAATCCCATTTACCATTGCAACAGAAAAATTAAGATACCCAGAAATAAATTTAACAAAGGACTTAAAGGACCTATACTCAGAAAATTACAGGATGCTGAAAAAAGAGATAGAGGAAGACAAATATTGGTTCATGGATTAGTAGAATCAACATCATTAAAATGTCCATACTACCCAAAACAATCTAAAGATTCAATGCAATCCCCATTAAAATACCATTGGCATATTTCAAAGACCTAGAAAAAAATCTCCAGAAATTCATCTGGAATTAAAAATAGCCCCCGAATAACTGCAGCAATTTTGAGAAAGAAGAAAGTTGGATGGGTCACAATACCAGATTTCAAGGTATATTACAAAGGCATGCTTCTCAAACTGCCTGGTACTGGCACAAGAATAGACATATAGACCAATGGAACAGAATAGAGAACCAAGAATTCAATCCAAGCCATTATGCTCAGTTAATATTTGACAAAGGAGGCGAAAGCATACAATGGAATCAAGGTAGTCTCTTCAGCAAATGGTCTTTGGAAAATTGGAAAGATACATGCAAAAAAAAATGAAACTAGACACTAGCTTACATCATACCCAAAAATAAACTTAAAATGGATAAAGGACTTAAATGTAAGACAGGAAACCATAAAAATCTTAGAAGAAGCCATAGGCAGCAAAATAGCAGACATATTTGTAGCAATATCTTTTTTTTAAATATATTATATTGATTTTTTTACAGAAAGGAAAGGAGAGAGATAGAAAGTCAGAAACATCAATGACAGAGAAACATCAATCAGTTGCCTCTTGCACACCCCCTACTGGGTATGTGCCCGCAACCAAGGTACATGCCCTTGACCGGAATCAAACCTGGGACCTTTTAGTCTGCAGGCCGATGCTTTATCCACTGAGCCAAACCGGTTTCAGCTGTAGCAATATCTTTACTGATACAGCTCCTACGACAATGGAAACTACAAGGAAAATAAATAAATACACCAAAAGAAAAAGCTTCTGGACAGCCAAAGAAACAACCAACAAAATAACAAGAGCGGCCAATGCATGGGAGAACATATTTGTCAATGTTATTATCTCCAATAAGGGTTTAATCTCCAAAATTTATAGATTTAAGTTTATACAATCTAACAAAAGAAATATAATCCAATCAAAAATGGGCAAATGACCTGAATAGACACTTTTTGAAAGAGGACATATTACTGGTTAATAATGTTGGATTTTATAATGAAAGAAAACACGATAATTTCAAGAAAAACATCAAAAGTGTTTTATTCAAAGTAATGTCCAGCGCTAGCTACACATTTCCCTCATCATTCAGGTAATTTGTGGATACCGTCCCAATAAAACTTTTCTTGTTTTGAGACAAACCATTCAGAGTCCCAATTATTTTGTACTTCTTATGTTTTAAAGTGCTGCTCAGAAAGTGCGTATAACATTGATTGGAACAAGCGGTAATCTGAAGGAGCAAAGTCTGGTGAATATGGTGGCAGGTAGGTTAATACTTCCCAGGCAAGATCTTTTAACTTGTCTTTAACTGGTTTTGAAGTGTGTGATGGTGCATCACCATGAAACAACATTACTTTGCCATGTCTTCTGATACATTCTGGTCATTTCACGATCAAAGCATGGTTCAAAATGATAGTTTTTTGTTGGTAGCAATCAGTATTAATGGTTTCATCTGGTTTTAGCAGCTTATAATACACCACACCTTCTTGACCCCACCAACTGCAGAGCATTGTCTTCTTTCTGAAGCATTTTGGACTTGCAGTTGATGTTGATAATTGACTTGGATCAACCCATGATTTTGTGCATTTGGGATTTTCAAAATAAATTCACTTTTCATTGCCAGTCACAATTCAATGCAAAAAAGACCCTGTTATGCGTTGAAGCAATACTTTACTGATGACTTTTCGATTTTCCATTTGCCTTTCGTTCAATTGATGTGGCATTCATTTTCCTTCCTTTAAAATCTTTCCCATTGCTTCTAAATGATCGGAAATTGTTTGCTGAGCAATGTTTAATCTTTCCGCAAATTGTTTTCAAGTTTGACATGCATCTTCATCTAATAATGCTTGTTGGTCTTCAAACTTTTTTGGTTGACCTGGACATCTTTGTCTTTCACATAGAAATTATCACTTTTTAAGGCTTTTAAACCAGCGTTCCCAAGTATCTTGAGATGGAGCATGTTTACCATAAGCTTTCTGAACTATACAATAACTTTTTCTTCAAAATAATGAATTAAAACTTCTCTGAAATGCTCTTTTTTGGGCACATTTGACATTTTTAAGCATAAAAATATCTATGATGTTAACACCTTAAAAAATTTGACAAATGAAGTTTTGAATCTTACTGTCAATATAATGAAATAGCATACATATCAAATCACATATATATCAACATATGTATAACTCCATCTATTGAAAAAAATCTGCATTATTAACCAGTACGCCAGTACATAAGGCTGAGAGACATATCAAAACATGCTCAAAGTCACCAACCATGTGAGAGATGCAAATCAAAACAACAATGAGATAACATCTTCCATCTGTCAGAATAGCTATCATCAAGAAATCAACAAATGACAAGTGCTGAAAAGGATCTGGAGAAAAAGGATCCCTCTTGCACTGTTGGTGGTAATGCAGACTTGTGGAAAACACTATGGCGTTTCTTCAAAAAATTAAAAATGGAACTCCTATTATGTCCACTAATTCCACTTCTAGGAATATAGCCCAAGAAACCAGGAATACCAATCACAAAGGATAAAGACCCCCTTATGTTCATAGCAGCACAATTTACAATAGCTAAGATTTTGAAACACCCTAAGTGCCCATCAGTAGACAAGTGGATTATAAAACTGTGGTATACCTACACAATGGAACACTACAACAGCTGTAAAAAAGAAATTCTTACCACTTGACATAGCAAGGATGGAACTGGAGAGTATTATGCTAATCAAAATAACCAGAGAAAGATAAATATCACATGATCTCACTCATTTATGGAATATAATAACAACATAAACAGATGAGTAAAAATAGAACAAAAGACATAGAAGCATTAAACAGACTGTCCAATGAGGGAAGGGAAGAGTGAGGAGGTCAGCGATCAACCAAAGGACTGGTATGCATGCATATGAGTATAACCAACAGACATACACAGTAGGAGTGTGAGGGCAAGTGCTGGGGCAAGTGGGTCGCTGGGCAGAGTCAATGGGGGTGGGGGGTAAAGATACTCATATAATACTTTAGACAATAAAGAATTTAAATTGAAGTAAATAAATAAATAAATAAATAAATGATTATTTGTTATAAGTATTATCAGTTTGGCTATTTTGCCCATTAAAAATGTTTCTTTGTTTATAATAGAGGATAAACAAAGTGTGAAACAATGATTTAAGAGAAGTTATCATATCTAATAAAAGAGAAACATGCAAATTAACTGTACCTTCTCTACGCTACCAGCCAATAGGAGTGACTATGCAAATTAACTCAACAAAGATGGTCGGCTGGCCCCCACTGCCCCAAGCTTGGCCATGGCAAACCTGGGGCTGGAAGCATCTGGATTCCAGCCACAAACCCAGCTGGGAGGCTGGCCCCCCACAATCCCAAGCCCAGCCATGGCAAACCTGGGGCTGAGAGGGTGGGGGATGGATTAGAAACAAAACCTGCAGGCCTGGCACCCAGCAGCCCCAAGGCCTAGGCTGGAGATGCTTGGGTTGCTGAGGATGCCGGGTTGGGGCAGCAGAGACACAAACCTGCAAGAAACCTATAGAAGTGGAGATAAATTATCGTAACGTTATCTCCCTTTCCACAAGATGAGAAAAATGCCCCTAGATTATTTAGTGATGTGGCCAACACCGTTCTACAAACTCAGGATAATGTTATGACCACTCCCAGGAAGGTCTGCTCAGAATACCATCTCCAAGGAATAATGCTACTGTGGCAAATCATCTAAGAGAGGAAGAAAACAAGCTTTTGTTGGGTTTATTTTGAATGTCAGAGAACATGCCACCCCAACATATGCTGTGTTGTTAAATTGATGATCTTGAGCTGCAGATGCTTGAAAAACAGTAGGTGCATGCAGAGGATTTCACTGAAGTCTCCAGATCTCCTTAAAATCAGACCCACCTAAAGGAGCTTAAATGTCATAGGTCCCCTTGATGAGAGAAGTGTCATCAGGTAGAGAAGACTGACTCCTGTCATAGGACAGGAGAGTAGAAGTTGACATCACACCCAAACTTTGTTACAAACTATTTCCTCCCTCCCCATTCATCTTTCCTAAATATCATTTACTCTCCTATAAGAGGTCTATATCTCCCAACCCCTATCCCTAGGAAGAAGGTATTTAAATCTGCAATCTGAGCCACCTTGGAGAGTTACTCATTTTTCCCTCATACCTCCCACATATACACAAGGTACTCATGTTAATGAACTTTTGTTTTTCTCTTGGTGATCTGCCTTTCATTACAAGGGCCTCCACCGAGAACTCAGAAAGGTAGAGAAAAACTCCTCCATAATTCTATCTCGAGAAATCAGGTCCCCAGCTGAACAATGAGGTTGGCTCAAGTACCAAGAAGTCCTGGCTGATGGGAGGGAAGCTTCGAGGGAGAAATCAATGATATTGGCATCAAAGTGGGATGGTGGGCACATACATGGTTGCTGGTGGGAATTTAAAGTGGTTCAAGATTTTTGGAGGATGATTTGGCAAATTCTATAGAAATGTTCAAGGTATATCCAAGAGTCTTCTTCTAGGAATCACATCTGCTGAGATAAAGCACAAGCACATAAGCCCTGGTCAGAACCCAGGATGCTACTGCAGGCTCCCCTTCCATGATAGGAAAACCTGGGAACAACCTGCATTTTTAGGAGAAAGTGGCATCTATACTAATAAAAGGGTAGCATGCTAATTAGACTGAACATCTTCCAGACGACCTTCCATATGTCCTTCAGGACATCCTTCCCAACAAAGTCATGTTGGTGAGGCCAAGGCAGAAGAGGTTAGAGACAATCAGGCCAGCAAAGGAGAGCAGTTAGGGCAAATAGGCTGTCAGGGGAGAGCAGTTAGGGGGATCAGGATGGCAGGCAGGTGAGTGGTTAGGAGCCAGAGGTCCCAGATTGGAGAGAGTGCAGGCCAAGCTGAGACGACCCCTTCTCATGCACAAATTTCATGCACCGGGCCTCTAGTATTTATATATTTCACACAGAGTATTGGAAGGATGAGAAATATGGAAGAACTGATTGCATTTAATTGATTCAGCAAGTATTCTTATCACATAATAGAGGCCTGGTGCATGAAAATTCATTCACTGAATGGGGGTTCCTCAGCCTGGCCACCCCCTCTCACAGTTTGGGAGCCTTCAAGAGCAGGAGGCAAGCTGGCCATCAGGGGAAGGCAACACCCCATCACACCTCTGCTGCTGCCACTGACAGCAAAACAAGCCTGGGCTGGCCTTTGTTACCTGAGCCTCAGTTAGTGGGGGATACAGGAGGACCTAAGGCTCCCAGAAGGGCTAAGGGGACTCCAGCAGCAAGTGTGTGGAGTGGCCAGCCTCAATTGAGGAATGGAGGATACTCTAAATGACATGATTTATAACTTCCAATTTTTTGGACACCACAGTCAGGCTTCAACTTTGGAGAAAGAAAAAGAGAGGGAAGGGCAGTTCATTGGAGGAGCCTGGACAAGCTGTCAGTCAGCGGGGAGGTGTGGGAGAACCCAATACCTCCAATGGGGCTGACAGGACTCGGCAGCATGTGCACAGAGCAGCCACCCCTGCTCCCGCTGTGGGTGCAACCATCTTGTGATGATGTGATGATCAATTTGCATATTATCTCTTTATAATATAGGATTCTGTGTGCAATGACCAGTGCAAGGTATTTTGTAAGATTTTAAAAGCTGAGAGAAATAGTCTCTAATTTAAAGGACATTTTAATTGAAACTTTGATCCTAGAGGCTATGCATCATTTTAACATTAAGGACAAGTTTACATTTGTCCCTGAACCCATATCCTTATCCCCTTCCTTAATACTGCTGTACCTGAAGCCATTCCCATCTCAAATTGTGTGGCAACTCAATTGATCAAAGAAAAACTTTTAAGATTATGTGTTGTTGTTTTTTAATTGAATTTATTGGGGTGACATTGGTTCACAAAATCATAAAGGTTTCAAGTGTACAATTAAAGAGAACATCATCTGCATACCCTATCATGTGCCCATCACCCCAAGAAAGTCTCTTTCTATCCCCATTTCCCCTTCTTTTCCCAACTCCACCCACCCTCTTCACCCTGGCTAACACCATACTGTTTCTTTGTCTATATGTTTTATATATGTGCTAGAGGCCCAGTGCACAAAATTTATGCATGGAGGAGGGGAGTGTCCCTCAGCCCAGCCTGCACCCTCTCCAATCTGGGTCTCCTTAGGATCAAACCTAAACTGACAGTCATACATTTCTCTGACAAGCCATGACTGCTGCCCCCTAAACACTCATTTTTCTGCCTGCCTGATTGCCCCTAACCATTTATGCCTGCCAGCCTGATCACCCCCCTAACTGCTACCCTGCTGGCCTGATTGATGCCTGTTTCCCTGCCTACCTGATCACCTCAAACTGCCCTCCCCTGCCAGCCTTATTGCCCCCAATTGCCCTCCCCTGCTGGCCCAATTGTCCTCAACTGCCCTCCATTGCTAGCCTGATCACCCCTCAACTGCCCTTCCCTACTAGCCTGGTTGCCCCTAATTGCTCTCTCCTGCAAGCCTGATCACCCCTAACTGCCCTCCCCCGCAGGCCTGGTCACCCCCAACCGCCCTCCCCTGCCAGCCCAATTGCCCCCAACTCCCCTCCCCTGACAGCCATCTTGTGGTGGCCATCTTGTGATGACATGAAGGCATCACAGGAGTACTCAAGGACCACCTAGGCTTTTATTAGTATAGGTTGCTTAATCCTTTCATCTTCTTTCATTTAGCTCTTAATCCGCTTTCCCTCTAACAGCTGTCAGTCTGTTTCATGTAGCCATGCCTCTGGTTCAATTTTGTTCTTCAGTTTATTTTATTAATTAAATACCACGTATAAGTGCGATCATATGGTACTTTCTTTCTCTGACCAGCTTATTTAACTTAGAATAATACTCTCCAGGTGCACCCATACTGTTGCAAAAGGTAAGATTTCCTTCTCTTTATGCCCCAGTAGTATTTCATTGTGTAAATGTTCCACAGCTTTTATATATACTCATATATGATGAACCCTTGGATTGCTTCCAAAAATTGGCTAGTGTAAATAATGCTAAAACTAATATAGGGGTCATATATTCTATCAAATTAGTGTTTTGGGTTTCTTTGGATATATTCCCAGAAGTGGAATTGCTGAGTTAAAAGGCAGTTCCATTTTTAAGATTTTTTGGAAACTCCATAATGTTTTCCATAGTGTCTGGAGCAGTCTGCATTCCCACCAACAGTTCACAGTGGTTCCTTTTTTTTCCACATCCTTGCTCTAGCATTTGTTGTTTGTTAATTTATTGATGATAGCTATTCTGACATGGGTGAGGTTATATCTCATTGTGGTTTTAATTTGCATCTCCGTGATGACTAGTGAAGTAGGGCATTTTTTCATATGTAAATTGATCATCTGTATGTCCTTTTTGGAGAAGTGATTATTCAGGTCCTTTTTCAATTTTTAAATTGGGTCGTTTGTCCTCTTGGTATTGAGTAGTATAAATTCTTTTTTAAAATATGTTATTATTGATTTCAGAGAAAGAAAGGAGATGGACAGAGGGATAGAAATACCAGTGATGAGAATCACTGATGGCGTTCCTCTTACACACCCCTACTGGGAATCAAGCTAGAAACTTGTAACTCGAGCATATGACATGACCAGGAATTGAACCTCAACCTCCTGGTGCCAGGTCATTGATCAACCACTGAGCAACACTGTCTGAGCAGTATAAATTCTTTATATAATTTAAAAAATAACCCCTTATGAAATGTAGTATTGGCAAATATGTTATCCCATTCAGTGGACTTCCTCTTCATTTTGTTTATTTCTTTTGCTATAAAAGATCATCTCTAATTCCTGTTATTCCTTGTCATTCTATCCCCAGTTTGGTAGACTATACTATTTACTCTATATTAAACTTTATCTAGAACCAAAGAATTTTACCTCCTTCATAGCTCCTCCATTATTTCAGTTTCCACAATCCATCTCTTGGACATTATACAGCCTCTCAACTGTTCACCTTGCTTCTTTCTTTGTCTTACCCCATCCCACATTGTATTAACACATTTCTGAGTGATTCTATTAAAACTTATCTCAGGTACTGTTATCCCTCTGTTCAAAACTTTCTAATGTCTATTTCTCCCATCACAAATGGCTTACAATGACTTACAGGTCTTTAAAAAACTTGCCATCTATTATTTCTATGACTTTATCTCCTCCTTTGCTTCTCATCCTGTTATAGTCACGCTAGTGGCCTGGTGCACAAAATTTGAGCACAGGGGAGGGAGTTGTCCCTCAGCCTGACCTGCATCCTCTCCAATCTGGGAACCCTGTGGGATTGGGCCTAAACTGGCAGTCAGACAACCCCCTCGCAATTCAGGACTGCTGGGTCCTAACTACTCATCTGCCTGCCTGCTTGGTCACCCCTAACCACTCTGCCTACTGGCTTGCTTTCCCCCAACTGCACCCCCCTGCTGGCCTGCTCACCCCAAACTGGTCCCCTCTGCCAGCCTACTTACCCCCAACTTCCCCTCCCCCACCAGCCTGGTCATACCCAACTGCCCTCCCCTCCTGGCCTGATCCACCCCTAACAGCCTTTGCCTCGGCCCCACCACTATGGCTTTGTCTGAAAGGCTGTCTGGAAGGTCTCATGGTACAATTATAATATTACCCTTTTATTAATATAGATAGGATATGACATACTGCCATAATTATAACATATCTACCAGTATTAATTTATGAGAATATGTACTTCATGCAATAGGAAGGCATCTAATACATTACATTTTATATGTTGTAAGTAGTAAGAAAAACTGTATTCTTAGCATAATATACACCCTGTAACTTCTCTTCCTGATTTAAGAATGGTTCTCCAGTTCTTTGAATGTTTCCTGGCCCTTAATGTATTTTTTTAATTCAGTGTAACTTTATTTACTGTTTATTGCACATGATTTGAGGTCTTTTATTTCTAACCACCAAAGATTCAAAGGACTATTTTTTCCATGCAGTTTGACATTGACATTAGTGAATCCATGTATTCATGTGTTTTTATTGTAAACATCTGAATTATTCACATTGTCATACATCCTGAACTCATAAGCGTGGACCATGCACAGGCTGGCAGCAAGCCAGGAAGCCACTCTGCAAGCAAACAGATAATCTGCATGAAGAGAAAAGTCATAGTACATTTAATGTCCAACCTGAGTCACTTCAAAATGTTATATATATTTTTTGATTCATATAGTATCAGAAACTCAACTGCTTGGTTGGTGATGGCATTGACCTGGTTTCAGGAGGATTATTTCTGAAATAATTAAGGAAAGGGAGGCTCAATCTTTCTTCTTGGTTGCTTGCTCCTTCCAGCACCTTCATCTTTCTTCTCATCCTCAGCTTCTTGGGCATCTTCTCCTTCACCTTCACTTCCTTCTTCCTCCTTCCTCAAATTCTTCCTTGGCATCTTCTTCCTTTTCCTCTCCTTTCTCTTCCTCAGCCTCTTCCTTCTCCTTCTCCTCCTCTTCAGCTTCTCCTTCAGAGGGAGTTCATCCTTTGCTTGCTCGGCTTTTGCAGCCTCAATGGTCTCCTCTATCTCAATCTGCTCCTCCTGGACATGGCTGGTGTATTAAGAAGGGAAGGAGCAAGCAGACATCAAGTAAGTTAGTCTGTAAACTACCTTGGTCAGATCAACGAAAGACCTGGGAACTCTGGGAGTAGCCGCTGGTTATGCTTCCCACCCTGGTGAAACTAAGTTAGGTGTCCTCACCTTCCAAGAGTTTTCTGTAAGCTGCAATGTCAGTGTCCAAAGCCATCTTCACATTGAGGAGGTCCTGGTATTCTTTTAAATATTGTGCTATTTCACTCTTGGTAGTTCTCAACTCATTTTTTAAATTTGTTGATTGTGTCCTGCATAGTACTAACATCAGTGTTCTGCCTATCCTCCAGCTCTTGCAGCTCCTTTCCCGTGCTTTGTTCATGACTCGACTTGCTTTGATCTCCAGGGTCTTGACCTTGAGTAGATGGTGGCTCTCAGACACCTCATCCTTGGTGACGCACACCACTTAGGTGTTCTTGGTAGTGCTCTCAGTCAGCATGGTGAAGCGGCTCTTGGACCATTTTTCGGCATTTTGCATGTTCTTGGCAGCCAGCTTCTACTACTGGGCATGGATGTCCTTAAGCAGGGCGGAGAGGTTGGACTTGGAGAACATGTCCATATCCACAGAGATTCGAATGTACTGGATCTGTGCCTGCATCTCTCCAATCTTCTCTTTCTGCACCTTCTTCAGAAAGGCAGTTTTGTCCATCATGCTACTGATGCGCTTTTCAAGCTCAATGCTGGTGAGAGCCGCCTCATTTGCACCTTTGCATGCCTGCATCAGCCAGCCCTTGGCTTCCTCATGGTTCAGCACCTCTTCCTGGTGGCGTGCCTTCAGGTTGCTCCCAGTCCCTTCTGAACCCCAGTGCCTCCTAACTGCCCACTGCTCTCTCCTTGCCAGGGATAGGGTATGATGGGGTGGGGCACAGGGATCCCATTTTCATTAAAATGTTCAACCTGGGCCTCCTCCACCAGTGTCTGCAGGTGGCCCAGTGGAAGACAGTGATCCTGGAGACCCTGGCCACCCCCACCTGCCCTGGTCCCTGATTGTGGCCTGGAACTGTGGACAGTGTCTGGTGCTGCCCACCCTTCCTGCATATGCAAATTTGCCTGCCAACTTTGTTGGGTTAATTTGCATATCATCCATGATTGGCTGGTGGGTATAGCAGAGATATGGTCAATTAGCATCTTTCTCTCTTATTAGTGTAGATTGGCCTATTTCTCAAGCACACCACTTATACTGCTGCCTTAGGACCTGTGCATCAGCTGTTACCTTTGCCTGTGAAGTTCCTCACACAGACAGCCACATAGTGAACATTTGTCTCACCTTAAAGGATTCTAAAATGTCTCATTCTCAATGAGACCTGCCATGACAACTATATTTAAAATCACAAGTTTCAGCCATGCAATCCGAATCCCCTTGCCCCTCTTTATTACATTTTTAGCACTTACTAATTTCTAACTTAGTTTATAGTTGGTAATTTATTAGGACTATTGTTTATTGCCTATATCCCTAGAATCTGCTTTGTGTGCTCCTGTTATTCTGAGCACTCAAATTAACTCTGGTACATGGTAATATTTAATATTTATTAAATAAGATTTAAAATTCATAATATACCAGAGGCCCAGTGCACAAAATGTGTGCACTGGTAGGGTCCCTAGTGGCTGCCAACTGCCAGTCAAATACTCCCTTCCTTCCCCCGGCCTGTGTGCACCCTGGTCAAACTCCCAGAAGAATTCTGATGGAGGGGACAATTTGTATACTACGTTTTTTTTTGTTTGTTTGTTTTTTAAATATATATATATATATATATATATATATATATATATATATATTTGATTTTTTACAGAGAAGAAGGGAGAGTGATAGAAAGTTAGAAACATCGATGAGAGAGAAACATCTATCAGCTGCCTCCTGCACACCTACTACTGGGAGTGTGCCCACAACCAAGGTAAATGCCCTTGATGCAATCAAACCTAGGTCCATTCAGTCCGCAGGCTGATGCTCTATCCACTGAGCCAAGCCAGTTTCGGCTGTATTACACTTTTATTATAAAGGATTGTGGTTTGGTGTAAATTATTTGCAGTTTCTAAGAGTGTAATTACTTTGTATTATGCTATGATGTATTGTATTCTTAGTATTTATTTTGCTCTTTTGTTTCTAAAGATATAATATGGATTTCCTTCTAAAGCTGATATTATTTTGCTAATGTCTGTATTAGCTACTATCTACAATGTTATAGAATGAACCAAGTGCTAATATATTTACTAATGTGTTGATCTCTTAATTTGTGGCATAAACTCAGTGAGCTATGAATTCGAAATCTTTTGGTTTATTTGTTTAATAACAGCTGTTGCTATTATATCTGATTTGCAAATATTCCTGAAGGAAAAGCTATTGAATAATCTCTTACTTACAAATTCAAATTTTCTATTTGTGAAAGACATATGATAAAAAAGTGTCAAGTATTTTTAAATTGTTAACCTCTTTATCCCAAAGTATAATTAACAACTATACTCTACCTTTGAAATTTTATTGATGGTTACTATTCTTTAACATTAGATATTTTATAGGTATCCCATAAATGTGGTTTGATTGATTCAATTTAATTTTTTTCTTTTGGTGCTAATTAATTAATTTTATATGTTTTTAATAACTTTTTCTTTAATTTGTTATGGTGACATCCTATCTAATAAAAGAGTAATATGCAAATTGACTCTATCTCCAATCAAGCCATGCCCACAAGCCAATCAGGAGCAAATTATGCAAATAAACCCCAACCAAGATGGCTATGGCCACTAAAAGCAGGAGGGAGTCTTAGGTTTCCCCAGCTCCAGAGGAAGCCAAGCTTTCTGCCTGCTGTTGCTGGCCTAGGCCTCCACTAAGTGCAACAAAGTTTCAATTATAGAAGATATATCCCAACAGAAATGACAGCAGCCATGAAGCTGGAGAGAGCAGAGGCTAGGGTTGCCCAGGCAATGGAGGAAGCCAAGCTTTTGCAGCTCTGGCTAGCCTAGGCCTCCACTCCAGGCTACAATGTTTCAATTGTAGAAGGTAAATGTTCCAACAGAAATGGCTGCCACCACAGAGCAAGCAGAAGGCTTGGCTCTGCTCCAGGCTACAAAGTTTCAATTGTAGAACATAAATTAATCCCAGATCCTAGGGCCTCCACTTGAGTCACTGGGGGGAGGGGCATGGCAGGCCTGCAAACCACCACAGGCCTCTCACCCAGGCCACCCCACACCTTAAGGGAACCCCCACCCTGATCTAGGACACTCTTTAGGGCAAACCAGCTGGCCCTCACCCATGCACCAGGCTTCTATCCTATCTAATAAAATAGTAATATGTAGATTGACCATCACTCCAACACACAGGATGGCTGCTCCCATGTGGTCAAAGATCCTGCCTCCATGTGGACACATGATAGCTACTACAAGATGACCAGCAGTTGGGAGGGACCAGGCTTACAAGGGAGGGCAGTCGGGGATGATCAAGCCTCTAGGGGAGGGTAGTTTGGGGTGACCAGGCTGGCAGAGGAGGGAAGTTGGGGGCAAACAGGCTGGCAAGGGAGCAGTTAGACATCAATTAGGCTGGCAGGGTTGTGTTTAGGGGGTGATCAGGCTGACAGGCAGAAGTGGTTAGGGGCAATCAGGGAGGCAGGCAGGCAAGCAGTTTGGAGCCAGCGATCCTGAATTGTGAGAAAGATGTCTAATTGCCCATTTAGGCCTAATCCCTCAACGAGTCCCAGATTGGAGAGGGTGCAGGCTGGGCTGAGGGACACCTCCTCCCCCCCATGCATAAATTTCATGCACTGGGCCTCTAGTTTATTAATAAAATTATATAATTTTAGATGCACAAATCTAATATACATCATCTGTATATTGTGCTGGGTGTTTATCACCTCAAGGCAAGTCTCTTTCCATCAAAATTTTCCCCTCATGTATACTCTTACCCTCTTCTACCTCCCCCACCTCCATTTCCTTCTAGTAATCACTATACTATTGTCTATGTCTATGAGTTTTTTTGTTTTTTGTTTGTTTGTTTATTGCTTAATTTGTTTACCTTTTTCACATAGCCCTGCATTTTCCCCCTCCCCTCTGACAGCTGTCAGTCTGTTCTCTATAAATGAGTCTGTTTCTATTTTGTTTGTTAGTTTATTTTGTTCATTAGATTCCACAGTTGTGTGAAATCACATGGTACTTGTCTTTCTCTGACTGCCTTATTTCACTAAGCATAATGCTCTCCAGGTCTATCCATGATGTTGCAAAGTGTAAGATTTCCTTTTTATGGTTGAGTAGTATTCCATCATGCAAATGTACCTCAGTTATTGTTTTTTTTTAAATATATTTTTATTGACTTCAGAGATAAAGGAAGAGAAAGAGAGAGAGATAGAAACATCATTGATGAGAGAGAATTATCAATTGGCTGCCTCCAGTATACCTCACACTGGTGATCAAGCCCATAACTAAGGAATATGCCCTGACCTGGAATTGAACTATGACCTCTTGATTCATAGGTTGATGCTCAACCACTGAGCTACACTGGCTGGAATGTACCACAGTTTTTAGACACTCATATACTAATAGACACTTGGGCTGTTTCCAAATCTTTGCTCTTATAAATAATGCTGCAATGACCATAAGAGAGGGTGCAGATAGACTTTTGTATTATTGTTTTGGTTTTCTTTGGATACATGCCCAGAAATTAAATTGCTGGGTCAGAAAGCAGTTCCATTTTTATTTTTATTTTTTTCAATTTTTATTTATTTATTTTTTAGGAAACTCCATACTGTTTTTCATAGTGGCTGCTTTCATACAATGTATGAAGGTTTCTTGTTTTCTGGCAAACATTTGTTGTTTGTAGATTTATTGATGATAACCATTGTAACAGGTCTGAGGTGACATCTCATTGTGGTTTTAATTTTCATTTCTTTGATAATTAGTGAAGCTAAGCAGTTTTTCATATGTTTATTGACCTACTTACTATATGTCCTCTTTGGAGAATTGTCCATTCAAGTCATCTGCCAATTTTAAAAATTGGGTTGTGTGCTTTTTGGTGTTAAGCTATAAAAGTTCTTCATAAATTTTTTATATTGACCCATTATCAGATGTATCATGGCAAAATATGTTTTCTGCTTTAGTGGACTGTCTTTTAATTTTGTTGATGATTTTCTTTGCTGTACAAAAAAATCTTTTAGTTTGATGTACTCCCATTTACTTATTTTTTCTTTTGTTTACCTTGCCCAACGAGCTATATCAGAAAACATTAATATGAGAAATAATGAGATTTATTATGCATATATTCTTCTGGTACTTTTATGATTTCAAGTGTAACTTTTAAGTTTTTAATCCATTTTAAATTTATCCTTGTGTATGGTATAAGAAAATGGTCTAGGTTCATTTCTTTACATGTATCTGCCCAACTTTCCTACCGCCATATATTTAGTAGACTGCCTTTATCACATTGCATGTTCTTGCCTCCCTTGTCAAATGTTAATTGACCATAAAGGCATGGATTTGTTTCTGGGCTCATCATGCCAGTACAAAGCTATTTTGATCACTGTGGCCTTGTGTTACAATAGTTTGATATTAGGTAGCATGAGTCATCTAACTTTGTTTTTCTTTCTCAAGATTATGGCTATTTAGGGTCTTTTGTTGTTTCATATACACTTTTTGAATATTTGCTCTAGTTCTGTGAAACACACCATTGGTATCTTGATAGGAATTGCATTGAATCTATAGATTGCTTTGGGAAGTATGGACATTTTTATCATTTTAATTCGTCCTATCAGTGAAGATGGTATTTGCTTCCACCTATTTGTATCTTTTTTCAATATCTTTCATCAATACATTATAATTTTTCCAGTACAGCTCCTTTATATTGCTGGTAAAATTTATTCCTAAGTATTTTACTTTTTGATGCAATTTTGAATGGGATTGTTTTCTTAGTTTCCAATTCTGAGAGTTCATTACCATAATAATAAAAGGCCAAGAGGCATCACAACCAAAACAGTCAGACAACCAGTCACCATGGGGTGTATGGAGCATCTCTAGGGCCCTCCCCTATAGCCCACAGGCTTCAATCACATCAAGGCTGGCAGCTGGCGGGCAGGTGGGATGGTGGGCAAGGCAAGGCGGCGGGTGGGTGAGCGGAGCATGGCGAGGTGGGTGCTGCTGCAGTGCAGTGGGCAGATAAGTGGGTGGGTGGAGTTGCGACCGTGGTGGGTGGGGCTACATAATATTGCATGCTGGGCCTCTAGTTGGTGTATAAACAGGCAACTAGTTTCTGCATCTTTATTTTGTATCCTGTTACTTTACTGAATTCATTTATCAATACTAGTAGTTTTTTTTAGGGTTCTCTATGTACTATATCATGTCATCTGAAAATAATGACAGTTTTACTTCTACCTTTTCAATTTGAATGCCTTTTATTTCTCCTTCTTGTCTGATTGTTATGACTAAAATTTCGAGGACTATGTTGAGTAAGAGTGGTAAAAGCAGATATCCCCAATCTTGTTCACAGTCTTAAGAGAAACTCTGATAGTGTTTGACCACTGAGTGGTAGGATTTTCATATGTGGCCTTCATTATGTTGAGGTATGTTCTCCCTATTCTCAGTTTGCTGAGAATTTTTATCATGTCCACTAGATTTTATCAAATGACTTTCTGCATCTATTAATAAGATCATGTGGTTTTTAGACTTCATGTTATTTATGTGGTGAATCACATTTATCGATTTACTAATATTGTACCAACCTTGCATACCTAGAAAAAATCCCACTTGATCATAGTGTATGATCTTCATATTTTATTTTTGAAACTGGTTTGCTAATATTTTGTTGAGGATATGAACATCTATATTCATCAGGGACATTGGTCTATCATTTTCTTTTTTTGTAGAATCTTTATCTGGTTTTAGAACTAGGGCAATGCTCACCTCATAAAATGAGCTTGGAAGTCTTCCCTCCTCTTGAATTTTAAATAGTTTGAGAAGAATAGGTGTTAATTTGTGTGTGTGTGTGCATTGTTGTTTTTTTGTTTGTTTTGAGGGTTTGGTAAAATTCACAGAAGCCATCTGGTACAGGGTTTTGTTTGTTGGAACTTTTTTTTTTTACTACTTCTTCTGTTTCACATGTTGTAATCTGTATGTCTGAATTCTTTGAGTGATCCTGACTCAGTTTTGAAAGTGTATCTTTCAAGGAATTTGTCCATTTCATCCAGATTGTTCAAATTGTTGGCATATATTTGTTCATATTTTCTTAGAATCCTTTATATTTCTTTGGTGTCAATTATTATGTCTCTCATTTCTGATTTTATTTAATTGGGTCCTCTCTTTTTATGAGTTTCGTTAAATGTTTGTCAATCTTATTTATATTTTCAAAGAACAAGCCATTTGCTTCATTAATCTTTTATAATTTTTTTAGACTCTATTTTGTTTATCTCTGTTCTGATCTTTATTTCTTTTTTACTCACTTTGGGATTTGTTTGTTCTTTAACTAGTTTCTTTAAGTGTAAAGTTAGGTTGTTATTTGGGATTTTTCTTTCTTTTTTCTTTTATTAAGTAGGCCTGTGATGTTATCAATTTTATTCTTAGTACTGCTTTTACTGTTTTCATAAGTTTTGGATTGTTGTGTTCTCATTTTCATTTCTTTTATGGTACATTTAGATTTAAACTAATGAACTAAAATTACAAAACTCTTAGAAGAAAATGCAGGAGTGAGTCCTCAGTCCTCATGATCTTGGGTAAAGTGATAATTTTTTAGATTCAACACCCAAAAAAATACAAGCAATAAAAGAAAAATAAATAAACTGAACTTGATCAAAGTTTAAAATATTGTGCTTCAAATGACATCATTAAGAAAATAAAAAGACAACTCTTGATCTCACTGTTAACCCATTCATTGTTTAGAAACAAGCTATTTAGTCTCCATGTTTTTTGTTTGTTTTGTTTTGTTTTGGTGTGTGTGTGTGTGTGTGTGTGTGTTTAGGTGGTTTTGTTTTTTTGTAATTGATTTTTATTTTTAATCCATATGGTCAGAGAAGTTGCTTGACATAATTTCAATCTCCTTAAATTTATTCTGACTTGTTTTATGTCCTAACGTGTTATATCCTAGAAAATGTTCTATGTGCACTTGAAAATAATGTATATTCTGCAACTTTAGTCTAAAATTCTCTGAAAATATCAATTAAATCCCTCTGATCTAGTGTGTTGTTTAAGGCCACAGTTGCCTCATTAATTTTCTGTTTTATTGATACATCCATTGATGTCAATAGGTATTAAAATCCCCTAGTACATCTGTATTACTATCAATCTCTCCTTTATGTTTGTCAGGATTTGCTTTACATATTTAGATGTTTCTATATTGACTGCATAAATGTTTATATTAGGGTTATATCCTCTTTTTTGGATTGATCTCTTTATCACTATGTAGCTTCCTTTATCTTTTACTATAGCCTTTGTTTTAAAGTATATTTTGTCAGATATAAGTATTGCTCCCACAGTTTTTTTCCTTTTCATTTTTCTGAAATCTTTTCAATCCTTTTACTTTTAGTCTATGTGTGTCCTCTGTTCTAAGGTGGGTCTCTTATAGACAGCATATATATGGTTTCTAATCCATTTAGCTATCCTGTATCTCTTGATTAAAGCATTTAACCAATTCACATTTAAAGTGATTATTGATAGGCATGCATTTATTGCCATTTTATTATTTTAACTATGTTCATCTCTCCTCCTCCTCCTCCTCCTCCTCCTCCTTCTTCTTCTCCTTCTTCTCATTCTTGTAATACTGGTTTGATACTAATGCACTTTTTAATCTTCTTATCTGAAAAGCTCTTTATTTCTCAATCAATTTTAAATGATAGACTGCCTGAGTAAAGTAGTCTTGGTCATCACTTTTAATATGTCATATCAATCCCTTCTTGTCTAAAATGTTTCTGTTGAGAAAAAAGCTGTCAGTCTTATGGGAGCTCCCTTGTAAAAGTAATTAGCTGTCTAGATATAGGCCTTTGTGGATTCATCTTGTTGGAACTCTCTATGCTTCCTGGACTTGTGTATTTTTTTCATTAACCAGGTTAAGGAAGTTTTCTGTCATTAATTCTTCAAATATGTTCTTTAAATTTGTTGTTGTTGTTGTTGTTGTTAAAAGTTCTTGATTCTTCACTCTCTCTTTTTTTCTTCAGATATCCCTATCATGTATATAGATGCTGTTATACTTCACGGTTTTCTGAAGGTTCCTTAAACTGACCTTATTTCTTAAAATTTAATTTAATTTTTTTTTTTTGGCTCTAATTGGGTATGTTTTTTTCCTACCTTGTCTTCCAACTTGCTGATTTGATTATTTACTTTATACAAACTACTATTTATTTGCTCCATTGTATTCTTAATTTCAGATACTATACTCTTTATTTCTGACTGTTCTTTTTTATGGTTTCTAAGTTTCTTTTTATTTATTTTTTTCTAACTCTCTTTTTAATAGTGCAGAGCATTCTGATAACCATTGCTTTGGACTATATATCTGATAATCGCTTGCCTCTGTTTCAATTAGCTCTTTTTCTGGAGCTTTCTCCTGTTCTGTTATTTGGTGTATTTTCTCTTTTCTCCCCATTTTAGTTGTATCTTTATGTTTATTTATATGTAATAGGTAAATCTGTTATGACTTCTAGTCTTGGTGGTATAGTCTTACGTAGTAGATGTCCTACAGGTCCAGTGGTGCATTCTTGTTGGTCATCTGACCTGGCTGCTCCAGGAATGTCTCTTGAGGGTGCTTCTGTTGTAATTGAGTCTTGATTAATATTGGACCATTCATGCTGAATTGACCCCCAGGCTGGATTATTATGATACTCAACACCAACTTTAGCATGTGAACTTCTATGCAGATGCTGACACCATAAAGCAGAACTCTGTCTCAGCAGGATCTGATGCCTACCTAGATTTTCCTTTGAATATGCTGTTTTGGAAGTTTTGGGATCTGTTTCTGATGCTGTCTAAAGCTGGTCACTGTGTGTTGGTTATGGGCATATGGGGAGGGACTCTGGTGCAGGCCAATGTCAGATGCTGTCTGTGACTGGCCCTGGAAACCTATTTGGAGCTATAAGCAATCCACAGTATGTGACTATCTCTGCTGGACCTGGTTACATACAAGAAGGACCACCTGTATGCTAAGCCTTGTTTTTACAAGCACTGCCCTGGGGATAGGTCAGCAAAAAGTCAAGGTACCCTAAAATTTGCCTCTCTACCTGCTGGCTGCCTGTTTTACCCACTGAGCCCTGGCCAGTGTGTCTCAGTTGGTTGAGTGTCAATCCATGCACCAAGACATTGCTAGTTCAATTCCTATTCAGATCATATGCCAGGATTAGGATATAAAGATCTTCAACTTTATTCAGCATTCTTATGGTAATATTCCTTTTATATTATTTTAACTTTGAAAATTTTATAGGTATATTTAAAAATAAATGAAATAAATAATTATTTTAATATTTGAAACCATAGTTTTGAGATATAGAAAACAGGTAAAGTTATAAAGTAATAGAAACTAAGTACATATATATAAACTTAAATTTGAAATATAAGTATTAATTCAAATTCACATTTATTTACTTACTTACTTCCTGACTTTGTCCATTGAAATGCCAGTCCTAAAAACTCTGCAGCAGTCTGTACCCTTATCACCTAGTCTCTAAATATTTGCCACTAAAAGAAACCAGGGTCTAGTGTTCCTTCAAACGATGATTGATTTAATATCTAAATGTAAGAGCTAAAATTATAACACTCTTAGAAGAAAATCCAGGAGTGAGTCCTCATGATCTTGAGTAAAGTCATAATTTTTTAGATTCAACACCAAAAAAAAATCACAAAAGCAATAAAAGGAAAATAAATAAATTGAACTTCATCAAAGTTAAAAATATTGTGCTTCAAATGATATCATTAAGAAAATATAAAGAAAACCCATGGACTGGGAGAAAATATTTGAAAGTCATATGGATGATAAAGTATTATAAAAAACTGTTACAACTCAATAAAATATAATACAATTATAAAACTGGATCAAATATTTGAATAGATATTTCTTCAACCAAGATATGTAAATTGGTAGTAAACTTATAATAAAAAACAATTAGCATCATTTATCATTTTGTTGAGGCAAATCAAAACCAGTTCTATCACATACAAAGAAAGTAGCTTCAATGAAAAAAAAAAAGGGCAGATAATAACAAGCATTGGCAAGGATGTAGAGAAACTGGAAAATTGGAAACCTAGTCATTGCTATTAGAAATGTAAAATAGACAGCCACTTTGGAAAAAAAGTTTCCTCAAGATGTTAAACAGAGTTATCATATGACTTAAGACCTTCAAAATTAGTTATGAACCCAAGAAAAATAAAGCTATAGTAGTACACACAATATCTTGTCCAAGGATATTCAATAGAAGCATTGCTCAAAATAGCTGAAAAACCAAAATAATTCAAACAACTATCAACCATGTGTAGAATATTCATACAATGAAATATCATCTATACTAATAAAAGCATAGGTTGTCCTTGAGCCCTCACATCATCACAAGATGGCTGCCCCCATGTTATCAAAACATGGCCACCACAGATGGCCGCCCTCCACGGCATCACAAGATGGCTGCCCCCACATTGTCATAAGATGGTTGGCAGTGGAGGGCAGGTGTGGGCAAACAGACAAGCAGGGTAGAGCAGTTGGGGGCAATTGAGCTGGCAAGGGAGGGCAGTTGGAGGTGACCAGGCCTGCAGGAGAGGAAGTTGGGGGAATTCAGACTGGCAGGGGAGGGCAGTTGGGAGTAATCAAGCCATCAGGAGAGTAGTTAGGCATCAATCAGGCAGACAGGCAGGCAAGCAGGCGAGTGGTTAGGAGTCAATAGTCCTGGATTGTGAGAGGGCTGTCTTACTGCTGTTTTAGGCCCAATCCCTATGGATTCCCAGCAGTCGGACATCCCCCAAGGGGTCCCAGATTGGAGATGGTGCATGCTGGGCTGAGGGACACCATCCCAATCCATGGATTTCATGCACCAGGCCTCTAGTTCATCAGTAAAAAGATATGAAGACAACTTGAAAAAAGATACATATGAGCTCATAATGATTCCAAAACATACGTAAAAGCATACAATTTAGTAATCATTGGAGGTTGCTTGGGCACCATCTTACTATTTTGAAAATTGATAAAACAAAATTATAAAAAATATATTTTTCAAATTGTCAATTTAGACTATGCAATATGTACACTAATAAAAGAGGATATGCAACTTGACTGTACCTCTGTGATGCCCACCAGGCAATCAAAAGTGAGTATGGAGAATTTAGTGAGGGAGGAACCAAGATGGCAGCATAGTTGTAGTTTTGAAATTGCCTAGATTAATCGTTGTTAGCACTAGGAGGGTTTGACCTCCAGGCCAATTGTCTATGATGTTCATCATTGTCTATGATGTTCAGCTATCTTCACTTTTCTTTGTGGAATTTTCACTCAGCCAGCTTTCCGGTGATTATAAAACTTGCTGCCATTCAAAGCAATTTCAAAACTACAACTTAACGAAAGAACAAACACCATCCAGAATCACCGGAAAGCTGGCTGAGTGAAAATTCCACAAAGAAAAGTGAAGATAGGACGCTGTGACTCAGAGGAGCGGCGGAGGAAAGCATTGAAGATACACGCAGAGTTGGAAGTTTGGAGCTGTGCACGTGAGCAGATAGGGCAGGCGGCTACAAACTCAGCTGGTTATCTTGAATGGGGGAGACAAAGGCATCCCACTGCACTGATTCCCCAGCTCCGGGTGAAGTCTGGGGAACCCACAATCATATGGGGTAAAACTGGACAGTGGGGAGGCACACTGAAACTTGGGCGCTGCAAGGGTCTGCAAGCTTATGGAGAGGGTGAGCTTGTGGAGAGTGTGCATAAACTTGGGAACAGCAGAGCTGCGTGATCTCGCAGAGAGGACTCGTGACTTACTCTCTCGTTTGGGAAACCACCAGACTGCATTGTTTTAGGACCCTGGGTGAGAGGTTGGGTGTGCAGACTCATTTGGGGAGAGGCTGAATTGTCTGGCAGCTCTCTCTCAGAGGTGCTTGCAGCCATTGCCACCAGGCACAGAGACTCAGGTGCTGCATAGGGTGGAGGTGACGTTGCCTGCTCAGCCCGGAGACTCTGCCCATTCAACCTGAGCATGGCTGAACATCATAGACAATTGGCCTGGAGGTCAAACCCTCCTAGTGCTAACAATGATTAATCTAGGCTTAACTTCAACAAGACTGTGCAACCCATATCCACCTCAGGTAACTGGGGAGGCTGAGCCACTGTCCCTTAGAGGACATCTACCACACAAAGGTAATCGACCAACTCAGGAAAGCAGCCACAATGCAGAGACATGGAAAGAAATCAGATGTGAAAGAAATGGAGGCGAAAAAACAACGACTAGACATATAGTTCAAAACCACAGTTATAAGGTTTTGCAAGAGGCTCCTAGAAAAGACTGAGACCTATAAGGAAATGAACAAAACCTACAAGGAAATGAACAAGACCTATGAGAATATGAAAAAGGAGCAACTAGAAATTAAGCATACACTGACTGAAATAAAAAATATTACACAAATACCTAAAAGTAGTCTAGAGTACTGCAAGAACCAAGTCAAAGATTTGAAATACAAAGAGGCAAAATCCACTTAGCTGGAAAAGCAAGAAGCCAAAAGTATCCAAAAAATTGAAAATAGTGTAAGGGACCTCTGGGCCAAGCTCAAGCATACCAACATTCAAATTATAGGGGTGCCAGAAAAAGAAAGAGAGCAAGATAATGAAAACCCACTTGAAGAAATAGTGACTGAAAACTTCCCATACCTGGTGAAAGAAATTGACTTAGGAGTCCAAGAAGTGCACTGAACCCCAAAATATGGGGATCCTAAGAGGACCACACCAAGGCACATCACAATTAAAATGCCAAGAGCAAAAGACAAAGAGAGAATATTAAAAGCAGCAAGAGAAATACAGTTAATTACATATAAGGGAGCACCCATATGATTGTCAGCGGATTTCTGAGCAGAAACTATGGGAGCCAGACGGGAGTGGCAAGAAATATTCAAAGTGATGAATAGCAAGAATCTACAACCAATATTACTCTATCCAGCAAAGCTATCATTCAGAATTGAAGGTCAGATAAAGTGCTTCGCAGATAAGAAAAAGCTAAAGGAGTTCATCATGGCCAAACTAATATTATATGAAATGCTGAAAGGTATTCTTTAAGAAGAGGAAGAAGAAAAAAGTAAAAATAAAAATTATGAACAACAAATACATTTTATATTCATTTAGTTTCTCACTGTGCAAAGATCAATTTCAGTTGAAGAAACAAATGAATATAAAAATCAAGAGAATTAAAAATCTGATAAACAGGATAAACTGGTGAATATAACAGAATCATGGGCATAGAGCGGAATGGACTGACAATTCTTGGGGAGAAAGTGGTATGGGAGGTGCAGCAAGAGACTGGACAAAAATCATCCAACTATGGGAGAGGACATTGTGGGGGAGGTGAGGGCAGAGGGTGGGATGGGTACCGGGTGGTAGGGAACTATAGGGGAACAAAAAGGGGAACAATGTAATTAATAAAGTGAACAATAAAGATTAAAATATTTTTTAAAAAGAGTGAGTAGGCAAATTAACCAAACAAAGATGGTGGGTTAATTTACATACTCAGGCACTGAGAGGCTGGGAGCAGGCAGCTACTTGCACGCAATCCAGCCTCCAAGCGGTCTGTATCTCAGGGACAGACATCCTTGGGAGCTAGGCTGCTCTGAGCCTGTAGGACTGTGCATAGGCCTGTAGTGGCTCGGGTCCTAGAAGGAAGCCCCAGCCACTCCAGTGCTAAGTGTACAGGTGTGGAGCAGCCGAGGGTGGAGTGAGAACATCCTCAGGACCCAGGTGCTCTGAGCTGGCATGCACGCAAGTGGCCGGGATCAGGGCGAGAACGTCCCCCACAGCAAGTGAGTAGACCTGGCTGTGGCGGAAAGGGGCAAGCAATCCCCTGCAGGACTGTGCATAGGGGTGCACAGAGAGCAGACATCAGGGTCTGTGGTAGCATCAAGCAGGCAGGTCTGCAGAGAGCAGAGAACCATGCGGATCAGGCCTAAACTGTCAGTAGGACATCCCCTTAGGGCTCCCCTGGAGAGGGTGCAGGTTGAGCTGAGGGACCCCCTTCCCATGCACAAATTTTGTGCACTGGGACCTTAGTATACTTATAATTCTGTTTCAGTGAGATGCACCTTAAGGATATTTTATATCAAGCCTAAAATATTTTAAAAGTGTAGGTTAAAAATTTGAGTTTTCCTAACAGTGCATACAACTACACATCAAAAAAACAAAATTTGTCTTATATATGATATGTATTTTAATATTGTAAATAATATTTACTTCTTTTATCATAAGTTTATTATGTTCCTTCTCTGAACTTGCCACTTTGGTTTCTTTGCTTTATACTCCATGGGTTCAGCCACACTTAGAACATACTAGTTCTATTGAAAAATTATTTTTAATTTTAACTGGAAATAAATTTATTCACGCATACATGGAAAGAACTTGTAGAATAATTCCTTTCCCTTATAAATAAAGTTAATTTTAAACCTGAAAATTTTAGTACCATGCTCTCTAAAGCCCTTAAAATTAATCAGCACCAGCAAAATAGTATTCTACAATGAACAAAAACATATGTTAAATGAAAATAAAATTTAATTTGTGCTAACAGTAGAAAAAAACTGATAAAACAATTATCTAAATGATTGCTTGAAATTGGATGAAAATGAATAGGAATTAGAGCCCTATGTAATTTTCTCATTCCTAAGTTTTGCTTAACAATATTATAGCTTTAACAATGTGATATATCTTCACAAGAAAGTATATGTATATGTAAATACATATATATATTTTTATATGAGGCTATATTTAAGCCTCTCATATGACCTGAACTAACCTGATACCTAGATTCCAAGGTTGCAAAATCTCAGTTTTGTTGTTACAGAAAAACAACACTAGGAAAAGACTAGCAAGCGATGGAACTGGTCAGTGTATCTGCCATTCTCAAGTACTGTCTTGGTGAGAACTGTCAGTCCTTTCGGCCTTGTGCACTGATGCTGAAGACTCCCACAGGCTAGAGCCTAGTCATTTGCCAGGCTCTCCCTATCATGGGGAGTTACAAGGACACTGATATCCATGCTCACTCACCCTGCTGTCAAAACATTCCAGTCTTTAATCACTATATGACTTGTCAAAATCAATATGAATCACATGTAAAATTCAATATTAACCACATAGCTACAATTAAAACACTTCCAAATAATGAAAATGCCTAAAAAAGGGAAAATTTCGGACATGTTTCCTGTCACTGTTGGTATTCTGAAACCAAACTTGAGAAAGTTCTTCAACTGAAATTTATCTTTGCACAGTGAGAAACTAAATTGTATTCCCCTAATTCTTACAATAAACCATAACATAGTCAAGAGTATGTGCTTGCACTTACTGGATATGTGCCCTCACTGGGAATCAAGCCTCTGAGCTCCTGGTTCATATATGGACGCTCAGCCACTAAGCCATACTGGCCAGGCCATTTGGGTGTCCTTGTAGGTATTTATGTTCTGAATCTTGTCAAGCAGCAAAAAGCTGTGATTAGTTAATTATACAGTTTTATTCTTTATTTTATTGTTTTATTGTATTGTAGAAAGAACAATGTGAAATCAACTCTCTTAATAAAATTTTTAGTGTATAATACATTACTGTTGACCCCACATACCATGTTATATACTAGATCTCTAGAGAATATTTATTTTGCTTAACTGAAACTTCATGCTCATTGATTAATAATTCCACATTAAAACATTATTATAGAAAGTGTGACCTAAACAGTCAAATCCTAGAAAAAGATGTGTTAAATTTCTCATTACCAGAGCTTCTACATTATTGCCATATGTCATAATTCCTCAAACTGGAAAACATTTTAGTGATTTATTGACTCCAGATTTCCATTCACCTTCTTTGAAATTGTCAAGCAGGTATCTTCTACATATAAAAGCTCAAATCTTCTCTTATCCTGTCTAATAAAGAGGAAATATTTTAATTGATCTAATGCTGCTGCAAAGATGGCAGCACCCACAGCCAATAAGGAGGGAATATGATAATTGACTTCCCTGCCCTCAAAGATGGTGGTGCCCAGTAATCTCAGCCCCCAGCCACCCAGGACTGGCCCAGTGTACAGGCAAGCCTCGGATGGCTCAAGTAACCAGGGACAGCCAAGGCTTGCACTGCTGGCAGTGGCAGCAGCATAGGTGTGATGGGACTTTGGCTTCCCCTAATCACCAGGTTGCCTCTTGCCCCTGAGGGGTCCTGGACTGTGAGAGGGGCCAGACTAAAGGAAAACCCCTTCAGTGCATTAATTTTCATGCACTGGGCCTCTAGTCATTTAATAAAGACACTGAGAAGCAAATTCTGCTTACCACTTTCCTTTTCTATTTGCTGTAGGCTTATCCTAGACCAAAGAATAATTTGAAAGAAGAAATCAAAGTATATCTTTTTAAATACTATTTATATAAAATTTAAGTGTTTATTTAGTATAGTACTTACCCAAATAGGCTATGGCTTGCCTTCAACAGACATGGATTGCTTATTAGTCCTTGTGTCCACGATAGGAATATGATTTTAATCATGCATGCAATAGATGTTAATAAATGTTTAGTAAGTTAAACTTTTTACAAAAATAGAAACTAATTTATTTTAGGTAAATAAAGAACCTCATCTAAACAAATTGCTATCCATAATTAGTTTTAAATTATATATATGTTGACAGAATCACATCTGTAGTGTTACTTTATTTTTAATTATTTTTCTTCATTCTTTATTATTTTGTCTTCTTTGTTACAAACTAGAATTGAGTATTATATAATATTATGATCCTTAAATTGTCAACCCATTACTCTAGTATAGCTATTTAAAGTTGCAGGGTCTAGTCAACATATCAAGAGAAAATTAAAATATTACATGCCTAATGAATTGAAAAAATTAGATTATTTTACATTTTAACTGGATATTGAAATTGGCACATTAGAAGCTGGAATTTTTTAATTCAAATTATATTCCAGTAAAAAGTAGACTTTCAGGAGATAGTACTGAAACATCAAATTCTAGTTTAACCATTAATATCTTAGTCACACTTGAATTGACTATTTTTCTCTATTCTGATAGTAAAACAAATGAACTAAAAAACAAACAAAAAATAAGTGAACTAATGATGGATCACACTATTAATCCATACCAGTGATTACACGTCTACCTCACCTATTTGTATATTTACTACAAAAATTCAAACATACAGTTAGGGTTATGTATTGAGAAAATAAATTACATCCATTATTTTTACTTTCCACTCTTTTGTCTTTTAGCATAGTTTTAAAAGTGTTTTCTGCTCTGTCCAGACTTTTTTATATACTTGGGAAATAAACTTCATCCCTATGAGAGTGCTGACTTGCAGCTTTGGTGCTGACTTGAGGTCATCCTGTACCCATTACCTCATACTCTCCACAAATAATAATCTGCTTTACATTATGTGGCACAATCTAACCAACTCACTAGTGAAAATGTGGAACATTGCTTAAATTTATTTGTATATATTTTTAAAAACCTTTTATTTTTTAATTTTTTAAACTTGTTTTGTTTAATTATTATAATTAACGATTTTTTATTGTTTAAAGTATTACAAATAGTAGTACATATATTTCCTTTTTTTCCCCATTGACCTCCCTCTGGCCTCCCCTAAGCCCCAGCACATGCCCTCACCTTCCCCTCCCCACCAGTCTCTTGTATCCATTGGTTATGCTTATATGCATGCATACAAGTCCTTCAGTTAATCTCTTACAGCCCCCGCCTCCCAACCTCTCCTGCCTTTCCATCATAGTTTCACAGTCTGTTCAAAGCTTCTTTGCCTCTGTATCTATTTTCCCCCGTTTCATTTGTTTAACAAATCTTGTATCTGCATACTAGACATAATCATATTAGAACAAAAAATGTTTGAGTCTCAATTTCAATGTCCAACAGTTCTGAGTCCCAGTTTCAATGTCCAACAGTTTTGAGTCCCAGGTTCAATATCCAACAGTTTTGAGTCCCAGGTTTAATGTCAAATAGTTCCTTATGGGTACATGTCAGCAATGATAAATGGATGGTGGACAAATGGTGGGAATGCAGGTCCCACCCTCCCTGGTTTGGTTCTGGGAAACCTGCAACGACCCAGAGTTGCTGACTGCTAGCATGGCAAGGTATCATCAGTGTCTTCGATCTCTGGACAGTCTTCATGGTTGGAACAGACCTGTTAGTTCCTCTGTGTTGCAGGAATCCATATGGTCTTGGAGTTGTTTTCTGAAAATATACAAACATATTCTCGACCAAAAGTTAATAAAGAATTCTTTTTATTTTTGCCCAAATGATTTTCCTTTGGCTTATTTTGACACCATGTGTGTTTTTCATGAATGTCCTGCTGTTAGCATTACCAATGGAAATTAATTTTCTGAAGTAAGAATTTCTAGATGAAATTTACTTACAGGATATTTTTCCTTACATGAGATTATCCCAATTTCCCTCCCCCCGTTTTTGGTTAATGGAGGCTTTTGGAAATTTTACAGTGCAGTCTTGGTAAATCTGAATTTAAATTTTTGCACAAAAAATATGACTGCCTTAGTTTCTTTGCATGTTAAGCAATTTTAAGATGATATGAGCTGCTAAAAAAAATTTTAGTTAATATTTTAGGAACAGCTTTTTGTCCAGTACAATTAAATTTTTTTGAGTAATCACTTATTTCAATTGGCCAATTTAAATTAATCTGAAAACTTGATTACTACTTTACTTTCAAATTTAATATTTAAACAATAATCTTAGTTTACCCTGTAAATATTAGTGGAAAGAATTATTTGCATTCTTGAGTAGGCCCTGAGCATTCATTTTTTTAAAATATATTTTATTGATTTTTTTGCAGTATAACTTATAATTAATAATAGTACACGTTTTCCTTTCCCCCTCCTCCTTATCCTTCCCCCAGCCTCCCCTACCCCCCAGCACATATCCCCACCCTGCCCCACCCCACCCCAGTGTCTTTCATTCATTGGTTATGCTCATATGCATGCATACAAGTCCTTCAGTTGATCTCCCCCAGCATCCACCTCCCATCCACCCAAGCCTTCCCTCTGTAGCTTGACAGCCTGTTCAAGGCTACCCTGCCTCTATATCAATCACTCTCCCCTGTTTCTTTTCTTCAAAAAATATCTTGCCTCTGCATACAAGAAATAAATGTATAAGAACAAAAAATGTTTGAATCTCAGTTTCAATGTCCAACTGTTCTGAGTCCCAGTTTCAGTGTCAAATAATTCTTTGTGTGTACATGTCAGCAATGGTATCCAGATGGTGGACACATCGTGGCAATGCAAGATCCATCCTCTCTGGTTTGGTCCTGGGTTGCCTGCAGACATGCACAGCTGCCGAATGCTAGCATGGCAAGGTGTTGTCAGTGTCCCCCATCTCTGGACCGTCCTCGTGACTGGAACAGATCCATCAGTTCCTCACAGTCGCAGGAACCCACATGGTCTTGGAATTGTTCTCTGAAAACACACAAACACAATCTCGACCAAAAGTTAACAAAGGGATCCTCTCTGCAAAATAGACTTGGGATTCTTTTTAATTTTTTCCTAAATGATTTTCCTTTGGATTATTTTGACATCATGTGTGTTTTTTCATGGGTGTCCTGCAGTTGGTTTTACAAATGGAATTTACTTTACTGGGGTAAGAATTTTCTAGATGTATTTTACTTACTCAATATTTTTTTCCTTAGATGATATTACCCCACTGAACCCTCCCCTTTTTTGATTAATGGGGGCTTTTGGAAATTTTATATTGCAGTCTTGTTAATTTTAAATTTTAATTTTTGCACAAAAATATGACTGCTTTAGGTTCTTTGGATGTTAGGCAATTTTACAGTGAGATGAATTACTAATAGATTTTTCAGTTAATGTTTTAGGAAAAGCTTTTTGTCCAGTACACTAAAATTTTCTTGAGTATTCACTAATTTCACTTGGCCAATTTAAATTAATCTGAAAACTTGATTACTATTTTCCTGTCAATTTTAATACTCAAGAAAAATCTGAGTTTACCCTGTAAATACTAGTGGAAAGGAATATTTGCAATTTTGAGTAAGTCCTGAGCATTCCTGGTAATAGACTGAATTTAGATATAGAGCAGCGATTGCTAGCCGAGTCTCTGTCTGCCACCTGGGTCCCGGTATGAGTTGTGCATGGGAGGTGACGCATCCGTGGGGGTAGGAGATCTCCCTCAGGAGTGGTCAGAATTCATGCCCCTGCAAGGTTTATGGGTGAGGTACTGTTCCCCACCTCTGTTGACCTTTTACCTCTCTCCTGTTGGCCCCTCTGCAACTGTGCCTGTCTTAGGTTGTTCCTTCCCTGTGGAATCTTACCCGTCTCTGGCTAACCAGCCATCCTCCGGGGTAAAACAGGGTGATGTGAGGTTCAGTCCTGTCTCCTTTGTAGTCTATGCTCCTGTGGCCTCCATATCCAGTACCTGCCTTGGGGTCCCCTCGCCTGCTGGCGGGGTCCCGGTACTGATCACATATCTCGGGGACCCAGGTTTCTTCTCCAGAGAGGGCCCAGCTCACACCATTGGTCGAGATACAGATCCATGGTGCCAGCTTCCCAGAGGCTTCAGCCACAGCTGGAACTGAAAACTAAGGCATCAGCTGTGAGTATTTGGCTAGTAAGAAGAGGGTCCCTCTTGGCAGAAAGGGCAAGAAGGGCCAATATAGAATGCTCGGATGCCTTCCCAGTGCCTTAATTCCTCCTGAAAGGGATTAATTTCTTTCCTATCCTTTTTTATGTTGCTGCCAAACATTCAAAGAATTAGTTTGTAAGTTTATTTGGGATAATTGTATAATATGCTGTTGTCAAATATCAAATATTATAATGACATTGTAGAATAATATCATGTAAGGGTATTATGGTGTCACGGGAGGTTAAGGAGGGCTTAGCCTAAGGACTGGTGTCCATAGGATATGACAAGCTCTAGGCCATGTCCATTCAATCTCAAACTAGCTGCCATTTTTTTATAACTTTATATAAACTTTGTTAGGGATGTAAAAACACAAATCACTTACCTTAGTTCAAGAGTTCAAATATATTGACTTTTCTCCTCACTCCCACCACTTGACACTTACTCTGAGGTTTGACATTCTGATGCACATTTCTTAGTCTCTGGATCCATTCTTGTTCATCAGTGTATGCCATTTATTATATTCCACAAATGAGTGAGATCATGTGATATTTATCATTCTCTGCCTGGCTAATTTCACTTAGCATAATGCTCTCCAGCTCCATCCATGTTTTTGCAAATGGTAGGAGCACCTTACTTTTTACTGAAGTGTAGTATTCCATTGTGTAGATGTACCCACAGTTTTTCTTTTTTTTATTTATTTTTTAAAAAATATTTTATTGATTTTTTTACAGAGCAGAAGGGAGAGGGATAGAAAGTCAGAAACATTGATGGGAGAGAGACATCAATCAGCTGCCTCTTGCACGCCCCCTACTGGGGATGTGCCCGCAGCCAATCGAACCCGGGACCCCTCAGTCCGCAGGCCGACGCTCTATCCACTGAGCCAAACCGGTCTCGGCATGTACCCACAGTTTTTAAATCCACTCATCTGCTTATGGGCACTTAGGTGTTTCCAAATCTTAGCTACGGTAACTTGTGGTGCTATGAACATAGGCGTGCATATATCTTTTCTAATTCATGTTTTTAGTTTCTTGTGATATATTCCTAGAAGCGGGATCATTGGATCAAATGGGAGTTCCATTTTTAATTTTTTGAGGAAACTCCATTCTGTTCTCCACAGTGGCAGCATCAGTCTGCATTCCCACCAGCAGTGCACGAGGGTTCCTTTTTCGCTGCTTCCTCATCAGCACTTGTCATTTGTTGATTTGTTGATGAAAGCCATTCTGACTGGTGTGAGATGGTATCGCATTCTTCTTTTGATTTGCGTCTCTCAGAAAATTAGTGACTTTGAGCAGGTTTTCGTATTTCTCTGGGCCTCCCTTTTGTCTTCTTTCGAAAAGATTCTATTTAGTTCCATTGCCCATTTTTTTTATTGGATCATTTGTCTTCCTTTTATTAGGTTGCATAAGTTGCCTGGAGATGCTTGAGATTAAACCTTTATCAGTGATCACATTTGCAAATATGTTCTTTCATATAGTGGGTTTTTTTGTTGTTTAACTAATGGTTTCTTTTGCTGTGCAAAAGCTTTTTATTTGGATGTAGTCCCATTTGTTTATTTTCTCTTTAGCTTCCATTGCCCTAGGACTGTGATGGAGAACTTATGACATTCAAGTCAGCACTGACATGTATAGCTATTTTCGGTGACACATGGTCGCATGTGGTCACATACAGAAAAGTATGGGGCCACATGCCAAGGTGGACGTTTCATCCTCGGCTATCGCATGGCCAGGTGCAGTAGTCAAAGATAAAACATTTGCTGTAGTGTAGACACTCTGTGCTGGAGATCTGTAGGCTAAAACAACAGAACTTGGCACAGAGTGTCTAGCTCTGGGACCTCTGGTTAGGCCGTTAGGAGATCTGTGACCTCACTTCTGGCCAGCGGAGCAGGGAGCAGCGGATTGCCGTGGGGGACGCATCTCTGGGAGCCCTGTGATCTCCATTACCAGCAACCACATAACCACAGCAACCATCATTCAATCTACACTGGGGTGTCGTTGATTTCTAATTGACCATCATTACTGAGATAAGTGAGGGGGAGGCTGGGAAAGGGGAGGGCCTGTGCTATGGGTGCCATTTCCCGCCATTAGAAACAGCAGCAGCCATCTTAATTTATATAAGGAATGTCATTTTGCAGCTTAGTGCAGACTCCATTTCACCACTATTACTGTTGTGCATACTTATTAACCCCTATTTCTGCTTATTAATCCTCCCCTTTCCTAAATGACAGTTACATGTGCCATCTTGTGGTCAGTTAGTCTAGTTAACTCTTAATTGCCTGCAGGGTTAACAGGCTATCTATAATTCTATCTTCTGTCACTGCTCCCTCTATGGAGAACCCCCCAAAAACAAAACAAGGTTAAGTAAAAGAAGTGGTAGTAGCAGTAGCTGACCCTTTCAAGAGACATGGACCAAGGTATGGCATTATAGAAGAAAATGGCAGATCATTTTGTGTTCTACTTACTGAAACTGTAGTAAGCAGAATGTAGAACATAAATAGACATTTTGAAACTAATCATCCCAACTCTTGAAAAAAATTGAGAATGAAAGGAAGGAATACATTTCCAGGCAGCTACACCTTTATAAGAGCCAATCTAATTCCATCTTTAAATTTATAAAAGGCTCTACAAATTTAACATCTGCAAGTTTGAGCATTGCTCACTTCATAACTCAGTGTGCAAAAGCACTCAGTGAGGGAGAATTTATTAAAGAAACTCTCCTAAGATGTGCACCAGTTCTATTTCATGACGTGCAGACTAAAGATGCAATTATTAAGAGGATATCTGAGTTACCATTCAGTAGAAATATCATAAAAGACCGAATAATGAGACTGAACACAAACATACAACATCAATTAAAGAGAGACATAAGTAATTGTAAATATTTTTCAGTCTCTCTTGATGAAACTAATGATGTCACATCACATGCTCAGTTGGCCATTATTGGTTGATATTCTGATGGTCTCACAATGAGATAAGAGTTGATAAAGTTAGTATCAGTGCCAACAAGTACATCAGGAAGTGAAATATGGAAGGTTGTTATACAAACATTCCGTGACCTAAGCATTGGTATCTCTAAAGTTTTGTCAGTAACAACAGATGGAGCACCAAACATGGTGAGGAAAAATGTCGTATTTGTCAAATTGTTTATGGAAGCTATTGGACATTCAATTGTGCCTTTTCATTGTATTATACATCAGGAGGTTTTATGTGCCAAGGCCGAATTCACCAACTTAAAGGACTTAATGTCAGTTGTTACAAAAACAGTTAATTTAATAGCTGCTCTTCCCCTTCACAAGTGAGAATTGTACTGCACTTTTACAGTGGACTGCTGATGTAAGATGGCTGAACCAAGGCAAAGTTCTTGAGCGCTTTGTGGACTGCTTTAAAGAAATTTAGGTATTTCTTGAGGATAAGGATCTGGGAAACTTTTCTCAGCTCAATGATGATAAGTGGGTCAACACCCTGATATTTTTTACAGATCTCTCTGTTCATATTAAAGAAATGAACTTAAAGTTATAAGGTTTGGACAAAAATATTGCTGTTATGTTTGGATATATAAAAGCTTTTGAAAATAATCTTAAAATTTTCAAGCGAGATGTAGAAACTAACACTTATAAGTATTTTCCTCGAGTAACAAAGTATTTTGAGAAGGCCAGTGCAGCTGTACAAAATGAAATGTAACCCTTGTATATGAAGTACAAGCATGTTTTAGACTTGCTACTTGACCTGTTTAGTGTTGGTTTAATCAATTTAGAAGCCTAGAACAGACCATGAAAATAATTAAGTATCCTGATGTAGTAGTCTACAGTAGTTTGGAATTAAATGTTTTCCAATGGATGCAAATTGATTTGGAGATGCAACTTGCAGAATTTCAAGACAGCATCTGGGCTCAGGTATTTGTCGACCTGAGGTCAAAGCTTGAGAACCTGGAAAGGTGCTGCTTGGAGAATCAAGAGGAAAAAACACAAGTGTGCCAACTCTGGTTCTGCATGTGTGTCTGCACCAACCCCTTTTCCCCCTTGGTTTAGTAGCCAGCACCCTCCTAAAACTTTAGGGCTGTCCTTTTTTTCAGGTTTAAATGGGCTGCTTTCTAGGGATGCCCTTTGTTATCAGCTCTGAGGGCCCTCTTCCACATTCATGGATCTTGCCAGCCCCAAACAGCCATTGATTTTTTTCAGGTGCAGACTTCCCTATCCCTCCAGCTCCCTTGGTGTGCGCATTTGTGTTCCCTGTGGGGAGTAGGGACCCAACCCAATCCCAGAGAAAATCTGACCTTTCCGTGATAGAGTGCAGAACTCCTCTGAATTGGAACGTTTGCCCTAATTGGAAACTCATGTTCTGGGGCTCTCAGCTATTTGGTGGGTGCTGCAGCTGTATATTTTCAGGACCTTCCCCTTTAAGGTGGTGCAGTCCACCTCTGAGCCCGTGGGTCTACGAGAGAACCCAGGAGCCCTGGGGGCTGCTAGGTCAGGGGAGGCCCTTCCAGCAGTTTCCCACCTTCTCTGGAGCACAGCTGTCCCCCAACTCGCCAACAAACACTCCCCACAGGACCCTCAGCCACTTCCTCTATCTGCTCTGAGACAAGGCTCAGGACATGTCTATTCCACCACCAATTTTTTTCTTAAAAACCTTCTAAAATTTTGTTTGTAAACTGGAATTCAATACTCACAGCACTTTCTTAGTCATTCATGGAAGCACTCATAGGAGTGCCAACTGAGTTGCCCAATGTCCATGTTCTCAGCTAAGGTAGAAGGAGATCACACTCTATCTTCTTGTTTCAACTCTCATACTTTAAACAGGTGTCCTTTTTGATGTCAGGTCTTTGCATGCTTGTGCTTTTTGTTGGTTATTTTTATATTTGTTGGGTTTTTTTCTATTTGAGATATCTCCAATACATAGCTATGATGTCTTTCCCAGTGTTCCTAAGTGTGAAAACATTGTGATAACCCTTACAGGAAAAAAAAATGTTAGATATGCTTCATTAGACATGAGTTACAATGCTGTTAAAGTTTAATGCTAAAGAACAAAAATATATCAAAGTATATTTAAACAAGAAAAAACATAGACTACAAGATTTTATATTGTCTAGTTAATGAAAATTTTGTGTTTAGAGGTTCATAGAATTCTAAAATAGCCAACATCATCTTGAAGGGGAAAATTGCCTTTTCTAGGAACTTATCAGCACTACCATCCAGACAAGACTTGAATAGCTCATGACCCAGCAGCCACTTCAGGCAAAATCCTGCTGCCCCACCCACAGACCCCTGGACCCTGGGACCTCCACCTTCAAAGGTGCACTGCTCCAAAAGCAGTAAGTGCAACTTCTCCCCTCCCTAGTGTCAGAACTCTGGACACCTCATTCCAGTGCCTGGGAGCCACTGCAAGCACACTGCCACACAGTAGAAATTCTGAATTTCCTCTTTCTGAATAAATTCCCACAGACACCCCAGCTGTACAACTTCAGTGCCATAGTCCCTCAGAATGTATCAGAGCTCTGCACCAGCAAATGCACCGCCACAGTCATGCATTTTCAATGAACATGACCCCTGAGCCCATCTGTCCACAGAGTGCTCTGGGGAGCTGCTGTGAGACTCTGCTGAGTGTGATTCTGCACAAACATGGGTGTGCTGCCCCGCAATAGAAATTCTGAATTCTGTCTTCCTGAATAACTGCCCACAGTCATTCTAGCTGCTCAACCTCAGTGCCAGGGTCCCTCAGAGTGAGTCAGATCTCTGCACCAACAAACACACCTCTACAGTCAAGCATTTCCAAGGGGTAGGCACCCTGAGCCCATCTATCCACACAACGCTCGTGGGAGCTGTTGTGAGCTCTCACTGGGTTCAGTCTTGGACAAAGAGGGATGCACTCCCCCTGGCAGTCAAAATTCTGAATTCACTCATCCTGGATACCTGCCCACAGATGCCTTAATTATGAAGCTTCAATGCCACGGCCCTTCAAAGTGCTTCAGTGTGACTTGCTGGTAAAAGCACTGTGGGTGCCCCTGTGAACGACCACTAGGAGTGTGTGCCTATCCACCACAGGTACAGCAGCAAAAGCTGAGTCTTCCCACACCACAACAACAGAACTTTGGACACCATATTCACACATATACAGAGTGCAGGCCCCCTGAGCAACATCACCCCAAAAGATGGTGCTACTGTGAGTCCCTGCTGGGCGCGTGTGATTTAAATCAAGGGCACAAGACAGCACAAATTGGGACACCACCCTCTTCAGCTGCTACTTCTAGACACTGCAGTTGTGCCTTTCCAAATCGCAAGCCTACATCAAGAGAACCCAAATAGCTCAAGTAGGGAGCCAAACTACATTATCAAGCCCAGGAGAGATCACACCTGTAGCACCATCCTCAAAAGAACCTGCGTAGCAAAGCAATTGGATCCATAATTGAAACATTACAGCAAAACAATGGGGAGACAAAAAAGCAATCCCCAAAGAAAAGAAAAAGAGGAATCAACAGAAAGGGAGTTAAATGAAACTGAGGCTAATAACATATCAGAGAAAGAATTCAGAGTAATGGTGATAAGGATGCTCAAATGGCCAGATAACAAATAACACAACTCAATGACAAATACACAACTAAATGAGAATAACAAGGAGCTGAATGAGAATTTCACCAACATGAAAGGGACCAAAAAGAAATGAAAAATGACATAGCTACAATAAAGAACACAATGGAAGGCTCAAACAGTAGACTAGAAGAGGCTAACGACTGCATCAGCAAATTAGAGGATAAGGTAGAAAAAAACACACAAACATAGCAGCAAATTGAAAGAAGTCTTACAAAGCAAGAGGAGAGTGTAAGGGAGCTTTGGGGAAACACAACTGAAACGTCATTTGCATCCAAATACATAAAACAACTTCTGGAAGATATTGAGGGAGATATTAATAGCAATACATCGGGTAGCTGAATGGATAAGAAAACATGACCCATGTATTTGTTGTCTGCAAGAGACCCACCTCAGAACAAAGGGTTCACACTGACTGAGAGGAGAGGGATAGAAAAACATTTTTCAGGCAAATGGAAATGAGAAAAAAGCTGGGGTTGCAATACTTATATCTGATAAAATAGACCTCAAAGTAAAGGCCATAACAATAGATAAGAAAGGCCATTACATAATCCTAAAGGGAGCAATTCAACAAGAATATATAAATCTGGTAAATATATATGCACCCAATACAGGAGCATCCAAATATATAAAACAACTTCTGGAAGATATTAAGGGAGATATCAATAACAATACAATCATAGTAGGGGTCTTTAATACCCCACTGACATTACTGGATAAATCATATAAACAAAAAACAAAAACAGAAAAAAAACAGCAATCCTAAATTAAGACCATTACTAGAACAGATGGTCTTAATTGAAAGCTTCAGAACATTTCACCCCACAGCTACAGAATATATTTTCTTCTACAGTGCACATGTGACATTTTCAAATTTAGACCACATATTAGGACACAAGCAAAGTCTCTTCAAACTTAAGAAGATAGAAATCATAACAAGCATCTTCTCTCATCACAATGGCCTAAAACTAGAAATCAACAACAAAAAAAAACATTAAAAAAGAAACCAAACACTTTGAGACTAAATAGCATGCTATTAAACAATGATTGGGTTACAAAAAAAATCAAAGAAGAAATTAAAAGCATTGGGAGCTTTTAATTGACAATGAAACACAACAATCCAAAATCTATGGGACACAATGAAAGAAGTCCTGAGAGTGAACTTCATAGATCTACAGGCCTATCTAAAAAAAAGGTAATAAATTATCTAACCTTGCAACTTAAAGAACTAGAAAAAGAGCAACAAGAAAATCCCAGAGTGAGTAGAAAGAAGGAGATAGTAAAGATCAGAGCAGAAATAAATTACATAGAGACCAAAAAAACAATACATAGGATCAATGAAACCAAGAGATGGGTTTTTGAAAGGATAAACAAAATTGATGAACCTCTAGCCAGATTCACTAAGAAACAAAGAGAGAGGGCCCAAATAAACAAAATTCGAAATAAGAGGTGATATAACAACTGACCACAAAGATATACAAAGGACTGTAAAAAAAAATACTATGAACATCTCTACTCAAATAAACTGACAACCTCGACGAAATGGACACATTCCTAGAAAAACACAAGCTTCCAAAACTCAAGCAGGAAGATTCAAATACCCTGAATAGGCTGATAGATACTGATGAAATTGAAACAGAATTCAAAAAGTTTCCAGCAAACAAAAGCTCTGGACTGGATGGCTTCATAGTGAAGACCGAACATTCAAATAAGTACTAAAACCTATCCTCCTCAGACTACTCCAAAAAACTCAAGAGGATGGCACACTTCCAAACTCTTTCTAAGAAGCCCACATTACCCTAATCCCCAAACCAGACAAAGACACCACAAAGAAAGAGAATTACAGACCAAGCTACCCTCATGAACATAGATGCTAAAATCCTCAACAAAATTTTAGCAAACTGGATCCAACATTGCATTAGAAAGATTATACACCATGACCAAATGGGATTTATTACAGGTATGTAAGGCTGCTATAACATACACAAATCAACAAACGTGATACATTATATAAAAAAGTGAGAAACAAAAATCACATAATCATATCAATTGATGCAGAAAAGGCATTTGACAAAATCCAACACTCTTTTCTAATAAAAACAGTCAGCGAAGTGAAACTAGAGAGATCATACCTCAACAAAATAAAAGCCTTATATGACTAACCTACAGCCAACATCACACTCAATGGGAAAATACTAAAACCATTTCTACTAAGAACAGGAACAAGATAAGGATGCCTGCTTTCACCATGCCTATTCAACATAGTACTGGAAGCACTAGCCACAGCAGAGAAGAAGACGAAATAAAGGGCATCCAAACTGGAAAAGAATAAGTAAAATTGTCATTATTATCAGACGACATAATACTTACATAGAAAATGAAAAAAAATATTAGACTTAAGAAATGAATTTGGAAATGTAGCAGGATACAAAATTAACACCAGGAAATCTACAGCATTTCTATACACCAACAGTGAACGTACAGAAAGAGATACTAAGAAAACAATCTCATTTACTATCCCACCAAAAAAAATTAAGATAACTAGGAATAAACTTAACTAAGGAGGTAAAAGACCTATACTCAGAAAACTATAGGACATTGAAAAAAGAGATAGAAGAAGACATAAATAGATGGAAGAGCATAGCATGTCCATGTATTGGTAGAATCAACATCACTAAAATGTCCATACTATCCAATGCAATTTATAGATTCAATGCAATACCCATTAAAATACCAAGGACATATTTCACAGACTTAGAATGAATTCTCCAAACATTCATCTGGAATAAAAAAGACCTCGAATAGCTGCAGCAATCCTGAGAAATAAAAGCAACATAGAAGGAATTTCAATACCAAATATCAAACTGTATTAAAATTCACTGTTCTAAAAATGCCTAGTACTGGCATAAGAACAGACATATAGACCAATGGAATAGAATAGATAACCCAGAAATTTATCCAAACCACTATGCTCAATTAATATTTGACAAAGGAGGCAAGAGCATACAATGGAGTCAAGACAGTCTCTTCAATAAATGGTGCTGGGAAAATTGGATAGATACATGCAAAAAATGAAACTAGATCACCAACTTACACCGTACACAAAGATAAACTTAAAATGGATAAAAGACTTAAATATAAGATGGGAAACCATAAAAATACTAGAGGAATCCACAGGCAGCAAAATCTCAGATATATGCTAAAGCAATATCTTCACTGATACAGCTCCTAGGACAATAAAAACTAATGAGAAAATAAATAAATGTGACCACAACAAAATAAAAAGCTTCTGCACAACAAAAGAAACCATCAATAAAAAAGAAAGAAAGCCCATGAATGGGAGAACATATTTGCCAATGTCATCTCTATTAAGGGTTTAATATTCAATGTTTACAGGGAACTCGTACAACTTAACAAAAGGAAGAGAAACAACCCAATCAAAAAATGGACAACGGACCTAAATATATACTGTTTGAAAGAGGACACAAATAAGATCAAGAGACATGAAAACATGCTCAAAGTCACTAACTATCTGAGAGATGCAAATCAAAATGACTTCTCACACCTGTCAGAATGGCTATCATCAATAAATTAATAAACTACAAGTGCTGGTAAGGATGTGGAAAAAAAGAACCCTTGTGTACTGCTGGTAGGAATGCAGACTGGTACAGCCACTGGGGAGAACATTATGGAGTTTCGTCAAAAAATCTAAAAATGGAACTCCAATTCACCCAGTGATCCCACTTCTAAGAATATATCCCAAGAATGTAGAAACACAATCAGAAAGAATATATGGACCCCTATGTAATAGAAACAAAATTTACCATAGTTAAGATATGGAAAGAATATAAGTGCCCATCAGCAGATGAGTGGATTAAAAACCTGTGATATATCTGCACAATGGAATACTACTATGCTTTAACAAAGAAGGAATTCCTAGAGGCGAAGATGGTAGCTGGCAGGACAGAGGTGAGGGAGAGGAAGTGAGCGAGTGGGGTTATGAAAGGAGAGTGTGTGGATGTGTGTAGTGTGAGTGTGAGTGAGTGACGGAAAGTTGATCTTGCAAGAGCAGCAGGGACTGGCAGACAGGCTCTCTTTGACAAGGAGAGTCTACTACCACAGTGGAGACTTCCCAGACTGCAGAATCACAGCACAGAGCCCATACCATCTTGAAGGGGATAAAGGCCTTTTTTGAGGGAAACTCATTAACACCACCAATTAGATGGGCCCCAGAACCGTCCTGCGACCCAGTGACCACTCTAGCCAAAGTCCCCCTACTCCAGCTGCAGATCCGTGGACTCTAGGACTTCCACTTCCAGGGGTGAGCCGCCCAGCAGCGGTAAGTGCAACCTTCCCCTCCCCAGTTGCAGAGCTCCAGGTACATAAGAAACCAACTCTGAACCCTCGCCTAGGTCTCTCCCTTGGCCATTCCCCGCACCCCTTCTGGGATTCCGCGGAGCAATCCCTGAGCACACCACTCAAGATTCACATGTATCTGCCCTGCTGGCAGCCAGAGCACCCCACTCCAGAATTATGAGTACCCAGCCCCGCAGGCAGCGAGGGCGCCCCACTCCTTAGGCAGTGCTTGGGAGCCTTTAAGAGTGCCCAGGGGTGGGATTCTGCACAGACAAGGGCATGCCGCTCTGCAGTAGAAATTCTGAACTTCCTCTTCCTGGATAACTATTCATATCTCCCCCACACACACACACACCTCAACCACAGTACCAGGACCCTGCAGATGGCATGAGAACTCCAGGCCTGCAAGCATGCCTCCACAGATACCAGGTGGCAACAGGCAGGCACCCTGAGCCCATCTAACCACAGGGTGCTAGAGGAAGCCATTGAGAACTCCACAGGAGTGCAATCTTGAACAAGAGGGGGCACACTCCCGCCCAGTGGTTTCTTGCACTATGCTGGCAAACTTAACTCAGGTGCTCCTGTGAACCACCACTGGGAGTAAGTGCCTATCCACCACAGGTGTAACAGCAAAAGCTGGGTCTGCCCACCCCACAACTGCACAACTCTAGGCACCACAGTCATGCCTTTCCAGAGAACAGGCCCTCTGAGCCTCATCACCCCAACAGGGGTGCCATCTTTGGTGCCATTGGGAGTCCATGCTGGGCATGCCTGATTTCAATTAAGGGTGCAAAACAGAAAAAATTGGGTCACTAGCCCTCACGTCAGTGGAATTCTAGACACCGCAGTTGTGCCTCTCAAGCTCCCAGGCCCACATCAAGAGAAATCAAATAGCTCAAGTAGGGAGTTACAGTATATTAACAAGCCCATGATATCTGAGAGATTACACCAGTAGCACAATCCCCAAAAGAACCTGGGTGGCAAAGCAATTGGGTCTACAATTAAAACACTATAGGAAAACCTGGGAAGACTAAAAAGCAACCCCCAAAGGAAAGAAAAGGAGGAACCACCAGAAAAGGAGTTAGATGAGTTCGAGGCTGGCAGCTGGTCAGAGATAGAATTTAGAGTAATGGCTATAAGGATGTTTAAACCACTGGATGACAAATACACACAACTCAACAACAAATAGACAGCAAATATATCATTCAAAATTGAAGGTGGAATCAGTAGCTTCACAGACAAAATAGAATTAAGGGAGTTTATCACTACCAAGCCAGCAATACAAGACTTGCTGAAGGGACTGCTGCAAAAACAAGAAAGAGAAAGACAAGAAGAAACACAAACACTAAGAAAAAATATTACAACAAACATGTACTTGTCAATAATAACATTAAACGTAAATGGATTAAATGCACCAATCAAAAGACATGGGGTAGCTAAATGGATAAGGAAACATGACTCATATATTTGCTGTCTACAAGAGACCCTCCTCAGAGCAAAAGATTCACACAGACTGAGAGTGAAGGGATGGAAAAATATTCTTCAGGTGAATGGAAATGAGAAAAAAGCTGGGGTAGCAATAATTACTTCTGATAAAATAGAACTCAAAGTAAAGGCCATAATAAGAGATAAAGAAGGCCACTACATAATATTAAAGGGAACAATTCAATAAGAAGATATAACTCTGGTAAACATATATGCACCCAATGCAGGTGCACCCAAATACATAAAAAATCTCCTGGAAGATATCAAGGGAGAGATCAACAACAATATAATCATAGTAGAGGACTTTAATACACCACTGACATCACTGGATAAATCTTCTAGACAAAAAATCAGCAAACAAACATCAATCCTAAATGACACACTAGATCCAATGAACCTAATTTACATCTTCAGAGCACTTTACGCCAAAGCCATGGAATATACTTTTTTTTTTCAAGTGCACATTGGACATTTTCAAAAATAGATCATATATTGGGTCATAAACAAAGTCTCCTCAAATTCAAAAAGATTGAAATCATACCAAGCATTTTCTCAGACCACAAAAGTATAATACTAGAAATAAACTACAATAAAAACATTCCAAAAAATTCCAAACACTTGGAAGCTTAATAGCATGCTACTAAACAATGATTGGGTTATCAATGAGATCAAAGAAGAAATTAAAAACATCCTAGAGACCAATGTTAATAAAAAGACAACATTGCAATACTATGGGACACAATGAAAGCAGGCTTGGGAGGAAAATTTATACCTCTACAGACTTACCTCAAAAAATAAGAAAAAAATAGCAATAAATCATCTAATCCAACAACTCAAAGAATTAGAAAGAGAGCAACAAGAAAAGCCAATAAGTGAGCAGAAGGAAGGAAATAATAAAGATTAGAGCTGAAATAAATGAAATAGAGACAAAAAATATGGAAGATGAACAAAACCAAGAGCTGGTTCTTTGGAAAGATAAAGAAGATTGATGAACCTATAGCCACACTCACCAAGAAACAAAGAGAGAGGACCCCCAAAAAATTAAAAATGAAAGAGGTAAAATAACAACCGCCCCCACAGAAATACAAAGGATTGTTCAAAGGTACTATGAACAACTCTATTCAAACAAACTGGCCAATCTGGAGGAAATGGACATATCTCTGGAAAAAAATATAACCTTCCAAAACTCAGTCAGGAAGAATCTAAACATCTCAATAGTCCAATAACTGTGGAAAAATTGAATCAGTCATCGAAAGCCTCCAGCAAAAGAATGCCCGGGACCAGACGGGTTTACAGGGAATTTTTAAAAAACATTTAAGGAAGAACTACAACCTCTCCTCCTCAGACTACTCAAAAAATGCAAGAGGAAAGAAGATTTCCAAGCTCCTTCTATGAAGCCAGCATCACCCTATTAACAAAACCAGGTAAAGAGAACACAATGAAAAAGAACTATAGGCCAATATACCTCATGAACATGGATGCCACAATCCTCAACAAAATTCTAGGAAATCAGACCCAGCAGCACATCAGAAAGATCATATACACCATGACCAAGTAGGATTTATCCCAGGGATGCAAGGATGGTACAATATTCAGAAATCAATAAACGTGATACATCACATAAACAAAATTGAGATATAAAAACCACATAGTCATATCTAATTGATGCAGAAAAAGCATTTGACAAAATATAGCACACTTTCTTGATAAAAACTCTCAGCATGGTGGTTATAGAAGGATCCTACCTCAACATAATAAAAGCCATATATGATAAACCTACAGCCAGTATCATACTCAATGGACAAAAACTAAAACCTTTTCCCCTAAGAACAGGGACAAGACAGGATGCCCAATCTCACCACTCCTGTATAACATAGTGTTGGAAGTACTATCCATTGTGATCAGACAAGAAAAAATAAATAAAAGACATCCAAACTGGAAAAGAAGTAAAACTGTCCTTATTCGTAGATGACATGATACTATATACAGAAAACCCTAAAGACTCCATCAAAGAATTATTAAACTTAATAAACAAACTTGGCAATGTAGCAGGATACAAAATTAATGTCAAGAAATCTATGGCATTTCTATTCACCAATAATGAACTTACAGAAAGAGTGATTTAAAAAGTGATCCCATTTACCATTGCACCAAGAAACTTAAGACGTCTAGGAATAAATTTAAGTAAGGAGGTAAAAGAGCTATATATGGAAAACTACTCTTTTTTAACTCAGGCAACAGCTGTGGGTTATTTTATTGTGAGAAGAGGGTCTCTTCTTGGCAAAAAGGGCAAGAGGGGCCAATATAGAATGTTCAAGTGCCTTCCCAGTGCCTTAGTTCCTTCTGAAAGGGGTTAAATCCTTTCATGTCCTTTTTTAATTGCTTCCAAACATTTAAGGAATTATTTTGTATGTTTGTTTGAGAAAATTGTACAATAAGCTGTTGTTGAATATAAAAAAATTAATGAGATTGTGGAGTAATATCATGCAAGGATATTCTTTGCTCTAAGCCATGTCAATTCAATTTTAACCATGGGACTCAAGACACTGGGGGGAGGGACAAGAGAGGGCATGTACTGGGGGATTGGGAAGGCTGAGGGGAGGTCAAGGAGAAAAAAAGGGAAACCTATGTACTACTATTTGTAATATTTAAACAATAAAAAATAAATAATAGAAAAGAAGGAATTTTTACCATTTGAAGCAACATGGATAGAACTGGAGAGCATTATGCTAAGTGAAATAAGCCAGTCAGTGAAAGAAAAATACCACATGATCTCACTCATCTATGGATAACAAAGAACCTTATAACCTCATGAACAAAAAGATAGATACAGAGGCAGAGAAACATTGAAGAGACTGTCAAATTACAGCAGGAAGCCCTGGGTCTGGGGAGTTAAGAGATAAACCGAAGGCCTTGTATGCATGCATATAAGCATAACCAATGGGTGCAAGACATTCGGGGGGGGGGGCATGTATGGGAGTGGGGTGGGCAGCAATTGGGGAAATATGGACAGATGTAATACCTTATCAATAAAAAAATTTGGAAAAAAAGAAATATAAACCAGCATTTTCTCTGGGAGCAACACTTAGAATTTGCAGCAACTTTATAGACTATTACTATGAATTACTCTCAACTATAATTACAAAATGACACTCGAGTATAATTGCAACAGTGAAGCCATTGGACAAAATCTTAACCAAATGTTCCAAATTAATATGATTAATAAGAGGCAAATGGACATGATGACTCACAAGTTTAGATTTCCCCTAAAACATATAATGTTTCCTATGTAGTATTTAAGCCCATTTTTTATTGATTAGGGTATTATATATGTGTCCTTATCCTCTCATTACCCTCCCCCTGTTCATGCCCTCACACACTGGTGTCTATATCCATTGGTTATGCTTATATGCATGTATTCAAGTCCTTTGGTTGATCTCTCCTCCAGATCCCCACACTTCCTGATCATCCCTCAGACGTTTGAGCATCTGATTGATGCTTCCCTGTCTCTGGATCTATTTTTGTTCATCAGTTTATGTTGTTCATTATAATCCACAAATGAGTGAGATCATGTGATATTTATCTTTCTCTGACACATATTTTGCCTAACATAATACTCTCCACCTACATCCATGTGGTTGCAAATGGTAGGGGTTCCTTCATTTTACAGAAGCATAGTATTTTATTGCGTAAATGTACCATGGTTTTTTTAATCCACTTATCAGCTGATGGGCACTTAGGCTGTTTCCAAGTCTTAGCTATGATAAATTATATGGCTAGGAATATAGGGGTGCATATATCCTTTCTGATTGGTGTTTCTAGTTTCTTGGGATATGTTCCTAGAAGTGGGATTACTGAGTAAAATGGGAGTTCCATTTTTAGTTTTTTGAGGAAACTCCATACTGTTCTCCACAGTGGCTGCACCATTCTCCATTCCCACCAGCAGTGTACTAGAGTTCCTTTTTCTCTGCATCCTCATCAGCACTTGTCGTTTGTTGATTTGTTGATGATAGTCATTCTGACAGGTGAGAGCTGATATCTCACTGTCAATTTGATTTTCATCTCTCCAGTGATTAATGACTTTGAGCATGTTTTCATATGCCTCTTGGCCTTCCTTTTGTCCTCTTTTGAAAAGTATCTATTTGGGTCCATTGCCCATTTTTTTTTTATTGTATGAGTACCCTATAGATTTTGGAGATTAAACCGTTATCAGAGATAATATTGGCAAACATATTCTCCCATGTAGTGGGCTTTCTTGTTTTGTTTTGTTTTTATTGATGGTTTCTTTTGCTGTGCAGAAACTTTTTATTTTGATGTAGTTACATTTGTTTATTTTCTATTTAGTTTCCATTGCCCTAGGAGCAGTATCAGTAAAGAAATTGCTTTGGCATCTGTCAAGATTTTTCTGCCTGTGGATTCCTCTAAGATTTTTATGGTTTCTTTTATCCATTTTGAGGTTACTTTTGTGTATAGTGTAATTTGGTGGTCTAGTTTATTTTTTCTTTTCTTTCTTTCTTTCTTTTTTTTTGCATGGCTCAATAGTGATAAACTCTTTCAGGTCTTTTTTGTTTGTATAGCTGCTGATCTCACCTTCAATTTTGAATGATAGCCTTGCTGGGTTCAGTCCCTTGCTTTGCATCACTTTGTATATTCAATTCCCTTGTGGCCTGGTATGTTTCTGTTGAGAAATCAGTTGATATTCTAATGGGAGATCCCTTATATGTAACTTTCTCTCTGTTTCTGGCAGCCTTTAAGATTTGTACTTTGTTGTTGATGTTTGCCAATTTAATTATGATGTGTCTTGGTGTTGGTCTTTTTTGGGTTCATCTTGTTTGGGACTCTATGTGCTTCTTGGACTTGCATGGATCCAGCTGCTGGACTCTGAACCCCCTCGTGATTCAGAGAAGGAAATCACTTTGGCAATAATCTCTCTGCCTCAACTACAGACTATGAGACACCCTCCCCACTGTCACAGGCTCCAGGACCCACATAGTGAGTTTCAGAGTGACACTATTCCAGTAAGAGTCACACTACACCTACAGTGGACTCAAGGACATTTTCTGGCGTTATTTCTTCAAACAGGTTTTATATTCCTTTCTCCACTTCTTTGCCTTCTGGTTCCCATATTATACAGATATCCTTTCTTTTCACTTTGTCTCAAAGCTCTCTTAGGCTTTCCTCCTGGTTTTTAAGTTTTCTTTCCAATTGATGCTGTGTTTGTTTGTTTTTTTCCTTTTTATTTTTTTTGGCTCTCCATTTTTTGCTGTAATGTTTTAATTGTTTCTGTATCTTAAATCTAACTGTTTTGCCACCCAAAGTCTTTTGGGGGTGGTTCTACTAGTGTCATCTCTCAGTTATCCTGGGTTTGTGGATCTAGCAGAGCTCCCTACTTAAGCTATTTGGGTTCTCCTGATGAGGTTGGATCTTGAATGTTAGTTTCTTATTCATGGAAGAAGCTCATCACTGATTGGCACTGTGACTCATCCACAGCTTTGTTGTGCAAGCTGTTTTGGATGTGGTTGTGGTTCTGGCTCTTGTGTTTGTGCTAGTATGTGCTCACTGAGTTCCCAGAGTCTATGGCCTTGGAGGAAGGAGTCTCGGGTCCTGAGAGTTAGGCACTGTCTTCTTGGCTGGTGTTCTGTAACTCTTATTGGAATAGTGTCACTCTGAAACTCACTATGTGAGTCCTGGAGCCTGTGACAATGGGGAGCGGGTATCTCACAGTCTGTGGTTGAGGCAGTGGGATTATTGCCGAAGTGATTTCCCTCTCTGAATCACGAGGGGTTTCAGGATCCAGCAGCTGGGGATTTGGGAATCTCAGAGACTATGGTTGAAACAATGTGACTTTGCCCAGAGAGGCAAGTACTCAGTAACTCACTAAGCTGTCCAGGGGTAAGTATCTGGGAATGGGATGGTGTGGATCCTGCTGAGGGAGCCATGTGCCCTTATTTAAAGATTCACATGCCATGTGGCAGCTCACAGAGGGGCCCAGGATCTGTCTGCAAGTGGTATGTGCTCCTGGGGCTGACATGTTGAATTGGAGCGATTGTGATGTACCACCAGCCCCATTGAGGGAGAAGTGACAGTTTCTGCTTTGTAGGATGAGTCCTTGTTTGGATATGCATGAATATTGGCTGCTTACAGAGGTGCCCAGGAGCTGTCTGTTGGGGCAGTGGACTCAGCAGGCTCATGTGCTGGAGTGGTGCTACCATGGAGATTGGATGCAGCAGCCAGGGTTGTTCCTTGTGGCAGCTCAGAGAAGCACTCAGGGGGCTGCCTGCCCCAGTAGCAGGCTCAGGGGGTTTGTGTGCTTGATTGGTGCAACTGCAGTGATGGAGATCAGCATCCAAGTAGGGGGAAGTCCGAGTTTCTGCTTCCAGGTCTTGCACCCTTGGTTGGATTCAAGTCTGCCTAGTGGCAGCTCACAGAGGCACATGGGAGTTGCCTCCTGGGGAGTGGCCTCAGGGGACCTGCATACTGAAACCATGTGATCCAGGTGTCTATGGGTAAGCAGCAGGTAGGGGGAAGTCTGAGTTTCTACTGCTGGGGTCATGCCTCCTTATTTGGATATGAGCACACTCAGTGGGGGATGAAGGAGGCACCCAAGAGCCTCCTATAAGGGCAGTGGGCTCAGTAGGCCTGCGTGTTGGAAAGGTGCAACTGTGGTGTTCGGAGGAGGGGAGAGTCCCAATTGTTGCTGCCTTGTGTACTTGGATGAATTTGCGCATGCCCAGAGGCAGCTCACAGAGGCATCCAGGAGCTGCGTGTGGGGGTGGTGGGGCTTAGGAGGCCTGCTCACTGGAAAGGCGTTACTGCATTGTCCAGTGGTCAGCAGCTGTGGAGGAGGAAGACTCAGTTTTTGCTGCTAGGACCTTGCACTCTTGGCTGGATTCATTCACACCCAGCAGTGGCTCACAGAGGCACCCAGGAGCCATTTGCCAGGCCCTGCACTCAAAGGGGCCCTTGCGCTGACGCCACATGACTGTGGTGTTTATGTATAGGCAGGCAGGAGGGTGAAAGACTAAGTTCTCTTTTTCTGGGGCTGTTGTTGTGGGGTGTCTTCCACAACCAGTTGCAAATGACCACGGAGGTGGTTAAGTTGATAATAAGCAAGGGAGGATTTATTGAAAAACTGGCCAGGATGGTCCGAGGGCACCAAATGCCGATGGAGACCAAACACGACCGCCCCATCCCGGGTGTAGGCAGTCTTTTTATAGGGTCTGAACTATAAACTTTCATTGTTTTAAGTTCTGAGAACAGCTCCCAGGATCGTATCTGAGATAGAGAAGTTGCAGAGGACTATGATTGACTCTGTTGCCTGCTCCTTGTCTCTAACCATGTATCTTGCTAGACATGGGAATGTAGTCCTATCTCGCAAAAGCAGATAACTGAAGACTACCCTTTTGTTTTAAGCAAGTGTGAATAGCGGTCAGAATAGTAGTATCAGCAGTTTTACCCAAGATGAATGCTACTATATTTCACTGTGAAACCTTGTTTTGATATGAGTGTGCCCAGCAGTGGCTCACAGAGGCACCCAAGAGCCACATGTGGGGTGGTGGGCTCTGGAGGCCTATGTGCTGGAAAGGCATGACTGTAGTTTCTGGAAGTTGGCAGCAGTTTTTACTGCAGGGGGTTTTCACCTTCGTTGGACTCATGTGTGCCCAGTGGCTGATCACAGAGGCACCTGGGGGCCATTTGCCAAGGTGATGTACTCAGAGGGGCCCCTTATGCTGAAGCTGCGTGATCGAGGTATCTATTGGCAGAGAGCTGGGAATGGGGAATTCCTATTTTCTACTGCCAGGGCTGTGCATCCTTGTTTGGATACGAGCATGCCCAGCGCGGGCTCACAGCAGCACCCAAGAGCTTCCTGTGGGACGGTGGGCTCAGAAAGCCTGAGTGCTGGAAAGGTGCAACTGAGGTGTCTGGAAGTTGGCAACTGGGAAGAGGGAAGTTGCACTTAACTGCTGCGAGAGCTGTGCATCTTTGGAGGTGGATGTCCTAGAGTTTGTAGGTCTGATGGTGGGGCAGCAGGATTTTGGTTCGAGTAGCTGCAGGGTTGTGGGTGATGGTGCTGATGAGTTCCTAGAAGAGGCCGCTCTCCCCTTCAATATGGCATGGGTCCCACAGCCTCGGGAGTGCCCAAAGCAGTGGTAGGTGCTCCCTGTGCAAGACAGCCTGGTCTGCCAGCCCCTGCTACTCCTGCAGGATTTAACTGTCCCTCACTCACAACACACCACACACATCCACACACTCTCCTTTCACCCCCTCACTCACTCACACCCTCTTCCTCACCTCCATCCTGCTAGTCATCATCTTCCCAAGACCAAGACAATTTTGAATTCAATGTATTTGACAGAATAATTGATCTTTTTAAAAACTGAAACAGCATTAACATATTTTAGATTTTTTTAGAAAAGTCTTTCAATTTGTGAAATCTTTAGGTTACAATAAAGGAAATAGTTTAGTATTAATATAGAGAATATTTTCCCCAACAATTTTTTAAAGAGTAGCTTATTGAATTTTCGAGAGAGAGGAGGGAGAGGGAAAGAGAAGCATTTTTGTGAGAGTGAAACATCAGTTGGTTACCCCCTGCATACCCCTTACTGTGAGCCCGCAACCTGAATATGTGCCTAACTGGTGCAGGATGATGCACAACCAACGGAGCTGCACCAGGGAGGGCAAACTTTGTTTTTATTGTTTACACTATTACTGTACATATGTCCCCATTCCATCCTCCTCTGCTTTCCCATTTCCACCCAGCCATTTCACCACTCTTTCCTCTGGCCAAACATATCATGCTGTTGTCTGTGTCTAGGGGTTAGGATATATTCTTTAGATCATCTCTTTACCTTCTTTTATCCAGTTCCTCCTGCCTTTCAGCCTTGAGATCTGTCAGTCTGTTCCATGCATCCATGCCTGTGTTCCTATTTTGTTCATCAGTTTATTTTGTTCATTAGATTCCACATATCAGTAAGATCATGAGATATTTGTCTTTCTTTGACTGGATTATTTCACTTAGCATAATAATCTCCCAGGTACATTTATGCTGTCATAAAAGGTAAGCTTTCCTTATTTTTTGTGGCTAAATAGTACCTCATTGTATAAATGTACCACAGCTTTTCTAACCATGCATCTACTAATGGACAGTTGGATTGTTTCTAGATTTTACCTGTTGTAAATAATGCTGCTATGAAAATAGGGGTGCATATATTTTTTCAAATTGGTGTTTTTGGATCCTCAGGATATATTCCCAGGACATATTTAAAATTAAAGGGTCTATAGTAGGTTTTCCAAACTGGAAAAAACAAATCTTTGATATCCTATATAATAAAAGGCTAATATCCAATAGACCAAACTGTGGAACAACTGGTTGCTGTGATGTGCCCTGACAAACAGGGGCTGTGTGCGGAACATGGTGAGCATTGGCTGCAGTGGGATGGTGGAGCAGGTGAGTGGGGGTGCCAGACCAAGGTGGGACTCGCTATCATCGGGGTGAGCCTCTGGTTGTTACTAAAAATTCTTTGCTCCCGTGCGCCGCACTTCTGCCCAGCGCTTGCATCTGCTGCCAGTACCAGCCCTGCTCACACCTGCTGCCAGAGCCTGGTGCAGGTCCCCATCACTCAGTACCATCTGCGGGTGTTAGCAGTGGCTGCCAGCCTCATCGCCCCAGAGCGCTTCTCCACCTCCCCCTGCTCCTGAGTGGTGATCAAAGCAGCAGCCACCACTCGCACCCACTGACAATGCTGATCGTGCTAGCACCCACTGCTGGCACCAGTCCCAATTACTCCATGGGTGTGAGCGGGGCTGATGCCATTAGTGTGTGGGAGCAGTGGCAACAGGAGCAGAGTGGAGCTGCCTGCAGACAGGGTACTGAGAGCCGCGGCAGAAGGAGCCAGGCAGGGGTGTGGAGGATGGGCCAAGACCCACCCTTGTGCCCATTGTAGCCTTGTGACCCACAGTTCCTTTCAAGGTGCACAAATTCGTGCATGAGGCCCTCTAGTTATGATATATTTAAAAATATTAGGATATTAATTACAATCATACGCCTTAGCATCTTTTCTTTTATTCTCTATATGTCTCCCATGTGAACATGTGCTCTCTCCTAATTTCAATTTTAGTTTTAGTATCACGTTTCTATCATTAAAAGTTAGACATTTAGATGTTTTCATCTCAAACTCCATAACCTCTCTAAACCTTTGTTTTTACAATTTTAATTATTTTTAGTATCTAATCAAATTGAAAGTATTTTGCTGGACATGGTTTGTATTTCATGAATGGGTAACTGATTAATGCATTCTTCATTCTTCCAAGAGGTTGGGGTAGGAGTTTGGCATCTCAGAGAAGAAAAGTATCATATTTAATTTTTTTCCTATGTAACTAAATTGAGGAGGTAGTGGGTTAACATTTAGGGAGTAGTTAAAAACAAACAAACAAAACGAAAATCACTATTTGTAAAGTCTTTTAAAGTCTCATTAAATGTCAAGGTAATAACAAAAATATCAAATTTGTAATTACAATTTTTAGCTTTTGTGTTTGAACATGAGCTAAAATTGAACAAATGGAACTACTTTGATTACCTTTGACAATAGATTTATCAGCACCAGCTATGGAATAACCTCAAATAACTTTTTCAAAAGTCTGGATAGATTATGGAATGTAAATACTAAGCAGTGAAACAACCCTAAATAAAAATGGCAAAACTGAGTTACATATTTCTGTTTCTGTGGGAAGAGGAGGAAGTGGTACGGGATATAAAAAAGAGAGAGGGGTATAAGAACAAGTATTTTTCTAGAAAAAAATAAAAATATGAATTTTTTGTATTTTATATCAGAATGTTAGTTGACTATTAACTCTTTGCTCATTCTTATTTGAAATGTTTGAATCAGAGTCATGCGACACTTATTCCACAGTTTCTATGTAGGTTATTTTTTTTTCTTTCCTTTAGATAAAAGCCCATGGCAACTAACTTGACTGAGGCAACAAATCATATAAGCTTTTAGAATCTCAGAACCTATCAAATGTGTAAGAAACAGATTATTTTAGCATTAATTTAAAATAAAGTAAGTATTTAGAAAAAGTTCTATGTAAATTTTTTACTCTGGGGTCATATTTGAATGGGTAGTTCTATGAGAAATTGTAGTTCTATGAGAAATTGTTACAATATTTTTGTTTTTATTTTTCCATGATTGTAAAAATACATATGGATAATGTTATTTTTTGCTCTTCCAGAAGGAATGAGGGCTACTAGATTTGTAAAATCACTTCAAAAGGGCATTAACTATAGTAGAAAAAATAGCTAGTTTTAAATATCCAAGCAGATTTAGCCAAAGAAAAATTCCATTCACAAAATAATGGTGCTTTATAACAAGTTTATTTAACTGCGGAAATTTGAAAAATGTGTTATTGCTTGGGACACTTTAAAAACCATGATGTAAAAAAATATGGTGTGAGTTGTAAATCTTTTTAATTAAAAAACAAGCAAGCTCTTAGATAGGAGTCACAGTGAGCTGCCCTGAGTTTTCCCAAGCCTAACAAAAGAGGGAAAGACTTGCCACTGCTTGTGCCTGCCAACTGTGTATTGTTCAAGGAATTAAAATAAAGAGGCAAAGGGGTCAAAGGTTAGGAGCTCATATTTCCACTCTACATGACCCTGTCTCTGGGCCAGAGGTGCTCTTGTCATCTATTTCTGAAGGCCTCTCAACACAAGACTCTCCTCCATCCCTCTTGGGAAACAATCCTGTAGACTATGCTGATGATTAATGAAAGGCTTCACAGGAGACCTCCTAAAATGCTTAGACAAAAGGGTCCTCGGAGCAAAGTCTTCAGAAGAATATGTGTCGACACTACTGTCTTGAGAACATAGTGGAAAATCTGTTTACCACCAATTCCACATTCTACACATATCAAAAACCTGATTAATGGTATTCCACTTTCTATTTTTATTACAGGCTGTCACCAGAATACTTAAACATTCATACTTCATGTAATTGTTTGATTTTTATGTTATTTTCATTATTTCAAATTGGGGTTAGGTGACTGCTGGGTTGAATCCCGAAATTTCACTTAGTCCACAAATATTGGAAAGTTATAATTATGTTCTAGCAAATACAATTTAGATGTATAAGACAATTTTAATTCAAATCTGACAAGTTAGAACATAAATTATTAATATTTTCTTTGTGCAACTCTCTATACCTGAATAAAAAGCACATAAAATACTTAATTATATTTCAGACCTTATAATTATCACATTCTCATTGGCTGCCTTGTAGAAATTTCTCAAGAGATTATCAAACATATTAATAAAAATCAAAAAGTGATTTTAAAAGATTTTTTCCCAAATACTTAAATAACAATTAAATTAAACATGCTGTGGCCATTATTTTTTCCAGTGGTTTAGGACAGTGAAATAGACATAGGCTGTAGTTCTATTGAGCCATCAGGGATCCAATTTCTGGAAATCCTAACACCGGATGCCTAACTTATAAGTATACTGATTTAGGATAGCATTTCACCAATTTCATACTGTTTGTACTAATGAACCTACAGAAATTTAGGAATTATCAGTTAAAGCTGCTATTATGTTGCTCCCCTCATAGTATATTAACCACAAGACTTTTCTTACTACTGTACAATTCATTATAGGATCTCTCCAAATAGTTGGATTTTGGTTGTCATAGATTTGTTGTGGAAGAAGGAAGGGAAGGATGAGAGGCTATATCTGTCTATGACAATGAGTATAAAATGGCTCCAGCCCAGTTGTTTCAGAGACCATCAAGATGGTAGCTTAGGTAAACACCTGAACTGACATGCACAACCATATCAAAACTACAATTAAAAGACAAAATGAATATCATCCAGAACCATGGGGGTGCTGGATGAGTGGAAATTCTACAACTAGAAGGAAAGAGAAAAGTGCATTGAGTCTGGTAGGAGTTCGGAATTGTAGAAGTGTCAAGGTCTGGAGGTGCATGCTAAAGAAAATGACAACTGGGTTTACTGTTGTCTTTTTTAATCAGGAGGGAGATACAAGCTCTCAAATGCTCTGAACTCCAGTTCCAGGCAAGATTCTGGGGACCCAGACTCATATGGAGAGAAACTGGACTGTCTGGCATGGGGCCAGAACACGAGGGCGGCTTTCCTTCTGAGGTTCTTGCAGCAATCATTGTTGCTGCATGGTGCCACAGGACACAGAAACATGGGGGTCTCTTTGGGGCAGGGCTATTGCACAGCCATAACTGTTTGCTCCACCCTAGTGATTCCCTGAGATCCCACCCAACCCAATTTACAATTGCTTCCAAGCTGTGTGCAGCTGCATTTGCATATGAATGGCTGGCCTTTTGTAATCTAAAACCTAACAAAGGGCAGCTGGGTCAGAGAGCCCCACAGCTTCCAAAAAGGGCCCAAGGCTCCACAGCAGCATGCATTGCTTCACAGCTGGGCCTCATCTTGACACCTTCAAACCCCAAACAAAGAAGAGAAATCTGCATATTTCTCTGTAGCTCCTGCTGGGTGGCCTCAAGCAGTGGCTGACTTTGCATCTCCTTAAAGATCCAAGAGCCAGTGTACAAAGTGGCCAAAGTGAGACCATCCAGATTACAACTCTTCAGATCCATAAGAGACACACTCCTGCCTTCCTCTTGAATTTCTTGGAATAGTCTGAGGATAGGTTTTAGCTCTCCTTTGAATGCTTGCAAGAATCCTCCTGTAAAGCCGTCTGGACCAGGGCTTTTGTTTATTGGAAGACTTTTGATCACTGTTTCAATATCTTTGGTAATCATCGGCCTAGTCAGGGTTTTTTATTCTTCTTGGTTGTGTTTTCAGAGCTTGTATTTTTCTAAGAATATATCCATTTCATCTAGGTTTTCATTTTGTTGGAATAGAGTTTTTCATAGTATTTTTTAATAATCATTTGTATTTCTTTGGGATCTGTTGTTATTTGACATCTTTCATTTCTGATTTTGTTTATTTTGGTCCTCTTGCTTTGCTTCTTGGTGACGTGGCTAGAGGTTTATCAATCTTGTTTATCCATTCAAAGAACCAATTCCTTTTTGAATTTCTTTATTGATTAAGGTACTATATATGTGTCCTCATCCCCCATTACCCCTTACAAACCCTTCCCCTCACCACTTATACCCTCACCACCCTGGTGTCTGTGTCCATTGACTAGGCTTATATGCATGCATACAAGTACTTTAGTTGATCTCTTCCTCTTACCCCCACCCTGCCCTACCTTCTCTCTGAAGTCTGACAGTCAATGTTTCTCTGTCTTTGAATCTGTTTTTTCATCACTTTATGTTATTCATTATAGTCCATAAATGAGTGAGAATGTGTGATACTTATCTTTCTTTGACTGGCTTATTTCACTTAGCATAACATTGTCCAGTCTCATCCATGCTCTAGTTTGAAGCAGCCACCTTTTCCTCCTTTTTCTTCTTCCTCTTCTTAAAGAATATCCTTCAGCATTTCATATAATACTGGTTTGGTGGTGATGAACTCCTTTAGCTTATTCTTCTCTGTGAAGCTCTTTATCTGACCTTCAATTCTGAATGATAGACTCGCTGGGTAGAGTAATCTTGGTTGTAGCTTCTTGCTATTCATCACTTTGAAAATTTCTTGCCACTCCCATCTGGCCTGCTAGTTTCTGTTGAGGATCAGCTAACAATCATATGGGTGCTCCCTTGTAGGTAATTAACTGTTTTTCTCTTGCTGCTTTTAATATTCTCTTTGTCTTTTGCTCTTGGAATTTTAATTATGATGTGTCTTGGTGTGGTCCTCTTTGAATTCTTTTTGATAGAGGTTCTGTGTGCTTCCTGAACTTGTAAGTCTACTTCTTTCACCAGGTGGGGGAAGTTTTCAGTTATTATTTCTTAAAATATGTTTTCAGTATCTTGCTGTCTCTCTTCTCTGGCATCCCCATAATTCTGATGTTGGTACTCTTGAACTTGTCCCAGAGGCTTCTTACACTACCCTCTAATTTTTGGACTCTTTTTTCTTTTTTCTTTTCTGGTTGAGTGCTTTTGGCCTCTTGGTATTTCAAATCTTTGACTTGATTCTTGTGTTCCTCTAGTCTGCTGTTGGGACTCTATAAAATATTTTTTTTTTATTTCAGTCAGTGTATGTTTAATTTCTAGTTGGTCCTTTTTCATATCCTCAAGTGTCTTGCTAAATTTATCAGCCTTTTCTAGGAACCTCTTGAAAAAACCTTATAACCGTGGTTTTGAACTCTATATCCAGTCGTTTGTTTACCTCCATTTCTTTAGTTTGTGATCTGTTTCTTTCTCTCCGCATTTCCACTGCTTCCCTGAATTGGTAGGGTAACTTTGTGTGCTAGGTGTCTCAGCCTCCCCTGTTACCTGAGGTGTGCACTCTTGGTGCACCACTTTGTGGACAGTGTGTACAGCCTGGTTCTAGTTATGTCTTGATTGTTGTTGGTATCACTGGGAGGACTTGACCTCCAGGCCAATTGACTATGAGGATCATCTGTGTCTACAGTGGTAGATAGCCTTATGTGACAAGACTTGCAAATTTGCCAAAGCCTCTTTGCTCAGCTTGGATGGGGCAGAGTTTATGGGTGGGGTGGAGTTTTAGGGTGGAGCCATAAATCTTGGCTCCCAGTCAGCCCCACCCCATGAGGTCACTAGATCTTAGCATCTGCAGGTTATCGCTGCAAGCACCTCTGAGAGAAAGGCACCCTCAAGTTTTGCCCACTGCCAAACCGTCCAGTCTCTCCCCCAATGAATCCAGACTCTGAGATTTTCACCTGGCACTGGGGTTTGGTGCAGTTGAAACTGGATTTCAGTGCCATTAGGAGCTCCTCTCTCCCTCCTGCCAGATCACGGCAGAGACACAGTCAACAATTCGCCCTCTCTGCATGCACTCACACACTCACCTCTGGAGCTCTGCCTTTGGCTGTTCCCCTACGACTCTGCCTCATAATCCAGATTCTCCTTGTAAGGACCTGGGCCCACCGGGTATCACACAGAACCGGGTATCAGTGCAGTTGGAACTGGGTTCAGCACACTCTGGAGCTTTTGTCTCCTTTCCGTTAGAGCATGCCCGCCAGACAATTAGATGTCCCATCCTCTCCGTGTTTCCGTACCTTAGGTTTTGCAGCTGCTCTGATTATCTGTGTGCATTTCTGTTTCCTTCTAGTTGTAAAATTTCCAGTCAGCCTGCTTTCCTGTTGTACTGGATGATGTCTGTTTTGTCTTTTAGTAGTATTCTTGAAATTGTTGTGCAAGGCACCAGCCTAGGTGTTTACCTATGCAGCCATCTTGGTTTTCAACTTTCAATTTCTCTCCACTTCAGAAACCCATCTTACAACCTAATCTTCAATCAATCTTAACCGGCAACCATTCTCCCATTTACTCTTAAAGTTCAATATCCATCTTGACCACTTCACATTCCAGTAGCTACGTTCTGTTTCATTTGCTCCCTATTCAGCCTAGACTTAATGGACCAACACCTCAAATACTCTCACTACTGGAATCTCTTCTTATTGTTTATCCTCACCTGAGGATATTCTTCCATTGCTGAAACTATGCCCTCCCTGGGATGCTCCAGCCAAAAATCCAACTCTTGGATTTGTTGATCTTTTGTATTTAGTTTTTTGGTGTCTATTTTATTTATCTCCACTCTGATCTTTATTATTTCTTTCCTTCTGCTTACTCTTGGATTTTCTTATTGCTCTCTTTCTAACTCTTTGAGTTCTAGGATTAGGTAATTTATTATCATTGTTTCGTGTTTTTTTGCTGTAGGCTTGTAGAGCTATGAAATTCCCTCTCTAGGCTGCTTTCACTTTTTCCCATAGATTTTGGATTGTGTTTTCATTGTCATTGGTTGCCATGACGTTTTTGATTTTTTCTTTGATCTCTCTCTATTTAGCTTCCAGGTGTTTGATGTTTTTATGTTTTTATTATAGTTGATTTCTAGTTTTATGGCATTGTGATCTGAGAAGTTTCTTGATATGATTTCTATTTCTTAAATTTGAAGAGACTTTGCCTGTGACCCAATATATGGTCTATCTTTGAAAATGTCTAACGTGCACTTAAGAAGAATGTATATTCTGTGGCTTTGGCATGAAAATGTTCTGAATATGTCAATTAATTTAATCAGATCTGGTGAGTCATTTAGGATTGATGATTCTTTGCTGATTTTCTGTTTAGACGATTTATCCAATGGAGATAGTGGGGTATTGAAGTCCCCTATTATGACTGTATTACTATCAATCTCTCCCTTGATATCCTCCAGAAGTTGTTTTATGTATTTGGGTGTTCCTGTATTGGGTGCGTATATGTTTACCAGAGTTATTTCTACTTGTTGGATTGCTCCCTTTAGTATTATGAAGTGGCCTTCATTATCTCTTTTTATCCCCTTCACTTTGAGATCTAATTTGTCAGATTTAAGTATTGGTACACCAGCTTTTTTTCATTTCCATTTGCCTAAAATACCTTTTCCTATCCCTTCACCATCAGTCTATGTGAGTCCTTTTTTCTGAGGTGGGTTTCCTGTAGACAGAAGATATATGAGTCATGTTTTCTTATCTACTCAGCTACTCTATGTCTTTTGATTGGAGAATTTAATCCCATTACATGTAAAGTTATTATTGATAGGTATTCATTTGTCACCATTTTAATTCTTTACACCTATGTTCCTTCTTCACTTCCTATTTCTTCTTTTTACAGCAGACCCTTTAGCATTTTTTGCATTAATGGTTTGGTGGCAATAAACTCTTTTAGTCTTTTTTTGTCTGTGAAACTCTTGCTTTCACCCTCAATTATGATTGATTCCCTGGGTACATTATTATTGGATTCAGACGCTTCCTTTGCATGACTTTGCATATTTCATTCCATTCCCATCTGGCCTGATGTGTTGTAGTTTTTTTTGAGAAATCATTCATTGGTCTGATAGGTGACTATTTGTAGGGAACTTTCTATCTCTCTCTGGCCACTTTTAAGATTCTTACTTTGTTATTGGTGTTCGCTAGTTTAAATATAAACCAGAGAGTGTGGGACCTGCATTGTCACCATTTGTCCATCATCCAGATACCATTGCTGTCATGTACACAAAAGGGACTATTTGACATTTATTTTTTATCTTTATTGTTCAGTTTATTAATTACATTGTTCCCCTTTTTTAACCCCATATAGCTCCCCTCCACCCTGTACCCATCCCACCCTCCACCCTCACCTCCTCCTCCCCACTGTCCTTTCCCATTGTTGCAAGATTTTTGTCCAGTCTCTTGCTGTACTTCCTACACCCCATTTATCCCCAAGAATTGTCAGTCCATTCCCTTTCTATGTCCATGATTTTGTTATATTCACCAGTTTATCCTGTTCATCAGATTATTAATTCACTTGATTTTTATATTCATTTGTTGATAGATGTGTATTTCTTGTTCATAGTTTATATTTTTACCCTTTTCTTCTTCCGCTTCTTAAAGAATATCTTTTAGCATTTCATATAATATTGGTTTGGTGGTGATGAACTCCTTTAGCTTTTTCTTATCTGTGAAGCACTTTATCTGTTCTTCAATTCTGAATGGTAACTTTGCTGGATAGAGTAATCTTGGTTGTAGATTCTTGCTATTCATTACTTTGAATATTTCTTGCCACTTCCATTTGGCCTGCATTGTTTCTGTTGAGAAATCCGCTGACAATCATATGGGTGCTACCTTATAGATAACTGTTTTTCTCTTGCTGCTTTTAATATTCTCTCTTTGTCATTTGCTCTTGGCATTTTAATTATGATGTGTCTTAGTGTGGTCTCTTTAGATTCCTATATTTTGAGGTTCTGTGTACTTCTTGGGCTTTTAAGTCAGTTTCTTTCACCAGGTGGGGGAAGTTTTCAGTCACTATTTCTTCAAGTATGTTTTCATTACCTTGCTCTCTCTCTTTTTCTGGCACCCTAATAATTCGGATGTTGGCATGCTTGAGGTTGTCCCAGAGTCCCCTTACATTATCTTCAATTATCTGGATTCTTTCTGTTTCTTGCTTTTACAGACAGTGGATTTTGCTTCTTTGTATTTCAAATCTTTGACTTGGTCCTTATGACCCTCTGGACTGCTTTTAGGACTTTGTGTAATATTTTTTATTTCAGTCAGTGTATGCTAGGTTTCTAGTTGGTCCTTATTTATATCTGTGAGGGTCTCATTCATATCCTCAGAGGTCTTGTTCATTTCCTTGTAGGTCTCATTCATTTCCTTGTAAGTTTCATTCATTTCCTTGTAGGTCTCATTCATTTCCTCGTAAGTCTTGTTCATTTCCTCGGTGGTCTGGTTTATTTCCTTGTAGTTCTCATTAAGTTCATTGGCCTTTTCTAGGAGCCTCTTGAAAAGCCTTATAATTATGGTTTTGAACTCTATGTCTAGTCGTCTTTTTCCCTCCATTTCTTTCACACCTGATTTCTTTCCATATTTCTGCATGGTGGCTGCTTTATGTGGTAGATGTCCTCTAAGGGACAATGGCTCAGCCTCCCCAGTTACCTGAGGTGGGCAGTCTTACTGCAATCCTTTATGGGTTGTACAGTATTTTAGCCCTAGGAGAGTTTGACCTCCAAGCCAATTGGCTGTGAAGGGAGACTGTGTTCAGGTTGGATTGGGTGGAGTCTCTGAGCTGAGCAGGCAGTGTCAGCATCAGCTACGTCCTTTGAGGCACGCGGGTCTCTGTTGGGTGGTAATGGTTGCAGGCACCTCCAAGAGAAAGTCGCTAGTCTCTACCCCTTGCCAGACAACTCTGCCTCTCCCAAAATGAGTTTGCACACCCAAAGTCTCGCCCAGGGTTGTAAAACAAAGCAGTCCGGTGGTCTCCAGGACCAGGGGGCAAGTCGCCAGGGAGCAAGTCGTGCATCTGTGCTGTCACACACTTTTTGCGCGCAAACTGCTGTTCCAAGCTACTCGGACTCTCCTCAGACTAGGAAACCTCTGCCGTGCCCGGCTTTTAGGGTGCGTACTCGGGACCTCGGACCTTGCCTGGCACTGGGGAATCTGTGCAGTGGAATGTCTCCACCCTCCTCGTTGGAGAAATCCAGCCGGGACTGCTGCTGTCAGCCCTACGGCCCGCGCGCATGGCCACGGTGCCTAACCTCTGATTCCATGTGTATCTTCAAGGCTGCACTCTGTTGCTCTTCTGAGTCTCAGTGTCCCACCGTTACTTTGATTTGTGGAGTTTTCACTCAGCCAGCTGTCTGGTGATTCTAGATGATATTTGTTTTGTTGTTATGTTGTAGTTTTTGAATTGTTGTGCAGGGCAGCACAATAGGTGATTACTTATGCCATCATCTTGGTTGCATCAGGGACTATTTGACATTTAAACTGGCACTCAGAACTGTTGGACATTGAAAGTGAGACTCAAATATTATTTTGTTCTTATATGTTTATCTCTGGTGTGCAGATGCAAGATTTTTTAAAGAAAATAAATGGGGGAAAATAGGTACAGAGGCAAAGAATCATTGAACAGACTGTCAAACTACAGTGGGAAGGCAGGTGAGGGTGGGTGGCGGGGACTGTAAGAGATCAACTGAAGGATTTGTATGCATGTATATAAGCACAACCAATGGACACAAGACACAGCAGGGGAGAAAGGGGAAGGTATGGGCATGTGCTGGGGGTAGGGGAGGCCAGGGGAAGGTCAATAGGGAGAAAAAAGGGAACATATGTACTACTATTTGTAATACTGTAAACAATTTATATATATATATATATATATATATATATATATATATATATATTTACCATTAAAAATAATAATAAAAAATATAATGTGTCTTTGTGTAAGTCTTTTGGTACTCTGTGAGCTTCTTGGATTTGTGTGAGTTTTTCTTCTGTATATCAGGGAAGATTTCTATCACTGTTTTGTAAAACATATTTTCTATTCCTTGCTCAGTGTCCTCTCTTCTGGCATGTCTATTATGTGGCTCTTGTTTCAATTTGTATTGTTCCAAAGTTCCCTCAGGCATTCCTGCTTTTTAAGGTTTTGTTTATTGTTGTTGTTGTTGTTGTTGTTTTGTGGATGCTGCTCTGCTTGCATATGTTTTCCTATCTTGTATTCTAGCTCACTGATGTGGTCCTCTGCTTCTTCTAGTCTACTGTTGATGCTTTCTATTGAGTTACTTATACCAGCAATATCATTTTTCATTTCTTCTTGGTTCTTCCTCATTCCCTCTTGGTTTTTACACATATTGTTGAATTTGTCTTCTATTCTTTTCAGCGACTGTTTGAGCACTTCTCTGAATTCTTTCTCTGTGAGATTGCTTGCCTCCATTTTGTTTAATTATTTTTCTGGTGATTCCTGCTTTTCTTTCATATGTGGGCTGTTTCTTCGTCTCCCATGATCTCTCTTCTCCAGGTATATGGTTATATAGCTCTCTCTCTTTCATGAGTTCATTTAAAGACACAAAATAAAACACAACAAGGCACAATGCACAAAGCACTGAACACAAATATATTCATGTTTCTAATAATCCTAAATAAAGGTGACCAGCAGAGGAAAAAGAATTAGAGGATAAATTTTTTTTTTAAATAATAGTAAGTAGATGAGAACTGAAGAGGAAAATGGCGGCGGAATAGAAAGACACATCTTGAATCTTGTCCCAGGGCAGACTGAGGGAAAGGCTGAGGGTCACATGGTGAGTTTTTGTTGGTAAGTTGGGGGACAGCTGTGCTCTAGGAGAAGGTGAGGGACTGTTGGACGGGCCTCCCCTGAGTGAGCGGCCCCTGGTGCAGCTGAGTTCACTGATGGAGTCACTGGCTTGGAGACAGACCATGCCATCTAGAAGGGGAAGGGCCTGAAAATATATAGCTGCAATACCCACTGAACGGCTGAGGGCTCCAGAATACCAGTTCCAAGTTGGCGCAGATGCACGAATTCGGAGGAACTCTGGGCTCCACCACAGAAAGGTCAGATTTAGCCTGAGGATGGGTTGGGCGTGTGCACTGAGGGAACTGGAGGAGCAGGGACATCTGTGCCTGAAAAAAGTCTGTGGTGTTAGAGCTAGTGAATGAGGAAGAGAATCCTCAGAGCTGGTGGCAGAGGGGATCCCTAGAAAGCAACCCATTTGGACCGGACAGAGAAGGACAGCCCCCCAAATTTGAGAGGGTGCTGGCTGCTAGCTGCTACATGCAAGGGGGAAAGAAAGTTTGCACAAATATATGTGGGGAACCTGAGTTTGCACACTTGTGTTTCTTCCTTTCCTAATCCCAGCTTCTGAGTGCTAAGCCAGGAACCTGGTATCACCTAGTGGGGGACACCCTGGGAGTCTGCAGGGGAGAGCTGTTTTTCTGGAGGCTGGAGATCAGAGCAGGAAGTCACCATTAGAGAGAAGCTCTGAGGCAGCCCAATCCCACAAATCAATATTGAATACCACAAGGATAATGGGATCTTAGTTCAGGCTAGGGAGAACAAATAGACCCAGAGGTCAATCCAGAAACACTACCACCCAGGGGCTGAATCACAAATAGACTCTTGTGTAACACAAATTGAGGAATCAAATGTATTACTAATTAAGGAATCAAATTTATTACTACTACTACTTCACTTTTTTCGACTTCTAAGTCTCATTTTACTTTCTCATTATTCTACTTTGGGATTAGTGTTTTACAGTCTATTTTCATCTTCACTTTAGTACCTTTGTACTCTACCTCAACTCCACCATTTTGCCACCACTCTCTTGCTAAATGTTCCCTATTTATTGCCATGTTTCTCTTACCCTTTTCCTGCTATAGATTTTCCTTATTTTTCTTTTTACCCCCTGGTAAAATTTTAACCTACTCACATATTTAATCTCCAACCACCTGCTCCAAGTTTATACACACCTCTTGCTCATCTGACTTCACTATCCTAAATTGTTTGTCTCTCTGTTCTATTGTTGTTGTTTACTTGGCTGTTGATTATATCGATTTTTATGCAAGTTTATGAAATTGCTTTACTTATTCTTTTCTTTCAGTTTGTTTTGTGGGGGAGGGTGGTGTTTTTTTGTTGTTGTTGAATTATTTTTTTAAAATGTTTATTGTTCAGTTTATTACATTGTTCCCCCTTTTTACCCCCGTATAGCTCCCCTCCACCCAGTACCAATCCCAACTCCACACTCATCTCCTCCTCTCCACTGTCCTCTCCCATTGATGTGAGAGTTTTGTCCAGTCTTTTGCTGTACTTCCCACACACCTTTTCTCCCCAAGAATTGTCAGTCCATTCCCTGTCTATGTCCAAGATTCTGTTATATTTACCAGTTTATCCTGTTCATCAGACTATCAATTCACTTGATTTTTATATTCATTTGTTGATAGGTGTGTATTTGTTGTCCATAATTTATATTTTTACCTTTTTCTTCTTCCTCTTCTTAAAGAATATCTTTCAGCATTTTATATAATATTGGTTTGGTGGTGATGAACTCCTTTAGCTTTTTCTTATCTGTGAAGCACTTTATCTGACCTTCAATTCTGAATGATAGCTTTGCTGGATAGAGTAATATTGGTTGTAGATTCTTGCTATTCATTACTTTGAATATTTCTTTCCACTCCTGTCTGGTCTGCATCATTTCTGTTGAGAAATCCGCTGACAATCGTATGGGTGCTCCCCTATAGTTAATCAACTGTTTTTCCCTTGCAGCTTTTAATATTCTCTCTTTATCTTTTGCTCTTGGCATTTTAATTATGATATGTCTTGGTGTGGTCCTCTTTAGATTCCTATATTTTGGGGTTCTGTGTACTTCTTGGGCTTTTAAGTCAGTTTCTTTCACCAGGTGGGGGAAGTTTTCAGTCACTATTTCTTCAAGTATGTTTTCATTACCTTGCTCTCTCTCTTTTTCTGGCACCCCAATAATACGGATGTTGGCATGCTTGAGGTTGTCCCAGAGTCCCCTTACATTATCTTCAATTATCTGGATTCTTTCTGTTTCTTGCTTTTACAGCCAGTGGATTTTGCTTCTTTGTATTTCAAATCTTTGATTTGGTTCTTGTGGCCCTCTGGCCTGCTTTTAGGACTTTGTGTAATATTTTTTATTTCAGTCAGTGTATGCTTGGTTTCTAGTTGGTCCTTATTGAATCCGAGAGGGTCTCATTCATATCCTCAGAAGTCTTGTTCATTTCCTTGTAGGTCTCATTCATTTCCTTGTAAGTCTCATTCATTTCCTATTAGTCTCATTCATTTCCTGGTTGGTCTTGTTTATTTTCTCGTTGGTCTGGTTTATTTCCTTGTAGTTCCCATTAAGTTCATTGGCCTTTTCTAGGAGCCTCTTGAAAAGAGGCTGTGGTTTTGAACTCTATGTCTAGTCGTCTTTTTCCCTCCATTTCTTTCACACCTGATTTCTTTCCATATCTCTGCATGGTGGCTGCTTTATGTGGTAGATGTCCTTTAAGGGTCAGTGGCTCAGCCTCCCCAGTTACCTGAGGTGGGTACTCTTACTTCAATCCTTTATGGGTTGTACAGTATTTTTGAATTTAAGCCCAGCTTGTTGTTTTTAGCCCTAGGAGGGTTTGACCTCCAGGCCAATTGGCTGTGAAGGGAGACTGTGTTCAGGTTGGATGGGTGGAGTCTCTGAGATAAGAAGGCAGCGTCAGCGTCAGCTACGTCCTACGCTGTGGTCATGCGCGGGTCTCTGTTGGATGGGAATGGTTGCAGACAACTCCAAGAGAAAGTCGCTAGTCTCTACCCCTTGCCAGACAACTCTGCCTCTCCCCAAATGAGTCTGCACACCCAAAGTCTCGCCCAGGGTTGTAAAACAAAGCAGTCTGGTGGTCTCCGGGACCAGGGGGCAAGCTGCCAGGAGCAAGTCACGCATCTGTGCTGTCGCACAGTTTAGGCACGCAAACTGCTTTTCCAAGCAACCCGGTTTCTCCTCATACTAGGAGACCTCTGCCACGTCCTGCCTCCAGGGTGCGTCCCCCGGACCTCAGAACTCGCCTGGCACTGGGGAATCTGTGCAGTGGGGCATCTCCTCCCTCCCCGTTGGTTAAATTCGGCCAGGGTTGCTGCTCCAGCCCTACAGCCCGCGTGCGGCCATGGCTCCTCACCTGTTTCCAGGCATATCTTCAAGAATTCTCTCCCTCCGCTCTTCTGAGTCTCAGTGTCCCACCTTTACATTTATTTGTGGAGTTTTCACTCAGCCAGCTGTCTGGTGATTCTGGATGATGTTTGTTTTGTTGTTATGTTGTAGTTTTTGAATTGTTGTGTGGGGCACAACAATAGGTGTTTACCTATGCCGCCATCTTGGTTCCTCCTCCCATTGCATTATTTTTTGATAGACGTTTGCTTCTGTGTTCCCTCACCTCACTTGATAATTGTTGTATGTAGTTTGTATCAATCTACAAGTAATTGTTACTGGCTTTTATTGGGATTAGTGGTTGCTCTATAGAAGATTTCACCCCATATTCATAGTTTATTACCCTTTTCTTTCTTATTCCCTTTCTTTACTCTCTTACCTTCTTCTTTTTTTTACTTCTTCCCCTTTTTCCAATTTCATTTTGGCATTCCTTTCTTTCCTGTGTGTGTGTGTGTGTGTGTGTGTGTGTGTGTGTGTGTTTCAGGGTGTGAGTATCTGTGGGTCTTCTGTTTCTCTCTTCATTCTCACCTATGACCTAATTTGCCTTTCTGTAGTGATTACATTTATTTGGAGTTACCAATACCATGAATACACTTCTATTCAATGTCTGGTGCATTGATCCTGGTTATGTTGGATTTTGGGCCTTTAAATCAATGCAGGAGAGGGAGAACTACATAACCAGAACATAGAGAAGAGAGACCATGGGGAGACAAAGAAAGAGCCCACATATGAAAGAAAAACCAACCTCACCAGAAAAGAAGGTAAATGAAATAGAGACAAGCAAGCCGTCAGAGAAAGATTTCAGAAAAATGGTCATGAGGAGGCTTAAAAGAATGGAAGAAAAATTTAACAATATAAGTAAGAGCCAAGAGGAAATGAAGAAGAGCCAATAAAAAATGAAAAGTGACATTACTGAGGTAAAAAACTCAATAGAAAGTAAAAAGAGTAGATTAGAAGAAGCAGAGGACTGCATCAGTGAGCTAGAAGACATGGTAGGCAAAAATATCCAAATAGAGCAGCTTCTAGGAAAAAAATTAAAAAGCAGGAGGAGAGCCTAAGGGAACTTTGGGACACCATGAAACAAAACAACATCCATATGATAGGGTTACCAGAAGGACAGGAAACTGAGCAAGGAATAGAAAACTTGTTTGAAGAAATAATGACAGATAACTTCCCTGATATAGGAAAGAAAAAACTCACACAAATGCAAGAAGCTCACAGAGTCCCAAGCAAAATGACCTGCAAAAGACCTATGCCAAGGCACATTATAATTAAATGGGAAAACACCAATGACAAAGTAAGAAACATAAAGCCGCAAAGACAGACAGAAAGTCACCTACAAAGGAACCCCCATCAGACTAGCAAGTGATCTCTCAACAGAAACTCATCAGGCCAGAAGCAAATGGAACTAAATATACAAAGTCATGCAAAGGAAGGGTCTATATCCTAGAATACTATACCCAGCAAGGCTATCAATCAAAATTGAAGGTCAACTCAGGAGCTTCACAGACAAAAGTGGACTAAGGGAATTCATTACCACCAAACCTGCAATGCAAGAAATGCTAAAGGATCTGCTGTAAAAAGAAATAGGAAGCGAAGAAGGAACACAGGATTAAAGAACAAAAATGGTGACAAATAAATACCTATAAATAATAACTTTAAATGTAAATAGATTAAATACTCCAATCAAAACACTTAGGGTAATGGACTGGATAAGAAAACATGACTCAAATATATGCTGTCTACAAGACACCCACCTCCGAAAAAAGATGCACACAGACTGTGGATGAAAGGATGGAAAAAGTTTCCTCAGATGAAAGGAAATGGAAGAAAAGCTGGGTTAGCAATACTCATATCCAACAAATTAGATCTCAAAGTAAAGGGCATAACAAAAAATAAAGAAGGCCACTTCAAAATACTAAAGGGAGCAATCCAAGAAGAAGAAATAACTCTGGTGAACATATACGCACCCAATACAGTTGTACCCAAATGCATAAAAAAAAACTCGTGGAGGATATCATGAGAGATATTGACAGCAATACAATCATAGTAGGAGACTTTAATACCCCAGTATGGCCATTGAACAAATACTCTAAACAAAAATCAGTAAAGAAACATCAATCCTGAATGACTCACTAGACCAGATGGAATTAATTGACATCTTCAGAACATTTCACCCCAAAGCCACAGAATATACATTCTTTTCAAGTGCACATAGGTCATTTTCAAAGATAGATGAAGAAAACACAAGCCCAGCTTTTTCTTTTTCTTTTTCTTTCCTATGACCCAAAGATATGTTGGGTAATAGGAAAAGTCTCTTCAAATTCAAGAAGATAGAAATCATATCAAGCATATTCTCAGATCACAGTGGCATAAAGCTGGAAATCAACTACAATAAAAAACAATCCAAAAAAAGCAAAAACATGAAGACTAAACAGCATGCTCTTAAACAATGACTGGGTTACCAGAAGATCAAGGAAGAAATAGAAACATCATGGTAACAAATGACAACAATAACACAATAATCCAAAATCTATGGGACACAGCAAAAGCAGTTTTGATAGGAAAATTCATAGTTGTACAATCCTACTACAAAATACAAGACATAATGGTAATAAATTATCTAACGCAACTACTCATAGAGTTAGACATAAGCAACAAGAATAGCCCAGTGTAAGCAAAAGGAAGGAAATAATAAAGATCAGAGCAGAGATAAATGAAATAGAAACCAAAGGAACAATACGGAAGATCAACAAAAACAAGAGCTGGTCCTTTGAAAGGATAAACAAGATTGATGAACTTCTAGCCAGACTCACCAAGAAGGAAAGGGAGAACATCCTAAAAAATAAACTCAGAAATGAAAGAGGTAAAATTATAACAGACCCCAACAAAATACAAAGGATTGTAAAATATACTATGAACAACTCTACTCCAACATACTGGACAACCTAGAGGAAAAGGATATATTTGTAGAACAATATAACCTTCCAAAACTCAATCAGGAAGAATCTAAACAGTTCAATTGTCCAATAACTATGGAAGAAATTGAAGCAGCCATCAAAAAGCTCCCAGCAAACAAATGGCCAGGGCCAGACAGCTTCACATGGGAGTTTTACAAAACATTAAAGGAAGAACTATAACCTATATTCCTCAGAATAAACCAGAAAATTAAAGAGGATGGAACACTTCCAAACTCCTTCTATAAAACCAGCATCACCCTAGTACAAAAACCAGATAAAGACGATACAATGAAAGAGAGTTACAGGCCAATATCCTTCATGAATATAGATGCCAAAATTGTCAATAAAATTCTAACAAATCAAATCCAGTAGTACATCAGAAAGATCATACACTCATACACCATGACCAAGTAGGATTTATCCCAGGAATGCAAGGATGGTACAATATCCACAAATCAATAAATATGATATATCACATGAACAAATTGAGACATAAAAATCACATAGTTACATCAATAGATGCAGAAAAAGCATTTTACAAAATCCAACACCCTTTCTTGATAAAAACTCTCAACAAGGTGGGGATAGAAGGATCATACCTCAACATAATAAAGGCTATATATGATAAACCCACAGAAAACATCACACTCAATAGGCAAAAACTATAACCATTTCCCCTAAGAACAGGAACAAGACAGGGTTGCCCACTCTCACCAATCCTGTTCGACATATTACTGGAAGTATTAGCCATTGCAATTAGACAAAAAGAAGAAATAAAAGGCATCCAAATTGGAAAAGAAGAAGTAATGCTATCCTTATATGCAGATGACAGGATATTGTATATAAAAAAAAACTAAAGAATCCATAAAAAAACTAATAGACTTAATAAGTAAATTCAGCAATGTAGCAGGATACTAAATTAACACCAAGAAATCTATGGCATTTCTATTAATCAATAATGAACTTACGGAAATAGTGATTTAAAAAAGAGATCCCATTTACCATCCCACCAAAAAATTAAGATACCTAAGAAAAACTTTAGCTCAGGAGGTAAAAGACCTATTTGCAGAAAAATACAGGACACTGAAAAAAGAGATAGAGGAACACATAAACAGATGGAAGAACATACAATGTTGATGAATTGGGAGACTCAACATCATTAAAATGTCCATACTACCCAAAGCAATCTATAAATTTAATGAACTCCCCATTAAAATACCAATGGCATATTTCACAGACCTAGAAAGAACTCTCCAAAAATTCAATTGGAATAAATATAGACCCCGAATAGCCACAGTAATCCTGAGAAAGAAGCACAAAGTTGGTGGAATTTCAATACCAGATTTCAAGCTGTATTACAAAGCTACTGTTCCCAAAACAGCCTGGTACTGGCACAAGAACAGACATATAGACCAATGGATAAGAATAGAGAATCCAGATATCAATTCAAACGACTATGCTCAATTAATATTTGACAAAGAAAGCATGAACATACAATGGAGTCAAGACAGTCTTTTCAATAAATGGTGTTGGGAAAACTGGACAGATACATTAAAAAAAATGAAACTAGTTGACCAACTTATACCATACACAAAAATAAACTCAAAATGGATACAGGACTTAAACATAAGACGGGAAACCATAAAAATACTAGAGAAATCCACAGAAAGAGAAATCTCAGACATATGCCGGAAGAACTTCTTCACTGATTTGGCCCCTGGGGCAATGGAAGCTAAAGAGAAAATAAAGAAATAGGACTACATCAAAATAAAAAGCTTTTTCACAGCCAAAGAAACCATCAATAAAACAATAAGAAAATCCACTGTATGGGAGAACATATTTGCAAATGTTATCACTGATAAAAGTTTAATCGCAAGCATCTACGGGAAACTTATACAACTTAATAAAATAAAGACAAAAGATCCAATAAAAAATGGACCAGGGACCTACCTAAATAGAATATTTTCAAAAGAAGACAAAAGGAAGGCTCAGGGAAATATGAAAACCTGCTCAAAGTCACTAATTATCCAAGAGATGCAAATCAAAATGACAATGCGGTACAATCTCACACTGGTCAGAATGGCTTTCATCAACAAATACAAGTGCTGGTGAGGATGCAGCAAAAAAGGAACCCTCGTGCACTGCTGGTGGGAATGCAGACTGGTGCAGCCACTGTGGAGAACATTGTGGAGTTTCCTCAAAAAAACTAAAAATAGAACTCCAATTTGACCCAGTGATCCCACTTCTAGGAATATATCCCAAGAAACTAGAAACATGAATTAGAAAGGATATATGTACCCCTATGTTTATAGCACCACAATTTACCATAGCTAAGATTTGGAAACACCTAAGTGCCCATCAGCCGATGAGTCGATTTAAAAACTGTGGTACATCTACACAATGGAATACTACATTGTGGTAAAAAAGAAGTAGCTCCTACCATTTGCAACAACATGGACAGAGCTGGAGAGTATCATGCTAAATGAAATTAGCCAGGCAGAGAAAGATAAATATCAAATGATTTCACTCATTTGTGGAATATAATAAATGGCATAGACTGATGAAGAAGAATGGATCCAGAGACAGAGAAAAGTCCATCAGAATGTCAAACCTTAGGGTAAGTGGGGGGTGGGGGGAGTAAGGGGGAAAGTCAATATATTTGACCTCTTGAACTAAGATAATTTTGTTTTTACCTCTCTGACAAAGTTTATATAAAATTATAAAAAAAATTGGCAGCAAGTTTTAAATTGAGTTGACATGGTCTAGAGCATGTCATCTCCTATGGATACCAGTCCTTAGGCTAGGCCTGCTTTAACTCCCTGTGACACCATAATATACTTACATGATATTATTCCACAATGTCATTATAATTTTTGGTATTTGACAACTGCATATTGTGCAATTATACCAAAGAAACTTACAAACTAATTCCTTGAATGTTTGACAGCAATTTTAAAAAGACAGTAAGGGAATTAATCCCTTTCGGAAGGAATTAAGGCACTGGGAAGGCACTCGAGCATTCTATATTGGCCCCTCTTGCCCGTTTGGCTGAGAGGGACCCTCTTCTCACAATCCAAGTGCAAACACTGTCGCCTGAGCTTCCAGTTCAAGCTGAGTTTGAAGCCTCTGAGTGGCTGGCACCATGGATTTGTCTCTCAATCAATGGGGTGAGCTGAGCATTCCTTGGAGAAAAAACCTGAGTCCCCCAAAATATGTGATCAGTAATGGGACCCTGCCAACAGGCGAGGGCATCCCAATAGAGGTGCTGGGAATGGAGGCCACGGGGCCATACACTACCAAGGAGACTGAACTGAACCTCACATCACCCTGCTTGGCCCCGGAAGATGGCTGGTTAGCCAGAGATGGGTAATATTCCTCAGAGAAGGAACAATCTAAGACAGGCACACTTGCAGAGGCGCAATCAGGAGAGAACTTACAGATCAACAGAGGTGGGACACAGACCATCCGTCCCCTAACATTGCAGGGGCCTGAACTCTCACCCCGTCTGTGGGAGGTATCCTGCCCCCATGGCTGCTTTGCCTCCCATATTCAGCTAAGATCTAGAACCAGGTTACAAACAGAGAATTGCCCAGCAACAGCAGCCCTATATCTAAATTTAATCTAGCACTAGGAATGCTCAGGGCCTTCTCAAGAATGCAAATAACCCTTTCCACAAATTTTTACAGGGTAAACTAAGATTATTGTTTGAGTATTAAATTTGACAATAAAATAGCAATAAAGTTTTCAGATTAATTTAAATTGGCTAATAGAAATAAGTGAACACTCAAGAAAAATTAAGTGTAGTAGACAAAAAGCTGTTCCTGAAATATTAACTAAAATTTCTATTAGTAGTACATCTCAGAACTATACCTCACATCACCCTTCTTGGTCCCAGAGGATGGTTGGTTTGCCAGAGACAGGTAAGATTCCTGTGGGACAGAACAACCTAAGACAGGCACAGCTGCAGAGGGGCCAACAGAGAGAACTTAAAGTTCAACAGTGGTGGAGCACAGACCCTCACTTCCCTAACTTTGTAGGGGCCTGAACTCTCACCTTTTCTGAGGGAAGTCTCCTGCCCCATGGCTGCTTTGCCTCCCATGAACAGGTCAGATCTCGAACCAGGTTACAGACACAGACTTGTCCAGCAATAGTAGCCCTATATCTAAATCCAATTTAGCACCAGAAATGCTTAGGGCCTACTGGAGAATGCAAATAAACCTTTCCACATATATTTACAGGGTAAACTAAGATTATTGTTTGAGTATTAAATTTGACAGTAAAATAGTAATCAAGTATTCAGATTAATTTAAATTGGCTAATTGAAATAAGTGAGTACTCAAGAAAATTTAAGTGTACTGGACAAAAAGCTGTTCCTAAAATATTAACTTAAATTTCTATTAGTAGTTCATCTCTTTGTAAAATTGCTTAACATACAAAGAACCTAAATCAGACATATTTTTGTGCAAAAATTAAAATTTAAAATTACCGAGACTGCAATATAAAATTTCCAAAAGCCCCCATTAAACAAACAAGGAAGGGGGGTAGTGGGGTAATATCATGTAGAGAAAAATATCCTGAAAGTAAATTACACTTAGTAAATTCTTACTCATTAAAATTAATTTCCATTTGTAATGCTAATAGCAGGACACCCATGAAAAACACACAAGCTGTCAAAATAAGCCAAAGGAAATCATTTGGGCAAAAATAAGAATAATCCCAAGTCTAATTTACAGAAAATAATCCTTTATTAACTTTTTTTAATCTTTATTGTTCAGTTTATTAATTACATTGTTCCCTTTTTTTTCACCCTATAGTTCCCTTCCACCTGGTATCCATCCCACCCTCCGCCCTCACCCCCCTCCACTGTCCTCTCCCATAGTTGCATGATTTTTGTCCAGTCTCTTGCTGCACTTCCCACACCCCATTTCTCCACAAGAGTTGTCAGTCCATTCCCTCTCTGTGTCCGTGATTCTGTTACATTCACCAGTTTATCCTGTTCACCAGCTTATTAATTCACTTGATTTTTAGATTCATTTGTTGATATATTGTATTTGTTGTTCTTAATTTACACTTTTATCTTTTTCTTCTTCCTCTTCTTAAAGAATATCTTTCAGCATTTCACATAATATTGGTTTGGTGGTGATGAACTCTTTTAGCTTTTTCTTATCTGCGAAGCACTTTATCTGACCTTCAATTCTGCATGATAGCTTTGCTGGATAGAGTAATCTTGGTTGTAGATTCTTGCTGTTCATCACCTTGAATATTTCTTGCCACTCCCGTCTGGCCTGCATCGTTTCTGTTGAGAAATCCGCTGACAATTGTATGTGTGCTCCCTTATAGGTAACCAACTGTTTCTCTCTTGCTGCTTTTAATATTCTCTCTTTGTCTTTTGCTCTTGACATTTTAATTATGATGTGCCTCGGTGTGGTCCTCTTAGGGTTCCTATATATTGGGGTTCGGTGCACTTCTTGGACTCCTAAGTCAATTTCTTTCACCAGCTGTGGGAAGTTTTCGGTCACTATTTCTTCGAATAGGTTATCATTGTCTTGCTCTCTCTCTTTTTCTGCCACCCCTATAATTCGGATGTTGGTATGCCTGAGGTTGTCCCAGAGGCCCCTTACACTATCTTCAATTTTTTGGATTCTTTTGGTTTCTTGCTTTTTCAGCTGAGTGGATTTTATTCTTTGTATTTCAAATCTTGAACTTGGTTCTTGGGGTGCTCCAGAGCACTTTTAGGTCTTTGTATAATATTTTTTATCCTTTATTAACTTTTGGTTGAGAATATGTTTGTATGTTTTCAGAAAACAACTCCAAGACCATATGGATTCCTGCAACAAAAGAGAACCGACAGGTCTGTTCCAACCGCGAAGGCAGACTAGAGATGGAAGACGCTGACAACACCTTGCCATGCTAGCAGTCAGCAGTTGTGCATCGCTGCAGGTGTCCCAGGTCCAAACCAGAGAGGGTGGAACCTGCATTGCCACCATTTCTCCACCATCCAGATACCAATGCAGACATGTACACATAAGGAACTATTTGACATTGAAACTGGGACTCAGAACTGTTGGACACTGAAACTGAGACTCAAATATTTTTTGTTCTTATATGTTTATTTCTAGTATGCAAGTGGAAGATATTTTTTGTACATAATATTACCATTTTAATGTATTTCTTTATAACTTCTCTATATTTTTAAACAGTTGAGATCATTATCTAAAATTGTTATACTGTTTTTTAAGTTTTCTGATATAAGTAATGCTGCTTCTGATTTTTTAAATATATATGCAATTCTTTTTTCTTAAGTATACCTTAGATTTAATTGTAGTACAGATGTTTTCCTTTTCCCCCCCATTGTCCTCCCATCAGCCTCCCCTACCTCCCAGCACATGTCCCCACCTGCGCCCTACCCCTGGCCCCAGTGTCTTGCATCCACTGGCTATGCTCACATGCATGCATACAAGTCCTTCAGTTGATCTCCAACAGCATCCGCCCCCCTCTCTCCACAGCCTTCCCCCTGTAACTTGACAGCCTGTTCAAAGCCTCCTTGTCTCTATATCAGTCGCTCTCCCATTTTTCTTCAAAAATATCTTGCCTCTCCATACTAGAAATAAATGTATAAAAAAATGTTTCAGTCTCAGTTTCAATGTCCAACTGTTCTCAGTCCCACTTTCAATGTCAAATAGTTCTTTATGTGTACATGTCAGCAATGGTATCCAGATGGTGGACACATCGTGGCAATGACATCGTGGCAATGCAAGATCCATCCTCTCTGGTTTGGTCCTGGGCTACCTGCAGCAATGCACAGCTGCCGACTGCTAGCATGGCAAGGTGTCGTCAGTGTCCCCCATCTCTGGACCATCCTCATGGCTAGAACAAAGCCATCAGTTCCTCACTGTCACAGGAACCCACATGGTCCTGGAGTTGTTCTCTGAAAACAAACAAACAAATTCTCGACCAGAAGTTAACAAAGGGATCCTCTCTGCAAATTAGACTTGTTATTCTTTTTATTTCTGCCTAAAAGATTTTCCTTTGGCTTAGTTTGACACCATGAGTATTTTTTCTTGGGTGTCGTCGGTAGCTTTACAAATGGAAGTTGCATTTCTGGAGTAAGAAGTTTCTAGATGTATTTTACTTACATGATATTTTTCCTTACATGATATTACCCCACTACCCACTCCCCTTTTTGATTAATGGGGGCTTTTGGAAATTTTATATTGCAGTCTTGTTAATTTTAAATTTTAATTTTTGCACACAAATATGACTTCTTTAGGCTCTTTGGATGTTAGGCAATTTTACAGTGAGATGAACTATTAATAGATATTTTAAATGTTTTAGCAATAGCTTTTTTCCAGTACACTTACATTTTCTTGAGCATTCACTTATTTCACTTGGCCAATTTAAATTAATCTGAAAACTTAATTCCTATTTTACTGTCAATTTTAATACTCAAGCAAAAATCTTAGTTTACCCTGTAAAAATTTGTGGAAAGGATTATTTGCATTCTTGAGTAGGCCCTGAGCATTCCTGGTACTAGTCTAAATTTACATATAGAGCAGCTGTTGCCGGCCGAGTCTCTGTCTGCAACCTGGGTCCTGATCTGGGCTGTGCGTGGGAGGCTTAGCAGTCTTGGGGGCAGGAGACCTGCCTCAGAAGGGGTGAGAGTTCAGGCCCCTGCAAGGTTAGTGGGTGAGGGTCTGTGCTCCACCTCTTTTATTTCTCTCCTGTTGGCCCCTCTGGAACTGTGTTGGTTTTAGGTTGTTCCTTCCCTGAGGAATCTTACCCGTCTCTGGCTAACCAGACATCCTCCGGGGCCAAGGAGGGTGATGTGAGATTCAGTTCTGTCTCCTTGGTAGTCTATGTCCCTGTGGCCTCCACGTCCAGCACCTGCCTTGGGATCCATACTTTTCTCCACAGTGGCTGCACCAGTCTACAATCCCACCAGCAGTGCACAAGAGTTCCGTTTTCTCCACATGATCACCAGCACTTGTCCTTTGTTGATTTGTTGATGTAAGCCATTCTGACCCATGTGAGATAGTACCACATAGTCGTTTTGATTTGCATCTCTGGAATAATTAGTGACATTGAACAAGTATGCATATGTCTCTGGGCCTTCCCTTTGTCTTCTTTTGAAAAGATTCTGTTTAAGTCTATTGCCCATTTTTTTGTTGGATCATTTGTATTCCTTTTATTGAGTTGTAAGAGTTGCCTGTAGATGCTTGAGATTAAAGCTTATCACTGATAATATTTGCAAATATATTCTCCCATACATTGGATTTTCTTGTTTTGTTGATGGTTCCTTTAGCTGTTCAAAAGCTTTTTATTTTGATGTGGTCCCATTTGTTTATTTTCTCTTTAGCTTCCATTTCCCTAGGAGCAGTATCACCGAAGAAGTTCTTTTGGCATATGTCTGAGATTTTTCTTTCTATGGATTCCCCTAGTATTTTTATGGTTTCCCATCTTACGTTTAAGTTCTGTATCCATTTTGAATTTATTTTTGTGTATGTTGTAATTTGGTGGTCTAGTTTCATTTTTTTGCATATATCTGTCTAATTTTCCAAACATCATTTATTGAAGAGACTGTCTTGACTCTATTTTATGTTCATGCCTCCATTATCAAATATTAATTGAGCATAGTAGTTTGGGTTGATATCTAGATTTTTTATTCTATTCCATTGATCTATATGTCTGTTCTTGGGCCAGTACCAGGCTGTTTAGAGAACAGTAGCTTTTTAATACAGCTTGAAATCTGGTATTGAAATCCCACCGACTTTGTGCTTCTTTCTCAGGATTGCTGTGGCTATTAGGGGCTTTTTTTTAATTCAAGATGAATTTTTGGAGAGTTCTTTCTAGGTCTGTGAAATATGCCATTGGTATTTTAATGGGGAGTGCAATACAATTATAGATTGCTTTGGGTAGCATGGACATTTTAATTATGTTGAGTCTCCCCATCCATGAACATGGTATGTTCTTCCACCTGTTTACATCTTCCTCTATCTCTTTTTTTAGTGTCCTGTAGTTTTCCGCCAATAGGTCTTTTACCTCATTTGTTAAGTTTATTCCTAGGTATCTTAATTTTTTTGGTGAGATGGTAAATGGGATTGCTTTTTTAGTCTCCTTTTCTGTAAGATCACTATTAGTTTTATTAACGCCATAGATTTCTTGGCATTAATTTTGTAACCTGTTATGTTGCCCTATTCATTTACTAAGTCTATCAGGTTTTTTATGGAGTCTTTCAGGCATTTTATGTACAGTATCATGTCATCTGCAAATAAGGATAGCTTTACTTCTTCTTTTCCAATTTGGATGCTTTTATTTCTTCTTCTTATCTAATTACAATGGCTAATACTTCCACTACTATGTTGAATAGGAGTGGTGAGAGTGGGCAACCCTGTCTTGTTCCTGTTCTTAGGGGAAATGGTTGTCGTTTTTGCCCATTGAGTATGATGTTTGCTATGGGTTTATTATATATGGCTTTTATTTTATTGAGGTATGATCCTTCTATTCCTACCTTGTTGAGAGTTTTTATCAAGAAAGGGTGTTTGATTGTGTCAAATGCTTTTTCTGCATCTATTTATATGACTATGTGATTTTTATCTCTCAATTTGTTCATGTGATATATCACATTTATTGATTGGCAGATATTGTACCATCCTTGCATTCCTGGGATAAATCCTACCTGGTCATGGTGTGTGATCTTTCTGATGTACTTCTGGATCCGATTTGCTAGAATTTTATTGAGGATATTGGCATCTATATTCATGAGGGCTATTGGCCTGTAATTCTCTTTCATGGTGTCGTCTTTATATGGTTTAGTTATTAGGGTGATGCTAGCTTCAAAGAAGGAGTTTGGAAGTGTTCCATCCTCTTGAATTTTTGGAATAGTCTGAGGAGGATACGTTTTAGTTCATCCTTGAATGTTTGGTAAAACTCCGCTGTGAGCACATTTGCCCTGGGCTTTTGTTTGCTGCAAGCTTTTTGATGACTTCTTCAATTCTTCCATAGTTTTTGGTCTATTGAGCTGTTTAGATTCTTCCTGATAGACTTTGGGAGGTTATATTTTTCTAGGAATATATGCATTTCCTCCAGGTTGTCCAGTTTGTTGGAATAGAGTTTTTCATAGTATTTTTTAAGTATCCTTTGTAATTCAGTGGGGTCTGCTGTTATATCACCTCTTTCGTTTCTAATTTTATTTATTAGTGTCCTCTCTCTTTCCCTCTTGGTGAGTCTGGCTAGAGGTTCATCAATCTTGTTTATCCTTTCAAAGAACCAGCTCTTGATTTCGTTGATCTTCCATATTGTTTCTTTGGTCTCTATGTCGTTTATTTCTGCTCTGATCTTTACTGTTTCCTTGCTTCTGCTTACACTGGGCTTTTCTTGTTGCTTTCTTTCTAACTCTTTGAGTTGTTGGATTAGATAATTTATTGCTACTGTTTCTTGTTTTTTGCAGTAGGATGGCAGAGCTATGAACTCCCCCTCTCAAAACTGCTTTAACTGTGTCCCATAGATTTTGGAGTCTTGTGTTTTCATTGTCATTTGTTTCCTTGATGTTATCTATCTCTTCCTTGATCTCTCTGGTAACCCAGTCATTCTTTAAGCGCATGCTGTTTAGTCTTCATGTGTTTGATTTCTTTGGATTGTGTCTATTGTAGTTGATTTCCAGCTTTCTGCCACTGTGATCTGAGAATATGCTTGATATGATTTCTATCTTCTTGAATTTGGAGAGACTTTGCCTATGACCGAACACATGGTCTATCTTTGAGAATGACCCATGGGCACTTGAAAAGAATGTATATTCTGTGGCTTTGGGGTGAAATGATCTGAAGATGTCAATTAATTCCATCTGGTTTAGTAAGTCATTTAGGATTGATGTTCTTTTCTGATTTTTTGTTTAGAGGATTTGTCCAATGGTAATGTGGATTATTAAAGTCTCCTACTATCATTGTATTGCTGTCAATAACTCTCTTGGTATCCTCCAGGAGTTTTCTTATGTATTTAGGTGCTCCTGTATTGGGTGCATATATATTTACCAGAGTTATTTCTTCTTGTTGGATTGCTCCCTTTAGTATTATGTAGTGGCCTTCTTTATCTCTTGTTATGTCCTTCACTTTGAGATCTAATTTGTTGGGTATAAGTTTTGTTAACCCAGCTTTTTTTAAATTTCCATTCGCCTGAAGAACCTTTTTCCATCCTTTCACCCTAAGTCTGTGTGTGTCTTTTTTTCAGAGGTAGGTTTCTTGTAGACAGCAGTTACATGGGCAGTGTTTTCTTATCCAGTCTATTACCCTATGACTTTTGGTTGGATCATTTAATCCATTTACATTTAAAGTTATAATTTATAGGTACTTATATGTTGCCATTTTTGTTCATTACCCCTGTGTTCCTTCTTCGCTTCCTTTTTCTTTTTACAACAGACCCTTTAGCATTTCTTGCATTGCTGGTTTGGTGGTAATGAATTCCCTTAGTCCTTTTTTGTCTGTGAAGCTCCTGAGTTGACCTTCAATTTTGATTGATAGCCTTGCAGGGTACAGTATTCTAGGATTCAGATCGTTCCTTTGCATGACTCTGTATATTTCATTCCATTGCCTTCTGGCCTGATACATTTCTCTTGAGAAATCACTTGTTAGTCTGATAGGTGTTCCTTTGTAGTTTACTTTCTGTCTCTCTATGGCAGCTTTTAGGATTCTTACTTTGTCATTAGTGTTTGCCAATTTAATTATAATGTGCCGTGGCATAGTTCTTTTGCAGTTCATTTTGCTTGGGACTCTTTGAGCTTCTTGGATTTGTGTGGGTTTTTTCTTTCCCATATAAGGGAAGTTTTCTGTCATTATTTCTTCCAACAGGTTTTCTATTCATTGCTCAGTTTCCTGTCCTTCTGAAAGCCCAATTACATAGATGTTGTTTTGTTTCATGGTGTCCCAAAGTTCCCTTAGGCTCTCCTCCTGCTTTTTAATTTTTTTTCTAAAAGCTGCTCGACTTGGTTATTCTTTCCTACCTTGTCTTCTAGTTCACTGATGCGGTCCTCTGCTTCTTCTAGTCTACTCTTAATATTTTCTGTTGAGTTCTTTACTTCAGCAATGTCACTTTTCATTTCTTCTTGGCTCTTCTTCATTTCTTCCTAGGTCTTCCTCATTTCCTCTTAGTTCTTCTTCAATTCCTCTTGGTTCTTACTCATATTGTCAAATTTGTCTTCCATTCTTTTCAGCCACTTTATGACCATTTCTCTGAATTCTTCCTCTGACAGGTTGCTAACTTCCATTTCGTTTACCTCCTTTTCTGGTGAGGCTTGTTTTTCTTTCATATGTGGGCTGTTTCTTTGTCTCCCCATGATCTCTCTTCTCTGTGTGCCTGGTTATGTAGTTCTCACTCTCCTGCGTTGACTTAAAGGCAAAAAATACAACACAACCAGGTGCAATGCCCCAGGCACTGAACAGGAATATAGTCATAGTATTGGTAACTCTAAATAAAGGTGATCGCCAGAGAAAGGCAAATTCGGAGATAGGTGAGAAAGAAGAAAGTGAATTCCCTCCCACAACCCCCCCCACACAAGCACACACACACACACAAAGAAAGACAGGAATACCAAAATGATATTGGGAAAAGGGGAAGAAGTAAAAAAAAAAGATAAGGGGAATAAACTATAAATGTGAGGTGAAAACTCCTATAGGACAGCCATTAATCCAAGCAAAAACCAGCAACAAGTACCTGGAGATTGATACAAACCACATACAACTACTAATATCAAGGGAGGTGAGGGAACACAGAAGCAAAAATCTATCAAAAAACAATGCAAATGAGGACAACAAAACAAAAACAACACCAAAAAACCCCCACAAAACAAAACAAAAAAAAAGCACATCAATCTCACAAACCTGCATAAAAAATTGATATAATCTTCAGTCAAGTAAACAACAACAAAAGGACAGAGAGAAAAACAATTTACGATAGTGAAGTCAGAGAGGCAAGAGGTATGTATGGACTTGGAGTAGGTGGTTGGAGATTTGATATATAAGTGGGGTGAAATTTTACCAAGGGGTAAAAAAAAAAGAATTAAGGTAAATCTAAAGCGGGAAACGTGTAAGGAAAACAAGGCACTAAATAGGGAAAGGTTAGCAAGAGAGTGGTGGCATAAAGGTGAAGTTGAGGTAGAGTAAAATATACTAAAGGGTAGATGAAAATAGACTGTAGAACACTAATTCCAAAGTAGAATAAAGAGGAAATAAAATCAATTCCTTAATTTGTGTTACACAAGAGTCAATTTGTGATTCATCCACTGGGTGGCAGTGTTTATAGATTGACCTCTGGGTTTATTGGTCCTCTCTAGCCTGAACTAAAATCTCGCTATCCCTGTGGTATTCAATAATGATTTGTGGGGGTGGGCTGCTCCAGAGCTGCCTCTCTAATGATGACTGCTGACTTTATTTCCAGGCTCCAGAAAAATAGCCCTCCCCTGGGGTGCCCCAGGTTATCCCCCACTAGGGGATCCCAAGATCCTGGGTTAGCACCGAGAATCTCGGATTAGGAGAGAAAAAAAAAAAACGGAAGTGCGATAACTCAGGTTCTGCACAGAGCTCAGGTTCTGCACGTATATCTGAGAAAATCCCTTTCCCCCCTTGGGTTTAGCAGGCAGGACCCTCCCAAAATTTTTTGGGTTTCCCTCCTCTGTCAGGTCTAAATGGGTTGTTTCTAGAAATTCCGTCTGTCACCAGCTCTGAGGGCCCTCTTCCACGTTTACCGGCTCCAACAGCCACAGATTTTATTTCAGACACAGATCTCCTGGCTCTGATAGTTCCAAGGCGCAGATCTCCAGGCTCTGCCAGCTCCATCAGTTTTGTGCCAAAGTCAATGCAAAAATTTTTTTTAAGAAAAGAAATGGGGGGGGGGGAGGCGGGGATAGAAACAGAGGCAAAGCAGCATTGAAAAGACTGTCAAACTACAGTGGGACAGCAGGGGAGGGTGGGGGCGGGGGCTGTGGGAGATCAATGGAAGGACTTGTATGCATGCTTATAAGTATAATCAATGGATACAAGACACTGGGGGAGGCAGGTGAGGGCATGTGCTGGGGGTAGGGGAGGCTGGGGGGAGGTTAAATGGGAGAGGGGGGGGCAGAAACTAATGTACTACTATTTGTAATACTTTAAAGAATAAAAATACATATATATATTGTTTAAAAAAATTTTAAAGAGTACAAAAATGATATTCAGAAAAGAAAAAAGTAAGATGATAAAAGAAAGGGGAAAAACTACTTATTTGGGGAGAAACCTCCAATAGAACAACCACTAATCCCAAAAAAAGGCAAGCAACAAACACCCAGAAAAAAATGCAAGCTACAAAATACAGCTAATAACAAGTGAGGAAAGGAAAAAACAATGTCACAAACAAGCACACACAAAAAAACAATTTAATCAACAATCAAGCCAACAACAACAATATGAGAAAGAGAAAGCAGTGCAAAATCAGACAAATGAAACAAACAAAAAACCTAGAACAACAACAACAACAAAACACACAAGGAAACAACAATAAACAACAAATAAAATAAGAAAAGGAAGAGAAAAAAATTTGGATAGTGAAGAAAGCGTAGAGAGGTGTGTATGGACTTAGAGCAGGAGATTGGAAATTAGATATATAAGTAGGATGAATTTTTAATGGGGTAAAAAGAAGGAATAAGGAAAATCTAACATAAGAAAATGGTAAGAGAAACAGGAAAACAAAATGGGAAATGTGAGGAAGAGAGTGTTGGCATAAAAGCAAATTTGAGATAGAGTAAAATAATACTAGAGAAAAAATGAAAATAGAAATGTAGGCCACTAATCCCAAAATAAAATAAGGAGCCGTAACTGGTTTGGTTTAGTGGATAGAGTGTCTGCCTGCAGACTGGAAGATCCCAGATTCAATTCCCATCAAGGACATTTACCTTAGTTGGGGGTACATGCCCAGTGGGAGGTGTGTAGGAGGCAGTTGATCAGTGTTTCTCTCTATCCCTCTCCCTTCCTCTCTGTAAAAAAAAAAAACAATAAATTATATTTTAAAAATAAAATAAAATGACACTTAAAAAAGGTAAAAGAGTAGTAGCAATAACACTGATTAAAAATAAAAATATATATATTAATGAAAAAGGTAAAATCAAGTAGGGAAAAAATTGTTTCCTAAGTAAAAGGTGGAAAAATAAAAATGTGCAGCAATGAAGGTTCCTCTACTGCTCTGTTCGGCACGCCTGCTTCCTGTAGGTAGTCATGACAGCATTGGAGTTCCCTGTGTGTCATTGCTCCTTTTTTTATAACCCAAAGTTCTGATTTTCAAGCAGGCAGTATTTCTTTGCTTCATAGACTTGTTTATTTGTGTTTACACAAGTGTCAATTTGTGATTCAACCCCTGTTGTCAGTGTTTCTGTGTTGACCTCAGCGGCTATAAGTCCTGTCTAGCCAGTATTGAGATTTTGTTTTTCCTGTCACACTTAATACTGGTTTGGGAGAATGGACTGCCCCAGAGCTGGTTCTCTGATTATTATTCTCCCCTCTGATCCCCAGTTTCCACAGGAACAACTTTCCCCTGCAGTCTCTTAGGGTGTCCCCAATTGGGTGATCCTATGCTCTGGGCTTAGTAATGAAAAGTGAGGATTTAAAAAGAAAAAAAAGAGCCAGAGTAAGTGTGCGAACTCGCAACTTTTACCCTCTAGCGCCACAACAAGTCTCTGTGTAGTCTTTGTTCCCCCTGGAACTAAGCAGCCAGCACACTGGGTGGCTTTTTGTGCCCAGTCCAGTTATGAGTTGATTTTTAGAGTTCCCTTCTGCTAGCAGTCCTGTGAATCCCTTCCACATTCACAGATCATGCTAGTCCTAAGGGCTGTGGATTTTGTGGGACAGAGACTTCCCCTGAATCTCTAGATCCCATTCATGTGTTTCTCTCTCCTGCCTGGATTGCAGACCTCTCCTTTCCCAAAGTAAAATCTGGTCTTTCTGTGAGAAGGTCCAAAGCTCATCGGAGTCTGCATCTGCGTATTTGCGCTGCTTGAGATCTGGTGTTCCTGGGTTTGCAGTTCATTCCTGGGTGTTAATAATAGCCACTCTCTCCTTCAAGATGGTGCAGTCTCCATGGCAGAACTGGTCGCACCAGGAGAGATTTTAGCAGCAGTGGAGGCTGCCTGATCAAGAGAGCCTGGTTCAGCAGTACCCGACAGTTCCTTGGAGTGTAGCTGTCCCTCACTCACAAATATACATGCCCCATACATCTACACACTCTCCTTTCATTCTCTCACTCACATATTATCTTGCAGTCTGCCTTCCTGCCAGCAGCCATCTTCTGTCTCTATCATTTAGAATTGAAGATCAGATAAAGATCTTCACACATAAGAAAAAGCTAAAGGAGTTCATCACCGCCAAGCCAGTATTATATGAAATGCTGAAGAGTATTTTTTTAAGAAGGGAAAGACGAAGAAAAAGGTAAAGATAAAAATTATGAACAATAAAATGAAAACAAATACATATCTATCAACAAGTGAATCTAAAAATCAAGTGAATAAATAATCTGATGCACAGAATAAATTGGTGAATATAATAAAATCAGAGGCATAGAAAGGGAGTGTGTAAGGTCTGGGGCTGGGAAAATAGGGACTTTCCCTATCCCACCCACTGAGTTAAACAATAGCGGTCCTCCAGAACATACCAGAGCGACCAAGCCATAGCTGTGCTAACATACTGCTGGACAATAAATGACCATCCAAGACTTATCACGATGGCCAGGATGCAGCTGTATGAACTTTCCGCTCACAAATCACCTGCCACATATTACCTTGGATAAACCTGATTGGTCCAACAGCAGCATAAAGAAACTCTGCCAGGCATAGTCCTGTGTGACTCCCCCAGCCTGTGCTCTCAGACCATGGAACCTCACCCGAGAGCTTTCAATAAACTCTATCTTTCGTTTTTACCCTGTTTGTCTTGGTCAATTTATTGGCTTTGGTCAGATTAAATCTTACATCTCAGATTAAAACCTTACATCTTGGTGCCAAAACCAAGGAGGTCTACCACGCCTTGTGACCAGGACCTCCCTGACTGGACCAGCCAGCCTCCAAACCAATCTTCACTCAGCGGTGAGGTAAGCTTCCACCCATGCTATTCGGCATTCCTAAGGCACCCCTGCCTGTAGTCATAGCAGCGCCAGGGAGCCCTTCTGTAAGATATCTTCCCCAGACTTGCCTCTCCAGTAGGGATGCCCCAACATGGCCTGTCCCCTGCCTCTGTCTGTATTTGGAGTTCTCTCCCAACCAGGGATGCCTGCTTGAGAGATCTCTCCGCCCGGGACCTGAATTAGTATGGGCAGCAATTCCTCCAAGCCAGGCTCCAAAACACCCTTAGAATTAGGGTGTGATCAGATGGAATAGAGAAAGCAACACCTCATCCAATTGTCCACCAAAATATGGCCTCACTATGCTCTGTACAATAGCTCTGTTTGGCCCTTGGACAGCACTTTCGATTTCAGAATCTTAACTGACCTAACCAATTTTTGCCAACGCACAAATAAGTGGCCTGAAATCTCTTATGTTCAGGCTTTCTGGTACCTCCACTCTCGCCCCCAGCTCTGTATGACCTGCTCTCCCACCCAAATTCTCCTCGCTAAAACAGACCTGAAAGCTTCTGCTCCACAGGTTCTGGATCAGCGCTCTGTGGGCAACTCGCCCCCAGTGGAGCCAGAGGACCCAGCACTAAACATCCCTCCAGAATCGCTTACAACAGCCCCGGCCCTGGCACCTCCACCCATCCTTACGCTGTCTCCCACTCCTGCAGCACTCTACCCCCCACTTCCATCTGCATAGAATCCCCTCCACCTCCGTATGCTCCTGCATCTCCTCATACCATGGACCCTAAACCTCCACTGGTTTCTTCCCCTATAGCAGGTCAGACCAGGTCAAACCACCCTACCCTCACTGCTACTTGGACTCCCCCTCAGATCCCCCCCAGAACACCCAGACTCTAGCTCCTCTCCGAGAGGTCACAGGACCTGAGGGAATCGTCTGGGTCCATGTTCCCTTTTCTCTAGTCACTCTCTCTTCTATAGAGAAAAGGCTATACTCTTTCTCTGCTAAACCTACCCAATTTATCAAGGAGTTCAAATCCCTTTCTCTGGCTTATGACCTTGCCTGGCATGACATCCACAGAAACCTAACTTCCACCATAACTGCAGATGAACAGGATAGAATTCAAGCCGCTGCAAAAGACTACACAGACGGAGCACATGTAGCTGATACCATCACTGCGACAGGAGTGGAAGCTGACCCCAACTGGGGATATCAGGATGGGGACAGGGGAAGGAGACGCCGAGACTACATGCTCTGATGCCTTATAGAAGGCATGGAAAGGACAGCTCAGAAGGTAGTTAACTATGACAAACTCAGGGAAATCACCCAGGGCAAAGACAAAACCCAGCCACTCTCCTGAGCCACCTCACGGAGGCCATGCCGCTCCGTACCCGACTCTCCCTGTAGACCCTGCCAGGGCTGTGGTCTTAGCGATCCATTGTGTCACTCAGTCAGCCCCGGACATCAGGAGGAATTCAAAAAGGCAGAACAGGGTCCTCAAACTCCGGTAAGGGACCTGGTAAACATGGCAATTAAAGTCTTTAACTCCAATGAGGAGGACATAGAGATAGCCCGCCAGCAACAGGCCAAAGAGGCCACTACTCTCCAGGCCCAGGCCCTGGTTGCCACCCTGAGGCTGGCAACTGGGAAGGGAATTCCAAAAAAGGCAGCATCCCTCCAAGACGCTGCTACAAATGTGATCAAGAAGGTCATTGGGCCCAAAGCTGCCCCAACCCTCCTCCTCCCCACAAGCCAGGTCCACTGTGCAAAAAGACTGGACATTGGAAATCCGATTGTCCTGGGACTGCCGACTCACTCACTGCGCCTCTACGCGGGGAGGGAGCTGAGGCCCCAGCCTTCAATCTTGCAATGCTTGGACACACAGACGACTGAGGAGGCCCAGACTTGGAGACCCTCATCACCCTCACTAAGCCTAGGGTAACCCTCCAGGTAGCGGATAAGTCAGCCACCTTTCTGGTGGACATGGGTGATACCTATTCTGTGCTTCCCTCCTTCTCAAGTCCCTTACGTCCTTCCCAGGTCTTTGTAGTGGGGGTTGACGGTCTACCATCCCACCTATTAGCCACCGGTCCTGTGTGCTGCCAGCTTGAAAAAGCCTTTTTTAGGCACTCCTTCCTAGTTATTCCCTCCTGCGCGATTCCCCTACTGGGTCGAGACATCCTACACCGCCTGGAAGCCAGTATCCATCTACCTTCCCTCCCACATTCCACTCTCCTGGTGCTCCTCTCCTCCGGGACACTCCCTTCTCAAACCCGGCAGCCACCCATCTCCCCTACAGAGGTAAATCCCATTGTATGGGACACTGCCTGCCCCATGTAGCTGTGCACCACCCTCCGGTCTGCATTCGGTTATGGGACCCCAATTCTTTCCATAGCCGTCCCCAATTCCCAATTTCCCTCAAACACAGGAAGGGCCTAAAACCAATAATTTCCCATCTGCAAGACAGAGGGCTCCTAATCTCTACTGCCTCTCCTTACAATACCCCGATTCTACCTGTTTGTAAGCCATCTGGGGAATACCACCTGGTGCAAGACCTCAGCTTGATCAACCAGGCGATAATCCCCCTGCACCAGGGAGTTCCCAACTCTTACACCCTCTGATCCAGAATACCTTCGGGCACTACTCCCTTCACCGTCCTGGACCTTAACGATGCCTTCTTTACCATCCCCCTATACCCGGACAGCTATAATCTGTTTGCCTTCACCTGGGAGGACCCAGATACGGGTATGGCTCAGCAGCTAACTTGGACGGTCCTAACACAAGGTTTCAGGGACAGCCCCCACTTATTGGCCAGGCCCTAGCTAGAGACCTCCAGGAATGTCACCTTAACCCTTCTGTTCTCCTGCAGTGTGTAGATGACTTCTTCTTACTCTGCAGCCCCTCGGAGGCGGATTTCCGCCGACAGACCGTCTGCCTACTAAATTCCCTGCAGGCACGCAGAGGTTATGGAGTTTCTGCCCAAAATGCCCAGCTGTTCCTCTCAGAGGTCACCTGTCTAGGAATAAAACTGACTCCAACCACTCGCTCTCTGACGAGCGACCGCTTAGCGGCCTTGAGAGTCCTCTCACCCCCAGGAATGCGGACGAAATTCTCTCCTTCCTAGGGTTCCTTGGGTTCTTTCGACACTGGATTCCTAACTTCGCCCTCTTGGCAAGGCCCCTCTATCAGGCCGCCAAGGAAGTCCCCCAGGGACCTCGCCTCTCCTAGGGAAGTAGCGCGAGATTTCCACCGAGATTCCGAAGCACAGCCCTTCAGTCCTCGCGGCTCCTAACCCTCCCAAATCCTTCTTTTACCTTTCAGGCTTGGCATAGCCACCGACCGGTGTTCTAACCCATCCGATCGGCCCCTCTTCCAGGCCGATCGCCTTTCTCTCCAAACAGCTGGACCGGGCAGTCCGGGGTCGGCGGCCCTGTCTATGCGCCCCAGCCGCAGCGGCTATGCTGACGAAGGAAGCCCTAAAACTGACACTCCACTAACCGCTTACGGTCTGTTCACCCCACAAGCTCCAAGACCTCCTAAACCATCGGTCCTCAACATCCTGGACCCTCAAGAATCCAGGAGTTCTACCTCCTCTTTCTAGAAAACCCTAATATTAGATTGCAGGCCTGTACCTCTCTGAATCCAGCTACCCTTCTCCCGTTACAGGGGACAAAGGGTCCAGCCCACCCCTGCCCTGAAATAGCTGACCTGCTCTCCGCTTCTCGCACGGGACTGTAGGACAAGCCCTTGCCAGACCCAGACCTAACTCTGTTTGTAGAGGGAAGCTCGTCCTCTCCTCACAGGGCCACAGAAGAGCGGCATATGCCATAGTAACCCTTACTACAAAGGTTGAGGCAAAAAATCTCCCGGAAGGTACAACCTCCCAGCAGGCTGAGCTCATGGTCCTCACCGGGCTCTGCAGCTGGCTGCAGGCAAGCGGGCCAACGTCTACACGGATTCTAAACATGCTTTCGTATTGCCCACAGCCACGCTGCCATTTGGAAAGAGCGGGGTTCCTAACACCTAAAGGGCCCCCTGTCATTAAAGCCAAACTCATCCATAGCCTCTTAAAGGCAGTTCAGCTCCCAGCAGAGGGCGCTACACCCACTGCAGAGGACACCGCAGTCCACAGACCCGGTAGCAGGGGAGATGCCAGAGTGGCTGCCTTAGCTCCGGGTCTTACTCAGACACCGCAGAGACCACTTTTTTCCTCCCCTTCCTTGCAGCCACAACATAAAGGGTGGAAAGCTAACCCCTCAGGGATGGATAACCATTAACAATTTCATAGCCCTTCCCTCCACCCAGGCGCGGCGGATACTCAAATCCATGGCTCACTTCATATGGGCTCTGAAACCCTGCACCGCTTCTTACAGCCTCTGTTCTTTCTGCCTGCCCTAACACAACCCATCATCGCTGTCTACAAAACCTGCTTCATCTGCACAGCCACGAAGGCACAGGGTGGGCTACATCTCCGTCAGACTACCCATCAGCTAAGGGGACACCTGCCAGCTGAGGACTGGTGGATTGACTTCACTCACATGCCCCCTCATAAGAAATTCAAGTTTATCCTCACTCTAGTTGATACCTTTTCAAGCTGGATTGAAGCTCTGCCAACGACCAGTGAAGCGGCCAACACAGTCGCCACAACCCTCCTCAGCCACATCATTCCACGTTGTGGACTACCGGTGTCTATCCAGACTGACAACGGCCCAGCTTCACATCCCATGTCGTCCAGCTAGTTGGAGAGGCTCTGAACATCACTTGGAAACTACACACCCCTTACCGCCCAGTCATTGGGTAAGGTTGAAAGGGCTAACGGGCTTCTAAAGAACCAGCTTACTGAGCTCACTCTTGAGCTACGCCAGGGCTGGCCTGATCGCCTACCCCTTGCCCGAGCCTGACTCAGAGCCACCCTCGGGCTCCCACAGGCCTCAGTCCTTTCCAGCTACTTTATGGACGGCCATTTCTGATCAACCATAACCTCCCCACGATGGTCCCGCCCTTGGCTGAATATCTTCCTTTGCTCTCGCTGTTACTCTCTCCTCCGGGAGCACACAGACCGAGCACTCCCCCAGGTCACAGGCGCAGAGAAGGCTGAATGCCTGCATCCCGGTTGTCGCTGTCCTTCTCAAGGAACTTGAAAGCTTTGAAACCTATATGGACAGGGCCCCACATAGTTATCCTAACCATCCCAACGGCTGCCAAACTCCTGGGTAAGCCCCACTGGCATCGTGTTTCCAGATTTAAATGGGCCCCTCCTCAACCTGACTGGAAAGTCCATACAGTTGGCCCCACCACCCTCAGATTTACAAGGCCTAAGTAATTCCTCTACCTGGCCCTTGTTGGACTCAACCCTGCACAGCTTTCCTAACCTTCTTAGAAGCCAGCGAGTTCCTCCTCTGTGCCTTCTGCATTCTCGGCTGGCTGCCTCAGCCCAAACAATGGCCGGCTCCCTCCTCTGTGCTAACACTCCTCCTTCTAGTCCAGACAAGGCTAGCCCCTCAGGCTAATCCTTTTATATGGAGATTCTATGCCAGGAACCCAAAGACAGGCCGCCTCATGGGGGCAGGGGACTGCCAAGCTGGAGGCTGCCAGGCCCTGATCTCCATTAAGCTTAACCAGAGTCTGCCATTCACGGCTGGTCTGGCACTATCCCCAGCAATCTGCTTTCAGTATGACCAGACTGGCCCAATCTGCAAGAGATAGAAGGTACCGATTTATGGAGGGTGCCCATATGCCTGATGCAGGATTCAAAAGCCAAACTAGACATAGCGGGGACCCAGTACCATAACTACAGACTGACCTCTAATGGAAGGGGGACCTATACCCTGAGTATGCCTGACCCCTGGGATGACCGCTGGGTTGAGGGGGTAGAAGGGAAAATATACAGCTGGCACCACGCTGCAGCCCCAGTGGGAGGTATTCGAATATACCGACATACATTTGAATCCTCCCCGAAACAATCCAGGCCTTAGGGGACATGACAGACACCATTACTGAACAGGAAACCTCTCTGAAAAAGCAGGTCCCTCCCCCAACCAAATCCGCTCATCCTTTCTCCTGACAGACATTAGGGCAGGAATAACCCTCCTAAATAACACATCTATAGGAAATGCCACCAACTGCTTGCTGTGTGCTGCCCTCGGACACCCTCCGCTAACAGCGGTTCTCCTATCCACCCCCTTTAACCTCTCGAACCCTACATCCCCGCAGCCTCGAAATCTTACAGAAGTACCCCTATACACTGGAGTGGATTTCCCGTGGGTCTGCTACTCCTCACAGCCGAGCCTGGCTTCCTGCAACATATGGTTCGAGTCAACATGACCATCCAGGCACCCCCCGGAGGGTTCTTCTGGTGTAACGGTACCTAACAAAGGCTATGTCACCTTCGACACAGGTCTGCCACCCAGCTCCCCTGGTCCCCCAGCTAACCATGTATGGACAAGGGGAGTTCCTACAAAAGCTCTTGTCAGCCCCCTCCCACTTAAAACGCACTGTTTTTCTCCCCGTAATGGTTGGTCTCTCTCTGGCCTCCTTTCTGGCAGCGGGAGGTCTAGGTGGAGGTGCCCTAGGCCACAGCATCTACTCCTCTTGAGATCTAGAGGGAAGACTGCAGATAGCCCTAGAAGCCTTCGCTGCCTCTTTAGCCTCCCTGCAATGCCAAATAATATCAGTAGCCAGAGTAGCCCCGCAAAACAGGTGGGCCCTCGACTTGCTTATGGCAGAAAAGGGTGGCACCTGCCCATTCCTGCGAGAGGAATGCTGCTACTACATCAAGGAAACAGGGCTAGTCAAAGAAAACATTGACATTTTTAGTAAATTGGAGGAGGAACTAAGGCAACGCCGACAGGAGGGAGGCCCCTTCGAGGGATGGTGTGAGGGAGGAATGATGCAATGGATACTCCCCCTACTTACCCCCTTACTAACCCTCAGCCTAATCCTAATGCTTGCTCCCTGCATTTTTAAATTTTTGCCGTCCCGCATGCAAGAAATTCCTCGGATGACGGTCAACCGCTCTTACACCCTTACAGCTTATTGCCCCTGTACTCCCTGGGTCCCAATCTCGCTTAAATTCTGCCCCTGCCCAGCTTGAATTAGTCAGAACAGTCATCATCTTATATAACCAAAGAGGTCTGGATGTAGATCTGGGGTTGGGAAAATAAAAACTTTCCCTAACCCACCTGCTGAGGTGAACAATAGTGGACCCTGGGACATACCAGAGCAACCAAGCCACAGCTGTGCTAACATCCTGCTGGACAATAAATGACCACCTTCGACTTATCAAGATAGCCAGGATGCAGCTGCACAAATTTCTCGCTCATAAATCACCTGCCACAAACTACCTCGGATAAACCTGATTGGTCCAACAGCAACATAATGAAACTCTTCCAGGCATAGGCCTGTGCTCTCGGATTGTGGGACCTCACCTGAGAGCTTTCAATAAACTCGATCTTTTCCTTTATCCTGCTTGTCTTGGTCAATTTATTGGCTTCGGTCAGATTGAATCTTACATCTCAGATTAAAACCTTACAGAGTGGACTGAAAATTCTCAGGGAGAAGGAGGTGCAGGAAGAGACTGGACAAAAATCGTATATCTATGGATGAGGACAAGTGGGGTGGGGGTAAGGGCAAAGGGTGGAGTGGGAACAGGGTGGAGGTGGGGGAGGAGGAAGAAGAGGAACTGTAATAATCTGAACAATAAAGATTTATTATAAAAATTCCTCCAGACCAAATTTGTAATTTTAAATAGCACATTCTGTCAAATATCTGCCTATAACTCTGTCTACAGGAATTTTATAGAAATACTAGAGGCCTGGTGTATGAATTTATGCATAGATTGGGGTTCCTATGCTTGGCCAGCAATTGGGGCCAATCATGACCATCTCACCCAGTCCCTATCAGGGTCACCTTCAGGGGGAGGGACTAAAGGAGATTGGCTGGCTGGGGGAGGTTGGCTAAGGGGGCACACTGACCACCATAGGGCAGCTCCTATGTTGAGAATTTGTGCCCTGATGGTCAGTGTGCATCATAGTGACCAGTCATTTGGTGATTCAGTTGCTTAGGCTTTTATATAGAGAGACTAGAAGCCTGTTCCACAAAATTCATGGCCTGGAAGAGGGGTGTCCCTCAATCCACCTTGCACCCTCCCTAATCTGGGAATCCTTAGGGATCAGGCCTAAACCAGTAGTGGCATATGCCTCTCACAATCTGGGATTGCAGGCTCCTAACTGCTCGCCTGCTGGCCTGCCTGATTGCCACTAACTGTTTCTTCCTGCCAGCCTAATCACTCCCTAACCACTCCCCTCCCATCCAAATTGATGCCTAACTGCTCCCCTGCTGGCCTGATTTCCCACAACTGCCTTCCCTTGCCAGCCATCTTGTGGTGGCCACCTTGTGACCACACGGGGCCTGCCATCTTTCGACCACATGGGGTGGCTATCTTATGCTAGGGCACCATGGTCAATTTTCATATAACCTCTTTATTATATATGATACTTTATTAAGTGAATCTCTTCCCTCCATTTTCTGATTACCAGTTTTCCAAAACAAAAATGTTCGGGTTCTCAGAACACTGAAGTATGACTGAGACTGTGAGGCAATTCTGACCAGGAGGTTGAAGATGGCGGCTGGCAGGACGGAGGTGAGGGAGAGGAAGTGAGCGAGTGGGGTTATAAAAGGAGAGTGAGTGGATGCACCTGGTGTGTGTATGAGTGAGTGAGGGAAAGTTGATCCCCTCAGGAGCAACAGAGAGTGGCAGACAGGGTCTTCTTGACAAGGAGAGACTACCACCACAGCGGACACTCCCTGGTTGGTGGAATCACAGCACAGAGCCCACGCCATCTTGAAGAAGAGAAAGGCCCTTTTTTTGAGAACTCATTAACACCAACAACTAGAAGGGCCCTAGAACTGCCCTGTGAACCAGTGACCACTGCAACCAAAATCCCGCTACTCCAGCTGCAGATCCGTGGACTCTGGGACCTCCACCTCCAGGGGTGATCCGCCCAGCAGTGGTGAGTCCAATCTCCCCCTCCCCAGCAGCAGGTATCTCCGAAATCAGCCAGGTGCACTGCGCCTCTGTCTTGCACTTGGCTTTTGGCTGGTTCTGTAGGCCCCATCTGAGATTTGCACACAGCCATCCCTGTGCACACTACTCAAGATTCACAAGTATCTGCCCTGATAGCAGCCAAGGAACCCCACTACAGAATCACGAATACCCAGCCCTACAGACAGTTAGGGCACCCCATCCCTTAGGCAGCTCTTGGGAGTCACTAAGAAATCCTGAGGGTGGAATTCTGCACAGACAAGGGTACCTCGTCCCGCAGTAAAAATTCTGAACTTCCTCTTCCTGGATAACTATCCACACTCCCTCCCACACCTCAGTGCCAAGACCCCTCAGAATGCATCAGAACTCTCTGCCACAAACGTGCCTCCACGGATACAAGGTGCCAACAGGCAAGCACCCTGAGCTCATCTATCCACAGGGCTCTAGAGGAAGCCACTGAGAACTCTCCCAGGGTGCAATCTTGAACAAGCTGGGGCACACTCCCGCCCAGCAGTAGAAGCTTTGAATTCTCTCATCTGGGATACTGGCCCACAGGTGCCTCAACTACGCAGCTACACGGCCAGAGCTCTTCAGAGTCCTTCAGTGTGCTGACTAACTTACCTTAGGTGCCCCTGTGAGCTGCCACTGGGAGTAAGCACTTATCCACCAATCCACCACAGGTGTAACAGCAAAAGCTGGGTCTGCCCACCCCATGACTGTAGAACTCTGGGCACCACAGTCACGCCATTTCAAAGAACAGGACCCCTGAGCCCCATCATCCCAACAGACAGTTCCGTTGTGCCACTGGGAGTCCCTGCTGGGCACGTGTGACTTCAATTAAGGATGCAAGACAGCAAAAACTGGGCCACTCCCCGCTACGGTGGTGGAATTCCAGACACCGCAGTTGTGCCTCTCAGGCTTGCAGGCCCACATCAAGAGAGTACAAATAGCTCAAGTAGGGAGCTACACTAGATTTACAAGCCCAGGAGAATCGAGAGATTACACAAGTAGCACCATCCCCAAAAGAACCTGGGTAGTAAAGCAATTGACTCTACAATTTAAAACACTACAGGGAAGACAAAAATACCTCAAAGGAAAGAAAAATGGAAACCACCAGAAAGGGAATTAGATGAGCTTGATGCTGGCAGCCTGTCAGAGATAGAATTCAGAGTAATGGTGATAAAGATGTTTAAACAGATGGATGACAAATACACACAACTCAACAACAAATACACACAACTCAATGAGAACTATAAGGAGCTGAATGCGAATGTCTCCAATATGAATAGAAACCAACAGGAGATGAAGAATGACATAGCTGCAATAAAAAACACAATGGAAGGCCTTAACAATAGACTAGAAGAGGCTGAGGACCGCATTAGCGAATTAGAAGACAAGGTAGGAAAAAGCTCACAAACACAGCAGCGACTGGAAATAAGACTTAAAAAGCAAGAGGAGAACCTAAAGGAGCTTTGGGATAAGACAAAATAAAACAACATTCACTTAATTGGGATACCAGAAGGAGAGGAAGAGAAGCATGCAATAGAAAACGTGTTCAAAGAAAAAATGACAGAAAACTTCACTGATATTGGCAAGAAAAAAACTATGTAAGTCCCAGAATTACAAAAAGTCCCAAACAAGTTGAACCCCAAAAGACACCAAGACACATCAAAATTAAATTAGCGAACACCAATGACAAAATAAGAATCTTAAAAGCTACCAAAAAGAAACAGAAGTTACCTATAAGGCATCTCCTATTAGACTATCAACTGATTTCTCCACAGATACACACCAGGCCATAAGGGAATAAAATGAAATATACAAAGAGATGCAAAGCAAGGGACTGAATCCAAGAATACTATACCCAGCAAGGCTATCTTTCAAAATTCAGGTGGAATCAGGAGCTTCACAGACAAAATAGGATTAAGGGAGTTTATCACTACCAAGCCTGCAATGCAAGAATTGCTAAAGGGACTGCTGTAAAAACAAGAAAGAGAAAGATAAGAAGAAACACAAACACTAAGGGAAAAATATGACAACAAACATGTATTTGTCAATAATAACATTAAATGTAAATGGATTAAATGCACCAATCAAAAGACTTAGGGTAGCTGAATAGATTAAAAAAAAATATGACCCATATATTTGCTGTCTACAAGAGACCCACCTCAGAGCAAAAGATTCACACAGACTGAGAGTGAAGGGATGGAAAAATATTTTTCAGGCGAATGAAAATGAGAAAAAAAGCTGGGGTTGCAATACTTATATCTAATAAAATAGACCTCAAAGTAGAGGACATAATTAGAGATAAGGAAGGCCACTACATAATACTAAAGGGAACAATTCAACAAGAAGATATCACTCTGGTAAACATATATGCACCCAATGCAAATGCACCCAAATACATAAAAAATATCCTGGAAGGTATCAAGGGAGAGATTGACAACAATACAACCATAGTAGGGGACTTTAATATACCACTGACATCACTGGATAAATCTTCTAGACAAAAAATCAGCAAAGAAACATCAGTCTTAAATGACACACTAGATCAGATGGACCTAATTGACATCTTCAGAGCATTTCACCCCAAACCATGGAGTATACGTTCTTCTCAAGTGCACATGGGACATTTTCAAAAATAGACCATATAATGGGACACAAACAAAGTCTTCCCAAATTCAAAAAGATTGAAGTCACATCAAGCATTTTCTCAGAACACAAAGGTATAATATTAGAAATAAACTACAATAAAACTCTCCAAAAAATTCCAAACACTTGGAAGTTGAATAGCATGCTACTAAACAATGATTGGATTATCAATGATATCAAAGAAGAAATTAAAAACATACTGGAGACCAATGATAATAAAAACACAACATTGCAAATCTTATGGGACACAATGAAAGCAGTTCTGAGAGGGAATTTTATAGCTCTATAGGCCTACCTGAAAAAACAAGAAAAAATGGCAATAAATCTTCTAACCGAACAACTTGAAGAATTAGAAAGCAACAAGAAAAGCCCACAGTGAGCAGAAGGAAAGAAATAACAAAGTTCAGAGCAAAAATGAATGACATAGAAAAAAAAACAATACAAAAGATCAACAAAACCAACAGCTGGTTCTTCGAAAGGATAAACAAGATTGATGAACCTCTAGCCAGGTTCATCAAGAGGCACAGAGAAAGCACACAAATAAACAAAATCAGAATTGAAAGAGGTGAAATAACAACAGACCCCAACAAAATACAAAGGATTGTTCAAAAATACTATGAACAACTCTATTCCAACAAACTGGACAACCTGGAGGAAATGGACATATTCCTGGAAAAGTATAACCCTCCAAAACTCAATCAGGAAAAATCTAAATAGCTCAATAGGTCAATAACTATGGAAGAAACTGAAGCAGTCATCAAAAAGCTTCCAGCAAAAAAAAGCCCAAGGCCAAATGTGTTCACAGGGGAGTTTTACCAAACATTCAAGGAAGAACTAAAACCTATCCTCCTCGGACTATTCCAAAAAATTCAAGAGGATGGAACACTTCCAAGCTCTTTCTATGAAGCCAGCATGACCCTAATACCAAAACCAGATAAAGATGACACAATGAAAGAGAATTACAGGCCAATATCCCTCATGATGCCAAAATCCTCAACAAAATTCTAGCAAATCAAATCCGGCAATACATCAGAAAAATCAGACACCATGACCAAGTAGAATTTATTCCAGGGATGCAAGGATGGTACAATATTCGGAAATCAATAAATGTGATACATCACATAAACAAATTGAGAGATAAAAACCACATAGTCATATCAATTGATGCAGAAAAAGCATTTGAAAAAATCCAACACCCTTTCTTGATTAAAAAAAAAAAAACCTCTCAGCAAGGTGGGAATAGAAGGATCATACCTCAACATAATAAAACCCATATATGACAAACCTACAGCCAATATCATACTCAATGGACAAAAACTAAAACCATTTCCCCTAAGAACAGGCATAAGACAGGGATGCCCACTCTCACCATTCCTGTTCAACATAGCACTGGAAGTATTAGCCATTGCAATTAGACAAGAAGAAGAAATAAAAGGCATCCAATTTGGAAAAGAAGAAGTAAAACTGTCCTTATTCACAGATGACATTATATTGTACATAGAAAACCCTAAATATTCCATCAAACAATTAGTAGACTTAATAAATGAATTCAGCAATGTAGCAGGATATAAAATTAATGCCAAGAAATCTATGGCATTTCTATTCACCAATAATGAACTTACAGAAAAAGTGATTAAAAAGGCAATCCCATTTACCATTGCACCAAAAAAATCAAGATACCTAGGAATAAACTTAACTAAGGAGGTAAAAGACCTATATGAGGAAAACTACAAGACACTGAAAAAGACATAGATAAAGACATAAACAGATGGAAGAACATACCATGTTCATGGATTGGTAGAATCAACATAATCAAAATGTCCATACTACCTAAAGCAATCTATAAATTCAATGCACTCCCCATTAAAATACCAACAGCATATTTCACAGACTTAGAATGAACATTCCAAAAATTCATCTGGAATAAAAAAAAGACCCCAAATAGCTGCAGCAATCCTGAAAAAGAAGAACAAAGTAGGTGGGATCTCAATACCAGATATCAAAATGTATTACAAAGCCACTGTTTTTAAAACAACCTGGTCCTGGCACAAGAACAAACATATAGATCAATGGAATATTATAGAGAACCCAGAAATTGACCCAAAACACTATGCCTAATTAATATTTGACAAAGGAGGCATGAATATACAATGGAGTCAAGATAGTCTCTTCAACAAATGGTGCTGGGAAAATTGGACAGACACATGTAAAAAACTGAATATAGATCACCAACTTACACTATTCAAAAAAATAAACTCAAAATGGATAAAGGACTTAAACATAAGGCAGGAAACCATAAAAAATACTAGAGGAATGCACAGGCAGCAAAATCTCAGACATATCTCAGAGGAACTTCTTCACTGATACTGCACCTAGGGCAATGGAAACTAAAGAGAAAATAAACAAATGGGATTACATCAAAATAAAAAGCTTTTGCACAGGTAAGGGAATCATGAATAAAACAACAAGAAACCCCACTGCATGGGAGAACATATTTTCCAATGATATCAACAATAAGGGTTTAATCTCAAACATTTACAGGGAACTCATACAAATTAACAAAAAGAAGATAAACAACCCAATTAAAGTGGGCAACGGATCTAAACAGACATTTTTTGAAAGAAGACAGAAGGAAGGCCAAGAAACATATGAAAACATGCTCAAAGTCACTAATCATCAAAGAGATGCAAATCAAAACAACTATGCGGTACCATCTCACACCTGTCAGAATGGCTTACATGAACAAATCAACAAACGACAAGTGCTGGTGAGGATGTGGAGAAAAAGAAACTCTTTTGCAGTACTGGTGGGAATGCAGACTGGTGCAGCCACTGTTGAGAACAGTATGGAGCTTCCTTAAAAAACTAAAAATGGAACTCCCATTTGACCCAATGATCCCAATCCTAGGAATATATTTCAAGAAACTAGAAAGACGAATTAGAAAGGATATATGCACCCCTGTGTTCATAGCAGCACAATTTATCATAGTTAAGATTTAGAAACAGCCTAAGTGCCCATCAGTAGATGAGTGAATTAAAAAAGTATGGTACATTTACACAATGGAATACTACGCTGCAGTAAAAAAGAAAGAGCTCCTACCATTTGCAACAACATGGATGGAGCTGGAGAGCATTATGCTAAATGAAATTAGCTAGGCAGAGAATGATAAATATCACATGGTCTCACTCATTTGTGGAATATAATGAATGGCATACATGGAAGAATAAGAATAGATCCAGAGACTGAGAAACGTCCATCAGAATGTCAAACCACAGGGTAGGTGGGGGGTGGTGAGAGTAAGGGAAAAAGTCAGTATTTTGACTTCTTGAACTAAGTATGTAATTTGTGTTTTTATGTCCCTGACAAAGTTTATATAAAGTTATAAAAAATTGGCAGCTAGTTTGAAATTGAATTGACATGGTCTAGAGCAAAGAATATCCTTACATGATAATATTCTACAATGTCATTATAATTTTTGATATTTGACAACAGCATATTGAACAATTATCCCAAAGAAATTTACAAACTAATTCTTTGAATGTTTGGTAGCAATTTAAAAACAAGAAATGAAAGGAGTTAATCCTTTTCAGAAGGAATTAAGGCACTGGGAAGGCACTTGAGCATTCTTATTGGCCATTCTTGGCCTTTTTGCTGAGAAGGACCATCTTCTTACAATCCAAGTGCCCACAGCTATTGCCTGAGCTTTCAATTCAAGCTGACTTTGAAGCCTCTGGGTGGGTGGCACCATGCATTTGTCTCTCGCTCAATGGTGTGAACTGGGCCCTCTCTGGAGAATGAACCTGAGTCCCCCAAGATATGTGATCAATACCAGGACCCTGCCAGCAGGCGAGGGGATCCCAAGGCAGGTGCTGGGCATGGAGGCCATGGAGGCATAGACTACCAAGGAGATAGAACTGGACCTCATGTTACCCCAAGGATGGCTGGTGAGCCAGAGACGGGTAAGATTTCTCAGGTAAGGAACAACCTAAGACAGGCACAGTCACAAAGGGGCCATCAGGAGAGAGCCTGGAGGTCAACAGAGGTGGGGCACAGACCTTCACCCCCCCCCCCAGCCTTGCAGGGGCCTGAACTCTCACCCCTTCTGAGGGAGGGCTCCTGCCCCCACAACTGCCATATATTTAAACCGAGTCTAGCACCAGGAATGCTCAGGGCCTACTCAAGAATGCAAATAATCCTTTCCACTAATATTTACTGGATAAACTAAGATTATTGTTTGAGTATTAAATTTGACAGTAAAATAAATAGTAATCAAGTTTTCAGATTAATTTAAATTGGCCAATTAAAATAAGGGAATACCCAAGAAAATTTAAATGTAATGGACAAAAAGCTATTCCTAAAATATTAACTAAAATTTCTATTAGTAGTTCATCTCATCATAAAATTGCCTAACATGCAAAGAACCTAAAGCAGCCATATTTCTGTGCAAAAAATTAAAATTTAAAGTTACCAAGACTGCAATATAAAATTTCCAAAAGCCTCCATTAACCAAAAAAAGTTGGGGAGGACAGTGGGGTAATATCATGTAAGGAAAAATATTCTGCAAGTAAATTACATCTAGAAAATTCTTACTTCAGAAAATCAATTTCCATTTGTAATGTTAACTGCAGGACACCCATGAAAAACACACATGTTGTCAAAATAAGCCAAAGAAAAATCATTTGGGCAAAAATAAAAAGAATCCCAAGTCTAATTTACAGAAAAGATTCCTTTATTAACTTGTGGTTGAGAATATGTTTGTGTATTTTCAGAAAACTACTCCAAGACCATAGGGATTCCTGCAACAGAGAGGAATTGACAGGTCTGTTCCAACCACACAGACAGTCTAGAGACAGAAGACGCTTAGGACACCTTGCCATGCTGGCAGTCAGCAGTTGTGCGTCGCTGCATGTTGTCCCGTACAAAACCAGAGAGTGTGGGACCTGCATTGCCACCATTTGTCCACCATCCAGATATCATTGCTGACATGTACACATAAGGAACTATTTAACTTGAATCTGGGACTCAAACCTTTTTTTGTTCTCATATGTTTATCTCTAGTATGCAGATGCAAGATTTTTTAAGACAAGAAATGGGGGGAAAGAATGGATACAGAGGCAAAGAAGCATTGAACAGACTGTCAGACTTCAGTGGGAAAGCTGGGGAGAGTCGGGGGCATGGGCTATAAGAGATTGACCGAAGGACTTGTATGCATGCATATAAGCATAACCAATGGATACAAGAGACTGGGGTGGGGGCAGGTGAGGGCATGTGCTGGGGAGTAGGGGAGGCAAGGGGGAGGTCAATGGGGGAAAAAGGGGGGAACATAGGGACTACTACTTGTAATTCTTTAAACAATAAAATATATATATAATAAAATTCTGACCAACTAAAGAAAAATTAGGGGGAAAAAGAGTAAAACACCCTCTTTAATTGCATTAATGAAATTTCAATTTAGATAATTAGGAGCAAGACAGTTTCCTTTTGTTTTATCAAATTGTGTATCCTCCTGCCTTGATCAGTTTGGCTCAGTGGATAGAGCATCGGCCTGCAGACTCAGGGGTCCCAGGTTTGATTCCAGTCAAGGGCATGTATCTTGGTTGCTGGCACATACTCAGTGGGGAGCGTTCAGGAGGCAGCTGATGGATGTTTCTCTCTCATTGATGTTTCTGACTATCTCTCTACCTTCCTCTTTGTAAGAAATCAATAAAATATATACATATATTTTAAATTGTGTATCCTCCAAAATAACCATTATGAAGAAGTAATTTATGTATTTTGAGGAGTACGACAACATTTTCTAAATAAATGGAATTCTGAATACAGAATAGCCTTTTTTTTCCTGAGAGATATAATGCAAATTTTCAGGTTGCTGAGAAACTGATACCAAGGAAAGGGTTAACACAATACATATTTGTAAGTAGAGGAAAAAATATCCAAAAATAAAGTTTTCAAAATTGTTGAGAAAAACTCTTTGCTTATTTACAGGGGCCATTGGTCAAATTAAATTTTAAGTTTTAACTCATTCCCCACTTTTCCTCTGAAATGTTTCTTTGATCACACCAAATGCTTGTTCTGCCTTTTCTACAACACAATCTCTCCCCTATCCCTCACCTGTATCTTTTTCTCTCATGCCCTTCTACTGTAGGTTAAGTATGTGGCAATGTGGTATGAAGGGTAAGAACCAGAATATTGGAGCCAGCATCTGGGTCTGACAGTTGGCTACCTCATTTATCAGCTATGTGAGGGCAAATTATTTTATCTCTCTAAGTACTATTTCTTTATATGTGAAGTGGATCATAATATCTGCATTATTGGCTTGATGAGTATGTTAAATTGGCAGTTTATATCAAGTGTGAAACCAATATATTATTACTAGAGCCATTTGCATGCAAGTGTTTCTCATATAAGGCAGGGGTTAAGTTTTCTTTTTTCTTTTATTTTAATCTTCTTAATTACCTTGTCTAGTGTCCAGTAGTCACTGCTCTTAAATAAATATCAGATGAAAGAAAGAACAGAGTGAATATATAGCTGTGGTCAGAAGTGTTGTCATTGATGGCATGTGGTTCTCGCAGATTGATAGAATAATTGTTCCACTTTTTTCTCTGCATCTGTTTCTTCACGGCTTTTACTCAGTGTCCTGTTTGCTGCCTGAGCCTGAAGAACCCGAACCTGGAGAAGCTTCTAAAGTCAGTGGGCCTTCTGAAGAGAGGAGAGGGACAAGGGGACTTCACATCACCAATATCCTGTGTCCTGGTATGTTTCTATATGACTTTCCCTATGAAAACGTACAGTGTTTTTTGAGACTTTGGAACTGAGTCTATGTGATACTGACACTAGTAAAAATAATTTTACTTTAAAATTATAAACTTTAAATTTGGGAGCTAAACCTTAAATCTTAAGAAGAGAGAGCTAACAGTTTGTCCAGAGTGGAAACGACTTCTCATTCTGCCAAAAAAAGTGACTAGATGAGTATGTTTAAAGTTGAATATAGACACAATTTCAGGTGAAGAATTTTTTTGTCGATTCCTTCATCGACAATCACTCACTCAATTCCTTTAATAGGGAACCCTGTCTTATTTGTATGTAATACTCACTGCCTTGACAGAATTAGGTAAGCCAATGTAGAGATTTTAAATTGAAATTTGCCCCCTTTATCCACAAACTGTCAGCATCTTTATTTTTAAGTACTCTTGTTTTGCACAATATGTTATTAGTTTGAAGACTTTAATTAATTGGTTGTTAAAAATGGGGACTGGGGAGCTAAATGCCAGCAAGTAAATTGAAGAAATGCACCATTTCACTGCATGAGCTAGGGCTGCAGCTACTGGCCACAGGAGTTAATAAATGAACGTGCTTCTAGAGCTTGTATTTTGTTTTAAAATTGCGAATGCAAAAAAATTCCTAACTTCATGTATTATGCTAACAATTAAGGAAGACAATGACCATTATTTGACCAGCTACTGGCTTATTTGAGGTTAAACAAAATACCTTTCATAGACTCCAGATTAACTCTGCAAACATTAGTTCCTGTTTACTCATTTGCCTTTATGCATAAGCAGGGCTGTATCACACTATAAAAAGGAGTTCCCCACTCAGGAAACCCAAGATATGTCATCTTATATTTTGCATTCTGGTGAATTAGAGCCTAGGGGATGCAAAACAGAACATTAGTGAGGATTAATAGAATTTTTGAGAAAACCATCTTTATCTCTCCTCTCTCTGCCCCAGTTTTTATGTGTTAACCTACAAATTATCTTAATGTGAGTGTGTGTGTGTGTGTGTGTGTGTGTGTGTGTGTGTGTGTGTGTGTGAGTGTGTGAAATTACTAGAAGTGATGTATTATTTAGTATCTGGCTAATAGGTTGTTGATGGTAGCTTCATCTTTTTTCGAACAACCACACCATATATAAATTTCTGTAATATTGCCATGGCTTAAATTTCAAGCAGCTAAAAGATAACATGTCTTCTTAAAGTGTGTTTTCTCTAGAAAAATCAATTCAGTAGCTTTTCTGACTTTGTCAGAGGGCATTTAAACCATTTCTGGTAGTTGATTAGAGACAGATTAACAAACTTATTTTAAAAAGTGTTCTGTTACCTCCCACACAGTGTGATTTTTGCAGTTACTTTGTCCATGTCTGCATCTAATAAATAAGAGTTAACAGATGATTCTGCTAGTTACTTCCATATTGGAGTCATATTAGACACTGTAGTGAACAGAAAACCCAAGGCCCTACCTCTTACTGTTTGACTGGAGCACCATGACTGAAATCGGAGGAAGAATGGCCCTGAGAGTGAGGCATTTTACCCAACATCATGGCTCTGCATAAAGAGCACCAGACATAAAGTAAGTCTGTAAACCACATAGTTTGTCCATTTTGTAAAATGAATACTGTAGACTTAGGCACTCCAATTCAAGACCTCATGAAAAGTGACCATAAAATGAATTAAATGAACATACTTCTGGAATTATTTTTAAGAATTAAGTAAGATAAAGTAAATCATTGTCATTGTTAGACCCTTATAGCAAGGCCAATGGGTCAGGTACAGAAACTCACCAGGGTAGAAAGCCACAGGTGCGTAGCAAGGGGCAAAACTAAGAAAACAAGAACCCACTCCCAGGGTAACCTATCCTCTCTTAGCATATCACTGGTCATGTGGTTTGAACCTCTAATCTTTTCCTCCATAAAGATAGATTCTAGGGCTCAGTTGTATTTCAGCTCCAGGCCCAGAAAAGCTGCAAAACCAGATAAGTGACTGCATGGCTGCTTCAGGATCTGCTGCATTGAATAATGACCCTCTGCCCTGACATCAACCAATCACTGGAGACCATGACCCAAAAAGAGCACACCTGAAAAGCTAATGAATATTCTATTAACAACCTCCCCCTAGAAACCCCCCTAAGATTTCCACCTGCAAGAAAGATATAAATACACTCAGGACAATGCCTGGGCTATTCCCCCACAGGCACGTAGCTCCTAACCTCTAAGGGACCCCATGAGACTTGCAACTATGGAAACAATGGGCAATGGCAGTTCATCCCATGCTAACCACTCAAACCTGTCTCCAAGGCTCCCTTTTCTCTGTGTAACCTTTCCCTTTGGATATCCCATATCACATCCCTTTTTCCTTAAATAAATTTAATTCTCTTTAATCACCATCTAAGATGGCTAGTTAGCCTGCCTGCACACTGCAGATTTTAACCTTTCAGTCATGTCCTATGCTTTCACTGAAATAAAAATATATTTATCTATTTATTGCTTATTGATATGGTCACATTCTGAAGGTACTTTTTTTGGTTGTAAATTGCTAAGAAAACAACTGATATTCAAGAGTTTGATTTTTTCCCCCTAAATGTATTAACTATTGCCCCCAATTAACCATTCTATGAGTTAACTCACTATTTACTCTCACACTAAGACTGGCAAAATATTTTTCCCAATTTAATTTAACCAAGCACACTAATGTAATTGTCTTATTCTCCAGTGTTTCAGTTAGCAGCAGCAGTTCTTGGTTAAGTCAAAGCTATTATATTCATAAGTTGTCATAAATAACAATTCATTGAGAAGAACATGGGTCATAAACATAAAGAATATAATATAAAAGACAGTGTCAAATATATGTTGCTTCATTTCTGTTCAAATAGTCTGGATAGCCTGTTAAGATGCTTCAATTTCCTATAATAGAGAGTGAAATGAACATTTTTCTACAAAACATGTCCCTCTTGGTTATTTAATGTAGCAGAACAACAGCAAAATGAAATGCCAGCAGAATGTCTGATAATTTTTTACTGAGGGCACAGGGAAGTTAGGATGAAATGTAGGACTCTTCCAGGTAACAGTAAAACATATTTACAGCTTTCCAGGCCCACCTCAAGATTCACTATTATTTATCAAAAAATCTCTTCCATTTTCAAAAACCCTAGAAAGACTTCTTTGGACTATAAACAAAGGCCATATTATATCTTTGACTGAAGCTTGTTAAGTGGCTCATGAATAATACTAAATGCATCCTCCCCATAAATCTCCTTGATGTAAGACTACTGTTACCCAACCACCAACTTCATTGACATTCATCATAAACTTGGAAGATGGGAAATTTGCAACATTCATCCTAAATAACAACTTCCCATAGATATGATTTCTTAAAAAGAAAAAAATACAGGAACCCCCAACCCCTTCTTTTTGTCTTAAGCACAATGAGTTGGGCAGACTTCTAATATTCTTTGGACTGATCCTTTAGAACAATAATTTAAGGTAATGAGCTATTGTAAAATAGGAATTTTTAGAGGTGAAATAGGCAGGTTTAGAACATTTTAAAAATTAAGAGTCCATGGTGAAAAAACACAGAGCTATGGAGCAGAGGTTACATTTCCATAACATAAGGGAGCCAGGTGCAGTTATATTTCCATTAGACAAGAGAGAAACAACAGTCCATTTACATAAGACAAGGAAACTAGGAGTAACAAAAGGTTTATCTTCACAAAATAAAGAAGGTGGAAGAAAGCCCAGAGGAAATAGGAGGACAATGAGGGAGGAGAGCCTCACCTGTCCCAGGTGATGTTTGAGTTCAGATGTTACTATTGCAACCAAATCAGAGGGAATACTGACCAATCAGAGGGAATATCAGGACACAGAAACTGCAGCCTTCATAAACCAGGGAAAAGGGGACCTCAGTGGGACTCTTCTCCCTCCCCAAGTGGAAGTCTGTGCTGTGAGATTACTTCCCCTTCCTCACCTGGGAGTCTACTTGTTCTTCAATAAGTTTCCACCTTTGCTATCCCATCCACCTTTGAATTTATTGTTTGACTCCAATGGACAAAGAATCCAGGAAATCATCTAGTCCAAAAATCCTGTATCAATTGGAACTTGCATTTGCAATATTATTTCATTCAAGAGTATCTACAAAGAACTGAGTGCTGTGAAATCTATTTCAGAGCATTTAGGCTTTTTATTTTTTAACTTTTTAAAAAAGAAAACCACAAATAACACCTTTAGATGTCTATACAAGTTGGCAACAACTTGTAGATGTTCTTTCTAAAGAACACCTATTTTTGATGACCTACTTGTGGCAAAAATAAAAAGAAATGAATGGCAAGTAGGATAGGATCTGGTGCATCTCAGAGATGTCGCCTGTGCTGAGAAAGGGAGTTATAAGAGAAATCACATATTTAAGGTCTCTGTCACTAACAAGATTTAGTGTTAAGTTCAGTGTCTGAGTATTGAAGGAATATTCCTTGCCTTTTTTTATTACAGTGTATTTATCATGTAAAACAGTATCATTTCAATAGGAAATGTATTTATTTAATAACTCACAAAATATTTGACCCTCATGGTAAGCGTAAGCAACATGAACACTTTCAGTAGGCCAAAAAAGAGAATGAGTATTTAAAATGTGTCTCATTTACTGTCCTGTGATTTAGAGAACAGGGAAACACTTTTTATAAATATATATATTTTTTCATTGTTGATAGTATTGCTATCTCCCATCCTCCCTTTATTTTCTTCCTTCCAGTCCCTACCCCCCTACCCTAGGTCTTCACCACCCTATTGCCCTTGCCCATGGGCTATGCATATCCTATATAATAAAAGCCTAATATGCTAAGTGTCTAGTCATCCATTCAACTAATCAAAGCTTAATATGCTAACGATATCCTAAAAGAGATCAACTGCTCACTATGATGTGCACTGACCACCAGGAGGCAGATGCTATGACTGGTAAGTTAGTTTGCTGCTGGGGTCTTGCCAATCAGGACTGAGCAAGACATGCCCTGGAGCTCTTGTCTGGTCCCTTCCCAGGTGGCCAACCTCCCACATCCATCTCTGATCCAATTGCAGACCAGTGGGGTCCCTCACACTGGCCTGTGCCCTCTCACAATCCAAGACCTCTCAGGAATGTTGGAGAGCCAGTTTCAGTGGGATCCTACAGGCCAGGCTGATGGACCTTACTGGTGCACAAATTCATGCACTGGGCCTCTACTCTTATATACTAAAAGTCTAATATGCAAATTGTCCCCACAGGTAGAATTCAACTAAACTGAGAGTTAGATGTGTGCTGACCACCAGGGGGTGGCACCAGAAATGGCAGGTGTTGGTGACATGGTGCTGGCAGCAGGTGGAAATGGAGATGCTGCCAGCCCTGATGGGTCCCAACAAGAGCAGGACTGCAGTGGGGTGGTAGAGCAGGTGAGTGCCAAGCAAAGGTGGGTATGATTGCCCCACCAATCACCCCACAGATTGGCCCTGATTGCTGGCCAGGCCTAGGAACCCTACCTGTGCACAAATTTTATGCACTGGGCTTCTAATCCTATCTAATAAAAGAGTGATATGCAAATTGACCATACCTCCGCTGCACCCACAAGCCACACCCACAAGTCATATCCACAACCTAATCAGGAGTTATATGCAAATAAACCCAACCAAAATGGCTGTGGCCACTGAGAGCAGGAGGGAGGCTTATGTTTCCCTGGCAATGGAGGAAGCCAAGCTTTCCACCTGCCCTTGCCAGCCTTGGCCAGGGCAGAGCATGGCGATCAAAGTGAGCTGGGGGTCCCCACCCAGGGCCCGAGCCTCAGAGCCTTGAAACCTTGTCCAGAGGTTTGCACGCTTGGCAAGGGGTGGAGCGGGGCAATTGCAGTGCACTGGGGCTTCCCTGGCCAGGCCCCAAGCCTCTGCCAGAGGCTTGCGGCCTTGGCCGGTGGTGGAGCAGGGCAATTATAGGGACCTGGGGGTCCCCTGCCCAGGGCCCAAGCCTCTGCCTTGGTTGGGGGAGGAGCAGGGCAATTGCAACAAGCTGAGGGTCCACTGCCCAGGGCCAGAGGCTTTAGGCCTTGGCAGGGATGGAGCCTGAGATCAGAGGAGATAGGTGTGAACTGTAGAGGAAACACCTTTTCTGACTGCTTATTGGCTAAGCTCCCTGTATGCCACTGGTAATATTCTTAGTAACTTGGGTATAAGAATCCAAAAAAAATAATAATAATCTAGGGTTTTTCCACCACACACCTGCTAAAGGGCTAAGAAATGTCATATCCTCCCCTAGACAGTTTGGCTCAGTGGATAATGCCTAGGTTTGCCAACCACAGGGTCCGAGTTAGATTCTGATCAAGGGCATGTACATATGTTGCAGGCTCCTCCCTGGTTAAGGCCCAGGTCAAGGCTCATGCAAGAGGCAACCAATCAAAGTGTTCCTCTCACTTTGATGTTTTTCTCTTTCACTTTCTCTTCCACAATCTCTAAGAATCAATGGAAACATATCCTCAGGTGAGGATAAAAATAATAAAGAAATGTCATATCCTGTAAAAGACACATCTTGAAAATGCCTAAAAGATATCATTTTTTCATGGTGAAGGGACCAGAATCCGTGTTGATGAAAACACTTTGGTGGCTGTGGTGACTGGCAGTGGCTGCAGCAGTGGGGTGATGGGGCTCGTGCCTTTTCCTGATCAGCCCGGTTACCTCCCATAAAAGGAGCACAGACTGTGGCTTAGGCCCACTGGCCATGGGGATTGGGCCTAAGTCATCAGTAGGACTTCCCCTGAGGGCTCCCAGTATGTGAGAGAGGACAGGCTGGACTGAGGGGACCCCCCTCTCAAGTGACCGAATTTCATGCATTGGGCCCCTAGTAAGTATATAAGTTCTTTTGCTTATCTCTTCTCATCACCCCACTCCCACATCAAGGTATGTCAATGAAGGTTAGGAAAACATTTTAATACCTACAAAATGATTGTTGTGTTGTGGGTCTTTCCAGGAAAATAAATAAATGTGCTCTTCAGGCTGTGACTATTTGCATAGGAAAGTGACTTTCTGAGTGCCTCAGTCTTAGTACTTCTTCACAGTGAATGTAAATTGAGCTCTGGCTTTTTATTTGGACAGGTGCATATCAGCCTCCAGTTGTATATGCAGATAACTTTGATTAATCCTTCCAGAAGTCAGACAATTTCACTATTAGTGTTCTGTAAACTATAATATTTTAGAGTAAAAAGAAGGCTTCAAAATTTAATGTTTTTACTTTAACAACTTAAAATAACAATTAAAATATATGCTAACACCAAAAGTATTAAATTAACCAACATAGAATTATTTTATTGTTGGTAAGTATTTCTAAATCTGGGGGTTTAGGTGGTTTAAGTAGAATTATTTAAGAATACATTTGAATCATGTCAATATTCTCCTTCTTATTGTTGTGGTTGTTATTTATTGTCACTAAGGGAATTTATGGATATTACAAGATTATACATTATTTATTGGAATTAGTGGTTGACAAGAGGACTATATTTAGTTCAACAGGAAATAATTCTCAGGCATTTGTCCTCATACTGACCATAGGTGGTGATTAATACTTAATTTAAATTACAAATCGATAGTGTTTGTATAATTCTATGAGAAAAATATATTTTAGAAAATTGAACATTTTTGTTTAATCAAATAACTTACAGAATTACAAATCAAATAGACTAAGTAAATTACAGAATCATAAATAAAAGAACAATAATTATACCTTCTAGCTCCCTTTCTTAAAAAAAAAAAACAAAAACAAAAACAAAAAACAACAACAACAACAACAAAAAAAAAAAACTGGTTCAGGAGAAGTGTTCCAAACTTATGCTTGCAGGCAATGGAGATCATATTATACATCATTAAACAAGTATGTCAAACTTGACATGAAATGTCAGCTGCATTCCAAAATAAAAGACTATTTTGTTGATATAGCTATAACATATATGTTTTTCTTCCTACAGAGCAACTTTTTCTTTATTAAATATAATAAAACTGTGGAAGATAATTTCCTCAAGAAACTTAAGATATATATATAGTGCATATTTGAATATTAACACGACAAAAGCAAACAATTTGCTTATTGCATTGTCTTCTTAGTGTTTTTTTGTGAATGCATGTACAATATATGCATGAATATAGATGGTTTCATATACATTGTAACCTTTGGTAAGTTATTTACCTGGAAATGGTGAGGATGTCATTAAGAGCACTATAACTGGATAGTGTGTATGTACCATCAATAACAGCTAATAAATTGACACAACAAAGGTTTTTTGGCCTGGCCAGCGTGGCTCAGTGGATAAACATTGTCCTATGAACCAGAATTTCATGATTCAATTCCCAGTCAGGGCACATGCAGGGGTTGAAAGCTCCATCCCCAGTGTGAGGTGTGTAGGAGGCAGCCAATCATTGATTCTCTCTCATTATTGATGTTTCTGTCTCTCTTCCCCTCCACCTTCCTCTCTCTCATCTCAATAAAAACACATTTAAAAAAAAAAATGTTTTCTTAGAGTAAGAGATGGCTTGTTTTTGTGGTTTTTTTTTTCTGCAAAGATCAGATAGTCAATATTTTAGACTCTGAGGCCACCTAGTCTCTGTTGCAAGCATAGGCAATCATAAACAATCCATATATAAAGGAGTATTACTCTGCTCCAACAAAATTTTATTTATGGACACTGAAATTTAAATTTCATGTAATTTTTACATCACAAAACATTGTTCTTCTTTCAATTTTTGTCAACTATTTAAAAATACGAAAACCATGCATATCCAGTGAGATGTACAAGTCAAAACCAAGCACTAGGCTGGATTTGACCAGTTTGCCAAACCCTGTCCTTAAGAAATGTTTGGAAAGTAAAGGTTCCGGGATTCTTGGAGAACCAAGATGGCAGCATAGGTAAAACACCTATCTTGCCATCATACTTAACAATTTTAATACTACAACTTAACGAAAGAACAAACACCTTCCAGAATCACCAGAAAGCTCGCCGAGTGAAAATTCCATGAATAAAAATGAAGATAAGACACTGTGACCCGGAGGAGCAGTGGCGGACAGCATTGAGATTCGCATGGAGAGAGGTTTGGAGCACGCTCCAGCAGAGAGGGCGGGCGGCTGAAAACCGGCCAGTTTTCTCGAACGGGGAGACAAAGACGTCCCACTGGACTGATTCTCCAGCTCTGGGCGAAGTCCAGGGAACCCACTATCACACGGGGTGAAAACTGAACTGTGGGAGGGCACGCCGAAACTCGGGCGCTGCAGGGGTCTGCTGGCTTGTGGAGAAGGCAGCTTGCATGCAAACAGCTTGGCTGCGTTACCCGGCAGAGAACACTCTGCGACTTGCTTTCTTATTCAGAAAACCATCAGACTGTTTGTTTTATGACCCTGGGTGAGACATTGGGCGCGCAGAGTCATTTGGAGAGAGTCTGAATTCCCCGGCAGCCGGTGGAGCTCCACAGCGGCTCTCTCTCAGAGGTGCTGGCAGCCATTGCCCCTGGCACAGAGTCCCTGGGGCCGCATAGGGCGGAGCTAACACTGTCTGCTTGGCCCGGAGATCCGCCCATCCAACCTGAGCACAGCTGAGCTTCACAGACAATTGGCCTGGAGGTCAGCCCTCCAAGTGCTAACAATGATTAACCTGAGCTTAACTTCAGCAAGACTGTGCAACCCATATCCATCTCAGGTAACTGGGGAGGTTGAGCCACTGTCCCTAGTAGGAAGTCTACCACACAAAGCTAATTGACCAACTCAGGGAAGCAGCCACCATGCAGAGACATGGAAAGAAATCAGATGTGAAAGAAATGGAGGAAAAAAAACAACTGGACATGGAATTCAAAACCACGGTTATAGGGTTTTTCAAGAGGATCTAACAAAAGGTCGAGGCCTATAAGGAAATAAGTGAGACCGACAAGGAAATGAATGAGTCCTACAAGGAAATGAACGAGACCTTCAAGGAAATGATCAAGACCAACGTGGAAATGAAGGAGACTCTCAAGGATATAAAGGAGACTATCAAGGATATGAAAAAGGACCAACCAGAAATTAAGCATACACTGACTGAAATAAAAAATATTAGACAAAGACCTAAAAGTGCTCTGGAGCACCCCAAGGACCAAGTTAAAGATTTGAAATACAAAGAGGGAAAATCCACTCAGCTGAAAAAGCAAGAAACCAAAAAAAATCCAAAATATTGAAGATAGTGTAAGGGGCCTCTGGGACAACCTCAAGCATACCAACATCAGAATTATAGGGGTGCCAGAAAAAGAGAGAGAGCAAGACAATGAAAACCTATTTGAAGAAATAGTGACCGAAAACTTCCCACACCTGGTGAAAGAAATTGACTTAGGAGTCCAAGAAGCGCACCGAACTCCAATATATAGGAACTCTAGGAGGACCACACCAAGGCACATCATAATTAAAATGCCAAGAGCAAAAGATAAAGAGAGAATATTAAAAGCAGCAAGATAGAAACAGTTGGTTACCTATAAGGGAGCACCCATACGATTGTCAGCGGATTTCTCAACAGAAACGATGCAGGCCAGACGGGAGTGGCAAGAAATATTCAAGGTGATGAATAGCAAGAATCTACAACCAAGATTACTCTATCCAGCAAAGCTATCATGCATAATTGAAGGTCAGATGAAGTGCTTCGCAGATAAGAAAAAGCTAAAGGAGTTCATCACCACCAAACCAATACTATATGAAATGCTGAAAGATATTCTTTAAGAAGAGGAAGAAGAAAAAGATAAAAAGTGTAAATTAGGAACAACAAATACACATCTATCAACAAATGAATCTAAAAACTAAGTGAATTAATAAGCTGATGAACAGGATAAACTGGTGAATATAACAGAATCACGGACATAGAGAGGGAATGGACTGACAAGTCTTGGGGAGAAAGGGGTTGTGGGAAGTGCAGCAAGAGACTGGACAAAACTCATGCAACTATGGGAGAGGACAGTGGAGGGGGGTTAGGGAGGGGTGTGGGATGGGTACCAGGTGGAGGGGAACTATAGGGGGGAAAACAAAGGGGAACAATGTAATTAATATACTGAACAATAAAAATAAAAAAAAGAAATGTTTGGACAAAATTTGCTCTGTAATTCAGTTCATTATATATTAATTTTGGTGTAATATTTTGTTTGTCTTGAATAATCAGTTTATACATTTCTTCAGACTAAATTTCTGAAATTTATACATACATATCTCTCTTTTGAGATGGGAGAGGCTAGTAGAAAAGAAGAGGTGAGAATGTAAGCTTCTTGCAGTAAAAAAATCAAGAAGGCAAATCTACCTGAATTTTTATTTTTCCAAACAAAAGTTGTATTCTGATTTTTGAGGGTCTCTCAATGATGATGTGAAACCTTCTGGAGAAATGGAAAAATAATGCCTTCTCTTTGTGGCTTCTGTTAAGCAAATTTACATAATCAGAGTAGAATGCAGACTAATAGTCAGTACATTAGTTCTAAAACTGTAATATTGAAGTAAATGTTTATTTTTAGAAAAAGGTATTAAAATTGATAAATATCCTATATATTAAAGAGGTAATGTGCAAAATGACCATCACACCCTCACACAAGATGCCCCTCCCTCCCTCTAATGTGGTCACAGGATGACCTGAAAGGGAAGGCAGTTCTGGGTAATCAAGCCAGCAGAGGAGAGCAGTTCTGGGAAATCAGGCCAGCAGGGATGAAAGTTAGGGGTGATCAGGCCAGCAGGGAAGGGCAATTGGGGTTGACTTTGCCTGCAGGGGCAGGGGGAATAAGGGGAGACCAGGTCTGCAGGGGAGGGCAGATAGGGATGACCAGGTCAACAGGGAGGCCAGTTGGGGATAATTGAGCTGCCAGGGGAAGATAGTTGGGGGCAATCAGACTGGCAGGCAGGCAGGCAAGCGGTTGGGAGCCAGTAGTCCCAGATTGTGAGAGGGATGTCCGACAGGTCCCAGATTGGAGAGGGTGCAGGTTGGGCTGAGGGACACCCCCCAACCTCAGTGCATGAATTTCATGCACTGGCCTCTAGTTAATAATAACCTTAAACATAATGGATTAAATACTCTAATCAAAAGACATAGGGGAGCTGAATAGATTAAAAAAAAAAAACATGACCCATGCTGTCTACAAGAGACCCATTTCAGAAGAAAGGACCCACATAAACTGAAATTGAAAAGATGAAAATATTTTTTCAGGCAAATGGAAATGAAAAAAGAAGAAGCTTGGGTAGCCATACATATATCTGACAAAATAAACCTCAAAGAGAAGGTTATTACAAGAGATAAGGAACACCACTGCAGAAAACTAAATTGATTAATAAAATAAGAGATTATAACTCTGTGAAACCTATATGCACCTAATACAGGGGCATTCAAATACATTAAATAATAAAAACTAAAAACTTCTGGAAGATATCAAGGAGAGATTGACAGCAATACAATCTTAGAAGGGGACTTTAATACCCCCCTGACATCACTGGATATATCTTATAGACAAAAAATCAACAAGGCAACAGCAACCTAAATGACATACTAGATCAGATGGAATTAATTGACACCTTTAGAACATTTCACCGCAAAGCTACATAATGTACATTCTTCTCAAGTACACATGGGACATTTTCAAAGACAGACTACATGTTAGGACAAGCTAAGTCTACAAATTCAAGAATATTGATATGACACTAAGCATCTTCTCAGACCACAATGCCATGAAATTAGAAGTTGGATACAATAATAATGCTCAAAAACAATCAAATACATGGAGGCTAAGTAACATGCTATTAATCAATGAATGGGTTACAAAAGAGATAAAAATAAAAACTAATAACATTCTGGAAATTAATGAAAACACAAAAGCCCAAAATCTATGGGACACAATGAAAGTAGTCCTGAGAGGAAGTTCATATCACTACAGCCCTACCTCAAGAAACAACAAAAACTGGTAAATAATAAAGAGCAGAGTATAAATAAATGACATAAATAATAATAATGATATTAATAATAACAACAATAATGAGAAAAACAATTATAATAATACAAATGTTCAAAAAAAACAAGAGATGGTTCTTTGAAAAGATAAACAAAATTAATGAACCTCTAGCCAAACTTACTAAGAAATAAAAAAGAGGATCCAAATAAACAAAATCAGAAATGAAAGAGATGAAATAACCCTGGTCCCACTGAAACACAGAAACACAAATGTTCATAAAATAGTACTATGAGCAACTTTATTCCAACAAATGTTCCAACCTGGATGAAATAGACATATTCCTAGAAAAATATAACCTTCAAAAGCTCAATCAGAAAGACTCATAAAAAGTGAATAGGCCAATGACTACTGATGAAATTTAAAACAACTTCCAGCAAACAAAAGCCCTGGTCCAGACAGTTTCACGGAGGGTTGTACCAAATACTCAAAGAAGAACTAACACCTATCATTCTCAAACTATTTCAAAAAAATTCAGGAGGAAAGAACACTTTCAAGCTCTTTTTATACAGCCAGCATTATCCTAATTCCAAAACCAATAAAGACACTACAAAGAAAGAGAACTATAGGCAAATAACCCTGATGAACATTGATGCCAAAATTCCCATCAAAATTTTAGCAAGTCAGATGCAGTAATATATTACAAAGATCATACACTATGACCAAATGAGATTTATTCCAAGGATGCAAGGCTGGTATAATCTTTGCAAATCAATAAATGTGACTCAGCACATTAACAGATTCCAAGACAAATCATATTATCATATAAATTGATGCAGAAAAAGCATTAGACAAAATCCAAAACCCTATTTTGGTAAAGATTCTCAACAAAGTGGAAACAGGGGTATCATATCTCAACATCATAAAAGCCTTATATGATAAACCTACAGCCAACATTATACTCAACTAGAGGCTCGGTGCATGAAATTCTTGCATGGGGGGTGCCCCTCAGCACAACCTGCAGCTTCTACAATCCAGGACCTCCTGAGGGATGTCCAACTGCCTGTTTAGGCCAGGTAGGATCAGGCCTACACAGGCAGTTGGACATCCCTCTCAAAATCCAGGACTGCTGGCTCGCAACTGCTTGCCTACCTGCTTTCCTGATTGTTCCTAACCACTTCTGCCTGCCAGCCTAATCACTCCCTAACCACCTGCCAGCCTGATTGATGCCCAACTGCTCTTCTGCCAGACTGTTTGCCCCTAACTGCCTTTCCCTGAAGGCCTGGTTTAGTCTCCAACATTTATAAGGAACTTATACGACATATTTCACAGACCTAGAACAAATTCTCCTAGGATATCATAGTTCAATTCCCAATCAGGGCACATGCTGAATTGTGGGCTTTATCCCCAGTGTAGGGCATGCTGAAGGAAGCCAATTAATTATTCTTTTTCATCATTGATGTTTCTATCTCTTTCTTCCACTCCCTTCCTGTCTAAAATCAATAAAAATATACTTTAAAAATATTGGAGGCTATATTCTAGTGGAGGTAAGATGACAAAAGTAAACCTCATGCAAGTAGTCTTCCCTCATCTGAGGAGTAGCAGTCACATGCAGCCCGCCCCCATCCCAAGAACAGCAGCTGCATGAGCTGCCCTCCCCTGCCCAAGGAGCAGCAGTCCTGTAAGCGCCTTGACCCCAACTGAAAAGCAGCAGCTGTGCAACTAGCCCACCCCTCTCCATAGGAACAACAGCCATGCTAGTAGCCCAACAGCAACAGTCAGAGGAGCCATTACTCTGGCAAGCAGCCATGCAAGCAGCACCCACCCTAGGAGACACCACCAACTGAGGAGCAGCTGTTGCTGCTGTGACTGCCTGAGAAGCAACCACCACCTGAGTAGCCACTGCTGCCTAAGGATCAGCCCCTGCAGGACTCACTATCTAGATCCTTTAGTGAGAACAAAAAAAATGGGGAGACAAAGAAACCCCCAAAGAAAATAAAAGGAAGAATCACCCCCCCAAAAAAAGAGCTAAGTGAAACAGAGGCATACAATATGTCAGAAAAAAGAATTCAGAATAAGGGTCATGCAGTTCATAAACAAGATGGATGAAAAAAATCAACAACTTATGTAAGAATTAAGAGAAAATAAAGAGTGACATAGCCATTACAAAAAAAAAGACTATGGAAAGTTTCAACAGTGAACTAGGAGAAGCAGAAGACCGAATTAGTGAATTAGAAGGCAGGGAAGCAAAACACACCTAAACAAAACTGTATTTGGAGAAAAAATATTAAAGGCAGGAGGAGAGCCTAAGGTAGATGGGGCAACATGAATGAAGCAATATATGAATAACAAAGTTTCCAGAATGTCAGGAACAGTACAAGGTTTAGAAAACCAATTTGAACAAATAATCTCAGAAATCTTCCTTGAATTGGGGAAGAAAAAAAAACACACAAGCATAGAGAGTCCCAAAGAAGATGAACTCAAAAAGACTCACAGCAAGACATGTTGTAATTATGATTGCAAACATTTAGGAAAAAGAGAATCTTAAAGGCTGCAAGAGAGACAGAAAGCTATATAAAGGGAATCTCCCATTATATTATCAAATTACTAGTGGCCCGGTGCATGAAATTCATGCACATGGGGATGGTCCCTCAGCCCAACCTGCCCCCTCTCACATACTGTGAGCCCTTAGGGGATGTCCAACTGATGGCTCACCCCCAGCCTGCCCATGGCCTAAAGACTCTCCAGCGGCTTTAAGCCCTGGGCACTCAGCCATCTCTCTGCTCAGCTCAGCTCCAGCTGCCTGTGACCACCCGGCCCCAGGGGCTGGGTGCTCACCTTTGCTCCTGTGCCCCACCCACGTGCCCCACCCACTTGCCCCCCCCCCCCCGCTGCCTTTAAGCTCAGGCAGCGGTGCTCCTGTGCTCACCCTGCCCCATACCCCAGCCGCCTCTATGCTCGGGCAGTCAGGGCACCGTGGTACTCACCACTGCTACTGCTACATCTCCACCCCCAGGGCCCAGCCCTCGCGCCTTTCAGCCCTGCTTCTCGGACACGCCCCCTGCTCCTGATTGGCTGGTAGCATAGCCAATCAGGAGCCAAAGTAAGGTCACATTTGCATGTTACTCTTTTATTAGATAGGATTTTAAACAGAAACACATCAGGCCAGAAAGAAATGGAAAGAAATATACAAAGTGATGCAAAGCAAGGGACTGAATCCAAAAATACTCTATCCAGCAAGGCTATCAAACAATATTGAAGGGGAAATAGGGAGCTTCACAGGGAAAAAGAAGCCTAAAGGAGTTTATCACTACCAAGAAAGCAATGCAAGAAATGCTAAAGGGACTGGTATTAAAATAAGAAATGAAAGGGGCCGAGACCGGTTTGGCTCAGTGCATAGAGCATCAGATTGTGGACTGAAGGGTCCTGGGTTCGATTCCGGCAAGGGCATGTACCTTGGCTGCGGGCACATCCCCAATAGGGGGCGTGCAAGAGGCAGCTGATCGATGTCTCTTTCTCATCGATATTTATGACTTTCTATCCCTCTCCCTTCTGCTCTGTAAAAAATCAATAAAATATATTAAAAAAAGAAATGAAAAGGGAAGAAGAAATACAGAAACAAAAATAAAAATGACTACAAACAAATACTTACGAATAATAACTTTAAATATAAAAGGACTAAATGTTCCAATCAAAAGACATTGAGGGGCTGAATGGTTAAGTAAACATCACCCATATATATGCTGTCTACAGGAAACCCACCTTAGAACAAGGGATTCACACAGACTGAAAGTGAAGGGATGGAGAAAATATCTTCAAGGCAAATGGAAATGGAAAAAAAAAGCTGGGGTATCAATAGTTATATCTGACAAAATACACTCCAAAGCAAAAGCAACAACAAGAGATAAGGAGAGCCAATTTAAAATGCTAACAGGATCAATAAAACCAGAGAATATAACCATGGTAAACTTATATGCACCCAATGCAGGGGTACCCAAATACATAAGAAAACTGGAAGATGTCAGGGAGATGTTGACAACAATATAATCATAGTAGGGGACTCTAATTCCCCACTGACATTACTGGATAAATTATCTAGACAAAAAATCACCATGTAAACAACAATCTTAAATGACCCACTATATCAGATGAACTTAATTGACAGCTTCAGATCATTTCATCCCAGAGCCACAGAATATACATATAGTTCAAGTATACATGGGAAATTTGCAAAGATAGACCACATATTGGGTCACAGGCAAAGTCTCCGCAAATTCAAGAATATTGAAATCATATCAAGCATCTTCTCAGACCACTATGGCATAATAATAGCAGTAAACTACAATAAAAGCAATAAAAAATTCAAACTCTTAGAAGCTGAATAACATGCTATTAAACAATGATTGGGTTACTGAAGAGATCAAAGAAAAAATTGAAAACATCATGGAAACAAATGACCATGTAAAAACAAACAAACAATCCAAATCTTGGGACACAATAAAAGCAGTCCTAAGAGGGAAGTTTATACTTCCATAGTCTGACCTCAAAAAACAAGAAAAATTGGTAATAAATTATCTAACTCTACAACTTAAAGAATTAGAAAGAGAGAAACAATAAAAGCCCAAAGTGAGCAGAAGGAAGGTGATAATAAAGAGCAGAGCAGAAATAAATGACATAGAGATCAAAAACTATAATGATAATACAAAAGATCAATGAAATCAAGAGTTGGTTCTTTCAAAGGATAAACAAGATTGATGAACCTCTAGCCAGATTCACAAAGGAGGAAAGAGAGAGGACCCAAATAAACAAAAACAGAAATTAAAGAGGAGAAATAACAACAGACCCCACAGAAATACAAAGGATTGTGAAAAAATACTATGAACAACTCTATTTTAACAAATTAGACAACCTAGAGGAAATGGAAATATTCCTAGAAAAATACAACCTTCCAAAACTCAATGGGGGAGAGTCTAAAAATCTTAATAGACCAATAACTAAGAAGAAAATTGAAGCAGTCATCAAAAAGCTTCCATCAAATAAAAGCCCAGGGCCTTATGGCTTCACAGGGGAGTTTTATCAAACATTCAAAGAAGTATTAAAACTTTTCCTCCTCATACTATTCCAAAAAATTCAAGGGGAAGGAACACTTCCAAGCTCAATCTATGAATCCACAATTACCCTAATACCAAAACCAGATATAGATACCACAAAGAAAGAGAATTACAGGACAAGCTAGCCTAATGAACATAGATGCCAAAATCCACAACAAAATTCTAGCAAACTGGATACAGCATGAGATCAGAAAGATCATACTCCATGACCAAACAATATTTACTCTGGGGATGCAAAGATGGTACGATATCTGCAAATCAATAAATGTGATACATCACATAAACAAATTGAGAGATAAAAATCACATAGTCATATTAATTGATGCAGAAAATGCATTTGACAAAATCCAACACCCTTTCTTGATAAATATCCTCAGCAAAGTGAGAATAGAAGGATCATACCTCAACACAGTAAAAACCTTATATAAAAAATCTACAGCCAACATTATACTCAATGGGAAAAATTTACTACAATTTCCTCTAATAACAGAAACAAGACAGGGATGCCTTCTTTCACCACACCTGTTCAACATAGTATTGGAAGTCCTAGCCATAGCAATTAGACTAGAAGAAGAAATAAAAAGTATCCAAATTGGAAAACAAAACATAAAACTGTCCTTATTTGCATATGTCATGATACTATATATAGTAAACCCTAAACACTACATCAAAAAATTATTAGACTTAATAAATGAATTCAGCAATGTAGGAGGATAAAAAATTAATTCCAATATATCTATGGCATTTTTATATGTCAGTAATGAACTTACAGAAAGAGAGATTAATAAAGCAATCCCATTTACCATTGAACCAAAAAGAAATTAGGATGCCTTGGAATAAACTGAACTAAAGAGGTAAAAAACCCATATTCTGAAAACTACAGGACACTTAAAAAAGAGAAGACATAAACAGATGGAAGATGATACCATGTTCATGAATTGGTAGAATCAACATCATTCAAGTGTCCTACTATCCAAAGCAATCTATAGATTTAATTCAATTCTCATTAAAATACCAACGACATATTTCACAGACCTAGAACAAATTCTCCAACATTCATCTGGAATAAAAAAGGACCTCAAATAACTGCAGCAATCCTGAGAGAGAAGAACAAAGTAGAAGAATCTCAATACCATATATCAAGCTGTATTACAAAGCCACTATTCTCAAAACACCCTGGTACTGGCAAAAGAACAGACATATAGACCAGTTGAATAGAACAGAGAACCCAGAAATCAGCCCAAACCACTATGCTCAATTAATAATTGACAAAGGAGGCGGGAGCATAAAATGGAGTCAAGACAATCTCTTTAATAAATGGTGTTGGGAAAATTAGATACATGCAAAAAAAAAAGAAAGAAAGAAAGAAACTAGACCACCTACTTATATCATACACAAAAATAAACTCCAAATGAATAAATGTAAGATGGAAAACCATACAAATATTAGAGGAATACATAGGCAGTAAAATCTCAGACATATGCTGAAGCAATATCTTTAATGATACAGATCCTAGGGCAATGGAAACTAAATAGAAAATAAACAAATGTGACTAGATTAAAACAAAAAACTTCTGCATAGCAAAAAATAAACAAACAAATCATCAACAAAACAACAAGAACACCCCCTGTATAGGAGAACATATTTGCCAATGTTATCACCAGTAAGCGTTTAATCTACAACATTTATAGGGAACTTATACAACTTAACAAAAGGAAGATAAACAACTCAATCAAAAATGGGCAACAGATCTAAATAGATACTTTTTTGAATGAGGACATAAGCAAGGCCAAGAGACATATGAAAACATGCTAAAAGTCACTAATTATCTGAAAGATGCAAATCAAAATGACACTGAGATACCATCTCACTCACACCTGTCAGGATGGCTATCATCAACAAATCAAAAAATGACAAGTGCTAGAGAGGATGCAGAGAAAATTGAACACTCGTGCACTATTGGTGGGTATACAAATGGGTGCAGCGACTGTGGAGAACAGTATAGAGTTTCCTCAAAAAAATAAAAATGGAACTTCCATTTGACCCAGTGATCCCACTTCTAGGAATGTATCCCAAGAAACTAGAAACAGCTATCTGAAAGGATATATCCACCCCTATATTCATAGTAGTACAATTCACCATAAGTGCCAACCAGCAGTAGAGTGGATAGTAAAACGTGGTACATCTACACAATGGAATATTATGGTGCTGTAAAAAGAAAGGAATTCCTACCATTTGCAACAGCATGGATGGAACTGGAGAACATTTTGTTAAGTGAAATAAGTCAGTCAGAGAAAGGTAAATATCACATGCTCTCACTCATTTGTGGAATATAATGAACAACATAAACTGATGAACAAAAACAGATCCAGAGACATATCAATCTACCATCAAACCTCAGAGGGAAGGCAAGGGAGGAGGGTGTGGGTATGCAGAAGAGATCGATCAAAGGACTGTATGCATGCATATAAGCATAACCAATGGACTCAGACACTGGGGGAATGAGGGCACGATTGGGGGGTAGGGGGGCGACAATGATGGGATAAGAACACATATGTAATGTCTTTATCAATAAAGAAAAAAATAAACCCAATAAATAAGTACACATGAGTGAGGAAAAGAAAGAGAAGTAGGTGTTGAGCTCAGAGGAACCATAGTGTATGGAACCTTGCAAGACATGTAAAACTTTAGCTTTTACTCTGATTAAAATGGAAAGACATTGAAGATCTTTGAGTGACATATCCGATTTATCACTTTAAGAGATTCCTCTGGCTTCTTGCACAAAAGTGAGAGCAAGAGACCTAGGAGAGGCAAATTTAACAATTGAATCAAGTGTTGTCTCTTTGTTCTGTTTGCTTTAAATGATTTCCTTCCATAGAATCTTCCCATAGCAAGTAACCACCAGAGGTAGAAAATTGTTACTTCTTTGTTGGCAGAAATTTGATAAGTGATTCTCATGTACAATGAACTATGTATACTAGTCCCTGGACTACATGTTTGAAACTCTAAAACTCATCTTTTACATAGGATTTCCAAGATTATCCCAGCCATTTCCATTTATCTCCTGGCAAATGGGAAAGAAAAAGAAACAGCATATCCAGGGTTAATACCTTGTAAGCAGTAGTTTCTCAGCGCACTTCACTTCTTTTCACATTTCACCTGTGAAAAAATAGATCTTTTGTTGATACTTAGTCACAGAGGAGGCAGGGAATATAGTTGACTTGGGCATCTATGGAGACATTGTGTGTTATAGGGAAGAGCAAATAAAGGTGTAATATTATTTCACTGTTGCAAAGGGGGAAAGACTTGATACGGACCCGTTCTTTTCTGGCACCTCTAATCCAGCTAGTTATAGATAAAACTGAAGTCTAACAAAGCTGAGAAACTGAAGCACTGTAGTTATAAAAGTTCTGAATCAATTTCTTATCCACTCTGTGTAAAAGCAATATTTGGAGAGAAATCCATTGACTGTGAACATAAGAATTTCCTCAATGGATTGAGCCCATAGTTTCAATTCTAACATTATTATAAGAAACCTAGGTCTGAGAAGGAAATGGGAGAAGCTAACAAAAGAGTGTCCTGCTCTAGTGATAATCTTGGCCTACATAATGTATTCAATCTTCCCTTTACTAAATTTCCATCATTGTGAGTTGTTTTTTTGTTTTTTTGTTTGTTTGTTTAATGTAGTGCATTGAAAATAGACTGCCAGGATCTGAATCTGCTGTTTGGGTTGTCTATTACAAAGAAGACTAGAGAATTCATGCACAATCATTGGGTATCATGAGAGTAGTAGCACGAAAATTAGATGCTGGCACAGAGAATGCCACACCAGATGAATAATAGAAAGCCCTGCATTTGTTCTGCACACAACAAGCATAACGTGGAAGCAAGTGAAGGAGAAAAGCAAGCATGAAAAAGGAAAATGATTTTTCATTTTGGAATAGTCAGCGTGAGGTACAATTAAGAGAAAACAAATATCACAATCCCAAACTCATAACCGTTTTTGTTTAAATCTATGATTGTAACACTTATTTCCTTAATCAGGAAGATTAATTAACTTTCCCAAGGTCACACAGTTTCAGATCAAGAGTGGCAACTTCATCAGACTTTGTTATTTATCTTGTTAATTGGATTTATAATCTAGCTTTACTTGGATCTAGAAATTATTTACTCAACTAGACATTAGTTATATAGACTGCAAGGACTCCAAACATTACTGTTCACAACAATTATTTTTATATAATGTGCTCAAAGAATGTTCATTAAATAAATGCATAAAAGAAATAATGTATAAAGATGTTCCACTCATCTTCATACCAACTAGATTATATTATTTTATTACTCACACTATTCTAAAAGAATAGCATATTGAATTGTGGGAACATTTAGAAATGTTTCCTTCAGGAGTGGTGAGGTTATTTTGGGGGGGATTTATTTCCCAGCACATATTTTCTCATTGATTCAGAACCCTTTAAAAATAACTTTTCTTATCTTCAGCTGGATGGAAAATGTCTTGATTAGAAGTAAAGGCATTAAATTCTCCTAACATTACTGTGTATAACACCTGCTTGTCATTAATTTTTCTTATTAAATTGTAACAGGTGAGGCAGGCTGGAAGCTTAGTGGTAGCATTACTAAAAAGTGGCAGGCCAATTCCCAGTCTAAATGCTAAAGTATATCGGGTGAACAAAAGCTAAGTTAAGCTTTATGATTGCAAAGGAATATTATGATGATCTATGACACTGGTCATCTCATGTGACACACAGTGGTGGTATTTCAGAATATTTTCTGGCATTTAAGGTATAGATTTTTATGGAGAGCTGTTCCAGTCTCAAATGGATTAAGATGGGGGTGGGGAAGAGAGGTTTTTGTCTATTTTTTTTCCAGGTCATTGAATTATGATGTTCAACATTGTTTTGTTGTAATATTGATAAAATGCTGTAGAAATTCATGTTTATATCAATTAGTCTAAACTAAAATTGGCTTCATTATATGTCATTTACTGTTATAGAACCTATTGACATTAACTGGGGACTTACTATACTCTTAATACAGAGAAGAGTGCCAGGAACATAGAAGTGACTAATAAAATCTATTGGCTTAATGTTCAAATCACATGTGATCACTTCTGTCCATGGAAGGGTCTTAGAAGGTAGGGATGGAGAGGGGCAGCATGGTTATTTGCAATATAGCTTAGGACCTAAAATTTAAACATGCCCAGGCCATACAATATATCTGAAATCAACACCCCCATTTTGACATCCAGTCTCCCTTAAACACTTTTGAAATCACCAATCTGTGTCCAGATCATCTTCCACATTTCTATGACGCTATTCCAATTTACTCATTAGAATGCAATTTTTTTAATCTTTTTTTTTTTTTTTAGTTTGTGCAGGAGTTATGCTATCCATGTAATGTAGCATTTAACACCTTTTATTCTTGGCTTAAGGTTTTGAAAGAACAAAGCAGAACTGGTTATCCTCCATCTTGCCGAGCTGGTCAGCCTGACCTCCTCCTCCCCTGGTGGGAGTGACCACAGGAGCACCAGGAATGTCCTAACTCCCCCAACCACTGCCTGAGTGGACCAATGAATCTCCAGGGATGCAGCTTAGGTCCTAATAAGGTCATACCACAAGGTGCTCCCCCTGTGTCGCTACTGACCATTCAGGGGACAGTAGGGGATGGCTCTGATCTTAGAATATGAAACCCTAACCAGAGTGACCAATCTCCGTAACCCAGGCCACTGTCCTAGGCCCCCCCAAATGACCGGTCCTTATAACCTCTGTCTCCCCAGGCTCTCGCTCTCTCTGGTCCCACTGCTGTGCTGGTAAAGGGGCTGTGAGAGCCGAGCCCGGGCTTGAATAAAGACTCTTTGCTTTTGCATCGGATAACGGTTCCCTGGTTGATTATTGGAGACCCCGAACTCTGGGCATAACATTTGGGGGCTCATCTGGGGTCCCCAATACCCATGAGGGACCCCGATCCGGAGAATCTGACTGACCGCAGTAAGTGTCTGTACCTTGTCTGTTCTGTTCTGTGCGAGCTCATTTCTGAAGTCTGTAGTGCCCAAAATGTTCTAAGTGGATGCACTGGTGGACCTCAGGTGGTAGGAGTCAGAGGACACACTGATCCTCCATCTGGAGGAGTGTAAAAACCCCTCACAGGGGGAGTGGGTTCCCCTTAAGAATCTGAGACGAGATGGGTAGCTCCCGCTGATTGGCATGAGGCCATAGTCTGGAGAGATGTGGAATCCTCTCACAAATCTGAGCTAGCTTTACTTTTTATTTGGTGTTGTCATAACTGGGCCCAGTTTGTATTATTTGTTAGGTTTTAATTTGTCAATCTGTAGTCTGTTTGTTGAAATCCTCTTAGAGAACATTAAGTAGTTCTTCCCTTCCTGTTTGGTCTTTGACTGTGTGACTGGATTACTGACCTTTGTTTCAAGATTCCTTACAGGATTTCACCTCTTTTAAAATAACCTTGTATATGTAACCTGTCCCTCTCTGACTAAGCACTCTCTTTTTCCCAGGTCAGCGGACTTCAGGAGCAGTTTTAACCTCTTTTTATTTTCCTTTTCACAAACTGGTCCTGCCTGTGGCAGCAGCAGTAGCAGCAGTGGCATTTGCAAGCTTTTCTCAACCTCCAGGGTGTTGACTATGCCACCCCTCCTCCTCCCGCCCTCATTGTGGAAGGTGGAGCCAGCTCCTCCTAGCTCCTGAGAAACTCCCTTGGTTGTAGGGTAAGGCATTTATCTATTTGTTACACCTAATCTGTTTCCTTTGTCCAACATGAATTCCATTTCTGTTTTGTTGAAGCATGGGTCGGGAGTCCTGTCTGGGATGCGGTAAAGGGAGCCCCCACTCCCCCTTGTTCCTGTTATCTGCTCAGGTCCCAAGACTGTAAGAGTACTTGTTCACTTAAATGGTGTAAATACAGATATTTGTTTAATACTTTGTTTATCTGCCTAGATATAATTATTTCTTCATATAAATGTAAAAGTCTATAAGAAAAAAACAAAAGAGAAAGAAAGAGAAAGAAAACATTTGATTTATTTAAGGCTAAATGCTCTGACGAATAGCAAACTGCCCTGAGTGGCCACTGGGATTTCTTTTTCCCAGGGGTGCTTGCTCTTTGTCAGAGGAAAAACCAGCCCACCAAAATTTCTGTCTATATTTATTAATTTGACTAACAACTATAGTCCAAAGAGGTTTTAAGCAGGGATCAAATTCTAAAGTTAACTATTTACAAAAAGGAAGCCGGACTGGCAAGCCTGCCCAGAAAACTAAATGAATTGTAAAACCTTTAGAAAGGAAAGAAAATGTTTTAAAGGCCACTTGTTCCTTTTTGTATGTGGCTACTCTTATTAGTTTTTAAATCAGTACTTTTTAATGGGAACACAGTCAAGCAGAGAGGGCAGGGAGTCTAATTGCAGTATAAGGGACACTGGTTCCTCCCCCCATGCCACCCTTGTTGGCAGGAGGAAAGCACTTTTTTCCAGTGGGAACAGAGGGGGAAGAACTGCAGCCTTCTCCCGTGGTGGGACCGGAGCCAAGCCATGCTCCATGCCTCTGCCCACCCGGCGCCCATCCTCCTCCAGGAGTTGTTTTGAGTAGCTGGATATGGTGGCTGTGAGGAGAGAGATTCCCTTGTAACCCCTGAGTCCCAATAAGACCCAAGAACCCAGGAAGACTTCTTGGACACTTCACCTTGTTTTGTTAGGGTGCTTAAAGTCAGCAGCTATAAATTCCCCCTTCCCCTCTTCAGGCTTATCAGAAACTGAGATCTTTATCTCTAGAAAGAGTGAAACAGTTTAAAGCAGTGGGAGGTTCCATCCTCCCTCTGCCTTTATAATACTGAGACATGTTTAGAAATACTTAATAGAAGGCTTAAGGCATGGTTATGCATTTTTGAAGGACATAGAAAGAAGATTTTAAGGCTAATTTAAACATATGAAGGTTTGTGCATCTGGGAACAGAGAAACAGTGTCAGAACTGTTTGTCTCAATTGGCCATTTAAATTTAATATGATTAATGACTAAAATACATTTCCTAAAGCAAGTTTTGTGAACCTGTACCACAGGGAACTTTAAGATTAATCTTAGGGAAAAGTAGAGACACTCTAAAAAGGATTAACTGTTCTGCCTGGAGTCATTAATTCAGATTATAAAGGAGAAATTAAAGCTAAACTAGAATGTAGTCTTATTATGCAAATTACTCCAGGACAAAGGTTTGCTCAGATACTACTTGTACCTTATGTTCAGCAAGGTGAGGCTAAAATGAGGAAAAGAGGAATGCAAGGATTTGGAAGCTGGGACATCTATTGGATACATGAAATTAGCAAAACCCATGCTATAATTGATTCAAAAATAAAAGGAAAACAATTTAGGGGGTCTGGTGGACACTGGAGTGGATGCTAGTGTTATCAGCAAAAAATTGTGGCTCCAAGTTAATCCACAGCAGACGCTATGGGCTCAGTTAGGGGGGGTGGGAGTTCCTGATGACACACAATGGTAGTGCCACCTTGTTAAGGTGGCAAGATGAGGAAGGACCGATGGAATGGTTTCAGCCTTCGTCATCTCTGGAATTTCAGTCAACTTGATGGGGCCAGGGATGTCTTAGAGGGTTTACAGGGGTGTATTATTACCAGCAAAGGACAGCAGGTAATGACCCAGGTGGGATATCAGACTGGTCAAGGCTCGGGAAACTATGATCAGGGAATTAAGGAGCCCATCCAAGCCAAAGGAAACCCAGGAAGAGGAGGATTAGGATAGCAACTTTTTTAGGAGAGGTAACTGCTCAGTCTCCTCACCCTCATGCTGATGCTATACAATGGAAAGATGATAGAGCTGTATGGATAGATTAGTGGCCATTAACCAAGGCCACAAATAGATTCATAAATTCATACAAGAGCAAATAAAAGCTGGTCACACAGAGCCCTCCAATAGTCCTTGAAATATGCTTATATTTACAATCCCTAAAAAGGCGACAAGAAAATGGCAACTGTTACATAATCTTAGAGCCGTTAATGCTATCGCACACCATGGGAGCTTTACAACCTGGACTCCCAGCACCTTCACAAATCCCATTAGATTGGTCCATTGTAGCAGTAGATCTTAGAGATTGTTTTTTTCACCATACCCTTCGCACCTCAGGATCAACAGAGATTTACATTTTGAGTGCCATGTATTAATATAGAACCCATAAAAAAAATCAGTGGAAGGTTGTCCCTCAAGGAATGGCCAATAGCCCTACTTTGTGTCAGAAATATGTGGCTCAAGTAGTTCAGCCTTTAAGGGACAAACACTCCCCATATTCCCTTATTCATCACATGGATGACTCGCTCTCGACAAGCCCACAAGAAGAGGCCCAATTAGAAGAGGAGCTCTCTAAATGGTACTTAAGAATTACTCCAGAAAAAGTACACAAAGAAACGCCTTTCCAATATCTGGGAACCATAATTGCAAACCAATGCATTAGGCCTCTTGGGTAGGCATTAGAACATTCTATGTTGGCTTTTTTTGCCAAGAAAGAATCCTCTTCTCACAATTCAATTGCCTACAGCTGTTGCCTGAGTTTTCTGTACATGCTAAGGTTGAAACCTCGTGATGGCTGGTACCATAGGTCTGTCTCTTGTCCAACGGTGTAAACTGGGCCATCCCTGGAGAAAAAACCTGGGTTCCCTGAGATAATATAATGAGTGCCTGGGCCCCACCAGCAGGTGAGGGGGTCCCAAAGCAAGCACTGGGCATGGAGGCCATGAGAGCATAGGCTACCAAGGAGACAGAACTGAACCTCACATTACCCTGCTTGGCCTCTGAGGATGGCTGGTTAGCCAGAGATGGGTAAGATTCCTCATGGGAGGGACAACCTAAGACAGGCACAGTCACAGAGGGGCCATCAGGAGAGAACATGGGGGCTAACAGAGGTGGGGCATAGAACCTCACCCCCCCCAACACTCGCCCCTTCTGAGAGAGGTCTGCTACCCCATGGCTACTTCACTTCCCACGCCCAGCTCAGATTGGGACCCAGGTAACAGACAAAGACTTGGACCAGACCAGATCAGAACCAAGGTAACAAACAGAAACTTGGCTAACAGCAGCTAGCAGCAGGTATGCTCAGGGCCTACTCAAGAATGCAAAACAATCCTTGCCATTAATAATTACAGGAAAAACTAAGATTGTTGGTAAAATATTAAATTTGACAGTAAAATAGCAGTCAAGTTTTCAGATTAATTTAATTTAGCTAATATAGGAAATGTACATCAGGAGAAGGACACCTTTTCTGGATGGGTAGAGGCATACCCAACCAAGCATAAAACAGGCAGTGGCCAAGAAACTGCTAGAAGACATCCTACCCAGGTATAGATTTCCTGCTATAATAAGGTCAGACAATGGACCAGCTTTTATTTCACAGGTAACACAGGCAGTAGCATAGGGTATAGGGGAAGATTTTAAATTACATTGTGCTTATAGGCCCCAAAGTTCAGGGCAGGTAGAAAGCTAAAAGAGACCCTTACCAAATTAACCATAGAAACTGGTGGGGGCTGGGTAGCTCTCCTTCCGTATGCCCTTTACTGGTAAGGAACTCTCCCTACACCCTAGGTTTTAGATCATGTTTCTGAATTTGTCTCTTAAGAAGGCTCCAGAAAGCACATGAGGACATTTGGTAGTGTCTCCCTGCCATTTACGAGGCTGGCCCAATCCTGATGCCTCATCAGTACAGTCTGGGAGACTGGATATTCATAAAGAGGCACCGCCAGGAGACCCTCGAGCCATGTTGGAAGGGCCCCTTCATCATCGTGCTTACAACACCTACTGATCTCAAGGTAGACAGCTTTGCAACCTGGATTCATCACACACACGCCCGCCCAGCTGACCCCTCTACGATCCAGGAAGACTTCATCATACAATGGAACATTGACCAAGGCCAACGCAACCCGCTCAAGCTCAAGCTACTGCGTGTTCGACCTGCCTGATGTTGGTAACTCTGTTAACTCTGGTTGCCTTTGCCCCCTTTACCCAGAGTCCCCACACTTACCTGGCAAATCATAGACACCAACCTGGGGACAGTACTTTATCAGACTTCTCAGATCCACCCTAGGAACACTTGGTACCCAGACCTCTACATAGCCCTCCTTACCCTTTTTCCCGACACTTACCCCTACCCGGGGATCGCCCGCGACCTCTCGCTGAACAAAGGGGATGAGGACCTTAGGTCATACCGTTTCTATGTTTGTCCTGGACACTTGAAGGCCCCATGTGGGGGAACAGAGGACTACTTCTGTGCCTCCTGGTCGTATGTTTTGACTGGGCACATCTGGTGGACTCCCTCGAAAACTGATGATCTGATAACCGTGACTCAGGTGGAGGCACAGCTCTGTTCGAGAAGGCATTGTAAATATTGTATCCCTCTTGAGCACTGCAACCCTATATGGATATCCTTCACGAATCAGGGGAAGAACGCGATGGAATTGGACACTAGTGAAATCTGAGGGATCAGAATATATAACCGAGGGGTATGGATTCGAGATCTGGGGATGGTATTTACCCTCCGAGTACAGGCAGCCCCCCTTCACCAATGGACCCAACTGACTCTGGCAGGGGTAGGAACTAACCGAGTGCTGGCCCCCCGACCTGTCCTCACCCAGGCGTCCCCGCCCGGGGGGCACCCAGACCCCGGCCCCACAGCCCTCCGCATCTTTTGTCCACACGGGGGCAGCCTCAACATCCCCCGTCTGGTTCCATACCTCAACACTTAGCACAGACCCCCTTTGGAGCATGGTCATAGGGGCTTATTATGTTTTGAATGCCTCTAGGCCCGACCTAACCAAGTCTTGCTGGCTCTGTCTAGATGTCAAACCACCATATTATGAGGGCATTGCGGTTAAAGGCAGCTATACAACAGCCCCGACTGCCAGCTCCTGCAGGTGGCAGCAAACTGCTGCAAGACTAACCCTCCAGGAGGTAATAGGGCAGGGAACTTGCATAGGCAGCGTACCCTCTAAACAGTCACATCTCTGTAACAAAATCCTGGCTACCCCTAGGGAGGCGGCATATCTTTTGCCCCCTGAGAATGCACTGGGGGCCTGTTCCAGTGGCCTTGCCCTGTGCGTCCACTCCTTGGTACTTAATTCCCGAGGGGAAGGGTTCTGCATACTCGTCCAGCTTATCCCCAAGCTAGTATACCATTCAGGGGAGGACATACTTAACAGATTAGGTTCTGCTAACTCCCGAAGTAAGAGAGAGCCTGTTACAGCCCTAACTCTGGCCACCCTCTTAGGGCTGGGGCTAGCAGGGGCAGGAACTGGGATATCTTCGCTTGTCATGCAAGACAAGAACTATGGAGCCCTAAGAGTAGCCATTGATTTAGACATAGAGAGGATTGAAAAATCTATCACCCATTTACCTCCTTATCTGAAGTTGTACTCCAAAACAGAAAAGAGGACTAGACTTACTATTCATGCAACAGGGGGGTTTATGTGCAGCCTTAAGGGAAGAATGTTGCTTTTATGTTGACCATTCAGGAGTTATTGGAGTCCATGGCCCTCATAAGGGAAGGGCTGCAGAAGCGAAGGTTAGAAAGGGATCAATCTCAGTCTTGGTATGAATCCTTGTTGAACTGGTCCCTGTGGTTAACCACTCTTATTTCCACCCTCATTGGACCCCTTATTATTTTCCTGATGTTAACTTTCGACACTTGTATTATTAACAAACTACTTCAATTTGTCAAAGAATGCATAGGGACAGTCCAATTAATGGTCTTACAAGCCCAGTACTGGTCTGTAGCAATGGAGGATTAGGTGGAAATGCAGTCTGTCTCATGATTGAGCCATTAGCTCCAAGAAAAGGGGGGAATGAAAGAACAAAGCAGAACTGGCTATCCTCCATCTTGAGGAGCTGGTCAGCCTGACCCCCTCCTCCCCTGATGGGAGTGACCACAGGAGCACCAGGAGTGTCCTAACTCCCCCAACCACTGCCCCCGAGTGGACCCATGAAGCTCCAGGGACACGGCTTAGGTCCTAATAAGGTCTTACCACAAGGTGCTCCCTATGCGTCACTACTGACCATTCAGGGGCAGTAGGGGACGGCTCTGATCTCAGAATATGAAACCCTAACCAAAGTGACCAATCTCCGTAACCCACGCCACTCTCCTAGGCCCCCCCCAAATGACCAGTCCTTATAACCTCTGTCTCCCCAGGCTCTCGCTCTCTCTGGTCCCACTGCTGTGCCGGTAAAGGGGCTGTGAGAGCCGAGCCCGGGCTTGAATAAAGACTCTTTGCTTTTGACCCATCTTTGATGGGTCAATTTGCATACACAGGTGGGGTGGGCAGCGCCATGACCCACTCCTGGGAATCTAGGTCCATCAGGGGCTGGGGATGCCTAGTGGGCAGCACCAGACACTGCTGGCAAGGTAACAGTCCATCAGGGCCCTGGGAGTCAGGGTAGGCAGCACCAGATGCCACCCATGGGGTCAGGTCTATCACAGGCCCCAGGAGGGGCAGCGGCCTGCCTAGCCATGCCTGCGGGGCCCTGTGAACAACACCACCCCAGAGAGGAGAGGCTTGGCCTGCTTAGCCACTCTGGTGTGGCCCCGGGAACATACCAGCCCAGGGAATCATGGCTGGCCAGCCTACCAACTCCCATGGGACTCTGGGAACATCACTGCCCCAGGGAAAAGCAGCTGAGCCTGCTTAGCCATTCCTGTGGGGCCCTGAGAGCATTGCAGGCATGGTGTTCCTGAGACCCAGACATGGCCTCTGGCCACAGATTCACAGCTTCAAGGAGACACACTCTACCAGGCCATCCAATGTCCATGTGGCTGGGCCACAGGGTGCCCATTCAAGATGTGACACAGAGAGGAGGTAGGGAAAGAAATCCAGAGAATGGGATGTGGGTTTTCAAGACTCACTTCCTTTGGGTTTTGTCCTTCTTATTTTGGTTCTTTTCTTTTGGGCCTGGAGCCCAAGCACTGTAGGAGAGGGATGGATGAAGGGTGAATGTGGAAGAAGAGGGATGAGGCCCTACTGTGTGGCTACCTGAGGGCGGCTCCAGGGCGAGTGCCACAGCTTTGGCAAAGTGGCTGGCCAGGAGGCGGGTGTTCCAAGGGGCACTGAGCAGTGCTTCACCATCCCTCGATGAGGACACCCCACAAAGGCACTGCCTTCGCCAGCAGGGTCTGAGCGACGTCTGCAAATGTGACTGCAACCTCTAGCATTCTGGGCAAAGAACTTACCCTGTGCCCCTCTGGGTACTAGGCTTGCTAGGAGTGTGCTGTCACCAATGCCATCGATCAAAGGCAAAAACCTGCTGAGGTGGGCTACACCAGATGGGGCTTGGGCTGGGATGGGGACCAGTGGGCAGGGATTTGCTTTGCCTGTGCAGAGAGAGAGGCTCTGCAGTGACCCCAAGATAGAGCGGCAAGGACCTGCAGCCCTGAGGCAGGGGTTGAGGGGCAGTGCCACCGCAGTAGAGCGGTGCTGCACTGCAGGGGACCAGACTGACTGATGTGATTCAGAGAAGCTCCCAGTGCTAACCACCATGTCCCAGTGTCTTCACTGAGCTTTGAGGGAAGAAGTGAGAAAGAAAAGGAAAGGTGAACAACACAAAATAAATATTGAAAGGAAACTGTAAATCTATTGTCACTTAAATAGGGAAAATAGTCAATAGTGTTGTAATGATGGTATGATGCCAGGTGGGTACTGGAAATATTGGGGAACCCTTTGTAAAGTATATGATTGTCTAACTCCTATTCTGTAACTAATATAAAACCTGAAACCAATACAAAATAATATGGAATGTAAAGAAATGAAAATTGGAGTGAAATTTTTATAAATTTCAAAGTTTAAATAAAGGCTATAAAGGAAGGAAGGGGGAGAATAAAAATAGTGTTTTTCATTTTACAACTTCATTATCTTTTCAGTACATGAAAAAGACATTTGTCTTTATATGGTGCTTTTAAACTGTTCTAAGTCATTATCTTATTTTAATTTCAGGGCAACTTAAAGACATGATAATTATTCCATCCACTATTCAAAGAAAGGAAATCTTGGTGTCTGGTGCCAATGACTCAATCATCAAGCCCTTATTGTAAAGCAGGGCTAGTAAAATTTTCTGTGAAGGGTCATCTCTATACTAATAAAAGCCTTGGGGGTAATCAGGCCAGCGGGGGAGAGTAGAAGGGGGCAATCAGACCAGCAGAGGAGCAATTAGGTGTCAATCAGGCAGGCAAGGGAGCAGTTAGGGGACAATCAGGCAGGCAGTTAGGAGCCAGCAGTCCCGGATTGTGAGAGGGATGTCCCAGATTGGAGAGGGTACAGTCTAGGCTGAGGGAAACCCTCCCCATATTTCATGCACTGGGCCTCTAGTTAATTAATAACATCTTATTGTAATAATTGATCAAACTACATTATTCATTGTAGAAATGTATATTTTTAAAATTTACTACTTCATTTTGAGACAGGAGAATATATGTAATAGAATAATAAAAATGTCAGTGCTTTTAAAGATTAAGATTATCACCTTAAACATAAAAGCAAACAAAATATCTATCATCCTATGTAATAAAAGGCTAATATGCAAATTGTCCCCTCTACTGGGAGTTCAACCAGGTAGTGGGGCTAACTGGCCAACTGCCCATGGTTCCTCCCCCCGGCCGGCCCTGCCTCTGCTCACCCTTCCTCACCCCCATAGGGACAGTTGAGTGACAGACCCCACCCATGCACAAATTCATGCACCAGGCCTCTAGTTTTAAAATATTCTCAGAGAAAAGAGACAATAGTTTCATGAAGAAAACAATGGGAAATAAAACATGTCTTGTATTCTACACTGAGTGGCCAGATTACTATGACCACCTGACATTTGTAGGCAAATTAGCTATAATTTTGCACTGAAGTTGCTAGAGGTCCAGACCATTATAAATAGGGAAGCAGGTTGTTTACCACAACAGTAGAAGTGATTTTTTTTCCCTGAAGATATGAGTAAACAACACAATTTAACAGTCTTTCAACGTGGGATAATTGTTGGTGCTCAGAGCCATGGAGCAAGCATCAGCAAAACAGTTGAATATGTTAAATGTTCAAGAGCAGCTATTGTTAAAGTGTTTAAAGACTAGACTGTCAACTGAAAATCTGGGTCTGAACATGTGAATTGTGGCCGTCAGCAACTAGTCGATGTTAGGGCAGAATGGAGAGTGGCAAGACTGGTACAAGACAATAAAAGGTCAACAGTGCATCAAATTACTGCAGATCTTAATCAGCGATCTTCTCAAATGATCTCTGAATGCACTATTCACCATACACTGCATAGTTTGGGATATGGAAGCCAAAGGCATGTTCAAACACCTTTGCTGTCTGCAGTTACCAAGATAAAATGTTTACAATTTGCACAGGAACACAAGGATTGGACATTTGAGCATTGGAAAAAGGTCATATGGTCCAATGAATCACATTTTCAGTTGTATCATGCAGATAGAAGAGTGAGAATTTTATGGGAACAGCATGAAAGCATGCACCTCACATGCATGGGTACAACCCTTCAAGCTGGTGGGGGTAGTGTTATGGTTTGGGGCATGTTTTCCTGGTATGATTGTGGCCTTTAATTCATGTGGAACAGCATTTGAATAGTACAACATACCTAAGTATCGTTGCTGATCAAGTTCATCCTATCATGTTGATGGTGTATTCCAATGGAGATGACTTCCTCCAACAAGACAATGTGCCAAGCTATGGTGCTCGTATTGTGCAGGAGTGGTTTCAAGAACATGAGGGAGACTTTACCTTGCTTAAGTGGCCTCCACAATCACCAGATCTCAATCAAGTTGAGAATTTGTGGGATGAAGTTAAAAAAGGAAGCTGGGGGGAGGAAAAGATGGCGGCGGGTCAGAAGGACGCATAATCATTTGTGTCCCGGGGTAGACAGGGTGAGCAGCCGAGGGTCACAGGGGAGTGTTTGTTGGCGAGTGGGGGGACAGCAGGGCTTTGGGAGAAGGAAGGGGACTGCTCCATTAGCCGCCCTTAACAGAGCGGCTCCATGCGGCTCAGTTCTCTCCCGGAGCCTGGCTCAGAGGCGGCTGCGCCATCTTAAAGGGGAAGAGCCTGAAGATTTTACAGTTGCGGTACCCACTGGGCGTCTGAGACCCCCACCTCCCCCCCAACATCAGTTCCTAGTTGGTGAAGAAGCGGACTCCGAGGAAACCTGTGCTCAGCCACGGAAAGGTCAGGTTTCTCTGGGGTTTAAGGGAGCTGGTAACACAGGGAGATTCGCGCCTGGCGAAAAATGAGGAAAAACCCGCGGCTGTTGGAGCCGGCAAAGGTGGAAGAGGGTCCTTGGAGCTGGTGACAGGAGGGGGGGATACATAGAGGGCGACCCATTTGGACCTGAAGGAGAGGGCCAGCCTGGCAGTTTTGGGAGGGAGCGGGCTGCCAAACCCAAGGGGAGAAAGGGTTTTGCGCAAACATACCAGCAGGACGTGAGTTCGCGCGCCTGCGTATGTCCTCTCTAAATCCGAATTTCTCAGCACTGAACGAGGAAGGGGGGATCCCCTGGTGGAAGAGAACCTGGGAGACCACAGGGGCGAGCTGTTTTTCTGACGCTGGGGATCAGAACAGGTGCTCACCATTAGAGAGGCAGCTCTGGGGTAGCCTATTTCCACAAAGCATGAGTAAATACCATAGGCATAGCGGGATTTTAGATCAGGCTAGAGAGGACCAATAGACTCGGAGGTCAATTCAGAAACACTGCCACCTAAGGGCTGAATCATAAATTGTCCCTTGTGTAACACAAATTAAGGAATCAGTTTTATTTCTACTACTATTTAAAAATTTTTAAGTGCCATTTTATTCCATCTTTATTCTACTCAGAGATTAGTGATATATAGTCTTTTTTCATCTACCCTTTAGTATTTCTTTAATCTACTTCAACTTCCCCCTTATGCCAGCACTCTCTTGCTAACCTTTCCTTAGTTAGTGTCTTAGTCCACTTACACTTTTTCTGGTTTAGATTTTCCTTATTCTCTCTTTTTAGCCCCTGTTAAAATTTCACCCCACTTTTAAATCCAGTCTCCAACCACCTGCTCCAAGTCCATACACATCTAATGCTTCTCCGACTTCACTATCTTAAAATGTTTTTCTCTCAGTCCTGCTGATGTTGTTTATATTTTATGCATATTTGTGAGATTGGTTTGGTTATTCTTTCCTTTTAATTTGTTTTGTGGGGCGGGAGTTGGTATTGTTTTGTGTATTGCTGATGTTTACATTGTTTTTTGATAGATTTAAGCTTCTGTGTTCCCTAACCTCCCTTGATATTAGTTGTTGTATGTAGTTTCTATCAGTATCCAGGTACTTGTTGCTGGCTTTTGCTGGGATTAGTGGCAGTCCTCTGGTAGTTTCCAACCCATATTTATAGTTTACTCCCTTTTCCTTGCTTTTTACTCTTTCCCTTTTTCCCAACTTTATTTTGGCATTCCCTTTTTTTATTCTTTCTTTCTTTCTTTCTTTCTTTATTTTGTGTGTGCGAGTGTGTTTTCTCTTACTCTCTCTTACCCCACCTATCACCTAATTTACCTTCCTCTGGCAATCACTTTTAATTTGGAGTTACCAATACTGTGAATACATTCTTCTTCAGTGCCTGGTGTACTGCACCTGGTTGTGTTGTAGTGTGAGGCTTTAAATCAACAAGGAGAGTGAGAACTACATAACAAGACACACAGAGAAGAAAGACTATGGGAAGACAAAGAAATAGCCCACCAATGAAAGAAAAACAAGCCTCACCAGAAAAAGAGGTAACCGAAATGGAAGCAAACCACCTGTCAGAGAGAGAGTTCAGAGAAATGGTCATAGGGTGGATGAAGAGAACAGAAGCCAATACAAGTAAGAACCATGAGGAATTGAAGAGGAATCAAGAGGAAATGAAGAAGAGCCAGGAAGAAATGAATAAGAACTACGAAGAACTGAAGAGGAATTATGAAGAAATGAAGAAGAATTATGAAGAAATGAAGAAGACCCAAGAAGAAATGAAAAGTGACATTGCTGAGGTAAAGAACTCCATAGAAAGTATCAGGAGTAGACTAGATGAAGCAGAGGACCGCATCAGTGAGCTGGAAGACAAGGAAGGAAAAAATAACCAAGTAGAACAGCTTCTAGAAAAAAAATTAAAAAGAAGGAGGAGAGCCTAAGGGAACTTCGGGACAACATGAAACAAAAAAAACAAACGTATAATAGGGCTTCCAGAGGGACAGGAAACTGAGCAAGGAATAGAAAACCTGTTGGAAGAAATAATGACAGAAAACTTCCCTGATATAGGAAAGAAAAACCCCACACAAATCCAAGAAGCTCACAGAGTTCCAAGCAAATTAAACCCCAAAAGACCTACACCAAGGCATGTTATAATTAAATTGGCAAACATCAACGACAAAGTGAGAATCCTAAAAGCTGCCAGAGACAGACAGAAAGTCACCTACAAAGGAACCCCCATCAGATTAGCAGGTGATTTCTCAACAGAAACTTATCAGGCCAGAAGGGATTGGTATGAAATATACAAAGTTATGCAAAGAAAGGGTCTGAATCTTAGAATACTGTTCCACAGTAAGGCTCTCAATCAAAATTGAAGGTAAAATCAGGAGCTTCACAGACAAAAAAGGTCTAAGGGAATACATTACCACCAAACCAGCAATGCAAGAAATGCTAAAGGGTCTGCTGTGAAAAGCAATAGGAAGCCATGAAAGAACATAGGGGCAAAGAACAAAAATGGCTAAAAATAACTATCAATAATTACTTTAAATGTAAATGGTTTAAATGCTCCAATCAAAAGACATAGGGCAATAGACTGGATAAGAAAACATGACCCATATATCTGCTGTCTACAAGAAACCCACCTCCAAAAAAAAGATGCACACAGACTGAGGGTTAAAGGATGGAAAAAGGTTCTTCAGGAGAATGGAAATGGAAAAAAAGCTGGGGTTGCAATACTTATATCTGACAAATTAGATCTCAAACTGAAGGATTTAACAAGAGATAAAGAAGGCCACTACATAATACTAAAGGGAGCAATCCACCAAGAAGAAATAACTCTGGTAAACATATATGCACCCAATATAGGAGCACCAAAATACATACTAAAACTCCTAGAGGATATCAAGGGAGAGATAGACAGCAATACAATCATAGTAGGAGACTTTAATACCCCACTATCACCATTGGACAAATCCTCTAAACAAAAAATTAGTAAAGAAACATCAGTCCTCAATGAATCACTAGTACAGAAGGAATTAAAAGACATCTTCAGATCATTTCACCCCAAAGCCACAGAATATGCATTCTTTTCAAGTGCCCATGGGTCATTCTCAAAGATAGACCATGTGTTGGGTCATAGGCAAAGTCTCTCCAAATTCAAGAAGATAGAAATCATATCAAACACATTCTCAGATCACAATGGCATAAAGCTGGAAATCAACTACAATAGAAACAATCCAAAGAAATCAAACACATGGAGACTAAACAGCATGCTATTAAACTATGACTGGGTTACTACAGAGATCAAGGAAGAGATAGAAAGCATCATGGAAACAAATGACAACAACAGGACAACAATCCAAAATCTATGGGACACAATAAAAGCAGTTCTGAGAGGGCAGTTCATAGCTCTACAATCCTACTGCAAAAAACTAGAAACAGCGGCAATAAATTATCTAAACCAACAACTTAAAGAGTTAGAAAGAAAGCAACAAGAAAAGTCTAGTGTAAGCAGAAGGAAGGAAATAGTAAAGATCAGAGCGGAAATAAATGACATAGAGAGCAAAGAAAGAATAGAGAAGATCAACAAAACCAAAAGCTGGTTCTTTGAAAGATTGAACAAGATTGATGAACCTCTAGCCAGACTCACCAAGAAGCAAAGAGAGAGGACCCTAATAAATAAAATCAAAATGAAAGAGGTGAAATAACAACAGACCCCATTGAAATACAAAGGATTGTTAAAAATTACTATGAACTACTCTACTCCAACAAACTGGACAACCTGGAGGAAATGGATATATTTCTGGAAAAATATAACCTCCCAAAACTCAATCAGGAAGAATCTAAACAACTCAATAGACAAATAACTGTGGAAGAAATTGAAGCAGTCATCATAAAGCTTCCGGCAAACAAAAGCCCAGGGCCAGATGGCTTCACAGGGGAGTTTTACCAAACATTCAAGGAAGAACTAAAACCTATACTCCTCAGACTATTCCAGAAAATTCAAGAGGATGGATCACTTCCAAACTCCTTCTATGAAGCTAACATCACCCTAATACCAAAACCAGATAAAGATGATACAATGAAAGAGAATTAAAGGCCAATATGCCTCAAGAATATAGATGCCAAAATCCTCAATAAAATTCTAGCAAATCGGATCCAGCAGTACATCAGAAAGATCATACACTATGACCAAGTAGGATTTATCCCAGGAATGCAAGGATGGTACAATATCCGCAAATCAATAAATGTGATACATCACATAAACAAATTGAGAGATAAAAATCACATAGTAATATCAATTGATGCAGAAAAAGCATTTGACAAAATCCAACACCTTTTCTTGATTAAAAACTCTCAACAAGGTAGGAATAGAAGGATCATACCTCAACATAATAAAAGCCATATATGACAAACCCACAGCAAACATCATACTGAATGGGCAAAAACTACAACCATTTCCCTTAAGAACAGGAACAAGACAGGGTTGCCCACTCTCACCACTCCTATTCAACATAGTACTGGAAGTATTAGCCATTGCAATTAGACAAGAAGAAAAAATAAAAAGCGTCCAAATTGGAAAAGAAGAAGTAAAGCTATCCTTATTTGCGGATGACATGATATTGTACATAAAAAACCCAAAAGACTCCATAATAAAGCTAATAGACTTAATAAATGAGTTCAGCAATGTAGCAGGCTACAAAATCAATGCCAAGAAATCTATGGTATTCATATACACCAATAGTGAACTTACAGAAAGGGAGACTAAAAAAGCAATCCCATTTACCATCACACCAAAAAAATTAAGATGCCTAGGAATAAACTTAACTAAGGTGGTAAAAGACCTATTCGCAGAAAACTACAGGATGCTAAAAAAAGAGATAGAGGAAGATGTAAACAGGTGGAAGAATATACCATGTTCATGGATTGGGAGAATCAACATAATTGAAATGTGCATACTACCCAAAGCAATCTATAAATTTAATGCATTCCCCATTAAAATACCAATGGCATATTTCACAGACCAAAAAAGAAATCTCCAAAAATTCATCTGGAATAAAAAAAGGCCCCGGATAGCCACAGCAATCCTGAGAAAGAAGCACAAAGTTGGTAGGATTTCCATACCAGATTTCAAGCTGTATTACAAAGCTACTGTTTTCAAAACAGCCTGGTACTGGCACAAGAACAGACATATAGATCAATGGAATAGAATAGAGAATCCAGATATCAACCCAAACCACTACGCTCAATTAATATTTGACAAAGGAGGTATGAACATAAAATGGCGTCAAGAGAGTCTCTTCAATAAATGGTGTTGAGAAAATTGGATAGATACATGCAAAAAAATGAAACTAGACCACTAACTTACACCATACACAAAAATAAACTCCAAATGGATACAGGGCTTAAACGTAAGACGGGAAACCATAAAAACATTAGAGGAATCTACAGGAAATAAAATCTCAGACATATGCCAAAAGAACTTCTTTGATGATACTGCTCCTATGGCAATAGAAGCTAAAGACAAAATAAACAAATGGGACTACATCAAAATAAAAAGCTTTTGCACAGCTAAAGAAACCATCAAAAAAACAAGAAAACCCACTGTATGGGAGAACATATTTGCAAATGTTATCAGTGATAAAGGTTTAATCTCAAGCATCTACAGGCAACTCACACAACTCAACAAAAGGAAGACAAATGATCCAATAAAAAAATGGGCAACAGACCTAAATAGAACCTTTTCTAAAGAAGACAAAAGGAAGGTCCAGAGACATATGAAAACTTGCTCAGTCACTAATTATCCGAGAGATGCAAATCAAAACGACTATGCGTTACCATCTCACACCTGTCATAATGGCTTACATCAATAAATCAACAAATGACAAGTGCTGGCGAGGATGCGGAGAAAAAGGAACTCTCCTGCACTGTTGGTGGGATTGTAGACTAGTGCAGCCGCTGTGGAGAACAGTATAGGGTTTCCTCAAAAAACTAAAAATGGAGCTCCCATTCAAGCCAGTGATCCCACTTCTAGGAATATACCACAAGAAACTAGAAACGCGAATTAGAAAGGATATATGTACCCCTATGTTCATAGCAGCACAATTTATCATAGCTAAGCATTGGAAACAGCCTAAGTGTCCATCAGCAGATGAGTGGATTAAAAAACTGTGGTACATCTACACAATGGAATACTACGCTGCTGTAAAAAAGAAAGAGCTCCTACCATTTGTAACAACATGGATGGAATTAGAGAGCATTATGCTAAGTGAAATTAGCCAGGCAGAGAAAGACAAATATCACATGATCTCACTCATTTGAGGAATATAATGAATGACATAGACTGATGAACAAGAATGGATCCAGACACTGAGAAAAGTCCATTAAAATGTCAAACCTCAGGGTAAGTGGCAGGTCGGGGGAGTAAGGGGGAAAGTCAATATATTTAAATGCTTGAACTAAGGTAAGAGATTTGTGTTTTTACATCCCTGTCAAAGTTTATATAAAGTTATAAAAAAATTGGCAGCTAGTTTGAGATTGAATTAACATGGCCTAGAGCATGTCATCTCTTATGGACACCTCTTCTTAGGCTAGGCCCCCCTTAACCTCCCGTGACACCACAATACCCTTACATGATATTATTCTACAATGTCATTATAATATTTGATATTTGACAACAGCATATTATACAATTATCCCAAATAAACTTACAAACTAATTCTTTGAATATTTGGCAGCAACATAAAAAAGGATAGGAAAGAAATTAATCCCTTTCAGAAGGAATTAAGGCACTGGGAAGGCATCGGAGCATTCTATATTGGCCCCTCTGGTCCTTTTGCCAAGAGGGACCCTCTTCTTATTATCCAAATACACACAGCTGATGGGTGAACTTTCAGTTCAAGCCGTGGCTGAAGTCTCTGGCCAGCTGGCACCATGGATCTGTCTCTCCACTAGTGAGTGGCGTGAGCAGGGCCCTCTCTGGAGAAGAAACCTGGGTCACCCGAGATATGTGATCAGTACTGGGACCCCGCCAGCAGGCGAGGGGACCCCAAGGCAGGTGCTGGACGTGGAGGCCAAGGGTGCACAGACTACAAAGGAGACAGGACTGAACCTCACATCACCCTGTTTAGCCCCAGAGGATGGCTGGCTAGCCAGAGACGGGTAAGATTCCTCAGGGAAGGAACAACCTAAGACTGGCACAGTCGCAGAGAGGCCAACAGGAGAGAGGTAAAAGGTCAACAGAGGTGGGGCACAGACCCCCATCCACAAACCTTGCAGGGGCTTGAATTCTCACCCCTCCTGAGGAAGGTCTCCTACCCCCATGGCTGCTATGCCTCCCACGCACAACTCACACCGGGACCCAGGTGGTAGAAGGAGACTCGGCCAGCAATAGCTGCCCTATATCTAAATTTAATTTATAACAAGGAATTCTGCGGGCCTACTCAAAAATGCAAATAGTCCTTTCCACTAGTATTTACAGGGAAAACTAAGATTTCTACTTGAGTATTAAAATTGACAGTAAAATAGTAATCAAGTTTTCAGATTAATATAAATTGGACAAGTGAAATAAGTGAATAGTCAAGAAAATCTAACTGTACTGGACAAAAAGCTTTTCCTAAAACATTAACTAAATTATCTATTAGTAGTTCATCTCACTGCAAATTTGCCTAACATCCAAAGAACCTAAAGCAGTAATATTTGTATGCAAAAATTAAAATTTAAAATTACCAAGACTGCAAGATAAAATTTCCAAAAGCCCCTATTAACCAAAAAGGGGAGGGGACAGTGGGGTAATATCATGTAAGGAAAAATATCCTATAAGTAAAATACATGTAGAAAATTCTTACTCCAGAAAAGAAAATTCCATTTGTAAAACCAGCTGCAGGACACCCATAAAACACACACACATGTTGTCAAAATAAGCCAAAGGAAAATCATTTAGGCAAAAATAAAAAGAATCCCAAGTCTATTTTGCAGAGAGGATCCCTTTGTTAACTTTTGGTCTAGAATGTGTTTGTGTTTTTGAAGAGAACAACTCCAAGACCATGTGGGTTCCTGCGACAGTGAGGAACTGACGGGCCTGTTCCAGCCACGAGGACGGTCCAGAGATGGGGGATGCTGATGACACCTTGCCATGCTAGCAGTCGCAGTTGTGCATGACTGCAGAAGGCCCAGGACCGTACCAGAGAGGATGGATCTTGCATTGCCACGATGTGTCCACCATCTGGATACCATTGCTGACATATACACATGAAGAACTATTTGACATTGAAACTGGGACTCAGAACAGTTGGACATTGAAACTGACACTCGAACTTTTTTTTGCTCTTATACGTTTGTTTTCAGTATGCAGAGGCAAGATATTTTTGAAGAAAAGAAACAGGTGAGAGTGATTGATATAGAGGCAGGGTGGCCTCGAACAGGCTGTCAAGCTACAGGGGGAAGGTTGGAGTGGATGGGAGGCAGATGCTGGGGGAGATCAACCGAAGGACTTGTTTGCATACATATGAGCATAACCAATGAATGAAAAACTCTGGGGTGGGGAGGGAGGCAGGTGGGGACATGTGCTGGGGGGTAGGGGAGGCTGGGGGGAGGATATTGGGGGGGGAGGAAAACATATGTACTACTATTAAAAATAAGTTTTATTGTAAATAAAATTTAAAAAAAAAAGGAAGCTGGTTCCACAACCATCAAATCTCACAGAACTGGACAGTGCTATTCATCAGGCATGGCATTAGATTCCTCGCGTCACATTTCAAGATTTCATGGAGTCAATGCCTAAAAGAATTGCTGCAGTACTGAAGCCCAAAGGTGGCCCAATGAAGTACTGATAGAGTGCTCACAATAATCTGGCTACTCGGTGTGTATCCTGTGTTCTTTTTAAGAAATCCAATAATAGGAAGAGAAGAAGACAGATAGGGAGACAGAAAGGAGAGCTGGAGGAAGGGGGAAAGGATGAGGAAGGGGAGAAGACAAGAGGCTTAGGGTAAAGCTATTGTGGTATTATCAGACTGCTCTGATAATAAGGGCATTTTTAATTTTTTAACTTTTTAATTTTTTTCATTTTAAGTATTGATTGAAGAGGTTTGTGAATTTTATTAAGGTAATTGATACTTTTTTTTTAAAGGAGAAACAAACAATGCCATGCCTATAACAGCAAACCAGGCATTTTAGTAATTGTATCTCCTAGTCTCTTTAAAGGTGTAGATTAGAAATCCACATCTGAACCCATATCATCATATTAACCAACTAGAGGCCCGGTGCACGAAATTTGTTCACGGGGGACGGGAGATGTTCCCTAGCCCAGCCTGCACCCTCTCCAATCTGGGACCCCTCAAGGGATGTCCAACTGACTGTTTAGGCCTGATCCTACCTACCAGAATGGGGCCTAAATGGGCAGTCAGACAACCTTCTCACAATCCAGGACTGCTGGCTCCAAACTGCTCACCTGCCTGCCTCCCTGATAGCCCCTAACTGCTTCTGCCTGCCAGCCTGATCACTCTCTAACCGCTACCCTGCCAGCCTGATTGATGTCTAACTGCTCCCCTGCCAGCCTGTTTCCCCCAACTTCCCTCCTCTGCTGGCCTGGTCACCCCTAACTGCCCTCCCCTGCAGTCTTGATTGCCCCCAACTGCCCTCCCTTGCAGATCTGGTTCCTCAAAACTGCCATCCCTTGATGGCCTGATCACCCACAACTGCCCTCCCTTGCAGAGCCTGGAACCTCCAATGGCCCTCCCCTGCTGGCCATCTTGTGGTGACCATCTTGTGTCCACATGGGGGCAGGATATTTGACAACATGGAGGCAGCCCTCTTGAGTGTTAGAGTTATGGTCAATCTTGAAATTACTCTTTTATTAGATGGGATAGAGGCCTGGTGCATGGGTGGGGGGCAGCTGGTTTGCCCTGAAGAGTGTCCCAGATCAGGGTGGGGGGTTCCCTTGGGGTGAGGGGCAGCCTGGGCAAGGGGTTTGTGGAGGCCCTGGGATGTGGAATTAATCTATGTCTACAATTGAAACTTTATCGCCTGGAGTGAAGCCAAGCCTTCTGCTCGTTCTGGGGTGGCAGCCATTTCTGTTTGAAACTTTGTAACCTAGAGTGGAGGCCTAGGCCAGAAACGACAGGCTGAAAACGTAGCTTCCTCTGTTGCCAGGGAAACTCAAGCCTTTGTTCTCTCCAGCTCAGTGGCTGTCGCCATTTCTATATCTTTTATAATTGAAACTTTGTAAAATTGAGTTGAGGCCTAGGGAGGCAGAAAGCTTGGCTTTCTCTGTTTCCAGGGAAACCCAAGCCTTCCTCCTGCTCTCAGTGGTGGCAGCCATCTTGGTTGGGGTTTACTTGCATAATTTGCTCCTGATTGGCTGGTGGGCGTGGTTGTGGGTGTGGGTTGTGGGAGTGGCAAAGGTAGGTCAAATTTGCATATTACTCTTTTATTAGATAGGATGTTATCCCAATAAATTTAATAAAATAGCAAAAAGTAAAGGTGCAAAAAACATACCCTTTTATTCACAGACCTAAATGGATGGAATGTCAATTTTTTTCCCTGCCTCAAGTTTATTTGTACAAATAGCACAGCAGGACACCAGCTTAATGCCAATAACAGCCAAGGAGTCACACCAGTTCTTCTGTACTCATTTCATCAGACAGAGGCCTCTACTCGGGAGCCTTATTGGGGCCTGGGACCTTTGGAAGCCTGAGCCTGTAGAATGTTAACTGTAAAATATTTCTTAGCATTCTATTTCCATCAAAATTGATTTATGAAATTGTAGTAATGTGGGGTATGGCGGGGCGCTATAGGAGCCCAGCCCTGGACCTGGAGGTGCAGGGAGCTGGTGTGCAAGTCTGGCCTGTGCCGATTAACCCTCATCAAGATGACAACCTCCCAGAAGCACCAAGACTTGTGGCAGAGCCCATGCAGCCATTGGGAAGCCTGGCTGGGATTGGTGAAGTCTTGGACAAGAAGCTGGAGGAAAGGGGCTTGGACAAGGCTTATGTAGTCCTTGGGCAGTTTCTGGTTCTAAAGGAAGATGAAGACCTCCTCCAGGAATGGCTAAAGGATACATGTGATGCTAATGCCAAGCAGCCCCGGGATTACTTTGGGTGACTTCGAGAGAGGTGTGACACTTTCTTGTGATGCTCTCTGGCAGCTCCCAATCCCTAACACCAGCCTTGAGTCTTCAGAGTTTGCAGCTGGAGTGGGGGCTACTCCCTTGTCCTCTACAAAGGAAATGATTGCTGTCTACTCACCACTTATGTCCTCCTGGTTTTGGGGGAAGTTCTCTCCCCTCACCATTTCAACTTTTTTGGAATAATCTCTTGCATGGAACTCTCTTCTCTTTCCCCTACCAGTTTCAGGTCAATAATCAGATTTTTTGAGTGGATTTTTGGCCCCAACCTCACCCCTACTTTCACCTCTGGTCTGTTTAATGACATTCGGTTTCTCTTTTGGTGAAACAGTCACTGTCCATATAAATTTATTTATTTATTTATTTATTTATTTTCTTTTTTTAATTCAGTTTATTAATTACATTGTTTCCCCTTTTTTATCCCCATATATCTTCCCTCCACCCAGTACCTATCTCACCCTCCGCCCTCACCTTCCCCTCCCCAATGTCCTCTCCCATTGTTGCAAGATTCTTGTCCAATCTCTTGCTGTACTTCCAACGACACCCTTCTCCCCAAGAATTGTCAGTCCATTCCCTCTCCATGTCCATGTTTCTGTTATAGTCACCAGTTTATCCTGTTCATCAGCCTATCAGTTCACTTGATTTTTATGTTCATTTGTTGATACATGTGTATTTGTTGTTCATAATTTATATTTTTGCCTTTTTCTTCTTCCTCTTCTTAAAGAATATCTTTCAGCATTTCATATAATACTGGTTTGGTGGTGATGAACTCCTTTAGCTTTTCCTTATCTGCGAAGCACTTTATCTGATCCTCAATTCTGAATGATAGCTTTGCTGGATAGAGTAATCTTGGTTGTAGATTCTTGCTCTTCATTATTTTGAATATTTCTTGCCACTCGCGTCTGGCCTGCATCGTTTCTGTTGAGAAATCCGCTGACAATCGTATGGGTGCTCCCCTGTAGGTAACCAACTGCTTTTCTCTTGCTGCTTTTAATATTCTCTCTTTATCTTTTGCTCTTGGCATTTTAATTATGATATGTCTTGGTGTGGTCCTCTTTAGATTCCTATATTTTGGGGTTCTGTGTACTTCTTGGGCTTTTAGGTCAGTTTCTTTCACCAGGTGGGGAAAGTTTTCAGTCACTATTTCTTCAAGTAGGTTTTCATTAACTTGCTCTCTCTCTTTTTCTGGCACCCCAATAATTCGGATGTTGGCTTGCTTGAGGTTGTCCCAGAGGCCCCTTACGCTATCTTCAATTATCTGAATTCTTTTTGTTTCTTGCTTTTCCAGCTGAGTGGATTTTGGTTCTTTGTATTTCAAATATTTGACTTGGTTCTTGTGGCCCTCTGGACTGCTTTTAGGACTTTGTGTAATATTTTTTATTTCAGTCTGTGTATGCTTGATTTCTAGTTGGTCCTTTTTTTTTAATCTGTGAGGGTCTGGTTCGTATCCTCAGAGGTCTTGTTCATTTCCCTGAGGGTCTCATTCATTTCCTTGTAAGTATCATTCATTTTCTTGTAAGTCTCATTCATTTGCTGGTTCATCTTGTTTATTTCCTGGTAATTCTCATTAAGTTGATCGGCCTTTTGTAGGAGCCTCTTGAAAAGCCTTATAACCGTGGTTTTGAACTCTATGTCTTGTCGTCTTTTCTCCTCCATTTCTTTCACACCTGATTTCTTTCCATGTCTCTGCATGGTGGCTGCTTTATGTGGTGGCTATCCTCAAAGGGACAGTGGCTCAGTCTCCCCAGTTACCTGAGGTGGGTACTCTTACTGGAATCCTTTATGGGTTGTATTCAGTGTTTTTGAATTTAAACCCAGTTTGTTGTTGTTAGCCCTAGGAGGGTTTGACCTCCAGGCCAAATGGCTGTGAAGGGAGACTGTGTTCAGGTTGGATGGGCGGAGTCTCTGAGCTGCACGGCAGCGGCAGAGGCAGCTGGGGCCTATGCGGCGCTCACACGCGCGGGTTTCTGTTGGATGGGGATGGCTGCAGACACCTCCAAGAGAAAGCCGCTAGTCTCTTCCCCTTGCCAGACAACTCTGCCTTTCCCCAAATGTGCCTGCACACCAAAAGTCCAGCCCAGGGCTGTAAAATAGATGGTTTCCGGAACCAGGAGACAAGTTTCCAGGGGGCAAGTCGTGGGTTTGCGCGACCCTTGGGACTAGGAGCCTCTGCCGCGCTCCACTTCCAGAGTGCGTCCCCTGGACCTCGGACCTCGCCCCATTCCGGGGAATCTGTGCAAGGGGACCTCTCCCCTTACCCGGGATCTCGGACCTCGCCCGGCTCAGGAAATCTGGGCAGTGGGACGCCTCTGCCCTTCCCTGTCGGAGAAATCCGGCCGGTCGCTGCTCCAGCCCCAGCCCGCGCACGCGACCAGGGCGGCTCCTAACCTGTTTCCGTCTGAAAGGCTGCACTCCCGCTGGTCCCGAGTCTCAGTGTCCCACCTCTGCTCCTATTAGTGGAGTTTTAACTCAGCCAGCTTTCTGGCGATTCTGGGTGCTTGTCTGTTCCGCTGTTATGTTGTAGTTCCCAAATCGTTGGGCGGGGCAGAACAATAGGTGTTTGCTTATGCCACCATCTTGGTGTTGCCCCATATAAATTTTTTTAAATCAATAAAGTCAGTGGCCTTCCAAAAAATTATAACAATGCTATATGAAATCTTTTAGATTCAAAGATAAAATGTTAAATGATACCTAACAAGTCCCCATGTTCTGGATAAGGGCACCCTTTACATTGACACAATTACTCTATACTCACCATCTTTGTACATACCAAGAGTAGAAGTTCTTCAGTAAGAAAGTTATTAGCCATATTTAGAAACATTTGACTTTTAAATTATTAGTCAACAATTTTATATACAAAAACAATTTCTTATATTGAAGTTTTAAAGTAATTACTTAGATCAAGCACTTTGCATTAGGAAATAAAACACTATATTAAACAAAATCTAGTGTACCTGAAAAATATTGGTCCTATTCATTAGAATACTTCCTAAGTGACACCATGCTGAATCCCTGACAAAAGTATTAGTATTTGATCTCATAATATTTCCATTGACAATCCATGTGTTAATCTGAAACTACATCTGGTATTTGGTTATTTATTTTGAATTGGCGATCTAGAAGTTTTTTTAGTTGTACATCTGTTTCTTTATAAATGTTGAAGTGTATATTCCTAAAATATCTATTTTTAAAATTAAAATACATGTACTTTTATATGTAATAGAACAGACTTCATAAAGTCTAAAAATACTAAATATAATGAAATAGAACTTTAATTTATGTCTATTTTCACCTAAAAGAGTTGACTTTTAGAAATGCTGTTAGATGTACCCTACTTTAAAAACTGATCTAAATACTATGATATTCATAATAGTAGCTATATATAGAAAAAAAGACACAGGTTAGTAACTTGTGTGAAGAAAACACCAGATACTTCAATGAGGAATGGTGGCAGTAGTGACTAGAAAAATAAAGACATAACAGTGGTATAATGATTAACAACACATGAGCCTAAGATGTTCTAAGATCAAGATTTTTTATTCTGCTTTGTCAAAAGAATCACACAATTCTGTGGGGTGATGTGTGTTTTCATATAATGAATTTTCAAAGATCTTCCAATGTAAGAAGTTAGTTTAAAAAATGACCTATTCTTTTCTAATGACACTGTGAGAAACACAGTGAGTTCCAGCTTCATTTGTCTCTTGTGTCTTTTTAGTGCTTCATGTTGTATTATAACAAAATAATTTAAGTATAGCCTTGGCTGAGAATTTCCTCATTTATTTCTCAGAAGTAATGCTTTAAAATGCTTCCATCACATATTTCTATACTGAGATACTTAACTAAATCCAGAGGCATTCTTGCTTTTCAAGGAAATATGAATTTTCTCCGATTTAAACATGTACCCAGATTTAGTACCATAAATTATCTTGCCTTTTGCCACTAAATACACAGATAAAAGCATACACACATTTCAAAAGGGATATGATTTCAGAAATTTACTGAAACAACAATTAGGCACTTAAAAATTTTTAAATGAATGTATAATATGGATTTCTTTGAAGCCATTAAGTCCACATTATGAATACAGAGCTAGTAGGCAACAACATTTGGTACATGCATTGGAAAGGCAAAATAAATGTGTTTATAAAATAAAATTGAAGACTTTCTGTTTTCTAAAATTAATAACAAGCAAATACCACATTACTGACAATTAGGTATATAAATTCCCATTTAGAAAAAGAGACCTGACAGCAAATACCTGTATAAGTGACTATTTAGATACCTCACACTTAATTATCTTCAGAAGTAGTGCATTACTGTTCCAGAGAAGAGAGTTCTGAAACAGGTCAGTCCCCAGCAGGTACCTGGGCATTATGGGGTACCAGCATGTCACTAAAAAATGTTATAGGAATATTTGAACACCAGGGGAGAGAGTTTTCTTAATGTGACAAAAAAAATTCTTCTTCCTGATCCTCCTATATCATCATCCCAATAACATGACCACTTGCTATTTTACTTTCTATCTATGTAACCTCATGCATAGCTAGGAAATAATGATTTAGGGCTTGAAATTCAAAACATAATGGTGTTCCTTTTTTTCATTCCTCATTTTACTCAACATCCCTGCAGAGCTGATGCAAGGACTGAGTTCCCTTTGAAGTCAGCTTGCATCATTTTTGATGGGTTATAAAGGAATAGGAGATACTGGCTGTAGTTTTGAGTATCTCGATTCCTATCTCAGATGATGCCGACACATTTGTCATTAAATGCATGCCATGAATAAATTCTTGGAAAAATTGCCAAGCAGTTAAAATTGGCAGGTATAGTTTACACATTTCTATTATAAAAGAATAGAAAAGAAAATATTAACCTATTTGAAACATTTTATTTCATATTCTACTTAGGTTATTCTTATTGTGGGTGATTTTATAGAGTATTCTTGTTATTTGGTTTACATTTCCTAAGACTTTTAATACTTTGTAAAAAGTTATGTTATTATTTATATTATCTATATTTAGATGCCAAAATATTTGAGAATTTTGAAGATGATGTTCTTTGTTTAAATACGAGTAAAATAGATCAATATCTGTGGACAAACACTGGCAATATTGGCTTTGCAATATACTTTGCTCTCAGCAATAATTATTTGTCACACAAAAAAGAGGAGTAATTTGAAGATAAAGGTAGAGCAAAGCCTTTGTGAAATTTTGTCTGCACTTATAGGCATCACTACACATCAGGAAGCTTTGGTTCTCATCTTCTGTGCAGCACATAGAAAAACTGCACTTCTCTGTTCCATTGATGGCGGTTTTTATCTGTGTGACAAGTCTGGCCAATGAACTATGAACAGAGTGGCTGGGTGAAGCATTGGATTACTTGAACACTCTATACTTGATCCTCTGTAGAGATGACCATGGATGTATATATTCCACAGAACAAGGTGCACTAACTCCAAGTAAACACAGGAATTATAGGTGCCATGGAAAGTGACCAAGGAGACTGCAGTGGAATTGTCTGATCAAAAATTTAATTTTTGTTAAATAATTGAGATTTTAGTTTTACTCATTACAATAGCACACCCTAATAGCATATCCAGATTGATACACACACATATATAAGCTTCTATATGTGAATATATATATATATATAAACATTTAAATAAAAATTAGTGATTAAAACAACTCAAAATAAAAGACACCAAAAATTCGTTTGTGAAATACAATTGATCCTTTAACAATGTATCTGTTAAGGACACCAACACTCCCATAACCACTCCCACAGTCAAATACCGACATATAACTTTGACTATCTAGAAACAGTTTTTCCACAGTATTAGTGGGAAATTGGTTCCAGGACCTTATACAGATACCAAAATCCATGAATGCTCAAATACCCTATAGATCAATGCATATAGTTGGCCCTTCATATCCGCAAACTCTAAACCACATATCAAAAAGCAAACAGGTATTTATTGAGAACAAACTGTGTATAAGTGAAGCCATGTAGTTCAAACCCATGCTATTCAAAAGTCAACAGTCCTCCACATTTTCTTACTCCAAAAAATTAATTTCTATTTGTAAAGCCAAAAGCAGTACACCCATGAAAAACACACATGGTGTCAAAATAAGCCAAAGGAAAATCATTTGGGCAAAAATAAAAAGGAGTCTAATTTACAGAAAAGATACCTTTATTAACTTTTGGTCGAGAATATGTTTGTATATTTTCAGAAAACAACTCCAAGACCATATGGATTCCTGCAACAATGAGGAACTGACAGGTCTGGTCCAACCACAAAGACAGTCCAGAGATTGAAGACACTGACAACATCTTGCCATGCTAGCAGTCAGCAGCAGTGCATTGGTGCAGGCGGCCCAGGACCAAACCAGAGAGGTGGAACCTGCATTGCCACCATATCTCCACCATCCAGATACCATTGCTGACATGTACACATAAGGAACTATTTGACATTGAAACTGAGACTCAAACACTTTTTGTTCTTATACATTTATTTCCAGTATGCAGATGCAAGATCTTTTTAAAGAAAATAAACAGAGGTAAAAGATTGATACAGTGGCAAAGAAGTATTGAATAGACTGTCAAACTTCAGGGGGAAGGCAGGGGAGGGGCTGTAAGAGATCAACCGAAGGACTTGTATGCATGCATATAAGCATAACCAATGGATACAAGACTCTGGGGCAGGGGGGCAGGTGAGGGGATACATGTGCTGGGGGGTAGGGGAGGCTGGGGGGAGAACAATGGGGGGGGAGGAAAACATATGTGCAACTATTTGTAATACTTTAAAGAATAAAAAAATAAAAAAGTCAACAGTCCTCCACATTTTTGTCATTCCCATTGAATATCCTATATAATAAAGAGGTGATATACAAATTGACCATCACTCCAATACACAAGATAGCCAGCAGGGGAGGGAAGTTGGGGGCAATCAGGCCTGCAGAGGAAGGCCATTAGGGGCTAGCAAGGGAGGGCTGTTAGGGGAAATCTGGCCAGCAGGGGAGCAGTTAGGTATCAATCAGACTGGCAGGGGAGTGGTTATGAGGTGATTAGGCTGGCAGGCAGCAGCGATTAGAGGCAATCAGGCAGGTGAATGTTTAGGAGCCAGTAGTCCTGGATTGTGAGAGAGATGTCCAACTGGGTTTGGGTCTAAACGGGAAGTTGGACATCCCTTGAGGGGTCCAATATTGGAGAGGATGCAGGTTGGGCTGAGAGACATACACCCCGCCATGCACTAATTTTGTGCACCGGGCCTCGAGTACTACCTATAACTCTGCAGTAAATGTCTCTAACAGTTCTGTAAACACATTATACTCTTATTAAGATAATAACATTAATTCATGTTGCCCTTCTGAAGTTTGATTTTTCAAAATCATTATAGTTTTATAATGATTTGGAATAAATTTTGATTGTTGAGAAAAAATTTCAAAGGAGACTAGTAGGTAACAACTTTATAGAAATTTTAAAGAGCATAGTTTATTTTAGAGAATGTCTAGTTGCTTTGAGAGCTGGATCATAGGTTATAAGAAAGCTGGGAGTTCTAACCAGTTTGGCTCAGTGGCTAGAGCATTGGCCTGTGGACTGAGGGGTCCCAGGTTCGATTCCAATCAAGGGCACGTACCTTGGTTGCAGGCACAACCCCAGTAGGGGTGTGCAGGAGGGAGCTGATTGATGTTTCTCTCTCATCGATGTTTCTAACTCTCTATCCTTCTCCTATCCTCTCTGTAAAAAAATCAACAAAATATATATTTAAAAGAATAAGGCTGGGAGTAAGAAGGAGGATTGTGGCAGAAAAAAAAGTATAGATATTTTTTTTTCCTGTGTTGTCTTGCATCTGTATGCCATAACAAGATATTACATTCCATTAAGTTCTACATCATTTCCATTACAAACACAATCTAAAGCCTAAGAGAAAAATATTGACTACCAGAAACCTAAGATTCTCCGAGGGCTTAGTGAACTGCTGAACTGCAGAGAGACATGTTAGTTTGCTTTGAGTCAGTAATTTAAATCTCCCACCTTATTTTTCCATCTGATTTCCAGTAGGTCACTCTTCAGCCAAATTTAATTTTATGTGGTTGAAGTGGGAGAACCAAAATGAAATTGCATACTATAGTGGGAAAAAATAACCTACTTTTAATAACTCCTTTGAAAGACACTTGGAAGACTTAACTTACTTTTATAGTTGAATATCTGAAGAATGAATTATTATAGCCTTGTCAAATACTAAATAGCATGCTGTTAAAAATATTAGTCACATGGAGGGCTGTTTGACAGTAATGTCACAGAAAAGCTCTGGTCTATATGATTAGGCAAACTCTGCAACTTAATATCATGGGTCCAAGAATGCACAGAGGGTTGGGAGTAGAAAGCTGCTTCAGATTTCCTTAGAACATTGGTAGGACTCTGACAACTGATGCATTCCACCTGCTGTTCCAACCAGCTGAGGGGCCTGTGTCTGTCTTCCTGCAGTCACCTCCCAGCAGAGCTAGAGGAGAGCTTGAAAAAAAAAATTAAAAGCCGTGTTTTCAAGTGAGGAAGACTTTTTAAAAATATATCCAAGAAATGTGAGTTGAGATCTAAACTAGAGGTTATAAAGAAAATTATCCAAAAATTTATTTTAAAAGGCAGGGTTTTTGCCTTCATTTTGTTTTTGTTTTTTGTTGTTGTCGTCATTTATTTAAGCCTAAAACTAAGATTAGAAACTGGCTTGATTGCGCCCTACTGTGATTTTAAAAAATAAATCTTTTATAGTTCAAGAATTTTTTTCTCCTTTTTGTTTTTTGACTTTTTCTTGCTGAGAAAGGGGCAATCTTTACCTAATCAGAGCAAAGCAAGAATCACTGAGCCAGAAGAATCATCATGCAGGTGAAGGTCAGGCAAACTTCCCCCAAGTAATGCTGCTTCATCACATCCAACAAAGATTGGGGTCTTTCTTTCCTGGATCCTTTTATGCTTTCCTCTATTACTTGAACAGATCTGAACAAACCAGAGATTTCTCCATCCAAAAATTACATTTAGTTACATTTATTTCAAATCCTTCAAATTTTATGTCTTGATATTATAGCAATTTAAGGATAATACAAAATCCATGTGTTAGGCAGGAAGGCAAAGTCACCTAAAAACAAAACACAGAACACCATAAATGTGTTCATTGGTCCTTTGCCATTTAGCATTGGGCTTCATGTCAGTCTTATTAGTCCAGCCACCTTTTAGTTTCAAGTTTCTATCTTCGGTATGTCTATAAAACAAATGATATTGATGAAACATTGAGTTACAAATGGCATGTTAGACTTGGTGACTTAGATAAGGGTCAGGTTGATAAGCCAACTACAAAACAAATACCCAAGGAATGTATGGCGTCTTCAATATTTGGATCTTGCAGTTGCCTCTCAGTAACTGCCAGAGGCTGTGACTTCTAGGTCAAATGCTATGCCCATTTTTTTCTCTCCTAAGTAGATCTGTTGTTTCCTCAAGGGAATCATTATGAAAAAATGGGAAAAATGTCATTTTGCACAAATGAATTTAAGAATTAGATCATGAACCCTAGCTGGTTTGACTCAGTGGATAAGAGCATCGGCCTGGGGACTGAAAGATCCCAGGTTCGATTCTGGTCAAGGGCGCATGCCTAGGATGCTGGGTCAATCTCCAGCTGATCAAGGATTATCATCCTTGATTTTTTTCTCTCTCTTCCTCTGCCTTTCTTTCTAAAATCAATAAAATAAAAATTAAAAAAATGAATTAGTTAATGATTTAAAAAGTTACCTTATTTTAAAAGTACACATTTTGATTTACAAGTAGCACCAAGGCACTGCTTCTTAGTGACAACAGCATGCATCCTTTCTTCCTTTTGCCCAGGAACTCTACATTTATGCTGTCTCGCTCACCCTGACTTCTGCCCAGCTATCTCTTTTTCACTGATCTTTACTTGCCAATTATTTCTCTCTCCTTTTTTTCTCTCTCCTCCTTCCCCAAAATTTAGGTGAGGGAATTTCTACTTTCTAATTGAATGACACCATTCCTCTCTCAAAGTGGGTTTATTTATTCATTCATTCATTCATTGTCTAAAATTTCACATATGTCTTCTTTTTCCCCGATTGACACCTATCCCCTGTCATTTGTCTCTGGATCTATTCTTGTTTATCAAATTATGTTGGTCATTATATCCCACATATGAATGAGATCATGTGATATTTATCTTTCTCTGACTGGCTTATTTTGCTTAGCATAATGCTCTCCAGTTCTGACCATGCTATTGCAAATGGTAAAAGTTCCTTCCGTTTTTATAGTGGTATAGTATTCCATTGTGTAAATGTACCACAGTTTTTAATCCACTCATATGCTGATGGGCACTTAGGTTGTTTCCAAATCTTAGCTATTGTAAATTGTGCTGCTATGAACATAGGGGTGCGTGCATATATCCTTTCTGATTGGTGTTTCTGGTTTCTTGGGTTATTGTCCTAGAATTGGAATTACTGGGTCAAATAGGAGTTCCATTTTTCACTTTTTATGGAAACTCTATATTGTCTTCCACAGGGAGACCAGTCTGCATTCCCTCCAGAAGGGCATGAGTGTTTCTTTTTCTCCACATCCTTGCCAGCACTTGTCATTTGTTGATTTGTTGATGATAGCCATTCTGACAGGTGCGAAATGACATCTCATTGTTGTCTTGATTTTCATCTCTCAGATGATTAATGACTTTGAGCATGTTTTCATATGTCTCTCAGCCTTTTGTATGTCCTCTTTCAAAAAGTGTCTAGTTAGGTTCTTTGCCCTTTTTTTTTTTTTTACTGGATCTTAAAGTAAGTTTCAAAAGCTAAAAATTTCATGACTTTGTGGACATAATGAATATATTATTTGAGAATACAATAATTAATCTCTAAGTTCTAGTGGTCCCAGTTCTCCAGAGATGAGTAAACTAGGAACTCTGTTTTATTCCTGAAAACATTATTTTTTATCTTTCTCTGTTATTACAGTATGAAATAAAAAGCACTGTATAATCCAGTGATTTTTATCTTTGTATTAATGTAAAAATAAAGGCCACTACTTTCTCCATTTTTTTCATCTCTAGTAATAGATCCATAGTATTCTAACATACTGATAGAGTGAATTGAAGGGTAGCACATGGGCACAGCTATGGACAGTAGAAAGACTATACTGCCTCTGCTGAGGAGGTTGATTTAATCTGCCAATCACTTCTACAAATCCTTCCCACCTGGAGCTCCCAGCACAACCTTCCCTGTTTGTTGGATCAGCCAGTGCACTCCCAGACTCTGATAACTTAATACTCTGATATTCAATAAAACCTTCTTACTGGCCTCCCTGCCTCATTCTCTCCCCTTGCCACTTCTTATATCTGAAATCATCCTTAAAGTCAATTTTGTTTTCAATTAGCAATAATCATACCTTGGATGAACTTTATTGGCTATGATACAAACCTCTTAAATTCAGCTTTGGACACCCTCCAAGACCATAAAAATGTACTTTTATTTATCTAAAAATCAGGATAGGAAGAATTAGAAGATTTAGCTGATGGATTATATAACCCTCCATAACCAGGACAGTGTCTTCTTTTTGTTCTCCAGAGCTGCTAAAGGGTTTATCCATTACTTCTTTTCATTCTCACACTGCATTTTTATCCTCCTGAAATAAAACAATGGATTGCAGTGGCATTGGGGAGGAAGGTCAAATAATACTTCAAATAAGTATAAAGAAAAGAAAGTGTAGTTTACCTCACAAGAGAACATACTTTTAAAGCTCTTACTAGGTGTTATAAGCTCTGAGAGAATTAACATTCATATTTAATCATAAACACTTTGTATTCATTATAAAATATCCAAAAATTTGGTGGGATTTTATTAACAAGTTGGTTCATATTACTGTCTATCTTGAAAGAAAAATAATTTTATATATCACCAGTATTTCCTTTATGTTGATATATACTGCCCATTTCAAATCAGTGAACTTTCACAATACATTTGCTTCCCATTCTCCATAGTTCTATTTATCTTCCAATGGAACAATTTCACACCGCATTTAAAAACTAGTTTAATTATTATTTTAAAAATGTGGTGATAGCCAGTTCTGTCCCAGATACAGCTAAAATAAAAAGTCTTACTTGGTAGCTTTTTATTTGATTCACAAAGCAGTTTTCAGAAGCTGGTAATGTATGATTTCCTGTCTGGCATAACAGGCAACAGAACATTGTTTATTTGCTCTGATGTTTGCATGTTCCATTACATAGCCCTTGTATGCACTATCTCTTCTAAGGGCTGTAGAAACTTACACCTGATGAACACTCTGATAGTGCCGATCTTAGTTGGCCATTAATTAAGATCACTCCAACACACAAGATGGCCACCCCCATGTGGACACAAGATGGCCACCACAAAATGGCTGGTATGGGAGGGCAGTTGGGGGCAATCAAGCTTGCAGGAGAAGGCAGTTAGGGGTATCCAGGTCTGCAGGTGAAGGCAGTTGGCGGGGGGGGGAGGGGCAGGCCATCAGGGGAGGGCAGTTAGGGGCAATCAGGCCAATGGGGTAGCAGTTAGGTGTTGATCAGCCTGGCAGGGGAGTGGTTAGGCCCATAATGGAGAACCTATGACACACATGTCAGCACTGACACACGTAGCCATTTCGATGATACACAGCCGCATGCGGTCGCGTACAGAGAAGTAGGGGCCGCATGCCAAGAAAGATGTTTCATTCTCGGCTACTGCATGGCCAAATGCAGTAGCTGAGGATGAAACATTTCCTGCAGTGTGGTGTAGACATTCTGTGCCGGAGGTCTGTAGGCCATAACAATAGAATCCCAGCACAGAGCGGCTAGTTCTGGGACTTCCATTTCGGCCATTAGAGGATCTTTGACCTCACTTCTGGCCAGCAAAGCAGGGAACAGTGAAATGTCGTGGGGGACACATCTCTGGGGGCCCTGTGATTGCCATTACCAGCAACCACATAACCACAGCAACCATTATCCAATCTACACTAGGGTGTTGTGAATTTCTAATTGACCATCATTACTGAGATAAGTGAGGGGGAGGCTGGGAGAGGTGAGGGCCTTTGCTGAGGGTGCTGTTTCCCACCATTAGAAATAGTGGCAGCCATCTTGATTTATATAAGGAACGTCATTTTTCAGCATAGCGCAGACTCCATTTCACCACTATTACTGTTTTGCATCCTTATTAACCCCTATTTCTACTTATTAACCCTGCCCTTTCCTAAAAGACAGTTACGTGTGCCATCTTGTGGTCAGTTAGTCTAAAACCCCTAATTGCCTTCAGGGCTAACAGGCTATCTATAATTTCATCTTCTGTCACTGCCCCCTTGATGGAGAACCCAAAAAATTAAAAAAAAAACAAGCGGTAGTAGCAGTAGCTGCCCCTTCCAAGAGACAAGGACCAAGATGTATTGCATTATAGAAAAAAATGGCAGATCATTTTGAATTCTATGTACTGAAATGATAGTAAACAGAATGTGGAATATAAATAGACATTTTGAAACTAATCATTCCCAGCTCTTAAAAAAAAGTGAGAATGAAAGGAAGGAATACATTTCCAGGCAGCTACACTTTTATAAGAGCCAATCTAATTCCATCCTTAAATTTTTATAAAATATTTTATTGATTTTTCACAGAGAGGAAGGGAGAGGGATAGAAAGTAGGAAACATTGATGAGAGAGAAACATCAATCAGCTGCCTCTTGCACACCTCCTACTGGGGGATGTACCCACAATCAAGGTGCATGCTCTTGACCGGAATCGAACCTGGGACCTTTCAGTCTGCAGGCTGATGCTCTATCCACTGAGCCAAACTGGTCTCGGCTCCATCCTTAAATTTATAAAAGGCTCTACAAATTTAACATCTGGAAGTTTGAGCATTGCTCACTCCATAGCTCAGCATGGAAAAGCACTCAGTGAGGGAGAATTTATTAAAGAAACTCCTAAGATGTGCACCAGTTCTATTTCACGACATGCAGAATAAAGATGCAATTATTAAGAGGACATCTGAGTTACCACTTAGTAGAAATATCATAAAAGACTGAATAATGAGACTGAATACAATGTACAACATCAATTAAAGAGAGACATAAGTAATTGTAAATATTTTTCAGTCTCTCTTGATGAAATTACTGATGTCACATCACATGCTCAGTTGGCCATTATTGGTCGATATTCTGATGGTCTCACAATGAGAGGAGTTGATAAAGTTAGTATCAGTGCCCACAAGTACATCAGAAAGTGAAATATGTAAGGTTGTTATATAAACATTACATGAAATAAGCATTGGTATCTCTAAAGTTTTGTCAGTGATGACAGATGGGGCACCAAACATGGTGGGGAAAAAAGTTGTATTTGTCAAATTGTTTATGGAAACTATTGGACATCCGATTGTGCCTTTTCATTGTATCATCCATCAGGAGGTTTTATGTGCCAAGGCAGGATTCACCGACTTAAATGACTTAATGTCAGTTGTTACAAAAATAGTTAATTGAATAGCTGCTCGTTCCCTTCACAAGCGAGAATTTTCTGCACTTTTACTGGAGGTTGATTCCACCTACAGTGGACTGGTGATGTACAATAATGTTAGATGGCTGAGCCACGGCAAAGTTCTTGAGCACTTTGTGGAATGCTTTGAAAAATTAAGGTATTTCTTGAGGATAAGGATCTAGGAAACTTTTCTCAGCTCAATGATGATAAGTGGGTCAACATCCTGATATTTTTTACAGATCTCTCTGTTCATATTAATGTACTGAACTTAAAGTTACAAGGTTTTGGCAAAAGTATTGACGTTATGTTTGGATACATAAAAGCTTTTGAAAATAAACTTAAAATTTTCAAGCAAGATATAGAAACTAACACTTATAAGTATTTTCCTTGAGTAACAAAGTATTTTGAGAAGGCTAGTGCAGCTGTGCAAAATGAAATGAAACCCTTGCATATAAAGTACCAGCATGCTTTAGACTCATTACTTGACCAGGTCAGTGATAGATTTAATCAACTTAAAAGCCTAGAACAGACCACAAAAATAATTAAGTATCCTGATATAGTAGTCTACAATAGTTTGGAATTACGGTTTCCAATGAATGCAAATTGATTTGGAGATGCAACTGGCAGAATTTTAAGACAGCATCTGGGCTCAGGTGTTTGTTGACTTGAGGTCAAAGCTGGAAGGGTGCTCCTTGGAGAATCAAGAGGAGTGCCACTACGAACAGGAAATTTGGAGTACCTGGAACCAATTACCAGACACGTTTAGCACCCTGAAAAATATAGCAATGGCTTTACTCACAATTTTTCCCTCCATGTACTTTTGTGAGACCTTATTCTCAGTGTTAAATAATATCAAAACCAACAAAAGAAACAGATTGACAGATGAAGTTAGTAGTGCTTGCTTGGGCTTGAAGTGTACAAAATACAACCTTCCATTGAAGGTTTAGCTAGTGAAATTCAACAACAAAAAAGTCACTAATGCAGGTTAGTTAAAGAATTCCCCCTCCCCTTCACGGCACCCCACACAAGTTAAATAATATCAAGACTAACAAAAGAAACTGACAGATGAACAAAGAAGTCACTAAGCAGGTAAGTTAAATAATTAGTTTTTGGTTTATTAAATACAGTTATATATTACAATTATACATTTTTGTTATTTAAACTGTGAATATCATGAAATTATGGTGTTTTTTCTCAAAGTGACACACCACCGATTTATGCTCGTTTTTTTGGCAAATTTTGACACATCAAGCTCAAAAGGTTGCCCATCACTGGGTTAGGAGGTGATCAGGCTGGCAGACAGAAGTGGGTTAGGGGCTATCAGGCAGGCAAGCAGGTGAGTGTTTGGGAGCCAGTAGTCCTGGATTGTGAGAGGAATGTCTGATTGCCCATTTAGTCCTGATCCCTTGAGGGGTGCCAGATTGGAGATGGTGCAGGCTGGGCTGAGGGATACACATGTACGAATTTCATTCACCAGTCCTTTAGTAAAACATAACGGTAATCTATTTCTGGATTATTTAATGTATCTCTTGAGATTTTTTTAAGCAAGAGGCTAAAGGACCAGTGATTTTAATCACTTGAGAAGTTCACTGCCAGAAATTTTATATTACTACAAAGAAATTTTAATATGAATTATTAAAAACTAAGGCAAATGGGGATTTTTTTAGTTGTATAGTTAGAAAATCAAGCCAAACAATATTTAAAAAACAAATTTGTGTAGTGCTGTACATTTTGTACTATAATTTACAAATAACCTATAATTTAATTTTTCCAACAATCTTGTAAAGTCCCTATTATCCCCTTTAAACAGTTAAGGTATGTGAGGCTCAGAGAAGTTTTATGGCCAAAATGCTTTGCACTATGATTTGAAATACTCAAATTAAATGTTATGGGACTACAAGCTCTTGATTTAGCTAGACTTAATGTGTTGTTCACCCTAGCCCAAACTCAAATTTCTTTTGATGAAATCAAAGATTATTTTTAAATACATGGCTGTCCTAAGGGTTACTGGAAGACAACTTCTCCAGAAGTGGTTCCTTTTAGTGACTATAAAAAATATTAATAAGAGTTTATTATATAAATATTAATTTATCCCACAAATCAAAGAAATATATTAGTAGACATGCTAGATAAAACATCTGAAAGATACATTGGGCTTCACTGGACAATGTTTAAGATTTGTCTATAAAATGCCCACCAAAAAATGTGCATTCTTTCTTGATGACATTATCTTATTTATGCACTTTATTCTATGCCCCTTATCTCAGACACTACTTGTCTACATCTGTCTCCTAGATTCCATGCTCAACTTCACTCTTGCCATATGTACAGACACACTCTATTAATTTCTTAGTGTGAAAAGAAAATGGTTAGCTCTCTTTTTGAGCCAATTGGTTAATTGATTCAGCTTAATCTATCAATTCTCCCCACCTGTCTTGAGTTTTTCCTACTCTACTTATTCCCACTTTACCTTGCTTGTTGTTTTCAGTAGAGATACCATGATAAACAGATGCCTAATTTCATGTATTAAAATTAATTATCGTCATATCAGGTATGTAATGTATGCTCAATATATAATTATTTGTTAAATGGATGAATGAATAATTTTATGGATCTCAAATTTCAAAAATTTCAAACTACAGCTAAATGTTCATTAATATTGAATTTTATTTTTTATCCAGGTTTTTCTGAACTTCCAAAACTCACTGTCACTTGTAATACATTCAGAATATTAACTAGATTTTATTTCTTTGTCTTCATTGAAACAACTTCTTCTGTAAGCTGCCATGACATACCATCTTGTTTTTATTCTAATAAATTTATTTATAATTTATTCAATATTTATTGAGAATTGACTATGCTTCTTCTATCTTTTCTTATGTTACATATATTGTATTTTTTTAAAATCAGGACTCAATAACTTTATACTTACTTAAAATTGTTCCATATTCTGACCCTATATTATTTCTTAGTCTTAGTTTCCAAAACTATACTATTTTGGTGTGTGTGTGTGTGTGTGTGTTCATATGTGTACCTCTGGATATGCTGTTTTCATGTCAGAATTTGTTGAGTCAATAGCTTTTAGGCACATGATATTTTATTTATCTATTTATTTATTTATTTATTTATGTATTTTTAATGATGGTAGAAACTTTTATTTTCCTTAAGCCACAGAATGAACAGGTCTCACATGCCTGAACAATAATATAAGGTAGGATTATCCATATTTTAAGTTAAATAATAATATCTACAGTTTATTTGTTTTTCATTTTAATTTTTTATCTTTGTGTTCAGTTTATTAATTACATTGTTCCCCCTTTTTTATTGCCCTATAACTCCCCTCCACCCTGTATCCATCCCACCCTCTGCCCTCACCTGCCCCTCCCCACCGTTCTCTCCCATTGTTGCAAGATTTTTGTCTAGTCTCTTGCTGCACTTCCCACACCCCTTTTCTTGCCAAGAATTGTCAGTCCATTCCCTCTCTATGTCCATGATTCTGTTAAATTCACCAGTTTATCCTGTTCATTAGATTATTAATTCACTTTATTTTTAGGTTCATTTCTTGATAGATGTGTATTTGTTGTTCACAATTTATATTTTTACCTTTTTCTTCTTCCTCTTCTTAAAGAGTATATTTCATTTCACATAATATTGATTTGGTGGTGGTGAACTCCTTTAGCTTTTTCTTATCTGCGAAGCACTTTATCCGATCTTCAATTCTGAATGATAGCTTTGCTGAATAGAGTAATCTTGGTTGTAGATTCTTGCTATTCATCACTTTGAATATTTCTTGCCACTCCAGTCTGGCATGCATAGTTTCTGTTGAGAAATCCGCTGACAATCGTATGGGTGCTCCCTTTTAGATAACTGTTTTTCTCTTGCTGCTTTTAATATTCTCTCTTTATCTTTTGCTCTTGGCATTTTAATTATGATGTGTCTTGGCGTGGTCCTCTTTAGATTCCTATATTTTGTGGTTCTGTGTACTTCTTGGGCTTTTAAGTCAGTATCTTTCACCAGGTCAGGGGAGTTTTCAGTCACTATTTCTTCAATAGGTTTTCATTACCTTGCTCTCTCTCTTTTTCTGGCACACCCATAATTCGGATGTTGGCATGCTTGAGGTTGTCCCAGAGGCCCCTTACACTATCTTCAATTATCTGGATTATTTTGGCTTCTTGCTTTTCCGGCTGAGTGGATTTTGCTTCTTTGTATTTCAAATCTTTGACTTGATTCTTGCAGCCCTCTGGACTGCTTTTAGGACTTTGTGGAATATTTTTTATTTCAGTCAGTGAATGCTTGATTTCTAGTTGGTCCTTTTTCATATTCTTGAGGGTCTCATTCATTTCCTTGTAGGTCTCGTTCATTTCCTTGTTGGTCTCATTAATTTCCTCATAGATCTTGTTCATTTCCTCATAGTTCTCATTAAGTTCATCGGCCTTTTGTAGGAGCCTCTTGAAAAGCCGTATAACTGTGGTTTTGAACTCTGTGTCTAGTAGTCTTTTTTCCTCCATTTTTTCACACCTGATTTCTTTCCATGTGGCTGCTTTCCTGAGTTGGTCAATTAGCTTTATGTGGTAGGTGTCCTCTAAGGGACAGTGGCTCAGCCTCCCCAGTGGATACTCTTACTGCAATCCTTTATGGGTTGTACAGTATTTTTGAATTTTAAGCCCAGCTTGTTGTTGTTTGCCCTAGGAGGGTTTGACCTCCAGGCCAATTTGCTGTGCAGGGAAACTGTGTGCAGGTTGGATGGGTGGAGTCTCTGACCTGAGCAGGCAGCATCGGCGTCAGCTACACCCTATTTGGCTCGCAGGTCTCTGTGTTGGGTGGTAATGGCTGCAGGCACCTCCAAGAGAAAGCTGCCACTGGTCTACACCCGTTGCCAGACAACTCTGCCTCTCCCCAAATGAGTTTGCACCCCCAACATCTTGCCCAGGGTTGTAAAACAATGAAATCCGGTGGTCTCTCGAACCAGGGAGCAAAGTCACGCATCTGTGCTGCCGCGCACTTGACATGCAAAACTGCTGTTCCAAGCTACTCACACTCTCCTTAGTCTCGGGGATCTCTGCCGCACCCGGCTTTTAGGGTGCGTACTGTGGACCTTGGACCTCGCCTGGCACTGGGGAATCTGTGCAGTGGGACGTCTCCGCCCTCCCTGTTGGAGAAATCCAGCCGGGATTGCTGCTGCCAGCCCTACAGCCTGCACACGCCCCACGGCTCTGAACCTCTGGCTCTGCATGTATGTTCAAAGCTGCGCTCCGCTGCTCTTCTGAGTCTTAGTGTTCCACCTTTATTTTATTTATGGAATTTTCACTCAGCCAGCTTTCCAGTGATTCTGGATGATGTTTGTTTTGTTGTTATGTTGTAGTTTTTGAATTGTTGCGCGGGGCAGCAAAATAGGTGTTTACCTATGCCACCATCTTGGTTCTCCCATCTAGGCAGATGATATTTTAAACCAACAGTTATTCTTTTGTTTGTTTAAAACTCATAGAAAACCCACAAGTATGGTTTTCTGTTGTATGACCTGGCTAAAATCCAAGGAAATGCCTACTATTTACATATAGATAAATTAAATGAAACAATAATTGAGATTTTTTGAGTTTCTGAGAGAAGATTTCAATTTAAAATATTGGAAGAAATAGCTGTTTCCACAGGATATGTGTGTGTGAAAATGTGTATAATCCTGGAGATGCCAGGAACCTTGTTTTGGGTCTGAGAGAGGTGCCTTTCTGAGAAAGGAGCCAACCGAGAGAGAAGACCTGAGAGGCAGAGAGAATAGACTGACCTATGCTGTCATATTATGAATTTCTGAATCTCCTTTTGCTTTCAAGCTGGTTATTATTATTAATCATGTAAACTGTCTACTTTCTTTTATTTAAACCAGTTTGAGGTTTTAAATTTTATTTTGTTTTCATTTGAAGCTAATATAATACAGATATAATCCTATCTAATAAAAGAGTAATATGTAAATTTACTGTATCTTCACTACACCCAATGAGCCATGCCCACAAGCCACACCCACATGCCAATCAGGAACAATATGGAAATTAACACCCAACCAAGATAGCTGCTGCCTGAGGCCAGAAAAAGCCTCATCAAGATGGCTGGGGTGGCTGGGGTAGAGCCAACCAGCCAGGGAGATCAGTCCCATGGCAGGGCGTTCATTGAGTTCTCAAGGCCAGAAAAAGCTCTTGGGTAGGCCAAAGCCTGGGCAGAGCCAGCCAGCAATCGGCCCCATGACAATTGCTGGATTGGGTCCCCTGCCTGAGGTCCCCTACCCAAGGACAAAAGCCTTGGCCAGAGGCTTTCAGCCTTTAGCCAAGGGTGAGCTATCAGTAGGACATCCCCTGAGGACTCCCAGTATGTGAGAGGGAGCATGTTGGGCTAAGGGATCACCCACGCCCAGTGCATGAATTTCATGCACCAGGCCCATAGTGTTTATTATGAAATTCTAGATATCATAGGAGTCTTATGATATAAATAAATTATCTTCTCAGATTGACCCAGTACTCAGATTTATTTTATAAGAAATAAATTTCTCTTTTGAAAGAAATATTGATATTTGGGTCATCCATATTTTGGAATCTTGACCCATATTTGCAATCATTTAGACTCCAGTAGGTCCCAGAGAATTCTATATAATAAAGCTGGTGAAGAAGAGGTATTTTTAAAAGTTAGTGTTCTAGCCTCAATGTTGTTTCCACGGACATTAATAAAAATTACCACAAAAATTTTGAGACTAGATCAAGGATTGTTCTCTAAATATAAGTTTATGTAGAATTAGACTTCTACCAATTTTCTCTGAGTTCCCCTATAAGATGGTCAGATAGAATGTTTGCCACATGTGTTTCATGGTTTCACTGCTAAGAATAACTTTCAGAAAATTATGGTGTCATATAAAAATTTATTCAGCAATGTCTTCTTGTGGGAATCTCAGGAAAACTACTGTCTTCATGATGAACTGTTTGAGTATTACTTCCTGTTTAAATGAAATTCCATGGAGACCAAGCATTTTGAGGTTCAGCAATGAGGCCAATGTGTAGTATTTTGCTCAGTTTTTTCTATGCATCTGAGGTTTGCACAAATATTAAGCTTTTATCTTGGAGAATGCTTTTTCAGATCACTGGTGGGAGGACCAGGTCTGGGGTGTTACTGCAGGTGGCTCTCTCTAATTCACCAACAGTTATTAAAAGCTCAAATGATGGGATCTTCAATCCTTGCCCCATTTTTTCCCTTCTTTATTTTAAAAGGATTTTCTAAGAATTACTGTACATTGACAAAATGACCACATTTAGAAAATAATTTGTGAATTCCCATTCTGTACTGTAATGGTCCACATAACTGTATTAAGTCAGTTTCTTTAATAAGGAGAGTGCCTTTTTAGTTTTTGAGAAATCTACCCCTGCTGAGATTTGAACCATGTACCCTTGGATCTAAAAGCATTGATTCAGTCTTTAGATAAAGTAAAATCTTCTTAAAGGGGAATGGGGAGATCTATTTGACTTTTTTTGGTAATTTTTTTTGTCTTTTCCCTTCATCTTTTGTTTTATCTGTCCTAGATTCCCTTTTTATCTGATCATATTGGCTTTTAAAAATATGAATATGAATCACTGCATCTACGGCATTAATAATGGCAATGTTGTTTAAGTAAATCATCTGGAAATGTCAGGTCCCAGAGTTGAGCTGCAGAATTTTTAATATTCTCCCTCCTCTAAGAGGTGATGCATGAGTATATTATTTATGTCAAGTTAAACATTAAAATATATTTTTCTATGAAAGAAAGATGAAAGAATAGTAGTCTGAAATTGATATAAGATCTATGAGTATATTATTTATGTCAAGTTAAACATGAACATGTACTTTTCTATGAAAGAAAAATGATAACATAGTAGCGTGAATTTGATATACTCTTTGTATTTCTTGGAAGTGGCCATTTTTCCCACAAGGATTCTGGAATTCTATTTCTAAAAACATACTGTGATAATGAAATACAAGTTTAATTTTCTAAATTCTCTCAGAGTTTCATTATATATACACTACCCAAAGTCTAATGTTATGGAATTTGAGATGTAACATTGCAAAAAAACTAGATTGCATTCCAAATGTATTCCTAAACAAAACAGAATGTGAATATATCTAATAAGTAATACAGGAATGTGCAATAGGCTCTAATATTGCAGCAACTGAAGTGATTTTTCCTCCTTCTTTGTAATAGCAGAATTTCACTCCATATTACAATACACACAGGAAACCAGGGTGTAGTTCTTTAGTTTCCATTGTTTCATCATTAAACATATCTTAAATGCTCACAATATGTGAGGTAATTCGTAGAACATATAAGGATTAGTTCTTGCAGAGAAAAAATGTTTATTCAAAGATAACATTGAACATGTCAATTATTCCCACTAGAACCATATGTATAACAAAAAAAGTTTGGAGGCAAAAACAAGATAATTTAACAAGGCATATTTTCTGTTTGTTGTAATGTCAACCATACTTTTTTACTTATAACTCTTTGAGGCCAAAATGGTAACAATCTAGGTCTGGATTTGGCAATTTATTCAAGGTCAGAATATGACAAAATCTAGTTATTTGACAGGATCAATGAAAGCCAAGGAAGCTTGTAGGGATTCTTTCAATAGCAACCAAGACAAAAATTCTTGGAGTCACCTTGTATTTGTTCTTGATTGAAGTCATTAGCAACAGCTGGGACATGAAAGTTCAAAACTAACCTGAAATCAAGCTAGAAAGTATTTGTATCAGAAAGTAATACCAGTTCTTTATTAGATTGGAAGACAAATATCTAAAAATAAACATTGCTTAATTATCCATAGTTTCTTAGGATCAGATGCAGTTAAGTATAACACAGGTATTATTAAATAAACTAGAGGACTGGTGCACAAAATTTGTGCATGGGGGGATGTCCCTCAGCCTACCCTGCACCTTCTCCAATCTGGGACCCCTCAAGAGATGTCTGACTGCCTGTATAGGCCCAACCAGGATTGGGCCTAAACGGGGAGTCAGACATCCCTCTCACAATGCAGGACTGCTGGCTCCCAACTGCTCACCTGCCTGCCTTCCTGATTTCCCCTAACTGCTTCTGCCTGCTAGCCTGATCACCCCCTAACCACTACCCTGCCAGCCTGATTGATGTCTAACCACTCCCCTGCCAGCCTGTTTCCCCCCAACTTCCCTCCTCTGCCAGCCTGGTCACCCCTAACTGCCCTCCCCTGATTGCCACCATCTGTCTTTCTTTGCAGGCCTGCTCCCTCCCAACTACCCTCTCTGCTGGCCTGATCGCCCACAACTGCCCTTCCCTGCTGGCCATCTTGTGGTGGCCATATTGTGTCCACATGGGAGCAGAATCTTTGACCACATGGGGGAAGTCCTCTTGTGTGTTGGAGTGATGGTCAATCTCTGTATTACTCTTTAATTAGATAGGATAGAGGCCTGGTGCATGGGTGCGGACCAGCTGGTTTGCCCTGAAGGGTGTCCTGGATCAAGTTGGGGGTTCCCTTGGGGCAAGAGGCAGCCTGGGTGAGGAGCGTGTGATGGTTTTCAGGCTGGCCAAGCCCCCCAGCGACCCAAGCAGAGGCCCTGGAATCTGGGATTAATCTATGTCTACAATTGAAACTTTGTAGCCTAGAGTGGAGGCCTAGCTAGGGCTGAGGAAGTTTGGCTTCCTCCATCACCCCGGCAACCCTAGCCTCTGCTCTCTCTAGCTCTGTGGCTGCAGCCATTTCTGTTGGGATTTATGTATCTTCTATAATTGAAACTTTGTAGCACTGAGTGGAGGCCTGGGTCAGCAAGGGCAGGAGGAAAGCTTGGCTTCCTTTGTTGCTGCAGAAACCCAAATCTTCCTCCTCTCTCAGTGGTGGCAGCTATCTTAGTTGAAGGTTATTTGCATAATTTGCTCCTGATTGGCTGCTGGGCATGGCTGCGGGCGTAGCTTGATCAGAGATATGGTCAATTTCCATATTACTCTTTTATTAGATAGGATATACATAACCTATGGACAGGCAATAATGAGGTGAAGGCCTGGAAAGAAACAGGAGCTGGGTGGTGATGTGCCAATGGGGAGGAAAAGGGGACATCTCTAATACTTTCAACAATAAAGATAAACTTTTTAAAAATTTAGAATTCTTGTAGGAGAGATAAAATGGTGTCAGAATAGATGGATGTGTGATGAGCCTTGTCCCAGAGCAAATAGAGTGAGTGGCTAAAACAAGTGGAATTCAGCCTGAACTGATGAAGGAGACGCAGCTGGTGAGACAGTTTGCAGCTGGGAAGGGCAGAGATCCCTGGAGAAAGCTCAGGGCACTGGGACCATGTGAACAGCAGACACGTGAGCAGCCATTCCTGTCCAAGGAGCAGCAGCCCCATGAGCAACCCACCACAGGCCTAAAAGCAGCAGCTTCATGTGGCCTGCCTCATTCTGTCTGTGGAGCAGCAGCTCTGTGAGCAGCCAGTTCCCCCATCTGAGGAGCAGTAACCATATGAACAGCTTGCCCCATCCAAAGAGCAGCAGCTGTGTTAGCAGCCCACCCACTGCTGAGGAGCAGCCGCTGCACACAACCCATACCCTGCACCTGTCTGAGAACAGCAGCTGTGCCGCATTAGCATCCAGCCACCTTCTGAGGAGCAGCAGCTGTGTGAGTAAACTGTTCCTTTCAGAGGAGTGACAGCTGAATGAACCACCTGTTCAATCCAAGGAGCAGCAGTTCTGTGAGCCACCTGCCCCATCTGAGAAGCAGCCCCTTCTAATGAGCCAGAGATTCGCCAGCCGCCTGCCCACATCCAAGGAGCAGCAGCTGTGTGAGCAGCCTACCTCCTTCTAAGGAGCAGCAGCCACATAAGCAGACCTCCCACGTCCAAGGAACAGCAGCCCTGTGCAGTCCACACTGGTCTGAGGAGAAGCACCCACATTCAGCCAGCACCTGTCCGATGAGAAGGAGCCAGGTGATTGGCCTATTCCTGTCTGAGGAGCATCAACAGCATGAGCAGCTCACTCTCACATGAGGAGTAGCAGCCACATGAGCAGAATGCTCACTCTCACACGAGGAGAAGCAGCTGCACAAACAACCCGTACAAGGAGCAGCAGCTTTGCAAGCAACATGCCCCTGACCAAGAAGCATAATTATCACAAGTAGCCCGTCTCATCTGAGAAACAGCAGCAGGACGCAGCCAACCCCCATCTAAAGAACAGCAGCCATGTGAGCAGCCGGCCCCCATGCCTGTAGTTCCTCTGGTTCGTGCTGTTTGGAGCAGTGGACATGAGCAACCCATTGCTATCTGAGGAGCAGCAACCTCATAATCAGCCCACCTCAGTCCAAGGAACAGCAGCCATATGAGTAGCCTCCCTCACCAGCCAGAGGAGGCACCACTGCTACAAACAGCACCAACCAGAGGAGCTACAGGCAACTGACAAGCAGCTGCTACTGTAACCACCCAAGGAACAACTGCAGCAAGAGAAGCCACTGATACCCAAGGAGCAGCCCCTGCACAGCTCGACATTTGGATCAATCTGTGAGACCAAAACCGAGTAGACAAAGATACCCTCAAAGGGAAGAAAAGGAGGAATCGCCAAAAACGCAGCTAAGTGAAACAGAGGCATGCAATATGTGAGAAAAAATAATTCAAAATAAAGGTCATAGAGTTCATAAACCAGATGGGAGAATAAATCAATACCTTATGTAAGAATCAAGAAGAAATGGATGAAAAAATCCACAACTTATGTAAGAATCAAGAAGAAATGAAGAGTGATATAGCTGCAATTAAAAACACCATGGAAACTTTCAACGGTAGACTAGAAGAAGTGAAGGATTGAATTAGCGAACTACAAAACAGGGAAGCAAAACACAGCCAAACTGAATTGTAACTGGAGAAAAAAAATAAAAGACAGGAGGAGAGCCTAAGGGAGCTATGGGACAACATGAAATGAAATAATATATGAATAATAGGAGTGCCAGAACAACAGGAAGAGAAACAAGGATTAGCAGAACTATTTGAAGAAATAATGTCAGAAAATTTCCCTGATGTTGCAAAGAAAAAAGTAACACAAGCACAAAGAGTCCCAAACAGTATAAACCCGAAAATACTTCATAATTATGATGGCAAATATTCAGGACAAAAAGAGAATCTTAAAGCCTGCAAGAGAGAGACAGAAAGTTACATACAAGGGAGAGCCCATTAGATTATCACATGATTTCTCAATAGAAACACATCAGGCCAGAAAAGAATGGAAGGAACTTTAAAAAGTAATGCAAACCATAGGACTGGATCCAAGAATACCCTATCAAACAAGGTTATCATTCAAAACTGAAGGGAAAATAAGGAGCTTCACAGACCAAAAAAAAAAAAAAAAAAATGTTAAGGGAGTTTATCACTACCAAACCAGCAATGCAAGAAATGCTAAAAGGGACTGGTGTGAAAAAAATAAAAAGGTAAAAAGGAACACAGACACAATCAATAAAATGGCTACAAATAATTACTTTTCCATAATAACTTTAAAGGTAAATGGAATAATTGCTCCAATCAAAAGACATCAAGTGGCTCAATGGATAAAAAACAAACAAACAAACAAAAACACGATCCATATATATGATGTCTACAAAAGACCCACATCAGAAATGGAGACTCATTCGGACTGAAAGTGAAAGGATGGAAAAACATCTTTCAGGCAAATGGGAAAGAAAAAAAGCTGAAGTAGCAGTACTTATTTCTGACAAAATATATCTCAAAGTAAAGGCCATAACAAGAGATAAGGAAGACCACTTCATAATAATACAACAAGAGTACATAACCCTGATAAACATATATGCACCCAATGCAGGAGTGTGCGTGCGCGTGCGCGCGCATGCGCACACACACACACACACACACACACACACACACACACACACATATATAAAACAACTCTTGGGGCATATCAAGGGAGAGATTGACAACAATATAATAATACTAGAGAAATGTAGTACACCACTGACATCACTGGATAAATCCCCTAGACAAAAAACCAGCAAAGAAACAGCAATTTTAAATGACTCACTAGATCAGATGGACCTAATTGACATCTTCAGAGCATTTCATGCCAAAGCCAAAGAATATACGTTCTTCTCAAGTGCACATGGGACATTTTAAAAAACAGACCACATATTGAGTCACACACAAAGAATCCCCAAATTAAAAGAGATTGAAATGATATCAAGCAATTTCCCAGACCACAATGGCATAATATTAGAAATAAACTACAATAAAAACATTCCAAAAAATTCAAAAAATGGGAAGCTGAACAGCATGATATTAAACAATGATTGGGTTATCAATGAGATCATAGAAGAAATTTTAAAAATCCTGAAAACGAATGAAAATAAAAACACAATACAAATACCATGAGACATAATGAAAACAGTGCTGAAAGGGAAGTTTATAGTGCTACAGGCTTTCCTCAAAAAACAAGAAAAATGGTAATAAATCATCTTAACTCAACAACTCAAAGAATTGGAAAGAAAGCAGCAAAAAAAAGCCTACAGTGAGCAGAAAGAATGAAATAATAAAGATCCAAGAAGAAATGAATGACATAGAGACAAAAAACAACAACAACAACAAAAAAGATCAATTAAACCAAGAGATGGTTCTTTGAAAGGATAAACAAGATTGATGAATCTCAAGCCAGGGTCACCAAGAAGCAAAGAGACGGGACCAGAATAAACAAAATCTGAAATGAAAGAGGAGAAATAAAAACAGACCCCACAGAAATACAAAGGATGATTAAAAATTACTATGAACAACTCTATTCTAAACAATTAAATAATCTGGGGTAAATAAACACATTCCTAGAAAAATACAAGCTTCCAAAAAACTTACTTAGGAAGATTCTAAAAATCTCAATAAGCTGATAACTATGGAAGAAATTGAAGCAGTCATCAAAAGACTTCCAGCAAACAAACACCTGGGGCCAGATAGCTTCACAGGGGAATTTTACTAAACATTCAAGGAAGAACTAAAACCTATCCTCCTAAGAATATTAAAAAAAATCAAGAGGATGGAACTCTTCCAAGCTCATCCTATGAAGCCAGTATCACCCTAATACCAAAACCAGATATAAATATCACAATGAAAAATATTACAGACCAATATCCCTCATGAACATAGATGCCAAAATCCTCAACAAAATTCTAGCAAATCAGATCCAGCATTATATCAAAAAGATCATACTCCATGATCAAGCAGGATTTATCCCAGGGATGCAAGGATGGAAAAATATTTGTAAATCAATAAATATGATACATCACATAAACAAATTGAGAGATGAAAATCACATAGTAACTTCAATTAATGCAGAAAAAAGCATTTAACAATATCCTTTCTTGATAAAAACTCTCAGCAAGGAGGAAATAGACGGATTATACCTCAACATAATAAAAATCATATATGATAAACCCACAGCCAACATCATACTTAATGGGCAAAAACTAAAACCATTTCCCCTAAAAACAGGAATAAGACAGGGATGCCCACTATCACCACTCCTGTTCAACATAGTGCTGGAATTACTAGCCATTGTGATCCGACAAGAAGAAGAATTAAGGGGCATTCCAATTGGAAAAGATGAAGTAAAAATGTCCTTATTAGCAGATAACATGATACTGTACTTAGAAAACCCTAAAGACTCCATCAAAAAAGTACTTAGATTTAATAAATGAATTCAGTAATGTAGCAGGATACAAAATTAATGCCAAGAAATATATGGAATTTCTGTACATCAACAATGAATTTACAGAAAGAGAAACTAAAAAATCAATCAGATTTACCATCACTTCCCCCCAAAAATTAAGATACCTAGGAATGAACTTAACTAAGGAGGTAAAAGACCTATACACAGAAAAAGACACCACCCTGGAAAAAGAGATAGAGGAAGACATAAACAGATGTAAAAACATACAGTGTTCATGGATTGGTATAATCAACATCATTAAAATGTCCATACTACCCAAAGCAATCAATAAAACAATCTATAAATTCAATGTACTTCCCAATTAAAATACAAACGGCATATTTCACAGACCTAGAGTGAACATTCCAAAAATTTATCTGGAATAAAAAAAAAAGAACATGAATAGCCACAGCAAGCCTGAGAACTAATAACAAAGTAGATGGGACCTGAATTTCAGATATCAAGCTGTATTACAAAGTCATTGTTCTCGAAACTGCCTGGTACTGGCACAAGAACAGACATATAGATCAGTGGTATAGAATAGAGAACCCAGAAATTGACCCAAATCACTCTGCTCAATTAATATTTGACAAAGGAGGCATGAACATAGAAGGAAGTCAAGACAGTTTCTTCAATAAATGGTGTTGGGAAAATTGTTTCTTGGTGAGTCTGGCTAGAGGTTCATCAATCTTGTTTATCCTTTCAAAGAACCAGCTCTTGGTTTCATTGATCTCTTGTATTATTTTTTTGGTCTCTATGTCATTTATTTCTGCTCTGATATTTATTATATCTTTCCTTCTGCTCACTCTGGGCTTTTTGTGTTGCTCTCTTTCTAATTCTTTGAGTTGTAGAATTAGATGATTTACTGCCACTTTTCTTTCTTTCTTTCTTTCTTTCTTTCTTTCTTTCTTTCTTTCTTTCTTTCTTTCTTTCTTTCAAGCCTGTATAGCAATAAACTTCCCTTTCAGGATTTCTTTCATTGTATCTTATAGATTTTGTATTGCTCTGTGTGTGTGTGTTTGTCATTAGTTTCCAGGATTTTTTAAAATTTCTTCTTTGATCTCATTGGTAACTCAATTATTATTTAATAGCATGCTATTCAGTTTGAGTTTTTTGGATTGATTTATTTTAGTTTATTTCTAATATTATGCCATTGTGGTATGTGAAGTTGCTTGACATGATTTCAATCTTCTTGAATATGGAGAGACTTTGCCTGTGACCTACCATGTGGCTATTTTTAAAAATGTTCCATGTGCACTTGAGAAGGACGTATATTTCATGGATTTGGATGAAATGTTCTGAAGATGTCAATTAAGTCCACCAGCTCTAATGAGTCATTTAGGATTGTTGTTTTCTTTGCTTATTTTTTGTCTAGAGGATTTATCCAGTGATGTTAGTGGTGTATTAAAGTCCCTTGCTGTGATCGTATTGTTGTTGATTTCTCCCTTGGTATTTTCCTGGAGGTGTTTGTTTGTTTGTTTGTTTGTTTGTTTTTTTCATATTACGGTGCTCCTGCATTGGGTGCATATAGGTTCATCAGGGTTATAGCCTCTTGTATCAATCCCTTAAGTATTATGAAGTGGTCTTCCTTATCTCTTGTTATGGCCTTAATTTTGAGGTCTATTTTGTCAGATATAAGTCTTGCTACCCCAGCTTTTTTTCTTGTTTCCATTTGCCTTGAAGATATTTTTCCATCCCTTCACTTTCAGTCAGTGTGAGTCCCTTTTTCTGAGGTGGGTCTCTTTAAATAGCATGTACATGTGTCATGTTTTATATCCATTGAGCTACTCAATGTCTTTTGATTGGTGCATTTAGTCCATTTACACTTTGTTATTATTCAAATGTACTTTTTTGTAGTCATTTCTATTTTTGTGCCTGTGTTCTTTATTATCTTTTTATTTCTTCTTACAGCATTTCCTTTAGCATTTCTTGCATTACTGGCTTGGTGGTGATAAATTTCCTTAGCCTTTTTTTATCTACAAACTCCTGATTTCTCCTTCAATTTTGATTGACAATCTTTCTGGATAGAGTATTAGGTTCAGGCCTTTGCTTTGCAACACTTTGTATACCTCTTTCCATTCCCTTCTACCTTGATATGTTTCTTTTGAGAAATCATTTGATAATTTGATGAGGGATCCTTTGTAGATAACTCTATGTCTCTCTTGCAGTCTTTAAGATTCTCTCTTTGTCATGAATATTTGCCATTATAATTATGACTTATCTTGGTGTGGGTCTTTTGGGATTCATCTTGTTGGGACTCTCTTACTTATGTAACATTTTTCTTCCCCATAACTGTGAAGTTTTCTATCATTATTTCTTCAAATATATTTTCTAATCCTTGCTGCTCTTCTTGTCCTTTTGGCAGCCCTATTAAATGTATGTTAGTTCCTTTTTTGTTGTCTCAAAGATCCCTTAGGCTCTCCTCCTGTTTTTTAATGTTTTTCTCCTGTTGCTGTTCAGATTGAGCTTGTTTCTCCACATTATCTTCTAACTCACTAATTCCTCTGTTGCTTCTAGTCTACTGTTGAAAGCTTCCATGGTGTTTTTGATGGTTAAATTCATCCATCTGGTGAATGAATTGTACAACCATTACTCTGAATTCTTTTTCTGTCATGTTGCATTCTTCAATTTTACTAATTTCCTTCCTTGATGACTCCTTATTTTCTTTCCTCTGGGTATTGTGTTGTCTCCCCATTCTGACTATCACCAGAAGGTTCAAACATCAAGTTGCATGGGCCTGGGCCATGTGCAGTGGGAGTTTCGCACCACCTGAGTGTCACTGAAGAGCTCCAACACTCAGATGTGTGGCTGCGTGGGTTGGTGGGAACCAGTCTTGCCCAGAGTCAGCATTACCAGTGCTCAGTGTGTCTGGCCTCATGTACACACCTAGAATCAGGGATCCCATCTGTACCATGCTGAAACAGAGACCCAGCTGGTGTGTTCCAACGATTAGAGCCCCCTAGTGTGTGCCAGGAGTCAGAGTTCCCCTGCGCCTGCACAAAGAATTGAGTTTCAGAGTCTCTGTTGCTTCGTGGAGTCTTGCCCTGAGAAGCAGGGTCCCTGTTTCACATGCACCAAGAATTTGAATCATTGGCTATTAGTGTGAATGCACTGGGATTCAGGGGTCCCAGATGCACGCAATAAGAAACAGAGTCAAGTCACTGGTGCTTGGTGCTGCCTCCTGCCTGGAGAATTGGGGTCCTGGTCAGCTTGGGGGGGGGCTGGCTCTCACTGTGTTGGTAGAAGGTCTGATCCTGTACTGTGGAAAACAGACTTCCATGTGTGCTTGTCCAGAATTAAAGTCAGGTTGCACTGCTGCCCTGCGTGGGCTTCAGGTTTGTTCGCTCAATTGCGTTGTGGGGAACAGATTACAAGTGTCCACACATTTCCAGGCTCAAATTCCTGTAGTGGAACTGTGGGAACAGAATCTCAGTATCTGCATGCTCGCAAGCTCCAATCCTTGTAATGGTGTTGCTGGGAACAGATTTCCAGTGTCCGTGCACTCCCAGGCTCAAATTCCTGTAATGATGCTATGGCTTGCGTGAGGAATGGGTCTATCAGTTACTATGGCACTGCCCGTGAGCCTGCAGGGAGAGGGATAGGTGCTGTGACTCACATAATTCTGTCACTGGGATGTATGGATTCTTGGTGTCCGTGGTTCTGCAGCCGTGGTCTCAGGTCTCTGTTCCCTGGTTTGCATCTGAGACCAGACTAGGTGATGCTGAGGCCAGAATCCTAGTCTCAGGCAGCTGTTTCTCAAGATGGTATGGATTCTGTGCCCACATTGGCTGCCCCATAGTGTCTGCGTTGAGAGTGGGACTCTGCCATCTAAGGCTGCCCAGTTTGGCAGCCCCTTGAAAGAGCTGCAGAATTTAACTGCCCCTAGCTCACACACACACACACACACACACACACACACACACACACACCACATGTCCACACACTCCTCTATCACTCCCTCACTCTCTCACACTCTCTTCCTCCCTACCATCCTGCCTGTCTCCATCATCCTCCCCACCACATTTGTTAGGTTGTTTTTTATATGATTGTGTTTTCATGTAGGTAGCATACACATCGGGATTACAATTCTCTCCATATTTCTCAAATATGACTCACTGTAGGCAGTATCTTTGTGGTAGGCATTTAGATAGACAGGAATAGAACAAGGACGATGGGCCAGGGACAGAAGGTCACCAGGGCATAAAGGGCAGAAAGGACAGAATGTCAACAGGCCAGAAAGCCTCAGATGTTCAGCAAAGGACAATTGTAGGGTGGGACCTCATCCCCAGGGTGAAATTTCCTCCCCTAGCATTTTGCTGGTCATGAAGTTTGGACCCGTGATCTTTTCCCCCTAGAGAGTACATTTAGGACTCAGTTCTTTTCAGCTCCAGGTCCAGAAAAACAGCAAAACCAGAACAGTAACCCCATGGTTGCCTCAGGACCACCTGCATTGAACAATGAAGCCCTCCCTGGTATTGGACAATCAATCAGTGGGGACCTAGATGCTGAAAGGACACACTTAGAAAGCTGCTGAATATTCTATTAAGTTCTTCTCCTGGGACCTCTCCTAAAATCTCCACCCTTCGAATCCTTACGACAAGGACCCAGAGTGCTGTCCCTCCTGCACCTTTCCCTTTACTTGACCTTCCTCCCTCCCCTAGGGCTTTACCATTAGCTTCCTCTCTTCTATAAATTGTTTCCTGAACCCATTTCTTCTATGAATTACTTCTACCTCTATGATTTTCCAAGTAATTTTTCTCTTGTAAATGAGTCTTGGCTCTGAATTATTTCCTACCCAGAAGTCAAGTACCAAGGTTACGGAACCTATGGCCCATCTGATCTCACTGGTCTAACATTTGGTGCCTTTCCCACTGCCTACAACACCCTTTCTCTCCACCTTAAATTCTTTATTAAAGAAGCATAATTATCAGCAAATATATTCTACAGAAAGTAAAGATAAAATTTAAATTCTATAAATGATTGTCTTCCATTTGTTAATGTAAAAACATTCGAATCTGTAAAGAATTTTTGTGAGTTAATTTGAGCCAAACTTTTGACAACTGCCAGGAAGTAGAATCTCAATGGATTGGGATAATGCTCCAGAGAATGGCAGTTTTTTCATCTATTTTTATACATTGCAATCAAGGGAGAGGACGTAGGTGGATTACATGAAATCCATTGGTAGTAGATTAGAGAAGTGGGAAAAAGAAAAGTGGAGAAACCTCTGGAATTGGATAAAGAGTAAAATGATAGACACATACTTCTTTTACTTAGGTGAATACAGAATAGTTAAGAGTCAACAATTAACATGCTAACATTAACAATGAAGGAATTTGTAGTTTCTATGGGAAAAAAGGAAGTTACAAGTTACTCTGACATTTCAATAATATGTTATTGTAGATGAAAAAAACAATAATCTCTGTTAAGGTGAAGATTGGCTTTGTCAGAGAAGATACCGGCTTAAGATACCCATCATAACTGCTTTAAGTTAAAGTTCAATTTCAGACCATACTTTGTGGTTACTTTATGTCTTTGAGTTTATAAGACTACTTCACAGGCCCTTATTGAGCTTGCAGGTTAGCATGTGGCCCCTTTCATCCACACACTGTATCATCCATTAGTTCATTGCACTGGCATCTCCTAGACTCTAGGACCTAGAGTAGCACTATAAAGGAGGAAGAATCCATAGATTCCATCAGAAAATAACTCTCTTTCTCCTCTTTCTGCTGCCTCTCCTCTCCACCATCCTCACCTTAATCATTCAAACTCCTCCAGATTCTTCTCTGCTCCACAGATGATATCTCAAGTAAATATTATAACTTTTTCTGGCATTCTTGGAATAAGTCCCATAATCAATTTTGGTTAAAAAAAAATTCCCATTGGTATTATGAAAATGTCCAGAGTAGGGGACTATTAAAAACAACCTGAATTTAACATTCAACCTGAATTTTATATCCAATCATATGTCTAAAGCAGTACTTTAAATGTTAGTACTGCTTTAGACATAAGGCAAAAAAGAGGAAGGGCATGATTGGCTTTATTTTTATTCTTTATCTTTAACCCTTCTATCCTGTATCTACTTTCTTTGCTAGTTGAGGTCTCTAATTTTTACACAGATGACATGAGAAAAAGTAAAATAAATTAGAATCAGTAAAGATTTTATTTGATGATATTAATTTAATCCAATGATGCTGTTCTTAGAAAGGACATTCCAGATTTCTAATTCTGATAATCCCAGAGGATGATTATATGAATTAGTTGGAGAATACCCTGCTGAGATCTTCCAATTAGGATTACCTAATGTGATGAGGTTTCTATTTGGTAACTGCTTGCAACCTCAATTTTCAGGATGTGGAAGGTCCACTTCACAAAGATGCTCACTGAGGAGGCTTCGCTATTACTCTAGGAATCTCTCTTAGAAAAGTCCTTTCCTCACCTGGCCTGTGTTGCTCAATGGTTAAGAGCATCAGGCAATGCACCAAATGGTCCAGATTTTGATTCCCAGTCAAGGACAGGCCCCTGCATTGCAGGTTTGATCACTGGCCCCTGGTTAGGGCACATGGGGGAGGCAACCAATCGATGTGTCTCTCACATCAATTTCTCTCTCTCTCTTTCTCTTTCTCTCTCCCCCCATTCCATTCTATCTAAATAAATGGAAAATATTCTCAGGTGATGATTAATAACAACAAAAGTCCTTTCCAAGCTGCCTTGAATCTTGCTTCCTCTCACACATTCTACATTTGGCCTATGAAAAAATCATGCCTTTGCTTCTACATATTAAGCTTTCTCACAGCCTTCTTATCCCTGCTTTCCTGCTACACAGAGCCTTCTAGCCATAACCTTTAGCCTTTCAATTTTTCATGTGCAGGTCAAAAGCCACCTGATTCTAGAAGACACATGTTAAGCTCCCTGCGAATGGTCCCTTCACATTTTTTCTATTCCCATCCATTCTTCATGGTAAGGGAAAATTCAACACTTCTCTAAAGAAATTATTTCTTCAGAAACAGTTGTTTTCTTTGATTCTTTGAACCTTTAAATATTCTAAAAAATTTAAGGTAAGAATTGTAAAACTTTTTTTTTAACTACCTTCTTTTACAAGTCTTGCATAAGTGACCTAGCCCAAAATATTGGGGTACTTCAGCACTTATAACATTTGTTCCCTAAGTTTGGGGTGTTGGTCAAAACTAAGAAAGACTTTACTTTAACCTCCTGTTATGATAGTTGGTATTAATGTACCCTTGTTTTTTCTTTCTCTTTTTTAAAATTTATTTTTATTATTGAAAGCATTACAGATGTTCCCTTTTTCTCATTTATCCCTAACCCCTTCCTCCAGGCCTTCACTGTACGTGTCGATGGGTCATGCATATAAGCATACAAATTAAAAAAAAAACACAAATCTTTATTGTTCAGATTATTACAGTTCTTCCTCTTCCCCCCACCCCCATAGCTCCCTTCCACCCAGTTCCCACCCTACCCTCTGCCCTTACCTCTCCCCCCACTGTCCTCATCCATAGGTGTACAATTTTTGTTCAGTCTTTTCCCTATCCCCCACACCCCTTTCCCCCCAAGAATTGTCAGTTCACTCACTTTCTATGCCCCTGATTCTATTATACTCACCAGTTTATTATGTTCATCAGATTTTTTATTCATTTGATTTTTAGATTCACTTGTTGATAGGTATGTATTTGTTGTTACTTTGTTGTTCATAGTTTTATCTTTATATTTTTCTTCTTCTTTTTCTTCAAGAATACTCTTCAGCATTTCATATAATATTGGTTTGGTGTTGATGAACTCCTTTAGCTTTTTTGTATCTGTGAAGCTCTTTATCTGACCTTCAGTTCTGAATGATAGTTTTGATGGGTTCAGTGATCTCGGTTGTAGGTTCTTGCTATTCATCACTCTGAATATTTCTTGCCACTCCCATCTGGCCTGCATAGTTTCCTTTTATTTAATTAATTATTTATTTATTTAATCTTTATTGTTCAGTTTATTAGTTACACTGTTCCCTTTTTTTTTCACCCTATAGTTCCCCTCCACCTTGTACCCATCCCACCCTCCGGCCTCACCAGCCTCCACTGTCCTCTCCCATAGTTGCATGATTTTTGTCCAGTCTCTTGCTGCACTTCCCACACCCCCTTTCTCCCCGAGAGTTGTCAGTCCATTCCCTCTCTATGTCCGTGATTCTGTTACATTCACCAGTTTATCCTGTTCATCAGATTATTAATTCACTTGATTTTTAGATTAATTTGTTGACAGATGTGTATTTGTTGTTCATAATTTACACTTTTATCTTTTTCTTCTTCCTCTTCTTAAAGAATATCTTTCAGCATTTCATATAATATTGGTTTGGTGGTGATGAACTCCTTTAGCTTTTTCTTATCTGCGAAGCACTTTATCTGACCTTCAATTCTGCATGATAGCTTTGCTGGATAGAGTAATCTTGGTTGTAGATTCTTGCTGTTCATCACTTTGAATATTTCTTGCCACTTCCATCTGGCCTGCATTGTTTCTGTTGAGAAATCCGCTGACAATTGTATGGGTGCTCCCTTATAGGTAACCATCTGTTTTTCTCTTGCTGCTTTTAATATTCTCTCTTTATCTTTTGCTCTTGGCATTTTAATCATGACGTGCATTGGTGTTGTCCTCTTAGGGTTCCTATATATTGGGGTTCGGTGCGCTTCTTGGACTCCTAAGTCAATTTCTTTCACCAAGTGTGGGAAGTTTTTGGTCACTATTTCTTCAAATAGGTTTTCATTGTCTTGCTCTCTCTTTTTCTGGCGCCCCTATAATTCGGATGTTGGTATGCTTGATGTTGTCCCAGAGGCTTCTTACACTATCTTCATTTTTTTGGATTCTTTTTTCTTTTTGCTTTTCCGGCTCAGTGGTTTTTGCTTTTTTGTATTTCAAATCTTTGACTTGATTTTTGCATTTCTCTACTCTGCTTTTAGGTCTCTGTATAATAGTGTTTATTTCAGTCAGTCTATGCTTAATTTCTAGTTGGTCCTTTTTTCATATCCTCGAGGGTCTCATTAAATTTATTGGCCTTTTCTAGGAACCTCTTGAAAAACCTTATAACCATGATTTTGAACTCTATGTCCAGTCATTTTCCCCCTCCATTTCTTTCAAATGTGATCTGTTTCCTTTTCTCCGTATTTTGGCTGCTTCCCTGAGTTGGTCGAGTAGGTTTGTGTGGTAGATATCCTCGATGGGACAGTGGCTCAGCCTCCTCAGTTACCTGAGGTGGATACTCTTGGTGCATCATTTTATGGGCTGCATAATCTTGTTGTAGTTAAGCCCATGTTGTTGTTGGTATCACTCGGAGGGGTTCACCTCCAGGCCAATTGGCTGTGAGAATCAACTTTGTCTATGCTGGGACAGCCTCTTTGCTCAGCTTGGATGTGGGGGGAGGTGGGGAGATCTCAGGGCTGAGCAGTCAGACTTGGTTTCCTGTCATCCCTGCCCTAAGCAGTGCTTGGGTCTCCATGGCCCATGGCAATGGCTGCACGCACCTCTGAGAGAAAAGCTGTCCTCAAGTTTTGCCTGCTGTTAGATAGTCTAGTTTCTTCCCAATTGAGTCTGGACACCCAAAATCTTACCTGGAACTGAAAAACAATGCAGTCCAAAGCTTTTTGTTTTTGTTTTTGTTTTTGTTTTCCTCCCGAATGAGAGAGCCAGCCACACACCCTCTCTGTGAGCTCACACACCTCTGCAGGTCCCAAGTTTCAGTGTGCTTCCTCCTGACAGTCCAGTTTCACCCCGTATGAGTCTGGGTTTCCTGAGACTTGCCTGGAACTGGGATCAGTGCAGTGGGAAACCTTTTTCTCCCTCCCCGTTTGAGAAAACCAGCCCAGTATTCAGCCACCCGCCTCGTCTGCTCCTGTGCATCTCTGTATATCCACACCTCTGTCTCCAGGTGTCCGCAACTCTGCCCTCCACAGCTCCTCCTTTTATCTTTCCTTCTATTTGTAGAATTTCCACTCGGTCAGCTCTCCTATAATTCTGGATGATATCCATTTTGTCTTTTAGCTGTAGTTTTGAAATTATTGTGCGGGGCCACAGTATAGGTGTTTACCTTTGCCACCATCTTGGTTCTTCCTCCTTATATCTTTTTTAGAAAATTATCTGTTTAGGTCCACTGCCCATTTTTTATTGGGTTATTTATCTTCCTTTTCTTAAGTTGTATGAGTTCCCTGTAAATGCTGTAGATTAAATCTTTATTGGTGATAACACTGGCAAATATGTTCTCCCGTGTGGTGGGCTTTCTTATTGTTTTGTTGATGGTTTCTTTTGCTGTGCAAAAGCTTTTATTTTAATGTAGTCTCATTTGTTTATTTTTTTCTTTACTTGCCAATGCCCTAGGAGTGGGATCGATGAAGAAACTGCACAACATATATCTGAGAATTTGATGCCTGTAGTTTCTTCTATCTTTATGACTTCCATCTTATGTTTAAGTCCTTTATCCATTTTTTGTTTGTTTTTGTGTATGGTGTAAGTTGGTGATCTAGTTTCATTTTTATGCATGAATCTGTCCAATTTTTAACACTATTTATTTAAGAGACTGTCTTGATTCCACAGTATGTTCATTCCACCTTTGTCAAATATTAATTGAGCATAGTGGTTTGGGTCAATATCTGGATTCTCTATTCTATTCCATTGGTCTATGTGTCTGTTCTTATGCCAGAACCGGGCTGTTTTAAGAACAATGGCTTTGTAATACAGCTTGATATCTGGTATTGAGAACCCACCTACTTTATTATTCTTCCTCAGGATTGCTATAGATATTTGGAGTCTTTTTTAATTCTAGATGAATTTTTGGAAAGTTAGTTGTAGATTGTGAAATATGCCATTGGTTATTTTATTGTGGAGTGCATTGAATCTATAGATTTTGCCAATCCATAAACAGAGTACATTCTTCCATCTCTTTATTACTTCCTGTATTTTTTTTCAGTGTCCTGTAGTTTTTTACATATAGGTCTTTTACCTCCTTAGTTAAGTTTATTCCTAGGTATCTTAATTTTTTTGGTGTGATAGTAAATGAGATTGCTGTTTTAGTCTCTCTTTCTATAAGTTTACTATTGGTATATAGAAATGTCATTGATTTCATGGCATTAATTTTGAATCCTACTACATTGCCAAATTCATTTATTAAGTCTAATAATTATTTATGGAGACTTTATGGGTTTCTATGTACAATATCATGTCATCTGCAAAGAAGGACAGTTTTACTTCTTCTTTTCCAATTTGGATGCCTTTTATTTACTCTTCTTGTATAATCACAATGTCCAGTATTGTCAGTACTATGTTGAACAGGAGTGGTGAGAGTGGGCATCTCTGACTTGCTGCTGTTATTAGGGGAAATTGTGTTAGTTTTTGTCCATTGTATATGATGTTGGCTGTGAGTTTATCATATATGATTTTTATTATGTTGAGTTATGATCCTCAACGTATGATCCCTCCTTCCTAACAGTTTATTTTATCAATAAAGGGTGTTGGTTTTTGTCAAATGCTTTTTCTACATCAATTGATATGACTATGTGTTTCTTATCTCTCAATTTGTTTATGTGATGTATCATGTTTATTGACTTGTGGATGTTGTACCATCCTTGCATCCCCAGGACAAATCCTGCTTGTTCATGGTATGTGATCTTCTGATGTACTGCTGGATCTGATTTGCTAGAATTTTGTTGAGGATTTTGGCATCTATGATCATGAGGATATTGGCCTATAGTTCTCTTTCATTGTGTTGTCTTTATCTGGTTTTGGTATTAGGGTTCATAGAATGAGCTTGGATGTGTTCCTTCCTCTTGAATTTTTTTTTTAATAGTCTGAGGAGGATAGGTATTTGTTATTCCTTGAATGTTTTGTAAAACTCCACTTTGAATTTATCTGGCTCTGAACTTTTGTTTCCTGAAAGCTTTTTGATGATTGTGTCAATTTCATCCATAGTTATTGACCTTTTGAGAGATTTAGATTCTTCCTGATTGAGTTTTGAAAGGTTGTATTTTTCTAGGAATATGTCCATTTCCTCTAGGTTGTCTAGTTTGTTGGAATACAGCTGTTCATAGTATTTTTTTTAATTCCTTTATATTTCTGTGGGAGGTCTGTTGTTATTTTCCCTCTTTCATTTCTTATTTTGTTTATTTGGGTACTCTCTCTTCACTTCTTTGTGAGCCTTGTTAGAGGTTTTCAATCTTGTTTATCTTTTCAAAGAACCATCTCTTAGTATCATTGATCTTTTTTATTTTTATTTTTGGTCTCTATGTCATTTATTTATGCTCTGATCGTTATTATCTCCTTCCTTTTGCTCACTCTGGGCTTTTCTTAAGTTGTAGAGTTAAATGATTTACCACCATTATTTTTAGGTAGATCTGTAGAGCTATAAACTTCCCTCTCAGGACTGCTTTCATAGAGTCCCTTTGATTTTGTATTGCTGTGTTTTTATTGTCATTAGTTTCCAGGATGTTTTTAATTTATTTGATCTTCTTCAGTAACCCAATCATTGTTCAATAGCATACTATTCAGCTTCCAAGTGTTTGCATTTTTTTTGATTTTTTATTGTAATTTATTTCTAATATTATGCCATTGTGGTTTGTGAAGAAGCTTGGCACGATTTCAATCTTCTTGAATATTGAAAGACTTTGCCTGTGACTCACTATATGGCTATTTTTGAAAATATTCCATGTGCACTTGAGAAGAATGTATATTTCATGGGTTTGGATGAAATGTTCTGAAGATGTCAATTAAATCCATCAGCTCTAGTGAGTCATTTAGGATTGCTGTTTTTTTGTCTAGAGGATTTATCCAATAATGTTAGTAGTATATTAAAGTACCTTACTATGATTGTATTGTTGTTGATCTCTCCCTTGATATCTTCCAGGAGGTATTTTTTTAATGTATTAGAGGGCTCCTGCATTAGATGCATATATGTTTATCAGGGTTAGATTCTCATGTTCTATTGATTCTTTTAGTATTATGAAGTTGCCTTCCTTATGTCTTGTTATGGCCTTCACTTTGAAGTCTATTTTGTCAGATATAAGTATTGCTACCCCAGTTTTTTTTTTTCATTTCCATTTTCCTTGAAGATATTTTCCCATCCCTTCACTTTCAGTCGGTGTGAGTCCCTTGTTCTGAGGTTAGTCTCTTATAGACAGCATATATATGGGTCCTTTTTGTTTATCTATTCAATCACTTGATGTTTTTTGATTGAAGCATTCAGTCCACTTAAGTTTGAAGTTATTATTTAAAGGTACTTGTTTGTAGCCATTTTTATTTTTTGTTCCTATGTTCCTTTTTACCTTTTTATTTCTTCTTTTTACAGCGTTCTCTTTAGCATTTCTTGCATTGCTGGCTTGGTAGTGATAAACTCTCTTAGCCTTTTTTGGTCTGTAAACTTCCCTTACTTCCCCTTCAATTTTGAAAGATAGCCCTGCTAGATAGATTATTCTTGGATTCAGACCTTTGCTTTGCATTACTTCATAAATTTCCTTCTTTTATTTTATGCCCTGATGTGTTTATTTTGATAAATCATTTGATAATCTAATGGGTGATGTCTTTTATATAACTTTCTGTCTCTGTCTCTCTCTTGAGGCATTTAAGATTCACTGTCATGAACATTTTCCTTCCTAATTTCAAAGTTTCTTGGGTGGATCTTTTTGGGTTCATCTTGGTTGGGACTTTCTGTGCTTGTGTGACATTTCTTCCCCACATTAGGGAATTTTTATGACATTATTTCTTCAAATAGGTCTCCTAACTCTTGTTCCTCTTCCTGTCAATCTGAACCCCTATTATTTGTAAGTTGCTTTGTTTCATCTTGTCTCATTGCTTTCTCCCTTAGGCTGTTCTCCTGTCTTTTTTCCCCCTCTAATTGCTGTTCAGTTTGTGAGTGCTTTGCTTCCTTGCTTCTAATTTACTAATTCAATCCTCCACTTCTCCTAGTTTACTATTGAAACTTTCCATGATGCTTTTTATTGCAAATATATCACTCTTCATTTCTTTTTTATTCTTACATAAGTTGTTGATTTTTTTTTCTTCCATCCAGTTTACAAATTGTATGATCCTTATACTGAGTTCTTTTTCTGACATGACGCATGCCTCTGTTTCACTTGGCTGCTTTTAGGGTGGTTCCTTCAATCTTTTCCTTTGAGGGTTTCTTTGTCTACCCATTTTTCTCTCACAGACAGGTGTAGGTGTTGAGCTGTGCAAGAGCTGCTCTTTGGTGGCAGTGGCTCCTCGAACTGTGGTTGATCCTCAGGCAGTTATCGCAGTGGCTGCTACTCAATTGGCAATGGCTCCTCTGGTGGCTGCTGTTCGCAACAATGGTGGCTCCTATTGCAGGTGGATGGAGTTGCTCACATAGATGCTGCTTTTTAAATTTTTTTTATTCTTAAAAGTATTGCAAATAGTAGTACATATGTTTCTTTTTTTCCCCTCCCATTGGCCTATGCCAAGTGTACCCTATCCCCCAGCACATGCCGTAAACTCCCCCCAACCCCAGTCTCTTGTATCCATTGGTTATGCTTATATGCATGCATACAAGTCCTTCAGTTGATCTCTTACAGCACTGCCCTCCAGACTCCCCTGACTTCCCACTATAGTTTGACAGTCTGTTGAATGCTTCTTTGCCTCTGTATCAATCTTTCCCTCCATGACTTATTTTCTTTAAAAAAATCTTGCATTTGCATACTGGAAATAAATATATAAGAACAAAAAGTGTTTGAGTCTCTGCTTCAATATCCAACTGTTCTGAGTCCAAGTTTCAATGTGAAATAGTTCCTTATGTATACAAGTCAGCAATAGCGTCTTGATGGTGGACATATGGTGGCAATGCAGGTTCCACCCTCTCTGGATTGGTCCTGGGCTCCCTACAGCGATGCACAGCTGCTGACTCCTAGCATGGCAAGGTGGGGTCAGTGTATTCCATCTTTGGACTGTCTTTGTGGTTGGAACAGACCTGTCAGGTCCCCTTTGTTGCAGGAATCAATATGGTCTTCGAGTTGTTTTCTGAAAATATACAAACATATTCTCCACCAAAAGTTAATAAAGGGATTTGTTCTGTAAATTAGACTTGGGATTCTTTTTATTTTTGCCCAAATGATTTTCCTTTGACTGATTTGGCCACCATGTGTGTTTTTCATGAGTGTCCTGCTATTAGCATTACAAATGGAAATTAATTTTCTGGAGTAATAATTTTCTAGATGTAATTTACTTACAGGATATTTTTCTTTACATGATATTATCCCAATATCCTCCCCCCTTTTTTTGATTAATGGGGACTTTTGGAAATTTTTGTTGTTGTTGTTGTTGTTACACATATGCATTTATTGGTTAATTTTTTATCTTTATTGTTCAGTTTATTAATTACATTGTTTCCCCTTTTTATCCCCTTATAGCTCCCCTCCACCCTGTACCTATCCCACCCGCCACCCTCACCTCCCCCTCCCCACTGTCCTCTCCCATTGTTGCAAGATTTTTGTCCAGTCTCTTGCTGCACTTCCCACAATCCTTTTCTCCCCAACAATTGTCAGTTCGTTCCCTCTCTATGTCCATGTCTCTGTTATATTCACCAGTCTATCCTGTTCAACAGCCTATCAATTCACTTGATTTTTATGTTCATTTGTTGATAGATGTGTATTTGTTGTTCATAATTTTCATCTTTATCTTTTTCTTCTTCCTCTTCTTAAAGAATATCTTTCAGCATTTCATATAATGTTGGTTTGGTGGTGATGAACTCCTTTAGCTTTTTTTTATCTGCGAAGCACTTCATCTGACCTTCAATTCTGAATGATAGCTTTGCTGGATAGAGTAATCTTGGTTGTAGATTCTTGCTGTTCATCACTTTGAATATTTCTTGCCATTCCCGTCTGTCCTGCATCGTTTCTGTTGAGAAATCCGCTGACAATCATATGGGTGCTCCCTTATAGGTAACCAACTGTTTCTCTCTTGCTGCTTTTAATATTCTCTCTTTGTCTTTTGCTCTTGGCATTTTAATTATGATGTGCCTTGGTGTGGTCCTCTTAGGGTTCCTATATATTGGGGTTCGGTGCACTTCTTGGACTCCTAAGTCAATTTCTTTCACCAGGTGTGGGAAGTTTTCAGTCACTATTTCTTCAAATAGGTTTTCATTGTCTTGGCCTCTCGCTTTTTCTGGCACCCCTATAATTCGGATGTTGGTATGCTTGATGTTGTCCCAGAGGCTTCTTACACTATCTTCAATTTTTTTGATTCTTTTGGTTTCTTGCTTTTTCAGCTGAGTGTATTTTACCTCTTTGTATTTCAAATCTTTAACTTGGTTCTTGGGGTGCTCCAGAGCACTTTTAGGTCTTTGTATAATATTTTTTGTTTCAGTCAGTGTATGCTTAATTTCTGGTTGGTCCTTTTTCATATCCTTGAGAGTCTCCTTTATATCCTTGAGGGTCTTGTTCATTTCCTTGTAGGACTCATTCATTTCCTTTGTGGTCTTGCTTATTTCCTTATAGGCCTCGACCTTTAGTTGGAGCCTCTTGAAAAACCCTATAAGCGTGGTTTAGAAGTCCATGTCTAGTCATTTTTTTTCCTCCATTTCTTTCACATTTGATTTCTTTCCATGTCTCTGCATGGTGGCTGCTTCCCTGAGTTGGTCAATTAGCTTTGTGTGGTAGACTTCCTACTAGGGATAGTGGCTCAGCCTCCCCGGTTACCTGAGGTGGATATGGGCTGCACAGTCTTGCTAAAGTTAAGCTCAGTTAATCGTTGTTAGCACTTGGAGGATTGACCTCCAGGCCAATTGTCTGTGAAGCTCAGCTGTGCTCAGGTTGGGTGGGCGGAGTCTCCGGGCCAAGCAGACACTGTTAGCTCTGCCCTATGCGGCCCCGGGGACTCTGTTAGGGGGCAATGGCTGGCAGCACCTCTGAGAGAGAGCCGCTGCCGAGCTCCACTGGCTGCCGGGGAATTCAGACTTTGCCAAAATGAGTCTGCATGCGCGATGTCTCACCCAGGGTCATAAAACAAAGCAGTCTGACGGTTTTCTGAATGAGAGACAAGTTGTGGTGCGCTCTTTGCGCCCTCACACAGCCGAGCTGTTCGCGCGGAAGCTGCCCTCTCCACAAGCCGGGAGACCCGGCAGCACCCGGGCTTCGGCGTGCCCTCCCACTGTCCAGTTTTCACCCCGTATGATAGTGGGTTCTCTGGACTTCGCCCAGAGCTATAGAATTAGTCCAGTGAGACGCCTTTGTCTCCCCGTTCGAGAAAACTGGCCGGTTTTCAGCCGCCCGCCCTCTCCGCGGCGCGCACTCCAAATCTCTCTCCGCGCGAATCTTTCAATGCTGTTCACCGCTGCTCCTCCGAGTCACAGTGTCTTATTTTCACTTTTATTTGTGGTATTTTCACTCGGCGGGCTTTCTGGTGATTCTGGAAGGTGTTTGTTCTTTCGTTAAGTTGTAGTATTAAAATTGCTGATTATGACGGCAAGATAGGTGTTTTACCTTTGCCGCCATCTTAGTTCCTCTCTATATTGCAGTCTTGGTAACTTCAAATTTTAATTTTTGTACAAAAAATATGACTGCTTTAGGTTCTGGGCATGTTAGGAAATTTTAGGATGAGTTGAACTACTAAGAGAAATTTTAGTTAATATTTTACGAACAGCTTTCTGTCCAGTACAAATAAATTTTCTTGAGTATTCATTTATTTCAATTGGCCAATTTAAATTAATCTGAAAAGTTGATTACTGTTTTATTTTCAAATTTAATACTCAATCAACAATCTTATTTTACCTTGTAAATATTAGTGAAAATGATTATTTGCATTCTTGAGTAGGCCCTGAGCATTCCTGATATTAGACTAAATTTAGATATAGGCCAGCTCTTGGTGGCCAAGTCTTTGTCTGTACCCTGGATCCTGATCTGAGATGTGAGTGGGAGGTGAAGCAGCCATGGGAGCAGGAGACCTCCCTCAGAAGGCGTGAGAGTTCAGACCCCTGAAAGGTTAGGGGGATAAGGACCTGTGCCCCACATCTGTTGACCTTTTAGTTCTCTCCTGTTAGCAGCTCTGCGACTGTGCCTGTCTTAGCTTGTTCCTTCCCTGAGGAATCTTACCTGTCTCTGGCTAAACAGCCATCCTCAGGGGCCAAGGATGGTGATGTGAGATTCAGTTCTGTCTCCTTGGTAGTCTATGCCCCCATGGCCTCCACATCCAGCACCTGCCTTGGGATCCTGTCGCCTACTGGTGAGGTCCCAGTTTTGATCAAATGTCTCAGGGGACTCAGGTTTCTTCTAGAGAGAGGACCCAGCTCACACCATTGGGCGACAGACAGATCCATGGTGCAAGCCACCCAGAGGCTTCAACCTCAGCTTGAACTGAAAGTTCAGGCAATAGCTGTGTGCACTTGGATTGTAAGAAGAGGGTCTCTCTTGGCAAAAATGGCCAGAGGGGCCAATATAGAATGTTTAAGTGCCATCCCAATGCCTTAATTCATCCTGAAAGGGATTAATTATCTTCCTGTCCTTTTTAAAATTGCTGCCAAACATTCAAAGAATTAGTTTGTATGTTCTTTAGGATAATTGTACAATATGCTGTTGTCAAATATCAAAAATTATAATGACATTGTAGAGTAATATCATATAAGGATATTATGGTGTCACAGGAGGTTAAGGGGGGCATAGCCTAAGGACTGGTGTCCATAGGAGATGACAAGCTCTAGGCAATGTCAATTCAATTTCAAACTAGCTGCCAATTATTTTATTACTTTATAAAAACTTTATCAAGGATGTAAAAACACAAATTATTAGCCTTACTTCAAGAGTTCAAATATATTGAGGTTCTTCCTTACTCACTCCACCCACCACTTACCCTGAGGTTTGACATTCTGATGGACTTTTCTCAGTCTCTGGATCTGTTCTTGTTCATCAGTCTATGCTGTTCATCATATTCCACAAATGATTGAGATCATTGATATTTATCTTTCTCTGCCTGGCTTATTTCACTTAGCATAATGGTCTCCAGCTCCATCCATGTTGTTGAAAATGGTTAGAGCTCCTTCTTTTTTACCACAGGATAGTATTCCATTGTGTAGATGTACCAAAGTTTTTTAATCCACTTATCGCTGATGGGCACTTAGGCTGTTTCCAAATCTTAGCTATGGTAAATTGTGTTCCTTTAAACAAAGGGGTGCATATATCCTTTCTAATTTTTGTTTCTAGTTTCTTGGGATATATTGCTAGAAGTGGGATCACTGGGTCAAATGGGAGCTCCATTTTTAGTTTTTTGAGGAAACTCCATACTGTTCTCCACAGTGTCTGCACCAGTCTGCAATCCCACCAGCAGTGCACAAGGGTTCTTTTTTCTCCCCATCCTTGCCAGCACTTGTTGTTTTTTGATTTGTTGGTGAAAGCCATTCTGACCAGTGTGAGATGGTCCTGCATTGTCATTTAGACTTGTATCTCTCAGATACTTAGTGACTTTGATCAGATTTTCATATGTCTCTGGACCTTCTTTTTGTCTTCTTTCGAAAAGATTCTATATAGGTCCATTGCCCATTTTTTATTAGATCATTTGTCTTTATTTTAGTAAGTTGCCTTTAGATACTTGAGATTAAACATTTATCACTGATAACATTGGAAATATGTCCTCCCATACAGTGGGATTTCTTATTGTTCTGTTGATGATTTCTTTAGCTGTGCAAAAACTTTTTATTTTGATGTAGTCCCATTTGTTTATTTTCACTTTAGCTTTCATTTCCCTAGGAGCAGTATCAGTAAAGAGGTTCTTGCTGCATATATATGAGATTATTCTTCCTATGGATTCCTCGAGTACTTTTCCGGTTGCCTGTCTTATGTTTAAGTCCTATATCAATTTGAGTTTATTTTTGTGTATGGTGTAAGTTTTTGGTCTAGTTTCATTTTTTTGCATTTATCTGTCCAATTTTTCCAACACCATTTCTTGAAGAGGCTGTCTTGACTCCATTTTATGTTCATGCCTCCTTTGCCAAGTATTAATTGAGCATAATGGTTTGGGTTGATATCTGGATTCTCTATTCTATTCCATTGATCTAATTGTCTGTTCTTGTGCCATTACCAGGGTGTTTTGAGAACAGTAGCATTGTAACACAGCTTGAAATATGGTATTGAAACCCCACCAACTTTGTGCTTCTTTCTCAGGATTGCTGTGGCTATTCGGGGTCTTCTTTATTCCAGATGAATCTTTGGGGAGTTCTTTCTACATCTCTGAAATATGCCATTGGTATTTTAATGGGGAGTGCATTAAATTTATAGATTGCTTTGGGTATCATTGACATTTTAATGATGTTGATTCTCCCAATCCATGAACATGGCATGTTCTTCCTCCTGTATACGTCTTTCTCTATCTCTTTTTTCAGTGTCCTGTAGTTTACCATGAATATGTCTTTTACCTCCTTAGTTAAGTTTATTCCTAGGTATCTTAATTTTTTTGGTGTGCTGGGAAATGGGAATGCTTTTTTAGTCTCTCTTTCTATAAGTTCACTTTGGTTTATAAAAATGCCATAGATTTCTTGGCATTGATTTTGTATCCTGCTACGTTGCTGAACTCGTTTATTAAGTCTATTCATTTTTTTATGAAGTCTTTCAGGTTTTTTATGTACAATATATTGTCTTATGCAAATAAGGATAGCTTTACTTCTTCTCTTCCAATTTGGATGCCTTTTATTTCTTTTACTTTTCTAATTGCAATGGCTAATACTTTCAGTACTATATCTAACAGGAGTGGTGAGAGTGGGCATACCTGTCTTGTTCCTGTTCTTATGGGAAATGGTTGTAGTTTTTGCCCATTGGGTATGATGTATGATGTGGGTTTATCATATATAGCATTTATTATGTTGAGGTATGATCCTTCTATTCCAACCTAATTGAGGGTTTTTATCAAGAAGTGGGTTGGATTTTGTCAAATGCTTTCTGCATCAATTGATATTACTGTGATTTTTATCTCTCAATTTGTTTACGTGATGTATCACATTTATTGATTTGCAGATATTGTATCATTCTTGTATTCCTGGGATAAATCCTACTTGGTCATGATGTACTGCTGGAACTGATTTGTTGGAACTTTATTGAGTATTTTTGGCATTTTTATTCATGAGAGATATTAGCATGTAATTCTCTTTCATTGTTTAATCTTTTTTTGATTTTTCTATTAAGATGATGCTGGCTTCAGCGAAGGCGTTTGGAAGTGTTCCATACTCTTGAGTTTTCTGGAATAGTCTGAGGAGGATAGGTTTTAGATCTTCCTTGAATGTTTGGTAAAATTCCCGTGAAGCCATCTGGCCCTGGGCTTTTGTTTGCTAGAAGCTTTTTGATAACTGTTTCAATTTTTTCCATATTTATTGGTGTATTGAGCTGTTTAGATTCTACCTGATTGAGTTTTGGGAGGTTATATTTTTCTAGAAATATATCCATTTTCTCCAGGTTGTTCAGTTTGTTGGAGTTGAGTTGTTCATAGAACTTTTTAACAATCCTTTGTATTTCAATGGGGTCTGTTGTTATTTCACCTCTTTCATTTGATTTTATTTATTAGGGTGTTCTCCCTTTATTCTTGGTGAGCCTAGATAGAGGTTCATCAATATTTTTTATTCTTTTAAAGAAACAGCTCTTGGTTTTGCTGATCTTTCGTATTGTTTCTTTGGTCTCTATGTCATTTATCTTTGCTCTGATCTTTACTATTTCCTTTCTTCTGCTTACATTGGGCTTTTCTCATTGGTCTGTTTCTAACTCTGTGAGTTGTTCTGTTAGATAATTTGTTACCATTGTTTTTTGTTTTTTTGCAATAGAATTGTAGTACTATGAACTTTGCTCTCAAAACTCCTTTCGCTGTGTCCCATAGATTTTGGATTGTTGTGCTATCATTGTCATTTGTTGTCATGATGTTTTCTATTTCTTACTTGATCTCTCTGGTAACTCAGTCATAGTTTAATACCATGCTGTTTAGTCTCCATGTGTTTGCTTTCTTTGGATTGTTTTTTATTGTAGTTGATTTCCAGCTTTATGCCACTGTGATCTGAGAATATACTTGATAGGATTTCTATCTTCTTGAATTTGGAGAGACTTTGCCTATGACCCAATACATGGTCTATCTTTGAGAATGACCCATGGGCACTTGAAAAGAATGTATATTCTGTGGCTTTGGGGTGAAATGATCTGAAGATGTCAGTTAATTCCATCTGGTCTAATGAGTCATTGAGGATTGATGTTTCTTTACTGATTTTTTGTTTAGAGAATTTGTCCAATGATGATAGTGGGGTATTAAAGTCTCTGACTATGATTGTATTGCTGTCAATCTCTTACTTGATATCCTCCAGGATTTTTTATGTATTTGAGTACTCCTACATTGGGTGCTTATATGTTTATCAGAGTTATTTCTTCTTGTTCGATTACTCCCTTTAGTATCATGAAGTGGCCTTCTTGATCTCTTGTTATGTCCTTTAATTTGAGATCTAATTTGTCAAATATAATTATTGCTACCCCCCCTTTTTTTCCATTTCCATTTGCCTGAAGAACTTTTTCCATCCTTTCACACTCTCTGTGTGTGTGTGTTTATGTTTGTTTGTTTGTTTTTATTTCAGAGGTGGGTTTCTTGTAGACAGCAGATATATGGGTCATGTGTTCTTATCCAGTTTGTTACCCCATGTCTTTTGATTGGAGCATTTAATCCATTTACATTTAAAGTTATTATTGATAGGTAATTATATGTTGCCATTTTTGTTCTTTACCCGTGTTCCTTCTTCGTTTCCTAATTCTTTTTACAACAGACCCTTTAGCATTTCTTTCATTACTGGTTTGGTAGTAATAAATTTCATTAGTCCTTTTTTGTTTGTGAAGCTCCTGATTTGACCTTCAATTTTCATTGACAATGTTGCTAGGTACAGTATTCTAGGATTCAGACCGTTCCTTTGGATGACTTTCTATATTTCATTCCATTCCTTTCTGGCCTAATAAGTTTCTGTTGAGAAATCTCTTACTAATCTGATGGAGGATCCTTTGTAGGTGACTATCTGTCTCTCTCTGGCAGCTTTTAAGATTCCTACTTTGTCGGTGTTTGACAATTTAATTATAATGTGCCTTGGCATAGGTCTTTTGTGGTTCATTTTGCTTGGGACTCTGTGAGTTTCTTGGATTTGTGTAGTTTTTTTCTTTCCTATATCAGGGAAGTTTTCTGTCATTATTTCTTCCTTGCTCAGTTTCCTGTCCTTTTAAAGCCCAATTATGTGGATGTCGTTTTGTTTCATGTTATCCCAAAGTTCCCTTAGACTCTCCTCCTGCTTTTTAATTTTTTTTCCTAGAAGCTGCTATACTTTGGTATTTTTTCCTATCTTGTCATCCAGCTCACTGAATGCGGTCTTCTGCTTCTTCTAGTCTACTTTTGATACTTTCGATTGAGTTCTTTACCTCAGTAATGTTGCTTCTCATTTCTTCTTGGCTCTTCTTCATTTCCTCTTGGTTCTTCTTTAATTCCTCTTGGTTCTTACCTTGTCGTCCATTCTTTTCAGCCACCTTATGACCACTTCTCTGAATTCTTTCTCTTACAGATTGCTAGCCTCCATTTTGTTTACCTTCTTTTCTGGTGACGCTTGTTTTTCTTTCATATGTGGGCTGTTTCTTTGTCTCCCCATGTTATTTCTTCTCCGTGTGTCCGATATGTAGTTCTCACTCTCCTGTGCTGATTTAAAGGCACAAAACAAAACACAACCAGATGCAACACACCATGCACTGAATAGGAATGTATTCAGGGTATTGGTAACTCCAAATAAAGGTGATCGCCAGAGAAAGGCAAATTAAGTGATAGGTGAGAAAGAAGAGAGAAAAAGAAAACACAGACACTCACACACCCACACACACAGAGAAAACAGAAAAGAAAAAGGAATGCCAAAATGAAGTTGGGAAAAGGAGAAGAAGTAAAAAAACATTTTTTAAAAGAGGAGGGAAATAAACTATAAATATGTGGTGAAAAGTTCTATAGGACAGCCACTAATCTGAACAAACGCCAGCAACAAGTAACTGGAGATTGATACAAACTACATACAACAGTTAATATCAAGGGAGGTGAGAGAACCCAGAGGCAAAGATCTATAAAAAAACAATGCAAATGAGGACAACAAAACAAAAACAACACACACACACACACACAAAAAACTCCCACAAAAAAAAACCAAAAGAGCAAACCAATCTCACAAACATGCATAAAAAATCAACTTAATCAACAGTCAAGTAAACAACAACAACAAGACAGAGAGAAAAACACTTTAGGATAGTGAAGTCAGAGAAGTGAGATGTGTGTATGGACTTGGAGCAGGTGGTGGGAGATTAGATATGTAAGTGGAATGAAATTTTAACAGGGGTGAGGGAAGAAAAAATGACGGCAGAATGGAGGGATGTGATCTGAATCTGCTCCCAAGGCAGAAGGAGGGAGCAGCTTAAGGTCTCGCAGGGTGTGTTTGTTGGCGAGTAGGGGGACAGCTGTGCTCCTGGAGAAGATAGGGGAATTCTGGGCTGGCCTCCTCAGCCTGAGCAGCCCCAGTACTACTGGGTTCTCTCTCTGAGCCAACTGCGCGGAGGCAGACCACGACATCTTGAAGGGGAAGGATCTGAAAATATACAGCTGCAGTACCAGCTGGACTCTTGAGACTCCCAGAAAACTGGCACCCAGCTGGCGTGGATGCAAAGAGTCCAAGGAGCCCTTTGCTCCAGCACAGAAAGGTAAGATTTCCCTGGGAGTACTTTGGGCGCAAAACTGAGGGAGCTGGCAGACTGGGAGATCTGCGCTTTGGAACTCAAAGCCCGGAGATCTGAACCTGAAATAAAATCTGTGGAGGTTGGAGCTGGTAAACTTGGGAGAGGGCCCTTGGAGCTGGTGGCAGAGTTAATCCCTGGAGCGCAACTGATTTGGACCTGATGGAGGAGGGAAACCCAGAATATTTTGGGAGGGTCCTGGCTGCTAAAACAGCAGTCACCATTAGAGAGGCAGTATTGAATACCCACAGGGACAGTGAGATTTTAGTTCAGGCTAGAGAGAACCAATAGACCCAGAGGTCAATCTAGAAACATGGCCACCCAGGGGCCAAATCACAAATTGACTCTTGTGTGACACAAGGAATTGATTATCTTTTCTCTTCGACCTTGAAAATACAGTATATTTTCATCTAAACTTTAGTATCTTTTACTCTACCTCAACTTCACCTTTATACCACTACTCTCTTGCTAAACTTTCCCTATTTAGGGCCTTGTATTTCTTACACTTTTCCCATTTTAGATTGACCTTAATTCTTTTTTTTACCCCCTGTTAAAATTACACCCCACTTATATATCTAATCTGCAACCACCTACTCCAAGTCCATATACACCTCTAGCTTCTCTGACTTCACTATCTTAAAGTGTTTTTATCCCTGTCCTGTTGTTGTGGTTTACTTGACTCTTGATTATATCTATTTTTTATGAAGGTTTATGAGATTGATTTGCTTATTCTTTTATCTTGGTTTGTGTTGTAGGGGGTTTTTATTTTTATTTTTGGTGTTGTTTCTTGTTGTGTTGTCCTGATTTGCATTGTTTTTCAGATAGATTTTTGCTTCTGTGTTCCCTCACCTCCCTTGATATTAGTAGTTGTATGTAGTTTGTATCAATCTCCAGGTACTTGTTGCAGGTTTTGGTTCGGAATAGGGGCTGTCCTATTGGAGTTTTCACCCCACGTTTACAGTTTACTCCCTCTTTTTTTTCTTCTTCTTCACTTTTTCCCATTATAATTTTGGTATTCCTGTCTTTCTTTTTTGTGAGTGTGTGTGTGTGTGGGGTCTCTTTCTTTTTGTGAGAGAGTGGGTGTGTGAGTTTCTGTGGGTGTGTGGGGGGTCTTTTTCTTTTTTCTCACCTATCACCGAATTTGCCTTTCTCTGGCGATCACCTTTATCACCTTTGGAATTACCAAATCTGTGACTACATTCCGGTTCAATGCCTGGTGCATTGCACCTGGTTGTATTGTATTTTGTGCCTTTAAATCAACGCAGGAGAGTGAGAACTACATAACCAGATACACAGAGAAGAGAGACCATGGGAAACAGCCCACATATGACAGAAAAACAAGCCTCACCAGGAAAGGAGGTAAACAAAATGGAAGTTAACAACCTGACAGAGAAAGAATTCAGAGAAATGGTCATAAGGTGGCTGAAAAGAATGGAAGACAAATTTCATAATATGAGTAAGAACCAAGAGGAACTGAAGAAGAACCAAGAGGAAATGAGGAAGACCCAGGAAGCAATGATGAGGAGCCAAGAAGAAATCAAAAGTGACATTGCTGAAGTAAAGAACTCAATAGAAAGTGTTAAGAGTAGACTAGAAGAAGCAGAGGACCACATCAGTGAGCTAGAAGACCAGGAAGGAAAAAATAACCAAGTAGAGTAGCTTCTAGAAAAAAAAATTAAAAAGCAGGAGGAGAGCCTAAGAGAACTTTGGGATAACATGAAAGAAAACAACATCCAAATAATTGGGCTTCCAGAAGGACAGGAAACTGAGCAAGGAATAGAAAACCTGTTGGAAGAAATAATGCCAGAAAACTTCCCTGATATCGGAAAGAAAAAATCCACACAAATCCAAGAAGCGCACGGAGTCCCAAGCAAAATTAACCCCAAAAGACCTACGCCAAGGCACATTATAATTAAATTGGCAAACACCAATGACAAAGTAAGAATCTTAAAAGCTGCCAGAGAGAGACAGAAAGTCACCTACAAAGGAACTCCCATCAGACAAGTGATCTCTCAACAGATTCGTATCAAATAAGGCAGTGGAATGAAATTTATAAAGTCATGCAAAGGAAGGGTGTGAATCCTAGAAAACTATACCCAGCAAGGCTATCAATCAAAATTGAAGGTGAAATCAGGAGCTTCACAGATAAAAAAGGACTAAGGGAATTCATTACCACCAAACCAGCAATGCAAGAAATGCTAAAGGGTCTGCTGTAAAAAGAAATAGGAAGCAAAGTAGAAACACAGGCTTAAAGAACAAAAATGGCAACATATAAGTACCTATCGATAATAACTAAATATAAATGGTTTAAATGCTCCAATCAAAAGACATAGGGTAATAGACTGGATAAGAAAACATGACCCATGTATCTGCTGTCTACAAGAAACCCACCTCGGAAATAAAGACACACACAGACTTAGGATGAAAGGTTGGAAAAACGTTATTCAGGTGAATGGAAAAGAAAAATAGCTGCAGTAGCAATACTTATATCCGACAAATTAGATCTCAAATTGAAGGACATAACAAGAGATAAAGAAGGCCACTTCATAATACTAAAGGGAGCAATCCAACAAGAAGAAATAACTCTGGTAAACATATATACACCCAATTCAGGAGCTCCCAAATACATACAAAAACTCCTAGAGGACATCAAGGGAGAGATAGACAGCAATACAATCACAGTAGGAGACTTTAATATCCCACTATCACCATTGGACAAATCCTCTAAACAAAAAATCAGTAAGGAAACATCAATCCTCATTGACTCACTAGACCAGATAGAATTAATTGACATCTTCAGATCATTTCACCCCAAAGACACAAAATATACATTCTTTTCAAGTGCCCATATGTCATTCTCAAAGATAGACCATGTGTTGGGTTGAAGGAATTGTCTCTCCAAATTCAAGAAGATAGAAATCATATCAAGCATATTCTCGGATCACAGTGGCATAAAGCTGGGAATCAACTACAATAGAAACAATCCAAAGAAAACAAACATATGGAGACTAAACAGCATGCTATTAAACTATGACTGGGTTACTAGAGAGATTAAGGAAGAGATAGAAAACATCATGGAAACAAATGACAACAATAGCTCAACAATCCAAAATCTATGGGACACAGTGAAAGCAGTTATGAGAGGGAAGTTCATAGTTCTACAATCCTACCACAAAAAACTAGAAACAGTGGCAATAAATTATCTAACCCAACAACTCAAAGAGTCAGAAAGAAAGCACCAAGAAAAGCCCAGTATAAGCAGAAGGAAGGAAATAGTAAAGATCAGAGCAGAAATAAATGACATAGAGACCAAAGAAACAATATGGAAGATCAACAAAACCAAGAGCTGGTTCTTTGAAAAGATAAACAAGATTGATTAAACTCTAGCCAGACTTCCCAAGAAGCAAAGAGAGAGGAACCCAATAAATAAAATCAGGAGTGGAAGAGGTGAAATAACAACAGACCCCATTGAAATACAAAGGATTGTTAAAAAATACTATGAACAACTCTACTCCAACAAAATGGACAACCTGGAGAAATGGATATATTTCTAGTAAAATATAACCTCCCAAAACTCAATCAGGAAGAATCTAAACATCTCAATAGACCAATGACTGTGGAAGAAATTGAAGCAGTCATCATAAGGCTTCCAGAAAAAAAAGCCCAAGGACAGTTGTCTTCACAGGGGATTTTTATCAAATATTCAAGGAAGAACTAAAACCTATACTCCTCAGACTATTCCAGAAAATTCAAGAGAATGAAACACTTCCAAACGCCTTCTATGACGCTAGCATCACCCTAGTACCAAAACCCGGTAAAGATGACACATGAAACAGAATTACAGGCCAATATGCCTCATTAATATAGATGTCAAAATCCTCAATAAAATTCTAGCAAATCAGATTCAGCAGTACATCAGAAAGATCATACACCATGACCAAATAGGATTTATCCCAGGAATGCAAGGATGGTACAATATCCGCAAATCAATAAATGTGATACATCACATAAACAAATGGAGAGATAAAAATCGCATAGTCATATCAATTGATGCAGAAAAAGCATCTGACAAAATCCAAAACCCTTTCTTTTTTTAAATATATTTTTATTGATTTTTTGCAGTATAACTTATAATTAATAGTAGTACACATTTTCCTTTCCCCCTCCGCCTTATACTCCCCCCCCGCCTCGACTACCCCCCGCATCATATCCCCACCCTCGCCTTCCCCGCCCCAGTGTCTTTCATTCATTGGTTATGCTCATATGCATGCATACAAGTCCTTCAGTTGATTTCCCCCAGCATCCACCTCCCATCCACCCAAGCCTTCCCCCTGTGGCTTCACAGCCTGTTCAAGGCCAACCTGCCTCTATATCAATCACTCTCCTCTGTTTCTTTTCTTCAAAAATATCTTGCCTCTGCATACTAAAAATAAATGTATAAACAAAAAATATTTCACTCTCAGTTTCAATGTCCAACTGTTCTGAGTCCCAGTTACAGTGTCAAATAATTCTTTATGTGTACATGTCAGCAATGGTATCCAGATGGTGAACACATTGTGGCAATCAAGATCCATCCTCTCTGGTTTGGTCCTGGGCTGCCTACAGACATGCACAGCTTACAACTGCTAGAATGGCAAGGTGTTGTCAGTATCCCCCATCTCTGGACCATCCTCGTGGCTGGAACAGACCCGCCAGATCCTCAATGTCACAGGAACCCACATGGTCTTGGAGTTGTTCTCTGCAAACACACAAACACATTCTCGACCAAAAACTAACAAAGGGATCCTCTATGCAAAACAGACTTGGGATTCTTTTTAATTTTTGCCTAAATGATTTTCCTTTGGCTTATTTTGACACCATCTGTGTTTTTTCATGGGTGTCCTGCAGTTGGTTTTACAAATGGAATTTAATTTACTGGAGTAAAAATTTTCTAGATGTATTTTACTTACTCGATATTTTTTTCCTTACATGATATTACCCCACTGACCCCTCCGCTTTTTATTTTAATGGGGGCTTTTGAAACTTTTATATTACAGTCTTGGTAATTTTAAATTTTAATTTTTGCACACAAATATGAATGCTTTAGGTTCTTTGGATGTTAGGCAATTTTACAGTGAGATGAACTACTAATGGATTTTTTAGTTAATGTTTTAGGAAAAGCTTTTTGTCCAGTACACTAAAATTTGACTTCGCCAATTTAAATTGATCTGAAAACTTGATTACTATTTTCCTGTCAATTTTAATACTCAAGCAGAAATCTTAGTTTACCCTGTAAATACTAGTGGAAAGAAATATTTGCAATTTTGAGTAGGTCCTGAGCATTCCTTGTAATAGTCTGAATTTAGATATAGAGCAGCTATTGCTGGCCCAGTCTCTCTCTGCCACCTGGGTCCCGGTATGAATTGTGCGTGGGAGGCGAAGCAGCCATGGGGGTAGGAGATCTCCTTCAGGAGGGGTGAGAATTCAAGCCACTGAAAGGTTTGTGGGGAGGTTCTGTTCCTCACCTCTGTTGATCTTTTACCTATCTCCTGTTCGCCCCTCTGCGACTGTGCCTGTCTTAGTTCCAACACCCTTTCTTGATAAAAACTCTCAACAAGTTAGGAATAGAAGGATCATACCTCAACATAATAAAAGCCATATATGACAAACCCACAGCAAACATCATACTCAATGGGCAAAACTGCAACAATTTCCCCAAAGAACTGGAACAAGACAGGGTTGCCCACTCTCACCACTCCTGTTCAACATAGTAATGGAAGTATTAGCCATTGCAATTAGACAAGAAGAAGAAATAAAAGGCATCCAAATTGGAAAAGAAGAAATAAAGGTATCCTTATTTGCAGATGACATGATATTGCACATAAAAAACACGAAAGACTCCATAAAAAAGCTAATAGACTTAATAAATGATTTCAGCAATGTAGCAGGCTACAAAATAAATGCCAAGAAATCTATGGCATTTCTATACACTAATAGTGAACTTACAAAAAGAGAGACTACAAAATAAATCCCATTTACCATCACACCAAAAAAATTAAGATACCTAGGAATAAACTTAACTAAGGAGGTAAAAGACCTATTCGCAGAAAACTACAGGACACTAAAAAAAGAGATAGAGGAAGATGTAAACAGATGGAAGAACATACCATGTTCATGGATTGGGAGAATCAACACCATTAAAATGTCCATACTACCCAAAGCAATCTAAAAATTTAATGCACTCCCCATTAAAATACCAATGGCATATTTCACAGACCTAGAAAAAATTCTCCAAAAATTCATCTGGAATGAAAAAAGGCCCCGAATTGCAGCAGCAATCCTGAGAAAGAAGCACAAACTCGGTGGGATTTCAATACCAGATTTCAAGGTGTATTACAAAGCTACTGTTCTCAAAACACCCTGGTACTGGCATAAGAACAGACATATAGATCAATGGAATAGAATAGAGAATCCAGATATCAACCCAAACCACTATGCTCAATTAATATTTGACAAAGGAGGCAAGAACATAAAATGGAGTCAAGACAGTCTCTTCAATAAATGGTTTTGGGAAAATTGGACAGATACATGCAAAAAAATGAAACTAGAGCACCAACAAACAAATACACAAAAATAAATTCCAAATGGATACAGGACTTAAACGTAAGATGGAAAACATTAGAGGAATCTACAGGAAGAAAAATCTCAGACATATCCCGAAATAACTTCTTTGATGATACTGCTCCTAGGGCAATGGAAGCTAAAGACAAAATAAACAAATGGGACTACATCAAAATAAAAAGCTTTTGCACAGCTAAAGAAACCATCAACAAAACAACAAGAAAACCCACTGTATTGGAGAACCTATATGCAAATGTTATCATTGATAAAGGTTTAATCTCAAGCATCTACAGGCAAGTCACACAACTCAATAAAAGGAGGACAAATGATTCAATAAAAAAAATGGGAAACAGACCTAAATAGAATCTTTTCGAAAGAAGACAAAAGGAAGGCCCAGAGACATATGAAAACTTGCTCAAAGTCACTAATTATCCGAGAGATGCAAATCAAAATGGCTATGGGGTACCATCTCACACCTGTCAGAATGGCTTACCTCAACAAATCAACAAACGACAAGCGCTGGCGAGGATGTGGAGAAAAAGGAACTCTCGTGCATTGCTCGTGGGATTGTAGACTAGTGCAGCCACTGTGGAGAACAGTATGGAGTTTTCTCAAAAAACTAAAAATGGAGCTCCCATTCGACCCAGTGATCCCACTTCTAGGAATTTACCCAAAGAAACTAGAAACGCGAATTAGAAAGGATATATCCACCCCTATGTTCATAGCAGCACAATTTACCATAGCTAAGAATTGGAAACAGCCTAAGTGCCCGTCAGCAGATTAAAAAACGATGGTACATTTACACAATGTAATACTACGCTGCGGTAAAAAAGAGGGAGCTCTTACCATTTGTTACAACATGGATGGATTTGGGGAGCATTATGCTAAGTGAAATTAGCCAGGCAGAGAAAGACAAATATCACATGATCTCACTCATTTGAGGAATATAATGAATGACATAGACTGATGAACAAGAATGGATCCAGAGACTGAGAAAAGTCCATCAGAATGTCAAACTGCAGGGTAAGTGGCAGGTGGTGGGAGTAAGGGGGAAAGTCAATATATTTGAACTCTTGAACTAACGTAAGTAATTTGTGTTTTTACATCCCTGACAAAGTTTATATAAAGTTATAAAAAATTGGCAGCTAGTTTTAGACTGAATTGACATGGCCTAGAGCTTGTCATATCCTATGGACACCAGTCCTTAGGCTAGGCCCTCCTTAACCTCCCGTGACACCATAATACCATTACATGATATTATTCTACAATGTCATTATAATATTTGACAACAGCATATTATACAATTATCCCAAATAAATTTACAAACTAATTCTTTGAATGTTGTGCAGCAATTTAAAAAAGGATAGGAAGGGAATTATTCCCTTTCAGAAGGAATTAAGGCACTGGGAAGGAATTCGAGCATTCTATTTTGGCCCCTCTTGACCTTTTGCCAAGAGGGACCCTCTTCTTACTATCCAAATACACACAGCTGATGCCTGAGCTTTCAGTTCAAGCTGTGGCTGAAGCCTCTGGGCAGCTGGCACCATGGATCTGTATCTTGACCAATGACGTGAGGTGGGCCCTCTCTGGAGAAGAAAGCTAGGTCCCCTGAGATATGTGATCAGTACCGGGACCCCGCCAGCAGGCGAGGGGACCCCAAGGCAGGTGCTGGACGTGGAGGCCTAGGGGGCATAGACTACAAAGGAAACAGAACTGAACCTCACATCACCCTGTTTTACCCCGGAGGATGGCTGGTTAGCCAGAGACGGGTAAGATTCCTCAGGGAAGGAACAACCTAAGACAGGCACAGTCACAGAGGGGCCAACAGGAGAGAACTAAAAGGTCAACAGAGGTGGAGCACTGACCCTCACCCACAAACCTTGCAGGGGCTTGAATTCTCACCCCTCCTGAGGGAGGTCTCCTACCCCCATGGCTGCTTTGCCTCCCACGCACAACTCATACCGGGACCCAGGTGGCAGACAGAGACACGGCCAGCAATCGCTGCTCTATATCTAAATGCAGTCTATTAACAAGGAATGCTCAGGACCTACTCAAAAATGTAAATATTCCTTTCCACTAGTATTTACAGGGTAAACTCAGATTTCTTCTTGAGTATTAAAATTAACAGTAAAATAGTAATCAAGTTTTCAGATCAATTTAAATTGGCCAAGTGAAATAAGTGAATACTCAAGAAAATTTTAGTGTACTGGACAAAAAGCTTTTCCTAAAACATTAACTAAAATATCTATTAGTAGTTCATCTCACTGTAAAATTGCCTAACATCCAAAGTACCTAAAGCAGTCATATTTGTGTGCAAAAATTAAAATTTAAAATTACCAAGACTTCAAGATAAAATTTCTAAAAGCTCCCATTAATCCAGAAAGGGGTGGGGTCAATGGGGTAATATCATGTAAGGAAAAATATCCTGTAAGTAAAATACATCTAGAAAATTCTTACTCCAGTAAAATAAATTCCATTTGTAAAACCAACTGCAGGACACCCATGAAAAAACACAAATGGTGTCAAAATAAGCCAAAGGAAAATCATTTAGGCTAAAAGTAAAAAAATCCCAAGTCTATTTTGCAGAGAGGATCCCTTTGTTAACTTTTGGTCGAGAATGTGTTTGCGTGTTTGCAGAGAACAACTCCAAGACCATGTGGGTTCCTGCGACTGTGAGGAACTGAAGGATCTGTTCCAGTCATGACGATGGTCCAGAGATGGGGGACAGTGAGGACACCTTGCCATGCTAGCAGTCGGCAGCTGTGCATGTCTGTAGGCAGCTCAAGACCAAACCAGAGAGGATGGCTCTTGCATTGCCACAATGTGTTCACCATCTGGATACCATTGCTGACATGTACACATAAATAATTATTTGACACTGTAACTGGGACTCAGAACAGTTGGACATTGAAACTGAGAGTGAAACATTTTTTGTTTATACATTTATTTCTAGTATGCAGAGGCAAGATATTTTTGAAGAAAAGAAACAGGGGAGAGTGATTGATATAGAGGCAGGGAGACATTGAACAGGCTGTCAAGCTACAGGGGAAGGCTTGGGTGGATGGGAGGTGGATGCTGGGGGAGATCAACCGAAGGACTTGTATGCATGCATATGAGCATAACCAATGAATGAAAGACACTGGGTCGGGGAGTGGGGTGGGTGGGGACATGTGCTGTGGGGTAGAGGAGGCTGTGGGGAGGATAATGGGGAGGGGGAAAGGAAAACATGTACTACTATTAAAATCTAAGTTATACTGCAAAAAATCATTAAAAATTATATTAAATTGAAGAAAAAGGAAATTTTAACAGGGGCAAAAAGAAAGAATAAGGAAAATCTAAAGCAGGAAAACTATACGGGAAAGAAGACACTAAACAGAGAAAGGTTAGTAAGAGAATGGTGGCATAAAGGTGAAGTTGAGATAGAGTAAAAAGATACTAAAAGATAGATGAAAATAGACTGTATAACTCTAATCCCAAAGTAGAATAAAGAGAACATAAAATCACACTTTTTAAAAAAGCTGAAATAGGAGTGGAAATAAAATTGATTCCTTAATTTGTGTTACACAAGAGTCAATTTGTGATTGATTCAGCCTCTGAGCAGTAGTGTTTCTGGATTGACCTCCGTGTCTATTGGTCCTCTCTAACCGAACTAAAATCCCACTATCCGTGTGGTATTCAATACTTATTTTTGGGAATGGGATGCCCCAGAGCTTGCTCTCTAATGGTGACTTCCTGCTCTTATCCCAGGCTCCAGAAAAACAGCTCTCCCCTGCAGTCTCCCAAGGTATCCCCACCAGGCAATCCCACGTTCCTGGTTTAGCACTCAGAAGCTGGGATTAGGAGAGGAAAAACGCAAGTGCGCAAACTCAGGTTCCACAAGTATATCTGCATAAGTCCTCTTACCCGTTTGGATTTAGCAGCTAGCACCATCCCAAAATTTTTGGGCTGTCCTTCTCTGTCAGGTACAAATGGGTTGCTTTCTAGGAATCCCCTCTGCCACCAGCTCTGAGGGCCCTCTTCCATGTTTATCAGCCCCAACAGCCACGGACTTTTTTTTCAGGCACAGATCTCCCTGCTCAGCCAGCTCCCTCAGTTGCATGCCCAACCTCACCGCAGGCTAAATCTGACCTTTCTGTGGCAGAGCCCAGAGAGCTCCTCCAATTCCGCTCATCTGCGCCAACTGGGAACCAGTGTTCTGGGTCTCTCAGCCGTTCAGTGGGTACTGCATCTGTGTATTTTCAGACCCTTCCCCTTCAAGATGGCTGTGTCCGCCTCTGATCTGGTGGCTCTGGGAGAAAACCCAGCAGTCCTGGGGGCCACTCTGTCAGGGGAGGCCTGTCCAGCAGTCCCGCTCTTTCTCTGTAGCCCAGCTGTCCCCCAACTCACCAACAAACACTCTCCACATGACCCTCAGCTGGTCCCTCTGTCTGCCCTGGGACAAGATTCAGAATGCGTCCATCCGTTCAGATGCCATTTTTTCTCCTCCAGCTACTGGTTTTTGGTCAGGGGTGGGATGATCACGAAGCTGCTGCTCCTAGGATGAGGGCAGGCTGCACATACATGATTGCTACTCCTTGGAATCGGGCTGACTGCACATGGATGCTACTCCTCAGAAAGTGCAAGCTGCTCATGAGGCTGCTGCTCCTTTGACGGGCAGGTTGGTCACAGGGCTGCCACTCCTCACGTGGAGACAGGCTGCTCATGCAGTTGCTGATACTCATATGGAGTCTGGCTGCTTATGACAGGAGATGGGCTGCTTGCATGGCTGCTGCTCCTTGGATGGGAGTGAGCTGCACTCATGGCTACTCCTCCTTAGACTGTGAAAGTCACTCACCCAGTTGCTGCTCAGAGGACATGTGTGGGCTGTGTGTGGCTGCTGCTCCTCAGACCACTGCGGGCTGTGCAGGGCTGATGCTCCTGGGATGTTGGCAGTCTGCTCCTGTGGCCGCTGCTTCTTGGACCAGGGTGGGCTGCTTGGGCGGCTGCTGCTTCTCAAAAGGGGGCTGTGTTCTGGTGGAGATGCTCCTCAGACGAGAGTGGGCTGCTCACACAGCTGCTGCTTGATCAGCTGCTGGTCCTTGGACAGGGGGCAGACTGTTTGTGCAGCTGCTGCTCCTCAGACCAGGGTGGGCTACTTATGTATCTGCCACTCCTCGGACAGGGGTGGGCTGCTCACACAGCTGCTGCTCCTTGGATGGGGGCAGGCTGCTCATGTGGCTGCTGTTCCTCAGATGGGGGCTAGCTGCACGGGACTGCTACTCCTCAGTAGTGAGCGGGCTGCTGCTCTTTGGATGGGGGTGGGCTGCTCACGTGGTTGCTGTTCCTCAGATGGAGGAACAGGTCACTCACACAGCTGCTGCTCCTTGGACAGGGGTAGGCCACATGAAGCTGCTGCTCGTTATCCTGGGGTGGGCTACTTGCAGGGCTTCTGCTCCTTGGATAGGATTGGGTTGCTCACATGTCTGCTGTTCATGTAGTCTCAGGGCCCAAGCATTGGGCCAGTCAGTGGGGACCATGCTTTGGAACTCATAGGAGGCTGCACCCATGGTGGCTGGAGACTCCCTGACCATGGGACCACAGCCAAGATAGCAGGTTCCTGGCAGGGGTGACTATAGAGTCCCAGGTGTTATCTGAGGGCACACTGGGTGGAGGTGAGTCTGGGCACCCAGTTACAGCAGCTATCCCCTTCAAAAAGGCAAGCAGAAGCTGCCTAGTTAGGTGAGCCTGGTTAGCCAAAAACAGGATTTCTTGACAGAATCTTCCTCACTTTGATGTTGCCTTTGTTTTGAAGTTAATCATTCAATTTATTTGGTACATGTAGGTGTGTATATGTATTTGTTTGTCTGTATGTCAATAAAGCAGAGTTAGTTCGTAATGATTAGAAATAAGACTTCATGAGGGCCAACTAGCATGCTTATAAGTGGCCAGTGCAATGATCTTTGAATCTCATATTACAGAACAAATTCTAAATTCTAGCATGAATAGTACTATATGTACTGAAGATAAAATGAAACATACAGTGTTTCCATATCCTGGACCAGAACATATGTAGCAGAGTTATGGGTGTGAGGAATAACTGTGAGCAAAATTGTGCCAGACAATTTAGGGATTGCACATAATTGGAGAGAGAGTTAAGCACACAATTACTCTAAAATAATTGTGAAAAGCACAATGCCTGAATTCTAAAGGAAATATTTGGACATTTTGAGCTTGATTTTAAATTTTCAAAGAGTTTTTACTGAGGTAACATTTGCTTTTGAGGTGTGTAATCTGGGCGTGGAAAGCTGTAATTCAGTGGCCTTTGATGCTCACTGCTTGTGTATGAATGGAGCTAACGATTGCAGTCCAATCTCTTCCATGGCAATGTGGCGGCAAGCCCATGACATCTTTCTCTGTTCTAGTCATCATAGACCCTTACTTCCAGAATGTAACCAAAGATATTAGAAATGTAAACAAGATTGTCTCTGTGCACCAGAGAATGTGATTGGTATACCAGCATCAAAAGTCAGTGCATTTTGGGCAATGGCAAAGTGTGCTACAATGTGTCCAATACCCTAAAGCTGCCTAAAGCAGAAATAAGCACTGAATCTAGAGAATATGACTGATTTGTGCACAGCAACACATTTTTAAAATATTAGGTGCATGTTCTTTTGTTTAGTTTGGGCTTTTTGCAACCTATTAGCTTGAGCTAAGTTTTGTAAGAACTACTGAGACACCCTATTACAATTTTTGAGAGCCCTGCTTTTGATTTCCCTGCAATAAACCATGCAGGATATTCCCACTGGGGAAAAAAGAAGTTGTAAACTGTCACATGTATTGTCATTTACATAATTTGGAGCTTGGGGATCTTTTGTTTAGATTTTTAACTTCAAATGATCACAGATTTTTCTGTTTTGAAAACAAGTTGGATGTAAACCAACTCAAAGTGGCACTGAAAGGCAATTTTAACAAACTAATTAACTGATATTAAAAAAATTCACATGCTCTGATTTTTTTTTACCATGGTTCAAGAACACACATTTTATTTTCAGAATCAATAAAAAACAGTTTTATTGATAAACATAGTGTAGAACTCAACTGTCTGTCTCTAAAGTTCACATCCAGCCAGTTAGCACTGTGAAAATATATTAATACTCATCCAAAAGAGGTAATTAGGACGTGTCAAATGAAAACACTAATAAAAATAGTTTAAAAAAACGTAAGCAAATGAATCTGTTCTACAAAAATGAAAATGATTTTCATTTTGATAAAACTATTAATTTAGAATTTTAAATGATAAGATTAACATTTCTGTTATGTTCAAATTACACAGAATAGTGGCAGATCTCAAATTTCAAAAAGTTATTTATTGAATTTTTAATTAATTAATTAATTAATTAATTTACTTTTGTTAATCTTCATCCACAGATAATTTTTCCATTGATTTTTTAGAGAGAGTGGAAGGGATTGGAGAGAGAAATATCAATGTGAGAGAGACAGGTCAATTGGTTGTCTCCCGCATGTGCCCAATGGGGGTCAGGGATCAAATCTCCAATGCAGTACATGCTCTTGACCAGGAATCAAATCTGGTACCCTTTAGTCCCTAGGCTGACACTCTAACCACTGATCCATAACAGCCAGTGATATTTATTTATTTATTTATTTATTTGTTTGTTTGTTTGTTTGTTGGAGGCTCAATCCACAAAATCCGTGCAAGAGTAGGTCTTCCTTCTCCAAGCTGCTGGCACCAGCTTCCCTCTGGCCCCCGGGACCTGGGCTTGCTTCTCTCCAGCCACCAGCCAGCACCTGGGACCCAGTCATCCTTCTGGTCCTGGCTTCATCCAGAATGACATTTGGAAGGACATCTGGTCTAATTAGCATATTACCCTTTTATTATTATAGACTTTTAGAGAGAAAAAGGAAGAGGGGCCTGAAAGAGAAACATCAATTTGTTGTTCCACTTATTTATACATTCATTATGGACTCTTGTATGTGCCCCAACCTGGGATTAAACCCACAACTTTGGCACATCAGGATGACACTAGTCAACTGAGCCACCTAGCCAAGGCACTCGAGCTTTTTTAAATTTTGTTTTTCCCTCTAAATAAAGATATTCTTCTTGAATTTTTAACAAATGCTGACATATAGAATTAGTTTCAAAGAGAAATATGTATATGTTTAAAGAACAAATAAACCAGATTAATAATCTATTTGGTCATTCTGTAAAAGTAAATATAATTGTCTATAAATAAATAGTCTATGACTTTTATTAACAAAAGTAGAAACATATACCTATGGACATTTTTAAAGACTGTCTAATTAAAAATATTTGTACATATCCTTTATTTTATTTATGAACGTTTTATGTTTAAGTAAAATGTAAACCATCATTATTAAGTGGGAAACATTTTACTACTCATTAGTTTAATGAGGACCAGAAGTTATTCATTCTCCCCATTTAACCACTCCTCTTCCATTGAGCACTATCATCATCTCTCACCGGGGTCATTGCAGTAGCCATGGAACAGAACTCTCATTTTCTTATTGTCAAAGAGCAGCCAGAATGATGCTGTTAAAGTAGAAGTCATCTTATGACTCTTCTCTGCAAAATCTCTCAGTCATTTCCAATTTCACTAAAAGTAAAAGCCAAAATCTTTCTGCTGGCCCCAAAGACCCTAGATGACCTGTTCCAATCCTCTACCCTCACTTTGCCTCTTTGACTCATCTCCTCCCTTGCTTCTGTTTCCTCTGCTTGGAATGCTCATCCTAGCTACCTGTGAGATTCACTTCCTCATTTTCTCCAGGTTTTAACTCAAATGTCACCTTCTCATTGAGGACTTCCTTGCTCATCCCAAGACTGTGGCGCAAATACACAGATTGTATCTTCTTTGCCTGATTTGATTTTTTTAAACACTTACTACTAATAGACTGCATATTTTACTTTCTAATCTTAATTATTGTCAGTCTCTCCCACTAGAACATAAACTTCATTTGACAATGAATTTTCTTGTTTTATTTCTTTGCTAGAGGCGTGGTGCATAAATTCGTGCACCAGTGGGGTCCCTCAGCCTATCCTGCAGGATTATGCTGAAACTGGTTCTCTGTAATCCCCCAAGGGATCCCAGATTGTGAGAGGGCACAGGCCAGGCTGAGGGACCCCACTGGTGCATGATCAGGGTAGAGGGGAGACATGGGAGATTGGCCAGCCAGGAAGGGACCACAGGAGAACTCCAGGGCATATCCAGCTATCTTGCTTAGTCCCAATCAGCCAGACCCAGCAGCAAGCTATCCTACCAGACAGAAACATCTGCCCCGTGGGGGTCAGTGCACATCATAGCAACTGGTCAACCAGTCTACTGTCTGCCCTGGTGGTAAGTGCACATCATAGTGAGCAATTGAGCAGCCTTAGCATATCATTAGCATATTATGCTTTGATTGGTTGAATAGACAACCAGAACGGACACTTAGCATATTAGGCTTTTATTATATAGAATTCCTAGGCTCTGAGTCAGTACCTAACACAGAATACAACGCTCTAGGACAGTCACTGTTTTGAAATCTGGGATCCAGGAGTAAGCAAGACTTGATCCTCATGAATTGATCCTCTAATGAGAAAAATAGAAGATAAGCAAGTAAAAAGGTAAATAAGATGGCAAAATTAGTGATAAATGCTATGATTAATGACATGATGCTGAAATATGATAGAGAGTGACCAGTGGTAATGGGTAGTGGGAGCTTATACTTGAGTGGTCTGCGAGGTCATACCTAAGAAATGACATTTGAACTGAAGCCTGAAAGACAAATAACAATGCAAAGAGAATTGTGTCAAAAGCTAAGTGGTATACAACATATGAGAGAACAGAATTTCATATTCAGTAATTTTTATTATTATTCAGCAAGGATTTTTTCTCAAATATGGCTAGTTGATATACTGGTTTCTAAATAACTTAAGATATGGTGCTTACTATAAAGATACTGTATATCTGAGGCATGATGTTCACTATGAAGCAACAAATAATGTAAAATTGAATTTGAATAATAAGAAGATAACAATGAAAGTGGGCTGTAACACTTGGTGTACCAGTTACTTTATCACCCAATCCGCTCTCCTTTCCTGCCTGTGCTATTCAAGTTGAAACGATTCTTCCTATTTCCCACTCTTTAACCTTTACATTATATTCTCCACATAACCTGTGTTCAAACACTTCAGTAACTTCCTTTTGAACTTAGAATAAAATTCAGACTTCTTGCCATGACCTACAGGTCTTGTAGAACTTACTCTGTCTACCTATCTTTTCCAAGAAGTCTGCTGTATCACCAACCCCCAGATATGTCTTCTTTATGTTCCTAATTTTCTAGAAACTACGGGGGGTTAATAGGCTTTAGGAGCCTGGATATTTGTATGCCCTGGACTTAAGTATTTTTCACTCATCTCCTCATAGTTTTCTTCTCATTATTTAAGACTCACGTTAAATATCAAGTTCACATGGGAGAACACCCTGATCATCTTATCTAAATACCACCATTATTTTCTATAACATTACCCAATTGCATTTTCCTCTTAGTTTTTTGTTATGTGAAAATACTTCTTATATTACTTTACCAGTTAATTATTTGTCTCCTTCTACCAGGATGTCAGCTCTGGTTCCTCACAATGTCTCCAGAAACTAAAAACCATTTTTCTAGGCACTCATGAAATGTAATAGGTGGACAATAAGTTTAATTGAATGAATAAAAATAGAAAACCATTAAAATATTTTAACCTACCTGTATGAAATTGAAAAAGCAGCTGTCAGAGTAGCCTGTAAAGGAGATTATATGTATCAAAACTGAAAGTAAAAAGGAATTGAAAGCTGCAAGATATTTCATGAAAGAGATCAATAGGATCCCATCACTGACAAGACCTGGAGAGCTGCAATGAAATCAAAGGAGAGTACATCTGCAATCATCAGTGAATAAGTCAAAAGTAATTTTGAGACAGATTCCAATGGCTAAATGAAATAGTTAATATAGGATATTAGGAATTAGCCAAGATTCCTCTATGATTGAGGACCATTCTGTGCCCAAATTTGTTTTGCTGTTGTTATCCTGGCATGTTCTTTCAATATTATTATTGCTTTTATTATTGTGCATTTATTTGCACAATATTGTGCATTTATTTGCAATTTAGGGTCCATAAAGAAACATGAGCAGCTCCCCTGGAGTAAATTAGGCACTTTGAGGAAGTTGTATTTTATCTTTGGGGCCATCAGGGTCCCATGGAGTAAACTGCTACTCTCCCACCCCCTACCCCACTTCCACATGATAGCATAGCCTTAAAGAAAAACCTTAATGACTCTTTCAACTATGTTTCTCTTTCCTAGCTCCTTCTTACTTATCAGTAAAAATCTAATTTTTTTTCATAGTGCTTTAGTTTATACTTTATTCTCTTCCCATACCTCCCACACCCCTCCCCCCCAAGAGAATTGCCAGTCCACTCTCTTTCTATGCCCCTGATCCTATTATATTCACCAGTTTATTCTGTTCATCAGATTTTTAATTCACTTGATTTTTAGATTCAGTTGTCGATAGACATGTATTTGTTGTTCATAGTTTTTATCTTTACCTTTTCTTCTTCTTCCTCTTCTTAAAGAATACCCTTCAGCATTTCATATAATCCTGGTTTGGTGGTGATGAACTCCTTTAGATTTTACTTGTCTGTGAAGCTCTTTATCTCACTTTCAATTCTGAATGATAACCTTGCTGGGTAGAATAATCTTGGTTGTAGGTTCTTGCTGTTCATCACTTTGAATATTTCTTGCCACTCCCATCTGGCCTGATAGTTTCTGTTGAAAAATCAGCTGACAGTTGTATGAGTACTCCCTTGTAGATAACTATTTTTCTCTTGCTGCTTTTAATTTTCTCTCTTTGTCTTTTGCTCTTGGCATTTTAATTATGATATGTCTTGGTGTGGTCCTTTTTGGATTCCTCTTGTTTGGGGTTCTCTGAGCTTCCTGAACTTGTAAATCTATTTCTTTCACCAGGTGGGGAAAGTTTTCTGTGATTGTTTCATCTAATAGATTTGCAATATTTTGCTTTCTCTCTTCTTCTGGAACCCCAATAAGTTGGATGTTGGTATGCTTAAAGTTGTCCCAGAGGCTCCTTACACTGTATTCATATTTTTGGATTCTTGTTTGTTTGTTTGTTTTTCTGGTTGGGTGTTTTTTGTCTCCTCATATTTCAGATCTTTGGTTTGATTCTTGGGGTCCTTTGATCTACCATTGAATTTTTGTATATTCTTTATTTCAGACCATGTGTGCCTAATTTCTGATTGGTCCTTTTCCATTTTCTTGGCATTCTCATTAAAATCCTTGAAGGTCTCATCAAGTTTCTCAGAGGTTTTCAGAAGATTCTTGAGTAACCTTATAAATGTGGTCCTGAATTCTTTGTCCAGTAGTCTGCTTTCCTCTATTTTGTTCATTCGCAACATGTTTCTTTGTCTTTGAGTTTTGCTGCTTCCCTGTGTTGGTGGGGTGGAAGAATTGCTATACTGAAGACACGCCTATCGGGCAAGACTTGCTTCAGTGGGCTTTGGTACTCACTGAATCTGCCTTTTGAATGTGTCCCTTATGGATGTGAGTAGTTGAATTCTGGTGTTGTCTCACACTGACCTCTAGATATACTAGCTTCTGGATCTCCAATGGGGTGCAGGTCAGCTACTGTCTGAGGTGACCCAGCAGGAGCTACAGTGAGAACTACAGTATTCTCCTCTTTGTTGGGGGGGTGGAGGTTTTGGAGCTGTCTGATCAGAGCTACACTTTGTTAGATTAAGTTGCAATAGGGCAGGCCATTTATATGCAAATACTGCTGTGTACAGCTCAGCTCAGGCAGGTTTGCGGATTGTGCAGGGCGGGGTCTCAGGGAGTCACTAGGCTAGGGCATGGCAAACAGTGAAGGCTGCCAGTCATCCTTCTCTGTATTTCTGTGTTTCGAAGTCCCCACGTCCTGCACCCCCACAGAGTGAACAATGATTGCTGTGTGCACCTCTGCAAGGGAGCCACCCTCGCTTTCCAACCTGATGGCAGACAATCCAGCTTCTCCCTGCAGGAGTCAGGGTCACCAGCGTCTCCCCAGAAACTGAGTTCAGAGTAATCAGGACCTTGTTTCCCTTCAGGCTGAAAAAAGCAGTGACCAAAGTTGCCCGCTGCCAGCCTGGTTTGTGTGCCTCTGTGCCTCAGCTTTTCAGCACTTGTGCATGTCTCAATGCTCTTTTCTCTTTCCTTCTAGTTGCAGAACTTTCACTCGGCCAGCTTTCCCTTGGTTCTGAGTGATAGACGTTTTGGCTTTTAGTTGTAGTTTTGAAATTGTTGTGTGAGGCAGCAGTTTAGGTGTTTACCTATGTTGCCATCTTAGCTTCTCCTTGGTTTTAAGTATCTTGCTCTCTCTTTCTTCTCTGGCACCCGCATAATTCTGATGTTGGTACTCTTGAAGTTGTCCCAGAGGCTTCTTACACTATCTTTAAAGTTTTGGATTCTTTTTTCTTTTTGCTTTTCCAGTTCAGTGTTTTTGCTTCTTTGTATTTTAAATCTTTGACTTGATTCTTGTGGTCCTCTAGTCTGCTATTGGGTCTTGTGCATGTTTAATTTGTAGTTGGTCCTTTTTCATATCCTACAGGGTCTCATTAAATTTATTGGCCTTTTCAAGGAAATTTTTGAAAAACGTTATACTGTGGTTTTGAACTCTATATTCAGTCATTTGTTTTCCTCCATTTCTTTAATTTGTGATCTGTTTCTTTGTCTCTACATTTTTGCTGCTTCCCTGAGTTGGTAAGGTAGCTTTGTGTGCTAGGTGTCCTACATGGCCCGATGTTTTGGCCTGCCCAGTTACCTGAGGTGGACACTCTTGGTGCACCCCTTTGTGGGCTATGTGTACAGCCTTGTTGTAGTTAAGTTTTCATTATTATTGGTATCACTTGGAGGAATTGAACTCCAGGGCAATTGGCTATGAAGATCAGATGTGTCTATGCTGGGAGAGTTTCTGGTGCTGGAGACAACCTTAGGAGACAAGATTTGCAATATTGTAAAAGGCTCTGTGCTCAGCTTGGATGGGACAGAGTCTCAAGGCTGAGCAGACAGCCTTGGCTTCCCATAGGCCCTGCCCTATGGGGCCCGTTGGTCTCAGTGTCCTGAGGCAATCACTGCAAGTACCTCTGAGAGAAAGCCACCCTAGAGTTTTGCCCACTGCCAGACAGTCCAGTTTCTTCCCCAATGAATCTGGATTTCCAGATTCTCATCCAGAACTGGAGTTCAGGGCAGTCGGGAGATTTTGTCTCCTTCCACCTAGAGAAAGCCAGTGGAACACTCAACAATCAGTCCTCTCTGCATGCCTTCAGACCTCTGCATTTCATGGTTTTCCTGAGTTTTCACCTGACAGTCCAGATTCCCCTTGTATGAGTCTGTGTCCCAGTGTCTCGCCCGGAACTTGTGTCAAGTGGAGTCGCAACTGGGGTTCAGTGCAGTCAGTAACTTTTGTCTCCTTCCTGCTAGAGAAAGCCAGCCAAGCACCCAGCCACCCATCCTCTCCAAGTGCATGTCTCTGTACCCCAGCCTTTTGCAGCCTTTTCTCTTTTCTTCTAGTTATAGAATTTCCAATCAGCCAGCTTTGTTGTGGTTCTAGATGATGTCCATTTTGTTTTTTAGTTGTAATTTTGAAGTTGTTAGGTGAGGCATCAGTTTAGGTATTTAATTATGCCACTCTCTTGGTTTCTTCGCTGTGTCTACATTTTATCTTTATCATATCTGCTTTTTATCTTCCTTGTTTACTTAAATTATCATTATATGGAAAAGACATATAATTTAAATGTTAGAATGCACTTTTATTTTGAAATACATTGTTATAAAACCTGTTGTCTGTTTATAATTCCTTAATTTTTAATTAAAAACAAATCTAAAATAAATTGTTTTCAAATGCTGTAACCCAATGTCTGTGTTAGACTAATAAACTTCTGTTTGTGGTATATGAAAGGAATTTTATTTCTGAAAAATGGTGATTTTGATAGAAAAAACACATAAGTATTCATCTTTTTTATTTTACACAAATATGATATCTTGGAAACAGAATACATTCATCTAAATGAGTTGGCATGAATCTACTCAGCTCATTAAATATATTGCTGGATATATTCTGGGAAATAGGAAACATGTTCTTTTTTATTTTATTCTTTAAAGCATTACAAATAGCAGTACGTACGTTTCTTATTTTTTCCCCATAGACCTCCCCTGACCTTACCTACCCTCCAGCACATGCCCTCACCTGCCCCCTACAGCCAGTGTCTTGTATACATTGGTTATGCTTATATGCATGCATACAAGTCCTTCAGTTGATCTCTTATAGCACTCACCCCTCACCTTCCCCTCCCTTCCCACTGTAGTTTGACAGTCTGTTCAATGCTTCTTTGCCTCTGTATCTATTTTTTCTGTGTGTTTTTTTTAAATTTTGCATCTGCATAGTATAAATAAACATATAAGAACAAAAAATGTTTGAGTGTCAGTTTCAATGTCCAACAGTTCTGAGTCCCATTTTCAATGTGAAATAGTTCCTTATGTGTACATGTCACCAATGGTATCTGGATGGTGGACAAATGGTGGCAATGCAGGTTCCACCCTCTCTGGTTTTGTCCTCTGCAACCTGCAGTGATGCACAGTTGCTGACTGCTAGCATGGCAAGGTGGGATCTGTGTCTTCCATCTCTGGACTGTCTTTGCGGTTGGACCAGACCTGTCAGTTACTCTTTGTTGCAGGAATCCATATAGTCTTGGAGTTGTTTTCTGAAAATATGCAAACATATCCTTGACCAAAAGTTAATAAAGGGATCTTTTCTGTAAATTAGACTTGGGATTCTTTTTATTTTTTCCCAAATGATTTTCCTTTGGCTTATTTTGACTCTATGTGTGTTTTTTATGGGTGTCCTGCTGTTAGCATTACAAATGAAAATTAATTTTCTGAAGTAAGAATTTTCTAGATTTAATTTACTTACAGGATATTTTTCCTTATGTGATATTACCCAACTATCTCCCCTTATTTTGATTAATGGGGGCTTTGGAAATTTTATATTGCAGTCTTGGTAACTTTCAATTTTAATTTTTGCACAAAATTATGACTGCTTTAGGTTCTTTGCATGTTAGGCAATTTTATGATGAGATGAACTACTAATAGAAATTTTAGTAACAGCTTTTTGTCCACTACACATAAATTTTCTTGAGTATTCCCTTATTTCAATTGACCAATTTAAATTAATCTGAAAACTTGATTACTATTTTACTGTCAAATTTAATACTCAAACAATAATCTTAGTTTACCCTGTAAATATTAGTGGAAAGTATTATTTGGATGCTTGAGTAGGCTCTGAGCATTCCTGGTGCTTGACTAAATTTAGATATAGGGCAGCTGTTGCTGGCCAAGTCTCTGTCTTTAACCTGTGTCCCAATCTGAGCCTAAAATTTGAGGTGAAGCAGCCATTGGGGCAGGAGACCTCCCTCAGAAGGGATGAGAGTTCAGGCCCCTGCAAGGTAAGCGGGGTGAGGGTCTGTGCCCCACCTCTGTTGACCTACAAGTTCTCTCCTGATGGCCACTCTGTGACTGTGCCTGTCTTAGGTTGTTTTTCCCTGAGGAATCTTACCCATCTCTGGCTAACCAGCCATTTACCCTGGCCAAGCAAGGTGATGTGACATTCGGTTCTATCTCCTTGGTAGTCCATGCCCCCGTGACCACCATGCCCAGCGCCTGCCTTGGGGTCCCCTCGCCTGCTGGCGGGATCCTGGTACTGACCACATATCTTGGGTGACTCAGTTTTTTTCTCCAGGGAGGGCCCAGCTCACACCATTGAGCGAGAGATAGATCCACGGTGCCAGCCACCCAGAGGCTTCAACCTCAGCTTGAACTAAAAGTTCAGACAACAGCTATGTGCACTTGGATTGTAAGAAGACAGTCTCTCTTGGCAAAAAGGGCAAGAGGGCCCAATATAGAATGCTCAAGTGCCTTCCCAGTGCCTTAATTCGTTCTGAAAGAGATTAATTCTTTTCCTATCCTTTTAAAATTGCTGCCAAACATTCAAAGAATTAGTATGTAAGTTCTTTGGGATAATTGTACAATATGCTGTTGTCAAATATTAAAAATTATAATGACATTGTAGAATAATATCATGTAAGGGTATTGGTGTCATAGGGTTTTAATGGGGGGCTAGCCTAAGGTCTGATATCCATAGGAGATTACATGCTCTAGGCCATGTAAATTTAATTTCATACTAGTTGCCAATTTTTTTTATAACTTTATATAAACTTTGTCAGGTAGGTAAAAGCACAAATTATCTTAGTTTAAGAGGTCAAATATATTGCCTTTCCCCCTTACTCCTGCCACCTCCCCCTCTTACCTTGAGGTTTGACATTCTGATGGATGTTTTTCGGTCTCTGGATCCATTCTTGTTCATCTGTCTATACTGTTCATTGTATTCCACAAATGAGTGAGATCATGTGATATTTGTCTTTCTCTGCCTGGCTAATTTCACTTAGCATAATGCTCTCCAATTCCATCCATGTTGTTACAAATGGTAAGAGCTCCTTCTTTTTTACCACAGAATAGTATTCCATTGTGTAAATGTACCAAAGTTTTTTAATCCACTTATCTGCTGATGGGCACTTAGGCTATTTCCAAATCTTAGCTATGGTAAATTGTGCTGCTATGAACATAGGAGTACATATATCCTTTCTAATTCGTGTTTCTAGTTTCTTGGGGTATATTCCTAGAAGTGGGATCACTGGGTCGAATGGGAGCTCCATTTTTAGTTTTTTGAGGAAACTCCATACTGTTCTCCACAGTGGCTGCACTATTCTACAATCCCACCAGCAGTGCAGGAGGGTTCCTTTTTCTCCGCATCCTAACCAGCACTTGTTGTTTGTTGATTAGTTGATGAACACCATTCTGACTGGTATGAGATGGTACTGCATTGTCGTTTTGATTTACATCTTTGTGATAATTAATGACTTTGAGCAGGTTTTCATTTGCCTCTGGGCCTTCCTTTTGTCTTCTTTTGAAAAGATTCTATTTAGGTCTGTTGCCCATTTTTTTATTGGATCATTTGTCTTTTACCAAGTTGTATAAGTTGCATGTAAATTCTTGATATTAAACCTTTATCAGTGATATCATTTGCAAATATGTTATCCCATACAGTGGGTTTTCTTGGTTTTTTTTTAATGTTTTCTTTTGATGTGTAAAAGCTTTTTATTTTGATGTAGTCCCCTTTGTTTATTTTCTCTTTAGCTTCCATTGCCCTAGCAGCAGTATCAGTGAAGAAATTACTTCCTCAAATGTCTGAGATTCGGTTGCCTCTGAATTCCTCTAGTATTTTTACAGTTTCCTGTCATACGTTTAAGTCTTTTCTCAATTTTGACTTTATTTTTGTGTATGGTGTAAGATGGTGGTCTACTTTAATTTTTTTGCATCTATCTATCCAATTTTATGTTCATGCCTCCTTTGTAAAATATTAATTGAGCATAGTGATTTGGGTTCACATTTGGATTCTCTATTCCATTCCACTGGTTTATATATCTGTTCTTGTGCCAGTACCAGGCTGTTTTGAGAACAGTGGGTTTGTAATACAGCTTGATATCTGGTATTGAGGTCTCATCTACTTTGTGCTTCTTTCCCAGGATTTCTCTGGCTATTCAGGGTCTTTTTTAATTCCAGATGAATTTTTGGAGATTTCTTTCTAGGTATGTGAAATATGCCTTTCTTATTTTAATGGGGAGAGCATTAAATTTATAGATTGATTTGAGTAGTATGGACATTTTAATGATGTTGATTTCCTAATCCATGAACATGGTATGTTCTTCCGCCTGTTTATGTCTTCCTCTATCTCTTTTTTTTTTCAGGATCTTGTAGTTTTATGTGACTAGGTCTTTTACCTCCTTAGTTAAGTTTATTCCTAGGTATCTTCATTTTTTTGGTGTGATGGTAAATGGGATTGCTTTTTTAGTCTCTCTTTCCGTAAGTTCACTATTAGTCTATAGAAATGCCATAGATTTCTTGGCATTAACTTTGTATTCTGCTACTTAGTTGAACTTGTTTATTAATTGTACTAGGGGCCTAATGCACAAAATTCATGCACTGGGGGTGAGAAGTCCCTCATCCTAACCTGCCTCCTCTCACATACTGGGAGCCCTCAGGGGATGTTCTACTAATGGCTCACTCCCAGGCTGCCCAAGGCCGAAAGCCTCTCCCCGAGGCTTTTGTACTTGGGCAGGGGACCTGGAGCAGGGGACCTCAGTCAGCAATCACCCTGCAATCCCACTGAACACTCAAGCCCCGCCCAAGCCCCACCTCAAGCCCGCCCCAAAGCCAGGGGAAAAAGCCTCTTGGAAGAGTTTTTTCCCTTGGCCTTGGGAACCCAGGGAATTACACTGTCATGGGGCTGATCCACTGGCTGGCCCTGCCCAAGCCCTGGCACACCCCAAAGGCAGGGGAAAAAGCCTCTTGAAAGAGATTTTTTCCCCCCGACCTTGGGAACCCAGCTAATGGCCCTGCCATGGGCTGCAGCCATCTTGGTTGGGTATTAATTTGCATATCTCTCCTTTTTGGCTTGTGGGCATAGTTTATTGGATGTAGCAAAGGTATGGTCAATTTGCATATTACTCTTTTATTAAATAGGATTAGTTTTTTTTTTATAGAGTCTTTGGGTTTTTTATGTACAATATTATGTCATCAGGAAATAAGGATAACTTTACTTTCTCTTTTCCAATTTAGGTGCCTTTTATTTCTTCTTCTTGTCCAATTGAAATGGCTAATACTTCCAGTACTATGGCAAATAGGAGTGGTGAAAATGGGCATCCCTGTTGTGTTCCTGTTCTTAGGGAAAATGATTATAGTTTTTGTCCATTGAGTCCGATGTTTGCTGTGGATTTATTATATATGGCTTTTATTATGTTGAGGTATGATCCTTCTATTCCCACCTTGTTGAGAGTTTTTATCAAGAAAGGATGTTGGACCTTGCCATGCTAGCAGTCAGAAGCTGTGCGTGGCTGCAGGCAGCCCAGGATCAAACCAGAGAGGATGGAACTTGCATTGCCACGATGTGTCCACCATCTGGACACCATTGCTGACATGTACACATGAAGAACTATTTGACATTGAAACTGGGACTCAGAACAGTTGGACATTGAAACTGAGACTGAAACATTTTTTGTTCTTATACATTTATTTCTAGTATGCAGAGGCAAGATATTTTTTGAAAAAAGAAACAGGGGAGAGTGATTGATATAGAGGCAAGGAAGCATTGAACAGGCTGTCAAGCTACAGGGGGAAGGTTGGGGAGGGTAGAGGAGGGAGCTGGGAGAGATCAACTGAAGGACTTGTATGCATGCATATGAGCATAACCAATGGATGCAAGACAATGGGATGGGGGGTGGGTAGGTAGGGACATGTGCTGGGAGGTAGGGGACGCTAATGGTGGGGGGAAAGGAAAACATATGTACTACTATTAAATCTAAGTTATACTGCAAAAAAAAATAAAAAAATATTTTAAAAAGGAGAAAGGGTGTTGGATTTTGTCAAATGCTTTTTCTGCATCAATTGATATGTCTCTGTGATTTTCATATCTCAATTTTTATGTGTTTATTACAAACATTGATTGGCAGATATTGTACCATCCTTGCATTCTTGGGATAAATCCTACTTGGTTATGGTGTATGATCATTCTGATGTACTGCTGGATCCGATTTGCTAGATTTTATTGAGGATTTTGGCATCTATATTCATGAGGGATATTGGCCTATAATTCTCTTTCTTTGTGTTGTCTTTATCTCTTTTTGGTATTAGGGTGATGCTGGCTTCATAGAAGGAGTTTGTAAGTGTTCCATCCTCTTGAAATTTCTGGAATAGTCTGAGGCAGATAGGTTTTAGTTCTTCCTTGAATGTTTGGTGAGACTCCCATGTGAAGATATATGGCCCTTGATTTTGTTTGCTGGAAGCTTTTTGATGACTGCTTCAATTTCTTCCATAGTTACTGGTCTGTTGAGCTGTTTAGATTCTTCCTGATTGAGTTTTGGGAGGTTATATTTTTCTGTGAATATATCCATTTCCTCCAGGTTGCCCAGTTTGTTGGAATAGGGTTGTTCCTAGTATGCTTTAACAATCCTTGGTATTTTGTTGGGGTCTGCTGTTATTTCACCTCTTTCATTTCTGATTTTATTTATTAGGGTCCTCTCTCTTTGCTTCTTGGTGAGCCTGGCTAGAGGTTCATCAATCTTGTTTATATTTCAAAGAACAAGCTATTGGTTTTCTTGATCTTTTGCATTGTTTCTTTGGTCTCTATGTCATTTATCTCTGCTCTGATCTTTACTATTTCCTTCCTTCCGCTTACACGGGGCTTTTATTGTTGCTGTCTTTCGAACTCTGACTTGTTGGGGTAGATAATTTATTACCCTTGCTTTTTTTTTTTTTTTTTTTTTTTTTTGCAGCAGGATTGTAGAGCTATGAACTTTCCTCTCAAAACTGCTCTCGCTGTGTCCCATTGATTTTGGAGTTAGGTGTTATCGTTGTTATTTGTTCCCATGATATTTTCTATTTCTTCCTTGATCTCTCTAGTAACCTAATCATTGTTTAATATCATGTTGTTTAGTCTCCATACTTTTGATTTCTTTGGATTGTTTTTATTGTAGTTGATTTCAAGTCTTATGCCACTGTGATTTGAGAATACGATTGATATGATTTCTATCTTCTTAAATTTGGACCCAACATATGGTCTATCTTTGAAAATGACCCGTATGCACTTTAAAAAAATGTATATTCTGTGTCTTTGGGGTGAAATGAACTGAAGAGGTCAACTAATTCCATCTGGTCTAGTGAGTCATTGAGGATTGATGTTTCTTTACGGATTTTTTGTTTAGATGAATTGTCCAATAATGATAGTGGGGTATTAAAGTCTCCTACTATGATTGTATTGCTGTAAATCTCTTCCTTGATATCCTCCAGGATTTTTTATGTATTTGAGTGTTCCTGCATTGGGTGCTTATATGTTTACCAGAGTTATTTCTGCTTGTTGGTTTGCTCCCTTTAGTATTATGAATTGGCCTTCTTTATCTCTTGTTATGCCCTTCACTTTGAGACCTAATTTGTCAAATATAGGTATTGCTACCCCTGCCTTGTTTCCATTTCCATTCGCCTGAAGAATTTTTCCATCCTTTCACACTCAGTGTGTGTGCATTTTTTTTCAGAGGTGGCTTTCTTGTAGACACCAGATATATGGGTCATGTTTTCTTATCCAGTCCGTTACTCTATGTTTTTTGATTGGAGCATTTAATCTCTTTACATTAAAAGTTATTATTGATAGGTACTTATTTTTCACCATTTTTGTTCTTTATCCCTGTGGTCCTATTTCACTTCCTACTTCATTTTAAAGCTGACCCTTTAGCATTTCTTGCATTGCTGGTTTGGTGGTAATGAATTCCCTTAGTCCTTTTTTGTCTGTGAAGCTCCTGATTTGACCTTCAATTTTGATTGATAGCCTTGTTTGGTACAGTTTTCTAGGATTTAGACCCTTCCTTTGCATGACTCTGTATATTTCATTCCATTCCTTCTGGCCTGATGAGTTTCTATTGAGAAATCACTTCCTAATCTGATGGGGGTTCCTTTGTATGTGATTTTCTGTTTCTCTCTCTGGCAGCTTTTAAGATTCTCACTTTGTCATTGGTGTTTGCCAATGTAATTATAATGTGCCTTGGTGTAGGTCTTTCGCGGTTCATTTTGCTTGGGACTCTGTGATCTTCTTAGATTTGTGTGGTTTTTTTCTTTCCTATATCAGGGAAGTTTTCTGTCATTATTTCTTAAAACAGGTTTTCTATTCCTTGCTCAGTTTCCTGTCCTTCTGGAAGCCCAATTATACGGATGTTGTTTTCTTTCATGTTGTCTCAGATTTCCCTTAGGCTCTCCATTTGCTTTTAATTTTTTTTTCTAGAAACTGCTCTATTTGGGTATTTTTTCTTTCCTTGTCTTCCAGCTCACTGATGCATTCCTCTGCTTCTTCTAGTCTACCCTTGATACTTTATATTGAATTCTTTACCTCAGAAATGTTACTTTTTACTTCTTCTTGACTCTTCTTCATTTCTTCTTGGCTCTTGTTAATTTCTTCCTTGTTCTTATTCATTGCCTCTTGGTTCTTACTCATATTGTCAAATTTGGCTCCCATTCTTTTCAACCTCCTTATGACTATTTCTCTGAATTCTTTCTCTGAATTCTTTCTGCTTCCCTCCATTTTGTTTACCTCCTTTTCTGGTGAGGCTTGTTTTTCTTTCGTATGTGGGGTATTTCTTTGTTTCCCCATGGTCTCTCTTCTTCATGTGTCTGGTTATGTATTTCTCTCTCTACTGCATTGATTTAAAGGCACAAAATACAACACAACCAGGTGCAACACACCAAGCACTAAACAGGAATGTATTCATGGTATTGGTAACTCCAAATAAATGTGATCACCAGAGAAAGGCAAATTAGGTGATAGGTGTGGAAGAAGAGAATGAAAGAGAAAACACACACAGACACACACAGATACAGATACTCAAACCCCCACACCCCTCTACATACACACACACACACACACACACACACACACACACACATAAAGAAAGAATGGAATGCCAAAATGAAATTGGGAAAAGGGGAAGAAGGAAAAAATAAAATTAAAAAAAGGTAAGAGAGAAAAGAAAGAGAATAAGAAAGAAAAGGGGAATAAACTATAAATATGGGTGAAAACTCTTATAGGACAGCCACTAATCCCATCAAAATCCAGCCACAAGTACTTAGAGATTGCTACAAACTACGTACAACAACTAATATTAAGTGAGGTGAGGGAACACAGAAGCAAAAATCTAACAAAACAACAGAACAAACAACAACAACAAAACAACACCAAAACACACACATACAAACCAAACCTAAAGAAAATAATAAGCAAACCTATCTCACAAACAACCATAAAAAAATGATATAATCAACAGACAAGTAAACAATAACAACAGGACAGAGAGAAAAACAATTTAAGATATTGAAGTCAGAGAAGCGAGAGGTGTGTATGGCCTTGGAGCAGGTGGTTGGAGATTATATAAGTAGGGTGAAATTTTAACAGGGGGTAAAAAGAAAGAATAAGGAAAATCTAAAGCAGGAAAAAGGTAAGAAAAACAAGGCACCACATATGGAAAGTTTAGCAAGGGAGTGGTGGCATAAAGGTGGAGTTGAGGTAGAGTAAAAAGATGCTAAGGGATAGATGAAAATAAACTGTATAACACTATTCTCAAAGTAGGATAAAGAGAAAATAAAACAACAGTTAAAAAAAAACCGAAATAGTAGTAGAAATAAAATTGATTCCTTAATTTGTGTTACACAAGAGTCAATTTGTGATTCAGCCCCTGGGTGGCAGTGTTTCTGGATTGACCTCCGTGTCTATTGGTCCTCTGCAGCCTGAACTAAGATCCCGCTACCCCTGTGGCACTCAATACTGATTTGTGGGGATGGGCTGCCCCAGAGTTTGCTCTCTAATGGTGACTTCCTGCTCTAATCTCCAGGTTCCAGAAAAACAGCTCTCCCCTGCAGTCTCCCAAGGTGTCCCCCATCCGGTAATCCCACATTCCTGGCTTAGCAGTCAGAAGCACGGATTTGGAGAGGAAAAAACGCAAGTGCTCAAAATCCAGTTCAGCACATATGTCTATCCAAATCCCCTTTCCCCCTTAGGTTTAGAAACAAGCACCTCCCAAAATTTTGGGGCTGTCCTTCTCTGTCAGGTCCAAATGGATTTCTTCTGGGGTTGTCTTCTGCTATCAGCTCTGAGGGTCTCTTTCCACATTCACCAGCCCCAACAACCATGAACTCTTTTCAGGCACAGACTTCCCCACTCCTCCAGCTCCCTAGGTGTGTGCACCTAACCCAACCCCAGGGGAAATCTGACCTTTTCATGGCAGAGCTCAGAGCTCCTCCTCCGAATCCATGAGTCTGTGCCAACTAAGGATTGGTGTTCTGGGGCTCTCAGCCATCCAGTGGGTATTGCAGCTGTATATTTTCAGGCCCTCCCCCTTCAAGATGGTGTGGTCCACCTCTAATCCGGTGGCTCCATGAAAGGACCCAGCAGCATCAGGAGCTGCTCAGTCAGGGGAGGTCCATCCAACAGTCCCCCACCTTCTCTTGGAGCACAGCTGTTTCCCAACTCACCAACAAACACTCCCTGCGTGACCCTCAGCTGCCCCCTCTGTCTGCTCTGGGACAAGGTTTAGGATGCATCCATCTATTCTGCCGCCAGTACCCATCCCACAATCTGCCCTTACCTCCCCCCCCCCCCCCACTGTCCTCATTCTTAGGTGTTTGATTTTGGACCAGTCTCTTTCTGCATTTTCCACACCCCTTTCCACCCAAGAATTGTCAGTCCACTCCCTGTCTATGCCCCTGATTCTATTATATTCTCCAGTTTATTCTGTTAATCAAGTTTTTAATTCATTTGATTTTTAGATTCACTTATTGATAGACATGTATTTGTTGTTCATAATTTTTATCTTTAATTTCTTCTTCTTCTTCTTCTTCTTCTTCTTCTTCTTCTTCTTCTTCTTCTTCTTCTTCTTCTTCATAATGGTTTGGTGGTTATGCATTCCTTTAAGCATTTCATATAATACTGGTTTGATGGTTATGAATTCCTTTAGCTTTTTCTTATCTGCAAAGCGCTCTATCTGTCCTTCAATTCTGAATGATAGCTTTTCTGGGTAGAGTAATCTTGGTTGTAAATTCTTGCTATTCATCACTTTGACTATTTCCTGCTATTCCTGTTTGTCTTGCATAGTTTCTGTTGAGAATGCTGTCGATTGTATGGGTACTATCTTGTAGATAACTAAGTATTTTTCTCTTGCTGCTTTTAATATTCTCTCTTTGTCTTTTGTTCTTGGCATTTTAATTATGATGTGGCTTGGTGTGGTCCTGTTTTGAATCCCTTTGTTTGGGGTTCTATGTGCTTTCTGGACTTGTAAGTCTATTTATTTCACCAGGTGGGGGAAGTTTCAGTCACTATTTCTTCAAATAGGTTTTTAGTATCTTGCTGTCTTTTACTGGCACCCCCATAATTTGGATGTTGGTACACTTGAAGTTGTCCCAGAGGCTTCTTACATTATCTTCAGTTTTTTGGATTCTTTTTGCTTTTCCAGCTGGGTGGTTTTTCCTTCTTTGTATTTCAAAGCTTTGATTTGATTCTTATGGTCCTCTAGTCTGCTTTTAGGGCTCTGTATAATATGTTTTTTATTTTAGTCAGTGTATGCTTAATTTCTAGTTGGTCCTTTTTCATATCCTCGAGGGTTTCATTAAATTTATTGGCTTTTTCTAGTAACCTCTTGAAAAAACCTTATAACTGTGGTTTTGAACTCTATGTCCAGTTGTTTTTTTCCTCCATTTATTTCAATTATGATTTGTTTCATTGTCTTCACATTTTCGGTTGCTTCCCTGAGTTGTTTGAGTAGCTTTGTGTGGTAGGTGTCCTCTAAGGGATAGTGGCTCAGCCTCCCCAGTTACCTGAGGTGGATACTCTTGGTGCACCCCTTTATGGGCTGCACAATCTTGTTTTAGTTAAGCCTATATTGTTGTTGGTATCACTGGGAGGGTTTGATCTCCAGGCTAATTGGCTGTGAGAATCATCTTTGTCTATAGTGGGAGAGCCTCTGTGCTCAGCATGGATGGGGTGGAGTCTCAGGGCTGACCAGTCAGCCTTGGTTTTCCGTCAGCACTGAGTGGCATCTGAGTCTCCATGTCCTGTGGCAATGGCTGCACGCACCTCTGAGAGAAAGCTGCCCTTGAGTTTTGCCTGCTGCCAGGCAGTCCAGTTTCTCCCCAAAGCCTCACCTGGAACTGGAATACAATGCAGTCTGAAGGTTATGTTTTCTTTCTGAATGAGAGAGCCAGCCATGCATCCTCTCTGTGAGCTCGCACACCTCTGCAGCTCCCGAGTCTGTGTGCTTCCTCCTGACAGTCCATTTTCACTCTGTATGAGTCTGGGTTCCCCAAGACTCACCCAGAACTGGAGTGCATTGGGGAGCCTTTGTCTCCCTCCCTGTTCGAGAAAACCAGCCAAGTATTCAGCCGCCTGCACTTTAAGCTCATGCATGTCTTTTTGTCCCTGCACCTCTGTCTCCGCATCTCCACAACTCTGTCCTCCGCACCTCCTCTGAGTCTCAGTGTCTTTTTTATATTCCCTTGTAGTTGTAGAAATTCCACTCAGCCAGCTTTCCAGTGGTTCTGGATGATGTCCGTTTTGTCTTTTAGTTGTAGTTTTGAAACTGTTGTGTGAAGCAGCAGTATAGGTGTTTGCTTATGCCACCATCTTGGTTCCTCTCCTTTTCAAGTTATTTAATCCAACTAAGTCTCAATTCACTTTTTTCTTTAAAATGGGAATAATCAAGGATGATGATCACTCAACATAGTACCTGTTGCATCTTTTTTTTATTTATGTGCATTTTGAAATAAGCAAATAGCAAAAAGTATAAAAAATATTGTTACTATTTTGTGTACAAAACATAAAAAATGATCAAAGATTGTGTAATTTTAAAGGAGCAGGTAGAGCCTTGGCAGATGAATCAATTGGTTAGAGTGTCATGCTGTACATCAAAGGTTCTGGTTTTGATTCCTGGTCAGAGCACAGCACTACATTGTGAGTTTTTTCTCCAATTGGGGATTAGAGAGGAGGCAGCCACTTGTTTCTCTCTCATATTGATGTTTCTTTCTGTCTCTCCCTATTCCTCTCTTTCTAAAAGCAATAAAAAATATTGTCAGGTGATAATTAAAGAAAAAATGCCTAAAATAAAATAAAATAATAAAGGGTTAGGTGGAGAGTTAACTAGACATTGTGTTTGGGTATTGCCAATTGACAACTTCACTTTCTGACAAATAGATACAAAATATCTAACATAATTGGTCTTACTTTACATGTATCAGAAATTTTCTGAATAGCTTTGGTAATGATTATCTTATTAATATTAAATTTTATTTTTTACTCCTATAACAATATTACTTGAGTCCTCTTTAAGTTGTGGTTTCAACACTGTTGCTAAAAAATTGAAAAAGTTTGCAAATATGTTTAGATGTGATAGAAATACTTTGAAGAGGAACTGGAACCCACACGATACCTGGTGTTACACTTAGTAGAAAACACTCAGTAATTTTAGAGAAGGTGTTACAAAAATAAAGCTCTTTTGATTCAGACTTTATTAAAATTAGAACATATAATTTTTTAAAAAGAAAAGAAAAAAAGAATGTGTGACATGACATGACAAAATAAAATAATAATAATAATAATAATAATAATAATAATAAATAAGAAAGCAAGGTCAATTGCCCCTAAGCCATATTTTCTGGAGACTTATGCACATGAAAAACACAGCTTTTACATTTATTCATATAAGTAAATTCACATTAAATCATATGTGAATTAAATTATGTGAGGCCTTTGGAAGATACCCTTTCATAATATTAGACTACCCTGCATCTTTAAGGTCAATTCCCTTTTTAGTCACTGTGTGTTGGTAGTGTGTTTAACAATTTGTTTAAATAAATAATCCTTGTAAATGGTGCATTCATAAACTTATTTTTAAGATACCTCTGATATGTCCTTCTAAATGAACAAGGAAATGTATCCCATAGTGAATAAGCACATATTTTCCTTCAGTTCTATTCTCCTTGTCAAGTTGCAGGAAATGCTTCATCTGTTGTTTTCATATCTGACCTGTGTTAGAGATACTGGATTGGCAGAGTACAAAAATTGTCTGATACTCTTCAGGTATACATATGTGAGAAGCTCAGCTGTGACACTTCTGAGGCCATATATTCTTCTCCTTTTCTAATAGAATAGGCTGGGAATTTTTTTTACCCTCATTAATCAATTTTCCATGCCTTTGACCTCTGGGTACCTCCACCAGAGGTAGCAAACTCTGCATAGTGCTTCCTGGAAACGCATGGAGATTTGAAAATGTGTCCATGACACTACTCTCCTTTTGATAGCTTTTTGTGGTCTTCAGCATTATGCAGGTAGTCTGGAATATTCTGTGTTCATGGTTCCCAAAGCTAGCAGGTGTAAAAGCTCTTAGGAGAGCTGTACAGAAACCCACCTGAGGTCTCAGAGCCCATCAGAGTCTGTGCACAGCTAATTTATTCTTTCAGGGTATTTATTGGTGAAGTCATTGCTCTGCCTAAAATATTTTTATCAATACATTTGCAATGAAACAACAATAACAAACAAGATAAAAACAAACCAGACAAACAGTTTGGCCCACAATTTGCTCTCACTTAAAATAAGCTACTACAGTTTTGAAAAATTGGAAACAATAAATATTCAAAATGCTATAAACATAATATGTAAAAAAAGGTTTTCTCAAATTGCTCAGTACATGTACTAAGCATATATTTCCTATTCTCAATGCTGTTTAAATAAGTACTGCTTCGGGGACTTATATGACTAAGAGCTTTGTTATCTAAGCTGCTTATTTTTATGAAGACCATCTCTTTCTCAAGGCTTACTTCAAATATATACCTTCTCCCCTATTTTCCAGCCCCTGATACCAGGATTGTGAACCATATAATAAAAGGGTAATATGCTAATTAGACCCGTTTGACCAGACATCTTTCAGACATCCGACTTCCTTCTGGACAAAGCCATGGTTTTGGGGGCCAAGGCAGAGACAGTTAGGGGCAGGGGAGCAAGTAGTTAGGGGGTGATCAGGCCAGCAGGGGAGGGAAGTTGGGGGTGATCAGGCAGACAGGCAGGTAGAGGCAGTTAGGGACAATCAGGAAGGCAAGTGAGTAGTTAGGAACCAGCATTGTGAGAGATGTCTGACTGCCAGTTTAGGCCTGATCCCCTGACCCCAGATAGTGCAGGCTGGGCTGAGTGACACCACTAGCCCCATGCACAAATTTTCATACATAGGGCCTGTAGTGTACAGACATAAAAATGTAACACAGATTTTTTATGTTTATTTTTACCTTTCAGTTTATCAGATCTATTTGAATCTATAGTCTTTAATTAAAATGATAGAAAAGTAAAAACATATATCTCTACATAATTTTTATGTTTATTCTTTGAATTATGTTTTTCCTTGTAACAAACAAGAAGGTATTTATTTCCAAACAATGCACAGAATAGTTTTTTTAAAGTGAGTTGGAAAAAACAACTTATAATATCTTTTACTATACAACTTCCAAATATGGGTAAATGCCATTCTTACTTCCACATAAAAATTACAACTAAATTATGGAATAGCCACCCCTGAGAAATATAGTTGATAAAAAGGGGTTCTTTGGAAGTAACCTTATAGGGTGTTCTGATCATAAATTCCTAACTGAGAAGGTCATGGTTGGTAGTCATGTCCCAATCCCATAAACTCTCTAGTGAAAGGTCTTAAACCAGCCCTGTCCAGTGTTCTTGTGCATCTAGGTTTACACACTTTGAAATAACAGAAATAATATATCTCAAAGGGGTATTAATCATTGAGATGGCACCTAATCTTGCTGACAGTCCTATAATACAATCCCCTCTTTGCTTTCTACCAATCTTTCTTTCATCTCTTTATAATGCATAAAAGTGTTAGGTCACCAAAGGAGAAATGCACAGGACAAAATGGTGAGGGATTGTGAATCTATTCAATCATCTACACACCAGGTGGTGGAACCTGAATGGCTCCAGGAGTCAGGCATTTTTAAAGGACTTTTGGCAGGTTTTTTCTGGATGGAGAATTCTCTGTGCAGGTCTGGATTCTGGGAAGTCTGGAGGGTAGAGATAATGATCTTAGCAAGTGGAATGTGGTCTAACCAAGTGGAATGTTCATTGTAAAGTGGCCTAAAGGTCAGTTCCCAGAGGGGTGGGGGTATCGATTAAATTATTTGATCAGACCTAACATTCCAGCCTTTTTGTTTTATGGAATAGGGACAAAGTTCATATCTTCTGTAGTTGCCTTTCCTTCGAGATCACAGGGGAATGAACTTTGACAGTAGTCAGCTGGGTGAGGGATTGCAGCAAGACGATTTCCCCAAGAGATTGGTTGGTGAATACTCGGAAACAGTCCTACTGAGTGATTTGGGAGGCAAATGTTGATCCTAAGGTTGTCACAGCATCACTTGTCTGGTTTTGCTGCTTTTCTTGGCCTGGAGCTAAAATAAAACTGAGACCTAGATGTTATCTTTAGGAAGGAAAAGATCAGGGATCTAAGTTGCCTGACTAGTGATATGAAAGAAGAGAATAGATTACCCTGGGGGTGAAGTTCTTGTTTTCCCAGTTTTGCCACTACTGGGCATCCATAGCTTTCTTATAGGTCCTGAGACAAGGTTTCAACATAGTCTAGCAGTGGTTGAACTCCCTATGGCAGTTCAAATCCCTGTTGTGATGCCCAGGGCTATTAAGAGCAAGGTTATCTGGACTCCATATATGATGGATTATGAAGACAGATAAAATCTGATCACTGGGGGTTACATTTACATTGGATGAGAGTTAGATGAGAGTACATGTTCCTGTCCAGTTGGTGGGAAGAAGAATCCCTGATCATGGAGATAAGCTGAAAGGTATAGAGAGAAGATATGTACTAAAGGGTATGAAGTTCCCTTTCCCAGTTCCACACTCCAAGCTGAGAGGGTAGTTGCCATGGCACTACCAATAATAGTTTACAGATGAGTGGTTGAGATTTTATTGCAGTGAAATGGGCTAGAATGGGCTGTTATCTAAAGAAAAAGAGAAAGGGAAGGAGGAGAGGAGCAGTTGAAGCCTGGGGCCTGGATGGTTGGATAAGAAGTAAAACATACTCAATATAAAAAATAACCATTGGCTTCTGGGGAGACAGTGAGAGGGAGGAGTGATGATGCTCTGTTCCCGTGGAGGCCAGTGTGGTGACGAGATCACCTGCATGGGGCTAATGCAGGTACTAAGGTGGGAGCAGGTACAGACAGACCCATCTGGTGGGTGTGGGTGGCCCTCTCTGAGGTGCCTTCAGTCAAGGTCAGCAGTCAACGTTCAAGATTGGGAACCCAGAGGATGTGAAGAGTTTCATTCTCTCAGTGAAATGGTGGGATAGTCAGGGCTACTGCAGAGGAGGAATGTGAACTTTGGATGCCCTGACTGAACCTCGCTTGCTTGGAGCCTAGTGCACTCCTGCTGGGCAGCGGTGACAGGATGTGCTTTTCTGAGTTAATGAGAGAAAACATTGATTCTCCTGCTGCTGTGAAGGTGGAAAGTGGAGTGGGAGACATGTGGGGAGTGAGTGAGGTTCCCTGTCTGGGAGTTCCTTTCACAGCTGACTAGAGATATACAGGGTGTCCCCCAAAAATGTATACACACTTTAAATACCTACTAATTCCAATGGGTTTAAGCATGAAAAGAAAGGAACAACAATGGAGCTATCATCTGCTAAAAGTGCGGGCACAAAACAGCAGTTGGACATTCCCCAAGGGTACTGGATTGGAGAGGGTGCAGGCTGGACTGAGGGGTTTCCCTTATCCCCTTCCATGCACGAATTTTGTGCATTGGGCCTCTAGTAGAAAATAAGAACAGAAAAGAAGAGAGGCTTGATTTGCCTGGACTGTGGGATAATAACTTAGAAGGTTGTCTGATTATAGGTTAACAAGAATGTGCATTAGGGATACTAATTAACTAGGTACAGAGTCAGACTGCTAGTCCTCTACATTCTTTCACAAACAAAGAAATATATGCTGGATCAATGAATTTGTTCAAATCCTTCCAGTGTGTGAGATATCATTTACAAGTCATTGTGCTGGTCAGAACACAGTGACATACAAGCATAAGCTTAAAAAGTGCAAAATTGCATCAAGAAAGTACACTGTCTATTTAAATTTGAACTGTGGCCACCAGACACATTATCCAAGGTGAAAATAACTATGTTGATCATCAATAGTTTGAGAGACACTGCTGAGAGCATTTTATATACCTTACATTAGAGCTGCAGCTTCTGCTATAAAATTACCTTTTAGAGCCAGATTCAGTAATATCAAAATTATTCCTGGAATTCTCTTATAACAACCACACTGTGGAAATGAAAATCCTATCTAATAAAGAAGGAATATGCTAATTGATTCTTACACCATTGCAAATATGGCATCGCTCACAGCCAATAAGGAGGAAATATGCTAATTGACTACCACACCCTCAAAGATGGTGGTTCCCACAACCACAAGATGGCAGCACCCAGTCGCCTTAGCCCCAGCAGAGCACCTGCCTCTGGAGTCCTCCAGTCCCCTCAGACCCCCAGCCACCCAGGGCTGGCCTGAGGTGCAGGAAAGCCCTGGATGGTGGCTGCCCAGCCGCCCAGGGCTGCCTGAGGCTCAGGTAACCAGGGCTAGCCAAGGCTTACACTGCTGGCGGTGACAGCAGCAGAGGTATGATGGGGGTTTTGCCTTCCCCTGATGGCTGGGTTGCCTCCCACCCCTAAGGACTCCCAAACTATGGGAAGGGGCAGGCCAAGCTGAGGGACTCCCTTGCTTTCAGTACATGAATTTTCATGCATCAGGTCTCTAGTCTTTTATATATATAAAAAAGCAGGTGACCATAACGCTGTAATGACTATAACAACCAGTTGCTATGATGCCCACTTGGCCAGCGAAATGTCCTGATCAGAGGGTGGGGCCGGCCAGCCAACCTCACGCAGCCTCTCTCCCCTGATTGGGCTCTCCCACCCCAATTAAGGGCAGGGCTGGCCAGCCAAATGCCCTCTCGCCCTTCCCCCTGGCCAGCTCTACCCCTGATAAGCCTGCTCCACCACAATAGGCCCACAGCCCATCCTCCTCTCTATCCCTGCCCCTGATCACCCATGACCCAAATAGGAGGCAGGGCCAGCTGGCCAACCTCTTGCAGCCCTTACCTCCAGCTGCCCCATCCCTGATTACGCCCCCCCACTCCAATAGGGGGCTGGCCAGCCAATCTCCAGCATGCCCTCCCTTATCCAGCCCCACCCCCTATGAGCCCCCACCACTCTGATTGGCTCGCAGCCTCTCCCCCAAGCCAGCCCAGCCCAGATTGGGCCTCAACCTCCCGCCATCTCCTTCTCCTGACAGGCCCAATCCACCTTGATTGGGGCTGGGCCAGCCAGACCCCACCCATGCATGAATTTTTCCACTGGGTCTCTAGTCTCTTAATAAATCCAGGACCAAATTTTTCAATTAGCTTTGGAATGAATCATTTTTTTCTTGTTTTGAATCACAGAGTAAATAGCTAAGTTGTACTTAATGAGAAATAATTACTTTAAACACTGTAAAAATAACTCAAGGTGTCAAATGCTTACACCACAAGAGATGCAAAAGACCTGAGACCCCATGGAAGCACAGATTCACACCTCTCGACCAATACTTACTCACACTGGACATGCCCTTTGCATACTGAAGTAGGTGTACTCTCCTATGTCTTTGAAAAGTGCTCTTTCTTGTTTTCCATTACACTCTTGAAAACCAAATGTGTAAAGCTGAATTTACTTTACCATGAATTAAATGAACATATGGTGTTATTAAACTTCTAGAGTCCCAGTGCATCCTCTCCAATCTGGGACCCCTTGAAGGATGTCCCTCTAGCAATATGGGACCACTGGCTCCTAACTCCTCTGCCTGCCTGCCTGATCACCTCTAACTTCCTCCGCCTGCCCCTACTTTTCCCCCCTGCTGGCCTGATTGCCCTAAACTTGCCCCCCTACCAGCCTGATTGTCCCTACCTTGCCCCCTGATGGCCTGATCTCACTTAACTTGCACCCCCTGCCAGTCTAATCACCCCTAAATTAATTGCCCCCTGCTGGCCTGATCGCCCCTAACTGCCTCTGCCTCACCCCTGTCCTAAGCCTAAGTCTGGCCTCCCTCTGCGGGAGGCAACCTGGCCAATCAGGGGAAGGTGCCACCCCCATCACCCCACTGCTGCTGCTGCTGCCCCTGGCTGCCGTGGCTGCCTGAGCAGCAGTCCACCCCTCCTGCGTGGCTGCCTGGGCTGTGACCCACTCCTCCTATGCAGCTGCCTGAGCTGCAGCCCACAACTCTCACAGGATACCAAACTGGCCTGCCTCTCCTGCCCAGTGCCGGCCCCAGGCCCTTGCAGCCATTGTGGCTTTGTTCGAATGGAAGTCTGGAAGATGTCTGCTCTAATTAGCATAATACCCTTTTATTTCTATAGATATACATAATACTTGCAACAACCATTGCAAAGTAGAAAAATTATTCTCATTGAAAGGTTAAAAAATTAGGCTAGGAGATGTTAAATTACATACTCTATATTGTATAGCCAGCAGGACTGAGTGGGAAGGAGGAGTGCTTCCCAGGATACTGTGTTCCCACTGTAGCCTAGAAGCCCTCCAGATAGCATTCTAGCTGTAGTACTCTAGCTGGGGCTGCATTGTTTATAAAAGCTCTCAGGGCCCTTTCCAATCCTGGAAACCCTCATCATCAGATATCATGTCCTAAGAAATCTGTTTATGGACTGGAAACACTGCTGAGATATCTCTATCTCACCTGCAAAATAATAGGGTTTTTATCCCTCTAGGTACATGATCTGAAAAACAAACACACAAAACCCCCCTGAATATTTGATAATTTAGGCTTAGAGACATTATGTATTTGAAATAAAACTTTAATATAAAAATCCTAGGTATTAGAATTATATCTGTTATATCTGTTCTTGGATTATTAGTTATTAGGTTAAGTTACATAAAATTGATATTTTTATGAGTAAAAATGTTAATTATAAAATTATAAGAAATTTATTGAATTCCAACATATCACTGTGACTTTTACAGTAGAAAGGGGCCTTGAAACAATGTAAAATGTTTTGTGGTCACCTTATGAAATGGAAACTTTTGGTGACTCTTTATTCTTATTAACTTGTTTCTTTTTTTTTTCCTTCTCTCTTCATAGTAATTATTAGACTTTGGAGTTGTCTAGTCTTTATTTCCTTTCCTTGCTTTCTTTCCCACAAGTAGAATTTGCTCCCATTTTCTATAAAAATACCTAAACACAGGAAGTGCTCAATAAATATTTGTTGAGTAAAATAAACTTGATGGTTTGAATTATTAGATGTGTTTTCTATTTGGAGTGTTGCTATAAAACACACATTTCCAATTCCCTAATGTCTCTTTGAAAAAGATAAATTAATTCATTTCATTAGTGATGTTATATTGCCTGTGGCATGACTTGTCAATGTGGCTACAATAAGGTAACGATTGGATAACGAGTTTATTTATCATGGAACCAATATTTCCTCCTGAACTGAAGTATAAATAATGACATATCAGTACTGTTTTGGCATTTGGTAGTTTGGTCATAAAAATTCTCTTTGGGCAAAAACAGCAAGTGGGTAAACCCTGCATATACCACATGTATCAAAACAAGAATGTATAAGTCCTTTGTAAAACAAAGAGCAAACATTGCATACAATATTTTATTTCAGACAATGAGAAGGAAACTATTCAAGAACCCTAATGTTTTGATAACACTCAGAATCTTGAGAAATGTTAGGATTAAAATAATCTTGAGGACATATTGTGTACCCATAAGAAAATAAAATTCCACTAGAACTTTCATTCAAAAGAGAAAATTAGATTTCTCAGATAATATTAAGAGGAAGCACTGATTTAATGATTATCTTAATATTATCTGAGAAACCTAATTTTCTCAGATAATATTTTATAATATTATTTGAGAAATCTAATATACTCAGATAGTACTTTATAATATCTTATTTAATAATTTAATAATTATTAAATCGGTGCTGCCCCTTATGGCCAGAAAAATGGGGGTTGCAAAAAGAGTTGCCAAGAAATACAGATCTGGCTGCTGTTATTCCACGCTAGCACTCTGGACATGGAAGTGCAAAATGACCTTCCGCAAGTGTAAGAGATGGATTTTTTGAACCTTCTGTAGAAGTCATAACTTTTTGGAGAAAATACAATTTGGTTGAAGAAATATCTTTCTTCTCCAAAAAAATTTTTTTAATATAATATTTTGGTTAAATGAAAAAACAAAAAAAATCCTTCCTATCCTCCATTCTCAGATCATGGGGATATTAATCAAGTGACTAATATGGTTCAATGTGTTACCATTACAGAACAACCTGATGAGTAGCCTAGAGTTGGAAGGTCATCCTAGAGTTTCTGGTTTTCTGGTAGCTAAAGGCAGGTAGATTTTGCCACTGACAGGAAATAATGGTGACCTGTTACTGTTGTAATGACTTACCTAAAATATTTTAACTTTCCTCTGAAGTGACAAGATTTTTGACACTTCAGAGGTTTGGGATATACTGTTCTATAAATGTATAGAATATTCTTGTCTTGGCTAATGCCTACTTATCCTTCCAGGGTTCTGTTTATATGAGTTATGTAAAAGAGATTTTACATTTGTTCATATGGAAAAAGACATGTAATTTATGATTATTATAATAACTTCACTGACTCTGTGTTTTACATACAACTATAAATCCTCTTCTCTCTCTCTTTCTCTCTCTCTCTAATTAACTAATTATGTTTTTATTTTTATATACTAAAGGCCTGGTGCACGAAATTAGTGCACGAGGGGGGGTGGTGTCCCTCAGCCCATCCTGCACCCTCTCCAATCTGGGACCCATGGAGGGGTCCTAATGGGCAGTCAGACATCCCTCTCACAATCCAGGAATACTGGCTCCCACTGTTCACTTGCCTGCCTTCCTGATTGCCCCTAACCATTTCTGCCTACCAGCCTGATAACCCCCTAACTACTCCTCTGCCAGCCTGATTTCCCCTAACTGCCCTCTCCTGCAGGCCTGATCACCACTAACTGCCCTCCTTTGCAGGCCTACCCCCCCCCCCCCCGCCCAACTATCCTTCCCTGCAGGCGGTCGCGCCCAACTTCCCTCCTCTACTGGCCTGTCATCCCTAACTGCCCTAACCTGCAGGCTTGATTGCCCCCAACTGCTCCCCCTTGCAGGCCTGGTCCCTCCCAACTGCCCTCCTCTGCTGATCTGATTGTCCACAACTGCCCCTCCCCCCTTGCAGGCCTGGTCCCTCTCAACTGCCCTCCCCTGCTGGCCATCTTGTGGCAGCCATCTTATGTCCACATGGGGGCAGCCATCTTTGACCATTTGGAGGCAGCCATCTTGTGAGTTGGAGTGATGGTCAACCTGCATATTACTCTATTATTAGATAGGATAGAGGCCTGGTGCATAGGTGGGGGCCAGCTGGTTTGCCCTGAATGGTGTCCCAGGTCAGGGTGGGGGTTCCCATGGGGCGTGGGGCAGCCTGGGTGAAAAACCTGTGTTGTTTTGCAAGATGGCCATGCCCTCCATCGACCCAAGAGGAGGCCCTGGGATATGGGATTTATTTATCTTCTATAATTGAAACTTTGTAGCCTTGAGCGAAGGCCAAGGCCAGTTAGAATGGACAGAAAGCTTGGCTTCCTCCATCACTGGGGAAACTCAAACCTCCTGCTTGCTCAGTTGTTGGCCACCAACTTGGTTGTGTTAATTTGCTTACTCTCTCCTGATTTGTTTGTGAGCATGGCTTGTGGCTGTAGCAGAGTCATGGTTAATTTACATGTTTCTCTTTTATTAGTATATATATATATATATATATATATATATATATATATATATATATTTGATTATAAAATTTTCTTTCTTCTATCCATATTTTCTTTCTATGGCTAATGGGACAGCTCCATTCTATGAAATCCTGCCGAACCTTTCACTCCTGCTCTATTGATTTCATCTCATTATCCAAGATGGTATATCCAGGTAGCACACAGAGCACATTCTAGCACTTCTTTAAGAAAAGTTCCTGACTTCCTAAGTGCTCTTAAAAGTGATGTGATGCCACATAACTCTGCTCCCACTGCCTCCCCAAATACCAGCAGCAGGAATGCAGCCATATACCCAACTTCTCCAGCCATAGCTCCTGCCACTGTCACCACTGGTGCCCATAAGGATAAGGGGCTACATCCAGTCTAGGCTGGGTTTCCTCTACCCCTAGCCCTGGGATGTCCCCATTGCCATCTGAGGCCAGTAGTATCAGCCCTGCTTCAACAGGAATGAGAACTAGGGTCCTGGGGACAGGTACCATGCAGGAGCTTGAGGAGGAGCCAGGGAGCAGGTAGAGGAGGAAAGCATAGGAGGGAGGAGTACATTGCCATCTTTGCATTTCCCACCAGCCTCCACACAGAGGCTTCTGGGAGGTCAACTTTTTATTTTTTGCTATTGGGATGCTACTTCCTCTAAAGTGATGCTGGGTGGTCCTGGAGTGACAACCAGCTGGCTCTGGGGAACCCACCTTAATTAGAATGTGATTTTTGTCCTTTATGATGGACAAGAGGCCCTGTGCATGACATTCATGAGAGGGGGGGAAGGGGGAAGTGTCCTTCAGGCCAGCCTGCACCCTTACCAATCTGGGACTTTTCAAGGGATGTCCAACTGCCCATTTAGGCCCAATCCCACTGGCAGTCGGACATCCCTCTCACAATCCAGGACTGCTGGCTCCCAAATGCTCACCTGCCTACCTCTTGACTCTTCCTAACCGCTTCTGCCTGCCAGCCTGATCAACTCCTCTGCTGGCCCGATTGCCCCCAACTGCCCTCCGCTGCTGGCCCAGTAATCCCTTACTGCTCTCCCTTTCCAGCCTGATTGCCCCCAACTTCGTCCTCTGCAGACCTGGGTCCCCCCAAATATCCTCACCTGCAGGCCTGATTCCCCCAAACTGCCCTTCCCTGCCAGCCATCTTGTGGCAGCCATCTTTGACCAACTGGGGGTGGCCATCTTGTGTGTTGGAGTGATGATAAATTTGCCTATTACTCTTTGGAATAGACCCTAAATGCTTAATGCATATTTAGGTGGTGCTCTGTGGTCAGTTTTTCTGACCCTACTTGTTTAATATTTTAAACATTGTCTATTTTGTGGCCAACATTCTGTGAGATATAATGAGATAAATTCTTCCACAATTTACCTTATAGTCCAGTATACATGATAATTCATACTCAAATGAACATGAATATTTAGAAGATGACTTTTTTTCTCTTGTTGTTTTAGGAGGTTTTTAAAAAGGATTCATTATTTTAATTTAATTTTTTTATTCTTTAGTGTTGAAAGTATTACATATGTCCCCTTTTTTATGATATCAACCCTCTCCAGTTCCCCCGCCCCAACACCAGACCCTCACCACCCTACTGTCTGTGTCCATGGGTTATGCATATATGCATACAAAATCTTTAGTTAACTCCCACCCTCCCCTGCTTTCCCTCAATGGTTCCATACTCTGTTCAATGTTTCCAAGTCTATGGATTTACTCCGTTTGTCAGTGTATTTTGTTAATTAGATTCGATATATGAATGAGATAATGTGCTAGTTGTCTTTCTCTGACTGACTTATTTTACTTAGACTGAAACTCTCTACATTCCTCCATACTGTCTCAAAGGCTTGGGGATTCTTTCTCTACTGCTACATCATATTCCTGGTAGAAATGTACCACAGCTTTTTTATCCACTCATCTAATGATGAGTACTTGGTCTGTTTTCAGATCTTAGCTATTGTAAATTGTGCTGCTATGAATATAGGGGTGTATACATTCTTTCTTATTGGAGTTTCATATTTCTTAGCATATATTCCCAGATCACTGGGTCAAATAGAAGTTCCATATTTAATTATTTGAGGAAACTCCATACTATTTTCCATAATGACTATACCAAACTGCATATCCATCACAGTGTACAAAGATTACCTTTGGTCTACGTCCTTACCAGCACTTATCATTTATTGATTTATTGATGGTAGCCATTCTGACAGGTATGAGGTGATACCTCATTGTTGTTTTGATTTGCATCTCTATGATGATCAGTGACTGTGAGAATTTTTTCATATCTCTTGGCCTTCTATATGTCTACTTTGGAGAAGTGTCTATTTAGGTCCTTTGCCCATTTTTTAATTGGATTATTTTTCTTTCTTTTGTTAAGTTGCATGAGTTCTTTTTACATTTTGGATATTAAACCTTTATCAGATGTATCATTGCAAAATATGTTCTCGCATGCAGTGGGCTCACTTTTCATTTTGTTGATGATTTCCTTTGCTGAGCAGTAGTTTTAATTTTGATGCAGTACAATTTTTTTTATACTCTCCTTAGTTTTCTTTACCCTAGAAGATGTATCTTCTTATATTGCCATGAGAGAAGTCTAAGATTTTGCTACCTATGGTTTCTTATGTGATTTTTATAGTTATCCGACTTATATGTAGGTCTTCTAACCATTTTGAGTCTATTCTTGTGTATGTTGTAAATTGGTGGCCTACTTTTATTTTTTTTTTGCATGCATATGTCCAATTTTCTTAAAACCATTTGTTGTAGAGACATATTTACTCCATTGTATGCTCTTGCTTTCTTTGTAAAATACTAATTGAGCATTATGGCTTGGGTCAATTTCGGGGGTTCCTATTCTATATGCCTAATCTTGAGCCAGTACCAGGCTCGTTTGATTATGGGTGATATCTGGTATTGTGATTCCTCCAACTTTGTTCTTTCTCAAGATTGCTGTAGCTATTTGGGATCTTTTTTGGTTCCATATAAATTTTTAGAGTATTTGTTCTAGATCTGTGAAATATGCCATTGGTATTTTAATAGGGATTGAATGAATCTGTAGATTGCTTTGGATAGTATGGACATTTTAATGATGTTGAATCTACTAATCCAGGAACACAGTATATTCTTCCACTCATTTATATCTTCCTCTATCACTTTTTTTGTTTTTTTAATGATTTTTACAGGGAGGAAGAGAGAGGGATAGAGAGTTAGAAACATCAATGAGAGAGACACATTGATCAGTTGCCTCCTGCACACCCCCTACTGAGGATGTGCCCACAACCAAGGCACATGCACTTGACCGGAATCAAACCTGGAACCCTTCAGTCTATCCACTGAAACAAACCAGTTATGGCTGTATCACTTTTTTCAGTCTTTTAATTTTCTGAGCACAAGTCTTTTACCTCCTTGGTTAAGTTTATTCCTGAGTATCTTAACTTTTTTTTTTTACTGCAATGGTAATGGGATTTTTTGTTTAATTTCTCTTTCTGAGAATTCATTATTGGTGAATAAAAAAGCCATTGATTTTTGGGTGTGGATTTTGTATCCTGCCACAGCCAAATTCATTTATTAAATCTCGTAGTGTTTTGGTGAAATCTTTAGGGTTTTCTATGCACAATATCATGTCATCTGTGAATAATGAGAGTTTTACTTCCTCTTTTTTAATTTGGATGCATTTTATTTCTTCTTGTCTGATAATTGGGGCTAGGAATTCCAGTAACATATTGAAAGTTGGCATTCCTGTCTTGTTCTTTTTTCTTAGGGGAAATGGTTTTAGATTTTACTAAATGAGTATGATGTTCGCTATAGGTTTGTGATATATGACCTTTAGATATTCATCTATTGCCACATTGCAGATAAATTTTATCAAAAATGGGTGTTGGATTTTATCGAATGCTTTTTCTGTGTCTATTAATATGGTTTTTATCTTTTAGTTTGTTTATGTGATGTATCACTTTAATTGATTTGCAAATATTGTACCAGCCTTGCTTCTCTGGAATAACTCCCACTTGGTCACGGTGTATCTTTTTAATATATTGCTGGATCTGATTTGCTTATATGTTGTTGAGGATTTTAGTATCTATGTTCATCAAGGATATTGGCTTGTGATTCTCTTTGTTTGTAGTGTCTTTATCTTGTTTTGGAATTAAGATAATGCTGTCCTCAGAGAAATGGCTTGGATATGGCCTTCCTCTTGGATTTTTTGGAATAGTCTGAGGAGTATAGGTATTAGTTCTTCTTTGAATGTTTGGTAAAACTCCCCTGAAAAGCCATCTGGACCCATGCTTTTGTTTGGTGGGAGGTTTTTGATTACTGCTTGTATTTCATCAGTTGTTATTTGCCTATTTAGGTTTTCAGTTTCTTCCTGATTCAATTTGGTTAGACTGTATTTTTCCAAGGATTTTTTACATTTTATTCACATTGTTTAGCTTGTTGGGATATAGTTGCTCAAAGTATATTCTTACAATCTTTTCTATTTATGTGGAATTAATCATTACATCTCTACTTTTGTTTCTGATTTTATTTATTTGGGTCCTCTCTCTTTGTTTCTTGATAGTCCTACTAACAGTCATCAATCTTGTTTATCCTTTCAAAGAACCATCTCTTGGTTTCATTGATTTTTTTCTATGTAATTTATTTCTGCTCTAATCTTTATTATTTCTTTCCTTCTACTTACTCTGGCCTTTTCATGTTCTATTTCTATTTATTTAAGTTGTAGTTTTAAATGGTTTATTATTAATTTTTCTTGCTCTTTGAGATTGGCCTGAAGTGCTATAAACTTCCCTCTTAGAATTGATTTTACTGTGTCCTACAGATTGTGTGTGTGTGTGTGTGTGTGTGTGTATGTGTGTGTGTGTGTGTGTGTGTGTGTGTGTGTGTGTGTGTTTTGGGTGTGTGCATTTTTATTTGTTTCCAGGAAGTTTTTGATTTCTTTATTGAACCCATTGGTAATCCATTCACTGTTTAATAACATGCTATTTAGCCTCTATGTGTTTGAATGTTTTGGGGTGTTTTTATTATATTTGATTTCTAATTACATTCCACTACGATCTGAGAAGATGCTTGATATGATTTCAATCTTCTTGAACTTGTAGAGACTTGTTTGTTGTCCTAACATGTGCTCTATCTTCGTGACTATTCCATGTGCACTTGAGAAGAATGTATGTGTTTCAGCTTTGAGCTGAAATCCTATTTAATAAAAGCCCAATATGCTAAGTGTCCAGCCATCCAGTCAGCTGTTCAACCGATCAAAGCATAATATGTTAATAATATGCTAAGGCCACTCGACTGCTGTGCACTTACCACCAGGGAGCAGATGCTCTGACAGGTATGTTAGCTTGCTGCTGGAGTCTGGACAATTGGGACTGAGCAAGACAGTCCCTCCCAGGCCCCAGTTGTGCACCAGTGGGGGCCCTTGGCCTGACTTGTGCCCTCTTGCAATGTGGGACCGCTAGGGGATGTTGAAGAGCTAGTTTTGGCCCAATCCTGCATGACAGGCTGAGGGACTCCACTGGTGCATGAATTCATGTACCAGGTCTCTAGTCCTATCTAATAAAAGAGTAATATGCAAATTTGACTGTACCTTCACTACACTACCAGACAATCAGGAGCAGGGGGCAGGGCCGAATGGCACGAGATGGGGGGCGGGGCTGCGGCGCATGCCAGGCCAGCGGGGGACAGGGTCCCCATCAGAGCCCCAGCCCCATCCCCAGCAGGAGGCAGGCAGGAAATCCCCATCTGACAACCCGGGAAAGAAACCGCTCCGATTCAGGCTGCTGGTCTGGGAGAGGTTTCACAGAGACTTGGGGGGCATGGTCTTCTTTCCAGGGGCTTACGCTGGAGTCTTCATGCGCCCAGGTGCTCTGAAAAGTGGATTTCCATGACAAGTTTACTGCCTGTGGGGAACACATCACACTGCGAATCCCAGAGAGACAGGCATGTGAGAAATCTGTCCATGGGCTCCTGTGCTTCACTTCTAGAAGAGGCACATTGGCTCCAAATTAAAGGGGGGGGGGAATGCAAATCAGTTTGCATCTTTGTTTCAGTCTTCACTGGAGAAAGGCTCTTTGGTGAACATAAAGGTATTCCTCTGGGATGACTGAAAGTACCTGCCTGCCTGTTCTTTGGGAGGGGAGGAAATCATCCTGTCGCTGTCCAGCGAACCACAGCTAAATCACTGGGAACTAATGTGGAGCAGCTCGTACTCTGCTCATTCCAAAGGTTGTTTTCACAGTTCCTGTTGTATTGTGTGATCTGGGGGCTCTCTGTCTCACAATGTGTCCCTACAGCCATCCGTCAATAGCAGCCTCTGAGCAGAGGAGCCCCAGCCAGAAGTTTGTGAAACTCTTAAGGATTTGGGAGGCTGGCAAGTGTCTGATGCTGTAACAATGAATTTAGAGAAGAGAATAGGTGACAAAGGATTAAGTAAATGAATGGAATTCTCTCCCCACTTTTTCTTCCTAGATCCAATTTTCTCATTTCCTACAGCTGGAATATTATTATGAAACTCCAAAACACAAGAGGGCTGCCTCCATGTGGTCAAAGGTCCCGCCCCCATGTGGACACAAGATGGCCACCAGAAGATGGCCTGCAGGGGAGGGTAGTGGGAGGTTCCAGACCTGCAAGGGAGGACAGTTGTGGAGGGCATTTGGGAGGGAATAGGCCTACAAGGGAGGGTAGTTGAGGGCAATCAAACCTGCAGGGGAGGGCAGTTAGGGGTGACCAGGCCAGCAGAGAAGGGAAGTTGGGGGAAACAGGCTGGCAGGGGAGCAGTTAGACATCAATTAGGCTGGCAGGGTAGCGGTTAGGGGGTGATCAGGCTGGCAGGCAGAAGCGGTTAGGGGCAATCAGGGAGGCAGGCAGGTGAGCAGTTTGGAGCCAGCAGTCCTGGATTGTGAGAAGGATGTCCAACTGCCTGTTTAGGCCCGATCCTACTGGGATTGGGCAGTTGGGCATCCCTCAAAGGGCCCCAGATTGGAGAGTATGCATCTGATCCAGTGTGTCCTTTAGTGTCTCTGTTTCCTTGTTAATTTTTTGTGTGGAAGATCTATCTAGTGAAATCAGTGGGGTGTTAAAGTCCCCTACTAAGAGGTCTCATGTATGACATTTTTGTATGGAGGTGGTGTGGTTCCCTCAGCCCAGCCTGACCCTCTCCAATCTGAGACCCCTTGGGGGACATCCGACTCCTGGTTTAGGCCTGATTCTGGCAGTCAAACAACCCTCTCACAATCCTGGACTGCTGGCTCCTAATTGCTCACCTGCCTGCTTGCCTGGTCATCTCGAACTCTCCCCCCTGCTGGCCTGATCACCCCTAATTGCCCCCCCCCCCGCCAGCCTGGTCACTCATTGCCCCTAACTGCCCACTGCTGCTGGTCAGACTGCCCCCAACTGCTCCTCCCTGCTGGCCTAGTCACTTTTAACTGCCCCCCAACCACCCTGGTCACCCCTTACTGCCCCCCCCCACTAGCCTGATTTCCCCCAATTGCCACACCCTCTGCCAGATTAGTCACCCCCAACTGCCCCCTTCACAAGCCTAGATACCCCTCACTGCACACCCTGCCAGCCTAATCACATGCAACAACCAAATGACTGAACAAGAAGGCTGCATAGGGGGACCAGGCCAGGAGGGGAGTTAGTGAAGGATAATCAAAAGACTGAACATCAGGCTACATGGGGTGACCAGGCCAGTGTGGGGGCTGTGAGGAGTGATCAGATCAACAGCGGGGATAGTTGGGGTGATGGGGCTAGCAGGCTGGGGGGTGGGCAGTTATGGGCAACCAGGCTGGCAGAGAGGAACATTTGGGGGCAACCAGGCTAGCATGGGGGGCAGTAAGGGATGACCAGGCCAGTGGGGGTGGGCAGTTAGGAGCTACCAGGCCAGCAGAGAGGGGACAATTGGGAGCCAACTGGCCAGCAGTGGGGGGCAGTTGGGGGCAATCAAGCAGGTACGCAGGTGAGTAGGAACCAGGAGTTCAGAATTGTGAGAGGGATGTTCCAGATTGGAGATGGTGCAGGCTGGGCTGTGAGGACCTCCCCATGCACAAATTTCATACACCCAGCCTCTAGTTATAAAAATGAAGAAGTTCATTTTATCTTTGAAGATCTTTGAATTAAGGGAAGGGGAGAGAAACATCAATGCAGTGAAATATGCTCAGTGTGGCTATCAGGATGCTGTAAGTTTTATCATACATAGAGAGAAAAGGGTTTCCTCATGCTTGTGACTTGCCCGTATCCCAGGGTTACTGGGTCTTGTATAGTCAGTGATTCTTTCATAGAAAGCAAATGCTCTACAGGTTGAATCACGGGGAAATCAGATAGTGATACAAGTTCTTAAATACATTCCAAATAATGTTTGAAAAAGGATATTTATAAATTTCATTTAATCTGGGTGTTTTGTTTTTTTTTGCAAATGCAGTTTCCAGGCTCTAATCTTTCACTAGAGCTATTGCTTCAATATCTATCTTTTTAACAAAGGATCAAGTATTTCTCATACTGTAGGGTCACAGATCTTGCTTTCTTCACAAATAATAGCATTATCCTATTTGATTTATAGACATTGTTTTATAGACACATAGCCACAAACTTATGTCACCCTTTCCTCCTTATTCTACAGGAACTTTATTTTCATAGAAGTTATTCTTATTTTGAAGATATTCTCACTTTAGACAACAGGAAGAATTCATTACATTTGGTGGAATGTATAACTTCTAAGCAAAGATCTCATTGTCTCTATTGTTTTGGGGAAAGAAGGAAAGAAAGAGAGAGAGAGAGAGAGAGAGAGAGAGAGAGAGAGAGAGAGAGAGAGAGAGAGAGAAGGAAGGAAGGAAGAAGGAAGGAAGGAAGGAAGGAAGGAAGGAAGGAAGGAAGGAAGGAAGGAAGGAAGGAAGGAAGGAAGGAAAAAACGAAGTCTAGGGGCCAGTGCACTGCATACTACCACCTCACTGCTAATGACCAAACTCTGAAATGCTCACACACTGGATTGAAGTTGTTAATGGAAGTCCTAGAACACAGTGACCATTTGTTTCTAGGCAGTTATAGCAGAATAAAGTGTCCCTCTATGTGAATCTGTGTCATTTCCATTAGGTGCGTTTTAACGCTAATTGATTAGCCTTCTGCTATTACCCCAGCAGAGTTTGATGCTTTATTCCTGAGGCTTTGCTTATTTATTTTGGCACTTTCTCATATATATCATACTTTATACTTTCTTGAGATATATTCTGTTGAAAGATAGATTCTGATCACTGAGGGGACCTCATCTCTGAAAATATGGAGTGAGGTCAAGTTAGCAGTCTAAACTAGAAACTCTGAGGGTTGCATGCCTGACTCCCACAACATTTTGACTAACATTAGTATATTACTCCAAATATTCCAAATGCATTTTTAAAATTTCTTATTTAATTGTCACTTTATCTGTGAGTTAGTTGTTATAACACTATTCTACAGATAATAAATTATGGTTCCAGAGAAGTCAAATGGCTGGCCAAAGATCACTTAGCAAGGATCTATAATAATTAAAAGATAATATGCTAATTGGACCAGAAGTTTTCCAGATGCCATTCCAGACATTCTGCCTGAGGAAGCCAGGGCTACAGGGAAGCCAACCCAGGTCCTGACTGCCTATGGCAGCCAGAGGAAGGAAGCAGCCTGGGTCCGGGGCACCTGCTGGGGGCCAGAGGAGAGAAGCCCGGATCCCAGGTGCTGGAGGGAAGCTGGTGTTGGAAGCCAGGGAAAGGAAGGCCTACTTTTTCATGAATTTTTGTGCATCGGGCTTCTAGTAGGAAATAAATGCCCATCTGAAGAAATACTCACCTTCAAATTCCAGGATATCCATAAATCTTCTAATGTACAGTGTCACTCCTTTTAGGCTGTGTTGGTTTCCTCCAGAGTAAAAATTTATATTTATATCCACACTCTGCCTGGCATAAATAGAGTTCACTGCATGCATTTCCAGGTTTGATTGAATGTGTTTTTTGGGGAAAATTTGTTTATTGGTTATTTATTTTCCTTAAAAAATTAGGCATTTTACATTACACATTTATTTTCAAAGTCCAGGAGGAAACAAAAAACAACAAAGAAGCAAAAAACATTTAATGACAAAAATCAGCATTTCTTCTAAAACAAATGCAATGACATTAAAGCTACAATTACACCTCTCACTGCCCTAAGAGCAGCCACGTCAGGGCCCAAGGCCTCTTGCTGATTGAGTGCACATTTTGAGTTCCTCCCTTTGTTTCTGGCAACCCTGCTCCTATATAGCAGTGAGGATATTCAACTTGACATGACTCTTTCTGTATCAGGGAAGGAGCCAATTTTTGTCAGTTTAAATCATGAGCAGACATATGGCAGAGCCACGTGGACAGGCCCGATGGAGGGATGTGCCATGTGCACGGCATCCATGCACTGGTCATGTGGGCCTTTCCACTCCCCAAATAACTCAACTGACTTCAAGCTATCTTTCTTATTTGACCAGCTGATTAGTTTCTGACACTGAATCTCCTCCTTAGCCAGCTTCTAAAATTTTACTTTAATGCTTCATCTTTGTACCCATATTTTTCTCAGAGTTGCATTTTAGAATATCCAATTCTCAAAATATATTGTTTTAAAACACATTTCTAAGTATGAAAATGTCCTTTTTTGGAGTTGACATCAAAGGAATTTTAGAAGTCATCAAAGAAAACTAAAAACCTAGTGTATGTTGCTTTAAAAATAGTTTGTCTTTATTACTATTATTTGTAACTGAGTTTTAAAAGAATGACAAATGGAATCAATGAAAGATTAAATCTGGAAATTGTGATAATATCCTGAAAAAAACACAAAAGTTACTTATTATTTTCTTTCTTTATTCCTAAAAGTCCACACCCCCTTTGTGTTTAACAGGGAAAAAAGGGGAAAAATTACTTATTGATTAAGGATCTTGACATACTGAAAACCTGACTTCATTTTTTTTGTATTGTTTAAAGTATTACAAATAGTAGTACATAAGTCTCATTTTTCTCCCATTGTCCTCCCCCACCACCTCCCTTACTCCCAGGCACATGCTCGCCCCTCTCCCCCAGTGTCTATGGCCATTGGTTATCTTTATATGCATGCATACATATCCTTCAGTTGATCTCTTACCCTCCCCCCACCATCCCCTGCCTTCTCACAATATTTTGACAGTCTGTTCTATGCTTCTTTGTCTCTGTATCTATTTCTGTTCATCAGTTTAAGATGTTCATTATATTCCACAAATGAGTGAGATTATGTGGTATTTATCTTACTCTGACTGGCTTGTTTTGCTTAGCATAATGCTCTCCAGGCTATCCATGCTCTTGCAAATGGCAATAGTTCTTTCTTTTTGCACCGGAGTATTCCATGATGTAAATATGCCACAATTTTTTAATCCAGTCATCTGCTGATGAGCACTTAGGCTATTTCCAAATCTTAGATATTATAAATTGTGCTATGAACATCGGGTTGCATGTGTCATTTCTGATTGGTGTTTCTGCTTTCTTGGGATATATCCCTAGAAGTGGGGTTACTGGGTCCAATAGGAACTTCATTTTTAGTTTTCTGAGGAAACTTCACAGTTTTTCCCACATTGGCTGCACCAGTCTACATTCCCACCAGCAGTGCATGAGAGTTCCTTTTTCTCCACATCCACATCAGCACTTCTTAGTTAATTTGTTGATGATAGCCATTCTGACAGGTATGAGATGGTAACACATTGTCATTTTGATTTGCACCTTTCAGATAATTAGTGACTTTGAACATGTTTTCATAAGTCTCTTGACCGTCAGTATGTCCACTTTTAAAAAGTGTTTATTTATGTCCTTTGTCCATTTTTTTATTGGATTGTTTACCTTCTTTTTGTTAAGATGTATGAGTTCCCCATATGTTTTGGAGATTAGGCCCTAATTGGATATAACATTAGCAAATATGTCCTCCCATGCAGTGGGCTTTCTTGTTTTGTTAATGGTTTCTTTTGCTGTACAGAAGCTTTTTATTTAGATGTAGTCCCATTTGCTTATTTTCTCCTTAGTTTCCATTGCCTTAGGGCAGTGGTCAGCAAACTCATTAGTCAACAGAGCCAAATATCAACAGTACGACTGACATTTCTTTGGAGAGCCACATTTTTTTAAACTTCAACTTCTGACGCCACTGTTCAAAATAGACTCGCCCAGGCTGTGGTATCTTGTGGAAGAGTCATACTCAAGGGGCCAAAGAGCAGCATGTGGCTTGCAAGCCTCAGTTTGCCAACCACAGCCCTAGGGCATGTATCTGTAAAGATATTGCTAAGACAAATGTCTAATATTTTGCTGTCAATGAATTCTTCTAATATTTTTATGAATTTCCTATCTTATGTTTAAGTCCTTTATCTATTTTGACTTTATTTTTTTGTATGGTATAAATCGATGGTCTAGTTTCATATACTGCATGTATCTGTCCAATTTTCTCAACACCATTTATTGAAGAGATTCTCTTGATTCCATTGTATGCTCTTGTTTCTTTTGTAAAATATTAATTGAGCATAATGGTTTGGGTCTATTTCTAGTTCTCTGTTCTGTCCCATTGGTCTATATTGCTGTTCTTGTGCCGTACCAGGCAGTTTTGAGAACAGTAGTTTTGTAGTATTGCTTGATGTCTGGTATTATGATCCCTCCAACTTTGTTCTTCTTTCTCAGGATTGCTGTAGCTTTTAGGGTGTTTTTCTGTTCCATATGAAATTTTGGAGAGTTTGTTCTAGGTCTGTGAAATAGGCCATTGGTATTTTAATGGGGAGTGCATTGAACCTATAGACTGCTTTGAGTATTATGGACATTTTAATGATGTTGATTCCATCAATCCATGAACATAGTATATTCTTCTATATGTTTATATCTTCCTCTATCTCTTTTTCAATGTTCTATAGTTTTTCATGTACAAGTCTTTTACATCCTTAGTTAAGTTTATTTCTAGATATCTTAATTTTTTGTTGCAATGGTAAATAAGGGTCTTCTTCCTTCCTTCCTTCCTTCTTTCCCTCCCTCCCTCCTCCCTCCCTCCCTCCCTCCTTCCTTCCTTCCTTCCTTCCTTCCTTCCTTCCTTCCTTCCTTCTTTCCTTATTTCCTTCCTTCCTTCCTTTCTTCCTTTCTTTTTTCTGTGAGTTAATTGTTGGTGTATAAAAAAGCCTTAGATTTCTGAGTGTTAATTTTGTAGCCTACTACATTGCCAAATTCATTTATTAAATCTAATTGTTTTCTGATAGAGTCTTTAGGGCTTTCTATGTACAATATGTCATCTGTGAATAATTACAGTTTTACTTCTTTTCCAATATGGATACTTTTTAGTTATTCTTCTTGTCTGATCGCTATGGTTAGCACTTCCAGTACTACGTTGAACAGGAGTGGTGAGAGTAAGTAAAAACAAGTAAGTCTTTCTTTAGAATATTTTTATGGCAATGGAATCTATCACTAAATCTATTTGGGATTTAATTATAGAATTTTGTGGCTGAGTATGCAATCAACTTACTAAATATGTTTTTTTAAAAACAGATAATTGGGAGGAACCAAGATGGCAGCATAGGTAAACACCTAAACTGCTGCCTTGCACAACAATTTCAAAACTACAACTAAAAGATAAAACGGACATCATCCAGAACCACCAGAATGCTGACTGAGTGGAAATTCTACAAATAGAAGGAAAGACTCAGAGGAGCTGTGGAGGGCAGAGTTGCACAGATGTGCTGAGACAGAGGTGCGGAGCCATGTGCAAAAGGAAAGGGTAGGTGGCTGAATACCCGGCTGGTTTTCTCGAATGGGGAGAGAAACCAAGGCATCCAGCTGCACTGATCCCCAGTTCTGGGTGAGTCTCAGGGAACCCCGACTCATACCGGGTGAAACTGGACTGTAGGGAGGAAGCATGCTGAAACTTGGGAGCTGCAGAGGCTGCATGAACTTGCGGAAAGGGCTCATGACTGGCTCTCTCGATCGGGAAGAAAAAAAAAATGTCAGACAGCTGTTTTCCAGTTCCAGGTAAGACTTTGGGTGTCCAGACTCATTTGTGAAGAAACTAGACTGTCTAGCAGTGAGCAGAGCTCAGGGCAGCTTTCTCTCAGAAGTCCATGCAGCTGTTACCACAGGGCACGGAGACCCCGGAACTGCTTAGGGCCGGGCTGACTGGAAACCAAGGATGTCTGTTAGGCCCGGGGACTCCGTCCCATCCAAGGTGAGCACAGAGGCTCTAACAGCATAAAACAACTGTTTCTCACAGCCAATTGGCCTAGAGGTCAAAGCCTTCCAATTATACCAACAACAATATAGGCTTACCTACAACAAAACTGTGCAGCCCATAAAGGGGTGCACCAAGAGTATCCACCTCAGTTAACTGGGGAGGCTAAGCCACTGTCCCCTAGAGGACATCTACCACAGAAAGCTACTCGACCAACTCAGGGAAGCAGCCAAAATGTGAAGACAAGGAAACAAATCACATTTGAAAGAAATGGAGGGGGAAAAAATGACTGGACATAGAGTTCAAAACCATGCTTATAAGGTTTTTCAAGAGGTTCCTAGAAAAGGCTGATAAATTTAACCAGATCCTCAAGGATATGAGCAAGACACTCAAGAATATGAAAAAGCACCACCAAGAAATTAAGCATACACTGACTGAAATAAAAAATATTATACAGACCTAAAAGCAGAGTAGAAGACCACAAGAATCAAGTCAACAATTTGAAATATAAAGAAGCAAAAACCACTGAGCCAGAAAAGTAAGAAGCAAAAAGAATACAAAAAATTGAAGACAGTGTAAGGAACCTTTGTAACAACTTCAAGCATATCAACATCTTAATTATGGGGGTGCCAGAAAAAGAGAGAGAGAAAGACACTGAAAACCTATTTGAAGAAATAGTAACCAAAAACTTCCCCCAGCTGGTGAAAGAAATTGACTTACAAGTCCAGGAAGCACACAGAACCCCAAACAAAAGGAATCCAAAAAGGACCACACCAAGACACATCATAATTAAAATGCCAAAGGAAAAAGACAGAAAGAGAATATTAAAAGCAGCAAGAGAAAAACATTTAGTTACCTACAAGGGAGCACCCATACAATGGTCAGCTGATTTCTCAACAGAAACTATGCAGGCCAGATGGGAGTGGCAAGAAATATTCAAAGTGATGAATAGCAAGAACCAAGATTACTCTACCCAGCAAAGCTAATATTCAGAATTGAAGGTCAGATAAAGTGCTTCACAGATAAGAAAAAGTTAAGGAGTTCATCACTGCCAATCAAGTATTATATGAAATGCTGAAAGATATTCTGTAAGAAGAGGAAGAAGAAGAAAAAGGTAAAGATAAAAATTATGAACAATAAATACATATCTATCAACAAGTGAATTAAAAATCTGATAATTAGAATAAACTGGTGAATATAATAGAATCAGGGGCATAGAAAGGTAATGGACTGACAATTCTTGTGGGAAAGGGGTGTGGGAGGTGCAGGAAGAGACTGGATAAAAATCGTACACCTATGAATGAGGACAGTCAAGGGGAGATAAAGGCAGAGGGTGGGATGAGTACTGGGGGAGGGAAACTATGGAGTAGAAAAAAGAGGAGCATTTTAATAATCTGAACAATAAAGATTTATTAAATTAAAAATAAACAAATAAATAAATAAACTAAAATAAATAAATAAATAAATAAATAAATAAATGGTAATTGAGGTAGAAAAAATTAATAGTGTTAAATTCAGTCAAAATACTTATTATTTCAATAATTTATTTTAATAATGTTAGCAGTTGAGTCTAAAACTCAAATAATACATGTAACACTTCATAACAAACTCAATTTTTTGTTTAGTTACCTAATACTAACTTAAACTTCTCAAGATCTTTCCATATATTTCTAAATCTTAGTTTGCATTGAGAATTCGTAACAGATAATAATTATAAAAATATCGCTTTGGGGGACTGCTGGCTGTATCTTTTTGCACTTTGAAAATATTGAGATGACATTGGTTAATAAGATAATGCAGACATCAAGTGTACATTTCTATGATACATGTACTGTATGTTGCATTATGTGCCTACCCTTAGCACTTTTTAATTGCCTTGTTTCAGTGACACTCTGCTTGTTCCCTTCATCAGAAATGTATAGGAGAAATGTATTATACTAATACTGATTTAGCTACACTACTGATGTTGCTTTTTCCTCTGGGAGTTACTTTTTGGATTGGTCTAATGCACTAAATTATCATTTTCCTCATTCACTGATAATTATTCTTGGAGAATTTTTTTTTCTTAAATATATTTTATTGATTTTTTACAGAGAGGAAGGGAGAGGAGTAGAGAATTAGAAATACCTATGAGAGAGAAATATCAATCAGCTGCTTCCTGCACACCACCCACTGGGATGTGCCCACAAACAAGGTACATGCCCTTGACCAGAATTGAACCTGGGATCCTTCAGTCCCAGGCTGATGCTCTATCCACTGAGCCAGACCAGTTAGTTGGAAAATTTGTTAACTTGGATGGTAGCTAATGGGGTTCTGTGATGCTATATTTGCTTTTCCTGATTTAAAGTTGTAGCCCTAGTCCTAAAAATTTTTTCCATCTAAAACCACAAATATAAACTAGCATCAATAATTAGTGATTATTCTTAAAATTTGGGAAAAACTCAATATATCTGTACATGCAACTTACCAACTAAAATTGGGGCTACAAAGTATCCTATCTACTAAAAGATTAATATGCAAATTAACCATCAATTCACTATACCCACAAGCCATCCCCACCACCAAATCATGAGCAAGTATAAAAATTAACCCAACCAAGATGGCTGTGGCCACAGAGAGAGCAGGAGGCTTGGGTTTCCCCAGCATTGGAGGAAGTCACACTTTCCACACACCCTGGTGGGCCCAGGCCTCCACTCAAGGCTACAAAGTTTCAATTATAGAAGATAAATAAATCCCAACAAAAATGGTGGCAGACACAGACCTGGAGAGAGCAGGAGGCTTGAGTTGCCCCTGGCGATGGAGGAAGCCAAGCTTCTGCAGCCCTGGTTTGCCTTGGTCTCTGCTCAAGACTACAAAGTTTCAATTATAGAAGATAAATCCCACCAAAAATGGCTGTGGCCATGGAGCAAGCAGGAGGCTTGGCTCCACTTAAGGTTACAAAGTTTCAATTATAGAACATAAATAAATCCCAGCTACCAGAGCCTCTTTTTGGGTCACCAGAGGGCATGGCCAGCATGGAAACCACCACAGGGCCCTTACCCAGGCCACTCCATGCCTCAAGGGTAGCCCCACCCTGATCCTGGACATGTTTCAGGGTAAACCAGCTGGCTTCTACCTACGCAGCAGGCCTCTATCTTACCTAATAAAAGAATAATATGTAGATTGACCATAATTCTAACACAAGATTGCTGCCCCCATGTGGTCAAAGATGGATGCCCCGATGTGGACACAAGATGGCCGCCATAAGATGGCCAGCAGGAGAAGGCAGTTGGGATGGAGCAGACCTGCAAGAGAGTGCAGTTGGGAGGGACCAAACCTACAAAGGAGGACAGTTGGGGGTGATTAAGCCTATAGGAGGATGGGCAGTTAGGGGTGAGCAGGCCTGCAGGGGAGGGCAATTAGGAAAAAACAGGCTGGCAGAGGAGCAATTAGTCATCAATCAGCCTGTCAGGGAGTGGTTAGGGGCTGATCAGGCTGGCAGGCAGAAGCAGTTAGGGGTAATCAGGAAGGCAAGTAGGTGAGCAGTTGGGAGCCAGCAGTCCTGGATTGTGAGAGGGATGTTCGACTGCTTATTTAGGCCCTATCCTACTAAGGATCGGTCATCTAGAAGAGAGCAAGGCCATTCAATGTCATCTAAATAAGCTCATCTATCTATATATATAAAAGGGTAAGTGACCATTATGACTGAATGATCAAATGACCAGAATGACCTGAACAACTGGTCAACTGGTTCCTATGACATGCACTGACCACCATGGGAAGTCACTGAACACAGGAGCTGGCCACTAGTTGTCAGTGCGCTCCCACAGTAAGAAGGCTGCTCAGCTGACAGACCCATCCCAGGGGCCCACAAGCACTTTAGCAGCGCTCACTCCTTCAGTAGTCCTGCAGGTCCAATCTCTGGAGAATGGGCCAAGTACCAACAGACCAGCTCCACCGGCATGATCCTGACAATGCTGCTGGTCTCCTAAAAGTTGGCCTCTGGCACCATAATCACTTTCCCTCCCTAGATGCTCTGCAAAAAGAAAGGATATAAAAATGTCTGCCAGGTGGCTCCTGACAAGTGTAAACATCAGTGGGACAGGTCCAGATCCCAGGCCAGCAAGGGCATCATCCCACTGCCCACCCAGAGGGCCTATCATGTCCCGGTCCCCCAAAACTCCTCAGGAGCCCATCCATGCATGAATTCATGCACTGGGCCTCTAGTATAAAATAAGGAAAAACAAATGTGACAAAGAGGCAGTGGTCTGGCCAAGTAAAAATGCTTACAAATATTTTATGTCTGCACTAGAGGCCCAGTGTACAAATTCATGCACAGTTCGGGGCTGGCCAGCCTGGCCCCAATTGGGGCAGATCAAGTCTGGGAATGTCAGGAAGAGGGGGTGACAGGAGGTTGGTTGGCTTGGTGGAGGGACTGCAGGTGATTGTCTAGCAGGCCCCACCCCTGATTGGAGTTGGGAGGCTGATTGGAGGGGTCGCCAGCCATGGTGAGGGGCTTTAGGCAGTAGGGCAATTGGCCCCATCCACGAATGGGGTAGGGATGCCAATCAGGGTCTAGAAGCCTGAGGGAGGGGCCATGGGTGGCTGGCTGGCCGGCCCCACCCCGATTGATGTTGGGGTGATCAGGGGTGGGGCTGGCTAGGGGGAGGGACTATGGGCCAATCAGAGTGGTGAGGGCCCATCATGGGCAGCACCAGCTGATGGAGGTGCTGCAGGAGGTTGGCCAGCCAGACCTGCCCTCTTTGGGGTTAGGAGGTGAGTAATCAGGGGTAGAGCCTGATATGGGGAGGGGCTGGAGGCCTATTATGGGTGGGCTGATCAGAGGTGGGGCTGGCTGAGTGTAAGGGGGTGGGGAATTTGGCCAGGCAGCCATGCCCTTGTTCGGGATGGGAGAGTCTGGTAGTGGGAAGTACTTATTAAAGGACTAGAGGCCCATTGCACAAAATTTGTGCACAGAGGGCATGGTGGGGCGGGGGGTGTCCCTCAGCCCAGCAGGCACCCTCTCCAATCTGGGAACCTTCAAAGGAGGGTGGGATCGGGCCTAAACGGGCAGTCGGACATCCTTCTCACAATCCAGGACTGCTGGTTCCAAACTGCTGCCTACCTGCCTCCCTGATTGCCCCGAACTGCTTCTGCCTGCCAGCCTGATCACCCCCTAACCACTACCCTGCCAGCCTAATTGATGTATAACTGCTCTCCTGCCAGCTTGTTTGCCCCCAACTTCCCTCTTCTGCCAGCCTGGTCACCCCTAACTCCCCTCCCCTGCTGGCCTGATTGCCCACAACTGCCCTCCCTTGCAGGCCTGGAACCTCCCAATGGCCCTCCCCTGCTGGTCATCTTATGGTGGCCATCTTGTGTCCACATGGGGGAAGGATCTTTGACCTCATGGGGGCAGCCCTCTTGTGTGTTGGAGTGATGATTAATCTGCGAATTAATCTTTTATTAGATAGGATAGAGGCCTGGGGCATGGGTGGGATTGCCCTGAAGGGTGTCTCAGATCAGGGTGGGGGTTCCCTTGGGGCATGGGGTGGCCTTGGTGAGGTGCTTATAGTGGTTTGCAGGCCAGCCATGCCCCCCAGTGACCCAAGCAGAGGTCCTGGGATCTGAGATTAATTTATGTTCTACTATTGAAACTTTGTAGTCTAGAGTGGAGCCAAGCCTTCTGCTCACTCCATGGCCGACAGCCATTTCTGTTTAGATTTATTTAAATTCTATAATTGAAACTTTGTATCCTAGAGCAGAGGCCTAGGTGCTAGGGCTGCAGAAGCTTGGCTTCCTCCATTGCAGGGGGCAACCCTAGCCTCTGCTCTCTCCAGCTCTGTGGCTGCCACCATTTTTGTTGGAATTATGTATCTTCTAAAATTGAAACTTTCTAACATTGAGTGGAGGCCTAGGCCAGCAAGGGCAGGAGGAATGCTTGGCTTCCTTTGTTGCCGGGGAAACCCAAGTCTCCCTCCTGCTCTCAGTGGCCACAGCCATCTTGGTTGGAGTTTATTTGCTCCTGATTGACTAATGGGCATGGCTTGAGTAAAGGTATGGTCAATTTCCATATTACTCTTTTATTAGATAGGATACTTTTGAGAACAGTCACTGGGAAGAATGGGAAAAGAGCAGGTTTGAGCAGAGGAACAAGTAAAGCTGCAATGCTGGCCAGGGATCAGCCTCAGCAAACCACAGAGAGCTCGTGGGTAAATGGGGGAAAAAGGAGACATATGTACCTGATCAGGCTGGTTTGCTGGCCACAGTGGGCATCATAGCAACTGGTTGTTTTGGTGTTATGGTCATTGGCTTTTTATATATATAGATTATACAACTGCTAACTAATGTGAAAATATGTGTAAAGCATTCCCGATTGCCTTTGATATAAGTTAATAATAAAAGTGCTATAGGGTTAGTTGTAACACTAGAGGCCCAGTGCATAAAATTCATGTATGGGGGCAGGGGAGAGGTGTCCTTCAGCCCAGACTGCGCCCTTTTGCAATCCAGGACCACTCATTCCTAACTACTCATGCTTCCTGTTATTACTTTAATAGATTCTGAGAAAAAATCTATACAGTGTGGTCACTATCCTTAAACTGCATGTAAGTCATATGTACAATCAGCTAGGACAATGAGTCAACAATTTATCAGAACTCACTAAATATCTTGAAAGTAATCTATAATAATAATAAATATGCTAATTTAGACATGTGATTTTAATTTCCTAAAGAAGAGCATAATGTGCGCTCTGGTTCATGCTATATTCCTCTATCATGTAAATATGAAAATATGTAAAATTAATAAATGTCATGTATTAGTCAATAGCATACATTGCTCTTTATTAGAGGGAAGAAAATAATATAACTGAGTTAAAGTAATATACCAAATGATGGATGTCTGGGATTTATAAATAATGTAATGACACCTTATTTATTATACAAAATTAAGGAATTTCTCCTTGAGGAAAAGAAAATGTAACATAATTTCACCATTGAATTTGAAAAAAACAAATAAAAAATGACTCCTAAAGGAAATAGTACAATTCTCATTATTTCACTGTGCATTGGTAATTAGGAGATATGGGAACAACATGAAAGATAATAATCCCAATACTATAATAATACAAGATTGGACAAAGGGAAAATTATAATGATATTTTGGTTTGAAGTCAACATAGAATTTTAGTGTGACGCTTTAATGAATATTACTTTAGGAGACACACATGTATGGACATTTTAATATCAGTTCTGAAGTACTGAGGTTTTTCAAACCCCTCCCTCTGACCCATTCCAGCCAATTCAGTGACCTATTGACCATAACTGGGTATAATTCTGGGAATAAAACCTGTAGAGAGATTCTATTGAAGCTGGTGTCAGATTTCATTGCAAGCCTGGGAGGACATCTTTAAGCAGGTATGATCATATGGCATTCCTCCAACCATTATGTGTTGACTCTTATACTTCCATGCTAAGTTGGCCTATACACAAGTTTTCCTCTTTAGAAAATATGCTGTAAGTATTATTGGTCAAAATGAATGGGACTTTCATCTAGCCTATATTTAGGGTGAATACCCAGTAATTATACACAAAGACTTATTATTTGGGTCAGGTATGCCAAATTGAGATTGTATGTTAGGAAGAATTCCAAGATGGTCTATTAGAGTTCTGCCCTTTTATGAATATGCCTTGCAAAATCCTATCCCCATTAATATGGTGATGCCTGTGAATATCATGGGATATTAGTTCAATTACTCTTTTCTGTTAGATAATAAAAATAAAATTTCGGCCCTGGCTGATGTGCTCAGTGGTTAGAGCATTGGTCTGCACACCAAAAAGTCATAGGGTTGCAGGTTCAATTCCAGGTCAAGGGCAGGTACCTGCATTTCAGGATCAGTCCTCAGCAACCAATTGATGTGTCTCTCTCACGTCAATGTTTCTCTCTCTCTTTATCCTCTTTTTCTCTTTCTAAAATCAATGAACATATCCCTGGGTGGGGATTAAAAAAAAAACCAACACAAATAAATAAATGACTTCACAGGTATGAATAGGGTCCTTAATCAGTTGATTTTGAATTAATCTAAAGAGATATTATCCAGGTGGGACTGAACTAATCAGGAGAACCTTCTCAAAGAAGGTCTAGAGGTAAAAGATAACAAGTATCCAGACTCCTGTTTGCCTTGAAGAAGCAAATTGCTGTGGTGTGAAGAAGGTCATGTGGTAGCCAATAGGCTTCAGTCCTTACAGCTGCAAATAACTGAATTCTGATAACAGCTAGTGAGCTTGTAAGAGGACTCCAAGATAACATGATTGTACCTTCAGCAACAGGTTGATGGGTTGATGTAAGCCTTGTGAGATCCTGAGCAAATGAGTCAGCTAAACCAGGCTCAGACTCCAGATCAACAGAAAGGCTAAAACAATTAATGGTTAATGTGTGTTCTTCAAACTACTAAGTGGAAGTACAAACCTATTTGTAACCCAGCCTGTAAGGATAGTCTACGTTCTCTTTGTCTGGGCTTGTCTGCTTTTACTCTCAGGAAAATCTCTTGCCACTTTGAGGTCTGTGCCTTCAATTCTGTGTTGAAATAAATAGTTGTTGGAAAATTCTTATCTTGTAATTTTCCCTAACATTCTAATCTATACATAATTAAATCTGGATTATTTTATCTTTTACATGTAAACTTAAAACTTCTATACTTGTTTAATGTTCCTGTAATACAGGGGTGGGAAACATTCAGCCCACAGACCATATCATTTGGTCTGACCCTGCCAAGGCAACTGCAAGCGAGACTCAGAATTCAATAAATCTAGGAGCTTTTTTCTTAGCAGCATAATTTTTTTCAGGTTTTATTTATTTATTTATTTATTTATTTTTATCTTTATTGTTCAGTTTATTAATTACATTGTTTCCCCTTTTTATCCCCCTATAGCTCCCCTCCACCCTGTACCTATCCCACCCTCCACCCTGACCTCCCCCTCCCCACTGTCCTCTCCCATTGTTGCAAGATTTTTGTCCAGTCTCTTGCTGCACTTCCCACAACCCTTTTCTCCCCAACAATTGTCAGTCCATTCCCTCTCTATGTTCATGTCTCTGTTATATTTACCAGTCTATCCTGTTCAACAGCCTATAAATTCACTTGATTTTTTATGTTCATTTGTTGATAGATGTGTATTTGTTGTTCATAATTTTCATCTTTACCTTTTCCTTCTTCCTCTTCTTAAAGAGTATCTTTCAGCATTTCATATAATGTTGGTTTGGTGGTGATGAACTCCTTCAGCTTTTTCTTATCTGCGAAGCACTTCATCTGACCTTCAATTCTGAATGATAGCTTTGCTGGATAGAGTAATCTTGGTTGTAGATTCTTGCTGTTCATCACTTTGAATATTTCTTGCCACTCGCGTCTGGCCTGCATCGTTTCTGTTGAGAAATCCGCTGACAATCGTATGGGTGTTCCCTTATAGGTAACCAACTGTTTCTCTCTTGCTGCTTTTATTATTCTCTCTTTGTCTTTTGCTCTTGGCATTTTAATTATGATGTGCCTTGGTGTGGTCCTCTTAGGGTTCCTATATATTGGGGTTCGGTGCACTTCTTGGACTCCTAAGTCAATTTCTTTCACCAGGTGTGGGAAGTTTTCAGTCACTATTTCTTCAAATAGGTTTTCATTGTCTTGGCCTCTCTCTTTTTCTGGCACCCCTATAATTCGGATGTTGGTATGCTTGAGGTTGTCCCAGAGGCCCCTTACACTATCTTCAATTTTTTGGATTCTTTTGGTTTCTTGCTTTCTCAGCTGAGTGTATTTTACCTCTTTGTATTTCAAATCTTTAACTTGGTTCTTGGGGTGCTCCCAAGCACTTTTAGGTCTTTGTATAATATTTTTTGTTTCAGTCAGTGTATGCTTAATTTCTGGTTGGTCCTTTTTCATATCCTTGAGAGTCTCCTTTATATCCTTGTAGGACTCATTCATTTCCTTTGTGGTCTTGCTTATTTCCTTATAGGCCTTGACCTTTAGTTGGAGCCTCTTGAAAAACCCTATAACCGTGGTTTTGAATTCCATGTCTAGTCGTTTTTTTTCCTCCATTTCTTTCACATCTGATTTCTTTCCATGTCGCTGCATGGTGGCTGCTTCCCTGAGATGGTCAATTAGCTTTGTGTGGTAGACTTCCTACAAGGGACAGTGGCTCAGCCTCCTCGGTTACCTGAGGTGGATATGGGCTGCACAGTCTTGCTGAAGTTAAGCTCAGTTAATCGCTGTTAGCACTTGGAGGGGTTGACCTCCAGGCCAATTGTCTGTGAAGCTCAGCTGTGCTCAGGTTGGATGGGTGGAGTCTCCGGGCTAAGCAGACAGCGTTAGCTCCGCCCTATGCGGCCCCGGGGACTCTGCGCCAGGGGCAATGGTTGCCAGCACCTCTGAGAGAGAGCTGCTGCCGAGCTCCACCAGCTGCTGGGGAATTCAGACTCTCCCCAAATGAGACTGCACGCCCAATGTCTCACGCAGGGTCGTAAAACAAAGCAGTCTGACGGTTTTCCGATTGAGAGACAAGTCGCAGAGCGCTCTCTGCGCAGTCACGAATCTGAGCTGTTCAAGCAAGCTGCCTTCTCCACAAGCCGGGAGACCAGGCAGTACCCGAGCTTCGGCGTGCCCTCCCACTGTCCAGTTTTCACCCCGTGTGATGGTGCATTCCCTGGACTTCGCCCAGAGCTGGAGAATCAGTCCAGTGTGACGTCTTTGTCTTCCCGTTCGAGAAAACTGGTCGGTTTTCAGCCGCCCGCCCTCTCGCTGCGCGCACTCTTAAACCTCTCTCCGTGCGAATCTTTCAACACTGTTCGCCGCCGCTCCTCCGAGTCACAGTGTCTTGTTCTTCACTTTTATTTGTGGAATTTTCACTCGGCGAGCTTTCTGGTGATTCTGGAAGGTGTTTGTTCTTTCGTTAAGTTGTAGTATTAAAATTGCTTGTTATGACGGCAAGATAGGTGTTTTACCTTTGCCGCCATCTTAGTTCTCCTCAGCAGCATAATTTTTAAGTTGATAATTTTGTACAGCCTGCAAATGCTATTTTAAATATCCAAATGGCCCTTGGCAGAAAAAGGTACCCCACACCTGCTGTAATACATACTTTTAGTTCTTCTAAAATACTTTTTCTGGACACACTACAGTTTTGCCTCATAGCCTGTCTTGTCGTAAGTGGATTCAAGACCCCACGAGGACTTGCCACTGATAGTAGGATAGAAGCATTAACCCTGCCCTTATGCTTCATGCTTTTTTGCATACTTTGTATAAGAGACTGTCTCATTTGTTTGGCTTTTTTGTGTGTTTACTTGATACTGTTTATTATACTACCTGAAAATTGTTGATTCACGTCAGTTTGGGTATCCATCCTGACGTATGCCTCTTTGTGTCACTGAAGCCATAGGAAACATATTCCAATTTTAAATCCATAGTTTGTTTCAGAACCAATAGAACCAGGCAGGTACTGACACCTTGTTGTTGCTTTTTGTTTTGTTTCTTTTTAAAAAAAATGTGATAATAAACATAATACAAAATTCACTATCTTAACTATTTCCAAGTTTAAAGTTGTGTCAAATACATCTACATTGCTATGCAACCAACCTCTAAAAGTGTTTTATTTCACAAAACTTAAACTCTATACTCATTAAACAATTTTCTACTTTCCCCTCTACCCACTTTATGTTTGTATAAATTTGAATATTCAAAATATTCTCTTCAAAAAATTAAACAGTATTCGTTTTATTGTGACTGGCTTATTTTGCTTAGCATAAGGTGCTCAAGGTTTATCCATATGTTAGTCAGGGTTCCATATTAGGATTCTTCAGTCAAGGTTCCATATTAGGGCAATGTCTATGTTCTACCTGTCTTTGTTTCCCACTTGACCTCTGCCCTATCTGCCTGTGTTTCAAATTAATTTCTCTCACTATCACACGGTCTCAAATTTTGTAGACATAGATATTAATATAGACCTATAGATATTTCTTCTATAGAAATGGTGAGCTGAGATTTTTTCCCCCAGGGTTGTGTCTTGCAATGCTAAAGAGCAAGCTACGTGGACCAGAAGATTTAAGCAAAAGTGTGGAAAATTTATTACAAGCAGATTCAGACTCCCCACAAGAAGAAGAGGACCCAAGAAAAAGCTGCCTGTTAGAGCCTTGTAGTCCAGGGTTATATATTTGCTACAAGCCTGCTCTATGTCTACCTGTGTTGTCACCTGATTAATCTTCTCAATTGTTTTTGCCCAGCAACAGACCTGAACTTTCCTTGTTTCTTTGTGCATCTTGTTTACTGCAGGCCCTCCCTCGGTTTCCCATGCCTCCTCCTTTGAGTACAGAATCATTTTACTATTTCTGCTTGCTTTTTTCCTGTGATTAGGCTGCTCAAACTGCCATGTCTGCCCCTGCTTATGTTTCACCAGTCTTTGTTTCCCACAGGACCATGCCCTGTCTGCCTGCATTTCAAGCTAACTCCTCTCAAAACATTCCCACCTGACCCAATAATAAACCCATGTATATTTCAAGTGGCAACAGGTGATGTGAGAGGGAAGGCAAATTGTTGCAATGAAACCAGCATTAGTACAGTGACAATGGTATGGCCAATCAGTTCTGAATTATGCATTTGTTTCATTTCAAGCAACAGGATCTAGCACTAATACAACTGAAGTATGGTAGCAATCATCTCAGGTAGAAACTGTTGTTTGGGTTCTGTACTTATTTGTTTGCTAAAACAATAGAAAGTTATTTTGATTTTCTGAACTTATGTATGCTATCCCAATACTCCATTGATGGTGGTTTGAATATCCCATTGATTGTGATCTCACTGGTCATTGAAGCACATTCCTCTGGGAACCAGGACAGTTCAATTATCCTAAATTGTCTCAGTAGCTACAGATAACTGAGTTTCGGTTGACTCAGTGGTCCCGGAATCAGAAAAGACCCTAAATTGCCTCAGTAGCTACAGATAGTGCATTCCTGTTGACTCAGTGATCCCAGAATCTGGACAGCACCATTATTCTAAATTGCCCAGGTGGTCCCAGATAATGTGTTTCTGTTGATTCAGTGATTCTTAAATACTTTAGGTAACCAGCTTGCTCAGTGTTTGCTTCTGTAAAAAAAAAAAAATGCTTTTCACAAAACAGGTTCCTCATCCCAGATCCAAAGATGTAATCGATACATTTGTGGTATTCTGCCAATATAAGCCAGATGTGGCAAGCTGTTCAGGGCTGTGAGGTCTGGAGTGCTTTTGCCCCAGACCTCATATGCCACCAGCCTTTAATAAATGACTCCATAATTCAAATTCTTGAGGTGTCCTTTGTACGATGGCGGTACACTACAATACAATCACATTCTAAATCATACAATATAATTATGAAGTACATGAGAGGAAGATGAGAAGCAACAATCCAACAGAGAGAACACCGCTACCCCTATCCTTCTTCTCTCCTCCCCTCAACTTTTTTTCTCCATCCCGTCCCTCCCCTGTTCTCTCTCTGCCTCTCATTGTTTTGTTATTTTTTAATTGTGAGGCTTACTTCTGTACAATTTGATCTTCTTCCCTAATTCCCTGATTTGTTTTTGAGTAAACTGTTTAGTCCTTCTCTCTCTCTCTCTCTCTCTCTCTCTCTCTCTCTCTCTCTCTCTCTCTCTCTCTCTGAGGGATAGTGAGGAAGAGGGATATCATTATGCAGACTATTATCAGAAAAGAAAAAAGATTGGCTGTGGAGTGGCAAAGCCAGTGACTTCCTTCATGAAGTTCTCCAAACTAGACACCTAAGACTCCCATAATGAGTCCTGGGGCCAAAGAAAATCAAGGTTCTATTTAATATAGAGCTTCTGTGAGAAATAGGTACATTAGTACTTGGTGGACACACTGTATTCATCCCTTAACAGAGAACTCGTTTTGCTATAGCTGCTTATCTTCCCTCTGTATAGCTATAATTTCTATTGTCAGGGTTCCATCAGTACCTGCTCTGGTTACTGTCACATATGTAGGTACTCTCATTTGAGTTAATTACATAAATTTAGATTTCAAACTTGTTGATCCACAACTCATCTACACTTATGAATGAGAAAGAATTAAACAAAATAAAACAAAACACCAAGATATGAAAAAGGGGGAAGCTAATCTGAATAAAAAATTAATTTTGGAAACAGAAGAAAATATTAAAATAGTTATGATTACTATTTTCAAGTAATATATACTTTTAGTTCTTATGAAGTACTTTTTCTGAACACACTACACTTTTGGCATTTAAGTGGATTCAGAATACCATGAGGACTTGAAACTGATTATAGGATAGAAACATTAGCCCTGCTCTTATACTTCATGCTTTTTTGCATATTCTCAAGGAGATTTTTAAATATTAACATTATATCCACTAAAATGATTCAACAACATGTAAAAGAGACAGTATTGAAAAATCTTATGGAAGTTAAACCTAATTCTCTATGACTCACTTTTAATTATTTTATTATTAAGCTGACTTTCTAAACAAGTGTTTTCTATTTCAGTGTGGTCCCTGGACCAGTAACATTAGCATTAGTATCAACAAAGAAAAAACCTATAAACATAGACAATAGGATGGTGAAGGCCTGGGGTTTGGCGGGGCGGGGTCTCCACTCCACTAACTATGGAGGACCAGACTAGGACAATGGAGGGGACGGGGGGTGGGGGGCGGGGGCGCGCAAGGGTACTTATGTAATAATTTCAACAATAATTTTTTATTCTGATTCTTGACTCCTAACATAGACATAATAAATTATAAATTGGGTTTGGATTACAAGAATCTATTTTATTGACACTTGCCAATAATTCTGGTATGTGTTGAAGTTTGAAAGCCATTGCTTGACTGCATATCATAATCACCTATGAAACTTTCAAACCTCCTGGTTACTGGTTCCTATCCAAGCAATACTGATTTAATAGTGTGGGGTATGACTTGGGTTTCCCAAGTTTTAAAAGCTCTCCAGTTGATTCTGAAGTACAGCTAAAGACAATAAATAATAATTTCTACATATTGAGCTCAAAATAATTATATCCCTTTCCAGATATTCTAAAGATGAATTCCCATTTTCCAAGACTGAATTCCTAGTTTCAAACACTGAATTCCTAGATCTAAAGAAAAATTCCTAGTTCTGGAGATAAATTCCTATTTCTAAAGACCAAATTCCCAGATCTAAAGATAAATTTCTAGTTCTAAGTCTGAATTCCTAAAACTAAAGATAGATTCCTAGTTCTAAACTAAATAAATAAATTCAAGGAACTAAAAATAAATTTCTAGTTCTAAAATAAAGTTCTGTGGACAAAAGGAGGCACATGCTAAACTGACAAACTCAGGGAAGGCCAGTATGGTGGTTGTGCAAACTCAAAGACCTAAAATAACAACAAAAGATGAACTAAAACGTAAATATTTAACTGCAAACAGGTTATGGTAGGTAGTCATGTCCTAGGCTAGTATTTTCCCTGACAAAGTGAAAGGGCAGAGCAGGATTGACTACCGTGTCAGCCAATGGGAATGTAGGGGTATGCTGGTCACATCCTGTCTTTGTGTAGCCAGACCCTGGCCACTCTGCCTTTGTGTCACTAACCCCACCCCTCACCCAACTAATCGGAATTGGCCAACTCAGCGGTTCGAGTCCGGCCCCACCTTCCTATAAAATCACTGTGTTTTCTAAAATTCGCTCTCTTTTGCTTCCTGCCGCTGTGTCGGCTGACGCAGAGAGCCAAGCCCGGGCTTGAATAAAGGCTCTTTTGCTTTTGCATAGACTCGGCTCCCTGGTGGTCTTTGGGGATCATGAAATCTGGGCATAACATTTGTGGGCTCGCTGGGATCCCCAAGACCCACAAGGGACCCCGACCCAGAGAGCCTGACTGACTGTGGTAGGTGTTTGTCTGTTTGTGTTTTCAGTCCTGTGCGAGCTCGTCTCTGGTCTGGTTGTGCCCGAAGCGGTCTAGGTGGACGCACTGGAGGACCACAGGCCAGAGGACTCAGAAGACGTTCTGATCCTCTGTCTGGAGGGCTGTGTATTCCCCTCACTCTGGAGGGATGTGTATTCGCCTCACAAATCTGAGACAAGGCGGGTCGCTCCTGCCAGTCAGTGTGAGGCCGTAGTCTGGAGGGATATGTATTCCCCTCATTCTGGAGGGACGGGAATCCCCTCACAAGTCTTAGTTAGCATTCAGTTTTGCTTCCATGGAGTTGGAAGACAGGTTTTTGTTTGTTTGTTTGTTTTGTGTGTGTGTGTGTGTGTGTGTGTTTTGTTTTTTTGTGGGCCCTTATTTGTCTGTTCGTGTTTTTCTGTTTTATTCTGTGGACTTACTGGGCGGACATTATAGGACAGACTTGATTACTCTTTTAAGTATTATGATTGATCATTTCAAAGAGATTAGGGAAAGACACAATGACCTTAGTGTGGAGGTCCAAAAGGGCCGGTAGACCTATTCTTGCTTTGCAGAAGGAGAAGAAGAAGTAATTTTTCCTTCCCCGATTCAGTCACTTAGAGTGCTGGAGAGACCCTGCCACCCCACATCCAGGGAAGCAGGCACTGCTCCAAGAGTGGAGGGTGGAGGAGTTCCCGTGGGAAGCCCGCCCTGCTCAGAGAGAGCAGTCTACCTCCATCGTCTCTCTGAAAAGCCAGCAGGGCTCATTGATTTCTGTTCTTTTCAGCAGCTTTTGCAGGTCTTATTCACCACTGAGGAGAGAGAGAGGATCCTTCCCATAAGCTATTTCTTGGTGCAGATGGGAATCCTACACCTCTTTTCCTCTAACTAGGCCTGAATGGGATTTCAACATGGCAGAAGGTAAGGAGAGGCTCTGGGTTTACTGCCAGACTCTAATGGGGTTGGGGTGGGGTCCTTCAGATGGCTGCTAGGAAGCCAACTAATTTGGCTAAAGAATATCAGTGAATATTCTAGGAAATTTGATTGTACTGGATAGAGGCCAGACCATCTCTGAATTCTTCTCCAAAGCAAGAAGGATGTGGGGGAAGGGAGCCATGTGGTGATCCAATATGGACGCCACTCCCCAGAGGGCATCCAGGTCTCATCTTCGCCATGTTTTTTTTTAGACAGGTAGATGGCTTCTGACATTTAGCCATCTTAAAGAAAGAATGTGATAATTTTCATTTAAATATCTCCAGGCTTGCCACCCACTTCCCCCAGGCAAAGGAAAATTTATGGCCTTTTTAAAAGTCAAGCAGCAGTCTGGGCTTGTTAACCAAAATAATCTGAGTTTGCTTCCTCATGAGGAGAACCTGTGCAGGGACAGAATTGAAGCTATTAATTGATTATGTCTTGTATTTATTCTTAGAAATGTTTTCAAAAGTCTATTCTTTCTTAAAAGAAATATTTTCAAATTAAATTAAAATTAAGATTTTCAGCTAAATGAAAATGCCAATGCTGATTGTAGAAAATACCTGACGCCTCTGAGAAAAGATAGTACCATTACAGAGATGATTCGAGCTTGTCAGAATGTGGGGTCAGGCACTTTTCAAGCAAGTTTACTCACTGCTGCAGTAACAGTGAGGAATAAGAGGTGTTATAAGTGTGGGAAATCAGGACATTTCCAAAAGAAATGTGGACAACTGAGAAGGACACAAGGTAGCTCTCTAGGGAAAGGCATAAATGCTCAATCTCCAGATTCAATCCCTAGATGTCCTATATGTCAGAAAGGGAACCACTGGGCCAGTGTGTGTAGATCAAAATTTCATAGGAATGGGAAGCCTCTAGATCAGGATAGAGGGCCTGGTCAATGGCCGGGAAATGGCCAGAGGGGTGCCGCCCAGCCCAATATTCAATAGGGGAAATCTGCCCTGCAAGGCCCGCAGTGGATTCCCTCACCTGAGCAACTCCAGGAAGCGCAGGCCTGGGTCTTAAAGGCGGTTACTTGGACTTCTGGTATTGCTCAGCAAGCTACTCCTATAGGAATTGGGACCTGTGCCACCGGGAACTTTAGGATTAATCTTAGGGAGGAGTGGAGACACTCTAAAAGGATTATCTGTTCTGCCTGGAGTCATTGATTCAGATTATGAAGGAGAAATTAAAGTTACATGAAAGGATTAAATCCTTCCACTGTGTGGAGGGCCCCTGGGTAGCACTTAAGCATTCTATATTGGCACAATGCAATAGCCCACAGCTGTTGCCTGAGTTTTCTGTTGATGCTGAGGTTGAAGCCTCGTGGTGGCTGGTACCATGGATCTGTCTCTTGCCCAATGATGTGAACTGGGCCCTCCCTGGAGAAAAAACCTGGGTTCCCCAAGATATGTGATCAAGTGCAGTGGCCCCGCCAGCAGGTGAGGGGGGTCCCAAAGCAGGCACTGGATGTGGAGGCCGAGGGAGCATAGGCTATCAAGGAGACAGAACTGAACCTCACATCACCCTGCTTGGCCCCTGAGGATGGCTGATTAGTCAAAGATGAGTAAGATTCCTCATGGGAGGGACAACCTAAGACAGGCACAGTCGCAGAGGGGCCATCAGGAGAGAACATGGGGGCCAACAGAGGTGGGGCATATAACCTCACCCCTCCCCCAGCATTGCAGGGGCTTGAACACTCGTTCCTTCTGAGGGAGGTCTTCTGCCCAATGGCTGCTTCACTTCTCACGCCCAGTCCAGATCGAGGCCCAGGTAACAGACAAAGACTTGAACCAGCCCAGTTCAGAACTGAGGCAACAAACAGAAACTTGGCTAACAGCAGCTAGCACCAGGAATGCTCAGGGCCTACTTAAGACATGGTAAACTAAGATTGTTGTTGGAGTATTAAATTTGACAGTAAAATAGCAATCAAGTTTTCAGATTAATTTAATTTGGCTAAGTAGGAAATGTACAGCAGGAGAAGGACACCTTTTCTGGATGGGTAGAGGCATACAGCTCAGATGGTGGCCAAGAAACTGCTATAAGACATCCTACCCAGGTATGGATTTCCTGCTATGATAGGGTCAGACAATGGACCAGCTTTTATTTCACAGGTAACACAGGCAGTAGCCAAGGTTATAGGGCCAGGTTGGAAATTACATTGTGCATATAGGCTCCAAAGATCAGGGCAGGTAGAAAGAATGAGTAGAACTCTAAAAGAGACCCTTACCAAATTAACCAGGGAGACTGGCAGGGACTGGATGGCTCTCCTTCTGTATGCCCTTTACTGGGTGAGGAACTCTCCCTACATCCTGGGTTTTAAATCATGTTTGGCAGGCCACCCCCAATCATTCCCAACCTCAAGGCTGAGCTTCTTACTGAATTTGTCTCTTATGAAGGCTGCAGAGTGTGCATGAGGACATTTGGCCACGCCTACTTGAAGAGGTTGGTCCGACCCCGACGCCTTGCTAGTGCAGACCGGGAGACCGGGTTTTTGTCAAGAGGCACTGCCAGGAGACCCTTGAGCCACGTTGGAAGGGCCCCTATGTCGTAGTGCTGACTATACCCACCGCTCTCAAGGTAGACGACGTCGCAACTTGGGTCCACCACATTCACGTTTGCCCAGCTGATCCCTCTGCAGTCTGAAAGGACCTCATCACACAATGGAGCAAGCTCAAGTTACAGCCATTCGACCCTCCTGATGTTGGTAACTTTGTTGACTCTGTTCGCTGTCATCCACACTGCGGGTGGAGTCCACCCTTTTTCCTGTCAGTAGTCATGGCCTGCCTCTGTATTCATGCAGCAAGGAAGCCTATGTGCAGCCCTAGGAGAAGAATGTTGTTTTTATGTTGACCATTCAGGAGTAATAATGGAAGGTGAGGTAGAAATGCAGTCCGTCTCATGATTGAGCCATAAGTTCCAAGACAAGAGGGGAATGAAAGGGCAGAGTGGGATTGACTACCGTGTTAGCCAATCGGAATGCGGGGGTATGCTGGTCACATCCTGTCTTTGTGTAGCCAGACCCTGGCCACACCCTGCCTTTGCATTACTAGCCTCAGCCCTCACCCAACCAATCAGAATCAGCCAACTCAGCGGTTCGAGTCTGGTCCCACCTCTGTATAAAATCATTGTGTTTTCAAAAATTCTCTCTCTTTTGCGTCCTGCCACTGTGTTGGTGGGGGCAGAGAGCCAAGCCCGGGCTTGAATAAAGGCTCTTTTGCTTTTGCATAGACTTGGCTCCCTGGTGGTCTTTGGGGATCATGAAATCTGGGCATGAAAAAAAGATCAACTTAGAAATTTACTGAGCCCACTTGTCTTTTTTTCTCTAAGACCATGTATTGGTGGAATGGCTGGGTAACTTGTAACTTCCCTTTTTTCCAGACCCCCTCAGGATACAACAATGGCATCAGGAAATTCCCTCATTGTTATTGTTATCAAGTTAATTATGTAAAACTATCCTGTATCCATCTATGTAAAAGAAGCATATGTCCATCATTTCACTTTTTAACCTATCCTAAAGGTTTCCTCACTTTGCTTTCTTCCACCTTCTTAATCCATCATTAATGAATTTCATGTAACTTATCTATGTCCCTTTCTTTTGATTGCAATGTATAAATATGAAATAGGAATTTTAGGGGGATATAGACAAGCTTAGGGATTTTTTAGAATTGGGGTCCATGGAAAGCAAGAGGCTGCAGTTTGGGAGAAGGTACTTTTTCATAACACAAGGAAGCCAGGTGCAGTCACATCTCCATAAGATAGTGAGCAGCAACAGAGTTGCATTTGCATAAGACAAGAGAACTGGAAGTAGCCAAGAAAGGTCTGTGTTTACAAAATAAAGAGAAGGAAGCCCTTCATTCAGAAGGAGAAGAGAGCCCAAAGGGTATAGGAAAACAATAAGGAAGGAGCAGTGAGAACCTCACACATCCCTTGTGAGGTTCAACCTTTGAGCCAGGAGCTACTATAGAAACCAGTTTAAGGGAATAGTGACCAATCAGAAGGGATATCAGGCACCAGGATCTGCAGCCTTTATAATCCAAAGGGAGAGGAACCCAGTGGGACTTTCCTCCCTCCCTACTTGGGAGTTAGTTCTGTGGGACTCTTCTCTCTCCCTACTTGTTCTTGAATAAATTTCCACCTTTGCTATAACACTTTCTGTCCATGGATTCATTCTTTGATTCTGGTGGACAAAGAATCTGGGTTCCAGTCCAAAAATTCAGTATCAAATACAGATGTAACCCGCCATTCTCTGGAGCATTACCTCGATTTGTTGAGGTTCTGCTTCCTGGCATACATCGACAGTTTGGCTCAAATAAACTCACAAAAATTCTTTACAGGTTTTAATGTTTTTTTTTTTATATTAACAGTTCCTAATTCTAAAGATAAATTTCTAGAGCCAAGGACTGAATTCCTAGATCTAAAGATAAATTCCTAGTTCTAAAAATATATTCCTAGTTCCAAAGACTGAATTCCTAGTTCCAAAGACTAAATTCTCCGTTTCAAAGAATGGATTTTAGATCTACAGATAAATTCCTAGTTCCAATGATTAAATTCCTATATCTAAAGCTATATTATTAGTTATAACTATAAATTCCTAGTTCTAAAGATAAATTTCTAGTTTCAAAGGCTGAATTCTTAGTTTCAAAAACTGAATTCTTACATCTAACGATGAATTCCAAGTTGTAAAGATAAATGACTATATCTAAATTTAAATTCTTAGTTTTCTTATGATGACTTTAAATAATTTTTATTTTTAAATTATAGTTGACATACAATATTATATTTGTTTCAAGTGTATAGATTCTTAGTTCTAAAGATAAATTGCTAGTCCTATAGATACATTCTTAGTCTTAAATAATGAATTCCTATATCTATAGGTAAATTTCTACTTCTAATGATAAATTCATAGTCCCAAATGTAACCAGACAATCAATGGATTCATGCTGCCTCTCACTACATGAGCCAATTAAGCAGAGACAGGTATGAATCATAAGCATTTGTTCCAATACTGCAGGCAGTATGGAAGAAGAGCCTATCAACCATAAAATTCTGCTTTGCAGTCCCCCATAAGCCAGCTGCTTATATAGGGTAACACAAGGATTACTTGGGGAAGTAGAAATTACAAGCACAGGGAAGTAGAAGGCAGAATGGGACACCATTGTTTGGGTACCTAAATTGTTAATCTTTCCATGGTTTTGAAAGAGAATGGAACACAAGGTTGACTCCCTGGTCCAAAGTTGACTCCCGGGTTCCCGGGGAATACAACTCCCAGTCAGGTCAGAATGTCCTTTCTTTAACCAATACAAGGCAGTCATGATTAACAGAGCATGATTAATATTTCCCATAAGCATAACTAGTACCCAATATTCTATGTTTGTTCCTAACACAAAGATAAATTTCTAGTTCTAGAGATAAATTCATAGCTCCAAAAATAAATTCTAATTCCAAAGACTAAATTTCTAGATCTAAAGATAAATTCCTATATATAACATTAAATTTAAAGTCATAATTTTTAGTTCCAAAGAATGAATTCCTAGCTCTAAGACTTAATTCCTAGAACTAAAGATAATCACTAGTTCCAATGACTGAATTTCTATATCTCAGGATAAAAACCTCATTCTAAAAATAAATTATAAGAATCTGAGAGGAGAACCAAGATGGTGGCACAGGTAAATACCTATACGTGCTGCCTCTCACAACCACATCAAAATTACAACTAAAAGGCAGAATAGTTACCACCCAGAACTGAGGGAAAGCTGGATAACTGGAAGTTCCACAACTAGAGAGGTGAAGAAAATGCATTGAGACTGGTAAGAAGTGCGGAGGTGCCAAAAGGGCTGGCACTTGGATATTTTGCTTTTTTAATTGGAAGGGAGATGCAAGTTCCCCCTTGCTCTGATCTCTAGTTCTAGGCTGACTGGTAACCATTGCTTTTGGCCCATCCTGGTGATTCCTAGAGACTCTGCCCCATCCAGTTTACAACTCCGACCAAGCTGTGTGCATTGGCTTTTGCATATGAATGGCCTGGCCTTTCTCTGCCTAAAACCTGTTAAACTGCACCAGGGTCAGAGAACTCCAGAGCTTCCAAAAGAAGGCCCAAGGCCTGGGAGCAGCAGCCTGTCTTGCTTTACAGCTGGGCCTCAGCTAGGCACTTCCAAACCCCATACAAAAAGATATCTGCAGATTCCTCTGTAGCTCCTGCTGGGTGGCCCCAGACAATGATGGACCTTGCACTTCCTTGGAAATCCAATAGTCAGTGTACCCAGTGGTCAGAGTGAGACCATATCAGATTACAACTCTTCACATCCATAAGAAACACACTCAGAGTGCAGATTCAGTGAGCACCAAAGCCCCACTGAAGCAAGTCCTACCCCATAAGGGTGTCTCCTGCACAACAGATCTTCCAGTGTACACACAGCTGGCCATCAAAGTGAATTGGCCTGGAGGTCAATTCCTCTCAGTGATACCAACAGCAATCAAGTGTTAACTTCTACAAGACTGTGCAAATAGCCCACAAAGGGGTGTACCAAGAGTGTTCACCTCAGGTGACTGGGGAGCCTAAGCGACTGGGCCCTGTATGAGACCTACCACACAAGGACACTCCATAAACTCAAGGAGACTTAGCAGCTAGAAACAAACACAGGGAAGAAACCAAAATGTGGAGATAAAGAAACAAGTCGCAAATGAAAGAAATGAATGAAAGCAAAATGTTGGATATAGAATTCAAAGTAATAGTTAATAAGGTTATTCAAGAATCTTCTAGAAACCTCTGAGAAATTTGGTGAGACCCTCAAGGAAATGAAAAAGGACCAATCAGAAATTAAGCATGCACTGACTAAAATAAAGAATAATATACAGAGATCCAACAGCAGACTAGAGAATCCCAAGAATCAAGTCAAAGATTTGACATGTGAAGAAACAAAAAAACACCCAATGGAAAAAGCAAAAAGAAAAAGGAATCCAAAAATACGAAGATAGAGTAAGGAGCCTCTGGGACAACTTCAAGCTTACCAACACCCAGCAGAAGAGAGAATGCAAGATATTGAAAACATATTTGAAGAAATAATGACAGAAAACTTCCCCCACCTGGTGAAAGAAATAGATTTACAAGCCCAGAAAATGCAGAGAACCTTGAGCAAGAGAAATCCAAAGAGAACCATACCAAGACACATCTTAATTAAAATGCCAAGAGCAAAAGACAAAGAGAGAATATTAAATTCAGCAAGAGAAAAACAGTTAGTTACCTACAAGGCAGTACCCATACGAAGGTCAGCTGATTTCTCAATAGAAACTATGCAGGCCAGACGGGAATGGCAAGAAATATTCAAAATGATGAATAGCAGTAACCTACAACCAAAATTACTCTACCCAGCAAAGCTATCATTCAGAATTGAAGGTCAGATAAAGAGCTTCACAGACAAATAAAAGCTAAAGGAGTTCATACACCCCAAACCACTATTACATAAAATGCTGGAGGGTATTCTCTAGGAAGAGAAGGATGAAGGAAGAGGTAAAAATAAAAAATTATGAACGACAAAATTACAACAAATACAAATTTATCAACAAGTAAAACTAAAAAGCAAGTGAATATAAAACCTGTTGAACAGAACAGACTGATGAACGTAAAAGAATCAGGGGCATGGAAAGGAAGCAGACTGACAATTCTCGGGTGGGGAGGAAGTGGCCGTGGGGGGCGCAGGAAAAGATTGGACAAAGAGCTTACACCTAGGAATGAGGTCAGTGGGGGGGAGGAAGCCTGAAGTGGGTTGGGAACCAGCTGAGGGGAGCTATAGGGAGAAAAAGAGGAACATCTCTAATAATCTGAACAATAAAGATTCTATATAATAAAGAGGTATTATGCAAATTTACCATCACTCCAACAAACAAGATGGGCATCCCATGTGGACAAAGATGGCCATCAGAAAATGACCAGCAGGGGAGGGAAGTTGTGGGTGATCAGGCCAGCAGGGGAGGGCAGTTGTGGATGATCAGGCCAGCAAGGGGGGGTAGTTTGGAGGAACCCAGGCCTGCAGGGAAGGGCAGTTGGGGAAGACCAGACTGGCAGGGGAATGTAGTTGGGGGCAACTAGACTGGCAGGGAAGGGCAATTCGGGGTGACCAGGTTGGCAAGGGAGGGCAGATAGGAGTGACCAAACCAGCAGAGGACGGCAGTTAGGGGCGACCAGTTCATCAGGGGAAGGCAGTTAAGGGCAATTGGGCTGGTAGGGGGTTATCAGGCTGGCAGGCAGAGTGGTTAGGGGGACTCAGGCAGGCAGCAGGTGAGTAGTGGAGAGCCTGCAGTCTCAGTTTATGATAGGAATCTCCAACTGCCCTCAAGGGGTTCTAGATTGGAGAGGGTTCAGGCTGGACTGAGGGACACACCCCCTCTCCTGTGCATGAATTTCATGCACCAGGCCTCTGCTTTAAAAATAATAAAATAAAAATAAATAAATTATAGATCTCAAGTTAATCCTTAGTTTTCTTTTATTTATTTACTTTTAAAATATATTTTATTGATTTTTTTATAGAGAGGAAGGAAGAGGGATAGAAATTCAGAAATATTGATGAGGGAGAAAGATCGATCAGCTGCCTCCTGTACACCCCCTACTGGGGTTGTGCCTGTAGCCAAGGTACATGCTCTTGACCAGAATCAAACCTTGGACCTTTCAGTCTGCAGGCTAACACTCTATCCACTGAGCCAAATCAATTTTGGCAATTCATTTTTATTTTTAATATTTTTCAAAAATCACAATGGACATACAATATTTTACTAATTCATTTCAGGTGTTCTAAAGATACATTGCTAATTCTATAAATACATTCCTAATACAAAATATAAAAATTTTGTATTAATTACAAAATTAATTAATACTTCTAAAGATAAATTTTTCGATCTAAAGATAACTTTCTGGTACTAAAAATATTTTTTTAGTATTGTGGCAGAATGCATGGGAGAATGATTAGTAGCACTCTGAGGGAAGAATGTTTAACCTTTATTTCACAGATATGTTAGTCCAAGGAAATTCTGGATTCTAATCCTGAAATAAACTCCTGTGGAAGCTCTGATCTATGTATCTACCCCTGTTGGGCACTTGAGGGTACCCACAGTTCCACCCAAGTCAGTCTTGGCAGGGCTTTGGGGGCATGATCCACAGCTCTGCCCAAGTTAGTCAGAGTGGAGAAGTAAGACTATAGTTTTAACCAGATACTGAACTAGGTTGCAAGGCCCCTCCCCCTTTTCCTTTTCATTGGAGATTACAAAAGACTAAGGAATTGGGGATAAGGTCAATGACTGCTCTAGCTACTTCCTGCTGAAGGGGGGTGATGAAAAAGGGGGTTCAGTATCCTAATTCTTTACCATATTGCTCAAGGGGGTCCAAGGGTATCACTGGAATAGCAAGGGCAGATATATTCTCATGCCAGTACCAGTCTGGTATTTCAGTGACACTTGTATGAAGATAGAATAAAACTGTTAGAAGAAAAAAAACACACACCAATAATCGTCTAGATAGAAGAGATAAGAAGATATAGGTTGTTCAGCCGGATCCATCATCTTCTTGAAGATGATCCACTGGGGGTGGTTCAGGTCAGAGGTCACCTGCTACTCTGGATGATGATTGTCCAGCTGGTGGGCTGCTTTTACCCAGGAGTGGTGGATCCAGGTGTTCAGTCCTGCAACTTTGAGAGCTGAGGGGTAGTTAGTACGACTGGAAAAGGTCTCTTCCAGGATTAGAAAAGGGTTCCTTTTTCTAATCTTTTACCCAAACCTGGTCTCCAGGCTTGTGAAAGTGCACAGCTGTTCCTAGAGAGATGGTGAATAAATCAGTAACCCATCTGTGGACTTCAAGGATAGTTTTCCCAAGTCCCTATAGCTGTTTCTGAATTTCTAAGTTCCCTGTTTTCCCCAAATTAAGGGAGTGGGTCTGCCATAAATAATTTCTAATGGAGAGAGAGAACCCTAACCTGGCTCTAGGGGAACAAAACACCTTCAGGAGCCAAAGTGGTAAGATATATGTCCAGTGTAAGTTTATCTCATGGCATACCTTAGCCATGGCCTGCATGAGAGTCCAGTTCATGCATTCCAATTTCTATAAAATCTGGGGCCTGTAGGCTGTATATAAGTTCCACTTGTAAATATTTATTTCTTTTCCATGTCCAGTGCAGCTAGAGAGAGGTCTGGTTCCTGAGTAGGGGCTGCTGGGGACTGAGAAAATGAAAGAAGAAATAGACACAAGGTTGGAAGGAAAATGCTGGGGCAGGGTGGGATCCCTGCCCTCTGATGGAGAGACAGGGACCCAGAGCCAATACAGCATGTTTATTTTATACAGCAAAAACCAGGAAGTTTTACTAAAAGTCAAGACAAACAAAATCATGTACATTCTTGGGTGGGCCCGAGTCCTATTCATACCTGGTACTTGACTGGATTTAGATAACAAAACCCACCCCTTGGCGCCTGGGCTGAAGGTCAAGCTGACAACACTCTTGCTTCTGGCAAGGCATGTTTCCAGGAAGTGGCTCTGCCAATGTCACTGGATTCAGCTGACAATAATTAAAGAAATGCTCATGTGCCTTCCCAGGTGCTCTCTACATTTCACCCTTCTTTTGTTTTTAAGCCACTATAAAAAAAAGTAAAACTCAAACATCAAGAACAAAGCTCTGATATTAAAACAGTTGCAAACAATGCAACTCAAAAACTAAACTACATAATTATTATCATTTTAGAACCTGAACATGAAGAACAAAACTCTCACTATTAAAATAATAACAAAACAATGCCAATATAACACAGCAATAAGAGAGAAATCAAACTACATACATGTTAAGATTTTTAGTTACTAATGACACCTTTTCTGGATGGGTAGAGGCATACCCAACCAAGCATGAAACAGCTCATACGGAGGCCAAGAAACTACTAGAAGACATCCTACCCAGGTACGGATATCCTGCTATGATGGGGTCAGACAACAGACCATCTTTTTTTTCATAGGTAACACAGGCAGTAGCCAAATCTATAGGGGCAGGTTGGAAATTACATTATTCATATAGGCCCCAAAGTTCAGGGCAGGTAGAAAGAATGACTAGAACTCTAAAAGAGACCCTTACCAAATTAACCATAAAGACTGGCGGAGATTGGGTGGCTCTCCTTCTGTATGCCCTTTACTGGGTAAGGAACTCTCCTTACACCCTGGATTTTAGATCATGTTTGGCAGGCCACCCCCTATCATTACTGAATTTGTCTCTTAAGAGCACTCCAGAGGGCACACAAGGACATTTGGCCACACCTCTGTGATGAGGTCGGCCCGACTCCAATGCCTGGTCAGTGTAGATCGGGGGAGACTGGGTTTTTGTCAAGAGCCACTTCCAGGAGACACTTGAGCCATGTTGGAAGGGCCCCTACATCGTAGTGACACCCACCGCTCTCAAGGTAGATGGCGTCACAACCTGGGTCCACCACACTCACGTTTGCCCAGCTGATCCCTCTAAAGTCCGGAAGGACCTCATCACACAATGGAGCCTTGATTACAATCAAGTTATGGCACATTCGACCCGCCTGATGTCAGTAACTCTGTTGACTCTGTTCGCTGTCACCCACACTGCCGGGAGTCCACCCTTTTCCCCAGCAATAGTCGTGGCCTGCCTCTGCATTCATGCAGCAAGGCGGCCTATGTGCAGCCTCATAGGAAGAATGTTGTTTTTATGTTGACCATTCAGGAGTAATAACAGAAGGTGACGTAGAAATGCAGTCTGTCTCATGATTGAGCCATAAGTTCCAAGACAAGGGGGGAATGAAAGGGCAGAGCGGGACTGCAAAGACAGCTGCCATTTTGGACTGTGTGACTTGGCAGCCACCATGTTGGCCACGTGAAACTTACTTGGGGGCTGCCATCTTGAAATCACAAAGAGTAACCCCTTTCTTTGTATTAGCCAATCGCAAATACTGTGCGCTTGAGCTCCAATCAAGAGCAAAGGACAGGACAGGTCACGTGCATTAGGAATTTTTTGTGTCACTGGCCCCAGCCATCACCCAACCAATTGGAATTGGCCAACTCAGTGGCTCGCATCTGGCCCCACCTCCCTATAAAATCACCATGTTTTTTGGTATTTCCCCTCTTTTGCTTCTTGCCACTGCATTAGTGGAGGCAGAGGGCCAAGATCGAGCTTGAATAAAGGCTCTTTTGCTTTTGCATCGGAATCAGCTCCCTGGTGGTCTTTGGGGATCATGAAATCTGGGCATAACAAGCGCTCCAGACTGTGCAGCCCTGAATAGCTCAACACATCTGGCTTATATTGGCGGACTATTACAAAGGTATTGAATACATCTTTGAGTCTGGAATGAGAAACCTGCTTTGCAAAAAGGTGTTTTTACAGAAGCAGAAAGAGAGCAAGTTAATATCTAAGAATCACTACATCAACAGAACCACATTACCTGAGACCACCTGAACAATTTAGAATGATTATGCTGCCCAGATTTTGGGATTACTGAGTCAATAGAAATGCACTATCAGTAGCTGCTTGAGGCAATTTAGGATAATTGTGTTCTCCTAATTCCAGGACCACTGAGTCAACTGAAAACTCAGTTATCTGTAGCTACTGATAATTGGGAACAATTGAGCTGCCCTGGTTCCCAGAAGAATGTCCTTCAGCAACTAGTGAGGTCACAATCCAAGGGACATTCAAACCATAGTAGTCAATCATACATAAGTTCAGAAAATCAAAATCACTTTCTATTGTTTTAGCAAACAAATAAGTACAGAACCTTAACAGCAGTTTCTACCTGAGATGATTGCTACCATACTTGACCATATTGAGGCAACGACCAGATCTACTTCCTCATTACCTGAAGTCAAGGACCCAGATGACCAGAATGGGATCTAATATAGCCAATAAAACATGGAAATTGTCGTTCTCAAATAACATTTTGAAAGCTGAAAAATAAATGGAAGAATTTCTTTAAATTAGTGTTCCCTATAGTAGCTTTTTTCAATAATTTTGGCCATACTTACCACATAAGCACTATCACTATACCATAGAAAAATCTGTCAAGGCATAAATAAGAGTTTATATTTCTACCCTTTGTGCTGAAATATAAGGGGTTTGAAGAACCTTTGCTCCCCTGCTGCAGTAGATCCAGCCTTTCCAGACCTGGATCCATCTGTAAAAATGGTTAATGCCTAAGGAACAACATCTCTTTTAATTATATACTTTTCATAATTATTTTAAAAGGTATCAATTAAATTTATATTGGTTTTTATATTATAAACCACAGCTAAAACCATTCCCTGAATGTAGGCTGGTCCACTATCAGCACAAATACAGATAAAATGCTTCCATAATGAGTAATATCCAGGTGATAGACAAGCCTCTAAGACAATAGGAAGGTCGCCTCTGGTAACCTTCCACTATTAGTTCCCCTGAACTTTATTTGACCTAAGGTGTGGGCAGTAAATTACACTAATTGGATTATTGCTATCAGTCTTTTTGAGTACTTTGGCATAAGCTATTTACCCTCTGTTTGGGAAGTAAAATGTAAATCACTGACTTTTAAGTGTCCTTGGTTTAGGGAAGATAGGGTTTAATAGATGGCCCCAAACCACTTGGCATTATATTTTTTAGATGGTTACAAACTGCTGTTACATGATAGTCAAGAAATTAAAAACTGACTCTGTAGGTCTTTGCATATACACTTAATAAAAAATTTTCTTGGAATTCCTAAGTATATTGAATAAATTTGTCATTTCTCCCATAGAGATTTTTAGATAATGTCTTAACTAATTAATGTCCTCTAATAACCTTTAAGTCATTTAAGGTCTTGAGGCAATTCTTTCATATTTCTATCTACTGAGGACTAATATATTGATTTTTAAGTATAGTTCCTAGATATTCAAAAGGCATTTCTCACTGTATTTTTTTCCTAGACAATCTCAAGCCATTTTTAGAGGATTTCTTTTAAAAACTTTTACTTTCTTTTAAACAGAACCATCAACATGGTTGCTTTTCAGAAAATCTGGGAGAGAAACATGCTGGGCAATACTGCAACGCATACATCTCAAGTAAAAGTAACTTTTTTTTCTTTATGGTGTCTCATTAATGGTGATTTTTAATGCCTGGAAAATAACATTTTAGTTTACTTTGAAAATAGTAGTAGAAGAGATTTTAATTTTTTTTCTTTTTAAACTTACTTTTAAACAGTATTTTTTTTGCAGATTTTACTGTGAACTTTGTTAGAATCAATTGCTTATATGTATTTAAATAGAACATAGTTATTAATTTTATTTGATAAAACTTTCCATGTGATTTCAAGTATACTAGATTGGTTTAATTTAAAATTACTTCCTTTAAGAAGAGAGAACAAACTTTTGAAATCATCTCAGGGCCTATAAAATGTCCCAAAAGTATCTCTCAGTTAAACACTAGATATTTAACTTTGAAAGACTATCATATATATATATATATATATATATATATATATATATATATGATTTAAAGATTATATACTTTATAATCTTTATATACTATATATATAAAGTATATATATATATACTTTATATATATAATCATATATATATGATTTAAAGATTATATACTTTTTATAATTATTTTAAAAGATATCAATTAAATTTATGTTTATTTTTATATTAAAAATTTGGTTGAGATCATAGAACTAATCCTCTTTTTCAAATAGACAAATAAGCAACATATTTTGAATGTCTAATTATTTCAGAGAAAACATAAAAATTATTTTCTCAAAAATAAATTTCTATACTTTAGGCATTTATTTACCACAACCATGTAATTTCTCCCAATTTAATGTAAATCTTAAACTTTTTGAGCAGGCAAGTCAAATATTTAGCATTCCTCAGATTAATAACTCCTTTATATTTTTAAGAACAAATTTCAAAAATACAAGACATAATTAACATATTCAATTCTGTCCTCTAGATTTCATATGAGGCATACTCAGATTAATATTTCAGTATCTTGTCATTTCAAAAATACCTAGTTATATGATTTTATTTATTTTTTAATTTAGCAAAGCCAAAGTTTTAAGCTTCCAGCAGCTCTGGAAAAGAACATTTGATGCTGGCAAAACAGGTTTCGCCTAGCTTGGTCTATGTATCTGTAAATTGGCTACATTATTTCTTTAGAGATTAGCAGGAAACTTTGACCTATCTGCTTGACTTCAAAATGAGCATAATTTTTTTTCTGCTGGGAGAAGGGTGACTAGCCCCTTCCTCCATTAGGGAAGTGAAGCTAGCTTCCCCCCCCCCCCCCCAGGCTATTGGAAATTTATAATTAGTATATTATTTGTCTATGTTTCAACAATTCTTTGAGATTCTAGAGCCAGTTAAAATTATCTAAGGCATTTATTTTGGCAAATTCTGTAATAGAGATAATTTACTGACTTTTTAGTGGCTTCAATGTTAACTTTGGAATGTGGTGCATTACTATTTAAAAATTACCCTTTAATATGGAAATCTTTGGATTATCTCTGCCATCTTTCTTTTGAGAAAAAAAAAACAACAACCGTCTGTGGGTTTTATTCTGTAACATCGTAAAGAGATTAAGTTTAGCTCAAAACTATCTAACATCTTTAATTGGATGGTGTGCAGACATTTTTTAAGTTAACTTTTCTCTTTACATGTGTACAGAAACCTCAGATGCATTTCTAAATTCTGCAAAATTTTTCATGGTGAGAGAAGAGCTTTCCTAGCATACTTGTGAGGGGGCATACATGTTAGAGGATCAACACATCTCCCTTCCCTCAACTTCTGCTTTGGGGGAAAATTCAGTAATGGTCTGGTCATCTACTGCTTGTTTTTATTGTTATTATTATTATTATTTTTAAATTAAATTAAAGGCATGCTTAGAATTAGCTGGCCTTTGTTTAAACTTCTCTAGGTTGCAATTTTTATAGATTTTACACTTTTCAAATTAATCTTAGAATCTTAAAATTTTAACACAGCACAATAAAACCATAAATCAGAGAGAAGCAGACTAAAGTTACAATACAGATGCATAGAAAGAAACTTAACTAGCTAAGAGTTTCTGGTGATCTGAGAGGGAAAGAAAAAGATTTTCTAAGATAAAGAATTATTGGCAGTTGCTGAGAAATTCCTTTAATCCTTTCTACTTGGTTCAGCCCAATACAAGTAGGTTGAGTGTTCTGGTCTGCAAACTTGGCACAGCTCCTCTATTGCCAGGAGGCAGACTGCCGGGGGGCAGAGGGAGGCAGAGTGGGGCATCGAACAATAGGTTGGTTGGAGTTTGGAGGGAGGTGGTGGGTCACGCTCTGGCCAAGTAGCCCCAGACGTTGCACCTGTGCCCTGACTTCCTTGGAAACAGCTGAAATAGTTTTTGTAACCTTTGAGTTGTCATTGTAACTGATCTGACCCCCTGTGTGGTTTCTGAGTATAAATTTGCTGTAACACCTGTGGTCTGCACTGCAGTTTTGCCTTTACCATGGAGAAGTGCTGCAACTGTAGTCGCTGGCCAGCTTAATAAAGGCTCATGAATTTTGATCTCTGTCCCTGGTGGTTGTCTCTTAAGGGTCGCCCCATAACATTTGGGGGCTTGTCCGAAATACACTCTGGCCATGCTGCCAGTGGACGCCCCAGGTGAGGACACTCCAGTCTCCATCCCGTGGTCCAGGGAGGCAGAATAATGTTATGCTCAGATTTCATGATCCCCAAAGACCACCAGGGAACCGAGTCCGATGCAAAAGCAAAAGAGCCTTCACTCAAGCCCGGCTTGGCCCTCTGCCCCACCCACGCAGCAGCAGGACGCAAAAGAGGGGAAATGTCCAAAAACATGGTGATTTTATAGGGAGGTGGGGCCAGACTCGAACCACTGGGTTGGCCGAATTCAATTGGTTGGGTGATGGCTGGGGCTAGTGATGCAAATAATCCCCAACGCACACGACCTGTCCTGTCCTTTGCTCTTGATTGGAGCTCAAGCGCACAGTCTTTCACAATTGGCTAATTCGAACGGAGGGGTTGGTCTTTGTTATTTCAAGATGGCAGCCCCCAGGTAAGTTTCATGTGGCTGACATGGTGGCTGCCAAGTTACACAGTCCAAAATGGCAACTGAAAAGGTGAAGACAAAAACTAAAAGATATTTATTTCCTCTACTAGGCCCTATTTCTGTAAAGTCTACCTCTAGATCTCAAAGTAAGCTTGCTCACAACATTGAATTCCTATTGGTCTTACAGGACCCTGCCTTGCATTGTTCTGTGCACAGAGGAGGCAGCATTAAGACACTGAGGCACGTAAGGAGGGGAGATGGGTAATTAGATAGTATTCACTTAACAAGGCTCCTAGAGCCATTTTCCCTAAATGGGTAAGTTCATGCTGCCAGAGAACTGCTTTATGATCTAACTGTACTGGAACATAGACCCTATGATCTGGGAATATCCAGCAACCTTCCTTTGTCCTTTTACACACTTCTTGTTGGGCCCATTCTTCTTCCTAAAGGGTGTATTTCTGAGATCCAGGTCCTCTACAATGGATGACTGCTACTTTCTTGGACTCCCAGACTGCTTCTAGTAACTACAAGATCTCATTCATATTTTTTACTAGAGGCCCAATGCACCAAGGGGGAAGGGATTGGGGAGCAGTGGGGATTGGCAGGGAGGTGTCCCTCAGCCCAGCCTGCACCCTCTCCAATCTGGGAACCCTAGAGGGATCGGGCCTAAACAGGCGGTCAGACATCCCTCGCACAATCCAGAACTGTTGGCTCCCAAATGCCCACCTACCTGCCTTCCTGATTGCCCCTAACTGCTTCTGCCTGCCAGCTTGATCACCCCCTAACCACTCCCCTGCCAGCCTGATTTATGTCTAACTGCTCCTCTGCCAGCCTGTTTTCCCCTAACAGCCCTCCCCTGCAGGCCTGGTCATCCCCAACTTCCCTCCTCTGCTGGTCTGGTCACCCCTAACTGCCCTCCCCTATAGGCTTGATCACCCCCTTATCTGCTGGCCTGATTGCTCACAACTGCCCTCCCTTGCAGGTCTGGTTCCTCCCAACTGCCCTCCCCTGATGGCCATCTTGTGTCCACATGGAGGCAGGATCTTTGTTTTTTTTTGTTTTTGTTTTTTAATCAGTTTATTAATTAAATTGTTTCCCCTTTTTTATCCCCCTATATCTTCCCTCCACCCTGTACCTATCCCACCCTCCACCCTCACCTCCCCCTCCCCCAATGTCCTCTCCCATTGTTGCAAGATTTTTGTCCAATCTCTTGCTGTACTTCCAACAACACTTTTCTCCCCAAGAATTGTCAGTCCATTCCCTCTCTATGTCCATGTTTCTGTTATAGTCACCAGTTTATCCTGTTCATCAGCCTATCAGTTCACTTGATTTTTATGTTCATTTGTTGATAGATGTGTATTTGTTGTTCATAATTTATATTTTTACCTTTTTCTTCTTCCTCTTCTTAAAGAATATCTTTCAACATTTCATATAATACTGGTTTGGTGGTGATGAACTCCTTTAGCTTTTTCTTATCAGCGAAGCACTTTATCTGATCCTCAATTCTGAATGATAGCTTTGCTGGATAGAGTAATCTTGGTTGTAGATTCTTGCTCTTCATTATTTTGAATATTTCTTGCCACTCGCGTCTGGCCTGCATCGTTTCTGTTGAGAAATCTGCTGACAATCGTATGGGTGCTCCCCTGTAGGTAACCAACTGTTTTTCTCTTGCTGCTTTTAATATTCTCTCTTTATCTTTTGCTCTTGGCATTTTAATTATGATATGTCTTGGTGTGGTCCTCTTTAGATTCCTATATTTTGGGGTTCTGTGTACTTCTTGGGCTTTTAAGTCAGTTTCTTTCACCAGGTGGGGAAAGTTTTCAGTCACTATTTCTTCAAGTAGGTTTTCATTAACTTGCTCTCTCTCTTTTTCTGGCACCCCAATAATTCGGATGTTGGCTTGCTTGAGGTTGTCCCAGAGGCCCCTTACGCTATCTTCAATTATCTGAATTCTTTTTGTTTCTTGCTTTTCCAGCTGAGTGGATTTTGGTTGTTTGTATTTCAAATCTTTGATTTGGTTCTTGTGGCCCTCTGGACTGCTTTTAGGACTTTGTGTAATATTTTTTATTTCAGTCTGTGTATGCTTGATTTCTAGTTGGTCCTTTTTTTTATCCTTGAGTGTCTGGTTCGTATCCTCAGAGGTCTTGTACATTTCCCTGTGGGTCTCATTCATTTCTTTGTAAGTAGCATTCATCTCCTTGTAAGTCTCATTCATTTGCTGGTTGGTCTTGTTTATTTCCTGGTTGGTCTTATTTATTTCCTGGTAATTCTCATTAAGTTGATCGGCCTTTTGTAGGAGCCTCTTGAAAAGCCTTATAACCGTGGTTTTGAACTCTATATCTTGTCGTCTTTTCTCCTCCATTTCTTTCACACCTGATTTCTTTCCATGTCTCTGCATGGTGGCTGCTTTATGTGGTGGCTATCCTCAAAGGGACAGTGGCTCAGTCTCCCCAGTTACCTGAGGTGGGTACTCTTACTTCAATCCTTTATGGGCTGTATTCAGTGTTTTTGAATTTAAACCCAGCTTTTTGTTGTTAGCCCTAGGAGGGTTTGACCTCCAGGCCAATTGTCTGTGAAGCTCAGCTGTGCTCAGGTTGGATGGGCGGAGTCTCCGGGCCAAGCAGACAGCGTTAGCTCCGCCCTATGCAGCCCCAGGGGCTCTGTGCGGGGGGCAATGGCTGCCAGCACCTCTGAGAGAGAGCCGCTGTGGAGCTCCACCGGCTGCCGGGGAATTCAGACTGTCCCCAAATGACTTTGCATGCGCAATGTCTCACCCAGGGTCGTAAAACAAAGCAGACTGACGGTTTTCCGAATGAGAGACAAGTCGCAGAGCGCTCTCTGCGCCATCACACAGCCGAGCTGTTCGCGCGAGAGCTGCCTTCTCCACAAGCCGGCAGACCCGGCAGCACCCGAGCTTCGGCGTGCCCTCCCACTGTCCAGTTTTCACCCCGTGTGATAGTGGGTTCTCTGGACTTCGCCCAGAGCTGGAGAATCTGTCCAGTGGGATGCCCCTGTCTCCCCGTTCGAGAAAACTGGCCGGTTTTCAGCCGCCCGCCCTCTCCGTGGCGCGCACTCCAAACCTCTCTCTGAGCGCGAATCTTTCAACGCTGTCCGCCACTGCTCCTCCGGGTCAAGGTGTCTTATCTTTACTTTTATTTGTGGAATTTTCACTCGGCGAGCATTCTGGTGATTCTGGAAGGTGTTTGTTCCTTCGTTAAGTTGTAGTATTAAAATTGCTGATTATGACGGCAAGATAGGTGTTTTACCTTTGCCGCCATCTTAGTTCTCCGAGGCAGGATCTTTGACCACATGGGGGCAAGCATCTGGTATGTTGGAGTGATGGTCAATCTGCATATTACTATTTTATTAGATAAGCTAGAGGCCTGGTGCATGGGTGGTGGCCAGCTGGTTTGCCCTGAAGGTTACCCCAGATCAGGGTGGGGTTCCCTTGGGATGTGGGGCAGCCTGCACAAGGGGCTTGTGATGGTTTGGAGTCCAGCCTCACCCCCAGTAACCCAAGCAGAGGCCCTGGTATCTGGGATTTATTTATCTTCTACAGTTGAAATTTTGTAGCCTTGAGCAGAGCCAAACTTCCTGCCTGATCCGTGCAGGCAGCCAATTCTGTTGGGATTTTTTTACCTTGTATAATTGAAACTTTGTCACCTTGAATGGAGGCCTGGGCATGCCAGGGTGTGTCGAAAGCTTGGCTTCCTTCATTGCTGGGGAAACCCAATCCTCCCTCCTGCTGGCTCTATGGCTGTAGCCATATTTGTTGGGGTTAATTTGCATACTCACTCTTGATTGGCTGGTGGTCAGAGCTTGTGAGCATGGCTTGTGGGTGTAGTGGAGTGATGGCAAATTTGCATATTATTAGAAAGGATTCCTTTTCCTCTGGCAGTCAGGAACCCTCTTTCCATGTATGTGGCCCCATGGGTATGCAGGATAGTGAAGGCATAGCGCTAGTCAGTGTAGATATTGGTGAGTTTATCCTTACTAAGATTTAAGGCTCTGACTAGAGCCTATAGTTCTGCCCTCTGTGCTGACCATATTTCAGGCAGGGCCTATTTAATACCACTGCATACCCAGATCATATTTTTCCCTCATCCAGGAAGCTACTGTAGTCTGTGAACAATACAAAGTCTGGATTCTGTAGAGGCCTATCTGTTAGATATAGCTGGCTGGAGTAAACCTCCTCTAGGACTTCTAGGCAATCATGCTCAGGGGTTCCCTCTTTTGATGGGTAGGAAAGTGGCAGAATTAAGAGTTCTTACTGCCTCTAATCTTATTTGTGGATTTTCACATAGGAGCCCTTGGTATTGAGTCATCTGAGCATGAGCCAGCCAAAATTGCCACTTAGCTTCCATTAGGGTGATAACAGCATGAAGCACTTTAACATTTAAGTTCTGTCCCAGAGTGAGCTTGTCTGCCTCTTTGTCTAATAAAGCTGTGGCTGAAAGGGCACTGAGACATGGAGGCCACACGAAGGCAACAGGGTCAATCTGTGTGGGGAGGTAAGCTATTGGCCTCTGCCAGGATCCCAACTCCTGAGTCAGAGCTCCTAGGGCTACCCTGCTGTTCTAGTGAATGAAAGGTTAAAGTCCCAGGTCACATCTGGGAGCCCTAGGACTGGTGTCTTGGTAAGTTTTGTCTTTATGGTTGTGAAGGCTTTTTCCTGTTCAGGACCCCAGTTAATGGGTGCCTTTTCTTCTCCTTTTAAGGCTACATAGAGGGGCTTAGGTAGATCTGAGAATCCTGGGATCCAAATTCGACATAAACCTGCTGCCCCTAGGAATTCCAGAATCTGTCTCTGGGTGCTGGGGACTGGTATGGCACATACTGTCGTTTTCTTCCAGTTGGTAGTCTTCATTCCCCTTGGGTAATTTGGAAACCTAGGTATTTGACTTTCCTCTGACAGATTTGAGCCTTCCTTTTGGACACCAGTTAACCTGTTTTAGTTAAGAGTTTTAGAAGGCTTCTTGTTCCTTCCCAACACTGAGTTTGTGTGGAGCTAGCCAGTAGAAGGTCATCTACATATTGGAGTAGAATGCATCTCACATCCTATCCAGGAAGTTTGGACAAATTTAATGCTAGTGCTCCACTAAAAAGAGTTCTTGAACACTGGTGGCAGTCTGGTCCAGGTGAACTGCTCCTTAGCCCCTGTGGTTGAGTTTTCCCACTGGAAGGCAAACAGAGGCTGACTGGAGGGTGCCAGATGAAGGCATAAAAAGGCATCTTTTAGATAAATAATTTTGATTCTAATGGAATGAGTCCCAGGAGAGTGCATGGAGTCAGCAGTGCTGAATGCAGGGTTATAATGGCCTTATTAACAGCCCACAGGTCTTGTACTGGGCAGTAAGCATTGGTCCCAGCTTCTTGACAGGTAAGAGAGGGGTGTTACATGGAGACTGACACTGCTTAAGAAGTCCTCATTGAAGCAGTCATTCTAGGTGGCCCTGGATACCTAGGCATGCATTGCTTGGAATTGGTTACTGGTGAAATTTTGTAGGCTGTGCCCCCAGCTTCAAGTCAATTAACACTGGAGCATGGTTCTTAGCCAAGACTGGGGGATTCCCTTATGTCTAGACCAGTGGGAATTTCTTCTCTAGTTCAGGCTCTAATGGTGAGTCCTTTTGACTGGGAAGTCTTATTCCCTAGGTACTGTTAAAGACAGGATCATTGAAGAAGTCTCCTCACGTAAGTGCACTTATGTTGAGCTGCCTGGAGCAAAGGTGATTTCTGCTCCCATTTTGGCTAAAATATCTCTACCTATTAGAGGGACCAGGCAATCTGGCAAATACAGGAATTCATGAACTACCTGGTGATCTCCTAACTGACATCAGTAGGGGCAGCAGAATGATCTGCGGGTGTGGTCCCCAGTAGCTTCGATAATGGTGACTTTCTGTTCTGAAAGGGTAGCTACTTTCTGAGTAACTCCAAGTGTTCTTCCCCTGTATCAATCAAAAACTTCATAGTCTGGTCCCTGATTTTCATTTCAACCACGGGTTCATAGGGGCCCAGTTGGAAAGTGCTGGTTCCATCCTAGTCACAGTTAGCTCCTGCCAGTCCGATGAGGTCTGCCTCAGGCGGCTCTGGCTAATAGCAGCTTAGTGGTTGGGCTGGCATTGCCTGCTTTGACTCAATCATTCCTTCTTCCAGTGTTTTAATTCTTTACAATAGGCACACTAGTCCCGTTTAAGATCTGTCCTTCCTTTTCCTGACTTGGCTCCTTTCTGTCTTCCTGTCCATTTCTGGCAGCTAGCTTCTATAATAGCCAGAGCAATCAGAGTCACTTTCCTTTTTAGTTTCTCCTCAGCCTCCTTTTTACCTGCATTGTCCTTGTTTGCTATTTCTACTAACTTAGTTGAATTCTTTCCCACAAATCCTTCAAGCTTCTGTAGCTCTCTCCTTATGTCTGGCTGAGCCTGACTAACGAAGGCTGCATTGACCATTGTTTAATTCTCTGAGGCCTCTGAGTCAAAGGGAGTATAAACCCAATATGCTTCACAGAGTTTCTCATAAAAGGCTGCTGGACTTTCATCAGGCCTCTGGAAAACCTCAGAGGTCTTGGCTATATTAGTGTGCTTCTTAGTACCAGCTTGGTCCCTTGGAGGAAGGCCAGCTGATATTTCTCTAATCTGGGCCTCCTGTCCTCCAAATTTGGGTCGCATCTGGGTTCCACATCTGGAAGAACCTCCTTTTCCCATTTGTCTGTATCTAATGTCCCTGGCAGGGCCTGGGTCTGGAGCCATTTCTGAGCTTCTGTTATTATCCTCATGTGCTCCTCAGTGTTAAAAAAAAAAAAAAAAAAAACCAAACATGAGAAGGAATTGCTTGCAGTTGACCAAGTGGGCTTATGGGTTTGAAAGAATGACTTCACAAGGTCAACCATGGCTTAAGGTTTTTCAGAATAAGCAGTAGTGTGATGCTTCCAATTTAAGAGATTCATCATAGTGAAAGGCTAGTAGTTAGGGTAAATCAGAGAGGCAGGCAGGTGAGCAGTTTGGAGCTAGCAGTCCTGGATTGTGAGAAGGATGTCTGACTGCCCGTTTAGGCCCGCTCCCTGTAAGATCAGACCTCCCTTGAGAGGTCCCAGATTGGAGAGTGTGCAGGCTGCGCTGAGGGACACCCCCTGGTCCCTGTGCATGAATTTCGTGCACTGGGCCTGTAGAGTGTGTGTGTGTGTGTATGTGTGTGTGTGTGTGTGTGTGTGTGTGTGTGTGTGTATAAATTTTCCAGCATATAAGACGACTGGAACTGATGATGATAGGTCGACTAAACTGATGATTTTATTTCTTCAAATTTGTTACCAGGAGTGACTGAAATAAAAAATATAATTGAGTCCCATCATCGTCATGAAATTGGCTTTAAGAGAAAACTGGTCAGATGAATATTATTGCTTCCCATTTTCAACCAGTAAGTAGTTGCCACTGATAAACAGACAACCAAAAGTCTGCCAAGAATGTTCAAGATGTTGCATAATACAACATGCCTGTTCACGGGGTCTGGGGGAGGGAAGACTAGGAAATAATTTATGTGAACTTCTTGATTTCATCATACAAGATAAGTCCCTGGTGAGTTAGAAAAGCACATCATAACTGCAAGCTAAGGTATTTTTACACCCGGCGTATAAGATGACCCCCAACTTTTGAGAAGGTTTTCCTGGGTTAAAATGTTTTCTTATATGCTGGAAAATATGGTGTATCACACACACACACACACACACACACACACACACACACGCACACACACCGAGTGGCCAGATTATTATGATCTCTGAATGGATAATAATCTGGCCAATCTGTGTACTTCTCTTGAGTACCTCATTTATTTGATATCAAAAATATTTTAAATCGTGCACGTGATTAATTTTCCCCTTTGCACTGGCTGTTAGAAAGCTCAGGGAAAATAGGTGGTTAATCTCTAGCAAAAGTCTAGAATACTTTTGGTACCCATTTGAGATACAAATACACTGAGTGGCCAGATTATTATGCATTCAGAGATTATAATAATCTGACCACTCAGTGTGTATGTGCATATACATATGCATATATATATATATGCATATATATATATATATATATATATATATATATATGAATTAAGATTTAACTACATCTCAACATCTCTAAACAAAGTCGGTATTTTATAAAAAGTGATTTGGAGCCCAATGTAAGGGAAAGAGCATTTCATCTCAATGTTGTCAGCATATTAAATTCTTCTTGGGGAGTTTTTAAAACCTCTAATACCTAGTATTCATCCAAGACCAGTTAAATCCTATTAAATCATAACCTCTGATTATAACTGAGGTATCAATATTTTAAACATTAAATTAGAACATTGCAGAGTGATCAAAGGTTCAGTATTTAGATCTCCTCAGAAGGTTCTATAGGGCACTTGAGGTTGAGAATCATGGGTTGGAGTGTTAGCATCACTTCAGGAGAGGAAGAAATATATTCATTCATCTTAGAGGGTCTGGGCCAGTCTTTTGTGCCCAAGGAAGACATGGCAATGTCACCAGCAGAGATAATGCTACTAGCATTGACCTTTATAAAGATGTGACTATCTGGTATACTCTTGACTTTTATTATGAGTGGTTTGGCATTTGGTTGGTGGATGCCTCCTGTACCAGTCACCCAATAATATTTCAGTACTATACTATTACTGAAAGGAATACATTTGGTCCCTCTTCCAAGTGCTACAGAAAAATCTAAGCTGAAACAGCTTATATTAGGGCAGTGGTTTTCAATCAGCAGTGATATTGTATCCCAGAGGTTGCTTTACAATGTCTAGAAACATTTTGGTGTCTCAACTGTGGGGGGAAAGGGAATTTTCCAGTGTCCTCTAGGTGGGTAAAGACCAGGGAAGCTTCAAATATCCTACAAAGCACATGTCAGCTCCCCATTCCAACAAAGAATTATTGGTCCAGAAGATCAATAGTGCCAAGTTTGAGAAATCCTGCTTTTGTCAAAAGCCTAAAGGTTTCAACTAGTTCAAAAGAAAATGTAGAGCAAAGATAGAAAGTCCATTCCAAAAATAATTTTCTTGGGGGAGAGTCAAAATCTCCAAAACTTCCTGACAGAACCTAGAGACCATATCTTGTTTCTAAGAAATAAAACTCAGCTACATAATAATTTGGAATTGACAAATTATCAATTATTATCACAGAATCTATTTAAAGTTGGTTCCTGCATTTCTCAAAGTAAATTCAAACTTGTAATATGAAATACACTCAAGCAGTAGAGCCCCATCACTGTGTAAATATATTTAGATCAGCCAACAAATCACCTAGAGGATTTTTTATTTCCATGTTTTTGTTTCCTTGTCCTTGCCTACTTTCTATCCAGGCTGGCCTGGGAACATTTTTTTTAAGTTGCTCATTCATGTACTCCAGAAAGCCTTGCTTGCCATAGGAGCTTCATAGTAGAGGAGGTGTCTCTCCACGTTCTCAGACTATCCTGTGCACATTTCTATCGTAGTATTCACATAAATATTTAAAACTACGTATATGTATCTAACTCCTTACTAAGTGGTGCTTATTAAAGGTAGAAGGTTTGTTTTGTAGCTCAGGACTTAGAAAAATCTCTAGTATGTTGTGTTTTTTGTCAAATGAACAAATAAATAATGACATATTTTTATAATGATACAATACAGGAAAACACTATTTTGGATTAACTCTTCTGCAGGCAACTTAGATCTATAACAGTTCTGAAGTTCACTCAATGACAGAAGCCCACATTTATATTTAGACTCATTTATGGGTACTTCTTCCTGCCTCTCCTGATCACTTTCAACCCTCATTTTCAGAACTGAAGGACTAAGCACAAATAATAAATTGTTTCTCTTCTCTGTATAAAATACTGTGAAAAACTAGCCAATATAGAATAGTAAGAAGCCATAGAATTTATCTTCAGGATAATAATAATAATTATCATTTTAATCTTTATTGTTAAAAGTATTAAATATGCCCTCTTTTCCCCCCATTGACATCACCCAGTTCAGCCCACCCCTCTTCTGCCCCTCACCCTAGGCCTTCACTGCCCGATTGTCTGTGACCATGGGTTATGTATACATACATACAGATACATTGGTTAATCTCTTCCCACCTATCCAATTTCTCCTGCCTTCCTTCTGAGGTTTTACAGTCTGTTCGATGCTTTCATGTCCCTGGGTCTATTTTTGTCCATCAGTTTATGTTGTTCATTAGCATCCACATATAAGTGAGGTCATATTTTCTCTGGCTCCTGGGACTTCACCTCTGCCTGCCTTTGTGTCAATCTTAATCACCCAAAAGTCTGTTTCTACAAGGCTTTACGAGAGGGGTGTGCTGTTTGAATTTTGGGGAGTATGGTGGGTGTGTTTTTTTGCCCCTGAGTTACTTCTCTGTGAGTGTCTCAAGATACTACTCTGCCGTTGTCTGGACAGAGATTCCTCTCCTCCAAGCTAGTCACTGAGAGCTCCTTGAAGCTGTTCTGACCCATAAGTTTGGCTTCTCCCTTTCTTTTCTTTGTAAAGCTCCAAATGCAGGGTGTGGCCCTACCTGGTTTGGCTCAGTGGATAGAGCATCAGCCTAGGGACTGAAGAGTCCTGGGTTCATTCTGGTCAAGGGCACATGCCCAGTTTGGGGCTGTGCAGGAGGCAGCTGACAATGATTCTCTCTCATCATTGATGTTTCTATTTCTCTCTCCCTCACCCTTCCTCTCTGAAATCAACATATATATTTAAAAATGCAGGGAGCTAGCAGTTTCCTGAGGCTATCGGAAATTGCTAGCTCCTGTCTGGAGATTTTGGTTTGGAAGTATATAAATGTCTCAAGGAAGTAGTCCTGGTCACATCTCCCTGCCCTGCTTTCTTCTCCCACCTCTCCTTAGGTACCTCAAGTCCAACCCTTCCTCCCTGCAACAAAGCCTCAGGTGAGTAATTGCAACTGATAATGCCTGTGTTCTATGTTTTGAGATAAAAAAACAAACATACAAATAAACAAAACTGGGACTTTCTCTCCCACCAGCATCACTGCTCTTCCCTCTCTTGGTGCCACCTTTGGTGCCTGGGGTCAGGACCAGACTCCCCAGCGGCTTTCCTTTTCCTTTTCATAGTAGGATGTTTTGCCTACTGCTGCAGATCATGGCTCTGGTGCTCAGCTTGGGCCAGGCTTCTATTTTTCTGAGGGAACAGACTCCCATAGCACAGCTCTTTCTCTTTGTCTTGCTCACTGCCTGCCACTCCTGGGAGTTGGGCCCACTCCTCTCACCACCTCTCCCTTCCTACTGGTCTACAGGTATTTTCCTTCCTTCCTTGATATAAGTGCTGTCTCAGCTGGGTCTCACTTCTCAGAATCATTATTAAAGAAAAAAGACCTTCATGGAAATAGATTTTGATTGTTTTCAAATATTTGTATAAAGAAAGAAAAAAAAAGAGCTTGAAACTTTGAGAATATGTTTGTCAGCTTCTTTTAGCCATATCTGCCAAAAATCCTAATTTTAGGTACTATTAATTTTGATTAAGGGAATTGGAGGAGAAAAGAAAGTGAGCTGTTCTAGAAAGGGCTGAAGAGAGTATCTCATTAACATTTCCTACTAACCAATTTAGTCAACCAAATTGATTGTTCTCATGTGTTTTTCACAGTGACTGCTTCACTGGCCATCTTGTTCTACAAAAAAAAAAAAAAATTCATGTACAGATTTGGAAATTCTACAGTATTTCTGGGAAAACATCACTTTCGTTTGATAGAGAAAGAATATATACATAATTCAAAGCATGTGCTTTTTAGAGTTCTGGAGAATCATGACTGCAAATGCAGAATATTTCCCATTCTTTTAGTACCTGACAGTGGGAGATCTCAATGTGTCATTTAAAGCATGTGAGAGTCAGCAACTAGCCCACAAACCTCTAATAAAACTTTTCTCCCACTTATGTTCAACAAAAATACCAAGGCCATTGAAATGCAGACTAAAGAAAAAACAAGACTATAAACTTAAAGTCTGACTCATGAAGGACTATTTATATCCACCCTCGTGCTATATGTACATTTGCTATATTTATGTGAGTTCTCTTCCTGTTTTCCCAAGATAATTTTGTATTGAGTAGGAGGAAAGAGTGGAGTTTTGTGTTTGGAGCTGAGAGACTTTAACATCAATACTAACTTGTACTGTACAATTAACATTATGTAGTATTATATTCTCTGAATTCTCTATAAATCATCACTGGATGCAAGTTATTTCTATGTAAAAATCCCCAAAGTCTTATTTCAGCTGAATATACCACCACCTGAATATTTGTTATGTATTATTCCAGAAGTAAACTTTAATGATTTAAGAAACCACTAATTGTATAATGTGATAGACATCATAGAAAGAAAAACATGAGATGTATTTTTCAAAGTTACATATGTATATACATATGCATGTCTTACTGAATATACAAAAGTGAAGAATGCAGGCTTAGCTGGGAGTGGCGTTTTTCCATATGAGTTTGAGAAATGGCAAAACACACAGGCATGAAGAAATACATAAATATACATTTTAGCCTTCTCCCCACAATGTAGGCGAGTCAATTATCTGAAAATAAGGGTGTTGGATTGGATTATGTAGATTTCTCATTTCTGTTAAATTTTAGGATTCAATAAATGAGGCTTTTTTTCGAAGTTAATTTTTAATTTTTTAAAATCCTCTCTCAAGGATATTTTTATTGATTTTAGAAAGAGAGAAGGGACATACACATAGAGAGAGAAAAGTATCAATGTGAGAGAGAAACATTAATCAGTTGCCTCTTATACATACTCCACAGGAGATGGAACCAGCAACCTAGGGAAGTGTTGTGACAGATAATTCAACCCGCAACCTTTGGTGTACAAAACAACACTCCAACAATTGAGCCACCCCAAAAGGGCAAAGTTTTTTTGGTGGTGTTTTTGTTTTGTTTTGTTTTGTTTTTGTTAGATTTTTTTTAAAGCAATGCATACAACAACCAAATTTTTTATCTGATGGTGAAGTATGAGAACCGGAATCTCTGTCTTTGTGGTCCTCCTAAGTATGCTCAGATTAAAAAAAAGAAAATGGTACTCTGATCCATCTTTTTTGTTTTGTGTTTTTTTCTGATTACATGACACTTAGCTCTCTCTTTAAATTGTTTATGAGTCATCCAATGAATCATTAGAAATAGTGCTTAAAGGTTTAGTAAGGGAAGACAATTGTAGATAAATTTTTACAAAGTAAGAATATGAAAAACTAGGTGATGAACGTTCTTCAATCTTTCAAGGAGCAGTAGCAACAGATAAGAACATTTTCTTCCATTTTTCTAATTGGCAATAAATTAGCTTACTTTAAAACATTTTATTACTTAAAATTGTTTCAGAGGTATATATGCTGCATGAGGAGAAAACTTGTCTGGTTATTTTATTCCTAAATGTCTTAGATACATAGTATCAGTCAAGTAGTTTGTTCATCTTACCTAATAATAGACAGAGATATAAATTGACCGTACCTCCACTATGCCCACAACCAATCAGAGTGAATATGCAAATTAACCCAACAAATATGGCAGATTGATTTACATATGCAGGGCTCAGTGACTAGGAAAAGCTGGACGCCTGCTATTGGGGGGAGGGGTGATAGCAGAGGGAGCTACAGGAGTGGTGCTCTGGACAGAAGCGGAGACTTGCCAGTTCCTGGGCAGCTGGGAGTGAAGCCAAGGGAAGGAAAGCATATTCTTGCATAGATATCGTGCAACAGTGGAAAAATATTATCCCATGGATGGAGAAATCTTTAGTAATTTTAATTTGGAAAATAAAATAACAGTTGCCAGATGTACTACTTTTAAATTATAATTCTTTACTCCAATGTATAAACTTGGTTGCAGATAATAGAACCTAGTGTAGTTAAAGTGGTAGATGATTAAGAAATTAGAGGCTTGGTGCATGGATTTGTGCACAGCTGGGGTCCCTCAGCCTGGCCTGCTGAATCAGGCTGAAACCAGCCCTCCAACATCCCCCAGTGGGTCCCAGATTGTAAGAGGGTGGTTCTCAGGTGATGCAACCAGGAATTGGGCTCCCTTCTCTCTGGTTCCAGGTGCATCACCTGAGAACTGCAGCTGCCAAGTCACTGTAGCTCAGCAGCTCTTGCATGGAGCATCTGCCCCCTGGTAGTCAGTACACATCATAGCTACCAGTTGGATAGTCGAGCAGTAACTTAGACTTTTATGCATATAGATATTAGACACCAAATTGAAAACAACTATTTATAAAGATATATGTACCCCATATATTTATTGCAACAATATTCACAGTGGTCAACTTATGAAAACAACCAAAATGTCCTTCAATAGATAATTGGATAAAGTAGATGTGGTACATATAGACAATGGACCACTGCTCAGCCATAAGAAAATATGAAATACTGCCATTTGCAATAACATTAAGTGGGAAGTCAAAAACCGTAAGATTTCAGTCATATGTGGGATATAAACCTGAAAACAACAAATGAACAAGTAAGACAAACAAATAAAAACTCAGTCACAGGCAACAGTATGGTGGTTAAGAGAGGGAAAAGGAAATGAGGAAAGAGGAAGAAGATGATAAAGGGGGTCAAACACATGAGGATAGATCTGACTGGGTGGAAAATATACAAGGCAATATACAAATGATGTATTATAGATTTGAACTACTTGAAATCTATATAATGCTATTAAGCAATGTCACCCTAATAAATATAAAATATATTAGAAATATAATAAGACTTTTGGAAGAGCTGAGGGAATAGATTTTAGGTTCAATTTATGGTAATAATTTCAATTCTCACAATGGAGATATGCTACTGCCCACACCAACGCCATAGTACTTTTACTGAAATCAAACTTTTTCCATTGCCAAGTCCAGAATAATACTGATTTTATGACAAGAAAGCTGCCAGGACTGCTGAGAATCTCAGGGACTCTCCATCTACCACTCCTCACTTGGTGACCTGGCCCATTTATCACAAAACCTGCTTACAAATTAAATCTCACACAAGTACATCTGATTAGCAGAAAAACAAACAAACAAACAAAAACACCCATCATGAAGGATAAACATGTAAGTTTAACAAATTCTGCCTTAGAAAATCCAGTATGCGAGGGACAACCAATATGTGAGAATGAAGTTCAGAAGCTTGGAGTTGGCCAACAGGGACAGATAACTATTCTGTGAACTCTATTAAACACAACTTAGTACTATGCTGTTACCTTTTATAAAGATTTTATCTCTTATGGTTTCAATTTGGGTTTGGAGAGCCAGGATAAGAAAAACCAGGAAGTTAAGTAGCCAGACAGTATTAAAACAATGCACAAAAGGTGTCCAGACTTCTGTGCCGAAGTCAGATTACCTTGTACAGATTTATCTCACTCAGTACATTTTTCAGCATCCTTCAAATAGTGTCATATTCCATTTCAATATGGAAAGCTTAATTTACCAGTTCAGGGCCATTTTAACAAAAATCTTACCACCTAGTTTCTGTAATGTCTGGATCAAGCCAATGGAAAGTCAAAGTTTTCAACTCACATAGCTTTGGGACCGCTGAAATTTCCAGTTTACTTTTAAAGAGTTGGGTACAGAGAGACTAAATTGGCATAGTTATATCAGAATGATCTCCCCATAAAAACAATACTAATTTTTTTTTCAAATAATGACTACATGGATATTTTCTCTAAACCCAGGCAGCTTCTTCTATGTGAATATAAATATGGGAGAAATCAGAATTACATAAGAAAAATATAAGTAATGTGTAAATAAAATAATTCAAATATATACAAATGCTATACAACATATAAATGTATACAAATAAGCATAATATAAATAATATTAGAGGCCCGATGTATGAAATTTGTCCCTCAGCCTGGCTTGCACCCTTCCAATCTGGAATCCCTTGGGGAATGTCTGACTGCTGAATTAGACCTGATCCCTGAAGTTGGACATTCCTCTTACAATCCAGGATTCCTGGCTCCTAACCCTTCATCTGCCTGCCTGCCTTATTTCTCCCTAACCGCTAGCCTGCTGATGATTGCCACCCACTGCCCTTCCCTGCCGGCCTGATCGCCCTCAATTGCCCTGCCCTGCAGGGCTGGTCAACCCCAACTCTCCTCCTCTTATGGCCTGATCTCGCTCCCAATTGCCCTCTCCTGCTGGCCTAATCACCCTTAACTGCCTCTGTCTCAGCCCTCACCACCATGGCTTTGTCTGGAAGGAAGTTGGACATCCAGAAGTTGGCCAGTCAACCCAGTTTAATTAGCATATTACCCTTTTATAAATATACTAGAGGCCTGGTGCACAAAATTTGTGCACAGGGAGGGGATGGGTCCTTCCGCCCAGCCTTTACCCTCTCCAATCTGTGACCACTTGAGAAATGTTTGACTGCCCATTTAGGCTTGATCCAGGTAGGATATTCCCCTCACAATCCAGGTCTGCTGGCTTCCAACTGCTTGCCTGCTTGCCTTCCTATTTGCCTCTAACTGCTTCTGCCTGCCAGCCTAATTACACCCTAATCTCTCCCCTGCCACCCTGATTGCCCCCAACTGCCCTTCCCTGCAGGCCTGGTCATCCCCAACTTTCTTCTCTGCTGGCCTGGTCACCCCTAACTTCCCTCTCCTGCAGGCTTGATTGCCCCTAACTGCATTCCCTTGCAGGACTGATCCCTCCCAACTGCCCTCCCTGCTGGCCATCTTGTGGCAGCCATCTTGTGTCCACATGGTGGCACCCATCTTTGTGTGTTGGAGTGATGATCAATTTGGATATTACTCTTTTATTATATAGGATAGAGTCCTGGTGCATGGTGTGGGGGGCAGCTGATTTGCCCTGAAGGGTGTCCCGGATCAGAGTGGGGGTTCCCTTGGGGCATGGGGTGGCCTGGGTGAGGGGCCTGTGGTTACAGGCCGACCATACACCCCCAGCAACCCAAGTAGAGGCCCTGGTATCTGGGATTTACTTATCTTCTACAATTGAAATTTTGTAGCCTTGAGTGGAGACAAGCCTCCTGCTCACTGCATGGCCATAGCCATTTTGGGGGGATTTATTTGACTTGTATAATCGAAACTTTGTAGCCTTGAGTATAGGCCTGAGCTGGCCAGGGTGGCAGAGAAGCTTGGCTTCTTCAATTGCCAAGGAAACCCAAGCCTCCTGCTTGCTGCAGCTCTGTGGCTGCAGCCATCTTGGTTGGGTTAATTTGCATACTTGCTCCTAATTGGCTGGTGGGCATGGCTTGTAGATGCAGCAGAGGCACAGTCAATTTGCATAGTATGTTTTTATTATATAGGATTCACTCCTGATTGGCTTGTGGGCATGGCTTATGTTGTAGCGGAGGCATGGTCAATATGCATATTAGTCTTTTATTACATAGGATAGGATTGTTTAAATGGAGGAGGAAGCCTTCTTCAGCAGGAGGAGATGCTCATGGCAGACAAAAATACATAATCCCTATATGTGGACTAATAGCCAGCCATATGCACTATACTGCCAAACCGGTCATTAAAATATTGAAACACTTTCTTACACCTTAACCAAATAGCTGTTGCCCTTAAAAATTCTCCTCAGCCCCCACCTTAGGTTCTGCCTTTACAGTTAACCCAGATTAGGTTCTGATTAGCCAGTCAGAGTCAAAAAACTCTACCTGCTAAGCAGCCATTGGCTCCTTGCAGTTCACCCGGGTTTGGTTCTGACTGGTTGGTTTCTATTCCAGTCAGTGTCTCCGGGCCTCTCTCCAGGCCTGATCCACAGCTGCTGGCCCTGCTTCTCTCTCTCCAGGCCTATCTCTTTGCCTAATCTAGAACCTCCATGGTAGCTGCTTATCAGGCCTTGCCTTTCTTTCTGGGCCTTGCCAGCAGTGCTGTGGATCAGGCCCTGCCTCTTTCTCAGGACATCTATCCAGGCCTGATCTGCAGCCGCCATGGCAGACAACCTTGCCCCGCTCATCCCCCACCCACCCGCAGGCCATTAGCCTTGCTGTGATAGAAGCCTGTGGATCTTGAGGGAGGGACCAAAAGATGCACCATACACTTCCTGGTGACTGGTCATTTAGGTCATAACAGACCCTGGCCTTTCATAATGTAGACTAGATGCCCCATGCATGAAATTTCATACTCTGGAGTTGTTTCTTAGCCCAGCCTGAACCCTCTCACAGTCTGGGAGCCCTCAGGGGCAGAAGGCAACCCCGTGATCAGGGGAAGGCGATAGCTCCATCACACCTCTGCTGCTGTCAATGCTGACAGCACAAGCTTCAGCCAGCCCTGGTTACCTGAGCCTCAGGTGGCCCTGGGTGGCAGAGCAGCCACAATCCAAGGCTTGCCTGCACCTCAGGCATCAGCTGGGTAGCTGACATCTGAGGCTTGCCTGCACCATGGACGGGCCCTGGGAGGCTGGGGGTCTGAGGATTCCAGAGGCAGGTGTGTGGAATGGCCAGGCCTGCCTGGAGATGGGCCTGGGCTTGCCACATACTGAGGCTGTGGCTGAGGGCACTGCCATCTTTGAGGGCGTGGCATTCAATAAGTATATTGCCTCCTTATTGGCTCTCGGCGATGCCATCTTTGAGGGCATGGCAGTCAATAGCATATTCTGTCCTATTTATTTATTTTTAATTTTAATTTTTAATTTTTTTTAGAGTTAAGAGAACTCACTTTATTGAAGTGGCTAAAAGATATATACTTTTCAAAAATCCTTTATGGGGTAATTTATTGTCATAATGTTTTTTTGTTTGTTTGTTTGTTTTATTATTTTTTTGCAGTATAACTTTTATTTAATACTAGTACGTATGTTTTCTTTTTTCCTTCCCATTATCCTCCCCCAGCCTCCCTAAACCCCCAGCACATGTCCCCACCGACCCACCCTCCCCGCCCCAGTGTCTTTCATTCATTGGTTATGCTCATATGCATGCATACAAGTCCTTTGGTTAATCTCCCCCAGAGCCTTCCCCCTGTAGCTTGACAGCCTGTTCAATGCCTCCCTGCCTCTATATCAATCACTCTCCCCTGTTTCTTTTCTTCAAAAATATCTTGCCTCTATATACTAGAAATAAATGTATAAGAACAAAACAATGTTTGAGACTCAGTTTCAATGTCCAACAGTTCTGAGTCCCAGGTTCAATGTCAAATAGTTCTTTATGTGTACATGTCAGCAATGGTATCAAGATGGTGGACACATCGTGGCAATGCAAGATCCATCCTCTCTGGTTTGGTCCTGGGCCGCCTGCAGCCATGCACAGTTGCCGACTACTAGCATGGCTAGATGTCATCAGTGTCCCCCATCTCTGGACCATCCTCGTGACTGGAACAGACCCGTCAGTTCTTCACTGTCGCAAGGACCCACTTGGTCTTGGAGTTGTTCTCTGAAAACACAAAAACACATTCTCTTTTTTTTTTTTTTTAATATTTTTTTTATTGATTTTTTGCAGTATAATAGTAGTACATGTTTTCCTTTCCCCCTCCCCTTATCCTCCCCCCAGCCTCTCCCACCCCCCAGCACATAGTCCCAGCTTCCCCCCCTCCCCGCCCCAGTGTCTTTCATTCATTGGTTATGTTCATATGCATGCATACAAGTCCTTCGGTTGATCTCCCCCCGCATCTGCCTCCCATCCACCCACGCCTCCCCCTGTAGCTTGACAGCCTGTTCAAGGCCATCCTGCCTCTATATCAATCACTCTCCCCTGTTTCTTTTCTTCAAAAATATCTTGCCTCTGCATACTAGAAATAAATGTATAAGAACAAAAAGTGTTTCAGTCTCGGTTTCAATGTCCAACTTTTCTGAGTCCCAGTTTCAGTGTCAAATAATTCATTATGTGTATGAGTCAGCAATGGTATCCAGATGGTGGACATATCGTGTCAATGCAAGATCCATCCTCTCTGGTTTGGTCCTGGGCTGCCTGCAGACATGCACAGCTGCTGACTGCTAGCATGGCAAGGTGTCGTCAGTGTCCCCCATCTCTGGACCGTCCTCGTGACTGGAACAGATCCATCAGTTCCTCACCGTCGCAGGAACCCACATGGTCTTGGAGTTGTTCTCTGTAAACACACAAACACATTCTCGACCAAAAGTTAACAAAGGGATCCTCTATGCAAAATAGACTTGGGATTCTTTTTAATTTTTGCCTAAATGATTTTTCTTTGGCTTATTTTGACACCATGTGTGTTTTTTCATGGGTGTCCTGCAATTGTTTTTACAAATGGAATTTACTTTACTGGAGTAAGAATTTTCTAGATGTATTTTACTTACTCGATATATTTTTTTTTCCCTTACATGATATTACCCCGCTGTCCCCTCCCCTTTTTTGATTAATGGGGACTTTTGGAAATTTTATATTGCAGTCTTGATAATTTTAAATTTTAATTTTTGCACACAAAGTGACTGCTTTAGGTTCTTTGGTTGTTAGGCAATTTTACAGTGAGATGAACTACTAATAGATTTTTTAGTTAATGTTTTAGGAAAAGCTTTTTGTCCAGTACACTATAATTTTCTTGAGTATTCTCATATTTCACTTGGCCAATTTAAATTAATCTGAAAACTTGATTACTATTTTCCTGTCAATTTTAATACTCAAGCAGAAATCTTAGTTTACCCTGTGAATACTAGTGGAAAGGAATATTTGCAATTTTGAGTAGGTCCCGAGCATTCCTGGTAATAGACTGAATTTAGATAAAGAGCAGCTATTGCTGGCCGGGTCTCTGTCTGCCACCTGGGTCCCCGTATGAGTTGTGTGTGGGAGGCGAAGCAGCCATGGGGGTAGGAGACCTCCCTTAGGAGGGTTGAGAATTCAAACCCCTGCAAGGTTTGTGGATGAGGGTCTGTGCCCCACCTCTGTTGACCTTTTAGTTCTCTCCTGTTGGCCCCTCTGCGACTGTGCCTGTCTTAGGTTGTTCCTTCCCTGAGGAATCTTACCCGTCTCTGGCTAACCAGCCATCCTCCGGGGCCAAACAGGGTGATGTGAGGTTCAATTCTGTCTCCTTTGTAGTCTATGCCCCCCTGTGGCCTCCACGTCCAGTACCTGCCTTGGGGTCCCCTCACCTGCTGGCAGGGTCCCGGTACTGATCACATATCTCGGGGGACCCAGGTTTCTTCTCCAGAGAGGGCCCAGCTCACACCATTGGTCGAGATACAGATCCATGGTGCCAGCTGCCCAAAGGCTTCAGCCACAGCTGGAACTGAAAACTCTGGCATCAGCTGTGTGTATTTGGATAGTAACAAGAAGGTCCCTCTTGGCAGAAAGGGCAAGAAGGGCCAATATAGAATGCTCGGATCCCTTCCCAGTGCCTTAATTCCTTCTGAAAGGGGTTAATTTATTTCCTATCCTTTTTTAAGTTGCTGCCCAACATTCAAAGAATTAGTTTGTAAGTTTATTTGGGATAATTGTATAATATGCTGTTGTCAAATATCAAATATTATAATGACATTGTAGAATAATATCATGTAAGGGTATTATGGTGTCATGGGAGGTTAAGGAAGGCCTAGCCTAAGGACTGGTCTCCATAGGATATGACAAGCTCTAGGCCATGTCAATTCAATGTCAGACTAGCTGCCATTTTTAAATAATTTTATATAAACTTTGTCAGGGATGTAAAAACACAAATCACTTACCTCAGTTCAAGAGTTCAAGTATATTGACTTTTCCACTTACTCTCACCACCTGCCACTTACCCTGAGGTTTGACATTCTGATGGACTTTTCTCAGTCTCTGGATCCATTCTTGTTCATCAGTCTATGTCATTGATTGTATTCCTCAAATGAGTGAGATCATGTGATATTTGTCTTTCTCTGCCTGGCTAATTTCACTTAGCATAATGCTCTCCAAATCCATCCATGTTGTTACAAATGGTAGGAGCTCCTTCTTTTTTTCTGCGGCGTAGTATTCCATTGTGTAAATGTACCATAGTTTTTTAATCCACTCATCTGCTGATGGGCACTTCGGCTGTTTCCAAATCTTAGCTATGGTAAATTGTGCTGCTATGAACATAGGGGTACATATATCCTTTCTAATTCGCCTTTCTAATTTCTTGGGGTATATTCCTAGAAGTGGGATCACTGGGTCAAATGGGAGCTCCATTTTTAGTTTTTTGAGGAATCTCCATACTGTTCTCCACAGTGGCTGTACTAGTCTACAATCCCACCAGCAGTGCATGAGAGTTCCTTTTTCTCCGCATCCTCGCCAGCACTTGTCGTTTGTTGATTTGTTGATGTAAGCCATTCTGATAGGTGTGAGATGGTACCGCATAGTCGTTTTGATTTGCATCTCTCGGATAATTAGTGACTTTGAGCAAGTTTTCATATGTCTCTGGGCCTTCCTTTTGTCTTCTTTCGTGAAGATTCTATTTAGGTCTGTTGCCCATTTTTTTATTGGATCATTTGTCCTCCTTTTATTGAGTTGGGTGAGTTGCCTGTAGATGCTTGAGATTAAACCTTTATCACTAATAACATTTGCAAATATGTTCTCCCATACAGTGGGTTTTCTTGTTGTTTTGTTGATGGTTTCTTTAGCTGTGCAAAAGCTTTTTATTTTGATGTAGTCCCATTTGTTTATTTTCTCTTTAGCTTCCATTGCCCTTGGAGCAGTATCATCAAAGAAGTTCTTTTGGCATATGTCTGAGATTTTTCTTCCTGTAGATCCCTCTAATATTTTTATGGTTTCCTGACTTACGTTTAAGTCCTGTATCCATTTTGAGTTTATTTTTGTGTATGGTGTAAGTTGGTGCTCTAGTTTCATTTTTTTGCATGTATCTGTCCAATTTTCCCAACACCATTTATTGAAGAGACTGTCTTGACTCCATTTTATGTTCCTGCCTCCTTTGTAAAATATTAATTGAGCATAGTGGTTTGGGTTGATATCCGGATTCTCTATTCTATTCCATTGATCTATATGTCTGTTCTTGTGCCAGTACCAGGCTGTTTTAAGAACAGTAGCCTTGTAATACAGCTTGAAATCTGGTATGGAAATCCCACCGACTTTGTGCTTCTTTCTCAGGATTGCTGTGGCTATTCGGGGCCTTTTTTTGTTCCAGATGAATTTTTGGAGAGTTCTTTCTAGGTCTGTGAAATATGCCATTGGTATTTTAATGGGGAGTGCATTAAATTTATAGATTGCTTTGGGTAGTATGGACATTTTAATGATGTTGATTCTCCCAATCCACGAACATGGAATGTTCTTCCACCTGTTTACATCTTCCTCTACCTCTTTTTTCAGTGTCCTGTAGTTTTCCACAAATAGATCTTTTACCTCCTTGGTTAAGTTTATTCCTAGGTATCTTAATTTTTTTGGTGTGATGGTAAATGGGATTGCTTTTTTAGTCTCTCTTTCGGTAGGTTCACTATTAGTGTATAGAAATGCCATAGATTTATTGGCATTAATTTTGTAGCCTGCTACATTGCTGAACTCATTTATTAAATCTACTAACTTTTTTATGGAGTCTTTCGGGTTTTTTATGTACAATATCATGTCATCTGCAAATAAGGATAGCTTAACTTCTTCTTTTCCAATTTGGATGCCTTTTATTTCTTCTTCTTGTCTAATTGCAATGGCTAATACTTCCAGTACTATGTTGAATAGGAGTGGTGAAAGTGGGCAACCCTGTCTTGTTCCTGTTCTTAGGGGAAATGGTTGTAGTTTTTGCCCATTGAGTATGATGTATGCTGTGGGTTTATCATATATGGCTTTTATTATGTTGAGGTATGATCCTTCTATTCCTACCTTATTGAGAGTTTTTATTAAGAAAGGATGTTGGATTTTGTCAAATGCTTTTTCTGCATCAATTGATATGACTATGTGATTTTTATCTCTCAATTTGTTTATGTGATGTATCACATTTATTGATTTGCGGATATTGTACCATCCTTGCATTCCTGGGATAAATCCTACTTGGTCGTGGTGTATGATCTTTCTGATGTACTGCTGGATCCGATTTGCTAGAATTTTATTGAGGATTTTGGCATCTATATTCATGAGGGATATTGGCCTGTAATTCTCTTTCATTGTGTCGTCTTTATCTGGTTTTGGTATTAGGGTGATGCTAGCTTCATAGAAGGAGTTTGGAAGTGTTCCATCCTCTTGAATTTTCTGGAATAGTCTAAGGAGTATAGGTTTTATTTCTTCCTTGAATGTTCGGTAAAACTCCCCTGTGAAGCCGTCTGGCCCTGGGCTTTTGTTTGCTGGAAGCTTTATGATGACTGCTTCAATTTCTTCCACAGTTATTGGTCTATTGAGTTGTTTAGATTCTTCTTGATTGAGTTTTGGGAGGTTATATTTTTCTAGAAACATATCCATTTCCTCCAGGTTGTCCAGGTTGTTGGAGTAGAGTTGTTCATAGTATTTTTTAACAATCCTTTGTATTTCAATGGGGTCTGTTGTTATTTCACCTCTTTCATTTCTGATTTTATTTATTAGGGTCCTCTCTCTTTGCTTCTTGGTGAGTCTGGCTAGAGGTTCATCAATCTTGTTTATCCTTTCAAAGAACCAGCTCTTGGTTTCGTTGATCTTCTGTATTGTTTCTTTGGTCTGTATGTCATTTATTTCTGCTCTGATCTTTATTATTTCCTTCCTTCTGCTTACACTAGGCTTTTCTTGTTGCTTTCTTTCTAACTCTTTGAGTTGTTGGGTTAGATAATTTATTGCTGCTGTTCCTAGTTTTTTGTAGTAGGATTGTAGAGCTATGAACTTCCCTCTCAGAACTGCTTTCACTGTGTCCCATAGATTTTGGATTGTTGTGCTATCATTGTCATTTGTTTCCATGATGTTTTCTATCTCTTCCTTAATCTCTCTAGTAACCCAGTCATAGTTTAATAGCATGCTGTTCAGTCTCCATGTGTTCGATTTCTTTGGATTGTTTCTATTGTAGTTGATTTCCAGCTTTATGCCACTGTGATCTGAGAATATACTTGATATGATTTCTATCTTCTTGAATTTGGAGAGACTTTGCCTATGACCCAATACATGGTCTATCTTTGAGAATGACCCATGGGCACTTGAAAAGAATGTATATTCTGTGGCTTTGGGGTGAAATGATCTGAAGATATCAATTAATTCCATCTGGTCCAGTGAGTCATTGAGAATTGATGTTTCTTTACTGATTTTTTGTTTAGAGGATCTGTCCAATGGTGATAATGGGGTATTAAAGTCTCCTACTATGATTGTATTGCTGTCTATCTCTCCCTTGATGTCCTCTAGGAGTTTTTGTATATATTTGGGTGCTCCTGTATTGGGTGCGTATATGTTTACAAGAGTTATTTCTTCTTGTTGAATTGCTCCCTTTAGTATTATGAAGTGGCCTTCTTTATCTCTTGTTATGTCCTTCACTTTGAGATCTAATTTGTCAGATATAAGTATGGCTACCCCAGCTTTTTTTTCATTTCCATTCGCCTGAATAACTTTTTTCCAACCTTTCATCCTCAGTCTGTGTGCGTCTTTTTTTCGGAGGTGGGTTTCTTGTAGACAGCAGATACATGGGTTGTGTTTTCTTATCCAGTCTATTACCCTATGTCTTTTGATTGGAGCATTTAAACCGTTTACATTTAAAGTTATTATTGATAGGTGCTTATATGTTGCCATTTTTGTTCTTTGCCCCTGTGTTCCTTCTTCGCTTCCTATTTCTTTTTACAGCAGATCCTTTAGCATTTCTTGCATTGCTGGTTTGGTGGTGACGAATTCCCTTAGTCCTTTTTTATCTGTGAAGCTCCTGATTTGACCTTCAATTTTGATTGAGAGCCTTGCTGGGTACAGTATTCTAGGATTCAGACCCTTCCTTTGCATGACTTTGTAGATTTCATTCCACTGCCTTCTGGCCTGATAGGTTTCTGTTGAGAGATCACTTATTAGTCTGATGAGTGTTCCTTTGTAGGTGACTTTCTGTCTCTCTCTGGCAGCTTTTAAGATTCTTACTTTGTCATTGGTGTTTGCCAATTTAATTATAATGTGCCTGGACGTAGGTCTTTTGGGGTTTATTTTGCTTGGGACTCTGTGAGCTTCTTGGATTTGTGTGGGTTTTTCCTTTCCTATACCAGGAAAGTTTTCTGGCATTATTTCTTCCAACAGGTTTTCTATTCCTTGCTCAGTTTCCTGTCCTTCTGGAAGCCCAATTATACGGATGTTGCTTTGTTTCATGTTGTCCCATAGTTCTCTTAGGCTCTCCTCCTGCTTTTTAATTTTTTTTTTTCTAGAAGGTGCTCTACTTGGTTATTTTTTCCTACCTGGTCTTCTAGCTCACTGATGCGATCCTCTGCTTCTTCTAGTCTACTCTTAATACTTTCTATTGAGTTCTTTACTTCAGCAATGTCATTTTTCATTTCTTCTTGGCTCCTCTTCATTTCTTCGTGGCTTCTCTTCATTTCTTCATGGCTCTTCATCATTTCTTCCTGGGTCTTCCTCATTTCCTCTTGGGTCTTACTCATATTATCAAATTTGTCTTCCATTCTTTTCAGCCACCTTATGACCATTTCTCTGAATTCTTTCTCTGACAGGTTGTTAACTTCCATTTCGTTTACCTCCTTTTCTGGCGAGCCTTGCTTTTCTTTCATATGTGGGCTATTTCTTTGTCTTCCCATGGTCTCTCTTCTCTGTGTATGTGGTTATGTAGTTCTCACTCTCCTGCGTTGATTTAAAGGCACAAAATACAACACAACCAGGTGCAATGCACCAGGCACTGAACCGGAATGTAGTCAAAATAATTGTAATTCCAAATAAAGGTGACCGCCAGCGAAAGGCAAATTCGGTGATAGGTGGGAAAAAAGAAAGAGAACCTCCCCCAGACCCACACAGACACTCACACACCCACACTCACACAAAAAAGAAAGAGACCCCCCCAAACACATACACTCACAAAAAAGAAAGACAGGAATGCCAAAATGATAATGGGAAAAGGGGGAGAAGAAAAAAAGAAATAAAAGGAGTAAATTATAAATGTGGGGTGAAAACTCCTATAGGATAGCCCCTAATCCGAACCAAAACCTGCAACAAGTACTTGGAGATTGATACAAATTACATACAACTACTAATATCAAGAGAGGTGAGGGAACACAGAAGCAAAAATCTATCTCAAAAACAATGCAGATAAGGACAACAAAACAAGAAACAACACCAGAAATAAAAGTAACCCCCCCTACAAGACAAACCAAAATAACAGAATAAGCAAATCAATCTCATAAACCTGCTTAAAAAATCAATATAATCAACAGTCAAGTAAACAACAACAACAGGACAGGGCTAAAAACACTTTAAGATAGTGAAGTCAGAGAAGCTAGAGGTATCTATGCACTTGGATTAGGTGGTTAGAGATTAGATATATCAGTGGGGTGAAATTTTAACAGGGGGTAAGGGGAAAGAATTAGGTAAATCTAAAGCGGGAAAAGTGTAAGGGAAACAAGGCACTAAATAGGGAAAGGTTAGCCCGAGAGTGGTGGTATAAAGGTGAAGTTGAGGTAGAGTAAAAGATACTAAAGTGTAGATGAAAATAGACTGTATTCCCAAGGTCGAAGAAAAGATATAATCAATTCCCTGTCACATAAGAGTCAATTTGTGATTTGGCCCCTGGGTGGCAGTGTTTCTAGATTGACTTCTGGGTCTATTGGTCCTCTTTATCCTGAACTAAACAATACTGCCTCTCTAATGGTGACTGCTGTTTTAGCAGCCAGAACCCTCCCAAAATCTTCCGGGCTTCCCCCTCTGTCAGGTCCAAACTGATTGCGCTCCAGGGATCAACTCTGCCACCAGTTCCAAGGGCCCTCTCCCACGTTCACCAGCTTCAACAGCCACAGATTCTATTTCAGGTGCAGATCTCCAGGTTTTGAGTTCCAAGGTGCAGATCTCCCAGACTGCCAGCCCCCTCAGTTTCGCGCCCAAAGTACCCCCAGGGAAATCTGACCTTTCCTTGCTGGAGTTTAGAGCTCCCTGGGCTCTGCGCGCCACCTGGTCGCTGGTGCTCCGGCAGCCCCAGCGGTGCAGCCGGTACCGCGAACGGCAGCTGTATGTTTTCCGGCTCCTCTCGTTCAAGATGTCGTGGTCCGCCTCCACGCGCCTCCTCGCGCAGTTGGCTCAGGGAGAGAACCCAGCAGTACTGGGGCTGCTCAGGCTAGGGAGGCCAGCCCAGCAGTCCTCTATCTTCTCCTGGAGCACAGCTGTCCCCCTAGTCGCCGACAAATGCTCCCTGCGCGACTCTCAGCTGCTCCCTCCCTCTGCCCTGTGAGCAGATTCAGATCGAATCCCTCCGTTCCGCCGCCATTTTTCCCCCTCCAAAAACACATTCTCAACCAAAAGTTAACAAAGGGATCCTCTCTGCAAAATAGACTTGGAATTCTTTTTATTTTTGCCGAAATGATTTTCCTTTGGCTTATTTTGACACCATGAGTGTTTTTTCATGGATGTCCTGCAGTTGGCTTTACAAATGGAATTTTCTTTTCTGGAGTAAGAATTTTCTAGATGTATTTTACTTACAGGATAGTTTTCCTTACATGATATTACCCCACAGTCACAACTCCCCCCCCCCCCTTTTTTGATTAATGGGGGCTTTTGAAAATTTTATCTTGCAATCTTGGTAATTTTAAATTTTAATTTTTGCACACAAATAGGACTGCTTTAGGTTCTTTGGATGCTAGGCAATTTTACAGTGAGATGAACTACTATTAGATATTTTAGTAAATGTTTTAGGAACAGCTTTTTGTCCAGTACACTTAAATTTTCTTGAGTATTCACTTATATCACTTGGCCAATTTAAATTGATCTGAAAACTTGATTACTATTTTACTGTTAATTTTAATACTCAAGCAGAAATCTTAGTTTACCCTGTAAATATTAGTGGAAAGGAATATTTTTATTTTTGAGTAGGTCCTGAGCATTCCTGGTAATAGACTGAATTTAGATATACAGCAGCTACTGCTGGATGAGTCTCTGTCTGCCACCTGGGTCCCAGTCTGAGTTGTGCGTGGGAGGTGAAGCAGCTGTAGGGGTAGGAGACCTTGCTCAGGAGGGGTGAGAATTCAAACCCCTACAAGGTCTGTGCCCCACCTCTGTTGACCTTTTAGTTCTCTCCTGTTGTCTCCTCTGCGACTGTGCCTGTCTTAGGTTGTTGCTTCCCTGAGGAATCTTACCTGTCTCTGGCTAACCAGCCATCCTCCGGGGCCAAACAGGGTGATGTGAGTTTCAGTTTTGTCTCCTTTGTAGTCTATACCCCCGGTGGCCTACACGTCCAGCACTTGCCTTAGTGTCCCCTTGCTTGCCAGTGGGGTCCCAGTACTGATCACATATCTCGGGTGACCCAGGTTTTTTCTCCAGAGAGGGCCCAGCTCACACTATTGGTCGAGAGATAGATCCATGGTGCCAGCTGCCCAGAGGCTTCAGAGACAGCTTGAAATGAAAGCTCAGGCAACAGCTGTGTGTATTTGGATAGTAAAAAGAGGGTCCCTCTTGGCAAAAAGGGCAAGAAGGGCCCATATAGAATGCTCGGATGCCTTCCCAGTGCCTTAATTCCTTCTGACAGGGATTCCTATTCCTATTCTTTTTTAAATTGCTGCCCAAAATTCAAAGAATTAGTTTGTAAGATTATTGGGATAATTGTATAATATGCTGTTATCAAATATCAAAAATTATAATGACATTGTAGAATAATATCATGTAAGGGTATTATGGTGTCACAGGAGGTTAAGGAGGGCCGAGCCTAAGGACTGGTGTCCATAGGAGATGACAAGCTCTAGGCCATATCAATTCAATCTAAAACTAGCTGCCAATTTTTTATAACTTTATATAAACTTTGTCAGAGATGTAAAAACAAATCACTTACCTCAGTTCAAGAGTTCAAATATATGACTTTCCCCCTTACTCCCATCACTTGCCACTTACCCTGCAGTTTGACATTCTGATGGACTTTTCTCAGTCTCTGGGACCATTCTTGTTCATCAGTCTATGCAATTCATTATATTCCAAATGAGTGAGATCATGTGATATTTGTCTTTCTCTGCCTGGCTAATTTCACTTAGCATAATGCTCTCCAAATCCATCCATGTTGTTACAAATGGTAGGAGCTCCTTCTTTTTTTACCACAGCATAGTATTTTATTGTGTAAATGTACCATATTTTTTTAATCCACTCATCTGCTGATGGGCTGTTTCTAAATCTTAGCTAGGGTAAATTGTGTTGCTATGAACATAGGGGTACATATATCCTTTCTAATTCGCGTTTCTAGTTTCTTGAGATATATACCTAGAAGTGGGATCACTGGGTCGAATGGGAACTCCATTTTTAGTTTTTTGAGAAAACTCCATACTGTTCTCCACAGTGGCTGCACTAGTCTACAATCCCACCCACAGTGCACGAGAGTTCCTTTTTCTCCGCATCCTTGCCAGCACTTGTCATTTGTTGATTTGTTGGTGTAAGCCATTCTGACACATGTGAGATGGTACGACATAGTCGTTTTGATTTGCATCTCTCGGATAATTAGTGACTTTGAGCAAGTTTTCATATGTCTCTGGGCCTTCCTTTTGTCTTCTTTCAAAAAGATTCTATTTAGGTCTGTTGCCCATTTTTTTATTGGATCATTTGTCCTCCTTATTGAGTTGTGTGAGTTGCCTGTAGATGCTTGAGATTAAATCTTTATCACTGATAACATTTGCAAATATGTTCTCCCATACAGTGGGTTTTCTTGTTGTTTTGTTGATGTTTTCTTTAGCTGTGCAAAAGCTTTTTATTTTGATGTAGTCCCATTTGTTTATTTTGTCTTTAGCTTCCATAGCCCTAGGAGCAGTATCATCGAAGAAGTTCTTTTGGCATATGTCTGAGATTTTTCTTCCTGTGGATTCCTCTAATGATTTTATGGTTTCCCATCTTACGTTTAAGTCCTGTATCCACTTTGAGGTTTTTTTTTTTTGTGTATGGTGTAAGTTGGTGCTCTAGTTTCATTTTTTTTGCATGTATCTGTCCAATTCTCCCAACACCATTTATTAAAGAGACTGGTTTGCAGCCGCCCACCCTATCCGCTGGCACACTCCTCCAAACCTCTCTCTGCACATATCTTCAACGCTGTCCGCCACTCTTCCGAGTCACAGTGTTTTATCTTCACTGTGATTTGTGAAATGTTCACGTAGCCAGCTTTTTGGTGATTCTGGATTGTGTTTATTCTTTCGTTAAATTAGTTTTGAAATTGCTGTGTATGGTGGCAAGATAGGTTTTTTACCTATGCCGCCATCTTGGTTCTCTCCATTAGACAGACTTTCTTTGGGCATTGCAGTCCTTAGCTTTCATTTTGAAAAAAATAATTCACTCTACTAAATTTTACATATCATATGTTAAAGGTTGAATCATTTCTCCTGAACTTTATTTGTTAAATTTAACAACTTGAATTTTGCCACCCTGTCCCACAGAATGTGACTTTGTTTGGACATAGGACTGTTGCCAGTATCCCTAATCCAATATGACTGATCTCCTTATAAAAAAAAAGAGGGGGGGGGACATTTATGCATGGATGCACAAACAGTGTAAATGCCATGTGAAAATGAAAGCAGAAATCAGGATGGTGCATCTACAAGCCAAAGAAGGGCAGAAATTGCCAGCAATCTCCAGGAACTAACTAGGGGTGCTGGGGAAGAACCAACCCTGCCCACACCCTGATCTTGGACTTTCAAGCTCCAAATCTGAGAGATAATTTCTGTTCTTTAAGTCCTCCAATTAGTATGCTTTATTATAACAGGCTTAACAAACGATATACCCTGTTTGAGCTTTGTAAGTAGTTAACTTATAACTTGTTTTATTTATTTATTTATTTTAATATTTTTTATTGATTTCAGAGAGGAAGGGAGAGGAAGAGAGAGAATAGTAACATCAGGGATGAGAGGGAATCATTGATTGGCTGCCTCTTCCAAGTTGGACTGAGCCCACATATGCCCTTGACTGAAATTGAACCTGGGACCCTTTGGTCTGCAGGTGGACATGCTATCCATTGAGACAAACCAGCTAGGACTAACCTGTTTTGTTTTTATTTTATTTTTTATCGATTGGAGAGAGATAGAGAGAAAATTATCAATTTGTTTTTCCAGTAATTTATGAATTCATTGATTGGTTGCTTCTTGTATGTGTCTTGAATGGATATCCAATCTGAAACCTTGACAATCCAACCAACTGAGCTATCCAGTCAGGGCCTACAACCAATTTTATTGATTTCTCCAAACTGCTCTACTTATATCATGCTTTCACCATCTCTTAACATCTAAAATTACACAGGTCTATAAAATACAAGAGTGCTGGGATATTTTAAAGACCAAAAATAGCAGTATGCTGCTCAATTCTTTCAAAGTGCTTTTCAAATAAGATAAAACCTTTATCTAGTGCGGCCAACAAGTACTTGCTATAGAAATTATATCTTAGTATTTTATTAAAATAAAACTACTCATAATTCTAGAGTTCTATTTCCATTTGGTAGCCAATGCATGGAATCTATATTTAGCTTCAAGAACATTACGTATACACCTACATTTACACAAATATAAGAATGTGAATTATTTAATATTGTGAAATGTTCCTCAGCTTCTGAGTGCAACTGTTATAAATAATGCAATGAGTTTGTAAGTGACTCTGGAACCAAGAACAAAAAAAAAGCAAGAAAATAGATGGTAGGTACCACTGAGAAACAAATTGTCATTGTGCTAGAAATATCACACACACAGAATATGAGATAAAAGATTTTACAAGTTAATTAATTTGTCTTATTTTATTACCTAGTGTCCCAGCTACAAAAGTCCTGTGAAGCAGCACCCATCTCTTAAGGCACAAACTGCAGCCACTCATGGTGGTCAGATGCATACAGCAGGGGCTTGGACCAGAGTTCTCCTGGGTTCTGAGCGGAACTCTCAAAGCAGATGTTTAGTGTTGTCATGCCAGTGATGAGCACTGAATTCTGTGATAGAGGTCTTATATGAATATTAATGAATTTACCTTTGTGTGTTTCTGATTCACAAAATATAAGAGACTCCAAATGTGGGGCCCAGGACAGGAATTCCTCCTCTGGAGTTTGTGCTGCTTATTTAGAGTCTTTTTACTTTTTAAAAAAAATATATTTTATTCATTTTTTACAGAGCAAAAGGGAGAGAGATAGAAAGTCAGAAACATCAATGAGAGAGAAACATCGATCAGCTGCCTCCTGCATGCCCCCCACTGGGGATGTGCCCGCAGCCAAGGTACATGCCCTTGACTGGAATCGAACCCGGGACCTTTCAGTCCCCAGTCCGATGCGCTAACCACTGAGCAAATCCGGTTTCAGCAAGCCTTTTTACTTTTCTCAGGGCTAATTTCTGCCTTATTTCCAATCCTTATCTCGTCAACCTGATTTTGTTATAGTGCCATTCAGAATTGTCTCATTTATTACCTTTAGAGATTAAAAAAAGCTACATATGTCCTCTATTTATCTGGTACCAAGTTTGTTATATCTACCACATATTTTTCAGAGGCTGTATGTGAGAAAGAGTGGGGGGCGGGAAGGAGAGAGAGAGAGAGAGAGAGAGAGAGAGAGAGAGAGAGAGAGAGAGAAATGTAGGGGAGGAGAGATATTACCACCACTTTTATTAAGAATGAATATATTCTTTTGAGTTCTTTTTTATTTATTTTATACCTTTTTGTGGAAATCAAGAGAAAAATATACAGTTTCTGTTGACTGTTTTAAACATTCTTGGTTACTTTCTACTTTTTTAAAATAAGTTTTTATTAAATTCAGAGAGGAAGGAAAAGGGGGAAGGAGAGAGAAATAGAAATATCAATGAGAATCATTGATCATTAATTGGCTACCTCCTTCACACCCCTTACTGGAAATCAAGCCCATGACCTGGGAATGTACCTTGACCGAGAATTGAACCTTGATCTCCTGATTCCTGGTCAACGTTCAACCACTGAGTGACATCAGCCAGGTCTGGTTACTTTTTAAATCTACAAATATTTATGGATGAATTTATAAAATTCATTGTATTCAACATAACAAGGCAAATTTAAGCACCTCAACTAGATTATAAAGTTTTGCATAATAAATAAAAGTGCATTTATTCTGTTACATAACATAAATTATTTGGGGCTCCCATGTTTATTTATCTGTATTTTAGATTATGGTCTAAAGCATTTAAACATTTATAATAAAATGACATTGGAATTAGGATTAGAAAAAGTAACTGGAAAGTAAAGTGCATATCTTTTATCTGACAACTGGTAAGTCTTATTCAGAAACTGTTCAGCTATCAATGGCAGTAGTATGACAACACAATAGTGTCACCATGAAAGATTATTTCTACAGGTTGGGGAGCAATAGTATGCTAGTGACATATTGACAAAGCAAACTTGTTTGCTTTATTGGTTAGTTCCTTTTATAATCATTGTAATCTGGTCTGATTTCTATCTTTCTTCCTTTTGCTGATAAATGCACTCTCTTTAGGTGAGATTATTAAACTGGGCTCCAATGTAAAGAACTGTATACCTGATAAAATATATTGTATTAGAATTTAATATAAAAACAAATTAATAGTTACGGAGTAGAACCCAAGAAGTAAGGATGAATAATATAAGAAAATACAACATATATTTATGTGTAGATCATGCACCTGGGAGTTCAAAGAAAATTCTAAAGAGTATAACTGTAGATCACCCCATTTCAATATACAAAAGGACATAAAAGTTCTAAGAAAGAAGTTATTTAGTTAATGGAATTTTCTGGTTGATGAAATATTACCTTGAAATTGATTTTTTATTTTGATATTTATTGATTAAAAAGCCTTCTATAATACACATTCAGTGCTTCTTCAACTTTAGTAAACAGCATGCAAACATTTTCTGGTCATTGAAGATTATGCAACACGTTTGAGGTATTCTGTACACTAAATAACTTCATACTATACAGGCATATGGATATAGTAAAACTTCATCTAGAGGGATTGTAGATGACGTGGTTATTATTTTGGATAAACTCTTGCCTATTTGTTGACATTTGATAAAAGTTGGTAAGAATCTGGTGTAGACCCTTTAACTCTACATTTGTCTTGCAAATGATTTTACTGTGGAATCCATGTGTTTTTTTTTTTGCATACTTAATAAAACCCCTAACAGTTCCTTTCTCTCCTTTAGACAATCAAATTTTATCCCTTCACTGAGTCATTCCTTATACTATACAAACATGCTGATTTTTTCTCTCTCATTTTTAAATAATTTGAAACTAAATTCCCTGCCAGCTGCCTCTCCATTTCTCTGAAGTTTTAGTATGAAACATGTATGTACATACTGGTACATATATGTTATCTTCAATGCCTCTATTTCTATTATTCATTATATTTCCCAAGTATGCTCTTGTATCCACGAAACCACCCAAACTTATCTTTTCAGATTTTAAGCTCCAGCAAACCAGAGAGTTTAACATGAATGTTATTAAATTCATCAGTCAAGCTCTCAATCATCTGACTAGATTTCCCACGGCATTTACCAACTTAATTCATCTCCACTTCTTGGTACATTCTAGTTTCTTGATTTTCAGAATACCACACTTTATTGGTTTTCTTTTTTATGTTTTATTGCTAAACTTGGAAGACTTATTATATATATATATATATATATATATATATATATATATATTTAAATTTAATAAATCTTTATTGTTCAGATTATTACAATTGTTCCTCTTTTTCTCCCCATAGCTCCCCTCCATCAGGTTCCCACCCCACTTTCTGCCCTTATCTCCCCACAACTGCCCTCATCCATAGGTGTACGATTTTTGTCCAGTCTCTTCCTGTGCCCCTCACACTCCATCCCCCCAGAATTGTCAGTTCACTCCTTTTCTATGCCCCTGATTCAATTATATTCACCAGTTTATTTTGTTCATCAGATGTTTTTCTTCCTTTGATTGTTTAGATTCACTTGTTGATAAATATGTATTTGTTCTTCATAACTTTATCTTTACCTTTTTCTTCTTCTGTCTCTTCTTAAAGAATACCTTTCAGCATTTCATATTACACTGGTTTGACATTGATGAACTTTAGCTTTTCCTAATCTTTCAAGCTCTTTATCTCACCTTCAATTCTGAATGCTAGCTTTGCTGGGTAGAGTAATCTTGGTTATAGGTTCTTGCTTTTCATCACTTTGAAAATTTCTTGTCACTCCCTTCTGGCCTGCATAGTTTCTGTTGAGAAATCAGCTGACAATCATATGGGTGCTCCCTTGTAGGTAACTAACTGTTTTTCTCTTGCTGCTTTTAATTTTCTCTTTGCCTTTTTTTCTTGGAATTTTAGTTATGATGTGTCTTGGTGTAGTACTGTTTGAATTCCTTTGGTGTGGAGTTCTCTGTGCTTCCCAGACTTATAAGTCTATTTCTTTCACCAGGTGGGAGAAGTTTTCAGTCATTATTTCTTCAAATAGATTTTCAGTATCTTGCTCTCTCTCTTCTTCTGGCAACCCCATAATTTGGATGTTGGCACATCTGAGGTTGTCCCAGAGGGTCCTTACACTATCTTCAAATGTCTGGATTCTCTTTTCTTTTTGCTTTTCCGGTTGAGTGAGTTTTGTTTCTTTATATTTCAAATCTTTGACTTGATTCTGTGGTCTTCTAATCTGCTGTTAGGTGTTTGTATAATATTTTTTATTTCAGTCAGTGTATGTTTAATTTCTAGTTGGTCCTTTTTCATATCCTCAAGGGTCTCGATAAATTTACCAGCTTTTTCTAGGAAATTCTTGAAAAACCTTATAACCATGGTTTTGAACTCTATATCCAGTCATTTACATTGCTCCATTTTCTTCATTCATGATCTGTTTCTTTGTCTCCACATTTCTGGTGCTTCCCTGAGTTGGCAGAGTTAGCTTTGTGTTCTAGGGGCCCAGTGGCTCAGCATCCTCTGTTACCTGAGGTGGCCACTCTTGGTACACCCCTTTGTGGACTGTGTGCACAACGTTGTTGTAGTTAAGACTTGATTGTTGTTGGTATCACTGGGAGGAATTGATCTCCAGGCTAATAGGGTGTAGGTCTACACTGGGAGAACTTCTTTGCTGGAGACACCCTTATGAGATAAGACTTGCAAAATTGCAAAGGCCTCTGTGCTCAGCTTGTATGGGGCAGAGTCTCAGGGTGGAGCAGAAAGCAATGGCTTCCTGTCAGCCCTGTCCTATGAGGCCCCTGGGTCTCAGTGTCTGTCGGTAATTGTTGCAAGCACCTCTGAGAGAAAGCTGCCCTCGAGTTGTGCTCCCTTCCAGTCAGTCCAGTTTCTCCCCGAATGAGTCTGGAATCCCAGAGTCCCACCCAGAACTGGACTTCAGTGCAAGCAGGAGCTTCTGTCTCCCTCACACTTGAGAAAGTCAGCCACGCAATCAGTAGTCAGTCCTCTCCACACACCTGTGCATCTCCATACCTTAGCTTTTTGCAGATCATCTGTGTCTCAATGTGATTTTCTCTTTTCTTCTAGTTGTAGAATTTCCACTTAGCCAGCTTTCCTGTGGTTTTGGATGGTGTCTGTTTTGTCTTTTAATTGTAATTTTAAAATCGTTGTGCAGCAGTTTAGATGTTTACTTTGGCTGCCATCTTGGTTTCTTCATTTTATTGGTTTTCATTCTACCTCAATTCTTTCTCCTTTTAAATATTCTTTTGCTCAATTCTTCTCCTCTCTGAACCTCAATGTTAGAATGCTTTCTGTATTCATGCTTATTCTCTTAATGCCTTTCTCCAGATTCAGGATTCTAAACATTATTTGTAGGTCAGGAGCAGCCAAAGTTATATCTCCAGTCAAGACCACACTTCTGAACCCCAGGTGTGTGTATCCAACTCCATGCTCTGAATCGGCACTTGGAGATTTAATAGATGGCCCCACCTTAACATGTTCAAAACTGGATTCCTGGACTTCCTACAGAAATCTAATCTATTTACAGCTTCAAGAGGCAGCAATGCCTTTCTTTTTCTTTCTGTCTTTTGTGTGTGTGTGTGTGTGTGTGTGTGTGTGTGTGTGTGTGTGTTGTTTTTTCAAACTTTGGCCCTTCCTTTATATATATAATTGATTTCAGAGAGAAAGAGAGAGGACGAGAGATAAAAACATCAATGATGAGAGAGAATCATTGATCAGCTGCCCCTGCATATCCCCCACTGGGGATTGAGCCTGAAACCTGGGCATGTGCCCTGCCCGGGAATTGAACCATGACCTCCTGGTTTGTAGGTCAATACTCACCAACTGAGCCACACTTTGGACAATACTTTTCTTTATGTTACTGAATGACTAAATATCCCAATCTGCTGGAAACAGGGAGTTCTTAGCAAACCAAAATAAGTTGGTCAGTCTAACAATTGCTCAAACCAAAAACATTAAGGCCATCTTTGATTCATTCTCTCACATTACATATTCAATATATTAGAAAATCCTCTTAGTTCTACCTATAACTACCACTTTGCCAACCCCCGATCAGCTCTCACTTAGATTACTGAAACAACCCCCAGTCAGTCTTTCTACTTTCTCCTGTCCTCCTATCATGTATTCTCAACACAGTTGTCAATGTAGTCTTTAAAATATAAGCCATATTATGAGATTCCTTATTCCTCCATTTCTGTAATATCTTTCCATTTCTGAGTAGTAGCCAAAATCTATACAATGGCATAAAAGAAAAACTTCATGATCTAATTCCAACTCTTGCTCTATAAGCCCACACTTCAGTCTATCCTTTACTTTAAGTATTACAATTCTTTCCGTATCCATTGTGCTCTAATCACATTAATTTTCTTGTTGTTCCTCTTTGCTGTACACAGGGTACTATCTTAGGGCTTTTGCACTGGATGTTCTTTCTGTTTGGAACACTTTCCAAGTATCTCTATGATTAATGCTTTCACTTGCTTCAAGTTTTGCCTCCAATGTCACCTTCATTATGATGATCATGCTGTTAAAAGTTATACTTTCATCTATTCCAATCTCTCTTCTGTGCTCTATTTTCCCATGATTCTTTTAATCTTTTAATATTCTATGTAATTTACATGTTTGGTATATTCACTTTTTATTGTCTATCTATACATACTAATCAGGAAAACAGAGATTTAAAAAAATATTTCTCAACTGGTAAGTACCAAGAACTTTGAGCAGTGCCTACTACAGGAAGCACTCAATAAATATTTATTAAATGAAAAAATGTATTTATTTAACTTCATTTCAGTATGTACCTTATAATTTCACTCTTCATCCCTAACTTTATTCCAGATACTTATGGAATATTCCAGAGGAATGAAATGTTACCTTAGAACTTGAAAATCTTACCATCTAATTGGAGAGTTGAGATATGATATATTGTTATGAGGGTGAATAAATATGACAGCATATGGTAATAGCTGCAAGCCTTGTAAGCATAACAAATGTGAGCATTTTTTATCTGAAAAAAATTTATTATAGGAGTTACCTAGAGATCCTTTCAACTTGAAAATTTTAATATTTTATGCATTTACAAATTGTGAATGTAAAGGAATTATAGAATACAGGTATATATGGCCAAATTACTAGAATGACCAGTAGCAATTGACAGGTGTGTTGGGGGCAAACCTAAGAGGCAAAAATATTATAGTAGAGTCTACACACCAAGGAGGAAAAGAACATATGTAATAAATATTTCCAAAGGGAGAAATAGCTTATTTTAAGATGAAACCTGAGTGGAGAGATCTGAGAACAACAGGGTACACAGGGCAAAGTTCTAATAGCCTCCAAGATGAATGTGGATGCAAGAAAACCTGTGTGTGAACCTGAGAAAATAGTAGAGTGCTGGTGAGTCTAGGCCTTGAGAATTAGTATTCAGTAGTCCCCTCCCTAGCCTCCTCTGATTTTCAGCACAGATACTCAGAAAACTAGACAAATCAAATCTACATGATGACAGGAGTAGAATAAAATAAAACAGAAATAACTTGGGGAAATAGAGGTCAAAGTATCAGAGAGTGGGAGGCAATAGGAAAGAGAAAACAGTTTCTGAAATGTATTTTCAAATATAATACAATATCTAAAGATGAAAGCACCATTCAGGTAGATGAGGCCTGTAGAGCTGGTGGGGTATGTATAGGGCTGGAAGCTGAAAATCTTCCATAATAGACTTAAATCTATACAGATAGACATTTTTTAAGCCCTTTTGGTAACAAAGAAAGAGCAAAACTTGAAGGCATATCCCTTAGTCCAATTGGGCTGCTATAAGAAACCTTAGACTGGGCAGCTTATTAGCAGCACAAATTGGTTTCTCACAGCTCTGTTTTTGTTTTTATGTATTTTTATTGTTGATAGTATTACAGATGTCTCACATTTCCCCCTGTTTTATTTGCTCCTCCCAGCCCCTACCCATACAAATCTTCACCACACAAGCTCATGTCCATGGGCTATGCCTATCCTATCTAATAAAAGAATAATATGCACATTGACCATACCTCTACTATACCCAAAAGCCACACCCACAAGCCAATCAGAAGCAAATATGCAAATAAACCCAACCAAAATGGCTGTGGCCACAGAGAGCAGGAGAGAGGCTTGGGTTTCCCCAGAAATGGAGGAAGCCAAGTTTTCCACCTGCCCTTGCTGGCACAGGCCTCCACTCAATGCCACTAAGTTTCAATGATAGAAGATAAATAACCCCCCCAAAAAAATGGTGGCAGCCTCAGAGCTGGAGAGAGCAAGAGGGTAGGTTTGCCTCCGGTAATGGAGGAAGCCAAGCTTTTGCAGCCGTGGCTGGACTAGGACTCCTCTCCAGACTACAAAGTTTCAATTATAGAAGATGAATAAATCTGAACAGAAATGGCTGCCACCACTGAACAAGCAGAAGGCTTGGTTCCACTCAAGGCTACAAAGTTCCAGTTGTATAAGAGAAATAAATCCCAGATACCAGGGCCTCCTCTTGGGTTGCCAGGGAGTGTGTGGATGGACTGCAAACCACCACACACCCCTCGCTCAGGCCACCCCACACTCCAAGGGAACCCTCACCCTGATCCAGGACACCCTTCAGGGCAAACCAGTTGGCCCCACCCATGCACCAGGCCTCTATCCTATATGATAAAAGAGTAATATGCAGATTGCCTATCACTCCAACACATAAGATGGCTGCCCCCGTGTGGTCAAAGATCCTGCCCCCATTTGTACACATGATGGCCACCACAAGATTGGAGGGACCAGGCCTGCAAGGGAGGGCAGTTGTGGGTGATTAGGCCAGCAGGGGAGGGCAGTCAGAGGTGATCAGGCCAGCAGAGGAGGGAAGTTGGGGGTGACCAAACCTGTAGGGAAGGGGATTTGCGGGGGGGGACCCAGGCCTCAAGGGAAGAGCCATTGGGGGGAACCAAGCCTTCAGGGGAGGGCATTCAGGGGTAACCAAGCCAGCAGGGGAGGGCAGTTAGGAGCAAACAGGCTGACAGGGGAGCAGTTAGGCATCAATCAGGGTGGCAGAGGAGTATTTAGGGAGTGATCAGGCTGGCAGGCAGAAGCGGTTAGAGGCAATCAGGAAGGCAGGAAGGTGAGCAGTTGGGAGCCAGTGGTCCTGGACTGTGAGAGGAATGTCTGACTGTTTGTTTAGGCCAGTCCTACTGGGAATGGGTGCAGGTTGGGCTAAGGAATACCCCCCTCTGACACGCACAAATTTTGTGCACTGGGCCTCTAGTAAGTATATACGTTTTTTGGGGGTTTATCTGTTCTCATCTTCTCATCCTCACATTGAGGAATGTCAGTTTGTTTCATGCCTCCATGCTTCATCTCTTATTTTGTAAGTCAATATATTTTGTTCATTAGATTCCACAAATAAGTAGGATCATGTGACATTTGTCTTTCTCAAATTGGCTTATTTCACTTAATATTTTCCAAGTTCCATCCATATTGCCCTAAAGGATAAAAGACCCTTCTTTTTTACAGCTGCATAGTGTAAATGTCCCACAGCTTTTTTTTTTAAATCCATTTATCTATTAATGGGCACTTGAGCTGTTTTTAAATCTTAGCTATTGTAAATAATACTGCTATTAACATAGGGGTACATGTATTGTTTCTGATTGGTATTTTGGGGTGTTTAGGATATATTCCGGGAATTGGAATCTCTGGGTCAAATAGGAGTACCATTTTTTTTTAGGAAATTCCATCATGTTTTCCATAGTGGCTGCATCAATATACATTCCCAAAACAATGAACTAGTGTTCCCTTTCCCCCACATCCTTGCCAGAACTTGTTATTTGTTGATTTTTTAAGATACTCATTCTGATCTATAATGTCTATTCATGTATTCTGACCTTTTAATTGAATTGTCTTCTTTTTGTTAAGTTATATGAGTACTTATTTAGGGAGTACTTATATCTGCTAAGTGAGATAATGGAAATTTACTATCTATATATTCTTCTAATATTTTTATGGTTTTGTGCCTTACATTTAAGTATTTTATCCATCTTAAGTATGGTGTAAGTTGGAGGTCTAATTTCATCTTTTTGCATGCATCTGTTCAGTTTTCCCAACACCATTCATTGAAGAGACTGTCTTTAATCTATTGGATGTTCTTGCTTCCTTTGTCAAATATAATTGACCATAAAAGTGTGAGTCAGTTTTTGGGGTCTCTGTTCTAATTCATTGGTCCATATGCTTTTTCTTGTGCCAATGGAAGGTTATTTTCTTTATAATGGCTTTGTAATATAGTTTGATATCTGGTATTATGATCCCTTGAACTTTGTTCTTAATTCTCAAGATTGCTACAGCTATCTGGGGTCTTTTATGATACTATATAAATTTTTGGAGTGTTTGTTCTTGTTCTGTGAAATTTCCCATTGGTATTTTAAAAGTGACTTCATTGAATCTATAGATTGCTCTGGGTAGTATAGATATTTTAATGATGTTAATTCTTCCAATCCATGAACATGGTAAATGTGTGAATTAAATTCATGCACAGACAGGGTCCTTAGTCCTAGCTCGCAATCAGGATCAATCTGTGAAGCGACCAGAAGAGCAATTGAGGGGCCCCTGTGGGCACCCACCTTGGCTGGCCTGGGGCATGCAGGCTAGGGGCAGCTCTTGCATTGAGCATCTGCCCCCTTGTGGTCACTGCACATCATAGCAACCAGATGTTACACCCATCATTTTGCCATTCTGTCAATGTGCATATTAGGCTTTTATTACATAGGATATCAAATATATATTTATAGCCTCTATTTCTTTTTACAATGTCCTACAGTTTTTGAAATATAGGTCTTTTACTATCTCAGCTAAGTTTATTCCTAGGTGTTTTATTTTTATTGCTATTGTTGCAATGGTAAATGGCATTGCTTTTTTAGTATCTATTTCTGAGAGTTCATTATTGATGTATAAAAATTTCGTTGATTTCTAGTTGTTGATTTCATATCTTGATATCTTGCCAAGTTCACTTGTTAAGTCTAGTGGTTTCCTGATGGAGTCTTTAGGATCTTTTATGTACAATATCATGTCATCTGTGAATAATGAAAATTTTCCAATTTGGATGTCTTTCAACTGTTCTTCTTGTCCAATGCTATGGCTGGGACTTCCAGTACTACACTGATTAAGAGTGGTTAAAGCAGACATCCTAGTTTTGTTTCTAAAAGGAACACTTAAATTTTGCCCATTGCGTATTATGTTTGATATAGTTTTGTCATATATGGCCTTCATTAAGTTGAGGTATGATCCCTCTATTCCCACATTACTGAGAATTTTTATCAAAAAATGGTGCTGTATTTTGTCAAATGCTCTTTCTGTATCTATTGAAATGATTATGTGATTTTTAACCTTAAATTGATTTATGTGATATATCACATTTATTGATTTATAAATATTATACCAGCTTACATCCCCAGAATAAATGATCATGGTGTATAATCTTTCTAATATATTTTTGGATGTAATTTGCTAATATTTTGTTGATGATTTCAGCATTTGTGTTCCTCAGGGATATTGGCTTGTATATCTATTTCTTTGTAGTGTCTTTATCTAGTTTTGAATTTAGGATAATGTGGGCCTCATAAAAAGAGCTTGGAAGTATTCCATTCTCTTGAATTTTTTTGGAATAGTTCAAGAAGGATGGATGTTAGTTTTTCTTTGAATGTTTGATAAAATTCTCCTGTAAATCCATCTGGTACAGGACTTTTGTTTGCTGGTAGTTTTTAAATTAGTGTTTCAATTTCATTAGTTATTAGTAGCTTATAAGATTTTCTGATTCTTTCTGATTGAGTTTTGAAAGATTGTGTAGTACTTCTAAGGATTTGTTCTTTTTCCCAAGTTATCCAGTTTGTTGACATATATTTGTTCAGAGTATTAGCTGCAATCCTTTGTATTTCTACGGTTTACATTGTTATGTCACCTCTTTCATTCCTGATTTTATTTATTTGAGTCCTCTCTCTTTGTCTCTTCATGAGTTTGGCTAGGGTTTTATCAATCTTCTTTATTTTTTAAATATTTATATTTATTTTTATTTTTGCTGTATAACTTAGATTAAATAGTAGTACATATGTTTTCCTTTTTTTTCCTCCTCCCCCCAGCCTCCCCTACCCCCAGCACATGTCCCCACCTGCCCCCCCCCCCCCACAACAGTGTCTTTCATTCATTGGTTATGCTTATATGCATGCATACAAGTCCTTCGGTTGATCTCCCCCAGCACCCGCCCCCCACCCTTCCCAGCCTTCCCCCTGTAGCTTGACAGCCTGTTCAATGCCTCTCTGCCTCTATATCAATTACTCTCCCCTGTTTTTTTTCTTCAAAAATATCTTGCATCTGCATACTAGATATAAACATACAAGAACAAAAAATGTTTGAGAATTAGTTTCAAGGTCCAACTGTTCTGAGTCCCAGTTTCAATGTCAAATAGTCTTTATGTGTACATGTGAGCAATGGTATCCAGCGGGTGGACACATCGTGGCAATGCAAGATCCATCCTCTCTGGTTTGGTCCTGGGCCGCCTGCAGCCATGCACAGTTGCCGACTGCTAGCATGGCTAGGTGTCATCAGTGTCCCCCATCACTGGACCATCCTTGTGATTGGAACAGACCGATCAGTTCCTCACTGTCGCAGGAACCCACATGGTCTTGGAGTTGTTCTCTGAAAACACAAAAACACATTCTTGACCAAAAGTTAACAAAGGGATCCTCTCTGCAAATTAGACATGGGATTCTTTTTATTTTTGCCGAAATGAGTTTCCTTTGGCTTATTTTGACACCATGTGTGTTTTTTCATGGGTGTCCTTCAGTTGGTTTTACAAATGGAATTTACTTTTTTGGAGTAAGAATTTTCTAGATGTATTTTACTTACAGGATATTTTTCTTTACATGATGTTACCCCACTATCCCCCCCTCCCCTTTTGTTGATTAATGGGGGCTTTTGGAAAATTTATCTTGCAGTCTTGGTAATTTTAAATTTTAATTTTTGTACACAAATATGACTGCTTTAGGTTCTTTGGAGGTTAGGCAATTTTACAGTGAGATGAAGTACTAATAGATATTTTAGTTGATGTTTTAGGTAAAGCTTTTTGTCCAGTACACTTAAATTTTCTTGAGTATTCACTTATTTCACTTGGCCAATTTAAATTAATCTGAAAACTTGATTACTATTGTACTGTCAATTTTAGTACTCAAGCAGAAATCTTAGTTTACCCTGTAAATACTTGTGGAAAGGAATATTTTCATTTTTGAGTAGGTCCTGAGCATTCCTGGTAATAAACTGAATTTAGATATAGAGCAGCTATTGCTGGCCGAGTCTCTGTCGGCCAGTCGAGTCTCTGTCAGACTGGGTCCCAGTCTGAGTTGTGCGTGGGAGGCAAAGCAGCCATGGGGGTAGGAGACCTTCCTCAGGAGGGGTGAGAATTCAAGCCCTTGCAAGGTTTGTGGATGAGGGTCTGTGCCCCACCTCTGTTGACCTTTTAGTTCTCTCCTGTTGGCCCCTCTGCGACTGTGCCTGTCTTAGGTGGTTCCTTTCCTGAGGAATCTTACCCGTCTCTGGCTAACCAGCCATCCTCCGGGGCCAAACAGGGTGATGTGAGGTTCAGTCCTGTCTCCTTTGTAGTCTATGCCCCCTTGGCCTCCATGTCCAGCACCTGCCTTGGGGTCCCCTCGCCTGCTAGCGGGGTCCCGATACTGATCAGATATCTCGGGTGACCCAGGTTTCTTCTCCAGAGAGGGTCCAGTTCACACCATTGGTCGAGAGATAGATCTATGGTGCCAGCTGCCCAGAGGATTCAGCCACAGCTTGAACTGAAAGCTCAATCATCAGCTGTGTGTATTTCGATAATAAGAAGGGGGTCCCTCTTGGCAAAAGGGCCAGAGAGGCCAATATAGAATGTTCGGATGCGTTCCCAGTGCCTTAATTCCTTCTGAAAGGGATCAATTCCTTTCCTATCCATTTTTTAAATTGCTGCCCAACATTCAAAGAATTAGTTTGTAAGTTTATTTGGGATAATTGTATAATATGCTGTTGTCAAATATCAAATATCATAATGACATTGTAGAATAATATCATGTAAGGGTATTATGGTGTCATGGGAGGTTAAGGAGGGCCTAGCCTAAGGACTGGTGTGTATAGGAGATGACAAGCTCTAGGCCATGTTAATTCAATCTAAAACTAGCTGCCAATTTTTTTATAACTTTATATAAACTTTGTCAGGGATGTAAAAACACAAATCACTTACCTTAGTTCAAGAGTTCAAATATATTGACTTTCCCCCTTACTCCCACCACCTGCCACTTACCTTGAGGTTTGACATTCTGATGGACTTTTCTCAGTCTCTGGATCTATTCTTGTTTATCAGTCTATGCCATTCATTATATTCCTCAAATGAGTGAGGTCATGTGATATTTGTCTTTCTCTGCCTGGCTAATTTCACTTAGCATAATGCTCTCCAATTCCATCCATGTTGTTACAAATGGTAGGAGCTCCTTCTTTTTTACCGCAGCATAGTATTAAATTGTGTAAATGTACCATATTTTTTTAATCCACTCTTCTGCTGATGGGCACTTAGGCTGTTTCCAAATCTTAGCTAGGGTAAATTGTGCTGCTATAAACTTAGGGATACATATATCCTTTCTAATTAGCATTTCTAGTTTCTTGGGATATATTCCTAGAAGTGGGATCACTGGGTCGAATGGGAGCTCCATTTTTAGTTTTTTGAGAAAACTCCATACTGTTCTCCACAGTGGCTGCACTAGTCTACAATCCCACCCGCAGTGCACGAGAGTTCCTTTTTCTCCGCATCCTTGCCAGCACTTGTCATTTGTTGGTGTAAGCCATTCTGACATGTGTGAGATGGAACTGCATAGTCGTTTTGATTTGGATCTCTCGGATAATTAGTGACTTTGAGCAAGATTTCATATATCTCTGGGCCTTCCTTTTGTCTTCTTTCAAAAAGATTCTATTTAGGTCTGTTGCCCATTTTTTTATTGGATCATTTGTCCTCCTTATTGAGTTGTGTGAGTTGCCTGTAGATGCTTGAGATTAAATCTTTATCACTGATAACATTTGCATATATGTTCTCCCATACAGTGGGTTTTCTTGTTGTTTTGTTGATGGTTTCTTTAGCTGTGCAAAATCTTTTTATTTTGATGTAGTCCCATTTGTTTATTTTGTCTTTAGCTTCCATTGCCCTAGGAGCAGTATCATCAAAGAAGTTCTCTTGGCATATGTCTGAGATTTTTTCCCCCGTAGTTTCCTCTAATGTTTTTATGGTTTCCCGTCTTATGTTTAAGTCCTGTATCCATTTTGAGTTTATTTTTGTGTATGGTGTTAAGTTGGTGGTCTAGTTTCTTTTTTTTTTTTTGCATGTATCTGTCCAATTTTCCCAACACCATTAATTGAAGAGACTGTCTTGACTCCATTTTATGTTCATGCCTCCTTTGTCAAATATTAACTGAGCATATTGTTTTGGGTTGATATCTGGATTTTCTATTCTATTCCATTGATCTATATGTCTGTTCCTGTGCCAGTACCAGGCTGTTTTGAGAACAGTAGCTTTGTAATACAGCTTGAAATCTGTTATTGATATCCCACCGACTTTGTGCTTCTTTCTCAGGATTGCTGTGGCTATCCAGGACCTTTTTTTATTCCAGATGAAATTTTGGAGAGTTCTTTCTAGGTCTGCGAAGTATGCCATTGGTATTTTAATGGGAAGTGCATTCAATTTATAGATTGCTTTGGGTAGTATGGACATTTTAATTATGTTGATTCTCCCAATCCATGAACATGGAATGTTCTTCCACCTGTTTACATCTTCCTCTATCTCTTTTTTCAGTGTCCTGTAGTTTTCCACGAATAGATCTTTTACCTCCTTAGTTAAGTTTATTCCTAGGTATCTTAATTTTTTTGGTGTGATGGTAAATGGGATTGCCTTTTTAGTCTCTCTTTCTGTAAGTTCACTATTAGTGTATAGAAATGCCATAGATTTCTTTGCATTAATTTTGTAGCCTGCTACATTGCTGAACTCATTTATTAATTCTATTAGTTTTTTTATGGAGTCTTTTGGGTTTTTTATGTACAATGTCATTTCATCTGCAAATAAGGTTGGCTTTACTTCTTTTCCAATTTGGATGCCTTTTTTCTTCTTCTTGTCGAATTGCAATAGCTAATACTTTGAGTACTATGTCAAATGGTGAGATTGTGCATCGCTGTCTTTTTCCTGTTCTTAGGGGAAATGGTTGCAGTTTTTGCCCTTTGAGTATGATGTTTGCTGTGGGTTTATTATATATGGCCTTTATTATGTTGAGGTATGATCCTTCTATTCCTACCTTGTTGAGAGTTTTTAACAAGAAAGGATGTTGGATTTTGTCAAATGCTCTTGCTTCATCAATTTATATGACTATGTGATTTTTATCCCTCAATTTGTTTATGCGATGTATCACATTTATTGATTTGCAGATATTGTACCATCCTTGCATTCCTGGGATAAATCCTACTTGGTCATGGTGTATTATCTTTCTAACGTACTGCTGTATCCGATTTGCTAGAATTTTATTTCGGATTTCGGCATCTATATTCATGAGGGATATTGGCCTGTAATTATCTTTCATTGTGTTGTCTTTGTCTTGTTTTGTTATTAGGGTGATGTTAGATTCATAGAAGGAGTTTGGAAGTGTTCCATCCTCTTGAATTTTCTGGAATAGTCTGAGGAGGATAGGTTTTATTTCTTCCTTGAATGTTTGGTAAAACTCCCCTGTGAAACCATCTGGCTCTGGGCTTTTTATTTGCTGGAAGCTTTTGATGACTGCTTCAATTTCTTCCATATTTCTTGGTCTATTGAGCTGTTTAGATTCTTCCTGATTGAGTTTTGGGATGTTATATTTTTCTAGGAATATATCCATTTTCTCCAGTTTGTCCAGTTTGTTGTAGTAGAGTTGTTCATAGTATTTCTTAACAAGCCTTTGTATTTCAATGGGGTCTGTTGTTATTTCACCTCTTTCATTTCTGATTTTATTTATTAGGGTCCTCTCTCTTTGCTTCTTGGTGAGCCTGGCTAGAGGTTCATCAATCTTGTTTGTACTTTCAAAGAACCAGCTCTTTGTTTTGTTGATGGTCTGTATTGTTTCTTTGGTCTCTATGTCATTTATCTCTGCTCTGATATTTACTATTTCCTTCCTTCTGCTTACATTGGGTTCTTCTTGTTTCTATCTTTCTAACTCTTTGAGTTGTTGGGTTAGATAATTTATTGCCACTGTTTCTTGTTTTTTTTTTTTTGCAGTAGGATTGTAGAGTTATGAACTTCCCTCTAAAAACTGCTTTCATTGTGTCCAATAGATTTTGGATTGTTGTGCTGTCATTGTCATTTGTTCCCATGATGTTTTCTATTTCTTCCTTAATCTCTCTAGTAATCCAGTCATTGTTTAATAGCATGCTGTTTAGTCTCCATGTGCTTGATTTCTTTGGGTTGTTTTTATTGTAGTTTATTTCCAGCTTTATGCCACTGTGATCTGAGAATATGCTTGATACGATTTCTATCTTCTTGAATTTGGAGATACTTTCCCTGTGACCCAACATATGGTCTATCTTTGAGAATAACCCATGGGTACTTGAAATGAATTTATATTTTGTGGCTTTGGGGTGAAATAATCTGAAGATGTCAATTAATTCCATCTGGTCTAGTGAGTCATTGAGGATTGATTTTTCTCTACTCATTTTTTGCTTAGAGGATTTGTCCAATGGTGGTAGTGGGGTATTAATGTCTCATGCTATGATTTTATTGCTATCTCTCCCTTGATATCACCCAGGAGTTTCTTTATGTATTTGGGTGCTCCTGTATTGGATGTGTATATGTTTACCAGAGTTCTTCAATCTTCTTTATCTTTTCAAAGGACCAGCTGTTGAATTCATTGATATTTTGTATTTTTTTAGTCTCTATATCATTTATTTCCCCTTTGATGTTTATTATTTCATTCTTTCTATTTCCTCGGGCCTGTTCTTGCTTATCTCTTTCTAATTCATTTAGTTTGAGTGTTAGATAGTTAATTAGTGCTTTTTCTTGTTCCTTAAGGTTACCTGTAATGCTATGAACATCCCTGTCTGGACTGTTTTCACCATGCCCCATATGTTTTGGGTGGTTGTGTGTTCATTTTCATTTGTTTCTAGGAAGTTTTTCATTTCTTGCTTGATCTTATTGGTAACCCATTCATTGTTTAATAAATTCTATTTAGTCCATATGTATTTGAATGCTTTTGAATTTTTTATTGTAATTGATTTCTAACCTCATGCCATTGTAATCCAATATGGCTTTATATCAATCTTTTTAAATTTATGTAGACTTGTTTTGTGCCCTAATATATGGTCTGTCTTTAGGAATATTCCATGTGTGCTTAAGAAGAATTTATATTCTGTTGTTTTCCAGTGAAATGTTCTATAAATATCAGTTAGATTCATCTGATCTAATGTGTCATTTAAGGTTTCTGTTTCTTTGTTGAGATTTTGTCTTTAAAATCTATCTAATGATGTCAATGGGATGTTAAACTCCCCTACCATAACTGTATTGTGCTCATTTTTTTCCTAAAGTACATTAAGAGTTTGTTTGTTTTTAATGTTTTTGGGTGCTCTTATATTGGGAGTATATTCTATCTAATAAAATAGTAATATGCAAATTGACCATACCTCCACCACACCCACAAGCCATCCCCACAAGCCATGCCCACCTGCCAATCTGTAGGGAATATGTAAATAAACAACCAAGATGGCTGTGTCCATGGAGAGTAAGAGGGATGCTTGGGTTTACCCAGCAATTGAGAAAGCCAAGGTTTCCGCCTGCTCTTACTAGCTCAGGCCTCCACACCCAACCACAAAGTTTCAATTACAGAATCCCAACAGAAATGGCAGCAGCCAAGGAGCAAGCTGAAGGCTTGGCTTCACTCCAGGCTACAAAGTTTCAATTGTAGAAGATACATAAATCCTAGATACCAGGGCCTCTACTTGGGTTGCTGAAGAGGGGGCGGGGGTGTGTGGCTGGCCTGCAAACCACCACAGGCCCCTCTCCTAGGCTGCCCCACACCCCAAAGAAACCCCCACACTGTCCGGGACACCCTTCAGGGCAAACCAACTGGCCCTCACCTGTGCACCAGGCCTCTATCCTATATAATAAAAGAGTAATATGCAGATTGACCCATCACTCCAACTCACAAGATGGCTGTCCCCATGTGGTCAAAGATCCTGCCCCCATGTGGAAACAAGATGGCCACCAAAAGATGGCCAGCAGAGGATGGCTGTTGGAAGGGACCAGGCCTGCAAGGGAGGGCAGTTGGGGGTGTTCAAGGCCTTCATGGGAGGGTAGTTACAGGTGAACAGGCCACCAGGGGAGGGAAGTTAGGGACAAACAGGCTGGCAAGGGAGCAGTTAGGCATCAATCATACTGGCAGGGGAGTGGTTAGGGGGTGATCAGGCTGGCAGGCAGAAGGAGTTGGGGGCAATCAGAAAGGCAGGCAAGTGAGCAGTTTGGAGCCAGCAGTCCTGGATTGTGAGAGGGTTGGCCCACTGCCCATTTAGGCTTGATCCCACTGGCATCAGGCTTAAGTGGGTAGTCGGACATCCTTCAAGGGGTCCAGGATTGGAGAGGGTGCAGGCTGGGCTGAGGAGATCCCCCCTCTGTGCACAAATTTTGTGCACCAGGGCTCTAGTATGTTCATAATAGTTATATATTCTTGTTGAATCATTGAATCTTTCCCTTTGGTATTAGTAGTGGCCTTCTTTGCCTCTTATTATGTCCTTTCTTTTAAAGTTTATTTTGTCTGATATGAATATTGCTACCCAGCTTTTTTTTTCTTTCCATTTGCATGGAATACATTTTTTTTTATTCTTCATTCTGTGTTTATCTTTTGCTTTGAAGTCGATCTCTTGTAGACAGCATATATATGGGTCATGTTTTCTCATCCATTCAGTAACTCTATGTCTTTTGACTGGAGCATTTAATCCACTTACATTTATAGTTATTATTGATAGGTACTTATTTATTGCCATTGTTATTTTCTTCATATTTGTGATTCTCTATCCTTTTCTTTTTCTTCTTAACACAGTTCCTTTAACATTTCTTGCATTGCTGGTTTGGTGGTAGTGTACTCCTTTAACCAATTTTGTCTAGAAAGCTTTTTATTTTATCTTCAATTTTAAATGATAACCTTTCTGGATAGAGTAGTCTTGGATTCAGGACCTCTCTTTTTATTCTCTGAATATTGCATACCAATCCCTTCTGGCCTGAAGTGTTTATATTGAAAAGTCAGCTGACATTCTAATGGGAATTCCTTTGTGGTAATTTTTTTGTCTTTCTATCGCTGCCTTTAAGATTGTTTATTTGACTTTAACATTTGCCATATTAATTATGATGTGGTTTTCTTTGGCTTCATCTTGATTGGGATTCTCTGTGCCTCTTAAATTTGTGTGACATTTGGAGAAGTTTTCTATTACTATTTCTTTAAAAAATTCTTTGTTCCTTGCTCACATTCTCCCCCTTCTTGTATTCCTATAATGTGGATGTTCTTACATTTCATGTTTTTCTAGAGTTCCCTTAAGCTATCTTCTTGTTTTTTAAGTATTTTTTTTCTGTTGCTGCTCTAATTGGATATTTATTTCTACTTATCTTCCAAATCACTGATTCTTTCCTCTGTTTTAGGCAATATACTTATATTTCCTTCCAGTGTGTTCTTGATGCCAAATATATCATTCTTAATTTCTGTCTGATTCTTGTTCATGACCTCTATTTTCTTTTTCATGTTGTAATTTTTACTTAAGTTCTTTACACATATTTATAACCATTGCTTTTAACTCTATGTGTGATAGTTTTAAAAAATATATATATTTTATTGATTTTTCACAGAGAGGAAGAGAGAGGGATAGAAAGTCAGAAACACAGATGAGAGAGAAACATTGATCAGCTGCCTCTTGCACACCCCCTACTGGGGATGTGCCCGCAGCCATGGTACATGCCCTTGACCAGAATCAAACTTGGGACCTTTCAGTCTGCAGGCCGACACTCTATCCACGGAGCCAACTGGCTTCGCTGTGTGATAGTTTTTTTTTTTTTTTCCTCCATGTCATTTCCTCCCCTCTGAAGATTCCTTCTTTTCCTTCATTTGGGAATTGTTTCTTTATCTTCTCATGTTGGCTATCTTTTTGTATATGCTTTTGTATATTAGATAGAACTGTTATGCCACTGAATCTTTGTGGGATACCCTTATGTAGAAAGTTCCCTCAGGGGTGCAGTCTTTTTGTTCATCTGATGTGGATGCTATAGGAATTCCCCTTGTTGTACATTATTTGGGATCTCCTGTTGCAATTGGGTCTTTATTGTTGATGTCCTATTCATTGGAGGGATCTTCCCTCTGATTTACTTTCAGTGAGATTTAATCCCCTGTTGTAGTGCCAGCTGTTATATAGGTGCTGACAGGGCAGAATAATACACAATATAACTAAACCAAAAATACTACAAAAATCAACAACAGGAAAGACTAATAAGGAAAAAGATGAAAAAACAAAGCAAATAAAAAATATAACATAAGACATATCCAAAGACTTAGAGGAGATATAATGAAAAAGAAAGAAGACCAAAAATTGCTAAAAAAGAGGAAAAAAATAAAATAACAAAAATTAGTGATAACAATAAGAATAGGCAAAACTAGAATAGAATAAGAGGAAAGAGAGAAATTAGGGATATGTAAGAAAAAGGAGAATAAAAAAGGAAAAGCAAACAAACAACAAAAGACAAAAAACCAACAACAAACAAATAAAAAACAAAAAACAAACCTCCTCTCCTCTCTCCCAAACACACTCAAAAACCTTTGGGTCCACTATTTGTGGAGCTTGCTGGATTTTGCTCTGATGCTATTGAATCTGCTCCCACAGGTATGTCTATCCCAGGCCTCCTGGATTCTACTTTTGTGCAGATCAATGTGTCACTATACTTTTCTTGCCCTTGGCAACCTGTTTGAGGTCAGAGAGGTTGAACACCCTAGTAGTCCAGTAAGTGTGTATTCTATAGTCTAGAGGCTGGGTCTGCCTGGAGTCTTATGTCTTGATTGTCTCTGTTCTGGGCTGTACTACCTTCTACCACTTAGTTGCTCCCACAGATATCAGCTGCAGTTGTTTGGGGTCCACTGGTGTTCTATTTAAGTACATAGTCTGGGTGGTGTCTGCAGCATTTGCTCATGTGGCCCCATTATTGTTCACTTAGGTGCAAGGCCCAGGCAGTGCCTTGTGTTCTTGGGGAGCCTACATGCACAGGTTCTGGTGCTGGGTGCCCACTGGTTCAGACCCAGGCCAGGGCTGGTCTGGGTGGTGGCAAGGTTGCTCACCTATGTGCTACCCCTCCCCACTGCCTCCTCTGAAGGAGGACCTTGTAAACCCTTCAAAATGCAAGGTTTCTGAATCAGAGCCATACCTGATGAGTACCTGTGGTGGTAGCAGGGATTCTCTGGCCAGGAGAGCCCAATCTGCCTCCCCTGAGACTCCTGAGTGATGGGACTGTAACACACATACATACAAACACACACACAAACACATGCACATCCACACACTCTCCATCTCACTCCCTTACTCACTGATGCCATTCTTGATAGCTGCCATTTTGAAATCCTAATTTCTCAGTTTTGGAGTCTGGAAGTCCAGGATCAGGGAGTCAGCATGGTCATATGAGGGCCCTCTCTCTTGTTCTAGCTAGTGCCTTATCACTATGTCCTCATGTGGTAGAGGGGCTAGGAGTCTCTTCTGGAACTTCATTTATAAGAGCACTAATCCCATTCATAAGGACTCTGCTCTCATGATTTAAGCATCTCCTGAAGACTTCATCTCCCAAAACCATTATGTTTGGACATTAGAATTCCAATATATACAATGGGTTTGGGCACAAACATTTAGACCACAGTTATAGTTAGGGAAACTAGAGTATTTCTTACTCCCTTCCTGAGGAGCCTCTTATCATTATTTTAATAAGATCCATCTAATTTAAAATGTGGGGAAAATAAAATGTAAATATTATAAAAGGTACTGTATTTTCCAGCCAATAAGATGACTTTGTAACCCAGGAAAATCTTCTCAAAAGTCAGGGGTTGTCTTATACGCAGGATGTAAAAATACCGTAGCTTGCAGTTATGATGGGTGTTGCCAACTCGCCAGGGACTTGCCCAGCACTTGCTCTCTCTCTATTGTTTGTTATCTTCCTCCTCTCAGCATCAGTTCCAGTCGTCTGATACACTGGAAAATACAAAAAAGTTATGCATTCCAACAGACCATGAGAGCACATAAGAAAAACAAAATGTGGTCTGTAATCAAATGTGGACTCACACATGAAAGTAGAAGTTAAAAGG